>OY756437.1:24201800-26639300 GCA_963576905.1 Mystacides longicornis
GAAATGAGAGGCCACGCATTGCACCCTTGATAAATACTGGTGGGACACCATCGGGACCCGACGACATCTTAGGTTCCATACCCCTAATTACGTTAAATATATCACAAAGTTCTATGTTAAATCCACCGAGTTGAAGGTTGATTTGAGATTCGAATTCGTAACCGCGATCGTCCACCTCACCCCCGTCATAGATACCCCCGAAGTAGTCGGCAAATAGTTTCAGCGTCTGCGGGACCGTGTTCGAAACCGACGAACCGAAATGCATAGTACTCGGCACCGGGGAGTCATCATCCCTCAAAGATTTAGTATACTTAAAAATCTTTTTAGTGTTGAAGCATACAGAGGACTCCACTCCCCCAACATAATTGTTGAAGCAAAGTCTAGAAAGATTCTGACATTCACGCCTCAAGTCGCTAAACTTTCGATAATCATCAGCACACCCAGACTGCTTGTAAGCTTTGTGTGCATTCTTTTTACGTGAGATGAGACTCTTCAACTCACCACTAAACCACCTAGGAAACGCGTCTGTTTTCAAAGATTTGGTAGGTACAAAGCGATCCATTATGACGCTGACGACATCATAAAAGTAATCAATAGACTCATTCAAAGAACGAGACTCCAAAGGAGACCAATCTGTATGAAATAAGGCGTCGTTAATTAAATGGAAATCAACCGCAGTGTAATCACATCTGCGCTCAATAAGATTCGCCTTGTCTAATTTACGTGAATCCACTATTATTGTCAATGGCGGATGGTGAAGATCCATGGGAAGAATCGAAGTTAACGACATCGAGACACGAACCATCGTATCATCACTCATGACCAAGTCAAGTATCCTACCATTAAAATTAGCGTGCATGTTAAGTTGGGACAAGTTTAGAAAATATATAGAGTCTACCACATCTCTTTCCACTTCAGAGAAAACCACATCGCCCACTCCATTCGGAGCTGAGGTGCCAAGAGACCAGTCGATACCAGGCAGGTTGTAATCACCAACAATAATATATTTGTTCAAGGGTAACGACTGACAAATTCTTTCAAGATCATTGAAATGATTGAGGTAGAGAGAACGATCTGAATTAGGAGGTATATAGGTACATGAGACTAATAGTTTCAAGTCAACATTAACAACAATATTAATAAATAAATGTTCTATATCATTGTATTGAGTCTTGACTAATCTGGATTTATATTTCTTCGACACAGCAACTAGAACTCCACCACCTCTGCTCCTGCTGCTTGTTAATACAGAACGATCCAATCTATACACATTGAAAGCGGAAGAGAGCCCCAGCTCTGCAGTTTTTATGTCTGGAGTTAGCCAAGTTTCAGTAAAGAAGAGTATGTCGTAGTCAAACATATCCGTTGATGTCCTTAATGTTTCCAATTTCGTCCGCATTCCCCTTACGTTTTGATAATAGCACGTTAATTGTCCGGCCCGTTTTTTAAGTGCTTTGGTGAAGTCTTAACTATTTTAGGGATGGAGTTTATGTATTTAATCGTAATATCTGTTTCCCCCTGGCGGAGCCTCTCATCAAGTTCTTGGCGCAGTTCCCTAATTTTGTTGCGCTGCCGCCAGGTAAGGTCGTTCTTGATTTGTATTCCAGCAGATGGCGCCGATCTGTTGTTAGACAAAACCAACATGGCTTCAGATCTATCTCTAAGCTCTACCTTTAGCGGTCGTGGCTTGTCCGATTTTTTACCAATTTTGGTTGCTTTCCTTGAAGAATAGATTGAAGAATTGAAGAATAGATTCCCATGCATTCCATGTAATGTAATAAACTGAAACATTTTTGTATTATTTCCTCATTTTTAATGAAATCCTCAAATTTATATAGAAATAAAACAAAAATGTATTTCTATTAGGTAGGTACTTACGTATAAATCGGTACGATTGCATGCAAAAGTGTCATATCATGAAATTTTATATGACTGCCGAGTCACTGACAGATATCATGACCCGGTTTGTGTTTTTGTAATTACATTATTAGCTATGTAGTACCTACCTGCCTAATAATATTATTATTATCACCCTAAAGCCTAGTTCACATTAAAACAAGCCACAAGCAAAAGAAGTAGGCGAGATTGTATGAAAAATTGTGTGTCGCTGGAACAAGTGTTCTTGGATATAAAAGAGCGGAGCTCTATCTATATTCTCTCTAAGATAATAATCATAACAATGTTATTTTTTATTGTTATCAGGAACCACAACGCACTTGATTTTATATTACAGTCCAGTTAGCACATCCTGATATAGCGGTATCCACCCATCGCATTCGACTTTCAACACATGTTCGCTATTCATAAACGTAAAACGGAACGATATCTATGTGTGCTCCTGCAGCCGTATTCTCGTAGCGATGGAATTGCAATATTATCTTAATTGATATCTTAAAGGGCGACTCGGAAAGGATCGGACCAATCAGAGAGAAAGAGGGAGTGTCTACAATACGATGTAACCAATCGTGGAACGATCATGACACTCCCCCTTTTTCTCTGATTGGTCCGATCCTTTCCGAGCCGCCATATTAAGATAAGATTGCAATTCAAGCTCTACGAGAATAAGGCTGCTGGTTCCTGTTAACGTCCCTCAATAAGGTAATAAATCTGGGTTGTAGTGTCTCTTTCTTATGTATGGAAAATAATGAAACAAAACATTATTTGAAATCTCTCAGTACTATTTCTTTAAAAAAAAACTTCAAAATAAATGTTGTCTCTTTCTCTCTAATGACTTTAAATATGATTCCTATTCCCCACTCAGATGTGAACAACGCATGAGAAGTCTCGCGAATGTTTATATTACAATAATAATTTCTTAACAGCTTATCGGTGTATCAATTTCTGAAAACACACTGCGAATAAGTGTTCTTTATTATTTGCTCTCTCCCTCACACCATCCCCCCCTCCCCTCCACCACCGTCCCACAGCGAGGTGACTTAACCCCTCGCGTGTAGGAGATTATAACAGTCTGCGTCCTACCTCGGTGACAGCGCCTTCAATCTTTTTATTACTCAGCTTATCTTGTAATGAAGTAACTTGGAGGAGCGCTATATTATGTACTATCTAGGCTTGCGACAAAAATATTATAAACATTTTCTGCTTCAGAAATTATTTTTTTATTCTACCATAATAATAACAAATTATTTAGATGCTTGCAATTCAATAACAATTGAATGTAGGAAAGTGGTTTGTAGCAGGGTGGACGGTGCAATTCGTAAGGCTGAAAGGAAAGGTGCAAGATAGGGTAGATGACCGTGGCTGAAGTGGTTCAAACACGTCCAAGGCAGGTCAGATGTCAGAGAAGATAAATAGGAGAGGTTTTATGAGAAACAGTATGTAGGTGGAATAAGCGAAAGAAGAGTGCATGGATTGCGGAGTGAAGGTCCGTTCTTTCACGGCGTGGTGGGTAAAAAAAAACTACAAAAATGCCTCAAGGCTGAAAAATCTGGGACAGCAGTTTGGTGTTCCGGAGGTTGCAAATTTGGAGACTTTTTCGAGATCGCGAAGCCTATGGTTGCCAACTGTCGATAGGAATGCTATGTACATAAGAAAAAGAACATTAAAAAAAATATTAATTTTATTGAATTCTTCGCAATAAATTAGTTACATTCACTTTGAATCGAACAGACCACGCCCATTTCTCCCTAAACTCCGCCCAATTTTCAATTAAACACAAACTTTTATCCGTTTGATCTCGGTAATTACTTTCAAATGTATCAAAGGGAGGTGGTTATGATTATTGTGTCAACCCTTTTGTGACGCTAGTTTTATATCATATTATTTAAGTATGAAGTTCTTATTATGAAGTGAGAAGCTAATGTAGGTAAACTTTGGATCAAACATGAAAGCCAAAATTAATAGGGTAACCACTGACCACGCAGATGTAGGTACAGAAATATATCAAATTTTTTTTTCAGCACTATAAATTGATTATTTATCTTACCATAATAATTCGGAAAAATTTGACTTGAATGGAGCCTATTCTCGCAACAACACAGTTTCGTTGATGTATTGAATGGCATTGTTTAAAAGGCTCACAGTTTAGCACAAACTACCCCGTCGTTTATTTTTGCAACCCCTCTCGTCCTAAGCATATATAACATCAAACTTAAGGGATATTCATTCCTTCACAGCCATTATGAAAGCCTATTCAATCCTTTTAATTCTCCTACTTAATGCCGGCGGTGTAATTTGATATTTAGTTATGAATCAAATTTTGGGGCCTAGGCAACTTTCAACCTAGGCAAAAAATATAATAGATACAACTTAAAACGGATACTATCGTGTTCCGCAAACTTTTTGTGTTCAAGGTACACCTGCCAAATCAAGAAATTTCAGACGTACAGTCTGGCTAAAAAGAGTAGAAAATAATTGAGGGCGCTGCAGTCGTTTGTATGGCAACATTTAATAAGTGCTCTACATTTCGATCATATAATTTTCAAAATGTTTAAACATAACCTATAATTTATTCGTAAGTGAATATTATAGGAATATACAAAAAAAATATGTCGGAAAAATTTCCAAATTATGTAAAAGGTACTTAATTTTTTTTTTATACTGAATTGGATGTTGTATTTACCAGATAGAATTGCTATCCATTCGTAAAAATTTGTAATGTCATACAATAACCTATGTTCAGTGTTGCCAGAGTGATAACATTTTAGTTCATCTACATAATATTTTAGTCCGTTTATATTTTTGAAGGCGCATCAATCGTAGAAAACAGACGTTAAGGTCAGATATTAATATGCCCAGAGCCGTACAAAATGGTGGAGAAGGTTCTTAAATACAATTTGCTGCATTAACTTTAATATATTTACAGCTATTTAAAAAACTCTATTTTTTTAGGATCTTCATACAAATTTCTCAAAAACATAGCACAAATCACCCTCTATGGGTGGAATGCCTAATTAATTATCACACATTAGAGGGTGTACGGAATGTAGCTAAGATTCAAACCATAGAGCTCTCTCTATGAAAACTTGCAAATTATGTCGGTAGGTTCGTATAATATTATGAGGTCGGTAAAAAAGTCATTCTTCTTTTTCTGTGCTTATGTCAGTTATAGAGGTCTGTTAAGCAATGGGAAGCTAGACTAGAACCTGTTTAATTACCTACCGATCAAGCCTGACAATCGGAATCAAAAACGTAAAGCATGACGGGTATAATCTAGTCAATAATAATTCATTTCTACTCTTTTTAGCCAAACTGTAGACCAATGACTTTTTTGTTGAGATTTTAGATCCCCCCCTCCCAATGAAATGAACCGTAACATCTCCCTCCCCTTACCTAAAGAAACACGTGGCTATTGTATATAACTAGCTCAATTAGCATAAGCAGATTGTGGCAATGGTAGTAGAATTGCAACAGCGTGCTTTGAACGTAAGGATATTTTGTCTTAGGCTCTTCTTCGGATTTTTTACTATTAATGTCCAATTAGTGTCCAAGATAATGCATATCGTACCCAGTTCATAGGTTGCAGGTCACACATAAGAACTTATTACCTACCATTGACAGCGTGTCTGATCTACATCAACTTAGTGTGTGAAAGCTTTCAATTTTGTCTAAAGACGTTCAAAAATTTGAATTCCTGTTGAGCTCATTTAAATGAGCGAATTTTACTTATTCGGCAGTTACCTGTTTTGTATACAAGTTTTACTACCCATTATTTTCTTTAAAACACAGAATCTCAACCATGTACCTCTAGAAATACTTGGGTCTCATTTTTTCGCTGCACACGAACTAATGACCATGGAACACTAATGTGCCGCGGCACACCATTTGCGGAACACTGATCTATTGTGACAATTTTCACGTAAACTGCGCGGACGGGGAAATAGGAAATATCACTAACTACTTTATTTACAAACTAAGATCGGTGGAAAAAATAAGCTCAGCGATAGAAAATCTTACGATCAATCTGTCGTCGAGATAGTTTATCGCATTTCGCTTGGTCTGTATATAGATTTTGACCCGCCATATTATTGGATTAAACGTTAAGTGACAGTTTTTTTACCCATCACGCCGTTTCCCGAAGGGGGTAGGCAGAGAGTGCGGTCTTCCATTCTTTCCTATCCAAGCAAACCTCTTTCGCTTCTTCCAAACGTATAACATTCCGCATACCCGCTCTTCTATTCCTTTTGCTCCTGACTTGGCCCTCCTGTAAGATGGCACCGATAAGGTCGGATCATGTCATTCGAGGTCGGCCTCGTCTGCGTGCACCCATTCTTTCAGATTTATATATTCTTTTACTCATTCTCTCTACATGCCCACAGCATCTTAATGTATTAACTTTCATTCCAGTCACTACGCTAACATCCACTCCACATTCCTAATAGTATCATTCCTCACCTTATCAACCAGTCCCTTTCCGCATAAGGCGAGGAATGATAATATTATAAAGGAATGAAATCATTGATGTTTTGAATGGAAAATGTATCCAAACTCCCTTAAGACCCCACTTAGGGGCATAGGGAGGCAACAAGAGCTCTCCATTGCGCTCGATCTTGCGCAACGTTTATGAAATTCTCCCACACCATGTCCAGATTCCTCAGCTCTGCTTCGAAGGAGCGGAACACAGTGTGAGAGGGTCTTCCTCGTCCTCGGCACCCTGATGGGAGGAAGAACTGCGCTCTCCTTGGCCACCTGACTGTCATGGAAAATGTATAGATATTATAATATGTCAAGTGACCGTTTTATTTTATTGTTTCGTCCTCATGTTCTCTTTGTATGAAGCTGGTGTTTTATTAGAATGAACGAGCTTAATAGAAAAAGAAAGCGACTCAATCAAAAAGTTTGTGAAAAACTTTTAATGGAAACAAATTATTGGAAGCGGTTTGAAAAGATGGGCGGCCAATCAATCACGGGCATTGATTGTTCTACATCCAGCTAAAGTGTTTCAATGATCGCGTGACCCAGTGATTGGATTGGGTCATTAATATTTAATACCCCGCCCCATCGGGTCAGTAAAAAAAACGTAATACCAACCACAGCCTATTACATGTAGGTGGATACGTAGATTTATATCTTATTAAGTTATTTTATTAATAACTAGCTTTCCCAATAGCTGCGTTTTCTTGTCTACACTTTGTATATCTACTGAATTCGAATTCGTATGACCATAAATTTATTACCTATTCAAACAATATAATATGTAATTCCAAACGATTCGTCTGTTTTAAACTATGATAACAGTTCACATTCTGACAATAACACCAACTATCAAACAACGAATGACTCAAACAATTCATTACTGATGATTTAAATGGAACAAACCACTGCGGGCTTACGATCGTCTTCTACTGTTGTTTCGAAGGCTGGCTTAGTGTGATCACTTTACGTTAACAACGTTCGCCATTAGGTGGTAATGTTTAAGTCTTTAAGTTAAGTATGCAATAAATATACGAATTAATATACGCCTGTACCACTAGTTTTTTGGAAACCAAACTGTCAAAAGTTAATATTTCGGCTTCACTTTTGAACGCAACTCGGGATTCTAGGTTATTGTGTAGAATTCTGTGAGGTATCTTCATTATTTTTGAAATAGCGCTCGCTCAATCTTTGACAATTGAACCTTAATAACGTTTAAACTTATTATAATTTTAAAAAAAATATGGTCGTAAAAATAAAGAATTTCGAGCACTAGTCGGCCACTAGTGATTATAAGTCTTCATTTTTTTTTTGGTTTTGGTCTTAGAAACGTATTCATGCGTACTGTTTAAATTAATCTTCCATTTTCTTATCGATTAGTCCAGATTACTTCCCAACGTTTTATCAGATATCTTCGAGACCAGCAACACAATATGTACTTTTTTTTTATTTCGGTGTTTCAGTCAATATCTCTTTCCAACTCTCACAAAGGACCTTTTCAATCTTCTCCCATTGTGTTTTTTTTATCACTTTTTATTGTGGCCTTATGCTTATGTGTAGGTATACTGTATATGCAGGACATTGTATTAAAGGAGCACAGAGCCTGAGTGATTGTCAGAAGGAATGTTGGCTAATCCTTTCTGAGGGACCCACAGATAGAGGGTATTTCTTTTTTTTATATCAGAATATCACTGTCACACAACAAAAGCAACTTTTTAAATATCAGAATGTATTTTTTTAAGATTTATATTGGTGTTCCTAATATATACATACATACATTCTCCCTTGAGGCACCCCGCACGCCGCAAGTAAGCCTGGAGGAGACCAATCCGCAGCAAACCCGACCCGCGCGAAACCAACCCCCTAGTCTGGTCGAAGCAACCAAACCAAAAAGTCGACCCCACACAAATCAAGCCCGCCCCCCCCCCCCCCCCCCAAACCACCCCACAATACGGGGGACCTAAGCAGCCCCACTAAGGAGCATAGGGAGGCACAAGAGCTCTCCATTGCGCTGGATCATGCACCTTTACAGGGGACACCATTTGCCTGAACTCCCCCTGATGCGAACGAAGCTTATATCTTGTGCCTTTGCTGACCTGTTGGGGTTTAAGGACGTGAGATGGTCAGTTTCACGGTCACGATCTGATTTTTCGATTTCCTGGCTCTTACAGGATGCTCGAAAAACCAGCAAAAAGAGCAGAGGTGCTATTCTTAGCCGGCAACCCCACGGCAATCTTTATTATTTTATCAATTATATACGGCCATATACCATTTACATTATATTACATCTATATATTAATACGTAAATGAAAAATGTTGTGACTATTTTTACGAAAATTGCGAGGATGTAGAAGTACGAAATTTCGCACACTTATAGTTTATCTAGAGAATGAATGACTAATGCTATTTTTTTTAATTATGCATAAAAATTGATTAAATAAATTTAAAAAAAACATTACAAACACTGCTATAATGTTTAATTTTTAGAATAAGATCCGGGCACTGTATAGTAAATTCTCACCTTAACAAAATTAACGTCCTTGATTCTCCTGAATGTAAATGTGGAGCAGAGGAAGAGACATTAGACCATGTGTTTTTCTCATGCCCACTTTTTGACTCCGAAATTTTCCTACTCAACATTAAACAAATAACACTTACCTACCCACTGTCCATAAATTTCTTACTCGCCCAGGGTTGTGACAGAATTAACGCCGCAATAATGAGGTGCATCCAGTTGAACGAGAGAAACTTTTGATTGGATGAATCTTACTTTGTTATATTTATATTTTATTTTATTCTATTTATTATTGTAATTATTATAGTATATCGTCACACATTAGGTTTTAAAAAAAAAGAATTCTATATGCTTAAACACCACCTATGTATAATAAGGTATCTTTAGTTGTGTAAAATGTATTGATATATAATATTATGTATACCATTGTAATCTATTATAAATCTGTATTTAGGCACATATCACTCTTATAGGGTTAGTTGCCGTAATAAAAAAAAAAAAAAAAAAAAAAACTCCATAGAAACAAATGTAAAATGAAAAACGCATCATAATTGGCGCATAAAACTTTTTGAAGACGGTATACTCAAATCGAAGGTGGAGCTGGAAATGGCGGGATATAAATTGGTAAAATATTACTATTGTTTGTTTTTAATTACAATTGAAAAATTTCAAATTTCACCATGCCATTGAAGGAAAATTTTGAAATAGCGCCCGCTTATTTCGCACACTGGTCGACTCTTAATATTAATAAAACAGTATAATGTGCAAAAAAGAAAACACATATAAAAAGGTCAACTAGTTATTTCATTTACAACGTTTGCAATAAAAGTAAAAAAAAAAAGTGTGGTTTCATATTAGGATGACATTGAGAAGCGCGAGTGGTGCAACCCAAGTCCGACGAACAAGAAAAACAATAGAATGTATGTACGATTCGGGACAATCAAGAACAGCGAACTTATTCCCTGGACTGGATGGGAAAATGAGTAATGGGGAACGTCGGGAAAATGGGGCAGCCTTTTCATTAATAACACTAATTAATGATTCGCCCTTTTCGTCAGCCCATCAGAATCTACACCTTTTTTTTTTCTTATGAGGAGGGGAAAATCTTCATGGACGTTGAATCGGACTCCTGCCCATGGGCAGACCTACCGACTCAAAACCCCTCCTCTGGATCTACACACTACGACGGAACCGCATTGAAGCATTGCTTCGTCGCAGTGTTGTCTGGTCTACGGCTGTGGTTGTAGTCTCTTTCATCTGCCTCTTTAGCCCCCATGATTACTGAAATCATGCTGCACAGGGTATTCCACGTTTCTTTACTCTCCAGCATGGAATCAACAATCAGAATCTACACCTACAGTCTACTAACTAGAACTCAAGTCAATATGACGAACCTAATTAAGGTTGCAGAAAAAATAATTATGGTTTCAGCAAAGGAAAAGAGAGACAATTTTTATGGTGCTACTAGCTTTCCCAACAGACCTTGTCCTGTTCTAACTATCATCATTGAATTCTAATTTGTATAATGATGAATTAATCACCTTTTAACCGATATAAATTTGACGGAGTTTTAAACGAAGTTAGCAAATTCTGGCAATCGTAACAACTGACAATTGTGTGAAACTTCAGCCAATTTTAATTAAAAAAACTAGATAATGTAATCGAACATCAGTAATGAATTGTTAGAGGCATTGGTTGATTGATACATATTCGTTAAGATCTAGCCCTGAAAAATGGTCACAAGAATCTAGACATAATTAGAAGAACGTTATACTCCAACAAAGCCAATAGGCAATAAAGATGAAACATTAACAAAAATGGATTTATTCATATCCTAGAGCCAAATACATGACAGCAGTCGCAGTCTTTAAATTTGGTTGCTCTCTTGTTCTCAATAATTTCCATCTTTTATCTCTACATTTCTTTGACTATTATTAAATATCTACTTGTTGTATACATAGGATTTTTCAACATGTCGAGAATTTTCATAATTAGGAGTTTCGGAGGCATTATCATTACCACCTAATGGCGAACGTTGTTAACGTAAAGTGATCACACTAAGCCAGCCTTCGAAATAACAGCAGAAGACGGTCGTAATCCCGTAGTGGTTTGTTCCATTTAAAAATCGAACATCAATAATGAATTATTGTTAGTCATTAGTTGTTTCATATTCAATGTAATGTTGTCAATAACAGAATGTTATTTACTTTACGTTTTCTAAAATTTTCTGATGCTCCGAACAACCTTCTTAACTTTTTCTTTCATAAGAGCATTTTCCTGGCAACACCAAACACTGCGTGACAATAAAAACTTGTCTACGTTTTGGCGTTTGACACAAACTGTCAGTGGTTTGATAGTTGGTACGATTGACAGAATGCGCTCTGCAAACATCGTTTAAAACCGAAACATCGTTCGCAACTATGTATATTGGTTAAATGAGCGAATTTGCAATTCAATATTCATAGTAAACGGCTGTAGAGAAAGCTTGTATAATAAAGAGATGAAAAAATTAACTATGTGATTTGTAGTTGACAAAATACACTTATTTATAAATGTAGCTTAACTTATATAAGATAGAAGGTAAGCCGAAGTTGGTTAACTCCCGAATCATCTGTAACTCGGGAATAGATAGGCATATTGTTATAGGTAGGCATAATGCTGTCTACGGGATAACGATGTTAGAAGAAAAGTTGTATTAGGGAAAATTTTGTAACTTTTTATACTTGGTCTGTTTAGTAGCTGCAAGATTATGATTGTACAGATTAGAGCCTTTCTCTGTAGAAAAAATAACAACTAATGACTCCAAAAATCCATTACTAATGTTCGATTTTTAAATGGAACAAACCACTACGGGCTTACGGCCGTCTTCTACTGTTATTTCGAAGGCTGGCTTAGTGTGATCACTTTACGTTAACAACGTTCGCCATTAGGTGGTAATGTTTAAGTGTCCGAAAATCTTAATCATGAGAATTCTCAACATGTTCAACATGTCGAAAAATCTCATGTATGTAAAAGTAGAAATTTAATAATAAATGAAATAATATAGAGAAAAAAGTTGGAAATCATTTAGAACAAGAGAGCAACCAAATTTAAAGACTGCGACTGCTGTCATATATTTGGCGCCAGGATATAACTATATCCATTTTTGTTACTGTCTCATATTTATTGCCTATTGGCTTTGTTGGTGCACAACGTTCTAATTATGTCTAGATTCTTGTGACCTTTTTTCAGGACTAGATCTTACAGAAAAAATAACAATTAATGACTCCAAAAATCCATTACTAATGTTCGATTTTTAAATGGAACAAACACTACGAGCTTACGACCGTCTTCTACTGTTATTTCGAAGGCTGGCTTAGTGTGATCATTTTACGTTAACAACGTTCGCCATTAGGTGGTAATGTTTAAGTCTCTGAAAATCTTAATCATGAGAATTCTCAACATGTTCAACATGTCGAAAATGTCCTTTCTCTGTTCCTCCTTGAGGATAAAGTCAATGTATTCATATTCAATCCACATTATTCTGGATCATTTAATTATTTTCAGCTCTTTTCTTTTCCACAAGCGCTTATAGAATACTGGTTTCAGGCTAAACAATATTGGTTTCAGGCTAAACAAAGGAACCATCTGTTTATTCTAAAGTACTGCAATTTTAATCATTATAGTTTTAAGAATGTACGAGTATAACAATAGTTTTTATCTTTATTTCAATAAATCATTTATTTCGTTTAAATATCACATCAAATTATGCATTTAGGTACCACAAATAATTAAAAAAACTGGCTTTTACCACCCATATAATTTGTGGTAAAAGCTACTTGCACAAGTTATGAGAGCGTTTTAGCATGATCCCATTATACCAGCCAAATGAAATTTGCAGGGATGATTCTCCATGAATAGTAGAAGTTTTTAAGATAGTTTTTAGAAAAAAATGTTCCGTGAATTTTTTTGTCTAGAGCCTTTGAAAGATTTTATAAAAAACTTTCTTGGAAAAAAATTCTTGAAAACAATTTCTTTAAACAAAAGCTGTGGGGTGCTGACCCATAGCAATAATACCTTGCGTAAGAGTCACTATCGGACTATTCCAGAAAAAAAATCATGATCGTAATCTAAAGAGTTTAGCCACAGTTACGTAGTTTAGTCAAAAATCCGGTTTTTATTCAAATTTCACAAAAAGGTAAATAACTTTTGAACCACCCAATATCGCTGAACATATTAAATAAATAAAATAAATATGCTTTATTGTTACTAAAAATGCAGCCGTGATACAATTCATTCATGAGAATCAAAGGGCGGACTTATCCCGCAGGATCTCTTCCAGCCAACCCAAATTACAAACAATAATAATAATAAAAAAGATAGTAGAAAGCACAATAATTACACATTAATCACACGAGATTACACACAATAAAGAGTTAAAAGATTTAAAGAGGTAAAATTCATACACAATCAAACTCAAACAAAATTAAACACATACATAAAATACATTAAAAACAAATTCAATGGGCTTAAATAAATTCAATAATTATTCAAAATAAATTCAAGTAATCAATCAAAGTTCGACACATTACAATAAATCAAAAATAAATTCACAAGATTTATAAATAAAATACTCGAGATCACACAATGAAGAGATAATTATTAACATATTATATGGGGGTCAAATCGGTTTTGCCAAGACATTTAAGTGTAAGAACGCATTATACGAGTGTTAGCTTTGGCTTTCTTTTCCGCCGTTATAAACAATATTAGAATTACTTTTTTTGTTTTTTGACACATAGGACATCTCAAAATTTGGTGCAGCGGGATGGAGCAAAAGACGTCCACATTTAAGTGACTTGGTACAGTACTGAGCGTTTTACATAATGTTTAGAGAAGACGTGTGTGGATTGAGCTCAAACATCTAAAGCGACGTTCATTAGTATGAATAACTCAACATGTAATTAATCTAAATAGCATTATCCTATAGAAAGGGCTGGAAACTCTACCTGGAAATATAATCGATAGCTCAAAGACAGTCTGAAAAAAAAATCAAAATTTTTTTGACGCATTTTTCATTACAAGTTGTGGTGAAGGAATGTCGAGGATAAGAAAAGTCAGGGACTGCAAGCAGCAAAACCTGTCGCAAGACAGTCATAATAAATTAAATGTGTAGGTACCTACACTTCTACATTATTCTTCCTTTCGTAGCAGAAACAGTTGTATCTCGTCTACATAATATTTTCCGCAGACGCTAATGATTTCTTTTTTTATTGTCATAGCAACGATTATCTTATAAGTATGAAAAAGATTTCGAATTAGATTGTTTCAAAACTAAAATATCGACTTACGGTCGAATTAAACAAATTAATATAATGTTTAGGATTACAATACAAAGCCAGACAAAGTGATTTTCACCTATAGTAAAATAAGGCGGAACTTTATTTTTAGTCTAACGTTTTCTTTTTTTTTTTTAATATTGTTGATTAGAAAAAGCCATGACCAGGAATTGAACCCACATTCAAAGAAACTCATCACGTTTCGTATATAAAACATGATCGCAACACTTTCTATAATGTTGGCGTAATTTTCACTATTCCTTGTTTGTTCCATTTCAGAGATCCCTCAGCTCTGTCTCGAAGGAACGAAACACGGGAAATATTTTCATATACTTATGGTTTTGATCGGTGAGTCGATGATTTCTATAAAAATTAATCAACACATAGGTATCCACGAAAAATATTGATGTAGGGAAGAAATGTACAGATTATGCACAGCTCTCATCTTGGTTAACTAAAATTAAAATTCTTTAACTGACTGATTTATAGAACACTCAAATGATAAAAATGATGCTATGCCTACCTGTTGTCCGATAGGTTTTGCTGCTAAATAAACCATAGAGTTGTAAAATCAAAAAATGTTTGACAGCCCTAATCTAGATTAAAATAGTTCTCAGGGAATCATAACAAGTAAAGGGTGAAAGGAGGTGTGCTCGTACGTCGCATATTGGGGCAATGTTATTACTTTTGGTACCTACCTATCTACGCAACTGCTATAATACACACGACATAACAAGCTTCCACCACAAACTACTGATGATAAAATTATGATAGTTTCTAAATTACACCCGTGTCATTCCATTTTCTCCTGGTATTTCGGATAAAACTAATAATTAGGTCTACATTGAAAATCTATTCTTGAACATATGGCATTTCTGAAATTCCGAATAAGTAATTTCAAATTCATGATGATCTTATTGAATTTGGTTTATTTTGGTATCCGTTAGGTTTTCTTCAATTTCGAGGGCGTAAGGCAAAAGGAATAAGAACAAATTGCTTGTGGGATAAGCATATTTACGTCCTGAAAAAAAAAGGAAAACAATTTCGTGACAAAAGCAACTCCTGAAAAAATACTAATTTTCTTGCTGACTTACTAACTTGATTAGTTTTGATCTTTTATTGCTGCTTTTGATGATTCTGCGTACTTTAATGCAGTTAAATGAAACACTAAAAAAACACATAGGTATTTATAACTCTTACGTGATTGAGTATTCCGATTTCTAACGTCTAAACAACTTCAATACGATCAGTCGACATTTTAATTTCAAAATTAGCCCTCTATTTTATTTCATGCGATATTTCTATCTATCACATTCTATGGAACGTCACTATCTACGACTTTATGCGTCGAAAAGCGTATTTTGGTATTTTGTCGTCGATAATAATAATTATCTATCACATTTTGAGCGATAATTATCTATTGATATTTGTAGTCGAAATGGACGAAAAATATGGAAGTTGGATTGAATGCTGTGGAAATGAGATCACTGCGTAGGATATGCGGAAAGAGACTGATTGATAAGGTGAGGAATGATAATATTAGAAATGAATGTGGAGTGGATGTTAGCGCAGTGACTAGAATGAAAGTTAATAAATTAAGGTGGTTTAGGCATGTAGAGAGTGAACGAAGATAGAATGACTTAAAGGATATATAAATCTGAAAGAATGGGTGCACGCAGACGAGGTCGACCTCGAATGACATGGTCCGATCATATCGGTTCAGTCTTAGAGGAGGGCCAAGTCAGGAGCAAAAGAAATAGGAGAGCATGTATGCGGAATGTTATGCGTTTGGAAGAAGCGAAAGAGGTTTGTTTGGATAGGAAAGAATGGATATCCGTACTCTCTGCCTACCCCCTTCGGGAAACGGCGTGATGAGTAAAAAAAAAATATTTGTAGTAGATAACAGAGAAAAGTGATTTGCATTCATTCTTTCCACATTCCCAAACCATCTCAACTTATTCGCTTTCATCTTTGTCACAATACTTACATCCATACCACATTCCTTCCTTATATTTTCATTCCTTTCCAAATCCACATATTCTTCGTAGAATCATCCCTACTGCATTTATACTACATTCTTACAATGAATGAAACAAGTATTTATTTATTTATTGATTTAATTATTTATGCTCAAATCGGAAATAGGACTTACAAGTAACTTAGATGAGAAGGTGGCTCAGAGACTGGCATCCAGGAGGAGTTTCCTCAAAACAACCACCAGTATGGCTGCCTCAACGTCAATGAAACAACGATGGAAACTCGACCTTGGTAACAGACTTTGGATGGCGCCTTTGGAGGGCAATAATACCGCGCACAGCCTTGACTTTCCTATACCTGGAAAACTTTGAATAGGCTCAGAGTGGGGGTAACCAGATGCAGGGCCAACCAACGAAGATGGGGTTTACTTGAGGATGAGGACGCGAGATGCAGGACGACCTGAACTTGTTGACGTGCTCGTCGATGCAGGTGACTTGTGGGGTGGAGGACCTTAAAATAGATAGCGAGAAGGGGATATCCTTCTTTTTTTTTACCCATCACGCCTTTTCCCGAAGGGGGTAGGCAGAGAGTACGGATTTCCATTCTTTCCTATCCAAACACACCTCCTTCGCTTCTTCCAAACGCATAACATTCCGCATACATGCTCTCCTATTTCTTTTGCTCCTGACTTGGCGCTCTTCTAAGACTGAACCGATATGATCGGACCATATCATTCGAGGTCGACCTCGTCTGCGTGCACCCATTCTTTCAGATTTATATATCCTTTTTTGTCATTCTACCTCGTTCATTCTCTCTACATGCCCAAACCACCTTAATTTATTGGTTCAGTGGTAGAATGCTCGCCTGCCAAAATTCTTCAAAAACTCAATTTTTCTAATCACAATTGTTCGTATTATGTACAATAATTGTTCTAAAGCGAATTATTCGAATGAATATTTTTTTTTTTAATATTATTTGTTTTTTTTTTTTAACTTTTTTGGCATCCACAAGGGGGATGTTTTGGCCATGTAATATTATTTGTATTACTTCAAATTATTTCGAAGGAACAGCTGAAAAAGCATGGGGGGGGGGGGGCTCCGCCCTAAGCTCACTCATTCATGTAAATAGTAGAAAGCTTGCTACATGGCGCTAACGTAAAAAAAAATTTTCGAATAATTGTGCATTAGGAGAATTATTGTGAATTCGTATGATTGCCATTAATGGTGAATTGTGATTTTCGAAGAATTGTAATTCAAACAATTATTTACGTGTTACCACTTACAACGACTATGAGTGAAAGTAACGGAAGACTGAGAAAGCCTTGCAGAATAGAGAAAATAAAGAACGTGTTTTTAAAATGAATGTGGGTCGGTACATTAATAACAATTTTATAAGGATGGCAATGCGGTATTTATAGGTCCCTTAGGATGACACACATATGAAAATAACAACTTTACCTACTGTGTCGATAGAATCTTTGTTACTTAGTCTCAGCTGTATAGGGGAAAGCGTATTAAATAAGGTTTTCATGATCTTCTTAGAATGAAAGTACCTATTCTTAAAATGTTAATATTTATTGATCTTTTAAATTTAAGTAGTCCTGAAAAATGGTCACAAGAAGCTAGACATAATTAGAACAAGAGATCAACAAAAATGGATTTGGTTGCCCCATATATCAATATTCATGATTCTGGCGCCAAATACATGACAGCAGTCTTTAAATTTGGTTGCTCTCTTGTTCTCAATAATTTCCAACTTTAATCTCTATATTTCATCAATTATTAAATATCTACGTGACATGTTGAACATGTCGAGAATTCTCATGATTAGGAGTTTCGGAGACTTAAGCAATACCACCTTATGGCGAACGTTGTTAACGTAAAGTGATCACACTAAGCCAGCCTTCGAAATAACTATTGAAGATGTTCATAAGCCCATAATAGTGGTTTGTTCCATTTAAAAATCGAACAAACGTAATGAATTGTTAGAGTCATTAGTTGTTACATATTCATTCATACAATTTCTATAGTAAAAAAAGTTATTTAAATAAAACAATTGATTAGGTGCCAGCTGGTTGCCCCAAAGCGATTAAAGGCACGAGTTGGAATCACTGCTGGAAGCAAAGTAAAATCTACCTACTTGTATTATTTACTTGGAGTGACGCTGTTGCGTCCCGACGCGCGACGGCTCGCCGGCGTGTTATTGGGGTCACGTGAAAGGCCAGGCTACTCCATCTCCCACACTCCCGCAGTCTCCTGGCTGAGGAGGGCAATCTGAGAAAGAGCTTCCTCCACACTAGCGCAGCTACCCCACCTACCTACCTACCTACCTACTAGCTTCAATTACTTTTATTAATATTGTTTCGCTAGAAAATGACAAATTAGGGGTGGAAATCGACAAAATCCATAGATTTTTTGAACTTCGACGATCAATAAACGTGGGTTTGAGGAGACATCGAATGGCCAGAGGTTATGATTCCCTGCAGTGTTCTCTTGATATGAATCGCTTTTAATAATCACTTAACGATAAGATTAAGACACGATCGCAAGCAGTCGTATTCACAAAACTATCGGAATCTAATCTTAAATCCTATCTTAAACTGGATCATTTTCATAGTGATATTTCAAACATAACGAATTTTTAAGATATCTTGCTTTGTGAATACCAATCCACCATTTTATGATTGTCAATCAAGATAAGAGCGTATTAAGACCGCTACGAGAATAAGGGCACAGATCTCCAGAACTCTTTTAAGCAATTCAATTAATATTTTTTTAGCACTTTTTTTTCTCTGTGGTTATTATTGTCAAAGGGTGTCAATCTCAAACTCTTATAAAGTAAAATAAATTACATCAAGAAAAAGCGCGAATTTCTTCACTACGAGTTAATAAAAAGTTGAATCATCCAGCAAGAAATCAAATTCAAATCAAGCTAAAGTGAGGTGAGTGCGAAATTCATATTTTACATCTCACGCACCCCAGATTGAAAACCAGTATATCTATCTCACTCAGCCTAAATAGACGCCGTCATTGGCAAGAGCGAGAGGGAGAATATTTGAATCTGAAGCAGTTTATTGTGAACAATACATAAATCCCTCCATCATTGTTAATTACGAGCAACAGCTCATACACCTCATCTTAACAAAGAATCTTTATTGATGTGCCCTAGTGCACTAAATGAAAGCAAATACTACATACCGGTTTCGAAGTTGCAGTCTGGTCATCCGTTAATAGTTTGACACCTTACAGTTTCTACATCTTACACTGAACAACTGAACACAGTTTATATATTTCAACGCTCACATAATTGGATTATCATAACTTTATAACCATAAATATATTATACAGACACACAACATCGAAAACGCATGAAACGTCAATTGAGATAGCAGCACTGAGGCTTTTTGAGATATTGACCGCTTTTAGAACTGAGACGACGTTGAAGATTGACTCATTGAGAGTCAATCGAGAAATTACTCACTAACACTGTTTTCTTATTATTCTGTTAACGAATCGAATCATTAAAGAGCAAGTTCGAACGGGACACATTGTTTTGATTGCAGTACGAACTCCAAACTGTCACTCACTTGGATTGGTAGCACTGATTGCATTCACGGATTGCATGAAACAACAGAAACTACAAATAATCGCTTGCGACTTATCGCTTCTATATCTGCAAATCGCCATAACGTCATTTTCAAATTGCTTCTTGTAAAGTAATTGAGTACATATTATTATTAATATATATTATTAGAAGAGAAAATATTAACACTAATAAGAAGCATAATAACAATATCATAATATTGATATACCTACCTACTGCACTAATATCAGCTGCGTCACGGGAGGTGATTCCTAATCGAACACGTAATCTAAAGCGTGGGTTCGATCCCGGACGTCTCCACAGTGTGCAATTGACTTTCTCTTCTAATAAATAACTTTCGACACAAATCACAATATAATGGACAGTGAACCCAAGAAGCTAACCAGGGTGCTTAGACGCAAGCCTACAGCTGCAATGACATCTATAGATAAAAGATCCAAGCAGGACCCGGCAACCCCATTGGCACATAATCAGAACAACAGAAAATCCACAACAACTTTGCCATCTACCGAAGAAGTATGCAAGCAATCAAAAGTAAGGAATTGTGTTGATGCGGGTGGTATAGACGATTCTTCAAGCAATTTCCTATATAGTTTGCACGAGTCAATAAATGAAGTGAAAAAGCAACTCGATGTGCAAAATAATAACCTATTATCAAAGATGAGCGAATTATCAGACAAATTGTCAATTATTGATCAATTATTTGCTGAAAACTCACAACTTAAAGAAAGAATCACCTCTTTAGAGGACAAATTTGATAAACTGGAGAAATCGGGAGCAGGGAGCTGCAGTACTGGAGGTAGTGTCGTGGAGATGGACTCAATCGCTAGCGAGATGGAGGAGAGGGACAGGAGAAAGAAGAACATAATTGTGTGTAACTTGGAGGAAAGCTTAAAGACGGTGAAGTCAGATACTCTTAACGACGATAAGGTGAAAGTTTATAATCTACTGAAGGAAGCTGATCCCACACTATCATCCGCTGATATAAGGTGTTTTAGGCTTGGCAAGGAATTTAACAATAGGGCACGACCAATAAAAGTCATACTGAAGCATCAGAGTCAAGTTGGTGAGATTTTTAAGAATAGAATCAAACTTAATAATCGTATACGAGTATACAGGGATCAAACTGTAATACAAAGGAACCACTATATGAAATTAAAGGAAAGTTTGAACGCAAGAATCCAGAACGGTGAGAAGAATCTTATAATTAAATTTATTAAGGGCAGCCCCAAAATTGTAGTCTCTAAGAACTCAAAAAACTCATTTGTTTATACCAAAACGTCAGGGGCGTAAAGACCAAATTGAGCGAACTCCGTCAGTCGCTTCCATCTACTGGTTATCACGTAATTCTCTTAACAGAGACTTGGCTGGATCCTTGCGTTGGAACTCCTGAACTCGGATTTACAAATCACCATGTGTATCGATGTGATCGTAGACCACATTCCAGTAATAAGTCGAGGGGTGGGGGGGTCTTAATCGCGGTTGACAGGTCTTTAGCCAGTAGAAAACTGGTAATCAAGGGTAAATTGATAGAACAAGTTTTTGTATTGGTCAAATTGCCCCAAGAATCTATATAATATTTGCCTTGAACACTGACTGACTGACTGACTGACTGACTGACTGACTGACTGCCTGACTGACTGATGTCATTAACGCCGCTAGATGGCGCGCCACTCGCAACTAAAGACAAATAATAATATTGTTCTTCTAATACAATATGGCTGACAGCAGTGACAACTGACAGTAACATAATGATATTATTATGCCTGGTGGCTGAGCACTTTTTTTAAAGGTCTTGACGTAGAGAAAAACAATTTTTTGGGTTATTAAAAAGCTCACATGCGAAGTCAGCCATAAGAAAGCAAAGTGTACCAAATTAGGAAACTTTTACGCACAGCGGGACTTCATAGTGAAAAAAAGCCTTTCTAATGCCATGAGTGCAATAAAAAGTTTGCGGTTTCAAGTAATTTAAAGAATGACATGCGAACTCATATCGGAGAAAAGCCATAGGAATGCAATAAAAAGTTCAATCAATCAAATAATTTAAACAACCAATGACATGCTAAAAGCTATTTGAATGGTAAGTTTGCAATAAAAAGTTTAATTTCATTTTTAAGTTTGCATAAATAGTTCAATCAACCGTGTGCTGTAAAGTATCACTTGCGAATTCGGCCAAAAAATTGACAAATCAGGAAACTTTTACGCACAGCCGGACTTCGCTTTACTAATGCAATTTGTGCAATAAAAAGTTTTGAAACTCATAGCGGAGAAAAGCCATACGAATGCAACCATTGCGATGAAAAGTTTAATCAATCAAATGATAAAAGCCATTTAAATGCATATTTTGTTAGAAAAAGTTCAAAATTTGTTTAAAGTCTGACATATGAATTCGGCTAAAAGAAAGCATAGTTTGTATGAAAAAGTTTACCAAATCAGATCTTTAACTCACAGACGCGATTTCATTGCCAAGAAAACCCTTGCTAATGCAATGTGTGTTATAAAAAGTTTTTTTTTGCATTTTTATAAATAGTTATATTATCATGAATAGTTATAATCTATCATCGAGTGCTTTACAGTCACACAAATGAATTCGGCCATAAAAAAAACAAAGTTTCCATGAAAAAATTTACCAAATCACGAATCTTTAATCCACACACACGAGATCATAGCGGAGAAAAACCATACGAATGTCATGTTTTCAATAAAAAGTTTACACACCTAGAGTAATTTTTTAAAGATTTTCATGTGAATTCATAACGTTGAAAAGCCATACATATGTAAAGTTTGTTATAAAAAGTTCACGTTGTTTTTTTGAGTTTTCATGAAGAATTCAATTAATCAAGTGTTTTAAAGTCTCATATAAGAATTCGGCAATACGAATGCAAAGTTTCCATGAAAAAGTTTACCAAATCACGAATCTTTAATCCACACACACGAGATCATAGCGGAGAAAAACCATATGAACGTCATGTTTTCAATAAAAAGTTTACACACCTAGAGTAATTTTTTAAAGATTTTCATGTGAATTCATAACGTTGAAAAGCCATATGTTAAGTTTGTTATAAAAAGTTCACGTTGTTTTTTGAGTTTTCATGAAGAATTCAATTAATCAAGTGCTTTAAAGTCTGACATATGAATTCGGCGATAAGAAAAGAAAGTTTCCATGAAAAAGTTTACCAAATCACGAATCTTTAATCCACACACACGAGATCATAGCGGAGAAAAACCATACGAATGTCATGTTTTCAATAAAAAGTTTACACACCTAGAGTAATTTTTTAAAGATTTTCATGTGAATTCATAACGTTGAAAAGCCATACATATGTATAGTTTGTTATAAAAAGTTCACGTTGTTTTTTGAGTTTTCATGAAGAATTCAATTAATCAAGTGTTTTAAAGTCTCATATAAGAATTCGGCAATACGAATGCAAAGTTTACATGAAAAAGTTTAATTAATCAAATCGGTAAATACCCACATGCCAAAAGCTATTTGAATGTACAGTTTGTAATTAAAAGTTTAAGTTGTAGGTATTTGAGTTTTCATAGAGTTGAATCAAGCAAGTATTTTGAAGTCTCACATGTGAATGCTCACAGCTATGGAGCTATGCTATGAGAAAGTAAAGTTTGCATAAAAAGGCCATAGGTGGGCGCCACGGGCGCCTTTAAAAAACTAGTCCATTATATTTGGTTGCACTTATATTCCACCCTGTTCTGATATTGCCATATATAAGGAATATCACGAAGCGATAGAATCGATAATGTCCAAACACAAGGATCACAAACTCATCTTGACTGGTGACTTTAATCTGCCTGATTGTGACTGGCGGATACAAAATGTGTTAGACAATGGCCTCGGATCTGATAGAGTGCAAATTTCAAACACCTTAAACAACGAAAGAGCCGCTGAGCTAGTTGACATGGCAAACTACTTCGGTCTTCTTCAGCTAAATAATGTGGCAAACAAGAATGACAGGGTCTTGGATCTTGTGTTTGCATCGCACTATGCAACTACATCTGTCAGTTGTTCTTCTTCAAACTTGCTTCCTATCGATTCCCACCACCCTCCCCTCGACATTACAATCTCATCTCAAGTTTCCGACTCGGGGGATAAATCAATGGCCAGACGTAACTTCCATAATGCCGATTATTCTACCATAAACACTTTTTTGGAGAACATGGATTTGTCATTTATTCACATCGATAGTGACATAAATTCTATGGTTGAACGATATCATTCTGGGTTGCAAGAATGTGTGGAAACTTGTATCCCCGTGAAATCTGTGAAGCGATCACACTATCCAAAGTGGTTCAGTGCAGAACTTATACAATTAGTTGTAAAAAAAAAAGTCGCTCATAGGAGGTACAAAGAAACGTCCGACTTAGGCGACTACAATTGTTTTGCTGAACTACGTTCTGAATGTTCTTCTATGTCAAAAACGTGTTATAGACAACACATTGAGTCAATTGAAAACGAATTGCCGAGAGACTCTCGCGGTCTGTGGAAGTTTGTCAATGCAATGAGAGACGATCACGTGGATATCCCATCCAAATTGAATTATAATGGTCGGCAATCTGATTCTCCTCAATCGGCGGCAAATTTATTCGCATCTTTCTTTCAGGAGGTCTATGACACTCCGTCCGTGAATGTCGGCTTTGATTTTTCCCCCGATAAAACGATCAATTTGCCCGAGGTTTCATTTACTATTGACGAAGTCACAAGTGCAATCCTTGCTTTGGATACTTCAAAGGCAGCAGGGCCGGACGGCATACCGAATGTTTTTATAAAAAACTGTGTTACAATATTGGCAAAACATCTTCACCTCCTATTCAACAAGTCCCTAAGTACTGGTATATTTCCTAATATATGGAAAACAGGATTTATCAATCCCATATTCAAGAAAGGTGACAACGGTCAAGTAGTTAACTACAGACCTATTTGTGTGTTGTCCGCTATCCCCAAACTCTTCGAATCTTTGGTTGTAATTAAAATAAGAAATTCAATCAACAGCATAATCACTGAAAGGCAGCACGGTTTTGTACCGGGGAGATCAACCCTTACGAACTTACTCCTATACCAGAACAGTATTGTCAACTCACTCACAGCGAGAGGCCAGGTCGACTCCGTGTACACTGACTTCTCTAAGGCTTTTGATAAAGTATCTCACGACATTTTGCTACATAAGTTACGTGTATACGGGGTTGATGGCGTTTTCTATCAATGGATTGAAAGCTACCTCAAGCAGAGAACACTTAAGGTCAGATTGGGTGACTTCGTGTCTGACACCGTGTTTGCTCACAGCGGCGTGCCTCAAGGATCGCACTTGGGGCCAATACTTTTCAATGTTTTTATAAATGACATGGCTCAGATCTTCAGAGATGTGGGTGTGTTGTTGTTTGCTGACGACCTCAAACTGTATAAGACTGTGAAAGGTTTGTCTGATTGCGTAGTGCTGCAGAAAAATCTGGATAGACTTGGTGATTGGTGCAGACAAAACAAACTTGTTCTTAATATCGCAAAATGCCAGATCATCAGATTTCACAAAACTCGATCCAAGATTGCCTATAATTATTCGATCGACAACACAGTACTCGATTGCGTTACAAGCTTGAGAGACTTGGGCATCACCTTCTCTGAGGATCTGACCTATAAATTGCACATAGAGGAGATTGTCGGTAGATCTTTGAGGACTCTGGGCTTCGTCTTCAGACTGGCGACGGACTTTCAGTCCATCGATTCCTACAGGCTTCTCTTTGTATCTCTCGTAAGACCAATATTGGAATATAACACCTCAATATGGTCACCACATTACAATGTCTATATCAATGCATTGGAGAGAGTGCAGAGAAGGTTCTTGAGGATTATAAATTACAAAATGGGAATACCGGTCGAGAGGATTGATTACGCCTTTCTGATGGGCGAGCTCAGACTCCTTAGCTTGGCGGATCGTAGAAGGATGTTTGATTTGTGTTTCCTTCATAAACTAATAAATGGCGCAATCGATTCCACCGAATTGGTGGAACTGGTCTGCTTCAAAATTCCGGCCAGGAACACCAGACAGTGTGTTGTTTTCCGCGAATCAAACACTAGTAATAATTACACATACCACTCTCCGATCAATAGAATCCACAGACTGGGAAACCTGATGGGTGACCAAGCTGATGTTTTTGCCGACAGTTTCCTCAAGTATAAACATAAAATTATCAACTTTTTATTTTCATTGAACTGATTTCGGGCGGTTGGTTGGTTGTCGGATCATTGTGTTGAATACCTTTTAAGTACCGCTATGTGTAGAGTCATATTTAGGATTAATTATCTTTCTGTACGTTTCTCTAAAGGACTGCAATATGATTTCAGTCCTGGTCTCCTTTAATGTTGTTTCAGACATGTGTAGCTTGTCGACTGTTTTGAACCCTAACTGAATGTATCTTGACTCTGTGGTTTTTGTATGTTGACATTGTTTTTTTTTTTTGTTATCTTTATGTTTGACGTCCCTATTGTCTTTCTGCCATTGACTGGCTCAGTGATATTGTTTCAATTCGATATTTCTTCTGTGAATGTAAGTTCTATGTGAAAATTTCAAACCCATTATTTTTCCAAAATTTCTATTATACAACTAAAACATTGTTATCTTCGATATTCTACTGTGTTTGTCTTGACTATTTTGAAACTACAATTTCATTTGATTCTCTATGATTTATATCTTTTAACAAAACCGTTATTGGTGTAATATATTGTATTTTTTTTCTGATTTGTACGATATTATGTAATGTATAACATGTAAAAGGCCTAGGCCGTGTATATCATAAATAAATAAATAAATAAATAAATAAATAAATAAATATAGTTGTTGATTATTTTTTCCCACACCCTTTCCTCTCTTTTTTCCTTCCCTTCTTCTTGCACTCTCCATTTGTGTTTGAGTTTATCTATAGCTGTTTTCATATTTCACTTATGCTAAAAGTTTTCCTTTTGATAGTTTTTATTCTCTCTTGAACATGTTGTGCCTGTTTAAATCAATAATATACTATATAACATGATCGTGACACATCTCTATGGAGGTCAACTTAGTTTAAGGACATACATTTATACTGTTTCTACTTTTAATGTATAGTTGCCCTCTGTAGTGTGTTTTGTCAAAATAAATAATGAATTCAAAGGGCAGGATAGTATCTAGAACAAATAAAACTCCAAGCAGCCAATAAAATTAAAGAGTTGTGCATTCTTCTTCCATATCCGTTCCCTACGTGGAGCATATGGACTCCACAAGTCCTCGCCATCCTGCACTAGCACTTGTGGATGTTTACAAAAATTCCTCATTCTTTCCTAATATTCTCATTCCTTCTCATTTAATGGGAGTCAGAG
Source organism: Mystacides longicornis (assembly GCA_963576905.1). Taxonomy (NCBI): domain Eukaryota; kingdom Metazoa; phylum Arthropoda; class Insecta; order Trichoptera; family Leptoceridae; genus Mystacides; species Mystacides longicornis. The sequence continues at coordinate 24,228,946 of OY756437.1, forward strand.
AAGGTGACACAATTCCACCTAAATTATTCACTCTAACCCTTGAGAATATCTTTAAGACATTGGATTGGGATCAAAAGGGAATTAAGATTGTTGGTAATGTTCCTGAGTCACCTTCGTTTCGGAAACAAATAACGGCACTTTGATGCTCTATTGAGAAAATATGAAATTGACAGATCAACAGAAATTCCGCGAAAATATTATTAAACAACCTATGTTTTCCATAGATTTCCATGCTAACACCACCAACTGCTACCAACTTTCAAATATTATTTTGACATTTCAAATTTTAGCTGGAATATTTTTTATGAAACGCGTCAGCTTAAAGGAGTCTTTAAATACCTATCTTCATATTAGACGAAATTTATTTTATTATTATGTGTTCTTTTGAAGCTTTTCATGAAACCGGCTGTTACAGTTCTTTTTTTACATTTTTTAACATTGATTACATTACCTACCCCATTCGGTGAAAATTAAAATCGATTATTTTTCTTAGAGATTTCATTTATTCGATGTTTCGATCGAAGGACTTCAATTCACTTGTGAGTAAGAAGCGGTCTCTATTATATTATTTTGACCCCTTTATATAAATTTTTAAACGGGTATCTTTAAAGAAACCTCCCTCCAGAGGAACTCATATGGAACCTTGAAGATATCCAGCGGTTCACACGGTATTCCCATTATCGCGTACCCATCACCTAAATGGATCTCACATGATTATGCAAAGCAAAAAGTTAGCAGAGCACTAATGGGCATGAACGAAACATGCATTTTCTTTTTATCATATATTTTTTTTAAATATCAAAGTTCTGCATCTCATGATTTTTTTTCTATTTGATGCCATTTAAGATGGAGGAGCAATCGTTTGAGAGAGAGACAAAAGCATTACTCTTTGGAAATAACCTCGACGACTTTCTAAAATATAAATTGAAAAAAAATACATCCCAAAAAATAGACCACCATCCTGAACTAGAAAAGCTCTGTCATGATGACGATACGCATTGTGGCCCTTTACACAATCCTGCATTGAGAAATCACTTTGTTCCAATGGATTGTTTTAATTCATGACGACTGCAAGATTGGCCTTTTACACCGCCCACAATTTATAATATACTAGCTTTCCCGACAGACGTTGTCCTGTGTTCCTAACTATGAATATTGAATTCGAATTTGTATGATGATGAATTAGTTATCATTGGACCAATGTGATTTCGAACAATGCGTCTGTTTTAAGCCATGTATATTCCATCCGCATTCTGTCAATCGCACCAATTGACAATTTCTGTCAAAATTTTAATAAAAATTATAAGGTAAAAGTCCTAATAAGGTTGTCTACGTAGAGTTTTCTTTAATTTGCTAATTTTCCATGCATTTTTCTTAAATTTTTTCTTCTAAAAGGACATTCTCCCGATAAAAGCCTACACGACAAAAAAGAATTAGCGAAAAAGGTCCAGCTGTTTAGGCGTGATGCTATGACATCGAGAAAGAGCTCTCCATTTTTATATATAAGACAATGTACTTGACCACTTTTTTATCACACCCCGTTTGTTACTGAACGCATATTTTAATATTTTTATTTAGTTTATTGCGTGTATCAATTTTGTCTGTTTGCATTTTTTTTAATAAATGAATCTGTGTTCACTCAAAGTGAACACAAATAGGTACATTCTTTGACTCTTTCACAGTAAGCCATGAAAGAGATGTCGTGAAAGAGGAAGATGGTCGGCACCTGGGATCGAACTCACGACCTCCGCAAGCCGCAAGCCGGCGTCGCACTCGTAACAACCAGTCTACCCACCACCTCATTGTGTACATGCCTACTTGTGTTATGTATTGACACTCTCAAGTGTTTGAATGAGTCTATAGGTGAAAATAAATAAAATTAAATAAATTTAGGTCTTTTTGTGGTATTTTTCCTATTTGCTTTCCACATTCTGCCGTTGACTAAACGTCTTCTTTCACAATAATTATTATTCTACGGAACTTCTTTTTTCTCTATATTATCTAATAATTATATCAACACTTTCTACACTAACAGTTCTTTAATACTATACTCTTTTTTTATGGTGGTGGAAGTATCCCATTCTTAGCTAAACTTAGAGTATTGGAATATTACTCATAGTATACATGCGTCTTGTGATCGGATTTCAGAAAAAAAAAATAGATTTCGCTGAAATTAATAATTTTCTCGACGTTTTCGAGGGTGTAGATTCCAAAAATGCCCGTACGCGTACGCCAAAAATGTGTGCGCACCCATAACTCATAGTAATTCTTATCCGATTTGATTGAAATTTGGTAGAACGGTTAGCCCCTCGATGTAGATGAGTCAGTAAAATGTTGAGATCTGTACCTTCAGGGGAACCCTCTTAAAGTAGGTATCCAAAGAAAACTTCACTTGTTCTAGAAAAAGGGCTATAAAAGAAAAAAAAAATCTTCGATTTTCATAAAATTTGGTATACGGGTTGGTCTTATGCTCCTACACAAGCACGTAAAATTGGAGGTCCGTAACTTCAGTGGGTCCCCCTTAAAGTACCGATTAATATTGAATATGTAGTTCTAAAGCAGATAATAAAAAGCTCCAATAGTCGATATCATTTTAAAGTTTCTATAAGGATATAAGCATAAATTCATTTTAATCGTGAAATTATGAATTTTTATGCAAAGATATGTTTTACACGAAAAGGCTGTTATAATATACTATGAGTTCTGGGCTACCCTAGGTTAGCAGCTTTTTAAATTTAAAACAGAAACACGTATACCCTGGTGGAAGAATTACGACAAAAATGATACAAATTGGGACCAAGTTTCTAACACTGAAAATCGAGTGACGTGGTGACATAGACCACGCTCACTCGAGTTTCCCCATTAACGATTCGTTTGGAGTGATGGACGAATGGTTTGAAGCGATTGAATTTTGGAGTGATGGATATCCAACTAACACTCCACATTTTTCCCCATTCACTGTCATTTTTTTGGAGTGAAATCGCTCCATTAATGTGGGGCTTAAGTATTTTTTACAAATTCGACACCCAGATAGGTACAAGAAGTCATAACATTCGCTAATACTTGCTTTCCTCCCAGTAAAATTTTATTAAAAACAATAATTCGAATATCAAATTTGACATACGAATTCAAAACATTTTGTTTCTGAAAATAATCAACAGACAGACAGTTTTTGACATGACGTTATTTTTTAAGATATTATTAACGCGAATTTTATTTTTTTTGAATGGTTTGATTTTATGTCATTAAATAAAAATAGATTTAATACGGAACTAAATTTAATTAGAAAATGTTGAGGTTGAATATACCAAAAGAATTGCATAGTCCAAAAAAACGTAAGTTTTAAATATATTTATAGGAATCTTCAGAACTATATTATAATCTATCGTAAGCTGAGAAAATTATCTACTTTGGGTAATTATTTACTTTGCGAGCTTTTTCGATTTTTCACATTTTTTTTATATGAAACACATATCAAATTTATATGCAGATTGGTAAATAAGCATTTTATGGGTTGATTTGATAACATTTGAAGTATTAAATCAACCAATTTTAAGTAAAAATTAATTTTAAAAGTTGCCTGTTTTCTCATACAAACTTTTCTTTCATGGAGTGACATTTTATTTTCTAAAATTGGTGTTTATGCCTGACAAATTAAGATATTGTTGGTCATTGTCGTTTAGTTCGTCAATTTGGATAGATTAGGGGATTTGATAACATCCTAGAATGATAACACTACGATTTGAATAGGTTAAAAATACTTCAAATGTTATCAAAACTATCCATAACATGATCATTCACTAATCTGCTTTATAAAGTTGATGTGTTTCGTATAAAAAATCGAAGAAGCCGGCGAACTTAATAATTATCAGTATGACAAACACACTTGACAAAAAAGATATCAAGTTATGCTTTATGTACATAGTTTAATGCTTTCACATTCGCTGTTCCATAGCATTGAGTATTTTTGAAAATAGCTTGTTTGGTTGCGGTATTGTTACTACGCGATAGAAAATTTGTACAAATTCTAAAGACTAACTTAATAGGACCTTGACTTTAGGATGAAAGATAAGGGTAGATAGACATACAATAACACGTCTTATTTAGGGATTGCCTAATTCTGATCATTAAACAATAGGAAAAGAGGCATTCCCCAGTACTATTGTGCAGGATATTCCTAGAAAAGTGAACAGAATCATCCCTGAAAGCAGGAAAATTTCCAATATCAATTTGTTATAACGGCTTCGGCTCGACTCGAATAGAATAGGTGTTACAAGAATGTATTGCATTTTTTTAATTTTAGGCAAATCAAAAAAGAAACGAGATTTTATATATGAAAACAAGGAGAGAGTTAGATTAATGACCTTAGATAATGTGAGATCACATATGAAACATCACAACGGTCAATTTCTAGCTGAGAGATGCAACGCCAAACTGGAGGACATCGTGTTTAAAGTTACATCCTCGAACACAAGGATACCAGTGTCCCGAGGAAAACCGAAGCAAAAATTCACAGAAACAAAGAACCGCAAGAAAAAGAAGAAAATATTAGCATCGTTGCCAAACTCTCGCAGGTCCATTGACAGCAAGCTACGATGTGCAATCGACAAAGTCAGTACGGAGTTTATGCGTAAGTTCTTGAAAAATGTACAAGATGCCAAAGAAAATCGTAAAAATGAGGAGCGAAAAACGTTGCTTCTAAATGTTGCTTACACAGGAATGAATAAAAATCCAAAACTCAAACAAAATGAACGAAACAAACAAGTCAATTATCTCAAACTACAAGCACCGAGTAGAAAAACGGATAATGAGAAAGGTTATAAATTTGTTAGAATGCCTTTCCAGACACATTCTGTATCGGAAGTCAGCAAACAGGATACAGCAAATGTTGGCAATTCCAGAGATTCTTGTTGTCAATGGACTGACACAAATAGAAGCAGAGACGCGGTTATAATATACCCCACAAAATATTCCGATACGAATACGTCCATCAAAAAAGAGGGCGTTGCCAAGAAAGCAGAACCTGCAAAAGAAAACAAAAACGAAATGAAAAAGGGCAAATCTGATAATGAAATCTTAAGAAGAAAACTAACACCGCAGGTTGCAACCAATAAAGAAAATCAAAATACAATTGGAACTAATAAGGAGTTAATAAATATCAGTGCCGTGAAACATAATGTGACCAATAAAACTATGGTTGGATTTGAAAGAGGAAAAATTAAATCAAGTGGCGGTACTCCAAATAAAATTATTGAACAAGATACGAGACCACCTCCAGCAGAACCTATATCAGGTAAAGCAATTTGATGTAGTAAAAATGCTTTTCAGATGTTGTTATTAACATAGCTCTTTAGCGAATCACAATAATAGAAACTCTATCTGATGGTATTTTAGGAAATATTTCTTGAGAGTACATTAGTACATACCACTACTAACTATTTGCAGGAAATTAGTGCTGTCAATGACATGTTTGACTCAAGCTTACTTTTTGATTCTAAATATTTTGAGGTTGATTTCAGGGCCTAAAAAAGTCGCAAAAGAACAGTCAAAGCCACATGCGACGGAACAGAAGGGAAATCCATTGGACCCAACAGTTGGACTGGAGAAGGTGAAAAAGCCCAAGGCGCCTCCTGGATTATTAATTCCTGAAGAAGAGAGACTGAGAACTTTGAAAATGTTGCAGTCGGGTGAGTTAAAGGATTTTTCTTTAATTTTTTTGATTGTTGAAGGCAGAGTTTTACTGCTCTTAGCCATCTTCCAGCAACTGTTGAATACCTCGAACCTCACCTCGGATATTTGTTTTGTGTTGTGTGTATTATAGATTTTGATTTCTTGACTTCAGAGTTCTGCAAAGTCTGGAAACAACTGAAGCGTATTCCGGCCAAATGCGAGGACATCAACTATAAAGTGAAGAAGATTCGTCTGGAGGAAGATCTCAGGGACTTGGAGAAGAACATTAAGACCTATTCCTTCCCTAAGGTGTACGTGTGCTAGATCCCTCGGAAAATTTTTGATTCACGCATAATTGAAAAAATCCTAAATCGTGAGTAAGTCTAAGATACAATAAAAATTAAATTAATATTTTTGTCAACCTGTAACTTTGTCGAGTCTTTTTATAGTTTTCGTTTACCTTGTAGCTTGTCTTATACAATATTTTACTTTTTGAAATAAATATTTATTTTATAAATTGTTTGTTATTTTGGAAAATTCAATAAACTATACTAGTATAGTAAAGATATGAACTTTTAGCCGTCACTTTAGCCATCTATAGATGAATAGATGAGTTGACTTGGATTTATTAACACACATAGAAAAACCTACAAAAAAGCATTAAAAAACACCGTTACATAGATATATTTTGAAATCTTACTCTCCGTCATATTATATTTTGCACAAGAAATGATCCAAATATAGCTGTAAACACAGTTTGTTTTATAAGTAGGTACAATTAGTTATATGTAGCAAACCATTTCGTTATAAATCATCGATTTCGCTTTGCTTTGGTTACCCAAACATAGATGGCGGTGTTTGTACCTACGCATTATTTGTCATCGAAGTCATCGATATCGCGCATGTTTATTTACATTAGGTAGGTATGTAATCATTATTTTGTGCCTGTTAGGTAATACTTAGATCATCCACATACTTCATCAGTTTTTTCTTTTTTTTTTTTTTCATTTGAAAAATTAATTGTGAAAAGGTTATTTTAGACATTAATTTCTATTTCTTCATCTTCACCTGTACTTACCAAGGAAGTAAAATGGTTCTAAATTCAAATATCTATCCCTCATTGAAAATTTTCTTCTTTCTGTATAATATGCTTCTAATCAAGTAATTTCGAAATGGTACAAAGGATAAAAAATATTCATCATACTCAAAACTTATACTGAAATAATTAATCTTTAAATTAATTTAAGTGTTTTTAGCCCTTTTCTTTGTGTATAAAAGGCGTTAACTTAAGTACATAACCTAAGTATTTTTGTTTAAGGCCATATTGCTTAACGGAAGTAAAAAAACTCAGTCAACTCATTATCATTATCCGACCTAATGTATCAGGAGAACAGAGGTGTAAGTAGTATGTGTGATATTTATAATAAGGAACTTTCTGGATTCCATATTCCGACAATCGAAATTATTATTATCAAATCCACATTCTACCTGTTCCCTTTCATCATAATATCAACAGAGATTACCTGCGTCTGAAGCTACATACCTACCTAGATATAATCATATCAGCTGTATCATTGTACGCAAACAATTATTGATACGCAGCTTTGTGTGTGTGTGTGTATACGTGAACACAGTTACGATACACAAGTAGAAACTATTTTGAATGTGTGCGTGAGTGTTACTATGAAACGTCCTAAGCCAGTTGTAAATTGAAATCACTCGGAAAATTGATCAAATTTAAACGCACACATTATATAAAACTTGTCAAAATTTTTACAAAATACGCATCTTCATATATATTGATTGTGTTATAACGTTAAATATTATTAAATTTTGAATCTTTTGTATGGATTCCCAAGGTTTTTAAGTTGTGACGATTTTGTGATTTTCCCAGTAGCATGCATACAATAACACATGTCCGGGACTTGCATTGTGTTGTAATAGTAGTGGTAGATAGCCGCCGTAAATTAAACAATATCTTTCAACGTATATGCTCTCCTGATACATGGGTGATCTAAATGATCCACTGGAGATCAGCAAAATAACAACAATTTATGCAACCGACTACTTCGACTTGTCATTTTAAGACTCGGTTTAAATCGCCGCCATTTTGCACGAGCCAAGAACGTTGAGCATCTTCAGAAAATGAAAAAAAAAGATGAAATAAATTGAGTGTGAATTAGTAAAAAAGTTATGACCGTATTTTGTCGTTGATTTGGTGATGATAAAAAAGATCAACCTTTTTATTTTACCTTCGATTAAATAATATCTCTTTTATTTTTATATGCGCCTGATACTTTTCCGATGAATATGTTACAAATTCTTCGCTTGCGGTTTTGTAACCCGTTGATTACCGTAGGTTATCAATGCCGGTCTGTCGACGGCCTACGACAGCTGCGAACGGCTGGTTTTCAAGTATGTACATACATACTTTTTTTTTTTTAGTTTTTAAGGTTTTAATTTTTAAATTTTGTAACATTTGTGTTTTCAATATCTATGTGGATTAACTAAATAAATATTATTTCTAATGTCAGATAAACATTTTATTGTCGCTTTCAAGTTATCTTGTTTGAAACGTTTATAAAACTGTTGATTTATGATAGAATGATAGTCTCTTGCATTGTTATGTTTTCCTGGTGAAAAATACACCCAGATGACGACCAAGAACAAAATACCTGTTATCTCATTAATGTGGGTGTTACCGGGAACTGGTTCTGCATGATGATGCGCGAGGTCAAAATCCGTCTTAGGTGGTAATCCCAACTGAGGCGGTCACCACAAACTATCAACTCAAAAGAGATTGAGATTCCCGCGGATATTTCAAAATTTGAAAAAAGAACACCTTTGTCGTCGAGTCTTTATGTGATTGTTTGATTTAAGTTTCCATCCGTCAAATGAAACTTTGTTCTTTTTTCAAATGTTTCCTTAACAACTAATTATTGTATAGTAGTGCAATGATTAAAAATAATAAATTCTTGTTATAATAATAAATCTGTGGGACCGAAAAAAAATGATATTACAAGTCACGCGACCACAACACCCAGTAATCAAAAGAAACGCCCATATTGGGCGTTACTTGAACGTTCGGAACGTCCTCAACACCACCTCCGTAAACTTAATTCTACCAGGGCGGCATGAAGTCGGAGGAGAGTTTACTTTTTCTCTCGCGCGCGGCTGCTGTTCCGCGAAATGAAGGTTCATTACACGCTGCGGACAATACCGACGAAATATTTCCCACTTATTACATAGGTTGAACCACTATTATTCTTCTGTTACATACAACAGTAAGAAATACATCAATCCATAGAGAAAATAACGGAACGCCGATGTGAATGATAAAACGAACTGTCGTTACTTTTCTTTTACTCGCATAGACACTTTTACATGTAGCGGATCGAACGGATTGTTTTTAAACGATTTTGATTCGAACTTAAATCGAACGTTTTTGAATAACGTACTACCTATTAGGTAGCACGAAAGAAAACATTATCCAAAAGCATTATTTACTTTTTAGAACTATTTAAATTTTGTAGAAAATTCTACAATTCTATTCTAAAAATTTGTAAACAATTAAGTAAAATGAATAGAAAAATGGCAATTAATTATGACTGTAAACCACCATAAATCATTCTAAACACCTCTTCCAATGAAGTCTGGTGTATCAGGATAGCAAGGAAAGGAGTGAGTATGGAAAAAAGGAGGTAAAATTTTATCGCTTTTAAGTAGAAAACCAACGAGGATGATGCTGAGAGAAGACGGGCGTGAGTGCGAGAGAGACAAGACTACAAAACAGGCGCGGCAGGTCACTGACATACTACTGTAGTTAGTATTGAAACATTTCATGAGAAGTCGCGCGCCGTGAACGATTGCCGGGCGGGCTGCTTTGTGTAGAAGTTTTTTTTTCAAACCGCTGATCGTTTATGCGCTCCTGATACTAGATCAGCGAAGTTGAACGCAGTTGACTCCTTTTACCACGGTAACTTTGAATGAATGACCCGATAGAATTTTGCCTCCCCGTCCTCTCGAATGCGGAAATAATTTCGCCAATGGGTTCATTTGCATGGGATTTTGTTTATCTTTTGTAAAGTTTGGGAAATTTCAAAAGCGTCCCTTTCGGCTTCCGATAAAAATTAGGTCTGTGGTGGAGCGAGATTGATTTTAGCTTGGGAGAAAAAAAGCCTTAATTGGAAATTGTTTTTTTTATTAATGTTTATAAAATATTTTGAAAACTTAGACCATCATCTACTAAATTTAATAATATTAGGCTTTTTTGTCGGCGAAGCACTGAAAGAAACTCCTAAAAAATACAAAATTGCAGACTTTAAGTAAATAGGTATATTAAATACAAAAACGCTTAAAAATTTGTATACATTTTCAGAATGTTTCTGATCCAGTATCTCGCCGCCGTGTTGTAAATAATTTAAATCTGAGATAAGCCTTCTTTAGCACTCTATTTCCTGACAAAGGTAACTTATAGTATAGTATTATAGAGGAAGGCCTGTATATTCTACAGGGGGAAAGGGAGAACTCACCCTTCTAGCGTAGCCATGGTAACGCGCAGAGAAATCTTTCATAGATTTCAGGCGGCAAATACCATTATGGATGTAAGATTCATAAACAAGATGTTTATCGTTAGTAAAATAATTCCAATTGAACAATCAGAACAATATTACATACCTAAACATCTTATCAAAACACGAGCAAGTGTCTGACAAAAAAATATATAAAATATAAAAATATTCTTGAGACGGAAAGATTGAAGGATTTTGTGAGGATTCTTCTTTTCATAGGTTGGAAAAAAAAAACTCTTCGATCATATTGACTACTAGCTTATACCCGTCTTGGTTTACGTTTTTGATTCCGATTGTCAGGCTTGATCGGTAGGTAATTAAACAGGTTCTAGTCTAGCTTGCCATTGCTTAACAGACCTCTATAAGTGACAGAAGCACAGAAAAAGAAGAATTACACTTTCAAAATTCATAAAAAGAGAGAAGAATGACAATTTGACAGAAAAATTATAGTCTGCCACTCACATGAAAAAAAAACTGCGTGTATCATAATATGTTACATCTCACATTTGATTCAATTTCGCTGTTGAATCGAACCTACCTACATAATAATTTGCAAGTTTTACTCTCTCTCTATTGTTTGAATCTTGGCTACATCCCTCTATGTGTGGAATGGTACAAATTTTAGGTGATTGACTAATGATGAAGGCAGCTGTTTTATCGACCTCAAATAATATCATACGAACCTATCTACATAATTTGCAAGTTTTACTCTCTATATGGTTTGAATCTTAGCTACTTCCCTACACCCTCTATGTGTTATAAAGGCAGCTGTTGTAGCGACCTCAAATGTCAATAAAATATGTCAAACTTCAAAATGGAGGAATTATTTTGCAAATATTTTCATTAAATCTTTATTTATTGAGAATAATAAAATTTGAATAACATTTATATGTATAACAAATCAATCTCCAATTATTTTATTACATTTTCATACCGTAATACCAAGATTCCATTCAACGTTTACATGAGTAATTTTGTTTCCAAAAGATGGCTTACTGTCTTTTTTTGAAAAATTTGTATGAAGATCCTAAAAAAATAGAATTTTTAAATAGCTCTAAATATATTATTAAAGTTAATGCAGTAAATTAAGAACCTTCTCTGGCATTTTGCACGGCTCTGTGCAGATTAATATCTGACGTAGCATTTGTATTTTGAGCGTGATGCTCCGACATACGATAAAAAGCAAATATACAAACATTTCTGAATTATTATGTAGATTCAAACGGCAATAAAGTCTGAAAACATATATATTAAAAAAAACACAATGATAATATAATCCGAGGTACTCGCACTCAGTTTTGAAACCCTTCAAATAGACTGAAAACTTAAAAGTTATCCTATGGATTTTTCAGAATATAAAATAAATGACCTCGTTTTTTTAAGAAAATCAAACAATCATCAAATTAGGGACAGGTAATATTACAAAAGCTTGTCTTTTGGTTTAAAAAAAAAAGATTAAACTACGCGATTTAGGACCTATCAGATTTTGAATTCATTAAGTAAATTCGTGTTATTAAATCAGACATCAACCAATATAGACGTGTTTTCTTCTCTACTATATAAGAACCTATATTATTTTCTCTGGTCTGCTCTCAATTGGGCTTATCCATTGTGGTCATCAACGGGCGCCTTTAAAAAACTAGTTATATTATACTCAGGTAATTATCAATTAAGAATTATATTATTATTCTTGAGGATATTGGAAAATTCTAAAAGTCGACTGCTCAATGCATTTACTTCTAGGGGCTAGGTTGTTTAATACCTAAAATATTCACATGGACATTAATAATTCATCAACAGTTATAATATATAGTAATTTCAAAATTATTGTCTTTGAGTTGCATCCTTACTTTTCAGATGCCACACTACTAATGAATTCAAAGAGATTCGTGGGATTTAATCAGGCTTATATTGGAGGTTAAAATTCTTGTACATAATACAACATCTTTTCTTTAGCATGAGTCTGGTTTCCCGATCTTTTCTCGAGTAGCTGAGTGCTGACTGCCAAGAAATCTAGAAGAATTCTAGCATCGTTCAGATTATAGCCAACAGCCAAATGGACAACAAGACTTTCAGCCAGAATACCTGCCATTCGAAAACCCTTCATTTCCAAAAAAAAAAATAGCAATATTGTTACTTCATTTATTCAATATGCTTATCACCTGTTGGTAAATGCCTCTGCTCTTTAATCTGCTCTTTAATCCATATGACTTTGTGTAACCATATTTGCAAACTACGGACGAATCCTGCTATTGCCCAAACTGTCATGGTTCACCTGATAGTTTCTTCTGGTATAGCTCTTACTTACTGTTTGGCTTGGTGTTTCTCTTTCTAACTTTGTAGCATATTCCCGGTGTTTGCCCTTATCCGTTCACCTGATGTATGATCTTCTGGCGTTATTTGTTCTGCATCTTGTTATCTCTTGCGTTTTCCAAGATATCATCATCATTGGCACTACAGCCCATCGTGAGCCTCGGCCTCCTCCAGAATTCTCTGCTATTTTCCCCTGTCCAAGATATACCTAGTTATATTATACGTTAATTATCAGTGAAGATGCCAAAAAATTGTACGGTTTTAAAATGAAAACTTCTTGACATTTAAAATGAAATACCGTCTATTTATGAACGCCTACCTATTATCTTTCTGAAGGAACACGCTTTGCTTTTTTAACAATTTTGATAATATGCCGGCAACAGTGACATTTAACGAGTAGGACAGTTAATAAAGTTGTCGTTTTTTTTTGGTGTCGGCTGTGTGTGACGATAAAACGGAATAGCGGGAAGGGTGATATATTCAAGGCGCGGGAAAATTAAGGTTTCGAGGTCTCATCGATCGTCCGCCCACTTATTTTAAGGAATTCAATTGAAATAATGTCACATTTCAATTTCGAATTTTCGCTTAAAAGGTCAGATCTTTTAAAAAATATAATCATCTTAAGTACTCAAACAATATAAATTGTGATTCTTTGATATCTTGCCTCAGATTGCAACCATTCTTAATATCAAAAAGCGAGTATTGCTCAATCAGCAATGATTCGGTCCAATTGATTGTTAAAAAAAAACTGTTCTATAATAGGTGCAAGGTAAACACATCGAAAAGGAAGATCTCTGGCCAGTTTTAGATACCAAACAATAAGATGGGGTTGAGTCGCAGAGAATTCTAAAAGATGCCAAGGCTCTTAATGAAGATGATGATTTCCCTTGATCTTGCGTTCGACGACTAGCTGCAGAAGTGAGTTATTGTCCTGAGCACGTGGCCAAGGTACGAGATCTTATAGGGATCAAAATTTTCGTCAGCATTAATAATTCTCTTTGAATATTTGCCCCATTCAGGACTTCCCAAATGCATACCATATCCGTCCAAAGATACACAACTTTCTTCGATGAACCCACAGCACGAAAGCATATATTTTGTTCATCGTATCCACCTTAATTGTTCACGTTTCAGCTACGTTATGAAACACTGACCATACGTAGCATTTCACCATACTTTACAATGTTTTTTTAATCTCTCTTCTCAGCTTATTCTCGTACGCTCTTGGTCAAAGCTCTCGTCCATCTTCCACCCCGCTCTTTCTTGGGCTCTCTGGACCCAGTTGACACCAATATGCTTCACACGAGGTTTCAGCGTTCTGGTTCTCCAGATTTGGACCCTCTTGGAACGCTTTTCTTCATAACCTCTTGCTATATGACCTGCTCACAGCCACTTGAGAGATGCGATACGTTAGGCAATATCTGTGACTTTTTTCTGACATATCGTTTCGTTTCTCATCTTTAATAATGCTTTTATGTCTCTTTTTGTCTTTCTTTCTTTCGCCAGCCCGCTCGTGTTCATTGCTGGACCTATGTCCCACTTTAGACTTTCACAGCTCCCTGTCCTACGCCAGTCGCATCTACTCGCTCCCGGTATTCTTCTAACGTCGCCAGACTACCACACTTCTCTTTCGGAGGCTCTTCAAGAGATTTCTTGGTCCATCTGGTGTCAGTTACTCTAGCCACATGACCAGCCCAACTCCACTTTTGTCTGGCTACATTTTGAACCACATTGGCGACTCCTATTTTCTCTCTTATCTATATATTATCGGAAGATATGTTATCCTCAAAACAAATTTAAAATGAAATCAGGTGTGGAAGACACGGACCCAGAAGGCTGAGTTAGAGGGAAACCGGTTGGTTTTCCACCCCGCCCGCCAACTGACACTACATTCAATACATCGCCTGCCACCCCCCAAAGCCCCACAACCATCAGAGACCGACCCCCCTACAGGCATGTACTCCTACACGCCGCTCCGGTACAAAGGTGATGTTGAAACAAGGCGGGTATCATGATATAGGTACAAGCCAACATGAGGCGCTCGTTTTGAGAAAATGGGACTACAATTAAATTGGGAACGTATTATTATTTACTCCACACTTTATATTATCAAATGTACCTAATTAGACTTTGAATTTACATACTCAAGTTATTTAGTTTTTTGATGAAAATACAGGGCTTGCTGAACTGATATTATATTATATCCATCTCAAAGGTGCAATAGTTTAAGCCTGTGCATATGGGTAAGATTTTTGATCCTCAAAATTCCTGTTTCGAAGGCTGATGGCTAAGTGCAATCACAACGTTCGCCATGTAGGTAGGTGGTCAAATTCGTTGAATCCCCTAAATTCTTATCATGAAAACATCAACATATTATTATCTTGGCGGGACTCTAAATCGCATTCCTATATAGTCGGTTCACTAGCCACTGATGGCACACCGATCCAATTTTCATAATGTTTGTATTTATACAAACTTGTAAGTAGAAATTATATTTTTCTTAATTCAATGATATCCTGGTAGTATACTCACAAAGACTCAAGAACCAGATGTGGGAGTCAAATGCAGAATAGAGGCAGCAAGTGCTGCATTTAATAAAATGTGATGTCTTTCTAGCAATGTAAAAATGAATATGAAACTGCTACAGGGAATGGTAAAACGCTACGTGTAGTCCGTACTACTGTACGGCTATGAGACAGTCAACACAATGAAAAGGCTTCAGATTCATTGAACCGATCTGGTCACAAATTCAGAAGTCCTTAATCGAGCGTGGCAGTGCGTGAAAAGTTCCTAAAATTTCATATTTGGGTCACATCGTGCGTGGGGAAAAGTATCGACTGATCCACCTGATACTAAAGAGAAAGATCGAGGGTCGCAGAGGAGCTGGAAGAAGGCAGATGTTCTTGCTGCGCAATATAAGAGAATAGACGGGTTTCCCTGCCGTGAGTCAATCGTTCCGAACGGCCCAGGACGTGATCAGGGGTGATTGTTGAAGACAGGATTATGTTTTGCAATAAAAAACTTGGAGTTCAGATACACAGCAACCTTTCTTTATTCAACTTTACCAGAGAGAGAATTTTTACAAGTGAAAAAATAACAAGTGACAAAACTATTTTTTAACTAAGAGTTGCCACACTAAAATATCTGTAATAACTTCTTCTTTTTTTTTTTTGTACTTTAATACCCTTCCTCAAAAAAAAAACTAAACACGAAGACCAATTGAAGTACAAAGTTTCAACAGTGTATTCCCGTTCAATCCCTTGGTGCAAATATCCCCCAACTGCTCTCTTGATGGAATGTATGTGACATCTACAACACCTCTTCTGACGTTGTCCCTTATAAAGTGATATCTTAAATCAATATGCTTTAATCTTTTATGATGTTCGGGGTTCTTGGAAACACAAATAGCTGACTGGTTGTCCTCCAACATTAAAATCTGCTTACATTGTAGTGTTTCTTTGTTTGCTTCATAGATTAGCTTAAATTCCAATGTTCCCTTGAGGTAGCACAGTATTCTTTTTAATGCTTTCCATAGCTCTTCATTTCCATTTGACTGATGTCGACTTAAGTAACTTAACGCAAAACAGATGTCTGTGCGTGTGCCCATCATTATGTACATAAGCCTTCCAATTAATATTCTGCAATTTTTAATCAAATCTTTGTCTGTCGATGGTTCCTTTGATATCTGTAATTTTGGTTCTATTGGTGTTGCAACTGGATTACAATTTTCCATATTATACTTTCTTAAAACTTCCAAAATGTAATCCTTTTGATCTAGTTCAATTGAATTTTCCTTCTGTATTATATTAATTCCTAGGTATTTTGACACTTTATTAAGATCTTTCATTTCAAAAAGTTCTTTTAATGATCTCTTTAATCCAATAATTTTGTTTTCATCTTCACCGGCAATTATTAAATCGTCCACATATAATAAAACATAAAACTTCTCATTATTACCCTTATAATATAGACAATAATCAGATTGACTTCTTTTAAACCCTTCCTTAATCATAAACTTGTTAAAGGTATCATTCCACATTTTGGGTGCTTTCTTCAAACCATATAAAGACTTCATTAGCTTTAACACTTTTCCATCTTTCTTTAGACCTTCAGGTTTCTTCAAATATACTTCCTCGTCTATTTCACTGTACAAAAAAGCACTCTTTACATCCATCTGATGCAACGATAACTTGTATTTATTTGCAATTGCTAGTAGGATTCTCATCGTAGGTAATTTTGCAACTGGAGCAAATATTTCTGAGTGATCGAAATGATCGTCTTGCTGAAAACCTTTTGCAACTAATCTTGCTTTAAATATTGGTTCTTTATCTCGCTCATTTTTAACTCGGAATACCCACTTAGCTTCTATGGCTTTCTTATCATTAGGTAAATCTGTTTCACTCCATGTAGCATTTCTTTTTAAAGCATCCAATTCATTTTTAATAGCATTTTTCCATTCTTTTGAATTTTGACCACTTATAGCTTGTTGATATGTTATTTGCTCTTCGTTCAACGCAACAAAACTCATTTCATAATCTTCAAACCTCTTTGGCATTTTGGATACACGTGAACTTCTTCTTATCATCTGTTCAGTTTCTTCTTCGTTCTCAGTTAAAGCCGAATCATCACTTTCATCTACACTATAAAATTCTGAACTGCTTTCTAACTCAACTTGTCCTAATGTATCTTCATTGACGTTATCTGCTACCGTTGTTTCTTCTACGATACCAGTTTCCACTTGAGGTATGTATTCTTGGAAGGTAACTATTTCACTACTCTTTTGAATTACATTTTTCTTGTCTTGTTCTTTCACATATCTGTAATTCTGATGAGCCAATCTTTCATGCCATACACTCAAGCTTGTCAAAGCAATATGTTCATCCAATTTGAAGCACATAATAAGTATTTTATCATATCTTCTAGCCACAGCTGTTACTTTGTTTCCTTTCAAAAACTCACATTTATTTCTTGTTATTTTAATCTGATATCCTTTATCTGTAGCACAAATAGCTGAAAATAAATTCACTCTTAAGTCTGGCACGTACAATACATTCAGTAGCACTGTTGGTACATATTTAAATCCATCATAGGCTGACAACTTTATTTCGCCGATTCCTAATACTTTTAAGTTTTCTCCGTTTCCGACAGTGACATACTTTTCACCAACAAGGTCTTGATAGTTTGAAAATATATTCTTATCTTTGCACATATGATCACTTGCTCCTGTGTCCACTATCCACACATCTTTATTTTGCAGATTGTTCACAAGATAAGCATTTCTAATATTTCCATCTTCCTTCTTACTGTTTTCTGATGAAAATTTATATCTACAGTCCTTGATTAAGTGACCGGGTTTTTTACAATAATGACAGACATATAGCTTATCATTTCTTTTCACTCTGCAATCTTTTTGCATATGACCATTCTTGCCGCAGCTAAAACATCTTATGTTAGTGTTTTTATAGGATCTTTTAAATGTAGATTCTTTTCTTTTATATTTATTTCCAATAACAAGCGCTGCTGATTCCTCAACCTCCGACTTGGCACATCTTTGCTCCTCTAATATCAGTCTTGATGTTAACTCTTTTAGATTTTGTTTTTCAGGTGGCACTGACTCCCAAGCTGAGATGAAGTGTTTATATTTGTCAGGCAGTGTCATCAAAAACTTTGTCATCACCATCTTTTCGGACATCTCTTCACCCATCATTTTAAGTTGGTTCTGTAATTCTTCTAACTTAGCTATAAACAATGTAGCCGGTTCCTCATACGGCAACGAAAAGAATTTCTGCTGGTATAGATGTACATTAACATTAGATTTTGGTTCATATATAACTGCTAATTTATCCCACATTTCACTGCTTGAATTACATGTTACAATGTGTATTATAATGGAATCTTCAATTCTTGTGACAATAATTTCTTGGGCCAAAGCATCTTTATCATCCCATGACTGTCTAGCTTTCTCATCTTTTTCCTCTCCTGGTCGCTTTTCTTCCCCTAAGACAATGCTTAACAACTTTCTTGATCTTAGTAATACTTTTATTTGAAACTTCCACACAGACCAGTTTGTGTTATTTAACTTATATTTAACTTATATTTATAACATATATTTTAACGAGTATTTGTAAGACGCAGTGTTTTTTTGAGCTCCGTAAATGAATAGTGATTTGAATGGTTTAGTATTGATTATAACTAACAACTGATACATCATTTTATTGGATTTTTTGTGATAAAGACGATGGTGAAAGAGTTATGTCAGTGTGGCACCCAGTAAAAAAGTTATTAGTGAAAAACAGTTTTTTTAACTTTAATTCATGAACGCTGCCGATACTTGGCATCGCACTTGGATTGTGTTGATACCAGTGGAACCGCCGTATTTTTTTCTACAATAAAGTCCGCGATACCCATATTGAAAACACAAAGGTGAGCGAGTTACATCCATATATAACATTTTTCACTGACGAACTACCCACAATAATTTAGTGACGCGCAGTGGTGCCTGGGCGCACACTCGTATCGTAATAACAAATAGATTTTTAATAAAATTTAACGAGTGAAAACAACGAAACCCACTCAAGGCATATTAATCATGTTGGCGAGGACACCACCTCGCGGCCTTGCTGATGACGG
The DNA here is from genome assembly GCA_963576905.1 of Mystacides longicornis. Taxonomy (NCBI): domain Eukaryota; kingdom Metazoa; phylum Arthropoda; class Insecta; order Trichoptera; family Leptoceridae; genus Mystacides; species Mystacides longicornis. The sequence continues at coordinate 24,248,130 of OY756437.1, forward strand.
TGACATGGGGAGGGGTGTTGACTCTGGTCCTGGGGGCTTGTTACATATGCCTATCAATACACCTCTCGATCTTATGACAAGGACTAGGTCCGATGTTGGGAACATCACGAGCATAATTTTTGCCGATAATAGTCGATTGAATTTGGATTTGAAGAGGCAGATTACTCAGACCACTAATAACATTCTGGCCAACATAGGAGAGCTGGCAATTACGCTCTCTACTTTACAGACAGAAAACGATATGTTAAAGGAGCAACTCAAGCATCGCAACCATCATGGTACTGGAGGTAGGATTGATGAGAACCTAAAATACTCATCTGCTGTTAAATGTGACAAGCCGATGCACTCCCCTGGGGGGAAACAGGCTTCTTCTTCTTCATCATGTTTGATTGTCAAGCCGAAGAGTGGTACCAATGTCGAGAGCACATGTACCCAAAAGCATGTAAAGAACAGTGTATCTCCCTCTGCTATTGGGATTGGTATTTCTCGCCTGATACCGCTTAAGTACGGAAAAGTCGCTATAAAGACCAACAGTGAAGATGACAATCGAATATTGCGTGAGGAATTGACATCTAAGCTGGGTGCAGACTACGAGATTCATCTCACTAAGCCACGACAACCAAGACTTGTAGTGTCTGGATTAGAAAAAAATTATAGCCAGGAGGAGTTGATAAATGATCTTATTTCACAGAATCATTTCATTACAGAAAATGATGACATAAAGCTCGTCTATTGTAGACTTAATAAACGTCTCAATACTTACAGGGTTGTGATGGAAGTATCGCCACCTACATATCAAAAACTTGTTAATAGCTACATTAATGTGGACTGGGGAGAGCACTTCGTGAGGGAGGATTACGGTATCCTTAGATGCTTCAAGTGTCAAGATTATAATCACAGATTCAGCGAATGTGTAGCTGCCACGGCATGTGGAAAATGTGCAGAGAACCATGATACCAGAGAGTGTAAGTCCACAGTGCGCAAATGTATAAATTGCTCGATTAATAAAAGTGAGAAGAGTGATCATGAAGCCTACAGTACAACTTGTCCGGTCTACATGAAGAAAATTAAACTTGCTAGAGAACGTACTGCGTATTTTTTGTAGAAAACTATAACAGCAAGGATCTTGGATCCAAAGTAAATATTGAGAATACGGAAAATAAACTAAATATTTTGTATGCAAATCTACGTAGCATTAGGAACAAGCTGCATGAGATAGAAATTTTGGTGAAAGAGCACTCTGATGCTGAAATATTGGTGTTTACTGAGACCTGGCTTTTTGCGGATGAATGTCAATTCTTTAAGCTGAAGGGATATACGGGTATTTTCAACTGTAGAATTGGCGACACGAGAGGTGGGGGTACTGCAATATACATCAAAGACACTCTATGTTTTAATGTTTTGTGTGAATTTGAAAAATATAATATAATTGTAATTGATATTATCATAAATGGCCACCACCAGAAAATTTGTGGCTTCTATAGGTCGCCTACCCTTAATCAAGTGAATGAATTTATTGAGGACTTTGACGAGCTGTTGCAAAAATATAACAATATTATTTTTGTAGGAGATGCAAATATTGATTTGTTAGATGAAAAATCCGTAACGACGTGTACTTATAAGTTTGTAGTGGAATCTAATAACTACCAAATAATAAATAAAATAGACCATAGCCATGCTACGCGGGTAACAAATGAAACCAGTACCTTGATTGATCACGTCTTGGATAATTCTGCTAGAAATACTTTTTTGGTACAGCTGAGTGATTGGCCGGGACTGGATCATAGACTAATAAAAATATATATTACCAATGTACCAAAACCCAAACAAAAACTTCAAAATATACAAAAGAAAATTATTAACCATGAGTTGTTTCGAAACCTCGTCAAAAATAGTATATCGGCGAAAAATATACTGAATTTTGAAAATCTCATAGAAATAATAACAGACTCTAAATCAAGGGCTACTACTGTGAAACATTACCGTGCTAGAGTTGATAATATGTGGCTAACCCCTAGAATAATGGAAATGATTAACACAAGAAATAAATTATTTACATTGCAAAAAAATCCAAATGCATCTGAAAATACTAAAAAAGGATATAAATATTATAAAAACAAAGTAACGAACGAGATAAACAAAGCAAAAAAATCTTATATTCAATCAAAAGTCGAACGAACCAATGGAGATAGTAAAAAACTTTGGAAAATAATAAATGAATCCTTCGGTAAAATAGAATATGGCAAACCTGGTGGAATTCAGGAACTTCAGATATCTGGTAAAGCAGTTAGGGATAGTAATACAATAGCAAATATCATAAACGAATATTTCTCTTCCATTGGGAAAAGCCTCGCAATTAAAATCAAACAAGTTCAGAACAATACTAATAGGGTGAAAACTTATAGAACAGACTCTCCAATTAATAGTGTTTACTTGTCTCCAACAGATAAAACTGAAATTTTAAATATCATAAAAAATCTTAAAAGCAACGTGGCTTGTGGGTATGATGAAATTACAGCAAATGATGTTAAAGTCTTACAAGATATAATTGCGGAACCGTTATCAAAAATAATCAATGATTGTATAGAGGGGTGTGTATTCCCCAGCTGTCTGAAAATTGCTAATGTTGTACCAATTCATAAATCGGGAAGTAAAAAGGAAGTGGGTAATTATCGCCCAATCAGTCTCTTAAGCACATTTAGTAAAATATTTGAAAAGGCTTTACATTATAGATTTGTTGATTTCCTAGAAAAAAATTGTCCTATTGATCCCAACCAATATGGTTTTCAAAGGGGTAGTAATACTTCTTGTGCTTTAATGGATGCAATGAATTACATAAATGGAGAACTGGATAGTGGAAAATATGTTGTACCAGTTTTTATAGATCTTTCAAAGGCATTTGATACTGTTGATCATGATACTTTATTGTGTTCATTGGACAGACTTGGATTCAGAGGCAATGTTCTAAGACTTGTAGATAGTTATTTGGGAGGAAGGCATACAATGACGATAAACCATGATAAATTTAGTGATCGTTTAGCTGTGGATGTTGGAGTTCCGCAGGGGTCGATCCTTGGTCCATTGTTGTATCTGTTACACATTGATGATCTTCGGTTTTCTGAGATACAAGGAAAGCATTTCATATACGCAGATGATACTTTACTGGTTTATAGCGGTTATGATGGAAATAGCCTGCAAAATATAATTAATAATGATCTGAATCTAGTAAGTACCTGGTTAAATAACAAATTACTATCGGTCAACACCTGTAAAACAAATTACATGGTCTTGAAACAAAAAAATAAACCCTCCATAGATCTCGGACTTTTTATGAATGGCGACGAAATTAAACAGACTTCTGGGGTGAAATATCTGGGTTTACATTTTGACGATAAATTGTTGTGGATGAATCAAGTAGAAGTACTCTTAAAAAAACTTGGCCCTATCGTAGGAGTTATGAGAAGGGCGAATTTGTTCAATACTGAAACAAAAAATATGATTTATCACTCATTTGTCCTTTCACATATAACATACGGCATAATAATATGGTCTCAGTGTAGTTTGCGAGCCCGAGGGATGATCCAGAGATTGATGAATAAGGCGTTGAAAATAATACACAATCTGGATCGATTCACTGCAACTGCTGTACTATATAACATAACGAAAATGTACAATTTGGATGAAATAATTTTCATGGAGAAAACTAAAATGATACACAGGATAAAAAACAAAACAATTAAAACTAATATCCGTTTAACATATAATGAGGATGTGCATTCAAGATACACCAGGACAAGAACACACATTAGGAGCAAAGTGCCACGAACTGATAGGGAAAGGCAGGGTTTTTTGTATTCAGCGGTGGAATTGTACAACGGCATACCTGAGGAAATAAAGGACCTTAAATGTAGTAAAACATTCATAAAAAAATTAAAGGCGTTAATATTGGAGAGACGCGATGTGCCTGTGGTGTCATAGCGGCTGGTCTCATTTACTGCATGGTTTGTGAGTTGTAGTGATATGATTTTGTGTAGTGTATTAACTTTAAGAATCAATTAATTCCCTTATACCAGCAATTCTTTTGCTGCCTGGGAATGACCTATATGTTTACTGTACGATATTATTCACCTTGTATACTTATATATGTATGTTATTTTATATTTAATAAATTTGAATTTGAAAAAAAAAAAAACTTTGTATGCTGAACTTCCATCTTGCCTTGTAACATTACAGCCAAAAACACAATTTTATTTGAAAAACACAAAAACAGCACTTTTTAACTATTTAAATTCAAAAACAAACAATTTCACCCTTATGTGATCTGGGCCCATAACCTGTTGAAGACAGGATTATGTTTTGCAATAAAAAAACTTGGAGTTCAGATACACAGCAACCTTTCTTTATTCAACTTTACCAGAGAGAGAATTTTACAAGTGAAAAAATAACAAGTGACAAAACTATTTTTTAACTAAGAGTTGCCACACTAAAATATCTGTAATAACTTCTTCTTTTTTTTTTGTACTTTAATAGTGATCGCCGACTTTGGGACTACCTGATATGGTACCAAAATAAGATGAAAAATGATGAGACATCTCTGGAAAAATGGTAAGAACATTTATCATCCGAGTTTGTTTAGCAACTGTTACTCGCCGTCTTCTTATGTTTGTGTTGGCAATAACTTCGGCAAAAGCTTGCCTTTCTTGGGCTATCTATAACTATTCACTCACCCTATTTGGATCAAGCCTCTAAAATTAGATAGCAAAGACGTAAGTATGTTTTCACCCAACTCTTCGGCTCCCTTCTATAACACTCCATAATAACCTAGAGAAAGGCATATTTGACCAAGATGTGAAATCTTCATCTTTATAATGATGACCGACTCCTTTAGAAGATCTAATGAAATGATTTCACCTATAGACTAACTCAGTGCTACTTAAAACCTGCCCCCTACCGCCCACTATTGGGCGTTTTCCATAGTGGGCGGTAGGGGTGTATAACTCCACAAATTGCTAAACTTGTTTCTTAAAGGATATTAACTAATGTTTCTTACCTTTCCTTTAATATAAATATTAAGTAAAAAATATACTTATGTCTGGTAGGCGAGTTGAAAACGTAACTATGTGTAACTAAGTGGGCGGTAAGTGGAAAATTGTAATACTGCTTAAAGTCTAGTCAATGTAAAAGATTATCTGTTGATAGTCGTAGTGAGTTTAAAAAGTATGTAAAAACATCATCATAAAGTTGATATTTAAAGAGCGACCTGACTGACCGAAAACAGTTCACAAAAATGAATAGCACAATAAGTGGCTCTCGAAGCAGCCAATACGGAATCCCTCAGGGAACAGTCTTGGGACCACTCCTCTTTGTGATTTATGCCTAGTTTATTTTTTGGAGCTTCTATGTTTATTTCGCTTTTTTCAGTGTTCTGTTGGGGTCTCTTATAAATAAATATATAAATAGTTTATCAAAGACACGGAAAACCCGACCACAGATTCGTTTGATCTAAATTTGCCCAAATTTGAAATGTAAGAAGGGACATACATAAAGTCGTGTATTAAAATGAAAATGATTAAAATAATTGCAAGGGAAAATGGATCCTTTTTCCAGGAATTAATTGTGACGTATAGAAGCGATGATAAAAAGTCTCATCCCACGGTGCCTTTCCAGACGCTGACGTCCCCCCTTCCCTTCTCCCGCACCCCCCTAACCCCTCTGTACTCGTCGTCCTTTATACGTGTAATCTACCACTATTTATAGAGGATCCTTGAGGATGTGGCATTTGGTGGAAGAGAAAGAGAGAGACGATCAAATCTGACGTAGAATGGTACAAAACAATGTGCATCGGTTCAGGATATCAATTCTGTTGGATATTAAATTATGAACAATAATAATTATTGTAAAATGTAAATAGAGTCATTTAAATCTTATGGCTATATACAATTGAAATATGTATATTATGTAAGGACTACGTGCTAGAAGCGGTGGCGTCCGAACAAAAATTACAACATTTTATGTCATATTTTAGATCCCAAGTGCAAAGTATTTTAAATGAATCTGAATAAACATTCAAATATGTAGTAGTACAGCCCCAGAACAAACGGTGTCTAGTGGGGCACAAAATTCCAATAATAATGTGTATGTATATTATGTATGTAAACTCGAAAAATTTACATCAAAAATCAATACGCAACAATATTTTTAATGTCAATGGTTGTCAGGTAAACAATAATTTTGTTGTTATAGAATTTTTCATAGATGGCGTCGGCGTCGCAGGAAAACTGTTACGTACTAACTTTAATATCATAATATTTTAAATTATTTCTTATGCATTTTCAACTTTTTAATAGTTATTCTGTTGTCCGGAGCGGAGAAGAATCCAATAAACCAAAAATGATAAAAATCCGTTCAACCGATCTCGAGTTAAAAGTGTTCGCACTAACCCGACTTTCTTTTATATTATAGATTTTGATTTATTTTATATAACCCAGTTTCAAAATAAATACGCACTTATTGGTAGTATACAAAATAAACCAAACCATTGTTTCAATGCTATTGCTAAAAATAAGATTTTGATGATTAAACATCGATAGTAATCGATGACGTGGCCTGTGATGTCATCTTTAGTAATCTTGAATCTATGTTATCATCATACAGACACGAACTATTATCAGAACTATTTTAAACCAGAATTCGAAACAGCAGTATAAAGCGTCTGGAGAAAATGTCGAAAAAAGTACATTGAGTGAGCACAGATTCATTTAAAAAAATATATTGTCATGTTTAAGTTGTAAAATTGTCAGTGTGATACAATATACTCATCCCTTCAAGACCGCACTTGGGAACATAGGGAGGCAACAAGAGCTCTCCACTGTGCTCGATATTGTGCGGCTTCAATAACCTCCTCCTATACACCATGTCCAAACGCCTCAGCTCTGCTTCGGAGAAAAGGTGTAAGAGGGTCTACCTCGTTTTCGGATCCCTGATTATAAGAAGAACAGCGCTCTTCTCGGCCGAATCTCATTCGGCATCTTTAACACATGTGCTAGCCATGTCCATCTTCTTTCATTATGGTGGAAGTGATGGTGGGTATACGCCGGCATATAGCTTCTTTCTTGATGCGATGGTACCGTTTTATACCCAAAATTCTTTTGAGGTACTTTGTTTTAAATGCAAACACTTTTTGTGTCTGGGTTTAGGTCAGGTGCCAGAACTCACAGCCATACTCAAGAGAATGGGCAACACACACGCATCAAGCAGTATACATTTCGTTTCGACACTAAACGCCGACACATTCCATATCTTGGTCATGTTGTTAAAAGCGCCTCTATAGGTACCTATACGCTATACCGATACGTATCACAGATTACAAGAGGTTGCTCCCAAGTATTTGAATTTATCCACCCGGGAGACCTGGTGACAGTCTATGATTAATAATTATCAGGGTAGGCATTATTCGCCTTGAGCTCCGTCTTACTCTGGCATTGACTCGAAGGTCATCAAGACATGCTGTTTCATCGCAGAGTCTTGAAACACTGCGTACTGAACAATGTTCGTTCTTCCGCGTACTCCAATTCGCACATTTCTATCATTAGACCATCCCTCTGTGTATTATGCGTTTCCATTTTATATTCAAATTTAGATCTTGAAAAAAAATGCTTCAATAAGTTTGTTATTTTCTTCGCCGATTTCTTCTTATTTATAGAAGAAACGGAAGGAAAAGGAAGTAAAGGAGAGGAAATTTGGGTGTTTCGCCCTAACCGCCCACGCGCTCACGAGCATCATTTTTAATTTTGGATTTACCTACCATCAATAATAATAATAATTGGTCTGGCAACAATCATAGGTGCGTCTGATCGGGACATGACAGTGTGGAGGGTATAAATAAACATAAATGACGTAATGTAGTCATGACGTAACACGGTCATATGACGCAACGGGGTGGTATCCTTTTTCCCTTGTATCGACGTCACGCATCCAGACGTCACGACGCGCGGCGTCGACTTGTAGTACGAAGACAAGATCGTGTAGGCGTCTCTAAGATCTTTTTCTCCTAATTATTGAGTGTGGAAGTTAGTAGACCAAAAAACTACGCCACCAAATAACCCGTCTTATTCAGTTAATATCAAAGGCTTTGAATAATAATAGGTGCCGTTATTTTCAGATTTTATGGTAGGTATAAAAAATTATTAAAAAAAACGTAAATGTATGTACGTACTAGCTTTCCTTGACAGACGTTGTCCTGTAGTTCTTACTGAGAATATTGATTTCGAATTTGTAATTTTACTGTTTGAATAAATATTTCTTTCTATAAAAAATATATATTTCTGAAAGCGTGAAAGAAAGAAAGAAATCTGCGTACCAATGTTTTTGAAACTCAACGGAAAATAAATATGGCGCTATTACGAAATTTTCACAGATTTCACAGCGTTGTTGTTAGGAAGTCAATTCCATACTAACTTTAATATTACCTATATTTTATACAACTGTTTGATGCGTGTGTGTTGCCCATTCTCCTGTATGGGTGTGAGTCCTGGCACCTGACTTTGGCCCAGGCACAAAAAGTATCTGCATTCGAAACGAAGCGCCACAGGAGAATTTTGGGTATAGGATGGTACCACCGCATCACGAACGACGCTTTACGCCGGCGCACCCAGCGTGAGCCCATCACCTCTATTATTATGTGGAGGAGATGGACTTGGCTGGGACATGTGCTAAGGATGCCGAATGACAGTTGGCCGAGAGGAGCGCTGTTCTTCCCCCCATCAGGGTCCCGGAGACGAGGAAGACCCTCTCATATTGTGTTCCGCTCCTTCGAAGCAGAGCTGAGGAATCTGGACATGGTGTGGAAGGAGGTCATTAATGTTGCGCAAGATCGAGCGTAATGGAGAGCTCTTGTTGCCTCCCTATACCCCTAAGTGGGGTCTTAAGGGAGTTTAGATTTGGATCGGATATTTTATATTATTTTTGCTTCGAAATTTAAATAATTATTATGATTTCTGGAGCGAAAGAGAATCAAATAAACCGTGCATCATAAAAAATTGGTTCTGTCGATCTCGAGTTATAAGTGTTCGCACTAACCCGACTTTCTTTTATATTCTAGATGTGTAACTATTTGTAGGTATATAATTTTGTATACTTGCATTTATGTAGGTACCTATGTATATAGTATCCCTTATTAAAATTGGTAAATTCACCCGTAACTCGGTTTTGTTAATAGGTAAATAAATAAATAACACTTTTCTATACATCCTAGGTAGGTGTCAGTATGGCCGGTGGAACTTAATGCTTGAAGCATTCTCTAGCAGTCAATCGACCCTGTCCAATACCGACTATAGAAAATTCAAGTGAAAAAACACAGAAAATTTCTGATCTGACCGGGAATTGAACCCGGGACCTTTCTATCTGAATTCGAGGTCACTCGCTCTAACCCCACGTGCTTCATACATATTACATTACCGGTAACACGTAAATTGTTCGAATTACAATTCTTCGTAAATCAAGATTCTCCTAATGCCCAATTCTTCGAAATTTTTTATTTTACGTTAGCGTTAGCAAGCTTTCTACTATTTACATGAATGAGTTAGGTTAGGTTAGGTTATAATTATAGGGGGGGGGGGGGGGGGTTGTTCCTTTCAGCTGTCCCCCCGAATTAATAATTTAAATTTATTCGTAAAAATATTCATTCGAATAATTCGATTTAGAACAATCCTGCATAATTCGAACGATTGATTTTTCGAAGAATTGTGTTTCGAAGAAGGGTTATGGAATCTACATTAGGTACCAATCAAACAACTACGAAAAAAAAATCATGCATGAAATGTCAAATTGTTGGTCTCAGTACCCAACGTGCTATTTTTGTAAAATGTGGACCCTACTTTAAGTGACAACAATATATAACTGATGTGACAATCGAATAGCCCATGATTCTTTTCTATGCCTGTCGTCCGACTGGTTTTGCTTCTAGTTTTTAAAATTTCATATTGTATTCCTTCATTTGTATTTTAATCATCAAAAATATTGTTTTTCTTTTATCTGCGCAAAATTCCTTTCAATATCATATCAATAACTTTTCATTTCGATAATTTTCACATTATCTAAAAAACGCCATCTTGAAATGACTGATTCCTACTTGTAGACCAGACAATGGGCACTTCCTATACGCCGGCCGTTATCATGCTTGCATCAGATCACAAAAATGTACGCCATCTTTCATTGTCACTTTCTACGATCAAACTTATATAAAAAAAAAATCAAATTTAAATCTAAACAACTTCATTACAAACATTAACGAAAAGGGACAAAAAATATGTAAGAGTGATGAATGATTACGTACGAATAATTGAAACCTTTGTGTAAATTCGCGTCAAAATTTGAATTTAAAAATCGAACGTAGAACAAAACTTACGAAATGTACGGCGAAGAATCTGACGCAAGGTGATTATTACGTTTTAAAAAATTACCAATTACTAGCGCCGACAATTGCGCTGTTTTTTATAAAAAGGTTTATAACATTCGTATTGTTGTTCAAGTGTTGTTGGTTGATTTGATCGAGACATTTTTGTTCCGGTTGTTGGTTTTTACGATGTTGTTTGAAAATGGGTCAGTAGAACACAATACGACCGTGGAAACTCGCCTAGCACCATAAAATCCCAGTGGACTTTTGGCTAATACATTAAAAGATAATATTGTCGAGTGACCTCGTCTTTGCCATCATTTAATTATTTTATTGTGTTCATTTACATATTATTATTTAACATTTTTGCGGTTTAATTATGAAAATTTAGTTTTTTGTTGGTGTAATTATTGGAAAGAAAGGTTTAGATGAAAATGTATGATAATATAAGGAAAAACAAAAGTTCTATGAAGAGTTTGCGGAAAGAGCTTGTGAAACATGGGAAAGAATGAAATTTCAGAAAGGAATGTGGTATGGAAGTTAGTGCGAACGTTATTAACGGGAAGTGATCACACTAAGCCAGCCTTCGAAATAACAGTAGAAGACGGTCGTAAGCCCGTAGTGGTTTGTTCCATTTAAAAATCGATCATTAGTAACGAATTGTTAGAGTCATTAGTTGTTACATATTCGAAATTAGTGTTGTTACAAAGATGAATGTCCGTCCTCAAGAAACGCCAGGTCAGAATCAAAAGCAATAGAAAAGGTTGTATGAGAAATTATATGATGGAGGAAGAAGCGAAAGAAGTGTGATTGGATAGAAAAGAGTGGAGGTCCGTTCTCTCTATATAATATCTGATTTCGTACCCTTAATAGCCTCACTCTCATTACATTATGTATCTTTTTTTTTTTTTTTTGAAAGAGAGAAAGGGACCAAGGTACCCTTTGTGTCACTGCGACCAGAATAGGAATATTGTGACTTCCCTCAATGTTACAGCTCGTTATCCAGGCCTATGTGAGTCACGTAGCTCACAATTTGCCTAGGTGCAGCAGTCTTACCTTCTCAGCGTTCAGTAGTGGCTCTCCGAGTGTACGACTTCTTTTGTAAGCGAGTGCTTCACAGCTGCAGAGGATGTGAATTGGTGTTTCGTAGTCCTCTGAGCAGAATCTGCAGATTGGAGTGTCTGAGAGTCCAATTATCGACATATGCTTGCGCAGTCTGCAGTGTCCTGTTAAGGTCCTCGTCAGGATCCTTATTTGTTTTTTGGAAAGCTTGAGTGTTTCAAAGGTGAACTTCTGCGAGTACCCTATGATTAGTCCCTTCGCATGTTTCATCCCTGGGTTGTTTGCCCAAATTTCGTAACTTTTGTCTTTGACCCAGTTCTTTAGGCTGGTTCTGAGAGCGTTACGTGGTAGTCCGCAGATTGGTTCTGGGCCAAATGCGGGTTTTTTCTGCGCCAGCTCTGGCAAGTTCATCGGCCTTTTCATTGCCCATGACTCCACAGTGTCCGGGCACCCAGACTAGTAAGTCTTACCGCGTTTTTTGCACTAAGGTGATTCAGGGCATGTATGCATTCCATCGTTAATATATGTATCTACCAAGAACAAACCTTAGCGAAAAGGTTCGTAGCCTAGAAGTTAAGTATTAACACTGTTGATTTGACCAAAACGCCTATGGCAAATGGTAATTGGTTACGTCGCTTGCTTACGTATCCACGCACTGAAGGTCGTGGATTCGAACCTCGGACCCGACCATTTCCTCTATCACGCGCGCAAGATTATCTGACGCTTATTGTGAACGATGTCAAAGTGCATGTATTTGTGTAAACTTCGATTTAGACAAGATTAATTTTAGCAATCGTTCGACAAACTGGGAGGTTTTCATCAAAAAAAGATATAAAGTTTGCGCATTCTAAGAATATCCTAATAGCTTTAATAGAAAGAGAACGTGAGGATCAACCAATGAAATGACAGCAAGAAACTGGCAGAATAAAACTTGAACTTGATATTGAAGTGGTTGGTAGACTGGCGGTTACAGCGCCGGCTTTCGTACTGTTTGGTCCGGACGTCGTGGTTCGATCCCAGGTGCCGACCATCTTCCTCTTTCACGACACAAGCTTTAAGTAGCTTACTGTGAAAGAGTCAAGGAGTGTATTTGTGTTCACTTTGAGTGAGCACAGATTCATTAAAAAAAAAAGGTTTGTGAATATAATTTCTAATGCCTTAGCATTGAACTGTGCTACTGTAAAAGTCAACAATCTTCAAACAAAATTAACGTAAATTTTGTATGGTCTTGTGATTGCTGTACCTTTGCCAACAAGAGCTCTGGTCAATCCACAGGTATTGCTGCTAGAATTATTGTAATGCAATGAATTTGCCAGAAAAAAAAACGATGGAAACCCTTCCTCAATGTTGCTATTAATAACAAACATCAAGTACAAAATGAAGTAGTTGCCATATTAGAAACCTGGCTGTGTACCTATGTCACTTATCAACTTGATGTATCACTTACAGGATAGGCAAACTATGCCTACACACATGGGTAAGTATAATAGAAGATGGGAGACTTTGACAATGGAATAATACTACCCCAAGTAAACTACCTACCCCCTACACTGCATGGAGGCCCCAATAAATAAAAGTTAGCGGGCCAGGCGTACAACAAGAGAGGGGATGAAGCGACACAATACCCACATACAATAATGCATTATATCTACGTACATAGATGGCTCTTTATTCTCTACGGTTTGCGCCATTTCAATAATAAACAATTTGATTTTTAATTAAATTGCAATCTCTTATGCATACACTTTCATTTTTGTGGGGGTGACAAAGAGTTAGTTTTGAATTGAAAAAGATGTGTACATTTGTATGATGTACTAGCTGACCCGACGGACGTTGTCCACCACTCTTTTTTTATGAATTTTTTATTTCTAATTTGTATAATGATAAATTAATTACCTATTAAACAACGTTTTAAAATTATTATTGACGCGCACATTCTGTCAAACGCAACAACTATAATATCAAACAACTAACAGCTTTAGTCAAATGCCAATTAAAATTAAGAACTTGAAAAGTTTATTTTACCAAAAGCACTAAGAAGGTTTACCTACGTTAAGTTTTCTTAAATTTTCTAATGCAAAACATTCTTATTTTTTCTTTCGTAAGAATTGACAAACACAAAAAGATGAAATTAGTCAAGTCATTCAAGTGTGATGCCGCGGCCAAAGAAAAAAGCGATCCATCCATTTTTATATACATCACATAAATAAATGCCTTTTTTGACGTTTTATATGATTCTTTTGTTGAATAAGTATATTATTTTGTTGATTTATTTATACTGTTAGTAGCCTAGCAGTTACATGCTTTCATTCTGAAAGTCGTGAGTTCGAACCCCAGTTGCCGACCCTTTGACTTCTTTACAGCGCAAGCTTTGCTTTTTGTAAAATATTCTTATCAAAAGTTCATTTGATTTCACTCTGGGTCAAAATAGATTCAATTGAAAAAAAATATATCACAGGGAGATTTTTAAGAACGTTAGACAATCTGATATCCAGAGAGCAGAGCATTATTTGAAACATATTGTGGCTACTCAGAATTTATATAGGATGCTCATTTTTTAAGGATCTTTAAAACTTTTTTGTGAATACCATTTCCAAAAATATTAAATTGTTCAAATCTCGTAAAATCTTAAAACAAAAAATCCGTTTTCAGACTGTTTACAACATAATATGTGACACCCTATACGCCCCACTTAGGGGCATAGGGGGGCAACAAGAGCTCTCCATTCCATTGCGATCGATCTTGAGAAATGCTTATGACCTCCTCCCACACCATGTCTAAATCCCTCAGATCTGCTTCGACGGAGTAGAACACCGTATGAGAGGGTCTTCTTCGTCTTCGGATCCTTGATTTGAAGTAGAACAACGCTCTCTTCGGCAAAATATCATTCGGTATCTTTAACACATGTCCCAGCCATATCCATCTCCATATAATGGAAAGATTCCTCAGCTCTGCTTCGAAGGAGCAGAACACAGTATGAGAGGACCCTGATGGGAGGAAGAACAGCGCTCTCCTCGGCCAACTGTCATTCGGCATCCTCCACATAATAATAGAGGTGATGGGCTCACGCTGAGTGCGCCGGCGAAAAGCGTAGTTCGTGATGCGATGGTATCATCTTATACCCAAAATTCTCCTGCGGCACCTGGTTTCAAATGCAAACACTTTTTGAGCCTGGGTTAAGGTCAGGTGCCAGGACTAACACCCATACAGGAGAATGGGCAACACACACGCATCAAACAGTCTTACATACATTTCGTCTCGACACTAAACGCCTTCCATATTTTGGTCAAGTTGTTAAAGGCGCCACTTGTCATACCGATACCGTAACTTTAAAAAATATTTAAAAAAAACTTTAGGTTAGTCGCTATCTCAAATAAATTACTTTCATACCTCAACCATTTTATAGCAACACTCACAGTGGTTGATTGTGTTATACGAACGAACCAATAAAAAGTGATGAATTTATTTCAAACTATTTGAATCTTGAGAATCTATTCCAGCCGCAAATTACTCGTCAAATAACTGTCCAAAATCGCTCCATAGACAATAAAACGTAGGCCATATATTATTACCAAAAATATGTCCCTCTCATGTGTGCGATACTCGGGGAGGGAGTTCTTCCAACAGCGGAGCACCTCCTCGCGTAACACGCGTACGTATTGTCTTTACACAACTTCCCCCAGTTTTCTTGTTCGGAGTATAAAAGTGTTGACGTATAATATAATATATCAGCTTGTATCGATTCTGTTAGGGTTGTCACAAAACTTTTTAACAAATAATTTACTTTAAGCAATTATGTTATTTAAAACACTGAAGAGAGATTCATCCCATTTATCAAACGAAGTAATTAAACAATACAAAAGTAAAAAGAAAATGAAATGTAGACAAATTGAAATGGTTTGGGTATTGTGGAACAATGGTTTATGGAAGAATGGAAACATTATTGCGTTGTAGATTCTTCATTTTGTAAAACCCTCTTTAAGGTCGTGTCAATCATATTTACTTGTAATATGTTAAGGCCCTCGGTAGCCTAGGGCAGTGTTTTTCACTAAAAATTTCTACCCGGGGTTGGCCTGTCTCAAATTAGATTCAGCCAGTTAGCTAGAAAAAATTGTCGATCAATAAGTTCCGCCGGCTGTACTGACACCTTTGTATAGAAAAGTTTATTAGTTTAGGACAATACGATGTGTTACTTCGATACTTTCCACTCGATTAAAACTCCACCAAAACTAGAAGTGTTCGGTAGCCTAGCTGTTATGACACTAGCTTTCGTACGCTTTCGGCAATCTTCCTCTTTCACGACACAAGCTTTAAGTAGTTTACTGCGAAAGAGTCAAAGAGTATATTTGTGTTCACTTTGAGTGAGCAACAAACTTGTAACTCTACTTCTTCTTCTACCTCAGTTAGAACTGACTCCTCTGTCTTCTATCGGATCTTCATTTTTCTTGGATGTAGATTGCGGATGTCCAGTTATTCCTACATTTCTTGGGTGGTTTGCCTGGTGGTCGTCTGCCAGTTGCTACAGAGTCAAGATGTTTTATTTATTTATTTATTTATTTATTTTAACAAAACACATTACAGAGGACAACTATACATTAAAAGTAGAAACATAATTAATTTATGACCTTAAACTAAGTTGACATCCATCGAGATGTGTCACATGTTACGTTATGTTATAATCCTTTCAGGATCTGACCTCTACGTGATCTCTCCAGAAACGCCTTCTAGATGTATTAGTGTATGTGATATGTCTGAGCTTTGAATACGAATGAAATATGAACGTTTTAGAATTAATATTTTAATGGCGCAGTGCACAATGAACGGGCTGCCTCTAGTTAGGACCACAGGGTCCATAGGACAACGGCTGTCGGGAAAGCTAGTATGTAATAAAAACGATAAAAATATGAATTTTAACATATGACAGGTCCATCATCAAATTTTGGCCGATATTATTGAAAAGACAATAAAAAAAAGCTTTTACTTATTATGGTTTGAGTTATCCATTCAGCATTGTATAATGTGATTTACTTAACTACTTAGTTAAAACAACAAGAAATGTGGCAACCCTGCGAAGCAATATTGAATGACAGACAGGTTGAGGTGACGCCCCTCCGGTAGTGCGGACTGCGGAGTCTCCCCTTTGTATAAGATTCCGTCTCGCAGGGCCGGGATTGTTTGCAGGACGCCGCGTCGGGACGCCGGGACCCTCGGACCGTCCCTGAAGGACGCTTATTGAATTATCTCCTTATTAAAAATGTATCCACCGCAAATATTATTGTCGGGATAGGCAAGGAAGCAAAGGATCTTTAAAGATTTTATCTTTGTTTATTTCACAAAGGTTTTCAAATCAACTAGTAATCCACTGAGTACAAATATTATTAGAGAACTTTTTTGGATGCGCAGAATAGAAAATTGATTCCTTTATTCAACAGT
The DNA here is from genome assembly GCA_963576905.1 of Mystacides longicornis. Classification (NCBI taxonomy): domain Eukaryota; kingdom Metazoa; phylum Arthropoda; class Insecta; order Trichoptera; family Leptoceridae; genus Mystacides; species Mystacides longicornis. The sequence goes on from OY756437.1 coordinate 24,265,018, forward strand.
CACGTGACTGAAGATAAATTATTAACAATTCCATATTTTGTTTTCATCCACAAGCCCAAGACAATACAACAAATCCCATATGATCCCAGGTGAACAACCTTAAGATATGACATTGTTTTGTTTTTTTTTCCTTTCTCTTTTTTTTTATCTTTGTAGATTTGTCCTATGAACTCTTATATTATTAATCTTGATAATGGCACACATCACCCCCCTGGGTGGATTGCCTAATAAAAGAAGAAGAAAAAGAAGAAGAAGAAATCCCATATAGGTACATACTTCATTTAACTAATTATATGATTAAAATATAAAATTCATCTGTGTTACTGCTAAAATATTAAAAATAAAAAATTGAATGTCAACCACCGCTGAAGACAAACGTCACAGTTTGTATGAGTTTCGAAGTGGTTGGTGACCCAGCGGTTACAACGTCGGCTTTCGTACTGCGGACGTCGTGATTCGATCCCAGGTGCCGACCATCTTCCTCTTTCACGACACAAGCTTTAAGTAGCTTACTGTGAAAGAGTCAAGCAGTGTATTTGTGTTCACTTTGAGTGAGCACAGATTCATTTTATAAAAAAAAAAAAAAAAAAAAAACAGCAGTCACGTGGTACTCGTTGGAACCATGAGCAATACCTAGCACATTATTTCTCTGGTATTATCTCTTCACAAAGTAGCAACCTTTGAATCTTCCAAAATGGAACATTTCAACCACGGCGCAATACGTTCCGAATAGAATGAGTCGCCGGTAATCTGGAAAAAAAATGGAACATTATTGAAGAACATATTATTCAAATTTGTATTCGACTGATTAGTGATGTAAACTTCCGAAATATGACGACTTACACACGAAACATTCCGAATGTATATGTCCCGAAATTTTTCTAACATGTTTGACAATATAGGCGACGAAATTTAGTTGTACTAGCGTGGACTTCAGATCCGAGGTCCCGGGTTCGATTCCCGGTCGGGTCAGAGTTTTTCTAAGTGTTTTTTCACTTGAAATTTCTACCCGGGGTTGGCCTGTTTCAGATTGGACGGGACCGGTTGACTGGAAAAAAATGCCTCAGGCAATAAGTTCCTCCGGCTATACTGACACCTTTGTATAGAAAAGTGTTCTATTATTATTATACTAGCTTATACCCGTCTTGCTTTACGTTTTTGATTCCGATTGTCAGGCTTGATCGGTAGGTAATTAAACAGGTTCTAGTCTAGCTTCCCATTGCTTAACAGACCTCTATAACTGACATAAGCACAGAAAAAGAAGAATGACACTTTTACAATTTTTGTTTCACCGACCTCATAATATTATACGAACCTACCGACATAATTTGCAAGTTTTCATAGAAAGAGAGAGAGAGAGATAGCTCTGTGGTTTGAATCTTAGCTACATTCCCTAATGTGTGATAATTAATTAGGCTCTCCACCCATAGGGGGTGATTTGCGCTATCTGTCAAACTTCAAAATGGAGGAATCATTTTGCAATTTTTTTCATTAAATCTTTATTTATTGAGAAGAATAAGATTTGAATAACATTTATATGTATAACAAATCAATCTACGATTATTTTATTACATTTTCATACCGTAATACCAAGATTCCATGAGTAATTTTGTTTCCAAAAGATGGCTTACTGTCTTTTTGAGAAATTTGTATGAAGATCCTAAAAAATAGAGTTTTTTTTAAATAGCTCTAAATATATTAAAGTTAATGCAGCAAATTGTATTTAAGAACCTTCTCAAGCAAATTGCACCGCTCTGCGCAGATTCATATCTGACGTAGGCATTTGTATTTTGAGCGTGATGTTCACATATACGATAGAAAGCACACAAACATTTCTGAATTATTATGTAGATTATTATTAAATTTCTCCTCGTTATTGACGGCTAGCTTTGCCGAAAGACGTTGTCCCGTAGTCCTTAATCCTTATTATAATTATTAATGATATTATTCGTATTTCAACCGATGCGTCTGTTTTAACCCATATATTTTACATTCGCATTATGTCAATCGCACCAACTATAAAAAAACTGATAGTATCTGTCAAACACAAATTTAATTTCAACATTGAATAAAATTATTCTCTAAAAAGCTCTAATAAAGGCTATGTACGTTGAAATTTCTTAAATTTTATCATGTTCACCTCAACCTTTATATTTTTTGTTTCATAAGAACCTTCTGACGAAAAAAACGAAACATGTAATTTTTGTATATAGAGATTTGCATGATGGATTGGTAGAGTATGATTGACAAATTGTTTTTCTAGGTACACAAGCTGATATCCGTCTTGGTTAACGTTGTTGATTCGAACTGCCAGGTTGATCAGTAGGAATGAAAATATATTAGGAAAGAATGTGGTATGGAAGTAAATGTTGTGACAAAGATGAAAGTTAATAAGTTGAGATGGTTTGGGCATGTGGAAAGAACGGATGCAAACAGAATGACAAAGAGAATTCATAAGGCTGAAAGGAAAGGTGTAAGAAAACGTGGGCGACCGAGAATGACATGGATCGAACACATCGATTCCGTCTTCAGGCCAGGTAAGAAGTAAGAGTAATAGGAGAAGCTGTATGAGAAATGTTATGTCGGTGGAAGAAGCGAAAGAAGTATGCTTGGATAGAAAAGAGTGGAGGTCCGTTTTCTCTGCCTACCACTTACGGGACACGGTGTATAAAAAAAAATCAGTAGATTGGTGGACAGATTCTACTCCAGCTTCCCGTTGCAGCGGAATATGAAAAGGCTTGAGCAGTAATCTATATAACTTTCATACACACAGAAAGAGAAAAACGAAGAATGTCATTTTCTCACTATTATTCTGTCATTACTATTTGGTAATGCTATTAAAAACGTTTCCATATATTTTGCACGACACTGCGCAGCATAAAATCTAACGAAATGACTGATATAAGAAAATAAGTACATAACTATCTACTCACATTTATAAGACAGTGTGCGAGTCTTTAATACACTTTAGAAAAGATAAAAGTGGGCATTAAATCAGTATGCACCCACTTGAAGTTTGTCAATCGGAGTTGTCCATTCCGGCCGTAAGTGCATCGTCTATTATTAGGGCTGGGGTTAGTTTAGTTTAGTAAAGGTAGTACCTCAATGTACCAATGTGTGTACGATAAGGGGTGTGATGCCCCGATACTACCAACCCGCTAAATGGGAAGCATAAACACTAACACACTGTACCATGTGTGCTGGATAGGGGTCGCTAACCTTTAGTTTAAAACCACATCTTGTATTAATTAAAGACTTGATCTTATCCAAAAATCCCGCTTCCATTCACACGGGTTCATTTCACGGCTTTCCTGGTCAGTCACTATCAAAATTGCCCTCCCTCCCTTCGGATATTGGTTTGTCTCTATTCTCTGGACGAGCCCTACCTTAGAGGCAAAATGATAGTTCTCAAAACGAAATTCCGCAAACCAATATGTAAATTGTTTTCACAATAAAAATGACAACAGCGTAAGATTATTTTGATATTTCGTTCTAGAGGACATAGATTATTCTACGAGCCGACTGGGAGAACTTATATAACAAGTAACTCACCTATCGGCAGAGCAATGAAGTTGATGAACGAATTATCCGAGCATGTCGATATATTTAATGTCACATACGAAATTTTCATATTAACTTTGCATGTTGTAATGGGCACTCGGATTCTCCATCATTAACAAACTTGCCTCCCTGTTCTTTACAAGTTTCATTTTGTATATGTACCATCTGGGCTCATCGAGTTTTCGATTATTGAATTTATCGATGTACACGCTCGCATCACTTATTTGATGAACAATATTAATGAAGTTAAATGACACTACGTACCGTGTTTGAAGTGTGTCTGTGTGAGTAATGTTCATATTATGATCTAGCTATATTATTGCACCGAAGGGTACTTACCTGCTCGGTGCTTACACTGTTTATATTTAATTCATTGTCTTTATGTTTTATTGTGTTGTTTCTTTTGCATTTTGATTTTGCCTGTATTGTTGTTATTGTTATTTTGTGCATTATTGTAATGTTCTCACTGTCCAGCGCAAAGGGTGCAAACCTGTTATGCTGGATGGTGCTATTTTCAAAAAGTAAATAAATAAATAAATTTCCTGTACAACCACGTTCGTTATTTAAAAATATACCTACTTAATATTACATACATACATACTTCATTTATGGCACAACGCAAGCCAGCCCGGAGGAGACCGATCCACAGCAAACCCGACCCCCCTAGCTCGATCAAAGCAATCAAACCGAAAAACCGGCCCCACACAAATCAAGCCCGCCGCGGATCCCCCCAAACTAATAATACGGGAGGCCTAAGCCCCACTCAGGAGCATAGGGAGGCATCAAGAGTTCTCCATTGCGCTCGAAGGCGTCAGAGGCTCGATTATGCCTTTTCTGACCGGTCGAGGTTTAAGGACGTGAGGTGGTCTTGAGCTCATGGTCTCCATCTGATTTTTCGATTTCCTGCCTCTTACAAGATACTCGAAAAACCTTTGCTACTTAATAATATGTAATAACATTTTTTTACTTTGTTGTTCTTCTTCAATTATTATAATAATAATATAATGTATGACGAAAATTTGAAAAAAGCCGAGCAAGATAATATAATTAAATATCTTGATCTTGCTCACGAAATCAAGGATATGTGGCATACACCAACCACCCACATAATATCTATAGTGATATCGACGAATGGAGTTATTCCTGAGTCTCTTAAAGACAATCTAGGGAAACTTGGCATCTGTAGTGGTCTCAGATATGCCATTCAAAAGGCAGTTCTGTTGTCCTCATGTAGGATGTTAAGAAAGTTCCTTTCTCTGTAGTTCGAAGATCTCTCATGATTACAATACATCGTGATGTATCATGAGAGATAATACCGATATTTTTATATTTAGTATAGGTATAGCATTGTATTTAATTTTAATTTAATTTATTTTTTATTAATTTTTATATAATGATGTATGCTTTATATGATATATTGTGATTTAATAAATAAATGTTTTGAAATAATAATACTTTATTCACATAAATATACAGATAGATATAAACAATTATAAAACCAAATTTTAAACTAACTACACATTATAATATTTGTCCTTCCCAGACAGCAATGAGATGCTGGTATGAGGGGAGGATGTCATTCTAAAAATCTAAAGCCTTAACTTAATTTACGTTTTCATTATAAATAAAATCACCAAGACACTATCTTAATTTCAAATATTAACAATAAATGTCACTTTTTCAAATAACTACCACTATTCGGCATTCAAGTATGTGGTTTTTCAAATGCTTTTTAAATTGAACAATGTTCTTGAGTCGCTTTATGCTATCCGGTAGCGAATTTAATAATTCAATAGCTGTATACAAAAAACTATATCTCACTGTTCGTTCTAGGATTATCTGGTCTGATATTTTTTGCCGTCCTTGTATTTCTTGAATGTATATCAGTGTTCATCTGTAACCTTATATTGCTTTTAATTAAGTTATTAATTATCATTTTATGATTAGAGGTTATGTTGTGTGATATAATATAGAAGTCAGGTTTTTTTGTTAAATATTAAGAAATTTCAATGTTAAATATTTTGAAAAATACTATTCAAAATTTGACAAAGGTCCAAATTGTCTTTTGGGTTTTTGCATTTTACAAAACATAATTTGTGCTTTTTTGTGAATCACTCGCCAAGAGGGTGAAGCGAATAAATGCATACCTACAATACAAAATAATTTGTTTCTCTTATTTTTCAATTTAAATTAATAACTACACCTAATTCGGTAAAATGTTGTTTTAATGGAGTCTATTCATCAAACAATATATACCTACAATAACATAACACAATTGAATTAGTTTTTATGTCATAAACTGTGCCTATTTAATTAATGTAATAAGTCAAAATTATTTTTTTAAATTCTGGTTTAGGTCGAAGTTCGACGGACGGGTCAGCTAGCACAATATTTCAAAAACACCTGAAATCATCTGGTCATTTTTCCTACAAAACTATTCAGAAAAATGAATTCCCAGAAAATATTATATTTTTATTTGTACTAAAATGATCTAAAACGCCAACAGTTGTCGATCACTGTATAAATGTGTGAATATTATGCTTTTTGTGCGTGTGTGTGTGTGGCCCGTCCAGAGAGTGAGGGAATGGTGGGATGGGATGGGGGGGGGGGCTATAAAGATGGTTAGTAATAAAATATTAGGGGGGTAATTTAGAAATGAAACCGGACATTTCCATTATTCTTTCAACATTTTTATTAAACGTTTATCGATCCTAATCGTGTGATCCCACCGCACATACTAAAGGTGGGCTTTTAACTTATTTCAACAGGTTTTACCTTTTTAACCTCGAATCACTCAATTTCCTGAAAGGGGTAGCCAGGGAAAACGGTCCTTCAGGATATTTTCCCAATTACTTGACAGTATTGTAGACTCGCAGGGCACAGGTCGTAGTTCCGAATCCAATCGAGGACATGGGGTTCTGGTTTTTCGACATGTTGAAAACTCTCATGATGGGACAAGGATTCGAAATTTGATCACCTATTGTCGAACGTTTTTTAGCGTAAAACTAATCACACTAATTGCAACGGTTTTCTAGAAAAGCGAACCCGCAATCAAAAGACCTTTAATACATGGAAAAATCTATTTTTATTTCAGTGAGTGTATTGTTTACTGCAGTATCCAAGCTACGCCCAATGTCTATTTAAAAACGGTTCACTGTCTCTTTCGCGCCATTGTTTTAATGCCAGCAGTTGAAAGAGATATAGGTCTTTTGAAAGAAAGATTTAGGTCATGGATGCTCGGGTGAGGCAGAAAGATAGACGAGGCAGTCTGGAGAACTATTGAGAATTATCTTAATTCATGTCGCTCTTGGTCGACTACGAATCATTTCAGCCTTATGAATTTTCTTTGATATTCTGTTAACATCTATTCTTTCCACAAGCCCAAACCATCTCAACTTATTGACTTTTATCTTCGTCACAATACTAACATCCATACCACATTCCTTCCTTTTTCTTCTCGTTTCTTTCTATACTATCTCACAGAATCGTTTCCACATATTCAACATAGAGCATTCGTTCATTTCTCTTCTTATTTTTGAAAATAACATGATTTGAAATAAATAAAAAAATAAAAAAAAATTCTATACAAATGAGTCAGCGTAATTCAATCCCAGAGGCGAGTTTTTCGAGTCAACTGGTGTCGTCCAATCTGAGACAACCCAGGGTAGAAATTTCAAGTTAAAAACGTTTTCACCCGATCGACAATTGAACCCGGGACCTCTTGATCCGATTTTTGTGACTACACCACTAGGCTACAAAGGGCTGTGAAATTTGACCACATGGCTACGAAAATTCACATTTTTCTAACCGTAGAATTAACAGTTGCAAACGGTCGTAAGCCTGTAGTGGTTAAAATTTCTAATTAAACATTATAATAAACCAGCTCACCGTCCCGACGAACTTCGACCTAGCCCAGAATAAAAAAAATAATTTTAACTTTAATACAGTTTACCTATATACGACATAAAAACTGTATTAAATTTACCTTATGATTTATTGCATAATGTTATAATTAACGTTGATTCGGATGTGGGATGAAGTTAGACGGGTTTGTGATAAAAACAATTCCTCTATAGTTCCAATCCAATCCAAACTCCCTTTAGACCCCACTTAGGGGCATAGGGAGGCAACAAGAGCTCTCCATTGCGCTCGATCCTGCGCAACGTTAATGACCTCCTCCCACACCATGTCCAGATTCCTCAGCTCTGCCTCGAAGGAGCGGAACACAGTATGAGAGGGTCTTCCTCGTCTCCGGGACCCTGATGGGAGGAAAAACAGCGCTCTCCTCGGCCAACTGTCATTCGGCATCCTTAACACATGTCCCAGCCAAGTCCATCTCCTCCACATAATAGTAGAGGTGATGGGCTCACGCTGGGTGCGTCGGCGTATAGCGTCGTTCGTGATGCGGTGGTACCATCTTATACCCAAAATTCTCCTGAGGCACTTCGTTTCGAATGCAGATACTTTTTGTGCCTGGGCCAGAGTCAGGTGCCAGGACTCACACCCATACAGGAGAATGGGCAACACACACGCATCAAACAGTTTACATTTCGTCTCGACACTAAACGCCGACGCCTTCCATATCTTGGTCATGTTGTTGAAGGCGCCACTTGCCATACCGATACGTATCGGGAGCTCAGCCCCGAGGTCACCAGTGGTGGTAATGGTTGCTCCCATAGTTACTACATAACACTACATAACCTCTATAGTTACCTCACTTTAAAAAAAACGAGAGATGGCGGTGTAGTAGCAAATAAGTCACATATGAAACACGTTACGTTATTGTATAACATGTCGTTGGAAGATAAATATACTTAAATAACATTTGACCGAATTATTATGGTAAGATGAACGAGTATAAAAAATGTTATGTATGCGCCAAAAAACATCCAAATTTTAATTTGGACAAATAAATTTTGCATGCACTTACATTCAAACATGCATGTTTTTTTTCAATAAACTTTCCGCCACCCCTCATTTTGGAACACCTGCAAAAAGCTAAGTAGTAAGTACTTAGGTACCTAATTTAATTTTTCAATGACGCAAAAATCAGCGCTATATTCAAATGAACAAAAAAAAACTTTTAATTCCACCCCAAGTAAGTACCTGCCTTTAGTACCTACCTACATATTATAATAGGGGGTAGCTAGGTAGGTACCTAGTTCGAAATAAACATCAGGTGTCAATCAAATCGGGGGTAGCATGATGTTGTGGTTGGGCGATGACGTGGGAATGACTGGTATCACGAAAGGAATTCAATAAAATAAATTATGCAGTAGATTGATGTTTAATACATAATAGATGGGCTTTCGACCTATAATACTAGTTGGTTGATGTTTCTCGAACAAGTCAGGTTCATATGGGTAAGGGTGTATTCAAAGCGAACAAACATAGAGCCAGAGCTGGAAGTGGAGTATATTTTCTTCATCGTTGGTATGTACACTGATCTGTCATCGCCCATTAATTAATTCTTGCTTGTTATTGTTTCCATGGTGTCCAATATCAACCATAAAAGAATGTATGCTATGTTTCTAGATTTGACTCTATGTTCATTTGGTGCAAACGTACCCTAATTATGTCGATTTTCCGAGATCGAAAGACTAAAATCTTAAAAATTTACGGCACCTACAGCCATATTAGAGACTATCAACCACCCTGACAACGAGATAATGGTACAGCAAAGCGTGATATGTAAAACTAACGCCCCGGTGGTAGAAGCTAACTTACAAAGTAAATTTGAATTTAGAATTCATCACAACAAATTGTTGTCACCATTTTTATTTGTGCATCACGGGTGACGGATGACAGACAATTCAAAATCAACTTGAATAGGTACGCTTCAGAAATTAGTGTTGTGACAAAGATGAAAGTTCATAATTTGAGATGGTTTGGGAGTGTGGAAAGAATGGATGTAAACAGAATGACAAAGATAATTATTTATAAGGCTATGAGGAAAGGTGTAAGAAATCGTGGCCGACCGAGAATGACGTGGATCGAACACATCGAATCCATCCTCAAGGAACGCCAGGTGAGAAGTAAGAGAAATAGGAGGAGTCAGGACAGGAGCAGGAAACAGAACCCAAAAAAACACTACAAGAAATCAAAATTGTATGAGAAATTTTATGTCAGTAGAAGGAGTGAAAGAAGTGTCTTAGATAGAAGAGAGTGGAGGACCGTGAACCCTTACGGGACACGGCGTGATGATTGGGGAAAAAATACTTCTGAAATATTATTTCTCAATATGCAAAAAGTGATGTTTTAAAAGATACAGATAAAGATAGAATATAGTAGGTCAATGGAAAAGTTTGCTACCGCTCCACTAAGCTACCAAACTTTTCATGGTTGAAATATGGATTTAGCAGTCTCAGGTTGATTTCCGAGTCAGTATTCTATTTATATAGAGTGGATTTTTTTTACTTTATCACGCATGCCGCCAAAAGGCTCTCTCTTAAAGTGGGTGAAAAGTTTGAAAACGCTAGGCATATTTTTGTCTCCAAATCTAGAATCGATTTTATTTTAGCTGCAATGTAATTGTGACTTGTATTTATTCTTTGAATCTAGCGTTGTACCGCACAGCTGCGGCACAAGGGACTGTAAAAAAGGGTATGTATTACAGCCGCGGGTGGAGCACCCAGTGCTCGGTACGATGGCCTCTCGTCTGCTTCTGCGCCCGGCGGCTCTCGCGTCTGCTTCTTCGCCCTGCGCCCACGACGAAACTATTCGTCTCACACGTCGGTCGTCAGCTGCGCTTTTCGTCCCCTGGCTTGTAGAGTCCCCAGACAGAGATCAAAGATCAGAGCTGGTTAGCCTCGTACACCAGGAATCTACTCAGAACACTTAAAGCTTCAGACGTCGGTGCGTACGTAGAATAGCCTCGGTCCAATGGTATCGGTCGTTGTCCAGGTCCACAGCAAAGGTCCAGTCCACGTCCAATATCCAATCAGAGGGGTCACACAGGTCAGCGAAGGGGTTCCAGGTCCAGGTCAGGTCAGGCAGTTCCAGGTCAGATCAGGCAGGTAGGCAGGCAGGCAGTCAGGCAGGCAGGCAGGTAGGTAGGTAGAATAAAACACCAAGTGTATACGAGGAATGATGATATATTGCACAAATATGACTCTATTAAATTCTAGTCGAAGTGCGCTCGCGGCTACACAATGCCGTCCGCCAGTGGATATGGTTTGACGTATACCCCGTTTCGCGCTACGGGGGATCGGCACTCGTAAGTAAGCTCGCAGCTAATTTTCCCGCCAATACTCATTTTCCCGCCAAACCATATTCACCAGCTGAGCGCACCCCGACATAGAGCTACACAATACTACTGCATAATCTATATTTTATTACAATCAGTAATTAATATGAACAGTAATAAGCTACTTGTACAAATGTATATCCACCAATAAGCGGATAAAGAGATACCACTAGGTATCGACATGAGCCGTGCTACCACTACTGGCCACCGTCGCTACATGTTCAGCATCACCAGGGTCTCAAGCCTCTGGTGTGCTTTTCCAACAGATATATCTACCAGCAGGTAGACAAAGAGATACCACTAGGTATCGGCATGAGCCGTGCTACCACCAATGGCCACTGTCGCTACATGCTCGGCACCACCAGGGTCTCAAACCTCTGGTGTGCCTTTCAATAGAACACAAGAGAAGCATGTGCTAGGTTGCTTGGCCGTCTCATAGCCCAACCAGTCACAACATGCTTTAGCCACACCAGAGTCCAATCATCTGGCGGGCTTTCAGTAGGTAGGTACCTACTTTTATCACCTTACAGTAGCGGCTGTCCTGGGTTGCTTGGCCGTCTCTTGGCCCAACCTCAGCCACAGCACGCCTAGCCTCACCAGTGTCTAATCAACTGGTGAGCGTACGGGTGTACTATCAGTAGGTAGGTACCTCCTTTACTTCACCAACCAGGTGAGGCATGTGCTGGGTTGCTTGACCGTCTCATGGTCCAACCACAGCAACAACATGCCTAGCCACGCCAGCGTCTACTCAACTGGCGGGTTTTCATAGAGTACATCTCGTAAGTAGGTACTTCTTTCACAGTTCTACCTACAGAGATCTATACAGTGTTCACAAATATATACATGTCGTTGGTCCCCGCCTCGGCACAAGGGAGAAATCATCCTTTATTGATTGTCCGAGGTAGGGAACTCAACGATAATACAATTTCACATATTATGAACATGTCGATGTGTGTACCTATTCGTTAGGTACGTACCTAATCGTCAGGCATGGGGACACGAGGCGAGGTTCAACGCGACTCGACGGCCCGCGGTCATGCGGGGCCCCCCGAGACACACCAGTGCGGGGCGCCCCGTGGTGCACCACCGGGCGTGCATGCTCCGCGGTCGTCACTTAATTCGGGTCCTCGTGTTCCCATACCTGATAGGTATTTACATGACGTCATTCACTGCCGTTCGATACACATCTATCACTACATAATATTCACAACACTCTGGCGTTCGGTACACTCCCCTCTAAAATCTCGTAGGGGTTTTAAATTCACTTCCCGAACGTCAGTTGACCCCTCGGGTCATGGTTGGCACCTCCTTGACATCATGTTGGTGTACAGCGACATAACAAATCTCCCATCAGGGCGTTGTAGTTGCTCGTGCACTCTGTCGATGTCGGAGCTTGCCATATGTGTTGTGCATTTTCCGAACTATTTGAAGGACTTCGCCCTCTCCTTTGGATGCGGCGGCCAACACGGGTGGGCGAGACATCCAGTCACAAGACTGGTACCCCCCGGTTGATACCCCGACCCGCATCCTGATGCAACGACGCCTCGCGTCGCGACGAATTGCGGCTCCTCCCCTCGTAGATTCACCGCCGTGCTCGAAGAGGCGTGGCGAGCGGCGATCACGCCTAATGCTTCCACCACTTTCACATGCCCTCTCACTTCAGAGCACCTATTTGGCACATCAGTGCGCACTGGCAAAGAACTTCTCAATTTCAAAAAAACTGTTTTTCTATTCGGCAACCAGCCTATGTTTCTTTGCCATTCTATTTGATCTGAGGGAACCTCCTTCTGAGTTATGACCTCTGTCGACTCGAGAGGTTCTCCCCTCATTTGATCTGCACGCCTTCTTTCGTTACTTTCCCGCGCAGGTTGTAAGGCTGTTGCGGGCCTTCTAACGCTATCAGCTGTGGGTACACCCCAAGCAATATTCGCCTCTCGAGAGCAGTTCTTCTGCTCTCGCTGTGACAACCAGTCACGTCTTGGAGGTATTTGCTTCAGCCAAGATGACTCCTTACGTCGCCCCAATTGCCAAGTCAGTTCTTCATATCTGCTTAACAAATGAATAGGGGTCACAACGCGTGTGGAGTCTTGTTTGACATTTCTTGGACGTATATCAGTCCACCAGTGCAAATATTTTGCCCGTGCAGTTTGTAAGGCTGACACGGGCCCTATGACGCTCTCTGCTATGGCACCTTCCGTCCATGCAGCTTTCGCCATCCGAGGGCAGATTCTCTGGCCTCGTTGTAACCGTGGCCGGTAATTCTGATTAACACCACTTTTGATCCGAGCCCGCTTCCGTGCGAGCCCGGTACACGCTCTCTTGACGTATAGTGCTGCAATCTTTCTAGGTAGGGCAGCTTCGGCCCTTCCCACTTGCCATGAAAGGCCACTCTTCAAACAGACTAAGACATTTTCAATCACATGTCCTAATCGCACAATTGGTTTTAGTTCACGTATCAAACACTGAGAACCCAATTGTTCACAAGGCTTTGTAATTGCCGCAGACGTCGTCTTCACAAAGACGCGCCCGCTAGGCAACTTTTCACAACCTTTCGAGAGCTCACAGCAGTGAAGCTCAACCTTTTTCACGAAACACTCTCTTCCCACATAAGGGAGCCACTGATTTCGCATCACTGGTTTTATATCATGTAACAAACACTGATAATCCCATTGTTCACAAGGCTGAATCGTTGCCGCAGATGTCGTCTTCACAAAGACGCGCCCGCTAGGCAACTTTTCACAGCCTTTAGAGAGCTCACAACAGTGAAGCTCGACACTTTTTACGAACCCTTCTCTCCCCACATACGGGAGGCACTGGTTTCGCGCAACTGAATTTAAATCACGTAACAAAAACTGATAATCCAATTGTTCACAAGGCTGAATCGTTGCCGCAGATGTCGTCTTCACAAAGACGCGCCCGCTAGGCAACTTTTCACAGCCTTTCGAGAGCTCACAACAGCGAAACTCGGCACTTTTTACGAAACCTTCCCTCCCCACATACGGGAGGCACGGGTTTCGCGCAACTGGATTTAAATCACGTAACAAAAACTGATAATCCAGTTGTTCACAAGGCTGAATGGTTGCCGCAGATGTCGTCTTCACAAAGACGCGCCCGCTAGGCAACTTTTCACCGCCTTTAGAGAGCTCACAACAGTGAAGCTCGACACTTTTTACGAAACCTTCTCTCCCCACATATGGGAGGCATTGATTTCGTAATATGTCCTGTTTTTCGACAACACATTGACACTTGTTGACTGATGAAGCCTGTCTAGACACCGCAAACGCTGCCAGATCACCGGCACGCTCGCTAGGTGTCTCATTACAGACTTCGAGGGCACATGACAGCTTCTGCTGTCCACTACCCGGTACCACACACATGTGGGAGGCGTCAACACACTTGACGCACTGCTCTGCAACAAGTTCTTTGACAACACTTTGACACTTGTCGACTGATGAAGCCTGTCTAGACACCGCAAACGCTGCCAGATCACCGGCACGCTCGCTAGATGTCTCATTACAGACTTCGAGGGCACATGACAGCTGCTGCTGTCCACTACCCGGTACCACACACATGTGGGGGGCGTTAACACACTGAACGCACTGTTTCTCAGCAAGTTCTATGACAACACTTTGACACTTGTCGACTGATGAAGACTGTCTAGACACCGCAAACGCTGCCAGATCACTGGCACGCTCGCTAGGTGTCTCATTACAGACTTCGAGGGCACATGACAGCTTCTGCTGTCCACTACCCGGTACCACACACATGTAGGAGACGTCAACACAATTGAAGCACTGTTCTGTAACAAGTTCACAATGTCCATGTGCTGTCATTATGTCAGCTGATCGATCCGTTTCACAGACACACATGCCTGCCGATCGATTCATTTCACGGATACACAACCTCTTCTGCTGCTCACTATCCGCTTTCAGAGCGTCGGTGGCGCTGGTAAGCGCCGAGACGCGGTACCTATCATCAATGGCGTCAATGGACGCCGCGATAAGGTACCTAGCGTCGTTAGGCGTCGCGACGATGTACCTAGCGTCGGTGGCGTCATCCGACGCCGGGACGCGGTACATACCGTCGACAGGCGCCGGGACGTGGTGCACAATGCCGCGGGAGTATTCACTTTCCTGGACACTGCAGCCACGGGGCACGCGGCACACACTGTTCGACAGGCCAGGAGGCTCTGTAATTTTCACAGGAAAACTGTCTGACAGGCCAGGAGGCTCTGCATTTTTCACTTTTGAACCGTTCAACGGGCCATGAGGCACCGCAAAATTCACAAGAAAACTGTCTGACAGGCCAGGAGGCTCTGCATTTTTCACTTTTGAACCGTTCAACGGGCCAGGAGGCACCGCAAAATTCACTGACGGACCAGACGGGTCCGCATTGTTCACTTGCGAGTTATTCAACGAGCCAGGAGGCATCGCATAATTCACTGGTAAATTGTTCAGCGGGCCAGGAGGCACCGCAAAATTCACTTGAAAACTCGCGTCAGTGCTCGCGGGCACTGCTTCACGACTCTGGACACTCGCGGGTGCCAGTTCGTGGTACACGGGTGCATAGGCTGCACGACGGGCAGCTAGCTCGGCCTGGCTAGCCGCCAGCGCCTTCCGCAGCTCTTCCATCTGCTTCAGCATTTGGTGCACCGTGTCATCAGTCCTCGATGTTCTAGAGCTGGATTCTGAAGAGGCATCGGAGTCTCGGCGTTCAGCAGCTTCACTCCGTCCGGCTTCAGATCTCAGCGACATGGGCATCGTAGGTTGCAGTGGGTGATCCGGCTCGAAGGACCAATTTGTACCGCACAGCTGCGGCACAAGGGACTGTAAAAAAGGGTATGTATTACAGCCGCGGGTGGAGCACCCAGTGCTCGGTACGATGGCCTCTCGTCTGCTTCTGCGCCCGGCGGCTCTCGCGTCTGCTTCTTCGCCCTGCGCCCACGACGAAACTATTCGTCTCACACGTCGGTCGTCAGCTGCGCTTTTCGTCCCCTGGCTTGTAGAGTCCCCAGACAGAGATCAAAGATCAGAGCTGGTTAGCCTCGTACACCAGGAATCTACTCAGAACACTTAAAGCTTCAGACGTCGGTGCGTACGTAGAATAGCCTCGGTCCAATGGTATCGGTCGTTGTCCAGGTCCACAGCAAAGGTCCAGTCCACGTCCAATATCCAATCAGAGGGGTCACACAGGTCAGCGAAGGGGTTCCAGGTCCAGGTCAGGTCAGGCAGTTCCAGGTCAGATCAGGCAGGTAGGCAGGCAGGCAGTCAGGCAGGCAGGCAGGTAGGTAGGTAGAATAAAACACCAAGTGTATACGAGGAATGATGATATATTGCACAAATATGACTCTATTAAATTCTAGTCGAAGTGCGCTCGCGGCTACACAATGCCGTCCGCCAGTGGATATGGTTTGACGTATACCCCGTTTCGCGCTACGGGGGATCGGCACTCGTAAGTAAGCTCGCAGCTAATTTTCCCGCCAATACTCATTTTCCCGCCAAACCATATTCACCAGCTGAGCGCACCCCGACATAGAGCTACACAATACTACTGCATAATCTATATTTTATTACAATCAGTAATTAATATGAACAGTAATAAGCTACTTGTACAAATGTATATCCACCAATAAGCGGATAAAGAGATACCACTAGGTATCGACATGAGCCGTGCTACCACTACTGGCCACCGTCGCTACATGTTCAGCATCACCAGGGTCTCAAGCCTCTGGTGTGCTTTTCCAACAGATATATCTACCAGCAGGTAGACAAAGAGATACCACTAGGTATCGGCATGAGCCGTGCTACCACCAATGGCCACTGTCGCTACATGCTCGGCACCACCAGGGTCTCAAACCTCTGGTGTGCCTTTCAATAGAACACAAGAGAAGCATGTGCTAGGTTGCTTGGCCGTCTCATAGCCCAACCAGTCACAACATGCTTTAGCCACACCAGAGTCCAATCATCTGGCGGGCTTTCAGTAGGTAGGTACCTACTTTTATCACCTTACAGTAGCGGCTGTCCTGGGTTGCTTGGCCGTCTCTTGGCCCAACCTCAGCCACAGCACGCCTAGCCTCACCAGTGTCTAATCAACTGGTGAGCGTACGGGTGTACTATCAGTAGGTAGGTACCTCCTTTACTTCACCAACCAGGTGAGGCATGTGCTGGGTTGCTTGACCGTCTCATGGTCCAACCACAGCAACAACATGCCTAGCCACGCCAGCGTCTACTCAACTGGCGGGTTTTCATAGAGTACATCTCGTAAGTAGGTACTTCTTTCACAGTTCTACCTACAGAGATCTATACAGTGTTCACAAATATATACATGTCGTTGGTCCCCGCCTCGGCACAAGGGAGAAATCATCCTTTATTGATTGTCCGAGGTAGGGAACTCAACGATAATACAATTTCACATATTATGAACATGTCGATGTGTGTACCTATTCGTTAGGTACGTACCTAATCGTCAGGCATGGGGACACGAGGCGAGGTTCAACGCGACTCGACGGCCCGCGGTCATGCGGGGCCCCCCGAGACACACCAGTGCGGGGCGCCCCGTGGTGCACCACCGGGCGTGCATGCTCCGCGGTCGTCACTTAATTCGGGTCCTCGTGTTCCCATACCTGATAGGTATTTACATGACGTCATTCACTGCCGTTCGATACACATCTATCACTACATAATATTCACAACACTCTGGCGTTCGGTACAAGCGTAAAAAAACAAAGTTGACTTGTGAAATTTTGCTAAATTATTTAAAACAATGTTTTTAACATCAATGATAAACAATGACCCCGCTTACGCAGGTAGCATCAAACAATAACAAATGAATTTGAAGGAGAATATCGGATAAGGGTAGACGGGGAGTCGAACGTGGGAAACCTTTACTCTCCTGTACGTCCTCACAAAGCTACAAACAATAAGAACTAATGTTGAATAGGTATAATATACTAAGTATTTTGATAAAAATAACGCTGATTCTTAAACTTGTTGATCCAAGCAAAAATATTTTGTACAGTGCGTGCTGTAACGAGATGGTTGAACGTATCTATGGTGTGGTAAGATGAAAATATTAGATTAGAGTACCTACATAATATATCGCACATTTTTCATGGTTTATGGGGTTGACATTTTGTAAGATGGTGTTCATGCTAAAGTTGTATGTGTTGATTTGTGCCTAAACTTTATTTATACTTTAGCTTTTCGAAGTAACAACAATTAATTTAAGCTCTTATTAACATAGCTATTATATAAACAGATCTTTATATTATTAATAAAAAAAAATGTGACCAATTTTACGACAATTGCGTGGACGGAGGAGTACGACAATTCGCACATTTATAGTTCATATAAGAAAGGATTGGCGAATGCTAATATTTATTTTAATTATGCATAAAAAATACATTAAATCAATAAAAAAAGGATTACGTACACTATTGTAATGTTGCATTTGACACTGACAAAGACGTATAAAATTTTGTTTATTTGAGAATAGATTAATATTGTTTGTCATTGATATTTTTTTTACCCATCACGCCGTTTCCCGAAGGGGCATAGGCAGAGAGCACGATTTTCCATCATTCCTATCCGAACAAACCTCTTTCGCTTCTTCCAAACGCATAACTAACCGCATACATGCTCTTCTATTCCTTTTGCTCCTGACTTGGCCCTCCTCTAAGACTGAACCGATATGGTCGGACCATCTCATTCGACGTCGGCCTCGTCTGCGTGCACCCATTCTTTCAGATTTATATATCCTTTTAGTCGTTCTCTCTACGTGTCCAAACCATCTTAATTTATTCACTTTCATTCTAGTCACTACGCTAACATCCACTCCACATTCCTTTCTAATATTGTCATTCCTTACCTTATCAATCAGTCTCTTTCCGCATATCCTACGCAGATTGATCTCATTTCCACAGAATTTCCAGATTTCATTAATAATAGTAGAAAATACTTTTTACTAATCAACATTTTAAATTTGACTTATACATTATTTTTGAAAAAGAATTGTGGAATAGCGCTCACTGAGTCTTTGATAATAGAAGCTTAATAATGTTCAAACTTATGATTTAAATTAGTTGTAGTCGCATTTCGAGCACTGATGAGCAATAGTATTATATTTTGAGAACCTTTGATAAAAATTAATTCATTTTGATTAATAGAAAAGCCGCCCCTATGAAGCCGTGCTCTCTCTCTCTCTGTTCATCCCCTAAACTAAATAATGATGGTGTTCAGCACTGCCTCCAGTTCGGGGTGGTATTGTCTATGTCTCCAGGTCCCTACCCCATCGGAACCAACGCAATTCGACCATACCACATCAATACATGCATGATACACCGACATCGTCAAATCAATCAAGATCTTATTACACCCTGTAAATTGTTTTGAAATAAATAGGTAGCTACCTATCTATATTCAGCTCACCGGAGCTACATTTGACGTATTCGACAGCTGAAGTCTGGTACTCAGAAAGTACAAATGGTTTTCTTGTATACAGCGTATTGAATGTCGTAAGTTCGAATCCCGGTGTCGACCATTTCGACTTTTGCGACACTTTCCTTTGGTATGTGTGAAATAATATGTAAAAACATGTCATTGTATTTGTGTTCACTTTGAGTAAGTCCAAATTCGTTTCATAAAAAAGCATCGCTGTTCATTCGAAATTTTAGCCAGGGTGCATTTATGTACATCGCGAATCCGACACCTATTATTGGAGAATTGGGGGTTTTATGTGTTTGTAATAATATTTATTTTTTTAGAAACAGAACCGCTTGTTTAAATCTATATTCTCTAATATAAAAGAAAGTCGGGTTAGTGCGAACATTTATAACTCGAGATCGGTTGAAGAGATTTTTATGATGCTTGGTTTATTGGATTTTTCTCCTTTCCAGATAACAGAATTACAATTAAAAATTTAAAAATGCGTAAGAAATAATGTGTGGGTGTGGGAGGAGGTCATTAACGTTACGCAAGATCGAGCGCAATGGAGAGCTCTTGTTGCCTCCCTATGCCCCTAAGTGGGGTCTTAAGGGAGTTTGGATTGGATTTGGATAAGAAATAAACAAAATATGAAATTTTACTTAGTATGGAACGGATTTCCAGCGACGCCAACACCATCTATGAAAAATTCTATAACAACAAAATTAGATATAATTTTCTTGACAACCATTAAGTTTGAAAACATTGGCACGCAGATTATTTTTTTATAGAATTTCTTTCGGGCTTTCCGAAATAATGTTTAAACGTTGTAACATAATATTTTAAATGTATTTTTTTTTATAAATTACAAATTCGAAATCAATGCCAATAATTACCGTCCAACTAGTTCGTTGAGTACACTTGGAAAGATAATTGCCAAAAGAATAACTAAATTTATAAACATAAATGGAGGCTTTGATAAGCAACAGTATGGTTTCCAAAGTAAGAGTAGTACTGGGTCTGCTTTGGTGGATGCCATGGATTACATTGATGAAAGACTAGAAAAGGGTAAAAATATTGTTCCGATATTTTTGTAGACTTGTCGAAGGCGTACTATACAGTGGACCCTGATATTCTCGTGTCGTCATTGTATGATCTTGGAATTAGAGGTAACGTGCTGAAATTATTTGAAGAATATTTGAAGGATAGGGGAGCGGTGACTGTAACTAATGGGTGTACGAGCGGACAACTGGAAATGAACATTGGAGTATCGCAGGGATCGGTTCTGGGTCCACTTTTCTATCTGCTGTATGTAAATAACCTCCATAATTGTAGTTTGGTGGCTAAATACTTCATTTACGCCGATGACACTGTCTTGGTCTATAGTGGATGTGAGGAAGATGAATTGCAGAGCACAATTAATACAGATTTGGGAAAATATCTGGATTGTTTATACAATAATCACGCACTAACTATGATTACTGACAAAACAAAATATTTGATACTCGAACAAAAAAATAAGAAACCAATTAAATTGCAGATACTGATCAATAAGTATAAAATTTGCCAGACGAAATCTATTAAATATTTGCGAGTTACACTGGATGAAAAACCAATGTGGGCTGATCATGCGGATGGAATATTGAAGAGACTTGGTATAATGAGAAGAAATGACTTTTTTAATTTGAAACGCCATCGCCATCTATGAAAAAATCTATATCAACAAAATTATTGTTTACTGATCTTGATCTTTACCTGATCGTAGTTCCCTCTCATTCTTGCATACGTAATTGCCACTCTTACAGTAGCCCATCCCACTTACTCCACCATTTCGAGAATTTTTAAAAAATATTTTCATACAAAGTCAACTAAATTATCGGGCATTTTCAAATGTGCACACGCAGCATCGTTACTTCATACACGAGGTAGAACGTGTGCGCGCGCATATATTTTCGCGTTGTTCCCGCCTTAGCTTTGAATATGAATGAAATATGGATGTTTTAGAAATATTTTAATGTTATTATTTTATTAGTTTAACTAAATCGAATATATATGTATTTTTGTTTCTTGGGCGCAGTGCACATTATGTACATATTAACGGGCCGCCTCTGGCTATAGGACCACAGGACAACGTCTGTCGGGAAAGCTAGTATAATATAAATCTGTGTGTAAATATTATATTTGTATTCAATAAATTCAAAATATTCATAGGAAGGACTACAGGACAACGTCTGTCGGGAAAGCTAGTAGGATCTACAACACAAAAGAATCTTGTAAACTGGATTATAATATAATTGTCCTTTAAAGAGACCACTCAGTCACGACGCACCATAAACAGGATGGAGAGGCGTCAGCGGAGAGCATCCAGGAAGGGAAGACAAAGGATGTTGGGAAAATGGGAAACCTTTGAAATTCCCGCCTTGGTTGTTTTTATTTTGAAACGGATTCAGGTTACAACTAGCATATTCCTGGATCAATATGTGTGGCGGAGTGAGCTGTGGAAGTCGGCTAGATGAGGGAGGGGGAAATGTACGGAAGGGATGAGAAAAGGTCTGGAGAAGGGGTGGTTTAGCAGACTGAAGTGAGCCCAACGAACAGGGACTGTATGAAAAAATCGTTTCGAAATGAAAGCCTTACTTTTTGTCTATCTAAATCTAAACTCTCTACGAAATCGCAGACCATTACAATTACAATTCTAGTAATGTTATATATAAATTATGCCGTTTTATGTAATACTAGTGGTCATCCAGAAGTCGAAATTCGAACATAACTTGATATTGAGATTTTATTTTACTAGGCATTATGTTTAGCGAGCGCTATTTCACAATTTTCATTCAAAAGCAATAATGACATGGATACGTCAAATTTAAAATTGGATATATACATACATACTTTTTCTATTATTATTTGAGACACACAATAATAATCTATTCTCAATTTGATCACAGATAAACAAAAGAATATATGCGTATACGTCAATGTCAAATACATCGAAGCGTGTATATTAAATACATAATATTACAGTTGTGTTTGTAATGTTTTTTTTATTGATTTAATGTATTTTTTATGCATAATTTAAAATAATATTAGCATAAGCTACTCCGTCTGTATATTATAATCTACAGGGTGGGGCAGAATGGACTCCCTAGTTTGAAACACTCACTATTGTTTTTAAAGAACCTTTCTACGACAAAGCCTCGATGCTCACCGGACCACTGCATGGCGAGTGTATTAGTGTGCAAAATTTCATACTCCTCAAATATTACGTAGATTATGAGGAATATTTTCTTTCTCTTCTTATATTGTCCTACAGTTTGTTTCCTTACGCTCCATCTATTGAGGGGTCCTCGCATCCCTGTGCGGGCGTACGGCCTGATGAAATGGGGAGGGAGGGTGGCTGACAGCCGTGTTAGGACATGGGAGACCGTTGTGAAACTTGGGGGTGAGACTGCTCTCGGCACACCCGATACCGACATTCAGAATAAGCGGTGACATTACACCTACTTATCAACTACCCCTTCCTATTCTTATTAATATGAATTATTAAGTCCTTAAGGTATCTTAATACACTTTATATATTATTATAATCATCTTAATCAATATTTAGATTTAATTATCAAATACCTATTAAAAGTGGTTGGTAGCTCAGCGATTCAGTCAGCGCACTGAAGGTCATGGGTCCACAAACTTTAATTGAAGTGAACCCTGATTCACCTGAACCACCCTGGTGGTGGTTGGTAGTCCAGTGGTATCAATCGGCAGCTTTCGTACGTACTTATAGCGTATTGGAGGTCGTAGGTTCGAATCCCGGCCGTGTCGACTATTTCCGCTTTCATGACACAAGCATTTGCTTAGTGTGAAAGATGTCAATAGTGTATTTGTGTTCACTTCGAGTGAGCACAGATTCTTTAAAAAAAAATTAATGTCGGGTTAGTCCGAACTGGAGATCGGTTGAACAGATTGTTGAGATGTTTATTTATTGGATTCTTCTCCACTCCGAATAACAGAATAACTAATAAAAAATATATATTATTAAAGTTAGCATGGAACGGATTTTCTGCGACACCACTGCCATCTATGGAAAATTATATAACAAACAGTGTGATAACACGTGGCGTAAAAGGCCAATTTCGCAGAAATTATAAAAAAAAAGTAAAAAAAAAACAGATGAAATAAAATCAAACTATTAAAACAAAGTTATTACTGAATGCAGGGGGGTGTAAAGGACCACCCTTATATCGTATTGCTTATTTTTCATGAAATGTTTCACAGATAAACGCCGTTACATATTATTACGGCGTTGTTACCTATCGATTTGTATCTGACGGGAATGAAAACAAAATTACTTTTTACAATTTATTTTTTTTTAATATTAAGTCACTCTTTAACTGTATAAAATTTTCATATTATCCACGAATTATATATTTTCTAATGTTTAAGATTCATTATTTTTATTGTTCTACAAGCTTTCCCGACAGACGTAGTTCCTAACTATGAATATTGAATTCGAAATTGTATGGTGATGAATTAATTATTATCATTTGACCAATATAATTCCGACCGATGCGCCTGTTTTAAACCATGTTTATTCCATCCGCATTCTGTCAATCGCACCAGTATATAACAATTGACAGTTTCTGTCAAAATTTCAAAATTGTAATAAAATTATATGGTAAAAAGTAAGGTTACCTAGGTACCTACTTAGAGTTTTATTTAATTTTCTAATTTTCCACGCAACTTTCTTATGAGATCCTTCTCGTGATAAAAGCCAACACGACTCAAAAAGAATTAGCGAAATCGGTTCAGCCGCTTAGGCGTGTGCGATGACCACGGAAAATATGTCTCCATTTTTATATATAAGATAACAATTAGTAATTAAATATCTACTTACTTAATTGTTGCATTTTTTATTTGTTTCTTATTTTTAACATAAACTCTTTGAATGTTGGATAAGTAAAAATGGACATTTCTTCCTGCAGAAACAGTTGTAGGTATGTAAAAACCTTTGATCAAGAAACGCATATTTTTTCGATATAATATTTCCAGTGGACACTATTAACAATTTCTTACGGAAGAATAACTCTTAATGTAGGTAAGCAAAATATTTCGAGTGGTTTAGGATGTTTTCACAAACTTCACCAATCATTGATGTTTTTTTGTATATAAAAATGAAATTGTGCTAATTTAGAGTGAACACAAAAATACACTCATTGACTCTTTCACAGTAAGCTACATACTTAATGTCTGTGTCGTGAAAGAAGAAGATGGTCGGCACCTGGGATCGAACCCACGACCTCCGACGCGAAACAGTCCGAAAGCGTGTCTCGTAACCGCTACACTATCATTAAAATTAAATAGAAAAAAAAATCAATTGCATTACTATAGGTACAATACAAATAAGTAGATTTTAAGTATGTTGTTTCAAAATGACTAACACACTTATCAAATAGTTAAATGTTGATTACATCAACGCTAAATAAACAAAATGGCTTTGACAAAAATTAGCACTGCCCCTAGAGAGGGATGCAAAATAATATGGTACTTTATTATTAATATAACGGTAGGGGTATGTATTCATTATAGATGTATTATATTATATTTGTGGACATACAGGATGCGAACTGGTAACCCTCCAAAACCATTACAGTAAATTGTGTTCCCCTCATACTAATCTTTTAAATCAAACAGATTCCATGGATTTATAAAACAGAGGGTAGAATTCGCATTTATTTCGTTCTTGATAAATACATTTTGACTAATTAATATTGAGCGCGTAAGTTCGAGAACGGTGGAGGGCTCTTGTCGTCTCCCTATGCTCCTAAGTGGGGTCAAAAAGGGAGTAGTTAGGTTTATACCTGTTATTTTACGGAAATTTTTCTGAAACATCTCACATATTATTTCCCGCCTACATCTGTTATGGCTAATTGTTAAAGCAACTACCTATATCGATTTAAAACCGAAAAATATTTGATTTGGTATGTCATATGTATGAAAAATATTTGATTTTGTATGTCATATGTATGAAAAATATTTGATTTGATATGTCATATGTATGAAAAATATTTGATTTGGTATGCCATATGTATGAAAAATATTTGATTTGGTAAGTCATATGTATGAAAAATATTTGATTTGGTATGCCATATGTATGAAAAATATTTGATTTGGTAAGTCATATGTATGAAAAATATTTGATTTGGTATGTCATATGTATGAAAAATATTTGATTTGGTAAGTCATATGTATGAAAAATATTTGATTTGGTATGTCATATGTATGAAAAATATTTCGCGTAGGGTTACAGGTGAACTTACCAAAGGATTTAAATGTTATTAAGAATACACTATTATTAAGGGAAAAGGTTCTGCAAGTGTGTACCTGGATGGCGTTCCTATTGGGCAGATAAAGGAATTTATATACTTGGGCAGCAGAGTCCACCAGGCAAGAGTCGCATTTAACAAAAGATCTAAAATATTTGATTCCCCCAATATTGACATCAACGTGAGGAAGAATTTGATCAAGACTCTTGTCTGGAGTGTACTGCTATGTGCAGCGACACATGGACCATTAACCAGACCAGAGCGAGTCCGGACGATTAGCAGCCTTCGAAATGTGGTGCTACAGGCGCATGCTGGGGGATCCTTTGGTCGGAACACATCACAAACGACGAGATACTGAGTAGAGCCGGGGAAAAACGGCAGCTCCTAAAAAGAGTTGCCCAACAACGTGCCAAATGGATAGGCCATAACAAGGCCATCAGGCACCCGGGTCTGCTCTTTACTATCGTCGAAGGAATGATTGGAGCAGAAACCACAGAGGCCGCCCCAGAGATAGCTACATAGACCAGGTGATCGGAGACATGCGCTACAGAACCTATCAAGAAATGAAAAGATTGGCCAGTGACAGGGAGGAGTGGAGAAGAAGAGTCAGCATGCTTGGTTGCAGACCAATCCTAGGATTGTGAATCGAAATAAGAAGAAGAATACACCTGTATAAAATATTGAAATACCAGGACAGCATAAAATAATTCAGATGAACCGTTATGATGTTTCAGAATAAAAATTAATTCAAATTCAAATCTATTCGACACTTCATCCATGAGTGGGCACACACAAAATATGAGTAGATAAGCTACACTCAACCGTGTAAAGTAAAGAGGTTGTGATTTCATACATTCGCACTCTTCTCTTGGGGGGGTGTCGCTCTAAGAGTGAATGAGACGGAAGAGGGCGCGTCAAACAACCCTGTTGTGTGTGTGTGCCTCTCTCTCCAAACATCTTATTAGGTGGGTGCCTACTCGGGTAGGTACCACCGCACTGTGTATAAAACATAATCCATATTATAAACCTTTATCAAATATTACTTATGTTTGCCTGGTAGCTGAATTATCAATTACCTATGATATTTATCCCTGTCAACCTCCTTTTTATTTATTTAATTCAGCCCATAGAGATCCTTATCATTTTTATCTCTATTCTATATTTAGGTATTACCTACCTAGTGTTCCATATTTTTTTACTATCTAGTAGAAAAAAAAGGTAGACTTTTTTATCCCTATAAATTATTTACGGATTCATTCCCATAAGCTAGCCGATATACTGAATAATTATTTCTGTCTCATTTTAGACATTCGCTCAATATGACCAAACTACATCAGGAAATTTTTGGTCAACCACGCTTTCTTATACCTTTTTTTAAGCCTCATAAATTCTTTTTATAATCCTACTTGCATCCATTCTGCATGCCCAAAACTATCATAGTTGTCACAACACTAACTTCCATACCACATTCCTTCCTAATTCTTCTCATTTCCTTTCATAACCCATAGAGTCTTTCCACATATCCTTAAATACCTATCAAACATATAAAATATTATCTGTGATTTGCCTTTTGATATCGTAACATTTATTTATATTTTAAGATGGGTACACATTCTATATTTCAATTTCAAGTTAATTTACGTACACTTAAATCGCTCATTTATAAGAAGTAAAAGATTTTTTTCCAAAAAATTTTATCGACACTTATATTTTGTCTTACATTCACATAATTCGGTTGATCAAGTTTCAAGATAACACATTTCGTTATAAGATTCATTAAAAAATAATTATTGACAGAATTAAAATAAATCTACAAAAGTAGTCAAAAAATTTGTTTATTCTTCAGAACATATTTATAAGAATCGACAAAGTTTTATTGGTCATTTTTAATTTACTAATATTCGACCAGTGCTTGAAATTCGACAATAACGTATTTAAATTATAAGTTTGAACATTACTAAGGTTCCATTGTCAAATACTGAGCAATTTTCGTAAAAATGGTCACAAAGTTTTTCCTTCACGTATTTATTTAAATTTGGGTCATACCTACTACAATGAGTTTGAATGTCCCGCCATTTCCCACTCCACCTTCCATTTGAATATACCGCCTTCAAAAAGCTTCCTGCGCTTTTCATTTTACATTTGTTTCTATGAAGTTTATGATCTTTATAAGAAGTCTGTGGAAGTGTGTGTGTATCAAATACATAACATTACACTATTGTTTGTAATGTTTTTTTAATTGATTTAATCTATTTTAGGACTAATTTTTAAAAAAAAATATCGATTCGCCACTCCTTCTTTATATAGACTATAAGTGTGCTTAATTTCATACTCCTCCGTCCGCACAATTTTCGTAAAAATATAGTCACAAAGTTTTCCTTACACGTATTTTAATAGATTAGTAGTATTTAATTTGCTCTTGACAAAGTGCTTGTAAATTTAAAAAAGTTGTATAAATAATTACATCTGCGAAGGCTCAATTTTTTTTTTTAATTAATATACCTACTATGTAGATATAAATGTTTATAACCTCACATTTATTGTTGTAGTATTATGGTATATATGTAGGTATACAATATCCTGGCGAGGGAGGTAGTCCCATAGTGTTCCCGTGAACATAATATATGCAGGTCTGAAATGGGACCACACACAAAGGCAGCTCTTTCCACGAGACTTTGGTCCTTTTTAACAAATTATTATTGTCATGGGATATACCGTGTCAGCGAGGTCATTGTTCATCACATCTTTTTACCTAGGCATCATCGTTCTTTTGTTGCGTGGTTTGTTTTGAATATTGATACATACTTGGCATTAAAAAATATATTAAATGAGCTATCCCGACAGCCGTTGCCCTGTGTTCGTATGTTTGAATATTGATTTCGAATTTATATGGTGATGAAATTAATTCCTACCGATGCGTCTGTTTTAAACCATGTATAAATATTCCATCCTCATTCTGTCAACCGCACCAATTATCTTACAATTGACAGTTTCTGTCTAAATTTCAAATTTGGAATAAAATTTATATGAATATGTAACAACTTTAACAATTCATTAATAATGCTCGATTTTCAAATGGAACAAACCACTACGGGTTTACGATCGTCTTCTACTGTTATTTCGAAGGCTAGCTTAGTGTGATCACTTTTACGTTAACAACGTTCGCTATAAGGTGGTAATGTTTAAGTCTTCGAAACACCTAATCATGAGAATTCACAACATGTTCAACATGTCAAAAAATCTCATGTATAGAGCAACCAAATTTAAAGACTGCGACTGCTGTGATGTATTTGGCGCCAGGATATGAATATAACCATTTTTGTTAATGTCTCATCATCTATTCTAAAAATTATATGGTTAAATTATAAGAAGGTAGGTACTAATAAAATGCCTACGTAGAGTTTTCTTTAATTTTCTAGGTTTCCGCGCAACTTTCTTATTTTTTTCTATCATAATAACCTTCTCATGATTAAATGCGACACGACAAAAAAAGAATTACCGAAATCGGTCCAGCCGTTTAGGCGTGATCCCATGACCACGCGAAATAGCTCTCCATATATATATAAGACAAGATAAGATAATTATTGATTATCTAGTCCTCACTATGAAT
Organism: Mystacides longicornis; assembly: GCA_963576905.1. Classification (NCBI taxonomy): domain Eukaryota; kingdom Metazoa; phylum Arthropoda; class Insecta; order Trichoptera; family Leptoceridae; genus Mystacides; species Mystacides longicornis. The sequence goes on from OY756437.1 coordinate 24,294,175, forward strand.
ATTGAATTCGATTTGTATAATGACAAATTAAATAGGTGCGTTTTAACCTATGTAATTCCGATCAATGCATCTGTTTTAAAGCCATTTGTTTTTTATGCGCATTCTGTCAATCGCACCAACTATCGAACAACCGAGAGTTTCTGTCAAACGTCAATTGAATTTCAATGTATAAGAATTAAAGTATATTTAAAAAGCACTGAGAAGGTTTACTACTTTAAGTTTTCTTAAATTTTCTATAGTTCCGCGTGACTTTCTTATTTTTTTCCTTTCATGTGAACCTTCTGCTAATGATACAAAACACCACAAAAAAAAAGTAAACAGCAAAATTTGCCCAACGAGTTATGCGATAACCATGCACACTGTAAGTAAATAGTGCTCCATTTTTTTACAATTTTTTTTTAATAGAATCTGGGTTTATCCAAAATGAACATTTTACATCTTTCACACACATAAAGTAAAGCTTGTGTTGTGAGAGTGGAATTGGTCGACATTAGGATTAAAATCCTCCACCTACATAATAACTCAATTAATTATACGCATAAACAGCAATAGTCGATCCTTGTAGATATCATTTCAGTAATTTCAAATTTATCTAACTATTAGGTACTTAACTATTATCTTTTTTTAATAAATCTCTAATACTATGCATAATAGTAAAATTCAGCAAAATAAAAAGCTATATTTTGAAAATAAATCACCTTTTGAAAATTTTAAACAAGATATTATACCTAGTATGTAATCAGCTAGTAAATAAATAGGTACCTATGTAAACAATTTCCTATACAAATGTATCACTATAGCCATGAATTTTATAAAAAGTTCCAATCTGACGCGAGATTACAAGCGTAGGTTAAAATTAAGGTTAAATGATGTAAAAAAATATTTAAAAAAATCGAGCTAGAACAGAAATTGAGCCCGGCGCCCGTTGGTTATAAAATCGAATGTCTGCAAACCTGACCAATAATAAAAATGAACAACTTTATGTTGAGAATAAACCAAAAAAAATCTATAAAGTTCAATTTTTCGACCGTTAATTCTTGGTGGAACATACTTTTAAATTATTATAAATAAAAGAATTTTTAGTTTTTTCCACTAATATTTATTTTTCAGCGAACCGGTTTTCGGAAGCGAGCTTCCTTCTTCGGGCTTTATATGTTGGATTTAACATCTAAAGCCCGAAGAAGGAAGCTCGCTTCCGAAAACCAGTTCGCTGAAAAATAAATATTGGTGAAAAAAACTAAAAATTCTTTTATTTATAATAATTCAAAAAAAAATCTGATATAAGCTAGTTATGGCCGGTTTAAAAAAAAGCTAAAGAACACTTGACTTGAAATTTTTTTAAATTTTAAAGTCTTCTTTAAGTAGGCGCTTTTCATCAAACAATATTCCCCCTTCATCATCATCAGCACGACAGTCCTGGGTGGACCCTGGCTGAGTCAAAAGATTTTTTCCACTCCGTCCTTCTAAGTGCCGCCGTCCTCCAGCTCCTCAGTCCAATGACACCTACATCCGTGTTAACACCGTCCATCCACCGTAGCTTGGGTCTTCCTGCTCTTCTACGACCTTCGGGATGTGTGAGGGTTAATCGTCTGGTCTGGGCTTCTTCGTTCATTCGTATTATGTGCGCAGCCCAGCGTAATCTTGCTATTTTGATTACTTGTATGACATCGGGATCCTTGTAGAGATCATACAGTTCTTGGTTGTATCGCCGACGCCATGCTCCTCCCTCATTTTTTGGCCCGTAGATTTTTCGGAGAATCCTCCTCTCAAAGAGCGCAAGCTGTTGCTCATTCATGTTAGTGAGCACCAGGTTTCAGAGGCGTATGTCAGCATTCCCCCTTACTTCAGCTAAATTTGAAAATTAAAGCTGATAGCAGTTGGTAGTGATAGCATGAAAATCTATGGAAAACATAGGTTGTTTACTAATATTTTCGCGGAATTTCTCTTAATCTGTCAATTAAATTTCTCAATAGAGCATGAATGTGCCGTTATTGTTGATAATTTCTTATAATGGTGTATTAATTAATTAGTAAATGAAATCTGTAAACAGTAATATTCTCCCTGTTTTGCCATGTTTTCCACCCTATTTTTGTCATTTTTGACCGCTGTGTTACCCCATACAAATGTGCATCATTTGTGAAAGAGAGAGCGCCACGAAATTTTCTATGAATTCCGACGGACTGAACTAAAGTCGACTTTAAGTACCAATAACGTGACTTTAACATTCAGTGTCATTCTGTTGTTATGAAACGCGTTATTTTTTATGCTGGACTATGTAGAACAGCTAGAAACGGCAGAAATGCGCATGCTGAGGTGGTCGACAGGAGTGTCATTGAGAGACAAGATGAAAAGCTCACACATTCGTGGAAGCCTAGGAGTGACGGATATAAATAGCAAGCTTGTGGAAAAACAGTTGCGATGGTATGGACCGCAGGAACACATTGTAAATCAGGCCATTAACATGAGTTTTCCACGTGTGACAAATAGAGGACGACCAAAAATGCGAAGATTGGGATTGGAAGAGGTGGTGCAGGAGAGACGGACTTATAGCCTAAGAACATGGAGGGCTGACCCCAACAGTCTACTGAGACGCTAAGTTGGGAGCAAGCTAGGGAGAAGAAGAAGAAGCGTTATTTTTAAAAGGAAACTTAAAGTCTCCTTTATTTTTTTTTTATGAAACCAGCTGTAGGTAAGAGTATAATATATTGGGCTTTATTTTGCCGCAAGAACGCATCGTTGCTCTTTTTAAGCCCAATGCCAAAAAAATAAGCGTGTTTATGGTTGTAAACAAAACCGTCTAATAGCAACAAGTTAATAAAAGGCATTAAAGTTTATGCCTGAAAATGTCACAAAAGGAGCCCTGTGTAGAAACCTTCTGATGCTAGATGTGTGGGGAGTGATTTAGATTTTAGGCCATTTATGGGGTAGTCAGAGGGGGGATTTCGACTGAGAAAGACGGAAAGAATGAAGTGGAGTCAGAGAGAGAAAGGGATGGGAAGGTTTTATATTATGGGAGAAAGGTTACGGGGTAAGAAAGAGAGATGAAATGGGGGTAGAGGGTGGCTTAACAAATCGCTTTTGGGGACGCGTCTATCTCTTCTGGCGTTCGGAAAATAGTTGTGAAATTATTCTTTTATCATATCCAGTTCGTACGTCGAGCGGAATAATATCACAGCAAGTTTGCCAAGGACCGGAGAATGTTTTAAAAGGAGGAGGATACCCTTATTATAAAAAAAGTAAAAGTCACACTCTTAGATAGATCGAGAATGAAAGACAACAAAATTTACTTTTTTTTCTTTTAAAGGTGTTAAAGATTATCATAATTAATTATCGCAAGATCAGTCATTGCATAATTGCCCGATCTTCATGAAAATGATTTTACCGACCTCGGTAGCCTAGTTGCACTGGCGTGGACTTCAGATCCGAGGTCCCGGGTTCCATTTCCGGTTGGGTCAGTGTTTTTTTCATTTGAACTTTCTACCCGGGGTTGGCCTTTCTCAAGCATCGTACTCACTGGCGCCGCGAACGTGTGACATTGCATCAATTTAATCGAAAGGTTAAGTGTATACGTGATTCGAAAATACGAACGCGAGCGGTACACATGCAACCTTTTGATAAAATTGATGTAATGATACACGTTCGCGACGCAAGTGAGTACCGAACTTCAGATTGGACGGGACCGGTTGACTGGAAAATAATGCCTCCTGCAATAATGACACCTTTGTATAGAAAAGTGTTATATTTATTTATTTTATACGTACATATGTGTTGTGTTTTTTTGTTTATTTACATTATATCTACATAAATACCAAGGCACAACCTCTCTCTACACAAAATTTCTGAGTTTTATGAGAGAGGAAGAAGCTAATTATTATAGTAAAACGAATACGTAATATAACTATTGTAAGAAATTGATTAAATAAATAAATAAACTATTTATTTATATTTAGTGAAATATTAGTGAAACAGCCTTAAACAGCTATAAAAAAAACCTTTGCATCTTTATCGCACTCACTATGTAGACAACGGAAAAGGTTGCTAAGAAGAAAAACAAATAAAATACAATACAGTGACAGTGATCCATTTTTAGATAAATAAATGTATTTCTACACGTTGTTTCTGACATGTTTCGACTGTTACCTAGCCATTATCAATACTAACTCAAAATCTACATATTATATTGTAAGCTTAACTAAGATGTCTTGAGGAGGGATGGGGAATAAGGGTGTGTGTGGAGTGTGGGATTATTAGTGACAGAAACAACGTAGTTATATATCTAAAAAAACATTATTTCATCACTATTTATACACTATCGTTCATACTTAAGTTATTTCTATATTAAAGCATACCATGCTATAATCAAGCTTTCTACACCAAATACTCTATTCGTATTCGAAAAGTTCGTATGTGATATTGAAAATAGCAATCTCATCAGACAGCCGATTCATTGAGAGCAACTGTATTATCAGCATTCATTAAATTTTTGACCAAAGTAAATGAGAGGACGAAAATTAGTACATAATTGAAGGTAAAAGGCTATGCACAGAAAATCGTGGAGGGAAACTTGAATATAGAAGGTTCTACTAGGAAACTTGGATGGGGTTAAAGCAGCCTTCGCGCATTGAGGCCATTTGAAATGGACTTCTTCAAAACGCCGCAACTAAGGGTCTGTACACATCTGAACCCGCGCGGTAACGTAACCAACCAATGTAACGCGGTTCGCGGTGTTTCGTCACGAACCAAATACTTCAATAAGTTGATCAAAAAACTACAAGAACCTTCAACATATTCTAAACTAGCTGACCCGCCCTAAACCAGAATAAAAAAATAATTTTGACTTAATTACATGAACACAGTTTATGACATAAAAAAACTGAATTAAATTTAAGAATGAAGTTTGACGGGCCATATTATGTTTGTGATAAAAAAAAATCCAAGAGATGGCGGTGCAGTAGGAAATGAGTCACATGTGAAGCGTGTTACATTGTTGAATATTATGTTGTTGAATTAATGAAGCCTCCATTAAAACCATATTTTACCGAATTATTATGGTAAGATGATCAATTAATAATTGTATGTTTTCAAGACAACCCCGACAAATTGTTTTCCTGTTAATATTAACAAATTTCGGCGCACTAAAAATCATTATCGGAGGCGTCAGACGTTAGAGAGGGTAGCTAGATTTTCGGCAGCATCGAGGGATGGACCTATACTATAGGTTCGAGACAAAAATACGCGTCTAAAATAAAAAGAAAGGGGCTTGAACTATAATGCTGATAGGTAGACGAACTCTTATTATTATTATTACGACTGTAGTAGTATCGCTGCCTACCTCCGAAGGGAGCCCATAGGGGTAGCTTCTATGTTTCGAGGGTTAACGCACTTACCGTAGGGAGGCGACGACGCCCGACATTTTTATTTTCGTACAACTATTCATAGATTTTCATTATAAAGATATTATATTACCCACATTTCACTACAAATAACTCGATACTCTTTATAAAGAAACTATTTTACCCACATTACACTACACACAACTCGATGTTCTTTTAATAAAGAAACTATTTTACCCACATTACACTACACACAATTCGATGTTTATTTAGAGAGAATACCTATAAAGAATTAGTTTTGTTTTGTTACAGTGTAGCGTTTTCTGACTGGTAACGAAAATTCACTTTATACTCGTACTAGCTAGTTACCCGTGGCTTCGCTCACGTGTTACTGTATTTGCTTTCTCTTCCTAAACAATGCAGAATTAATTATATTCGCATCAAAATTAATAATAATAAGAAACATCATCAACATTTCTTTTTTAAAATATATTTTCTAAAATTTCCATTAAATTACTATATTTTTATTTATATTTGTCGTTATTAATCTGTATTTAAAAAATATGTGCTTCTTATACAAATAGAATCAGCCCGCGAACTTAAAAATTTCGCTAACTTGACTGACATTGTTCTATGAGAATCCCAAAAAATAACTCGAATAACTTTTATTCCATCAAATGACGTTATTTGAAATCAATTTTTATATTGCTGGATATGAATAAAAAAATATTCAGGTCTCGAAAAGCAATGAAATTAGTGATCTTTAAAACACTTATTTCTATCTGCTTTGGGCATTTTTCAAGCTACAGACGTTTTTTTTAACATTTCAATTTATATCTTTCACGTTGATTTGTTGTTGTTTGTCTGGTCGTAGGTTCGAAATTTAGTTCATAAATATCTTATCCTGAGCAAACACGACATAAAAAGAATAAACGATATCGGTCCAGCCGTTCAGGTCGAAATAAATAAAGTTAAACGTGAAAACTGTTAACGTTCCAAACGTTAACGTTTACCAAATTGAAAATGGTTTCCAAATGGTTAACAAAAAAAAATGCGTTTCGTCTTCAATATAATAGCAGCGTCGTAATACTTCCAAAGATTTTGAGGTAACGTTTAACGTTAATTTTGAATAACTGACAGAATTATTTTTTTGACTCGGAATTTGGAACAGCATTGTTTAACGCACGTTGAACAACAGTTTTTACGTTATCTCTATGGAAATAACAACAAATTGTTAACGTTGGAGCTGTCGTTAATATTTCGACTTGGCCTCCAGGCGTGATGCGATGACCACGTAAAGTAGGTCTCCATTTTTATAATAACGTAATATTCTCCCTTTTAAGCCCCCCCCCCCCCCCCCGCTCACCGCAAGCCAGCCCGGAGGAAACTAAATTTGCCCGATTGCCAAAAAGCCAGCCGCACACAAATCAAGCCCGTGGCGGTTCCCCCCAAACCACCCCGTAATACGGGAGGCCTTGGACCCACTCAGGAGAATAGGTTAGGCATAAAGAACTCTCCATTGCGCTCGAAGTCGTCCGAGGCTCATTGTGCCTTTTCTAAACGGTTGAGGTTTAAGGAAGTGAGGTGGTCAACTCAGTATTCTAATGGTATAAGTAATTGGCGTTCGACTATAAACGAATTTTCGACAATATAGAGTAGGAAGAAAATTAACTGTCCACTGTTTATATTTTTTATTAGATGAAACGGATATCGGCAACTATCCGATATCCGGTCTATCCGGCGGCGTAAATAATATCCTGTCGGATACCGGATAGTAAAAAGAGACATGTTTGGATAACTCATTGATTTGTTTATTAAAGTATCACTTAAGAAATACACCTTATAATCACAAAATAAATTCTACAACATAGAAAATTGATTATCAAGCATAAGGTAAATTATGGAGAGTAATTCTATATAATATTTCGTTATATAGACTATTAGACTATATAGAGGAAAACAGCAGCTTTGCTGGTCTTCGTAAGTAAGGAAAGTTTAATAAAACAACGTTTCGTCATATATCATCCTGGCTGAAGATGCAGATAGTTTCCGCGATTTTTGGAACAATAACGTTCCGGCAACGGAGTCAGTCCAATTGGTATATACCGCCTACGTAAGCGTAATTCATGCGTTGTACCCATGGTAATTTACGCACTGGCCGGGCTCTAGTAAGGACTTATTTAGCATTCTACGAATTTTATAAATTTTTGAAAATAAAAACACCGATATTTTAAGGGGAGCGCTTTTCTTCCTCCCGCAAGGGTTCCGAAGACAAAGAAGATCTTCTCATACCGAGAGGGTCTTCCTCGTGTTCTGCTCCTTCGAAGCAGAGCTGAGGGATCTGGAAATGGTGTGTGAGGAGGTCATAATATCCGGCTAACTGCTATCCCTTTCGTCTCTATTTTTTATACGTTCCAGTGGAAAGTTAATTTTTTCGCACTATACAGTGACGAAATGATATGGTCATTGACTTGCCAGTGTTTTCAAAACAATTATTTACGATCTATCCTAAAATGATGTGAGGATTTTGTAGATAATTTTAAAATTTAATATTTTGCACTTTTACTACATTTGATATAAAATAATTTACCTATTGACTTCATAATACTATTTACCTTTTTTCAACATAATATTATATCAACTTGCTATTCATGGTTTACGCAATAAATTCAAAGCAAGATTACTCACATAGTTTTTTTTTTGCTAGTGTTTTTATGAAATGGCTTCAAATATTTTAATATACAGATCAAGACATAAAGAATTGCAATACAATCCAGATTCTTTTCGTGAACTTACCGTAAATTATTTTAGTAGAGACAATAAATTACTAAAATAGGTAGGTACCTACATAATGATTTTAATGTCGATCGTAAAAAAAACAATTCAGAATCGCTGTACAGGATGCATGGTACGAAAAATATATTGAAGTAGGTAGGTACGTAAAGTGTTTCTCTGAATTCACGGAAAGTGTATTATCTCTTATATAAAAATGGAACGCTAATTTGCGCGGTCATCGTATGGGTAAGAACACGTTGAAAGCCGATTACAATCCGCGCCGACCAGCTCAAAGATTGTTGTCTATGGTTTCCATGCATTTAAATGGGCATGTCGGAAAGCGGGTTCCTGCTTTTTATGTGGGTTTCCCCATTCAAATGCATAGTAAAATTCTTTGCGCCGGTTGGCGCTAGTCAGAATCGGCATTCTACGTGTTTCTTACCCTATGAGAACAGCTGAACTTATATCGCCCATTTTTTTGTCGTGTTTGCTTTTGTCTGAAGGGTCTTATGAAAGAAAAAAGTTGCACGGAATAAAAATAAAACTTCCATATTATTATTACATTTTTTCTAATTTTGAAATTAAATCAGGCGTTTGACAGGAATCAGTTGTTTGATGAATGATACGATTCACGGAATGCTGATAGTAAATAATATAATGATATGTTTTATAACAGATGCAGCGGTTACAGTAGTTAAAAAGGTAATAATGAATGTATCATTATACTAATTCAAATTCAATAATATAAGGACCACGTCGTCGTCTGTGTTAAATAACTTTAAACTGAAATCAACTTAAAGTTATACATAAAATCTCGAACATATTATTTATATTCCAAGGCGGGACGAAGTTTGACGGGTCGGCTAGTTCAAAACTATATTATTATTATTATAAATTACGCAATAGTTTCGACACGTGTATTGGAGAAAGTAGGTTGGGTTGGTTAGGAACCTACCTACGTATATATTCATACACGCTGCACCGGACCAGCTGGCGGTGTATGTATGTTTATTGTATGAAACGATGTCATCCATAAATTAAATTTTTACAAAAGTTGTTAAGAAAAGTTCGAGATGTACTGCTATGATGTATGTATTTTTTATAGAAAAATAAATTATCTAGTTGTAGCGTTTCAGCGTTTTTCGATATTTTTATAAAATTCTGAAATATAGGCACTGAAACTCGTAAATTTGTCATAAAAAAAATATTTTTCTTTATAAAAAAAGTTTGAGAAATCCTGGAACTTCTTCATTAAATTATATTTTAGATATTGTATTTTTCTATATACATACACAATTTTAGGGTTCTAGATTTTATGGTTTTCGAGATATATGGAAAAATTAAATAAAAATTCAAAGGTTGATAACCCCTGACTGAAAAAAAAATTCAAAATTCTGAGTATACAAATTTTGTATGCTTAAAGTATTCAATATTTTCTGAAATTTTAGGATCTATGCATCAAGCGAATCAAAAGTTATAAAGAGGGGACGGATACCCACACATACACGTTGGAAAAGTGCCCCTCACCCCCTCCCCTCTAATTAATGATATCTTTTGAAAACGAAATAGTATAATTTGACTCTTTCTGAAGAAATCATTTTTTTGAAATTTCGATAAAACCAGTTTTAAACTTTTTAGGAGGCACTTAAAAATCATCCCTTTTTATATGTGCCCTTTTTCGTCCCTTTTAGTTAAATTTTGGAAAAATTGCCGAATACGCTAACACTCATTTCTATAGAAGAATTCATATGCCAAATCTCAAGTTCGTACCATGTCTAGTTTCCGAGATATTCGCATACTTTGAAAAACATTCAACCCTATTTTTCACCCCCTTAGGGGTGGAATTTCCAAAAATCCTTTCTTAGTGGAAGGTTTTGTATTGAGACCTACCTGATTTTTAAATTTCACTTCACTACGATTAGCCGTTTGGGCTGTGCGTTGATGAGTCAGTCAGTCAGTCAGTCAATCAGTCAGTCAGTCAGGCACTTTCCTTTATTATTATAGATGTCTAATATGCGAATTTCCAGAGTGTTTTTTTATTCCTATGAATGTAATGAGAATATTAGGAACGAATGTGATATGGAAGTTGAAGTGAATGTCAATAAGTTGAGATGGTTTGAATGAATGAAAGAATGGAAACAAAAATAATGCATTACATGGATGAAAGGGAAGGTGTATGGAGGCATGGTCGAATGAGAATGACGTGGATTGAACGCATCGCTTCCAACCTCAAAGAAGGCCAGGTGAAAAGCAAGAGAAATAGGAGAGGTTGTATGAGAAATAGTATTTCAGTGGAAGAAGCGATAGAAGTGTACTTGGATAGAAAAGAGTGGAGGTCCGTTCTTTCTAAATATCCTTTAAAAGACACGAGATGGTGGTAAGGAAAAATTACCAAATTGAGCATCACAAAAAGTTACCACCTTCGTCACAAAAACAAATTTTAGTAATAAGAATGTTTGGTATTTTCCATACCCCTTTGAAGGGTAGGCAGAGAGAAGGAATATCCACTATTTTTTATTTAGCTTAGCTCGCAAGAGACTTCTATTGCTTCTTCGGATGTCGTACACCATCTCCTGTTTCTTTTATTTCACAAATTTCCTCTTACCCTTATTGATTTTTTGTTATTCTTTTATAGCTCATTCGGTTCGAGCAAGTGAACTGTATGGAGAGGGTGAAAAAATCTAGGAAATTTTGGATAAAATATTATTGGGATGCAAATAAATGTATTATAATTGTGTAATCACCGCCTTTTCTTCTTGAAGTCACTTAACACTTTAAAGTAAGACACACGAAGTCACACACACTATGGCCGACCACTGTAGTTGAACTGTTTGAATCTATGCATTTCTACCACTAATGCGGTGGCGACAATAACTTGGCAAGAACATTATTTGTGCGGGAAACATAATAATCATATAACACTTTTCTATACAAAGGTGTCAATATAGCCGGCGGAACTTATTGCCTGAGACAATTTTTCCAGTCAACCAGACCCGTCCAATCTGAGACAGGCCAACCCCGGGTAGAAATTTCAAGTGAAAAAACACTTAGAAAAACTCTGCCCGACCGGGAATCGAACCCGGAACCTCGGATCTGAAGTCCACGCTAGTACGACTAGGCTACCGAGGTCGGTAAACATCAGGTAGTTAAAGGAATAGAAATGCCCTAAATCATTCTTTCCACATGCCTAAATCATCAGACATAGTCAGTGTGTTCTTTTAATTTCTCCCACATTGCATAATACTTACCTCGGTAATTTAGTCATCGATAAATGTTTTTGAAATTCGATGATCGATGTAATTTAGTGTAACATTGCATCGTACGCATCCCTGAGGCACAACATAAGTATGATGCCCTATTAACATTCATTTTAGCGAGAGAGAGAACAATGCACACACATCTCTGATGGGATAGACATAGAGTTATTATAAAATCAATTTGAAATATTGTGGGGTTGTGATCGCATAACATGATCCGTTTGTCACGTAGCCATGCTAGTATAGCATTTTATCCCCATAATTATTGTGTTTTGTTAATTTGTATGTCTGTTTGAAGGTCATGCGGTTATCTTGCCATAATACCGAATATGTAACAACTAATGAATCTAACAATTCATTACTGATGTTCCATTTTTAAATGGAACATACCACTACGAGCTTACGACCGTCTTCTACTGTTATTTCAAAGGCCAGCTTAGGACGATCACTTAACGTTAACAACGTTCACCATTTAGGTGGTAAGTCTACAAAACTCCTAATAATGACATGTTCAACATGTCGAAAAATCCCATGTATCTATACAACAAGTAGATATTTAATAATGAATGAAATATAGAGATAAAAGTTCGAAATTATTAATAATAATAATACAGTAAAATTTGGTTCCAATGTGGTCTATTCTTTCAATAACATATACAATAAGGTAACAGAGGTTTCATATGTGATTAATTTCCTACTACACCGCCATCTCTTGGATTTTTTTGAAAAGTAAAGCAATTATAGAGGAATTGTTTTTATTACAAACTTATGACCCGTCGATCTTCATCCCGCATCCGAATCAACAATAATTATTACATAGTACGCTAAATTTAATTTAATTTTTAGGTTGTAAACTGCATTTTATTCATGTAATAAGTCAAAATTGTTTTTTTTAGTCTGGTCGAGGGACGGGTCAACTAATAATATTAATAAGTAATGTTTAGAGAAAAATATGACACGGATTCGAAACACTCTGTTCGGGTAGGCGGCGTTGGTCGATCGGGTAGCGTTCTGGGCTTTTAGCCAAATTTCTGTTCGGGGTTATCCTCTGTCTCAGATCAGACGGCACTGGTTGATTATAAAAAGTCAAGTATGAAGTTTATTCCTTTATAAGGTTTCAGGAGTGAATGTAGTATTATGTTGGTATGCATGTATAAATTGGTATTTTATTATGAAAGAGGGTACGTAACGGGCAGGGTAGTATTTTCTAGTATTGATTAACATTTTGACAAAATGTGTGATGATTTTTTGTTGTTGCCCAATATGGTGGCCCTTCAAGTGGAGGATCAAAAGGTATTCATTTTATTGAAGTCGGATTAATCTTAAGGATATGTATTGTTGTCCCTTGAACATTCTTTATACAACCTCAAATTAACTATGAAAGGATCTTTTAAAGTAACTTCTTGAATGAACATTCGATGAACAACGACATGCATGTTATTGGAGTACATACTTACTGAGAATTCTGTGTATTTTGTATCTTGGTTTTGCGTTGTTCAATGTTCTGAAGTGTCATATTCTACTAGCTTTCCCGACAGAGCTATATGAAGTATTGATTGATTTAATGATATTAGATATAAAAAAAAACAATTTATGGTAAAATTTCTTTTATTTATATTTTTAGACCACCGTTGACGGAAGTTGTAAACAAAATGATACACCAACACCGGAAATAATATGTTGATTTGAATTCTAAAGTAACTAAAAGATCAAGGTTCGATCTAAGTAGGTACATGTATTTATTGTATTATTTCATAAATGTACACGTATAGTAAAATGATTTCAAAATCATGACGTAATAAATGGTGTAAGTATAATATAATAATCACCAGGATAAACGTGTATATAAACTTGAATGTTATTATGACTAGTAATAATTATTACGCAAACGTATCAAATCAGCTGGCAGATGTTTCGCGATCCATTATACAGATGGCGCTACTTGTCAAACATCTTTTTACTGCTGCTGCTGGATATATTCACGCTACTTACTTTACTGGTAGGCTGTCAGCTGGGGTTAGTGGGAAATTGTCGTAAACCTGCTGACGAAATGAAAGCGAATCTATGCTGACGTAATTTTAATAATTATGCGCGAAAATCAAGTATTTTGGATGTTCGATAGATCGTTCAAAGTCTGTTGCTAGCAGCATTTTTCGTTGGAGACAGGGTTTGAATGTTATTACTACGGTTTATCAACCCGTTTTGGAATCAATCTCATTTAGGACTCATTGCAGGGTTTTCTGCCGTCAGAGGCTAGGACTAGGAGATTGTCCTGTTCTCCTCCAAACCTTTATATGTCTCATCTTTATAAAGATGAGACATAACAAAAATGGATATAGTCATATCATGGCGCCAAATACATGACAGCAGTCGCAGTCTTTAAATTTGGCTGCTCAATAATTTCCAACTTTTATCTCCATATTTCATTAATTATTATATATCTACTTGTTGCACAGATTGGATTTTTCAACATGTTGAACATGTCAAGAATTCGGAGTTTCGGAGACTTAAACATTACCACCTAATGGCGAACGTTGTCAACGTAAAGTGATCACACAAAGCCAGCCTTCGAAATAACAGTAGAAGACGGTTGTAAGCTCGTAGTGGTTTGTTCCATTTAAAAATCGAACATCAATAATGAATTGTTAGAGTCATTAGTTGTTACACATTCGCCTTTATATTTTTGATGTTATTATACATAACAGAGATTCTGTTAATGATAGGCCATTGCATTAATTTACTATTCTTGTTGAGTATTTTACATCCTAATTAAAAACTCTTGTCTGAATTTGATATTTTCTTGTTGATTTCTTTCAATATTTTCAGTGCTCTATAGGTTTTACCCTTTCACTGCTAATTTTATGTCTGTTCTATATTTTCCTTTAACTTTTCTCTTTTTTAACCTTGCACTATTTTTGATGAACCTGTTCATTTTTCTTTTAACTATTATTTATTACCCTTGCACCACTGTTGTTATGTCTGATCTGTGTTCTTTTAATTATTCTTTTTTACTTTTGCACTATTTTTTGATGAACCTGTTCCTTTTTCCTAACTATTCTTTTTTACCCTTGCACTACTTTTGATGAGCTTGATCTTTATTTTCCTTTCACTGTTCTTTTTACGCTCTTCCTCTTGTTGGGCCTGTTCTGTATTTGCTTTTTATTCTGTTTTTCACTTACACTGGTTGAGATTGTTTCTTCAGGTCACTACTTATGTTGAGTCTGTTCTGTACTTTTACTGGTCTCCTTTTTTTTCTCTTACCCTTTCATAACTTCTCTTGTTAAGACTGCTCTTCACTGGTTTGTAATTTATTTTACATTATTCTTGACTCAGTTTTGTATTTGGCCTACTCTTTTTTAAACTTAGGTACTACCTATATACGTTACTCTTTTTTTTAGTAATACAATTTATTCTTTTAAACTCTATCAATACTTTTGTTGAATCCACAGAACTTAAAAGTATGACCAGGCTGCATATTTGACAAATCTTACTCAATAAAATAGAACCAGGCGAAGTCATATTCTGAGCCACCAAATATCCATCAATTTTCTATAATGTTTTCATTATATAAATATTCCTAAAAATCAGTTGAATTTCAATCAAGAAATATTACGGATCATTGATGCAATACTTGATCTATGTATATCTACCAAAATATCTAACACAATATCTACAGTACATATCTACAGTATTAAGTCATGTGGAAATGACAATCAAGTTGTACCACATAGGTATTTAATAGATCCACATTGCTACCTGTTAATGCACAAGTCCTTGAAAAAGATTAACCATTTTATAGATCTTATACCATAAACAATACTTTATTTATTTATATTTGTTTATTTTTAGTACTTAATTATAAAATACCTACAAGCGATTAAGTAGTATAACAGCGGAAACGGCCAAGCGTGAACAAATCTATGAACTTCAGAACACTTGACAAAATAATATGTTTTGGAAAATCTCCGAGAGATCTTTGGAAGAGCAGCCAAATAAGACATCTTTTGTGTAATTTTGTTGGTTTATTGCTCTTGATGATGAAATTATCTTATATGATATTGTTATTAATATTTATGTAAAAGGCTTTAGCCGTTAATGTGATTAATAAATAAATAAATAAATAAATAAAAATAAATAAATATGTGGGATTGAAGACATTATAAGATGAATAAGAAGGTCAAGAATGAGGGAAATGGTCACATCCAAAGAATGGACAGAACCCGTCTTAAAGATAATTTGGGATATATGTCCCAAAAAGTGGAAAGATACCTAATACCTTACAAGAAGAGCAACTTTCTGGGATTATAGTTCCATAAGTCCAATTCAACGAAGTAGACTCAAGTCACTTAGCTTAAGAACTCTGCATTCATCGTCTATCTAGTTTTTTACATAGAATATATAGACAACGAAATCTAAAAAAGTAGCTATGTAAATAAAAAATGGAGCCCCTTTTTCCATGATCATCGAATCCCGGACGTGAACGGCTGGATCAATGTCGCTCATTCCTGTTTTGTTGTGTTTACTACATAGAAGGTTCTTATGGAAGAATCAATTACTGTTCGATTTTAAGAGGTTATAAATCCTACAAATTTGAACCACTATTGATGCAGGCGTTATGGGATTTTTCAACATGTTGCCTTTGAAAAAGCAGCCGGTCGTAATCCCGTAGTGGTTCAAATTTATATAAAATTTACCCCTTGAAATCGAAGACTAATTGATTTAATGATTAGCATCAAATACTTGGTTATTTCTAATTCCGTAAATTTGTCCGCAGTTCTCAAGGATATAACGGTTTATCAAAAAAAAAAAAAAACAAATAGGTAATGACACTTCTCTATGAATGTCATCCGACAGATTTTGCTGCTGGTAATATGATACGTTGCTTGTACATATCGTATGATAGATTTTTGGAAACATCTGGGCTCACCTCACCCAAAAGTGAACACAAATACACATTCGACATCTTTCACATAAAACAAAGCTTATGTTATGAAAGAGGAACTGTTCGACACCGGGATTGAACCCACGACTTTCAGTGCTGTTCGTACGAAAACCGTCGACTGATACCACTGGTCTACCAACCACTCCAAAAAGCTCATTAAAGTAAATCCATATATAGTTCATTTTTTTTAAAGATACAGTGCTAGAAAAATTTCGGCATATTCCCATTTCATTCTTTTCATACATAAGAAAGAGACACAACACTTCTATAAGATTTATTGTTTTATTGAGAGGCGGTAACAGTAACCACCCTTAACCAGGTAGCACACTCATAAATATTTTGAACTCGAGAAGTGCGGTTGTCTTCGCTAACATCTCGATAAATCAGAGAAAAGGTTATTTAAATTTATCGACTTTCGTTAACTTTATAATTCGATAAAAATGGTACCTATATTACATTTATGTATTTATTTCAATTTACGACGTTAACCAATGTTGTAAATTAACATATCTGCGTACCTATCGCATTTTTTAATCTGTGTATAATTATTTTATACCTAAAGCTTTTTTTATCTATATGTCTTTTCATTTTGATCTGTCTATAATGATCATACACCTGTACATTTTTATGTCTTAATAGCGCATTTTTTAATCTGTGTACAATTTAACAATTTATACTTTACGAAATACATAAACATTGTATTATATAACAAATGAATGTATTTTTAATAATATTACCTGTTGAAGAAACAAAAATGATATAAAATATATCTATACCAGGATAAAAATTGCAACATAAATCAGTTTCGATAAAAATGAGAAGTAAATACGATAACTGAGTGCATTTCATAACACTCGTGCAGTGTGTACCGCAACCCTTAAAAACAACTACCTGCGTAACAATAGGTTCTGTACCGCCTCTCGGCGAAGTCATAAATCTTATAGAAGTATTTTGTCTCTTTCTTATGTATGTAAAGAATGAAATGGGAGTATGCCGAATTTTCTAGTACTGTATCTTTAAAAAAAATGAACTATAGGTACTCTACAAACATGAAAATTATGTTTGACGGTAAATTTGTCGGAAGTTTGCGTATGTATGACTATTTATAAAGGTAGATCATTCTGTATTAATAATTGTATGAGAAAAGGTGCGTCCTTATTGAATCAGCTTTGACTTCCAAACACCTGGCGCACGCGCATGTTATTCGCGCAACTGTGATCTGAGATCAATACCAATACACTAACATGTAAGGTAGATCATTAATACAGGTAGAGAAATCATGTGTGCTTGCAAATGTACAGGTAAAACCAACATATTATAATTATAAACTGTTGTCTTAGAATACTTGGAAGAAACAAAAGATGTATAAATGGATCAGATCGTTAAAAATGTTTTTTTTTCAACTAGTAATCTAATAATAATATAACACTTTTCTATACAAAGGTGTCAGTATAGCCGGCGGAACTATTGCCTGAGGTATTTTTTCCAGTCAACCGGTCCCGTCCAATCTGAGACAGGCCAACCCCGGGTAGAAATTTCAAGTGAAAAAACACTTAGAAAAACTCTGACCCGACCGGGATCGAACCCGGGACCTCGGATCTGAAGTCCACGCTAGTACAACTATAGGCTACCGAGGTCGGTATGTACCTAATGTATAAGTTTATCAAATGTTTAGTAGTTTATTATACATTGAGAGTGTGAAAAAGACATCGAACGTAGGAAAGTGGCTGGTAGCAGGGTGCATGGTGCACTTATAGACTCGAACGCAGAGACACTACTTTCCCGTAAGTAAATGACTTTGGTAAGTGTGACGTCTTAGGGTAGGTATGTTAATTTGGTTAAAAATCGATTGTACGATTCCACCCTGACAAACAAACCTGGAGCCTTATTCCCGTAATCAATCGCTTTTAAAAATCACTTAACGATAAGATTAAGACATGATCGCAATCAGGTCGCCCTTGAATTTGACGTTTGTAAGATAGTTACGGGAATGCCGATTACATAGAATTTCATACTAATATTTCAAACATAACGAATTTTTGTGAATACCAATCCGCCATTTTAATATTGTCAATCAAGATAGGAGCGTATTAAGAAACGCTACGAGAATAACCCTACTGTTAAGATTCATATTTTCAAACATAACAAGATATTTCCTGAGAAATACTAAAAAAAGTATACGAAATTACAACTTTTTCGCACAATTTTCTCCAGACAGAAAATAGTTCCACGTAGTAAGTCTATTTTAAATCCGGTATAGCTTTACTACAAACAAAACTGGTAAAAACGTGGATAAATCAAGAAGAGTATTGATATAATCATCACAATGACATCATAATTAAATACAAACAAAAAAATTGAGATATATTGTATATCATATTATTCAGTATTTAAAATTTAAAGTAAGTTGTTTTCCAAAAGCCAGCCGCTGTCTCGTTTAGTGTGTAGAAATCTTCATTGCTTCCCTCGCATGATCTGAGGCTGCACTCAAATATGACGTGGCTCACCGTATTTCTGCTTCGCATTCAGGAGAATTCTGCCAACCACATTTAAAAAGGTAGTCCGCACATCTTCCATGATCTGTGCGTATTATATTCAGCGCGGTCCACATTCTTCTTGGAAGGTCAAAATTTGGAGGTTTATCTGTGATGCTGGGAAAGGAAGGAGCAGCTGCCATTTCGCTCCATTTCAATCTCCACGCCTCGGGTAAAAAGTATTGACGGGCGACATTGAGATCGGGTTGAGTTCCTAGAGTTTTTTGAGAATCGCTTCTTGCTAATATCTAAACCTGGTATAAAATTGATGTGTCGAGAACGTAGATTAAAATGTTTTAGTCTGTTGACTTACAAACATACATATATTCTCCCTTTAAGGCCCCCGGAGCGAAGGCGCAAGCCATCCCGGAGGAGACCAATCCGCACCAAACCCGACCCGCACGAAACCGATCCCCTCGTTCGATCGAAGCAATCGAACCAAAAAGCAGATCCAACACAAATCAAGCCCGCCGAGGATCCCCACAAATACGCCCTTAGCCCCACTCAGGAGCATAGGGAGGCATCAAGAGCTCTCCATTGCGCTCGAAGGCGTCCGAGTCTCATTGTGCCTTTTCTGACCGGTTGAGAAGGACAAGAGTCGGTCAACCTCACGGTCCCCGATCTGATTTTCGATTTACTGCCTCTTAAAGGATGCTCGAAAAAACCAGCAAAAGAGCAGAAGTGCTATTCTTAGCCGACAACCCCACGGCAACTGTTGACTTAATGACTATTTAATTTAAGTTCACAACGTTCTAATTATATTGTCTAGAATCTTGTGACTAGATTTTTCAGGACTAGATTTTAACGAATATGTAACAACTAATGACTCTAACAATTCATTACTGACGTTCCATTTTTAACTTCCCGGTGTACTAACCGAGTTTGAAAACAGATCTTTTTCAGGCTATTGATGGTAAAAAGTATATAAATGTACTCACAGTTCAGATTATTCGAGAACATAAAATCCATTTCATATTGCAGTTCTGGGAAAATATGGCTGTCAGTTTTTCCTCTTATAAACATAGAGTGGCAATGACCTACACTGCAACACGAGGTCACTATAATATATTTCAGTACCTATACAATGTATTTTGTCGTAGCAGCGAATTTTATAAGAATTGCGGCGTCTCTCTTTTGAAATAGTCTATACGTGATCTTTCAAGGTTTTTTTTTTACATAGAATAATAGAATGCGATCTGATGTATTTATCAATTTTTCATCATTGTGGAAAAACAGGAAAATGGAACATAACTAAGTAGGTACCTACCTACATATCCAAAATATATAAAAAAATCAACCACTTAGTGAAGGAATTGAAAGATAGAAGGTAAGAAAAACAGGCATTTTTTGATACTTTTAGAATGTGTGGTGGGTGCGTGATTACAGAGCCTTCACAAAAAACTAGATAGTAAGCCCCTAATTGCCCCTAATTGTTCAAGATCTACCATTATCCCGCCAATTTTGGTTTACTATTTTACCAATAAAGTGTTTGTTATTATTATTATATTCTTAACAATTTTCTTTTTTTTACCCATCACGCCGTTTCCCGAAGGGGGTAGGCAGAGAGTACTGATTTCCATTATTTCCTATCCAAACAAACCTCTTTCGCTTCTTCCAAACGCATAACATTCCGCATAATGCTCTTCTAATCCTTTTGTTCCTGACTTGGCCCTCCTCTAAGAAGGCACCGATATGGTCGGACCATGTCATTGCGTGCACCCATTCTTTCAAATTTATATATTCTTTTTGTCATTCTCTCTACATGCCCAAACCACCTCAATTTATTAACTTTCATTCTAGTCACTACGCTAACATCCACTCCACATTCCTTTCTAATATTATCATTCCTCACCTTATCAATAAGTCGCTTTCCGAACAATTTTCCTATCTTATTATAACTAATTAAGTTCGTTCGTAACACTTTATTTTCGTTGAAACAAATTTGACATATTTTTCATATTAAGTATGACAAAACCAATCCAACTAAATGATATTTTTCATAATTATAACATTCGTCTGTAAGTCGATATGAGTTGCTATGACAATATATGTCTCCATGATGCTTGATAAGAGGTAAGAAAAGTCAAAATTCTCTCAACGTGGTAAAATAAAGCTGGAAGTATTGGGAGCCTCCTAATATAACTGATTTATACGGTAATTGCAGTCCGACAGGTTTTGCTGTTAGTTTATGTTTGATTGAGATGGTTTGAGCCTCTCGTACTTTGTGCCGCTCCTTCAAAGCAGAGCTGCGGGATCTGGACATGGTGTGGGAGGAGGTCATAAACATTGCGCAAGATCGAGCGCAATGGAGAGCTCTTGCTGCCTCCTTATGCCCCTGACTGGGGTGTAAAAGGGATAATTCTGTGGTGGCATGGTAA
This sequence comes from Mystacides longicornis, assembly GCA_963576905.1. Classification (NCBI taxonomy): domain Eukaryota; kingdom Metazoa; phylum Arthropoda; class Insecta; order Trichoptera; family Leptoceridae; genus Mystacides; species Mystacides longicornis. Next base: position 24,315,394 of record OY756437.1, read on the forward strand.
AAGGCATTAAGTCAGTGGGATGACATTTCTCAGTATGGCGGATTTACTTGTCAGTATTTTAAGAGGTTTCATTTTTGTCAAATATTATTTAATACAAATAAAATAGATCAACTTTGATGCATTTACTTCGTTAAAAAGGGTTCACTATACGATAACTCATATTTATTTCTTCAATATTTCTTTGTTTATATGCTTTATTTATAATGCGTGTCTTTTTACCTTGACAATTTTGGCTCATAAGTTGAAAAATTTTGTACTTAGGTCAAATTTTACAAGGAAATATACCCAGATACTCTCTATCACATGCTAATTTTTTATTTTTTAACACTTACAACATTTCTTCATAAATATTACTTATTTTTTAGCTTACCTATTATTATTTTCTAGCATAGCATTCCCAGAACATCAGTAGGTATTTTTTTTTTTTTTGCTCAGAATGTAATATTGTTAAGTAATAAATAAAGAATATTCTTTGAATAATAAAATGAAATTAGTTAATTATAGATATAATTACCTTTGTTAAGATAACCCTTTCTCACAATGTACCGATCCTTCAAAGCAGAGCTGAGGAATTTATACACGGTTTGGGAAGATGTCATACAAGCTGCACAAAATCATGCGCAGGGGAGGTTCCAACATCAAACCATTGCAAACCAGATGAATATTCGGAAATTTGAACATTACGAGCTAATGGCGAACGTTGTTAACGTAAAGTGATGACACTAATCCAACCTTCGAAATAACATTAGAAGATGGTCGTAAGCCCGTAGTGGTTTGTTCATACTATTTTAAAATCGAACTGTATAATCAGTCATCAGTTGTTGATATAATAGTTCACACTAGCACGACTTTCTTTAAATTATATTAATAATAGTATTAAAATAGAAATGAAAAAATATTTAAAAAAAAAATAATATGCATATTACCGTTCTATTGTCTATAGCTTAACAATAAAAACAACGAAAGTTGTAAACAGATTGGTCGACAGATAAGGAAGATACCTGCCACAAAGTTCACAAAATACATTATTTAAACACATTTTAAAAAGGTTCACTTTTAAAAGAACGGCTTCTCACGGCAGCTCTATCATAGACAACACCGTTTTACTTCGTGGTAGACAAAATTCGACGCGCGTCGTTTTACCTTGCCAAATAAAATTAATATTGAGTTATGCCGGAATGAAAACTTGCTTTTAAATCCTTTATAAGTGGATTTTTTTAAACTTATGTTTTTGAACTTTGTTCTGTTTGTGATAATGTATGATGTAGCGCATATAACTCAAAATGCTGAAAAACGCGACTTAATGCCTTTTACCATGCCACCACAGAATTGATGAATGGTTTGAACATTTGAATGTTACAATAATGAAATGAGTATTGTATTAAGACAATAGGGAAGAGTGGAATAAGAAGAGAAGAAATAAAAGTATGGAAGAAAACGTTATAATAAAGATCAATTCATTTGATAGGTACCTATAGTTCGGGCATGTTAAAAGAATGGATGACAATATAATGAGAGCAGAATATATAAGACTGAAAGAAGAAGAATTGGTTGACCAAGAATTATGTGAATCTTTTACATTGATTCTGTTTTCAGAGAGATACTTAGGAAAGGAACAATGTTTGAATAGAAAAGAGTGAAACCTTGTCCTCTATGCCTAACCCTTTCAGGATAACAGGGACATTTCTTTACCCATCACGCATCGTCCCGTAAGAGGAAGGCAGAAAGATCGGACTTCCTCCCTTTTCCATCCAAGCACACTTTATTTCGCTTCTTCCACCGACATAACATTTCTCATACAACCTCTCCTATTTCTCTTACTTCTGACCTGGCCTTCCTTTCATTTCTGACGGGATTGATTTGTCATTCTCGGTAGGCCACGATTTCTTATTCTAATTATTTCAGAATTAGTAAAATTGATAAATTTGTTAATTTGACATAAAACAAAAGAAAAACACAATCAGCATTTTATCGTATTTAGTCAAAAGAACAATAGAACATCGAATGCCTGAGCTCGGCCAGCGCATGTGTTTCACAATCACAATATTATCTACTTTACATACTTATAAAAGAAAACAAACCACTTATGCATCCACAAAGATCATATTTGCAAATCATTACACTATTGAATGCCTTGTAATTGTGTACGGAATAATGAACTTTATTGAAGCATGATATTAGTTTACTCACAGCTGATTTGTAATACAGTGTTAAATCACCTTGCCATGTAGTAAGTGAGAGGAAGTTATATAGGACGATGGAAGGTTAAGTGAAGTGACTCTTAATATTTGGCAAGTAATATCTGACCACCTCAACAGTAGGGTATAATCAAAACTACTAACACTAATTCAACATAAATAGATTTAAAATTACCCTTTTGAAAATAGTTCAGATTTAACTGCACATTTTAGTCGGAATCAATCTATTAGGAATGAATAAATTACCCTTTTATCACAAATGTAGTTTGTTTGTATGTGTGTCGATTGAAAATATTGCCTATTTTGTCAAAGTGTCTTAAAATTTCAAACCGGAATTCGTTCCATTCTACTGAACCGAGGTCAAGGGAATTGTTGTACGCCAATTAGTAACAATCGTAAATTAATCGTACGTTAATTTTCGTTGATAAAATGAAATCACTTGTTAACTTTTTGCTCATTCCATTAGTTTTGTCTCCGTATTGATTTCGTGAGGATTTGTTTCTTGACCTACCGCATATTATTATTATGATGATGATAAACTTGGCAATTTTTTGGCATTGACGGATTTGACGTCATTTTGACACGATTTTTTTGCCAATAATATGCACGATGAAAAATCATGACAGGGGAATTAATTTACTTATTTCGGTGATTGATATAGATTTGCCAAAAACTTACACATCTTACATATGTAGGATTCTTGTGTATTCTAAAAGTAGGGAAATAATCTTCTTTTAGTTGCCATCTTGTCGAAGATTCTGAAGAACATGATTACGGACATAAGAATCTAGACATACTTAGAACGTTGTACACCAATCAAGCTATAGGCAATAAAGATGAACAGTAACAAAAATGGATATGGTCATATCCTGGCGCCAAATGTATAACAGCAGTCGCAGTCTTTAAATTTGGTTGACCTCTTGTTCTCAATAATTTCCAACTTTTATCTCTATATTTCATTTATTATTACCTATATTTCTTCTTGTTGCATACATGAGATTTTTCGACACGTTGAACACGTTGAGAATTCTCATGATTAGGAGTTTCGGAGACAAACATTACCACCTAATGGCGAACATTGTTAACGTAAAGTGATCACACTAAGCCAGCCTTCGAAATAACAGCAGAAGACGGTCGTAAGCCCGTAATGGTTTGTTCTTACTATTTAAAAAGCGAACACTATTAGTGAGTTATTAGTACATAGTTCGATAAAATATCGATCATGATTTAAAATAAAGTAGTGTTAATAATGTAATGATTTGTGTATGGTGAAGGCTGTATTGAATGTCTGAATGGTCCAAACATAACCTATATTGTGACATTGTGTCGGGGAATGAGTTGTGACCCTTGCAGGGGGCATTGTCTCCTCAGGTAGGGAATTTTGCGTCTGACAACCTGGGAGGCATTCGAAGCAGGGCTGCCACAACCCTGAATGAGAAAAAACAAACAAAAATAATTAATGATTTTTAAAATGAATCTGTGCTCACTCTAAGCGAACACACTCATTGACTCGTTCGCAGTAAGCTACTTAAAGCTTGTGTCGTGAAAGAGGAAGATGGTCGGCATCTGGGATCGAACCCACGACCTCCGCACGAAACAGTGCGAAAGCCGGCGTCGTAAGCGCTAGACCACCAACCACTTCAAATTTTCGTGACATTTTCATTTACATTCACAGACCATTCCGATACCATTTATGTACTTTTAATAAAATATTATTTTTGTGAATTAAAAAAAAAAAAACAGTTGCACTTTCACGGTATTTTATTGAGGCTCGAGCGCTTTCGTCTATCTCGTGTAGACATTATCAAGAGACTAAAATTCAAAACTAGCTGAAGAGGTGGTAAAATTTGGTAGAACAATTACTAACGTTTTATATAGGTAATGCAATGTTTTATATTTTTACATGGTTCATTCAATCACTACGGGCAAACGAGCGTGTCCTACAGTTGTGTCGCTATGTTAAAAATAATCGTTAAATATATTATAGCATGAGTACGTATGATGATGATAATGATGGATAATTTGTTCGGCGTCATTTAATGGATCTCCATCTCAGGGCGCGCGGGAAACTCTGTGGGAAGAGCGGTGTCTTCAATTTGCTCCTGAATGTGCTGATGGGCTGGTCCTTTCTTAGTTCTTCGGGAAGTCGGTTCCAGGTAACGGGTCCTGCTACGCTGAAAGCCCTGTCGTGGAAGTTCGACTTGTTGCTCCTGTTGATCTCATTCACGTATAGTATAGCATATATCGGCATAAAAAAATTAAGTATCTAATTAAAATAAATTTGTGAATGTTGGCAACCCTGTTACAATTCCAATATAGACAGATAGTTCCCAAAACAGAGCGGTTGGCTGGAGGTAGGAACGGCCTTCCAGTCACAATGCACAACGTCTGTCTGATATCCTTAACATGTAACCAAATATTTTGATACACACCGTATTATTAAATTAGATCTCGCCGACTATATGTATATAATGTTTGCGTGTGTAGGTATATAGAATTTATGGCTGTGTTAAAAATGTCTGACCCATAAAGCCCAGTTCACATTAGTCGAGTGGCGAGTATTTTACTAACAAAACGTGTCTAAACACCTAAAATTTGGTCAATGCTTTAATCGAGTCAATCCATTTTGTTCAATTTTATTAATCAAGTAGAAGAATTATTTTTTATGCCTTTTAAAACTTTTTTGAAAATATAGTTCAAATAAAAGATTGCATAACTTTTCCACATTTTTTTATTATCCTGACTAGTTACGTAGGCACCCGTCCTACATGGTCACAGGAGACACATCATACATGGTCAGTGGTCACAGGAGTCTAAGAAACTTTTAGTCTCCTGTGACTATGTAGGACGTGTGCCTATGAAACTAGTCAGGATATTAAAAAATTGTGGAAAAGTTATATAATATTTTATTTGATATTTTCAAATAACCTCAACCAAGAAAATGCATGTTCATCATATAGGTACCTAGTAAATTTTATTATAACTTTTTAATGGTTGTCAGGTTAATAATAATAGATACTTTTGTTGTTATATAATTATTTTCCATAGACGGCGGTGACGTCGCAGAAAATCCGTTCCATACTAACTTTAATATTATCTCTCTCTCTCTCTCTCTCTCCCTGGCTTGCTCCCAGCTTAACGTCTATGAAGACTGCTAGGGTCAGCTCTCCTCGTCCTCAGGCTGTAGACTCTCCTCTGCTGCACTACTTCCCCCACCCCACATCTTTGCATCTGCTCGCGCCTTTGCATCACCCAGGAATTCTTTGGCCCCCCTCTAGCCACAGAACGTGGAACAATCAGGTTTATTGCCTGTTGTACGATATGCTCCTGTGGTCGTCGTTCTATGTGTCCATACCATCTCAACTGCCTTTCCTCTAGTTTACTATGTAAACTATGAACTAACTTTAATATTATATTTTATATTATTTCTTATCCATTTTTTCAACTTTTTATTAGTTATTAAATAAATAAATAAATAAAACTTTATTGTGAAATAATTAATTAACAATTTTTATACAAACACTTTAAAGATTCAAAGGGCGGACTTATCCCGAAGGATCTCTTCCAGCCAACCCAAGTTATTCTGTTATCCGGAGCCGAGAAGAATCCAATAAATCAAACATCGGAAGAATCTGTTCAGCCGATCTCGAGTTATAAATTTTCGTACAAACCCGACTTTTTTCATTAAAAAATCATTAAATTAAGAAAAAAAAAATACAAGAAAAATTCAAAAATACATTCGCTTAGAAAAACATTCAAGATAACCGATCAGTGAAAACAAAAAAATCATGGGTGCACCCCATCCCTAAAAGTAGATAGAGACCGCGCAAATAATGTTATACATACATTTTTATCAATATTACTGTCAAATAAATACTAGTAGGTATATACTTTCTTTTTATATCTTTAGATTCGAAAATTCTGTCATCTAAGTTTGTAATTTTATTTATCACTCATTCTTACAACACGCCTAAAAGTCATCTCATCATAAAATGGTTGAACGTTTCTTATGTAAGTACTTACAATTGTAAATTGGTCCATTCAGTATTCAAACCTGTGGACTGAGAGCAGACCATATAAATACAATATTGATACTGTTGGAAATTTGCACAAAAAAATTTAATTTGACTTGATTTTACCAGCTTTTTCAGTTCTTCAATACTTTTTCCGTGCGAGTAAGGATCATGTTGGAAATTTCAATACCTATTAAAGAACACTGATTGATAAGGAGACTGATTGATAAGGTGAGGAATGAGAATATTAGAAAGGAATGTGGAGTGGATGTTAGTGTAGTGACTAGAATGAAAGTTAATAAATTAAGGTGGTTTGGGCATGTAGAGAGAATGAACGAGGAAAGAATGACAAAAAGGATATATAAATCTGAAAGAATGGGTGCACACAGACGAGGTCGACCTCGAATGACATGGTCCGATCATATCGGTTCAGTCTTAGAGGAGGGCCAAGTCAGGAGCAAAAGAAATAGGAGAGCATGTATGCGGAATGTTATGCGTTTGGAAGAAGCGAAAGAGGTTTGTTTGGATAGGAAAGAATGGAAATCCGTACTCTCTGCCTACCCCCTTCGGGAAACGGCGTGATGGGTAAAAAAAAATAAAAAAGAACACAGCAATCGGTCTATTCAAGAACACTATTTATTTGACACTAAAAATTGATACATATAAAATTGTAACATTAATTACTAGATTCCCCACCACACATGACAGGTGGGGTTGCCAAGTTATAATTATATGGCTAATAAAGTAAAATATTTTCTATGTCTTTAACAGATACAACAGTGTAATAACATCAACAAGTGGATAAGAAGATGCCACAAATTCCTTGTTGACGTAACACAATCCGAACAAAGGATTTTATATCCAAATTCTCATGAATCTGTAGTGAGTGGATTTAATTAGTTTTGTAAGCAGAGTGTAACATCAATAATCTTCGGTCAATACAGGGAAGCCAATGAACGACATTCTCATTGCTGGCACGCCGCCCCACCTCCTCAATGTCCTATCTGACATTTTGTAATTAAAATTAATCCTTAGTCCTACGTTTTTATTTTCTTCGAATAAATCGAATTCTTCTTTTTGTAAGTGGAGAATAAATCTGTAATAGGAGGAAATATACTATTGTATATTTTGTTTTCAATGAATAAAGTAAGTTTACATCAGAAAATTTAATATTTTAGTATTGTTAAGAACCAGAATAGAAATTAAAAGTGATAATTTTATGTACTTCTCAAGGAAGGGCAGGGACCCCATTCTTGAATCTCTAATGGTAGATTTTGCGTGCGACATGACGCAAAAATTGAACAATTTCAATGACAGCTAGCGCATGCAGAAAGCATAGAAACAGGAAATGGGATTCACAAGTGTTGCTAGTATAATTTCATTCGACATGTCATTTTGAAACGATATGAATGTCGAAGGCTTTCAAGAATACTGTTATCAGCAACCTATGCGAAAGATCCCGTTCGTAAATTTTTCAACAGATAGCGTTGGCGTAGCAGGAAATCCGTTCCATACAAACTTTAATATTATATTTTACATTATTTATCATGCATTTTCAACTTTTTAATAGTTATTCTGTTGTCCGGAGCGGAGAAGAATCCAAGAAATCAAACATCGGAAGAATCTGTTCAGCTGTAGGCCTAGACAAATTCAAATTGGCGATCGACTACAAACGAATTCTTCGACAATGTAGAGTAGGAAGAAAATTAACCGTCCACTTTTTATAATTTTATATAAGTGTCATCGTTTGGTTTAAATAATTGTTTATATATGTTCCAGTGGACAGTTAATTTTTTCGCACTATACATTGACGAAATCTTCGTTTGTAGTCGAACGCCAATTTGAATTTGTCTACGGGCACTGATATCGAGTTGTAAGTTTTCGATCTAACCCGACTTTTTTATATTATAAGATGATAGTAGCAATAATAATTAATGTACAGTATTCATAAGAGTGCATGTTATAATCAGCTGTTAAACAAACGAAAAAAAAAACATTTAAAATGCAAATAGGTACGTAGATGGGGTTAATAAAGGTCAATGTTTTTAATACGTTTAGATGCGCGCGTACATCCATATCGCAGTGGGGCAACGGGTCTCCTATGGAATGCGTAGGCACTCGGTACAATGTACTCTGCTGCATTATTGGTGAATCGCTCTAAATATTGTAGGTAGTAGGTGATGCAGTGGGACACTTGGCTGACCACGGAATGATGGCTTCAGGGGGCTGACAGCTGACCATCTGCAGCTGCTCCAAGATGCTGGGATCTCACGCAAAAAAAAACATACCAATCTTCCCTAGTTTGGAAATATTACGGTAGTGCTGAATCCATCTACTAATAATTAATAGTGGTATCTTGATTTAAGCATGCCTAGCAGATTAGTGCATTATCAGCAGCAAAACCTGTCGGACGACAGGCATAGAATTGAATTATAAATAAGTTATAATGTTCTCATGATTAGGAGTTTCGAAGACTCAAAACATTACCATCTAATGGCGAACGCTGTTAACGTAAAGCGATCACACTAAGCCAGCCTTCGAAATAACAGTAGAAGACGGTCGTAAGCCCGTAGTGGTTTGTTCCATTCAAAAATCGAACATCAGTTATGAATAATTAGAGTTATGTATTAGTTGTTGCATATTCTATCGGACAATTTGATTATCTTCCCATAGCAACAGTTATTTTTGCATTGCATATAGGAATCTCTAGTCAAGTGTAACTTATTTCGTGATATAATATTCCCCGTGGACACTCTTATTCATTATTGTCGTAGCAACGAATATCGACTTATAGACGAATAATATAAGTATGAAAAATTCGATCCTGCAGTATAGGATTGAAAAAAATTCACGTGATGTTAAGAATTTTTCAACGATAATACCGATTTACGCACGAACTTGTCATATTATTATTTCAAAATAACCACTTCTTTCTTTGCACGTCCATCCTATCATCATGTCCTCTGTATCTTGTAAACCCAAATCCAATCCAATACAATACTCCCTTTTTGATCCTACTTAGGAGCATAGGGAGGCAACAATAGCCCTCCACCGCGCTCGAAGATGCGCGACTTCAATGCATGACCTCCTCTCACATCATGTCTAAATCGCTCAGCTCTGCTTCGAAGGAACGGAACACGGTATGAGAGAATCTTGCTCATCTTGAGGACCCTGGTGGGAGGAAAAACATCGCTCCTACCTCGGAAACAAAACGTGACATAAAATTTTGATATTTTTTCTCATTTTCTAGTACATACGTAGAACATAGGCATATTAATATTTTTAAATCAATGATATTCAAAAATTTCCCTTTGGACATCTTTCAATCACTTATATTGTGCGTGCAGCCAAATTTGTTCATGTCTCATATTTTATGTGCAACGGTGATAAAAATGTACTAAACTAACAGACATCAGACATATCGACAGAATAATCATTATAACGTTTACGTATATACGTAGAATGTCTACTTATGCTATGGTTTTCTAGAAATGCGGACCCCCAATTGAACGACCGTTATACAAAGTAAAATCTAACTTTTAATGTTACTAACTTATATTACGAACGTTTATGAATTTAACCTTTTTACTATAAGCTCATACATTTATTTCAGTGGACGTCTTATTATGGTATCTAAGCTACGCTTAATGACGCTCAACGTCAAGCATATTATTTATTTATTTTTATTTATTTATATACATTAACGGCAAAAGCCTTTTACATACAGTTTATAATACGTTATAATAATTCAAATAAAATAGCAATAACAACAAAATCATTCACATAATTAACAATAAAACTTCAGCATGCATGAACAATATATAAATTTCAAGAATAACAATTACAATGTTTACGCAAGAAATAGAATCATACATTTAAATGAAATCAAACAACAAAACATGTACTATCTCGTTCGCCTTTTCATTATTTTACTGCAGACAGTGAAAGAAATAACCATACGTAATAATGTTTTGTACTTGTCTCAAAAATATTGCATTCGTAGTGTTTTCCGGTTTTCTTTTCTAGACAAACAGAGCAAATTGTTGTATTTTCCTATACCTATTTTCTTGGATACCGCAGTAAGCAAGACGCCTACTGAAATAAAATATTTGAACTATGGCTAAATTCAAACACTATTTTTCCAATAATGGTTAGTAATATACGAGTAGGTACTGAAAATTAGATTTTTCTTCATAAGTATTACGGCCGTAGAATTATGGGGCCACTTTTCTAGAAAACCATTGCATAACTCTTATTACAGAAATCGTATCTGACTCCATCTAGACACAATATAATAATATTAATATGTATTGTGAGTATCATCTGTATAAATTATTGTACACGAAGTTTACCGGAGTTCGACGAAGTTTAACGAATGCAAATCAGCAGTTTTACGACGTATGAAATCACAATAGGTAATAATAATTATTATACGCATCTAAATATGTGTAAACCATTGATTTAAATGTACTACGGACTAGAAGGGCCATCCAATCAGTCATCACAATAGAGTGTTGTTTTCTAGAACTACAACTTGAAGCAAGAAAGAATTGTAAAATAACCGTGGAAAATTAACGTATTGAGCAAGTGAATGAGTAGGAAGTAGGTATGTTCAGTAGGGGTGGAAAGTGTGAAAGAGAAATTGAACGTAGGAAAGTGGCTGGTAGCAGGGTGGGCGGTGCACTAAGACCTTTTATGAGAAACAACAACGTCTCACTACAAGCTAATAAACTAGTGCATAACGCAATCCTGTTACCATCAATGATGTATGGATGTGAAACGTGGTCATGGACGAAGAAAGATGAATGTGGTATAAATGCATTAGAGATGAGAACTCTACGAAGAATATGTGGAATGACTAGGTGGGATAAATGGAAAGGAATGAGAATATAAGGAAGGAATTATTTATTTTACAAAATTACAATATAACACCATCAGCATGACAGCTTTCGCCTTTGCGCTGATGGTGTTCAAATATTATTACAAATCCAACAAATTAATTCACCATTAAAAAGACAAACACATAACTGAAACATTACAAAACAGAATAGGTTCAACAGAAAATAACACAAACAATGCATACATGACAAGTACGCCTTTTCAAGTGTTGACATTACATAGTACATAATATTATATATAGTACTTATTCTATGATTACACTGAGTCATAGACAAAAATATTGTCGGCCATCATGATACCCATACCAGGCATTCGCCTAGTGATGGGCAGTGCGATAATCAATACCACAAACAACAAATATTTACGAGATTTTCAATAGAAATCAGTACCAAAAACTCAAATATGGCACAAACAAGATACAGTAAGATCAATATATCAAAGGTTGTTATCAAGAAACTTAACAAATTTCTCATATGTGGCATTGAAGATGTCAATATTAGGCGCCATTTCGTTAAAACAGCGGACCACCCTACTGGTCGGGGAATATCGAATAATATTCGTTCTTCCGCTTGGAGTATGAAACAGCAGATGTGAACGCGTTCGGCCGTAGGAGTCGGGGACGTACAGTTTTATTTCAGAAAGCATTGTTGGGTTATTGATAATTCCATGCAATAATTTGAAAAAATGACGACATAGATAATTTTTTCTTCTTTCTTCAAGCGTTTTATAGCCCAGGCAACCCATCACAAACAATGAAGGGTAAAGATATGGATATGTGCCATATTCTATTCGGTATAAGTGTCTAAGAAATCGCTTTTGGATTTTTTCCAAAGCGTTTATGTAAGTGATCTCATACGGCCCCCATATGACCGACCCCGATTCCAGAACTGACCGTACTAAGGTATCAAAGAGAGTGCGTAGTGTGCTACTGTTCCTGAAATATATAGAATTTCTAAGGACAAACCCAAGCACTCTGAATGCCTTCCCCTCTGTTTCTCCGATATGTTTTTTAAATGACAAATTTGCCTCGAAATGAATACCCAGGTCTTTTATTTCGCTAATTCGACTTAGGTCTTTGCCACCCATTGTGTAAGGATGGAGTATAGGATCACGAGATCTCGTGTATGTCATAATGTGACATTTTGGAATACTAAAGTCCAACTTATTTTCAATGGACCAAGCGTAAACCGCATTGAGATCTCGCTGAAGGAGCGCAGCGTCATGAGGATTCTCTATCTTACGAAATATTTTGAGATCATCCGCGTACAGAAGAAATTCAGAATGAACTATGGAGTGCCCAATGTCATTTACAAATATTGAGAAGAGTAATGGTCCCAGGTTGGAACCCTGTGGTACACCAGATGGTGTTAAATACCGAGATGACATAACACCCCTATAGGAAACATATTGATGACGGTCCTGCAAATAATTTGCTAGGTAAGCTGTTAATTTGTCAGGAATGCCTATGTTGTCAAGTTTTTCAACAAGAATACCATGATCAACCCTGTCAAATGCTTTGGCAAAATCGTTATAATTAACATCCACTTGTATTCTATTATCAAGATTTTTTGCTGCGTAGCTTTGAAAATTTAGTAAGTTCGTAACTATGGATCTAGATGGCCGAAATCCGTGTTGTTGGTCTACTAATTGGTATTTAAAAATGTTCCAGATAAATCTGTGCAGTATAATTTCTAGTAATTTTGCAGGTGCCGATAGTATTGCAGTAGGTCTGTAGTTATTTATATCAAAAATATCTCCTTTCTTATGAACTGGTGTGACCTTAGTAAGTTTCCATTTTTCTGGAAAGGTTACGGTTTTAATCGATAAATTAAAAATGTGAAGCAACACTTCCCCAATTTCAGGCCCGATTTCCTTTAACATATAGGTAGGAATCTGATCTGGTCCTGAGGACGATTTTGCTTTTAGTTTTTTAATACCGTAGTGTATGTCCTGAAGAGTAATATTTGTATAATCGTCCGTCATAGAATAAATTTGCATCATTGAGGGGTTATGTGCAATTGGAGTAGAATCCATAAATACCGACGCGAAAAATTCAGCAAAACCGTTGGCAATATCTTCTGGATTCGACAGACTAATGTCATTTAGTTTCAAGCAAGAAGGCAGTTGGTTGTCTCCCTTTTTGCTCTTTACGTAATTCCAGAATCGTGTCGGACATTCGCTAATAAGGGTTTCACTAGCTTCAACATGTTGTTTGTACAACCTATCAACATCCCCCTTGACGACCTTTCTAAGTTCACTAAATCTACTGTAAGCTAGTTCTGAATGAGTCTGCTTCCACAACTTGTGAAACAGATGTTTCTTTCTAATATTGTGAATTAATTCATTTGTGAACCATCGAGGATACCCACTACGAAAACTTTCATCATCACTGCAAAGGAACTGATCAAATGCACCATACAACACCTCGTAGAATTCATCCACCGCCTCGTTAACATCCACAGCCTCATAAACCTTCGACCAGGGACAGTCCGCTATATACGCCTTTATTAATGATACAGAATTGCGATTAAACCTCCATCTCATGCCGCCCCCATCCGACACAGTTACACACTCATCAGTCCGCGTCTTTTTCTGTGACAAGGTGAAGTGGATGTCCAAAGCAGGATGATGAGGGTCCTCAGGGACCAATGGCACCTGGTGTCGAACAACAGCAACACGAGATGTGGAAGGCACGTTACAATAAACAAGATCAAGTGTACGATTACTGTGATTGAGTACCCGATTATACTGCTTAAAATTAAATAAATTAACAAAATATTCATGTTCAGTAACAGGATAGTTACAAGAAGGGAGATTAAAATCTCCAAGTATCAATATATTTTTCTCAAGTAACCCGTTTGAAACACTTTCAATCTTTTCATAAAATTCGGAAAATTTAATTGATTCAGTTCCTGGCGGAAAATAAACAACACACACAAACAATACAATACGTTTAAGGATAACTTTCACCCATATGTCTTCATTATTTGTCTCAAGCGACGGCATTCTTTCAGCGCTAGTAAGATGTTTGGAATTTACGGCAACTGCAACACCTCCACCTCTTGTTGGCCTGTCTCTGCGAAATACAGTATATCTTCCGTCAAATAGTTCAGAGTCAATTACTCCTTGTGTAAGCCAGGTTTCCGTTAGGGCTATGAGGTCACAGCTTTGAGTCATAATGTTATTTTTAAATTCGTGCGTTTTTGTATTAAGGCCTCGTACATTGGCATAATGACATGAGATTTTCACTTCAGATTTAGGTTTCGATGTTGGCTGTTGCGGTTTGTCGACTACGCCGAAATGTCCATTCATTTAATCTTGTATTTGGCGGCCACATGTCTGCCTTCATCCAATCATCGAACTTGCTTGCTGGTAATGTAATCTTAAACGAGGCGTGTGATCCTTTAGTTACCATTTTTTCAATGGTGACATCCTCAGCCGCGGCAGGTTTTTTACGAAGCATATATGCTTTTACTTGGTCTTCCGTAGTACTGCCCTCGAATGAAAACGCATGAATATGCTTCTTCGGTTCAACGGCTCTCAGTTCGTCATCAGGACTTCCAGCGCCTCTAACGATCGGTCGTGGCCTACGTCCACGTTCTACAGACGCAACGCCACCTCCCCGTCTTTCCGTTATAATGCGTGTCGAATGAGTCCCCATAGTATTTTTAGGCAGTGCACCCGCTTGTGATTGTGTCACTCCCTGCGTCTTCCCCGTGTTCGGTAGTCCCGCCAGGTTATTATTAGGAGAGGTGACTGCTCGACGATCAAAACTCACACGTGGTATGTAAGTTAGTGTTGAAGTAAATAAGTTGAGATGGTTAGGCCGGCCGAATGACGTGGATCGAAGACATCGATTCAAGTAAGGCCAAGTCAGAAGTAACAGAAATAGGAGAGGGTGTATGAGAAATGTTATGTCAGGGGAAGAAGCGAATGAAGTGTGCTTGGATAGAAAAGAGTGTACGTCTATGCCTACCCCTTACGGGAGACTATGTGATGGGTAAAAAAACTGACAGACAAGAACTATTTGATGGCAATCATTAAATGAATTAGTGTTCGAAACAACGCCGGGTAGAACATGGTCGTAAACCAAAAAAAATCAATTACAATAACAATGTTCTTTATCATCGCTGGTCTAGGCTCTTCTGAGGAAGGTACTTACTCATAACTTTAAAACATCGAGAACCGACTGAGAATCGAACCCAAGACTTGTTGATTAAAAGCCGGAACCAAGACCTAATGAACGATCCGTATAACTGGTCTATAATCACGAGAAGTGTAAAGTAATGGTCTACCACAATCTCCAATAATGGTATTGAGAAGAAGAAAAAGAATTTAACCCTCGATCATACAGGAAATTGAAGCATACACAGTGTCGCTACGTTGTGCCTAGCACGTAGTTACTCAATATAAACCTATAATAGTTCTGCCCGTAAAGCCTGTGTGAAGTGGGAGTCCGTTCGTACTTCCTAATATCCTCGACATATACCCGCGAGGCAACCAGCTAACCTGGACCACAGGCATCCCGAAAGCTTTAGCCCTAAAATCAGATCCGCATCTGCATCCGCATTAATTAATACGAATGTTGATGGGGATGCGGATGTACCGCTAGAGCAAGTCCCAACACGAAATTAAGATATGCAATTGTGTTCTTATCTCAAAAGGTATGGCCTTGAAGTATGAAAGAGAAAGAAGATGCATGCCACGTGCAAGTAAAAGGCATGGAGAGCGTTAACTACTAAGCTTTGTTATCAAGTGCCATATTAGAAAGTGTTAGTTCTTGTCTGGAGTCTGGACATACCAAGACAAACTTTGAAATTAAGTGCACTTCCAAAAAAGACATTTTATTTTTACGTGCAGAGTAAGATCCTTGTATAGTAATTGATTTTTTAATGAATGCTTATAAACTGTAGGTAGAGTGACAGCCTAGACAAGGCAGAAGGAATGTCGGCAGACCCCAGGCCAGATGGGCGGACGACATCGCAAAGATTGTAGGCCGCACATGGATGAGAGAGGCTTAGGACAGGAATGAATGGAAGAAGAGGGGGAGGCATATGTTCAGCAATGGACGGAGAGAGGCTGACGAAGAAAAAGAAGAAGAAACTGTAAAATAATATTTTATTCTGTGAAAAGGCGGCCCTTCGTTAAAAAGGTCCTTTAATATCTTAGGTTTTCACACCCCTATTATACAGTATCATTTTTTATTCTGAGTACCGCATCCGCATCCGCAACGTCACTAGTCCCTACTGCTAAAACGGTAATGTCAACTTAGACTATATCAATATTATTACCGTAGTAACGACGGACCACATCCCAGGAACCCAGTGCATTAGATTCCAATAAAGATGATCGTCGAATTTTCTTAAATAAACCCTGTATACTTTTGCTATTGTCGCATTTCGTCCTGCAATTGTAATTTCTATGATTCTGACCATTCATCTAAAGAATTCTGTCGCATTGCATCTTTCGATCTCTCAAGTGGCTGAAAAAGGGAAGAAAATTGCGCTGGGATTTGTTCATAAACTTATAATTATTTAGAAAATATCTGTTACAGGGTCAAATATTGAATATTCTGTTGCTTAATGTTCTGAATGTAGTAGGTCCTTTATTATAGACAACAAAATTAATAGTGTCCGACCGAAACAGGATTTTCTACCGAAACCGAATCTTCGGTCGGTCACTAAAAATTAATATAATCCCGTATGCTTAACTCTTTGACCACCACAAAATTTCTCTTTCATTTGAAGTGGCAAGCACCTTCTGCCCAAAAACACCAAAGCCCTTCTAAGTTCTTTAAGCCTGGCTGCCATGAATCTTTCTTTTTCTCCTTTGTGTATGTATGGGCCTGAGAAAAAGTTCGATCATTTTTAGTGAAACGTTTCGAGTAACTTAATTCTAGAATAAATAGACTCTACGTCTGGGTTCTATCACCAAGATATATGAAGAACGTAATATGAACAAAGATGGGGCTGTCTCTCTGCAGATGATACAACATGATCCAGAGAGCTATGGAAATTGAAAATCCAGACAAGGTTGCATCAAGAAAAACTCCCGAGGAATGTAAAGTGGAGCCAGAGTTGGCACTTGAGTCTTGGCGAAACAGGACTAAGAGAACCGATCTTAAATAATGGGACAAAGGACAGGGCGTACAAAAAAAAATAATATCAAATTCCTAAATGAAAAATGAATATCTAGAAAAAAAAAACGATATAAAACTACGAAACTTTCCGGTTGACGACAAGACACGATCCTCATTACTATGGCAGCCTACTAGGTAGACACCAGCTACATATATCTCTGGTTACATAACTACATACACACAAACATAACATATTATTATAGAAGTTGGTTGGTATACTATCAGCAGACACTTAGTTCGCAGTTAACATTGATAATTTGTTCAAGGGAATCCTGTGTCTGGTTGCGAGACTTGGCTCCAATCTTTAAGACAGTCTGCGTGAAAGCGACCTTGTCATATTCGAACCCAGGAAGGATTCTGTGGTAAAAAAATAACCTGCAAGTTTATAACAAGTATTAGAGTACTCGACAAACTTGATTAAATACTACCTATTACTTCATTTTCAATTCTTGGATATGGATCTCTTTCATATTCTTCAAAATGTCTCTCTCGTGCGCCTTTTTGAAGTCATTGATGGATAAAATCGTTTGATCATCCCTTCTATGAACTATCATCACTTCTTTTCCTAATCCAAGGTTACTTACTGTTTCCCATTTGATTTATTAAACCAGCTTCAGAGGCCAATAATGCGTTTTTTAAATAAAAACATAATCATATCATATATATAAAGATGGTGGTAGATAATGGAAGTTTATCAAAATGTGTTAGATTATTTTAGCTTTTTTTCTCAAAACAGTACTAAACGGAATTTGTCTCATTTTAATCTGTGGCGCTACAAACAGTATGAGACTTACTTTTCTCAGCAAATATTTCCATCAAAGTCTATCCCTCACCATTTTTGGCCATTGGCCGATTCTCTAAGGCCCAACGTTCTTCTCAGTGCAATCTAGCCTTTGTAGTTTCCGTTTTCCTTGGCTTCTCCTTTCTTGCAAAAGATTCTGTTTGTCATCAGTTACTGATAATCTGTTCTAAAAACCAGTTTTATATACCATGGGAGTCGATTTTTTTGTTTAAATTTGGCCAAAATCACTACGCATTTCTAAAAGATAGTGGTTTTATCTACATAGTTTGCTATTGATCTCCATCTATGGTTAATATTTTCATACTTACCTATCTGGCCGCTGGCGCATGATCTTCCTTTCGAACATTTTCAGTCCAATAAGGCAAAAAAAAATCAACCAAAACCTGTTTTAATTGACACAAAGTTAAGGACTATCCTCTTCTTAAAGTAAAATTTGGGGGGAATATTGATGCAGTGAAAATGAGGTTTCCGGAACTTATGCCTTCAAAAAGAGACCTAACGGAACCATAGAGAGAATGCTAGAATAATGATTGCGTTGAATAGTATCATGGTTCAACAAGATTCTGGGATTCAACAGAGTCCATAAAGCCTCGCGTGTCGCAAATGAGAGTTGGCAGCCAAGCTACTGACATCAATTTATGAACAGCACAAACCATAGACAGATTTTATTTAGCCGTACGAGCAAAGAGACTTCTGGGGTTAAAACTAAACACACTCACACGTGATGGTGTTGTCTATCAAGGCCTTTCTAGTTCCACCACCACTACACCCAAACCAATCCATCGTTCACGTATCGTATCCACGTAAATTGTTTCTGAACATACTAGCAATGAATACCACGACATCTCGATAAAATAAACGATACTCGATCCTCAGAAATGTGTTCTAAATTTGCAAAAATATATTACTATACTAGATTATTCTATTATAGTTGATTTGCATTCATTTCGAAACTGGCCTACCACAAGGCTCACTTCCAATCCCTCTTCTATTTCTTTGTTATTCAAATACACACACAGATTCCAACATGCGGTAGCCACAACGTCATCATTTCAACGCAATTGCGTTCTATCGCTGCCGATTTTGAATTCTTTAGAATTCTTTAGTTCTTTAGAACATAATAAATAAACAAATAACCGTACGTAATAACAGTAATGAGGAAAAACGACTATTATGATGATTTTAATTTTTCTCGAGATTGTCGATGGGACACACAAACAAGTAGACAACTTCTAGAAGCTGGCATGATAGTCTCGACTAAGTTCGTATGTGTGTGTTGGAGCAGTAGACGGTACACGTACATTCGCACACATAGGAGGGAGAGGAAAGAACAGCTGATTGTCGGTCGGTACATAGCACAGTATACGGAACACGGGCCGGGCCGCTATCAGAGGATACGTAGGCACTGCACGGCTGGGCTACACATGCATAACATATAACTAACTGGTGAGTGCGTATAATATGCAGACCTAGAAGACCAGCATCTACAATATGCAGTAAAGAGAATATCATAATAATAATATAGTCTGGTATATTCTGCAAGTTACAGGCGTAACGCGAACTCGATCCTTTTTTTTACATATTTAAATCACTGAACGTAACAAATTAATTCTGCATTATAACTAGCAAAATTACATGCAATCGAGATCCAATCCAAACTCCCTTAAGACCCCACTTAGGGGCATAGGGAGGACAAGAGGATAAGAGCCTTAGGGGCATAGGGAGGACAAGAGCAAGAGAACATCCAACAAGAGCTCTCCATTGCGCTCGATGTTGCGCAACGTTAATGACCTCCTCCCACACCATGTCCAGATTCCTCAGCTCTGCTTCGAAGGAGTGGAACACAATATGAGAGGGTCTTCCTCGTCCTCGGGACCCTGATGGGAGGAAGAACAGCGCTCTCCTCGGCCAACTGTCATTCGGCATCCTTGACACATGTCCCAGCCAAGTCCATCTCCTCCACATAATAGTAGAGGTGATGGGCTCACGCTGGGTGCGCCGGCGTATAGCGTCGTTCGTGATGCGGTGGTACCATCTTATACCCAAAATTCTCCTGAGGCACTTCGTTTCGAATGCAGATACTTTTTGTGCCTGGGCCAAAGTCAGGTGCCAGGACTCACACCCATACAGGAGAATGAGCAACACACACGCATCAAACAGTTTACATTTCGTCTCGACACTAAACGCCGACGCCTTCCATATCTTGGTCATGTTGTTGAAGGCGCCACTTGCCATACCGATACGTATCGGGAGCTCAATTGAGATATTATGTGATTTTATTTGTGTGCTCTTTTTATTTTTCGCCCAAATATTCGGTATCACATGATTATTTTACGCTATATTGTCGCATCTGTTCTTCCATTAACTCATTCCGCATCATTATTGCCGGTCGTTAGTCTTTTAACAGTTTCCAAATATGTAAAAACCAGACCTAAATCTGCAATTCTTCAATACAGCGTCCCCACCTTCTTCCCTATTCCTCTCAACATCTTGTCCATTCTATCCCTGTGTGTTTCTCCTCATACTGTAACGTTTATATTTGTATGTATTTAATATACGTAATTGTTTATTTTTTAGCATTATCTATTGTTTTGTCAATTTTTACCTTTTTGATATATTATGTTGTTTGTTTTAACTGGGTTGGGTGGCAGAGATCCTTCGGGATCAGTCCGCCCTTTCTTTTATCCAAATGTTTTCTTTGTCACCACATTGTACTTATGATAATCAATAAAGTTTTATTTATTTATTTGTATTATCTTTCTGGGTAGCTTAGTGCTGAAACTTTCTTATGCTGTACAAGCATCTATGCAGATTTGGGTACCTTACCAATTATCCGGTCCTAATATTTCCTTCAATATTGTAGCATGGACGCAGAGGTTAAAACTACCGGAAGGTTTCTTTGCTAAGGTACCCGTCTCAGATATTAACTTAAGGATAAATTAGTAGCTAATGGATGCTCTATGATACCAGGCAACCTCAGGTTGGCTTTCTTATAGCCTTACTCGTACACGCGGGTCTTTTGATTTTTGATTCTGAGGGGTTTGGACTTTTGGTTACATATCTCAGGATATGGAGGATGCATCTGACACCTCTGTAGAGATTTTTGAAGATTTTGTGCTAGGGTACTGCAAGCAACTCCACAGAGATGACCTGATGTGGATGATATAGAGGACGTTAGGTCACATGAACAAAAATAATTGTTCCAACTGAGAGATATAGATATAGGGTATCCTGTTAGGACCTTCGGGAGTGAAGGGGATCAAAAAGACTATAAAGAAATCTTGTTGAGGAGAGTAAGAGCCGGCAAGAGGAACTGAAACTCTACAGGAGTCTTCTGGAGACGAAGCACAATAAGAGGCAGCGCTCCATGAACAAATTTCTTCTTCTTCTTCAATGGCGCTACAGCCCAAATCGAGCCTTGGCCTCCTGCAACTTTCGCCTCCACAGCTCCCTTTCCCCAGCCGCCCCTCTCCAATTGTTCACCTGCAAGAGTTGCGCTGCCTCTCTCTTCACGTCTTCCTCCCACCTCAGTCTCGGTCTGTCCACTCTTCTTCTCCCCCCTGGATGTCCTGTCACCATGAACAAATTTAAGGATGTTTTATTTTATTGCGAATATAAAACAAATAATAACAAAAAGTTAGCGAGTCCCGCCAAATGTTGAAGATTTGTCGGCGTGTTCTTTTTCACTTACAACTTGATCCAATATATTAAAATAAATTTAAACTTTAATTCAAAAACTAGTTATACATAAATAAATGCTCACTTTATTAACCATTCCTTGACTGTGACAATGTTTTTACTTTTGCATTTCATAATAGATGCCGGCATCGTAAAGTATATTTGGCACGTTATATTCCAACCTAATTTTCTTTTACCGTACTTATTATTCAATTTGGGGACCACGACATACCCGTCATTAAACTTAAATCTAGTGTGATTTATGTATATGTCGCGGTTTGTCTTTATATTCGTTTTTTGAAAACTGGTCAAGGAGCATTTTCTGCCAGAACAAGCCTTTAGCTGATAACACGTTCAATTTTTTTTTATATAATGAAATATTATGTCACAAAAGATCTATTTTTGTCACAGTGTCACTAGGGGTGTATGGTTCATTTAGGTATATAGTTGCCTAGAATTTCGAAAAAACTACCTATTTCCCTAACCTCCAAGTAACCCACGGGCACTGCACCGAGCATAGGAACTGGTTGGTTTTGCGAGCACATACACAGCCATAACTCAGGTAGGTAAATCCGTATGTAACACGTACATCCATAGAGACTAACTGTATAAATAAATAAAATGCAAACCGATAGATTGGATTTATTTATGACGTCCAAAATGAATGTGGAAGTCGGGGGTTGGATGAAATAAAAAATCAAACCGTTTCCCATTTCGGGGGTTGATTTAAAGACTCTCATTCGCCAAATTATTGGAGTCTTTCAAACTTTACCTCAATAAAATCGAGCAGCGGTTCTCAAATAGTGGTCGAGAGTCACTAGACGACACTGTCAACTTCGTATCACATATATATATATATATATATATCCTAAGCAGACTCATACCCCAATTCCCTATCAGATCCGCTAAAATTATTTAGCATCAAGTAAAATTTTGAATTTCGCGGGCAATGTCAAGTGATTTCAACCAATCCGAACTAAATTACAGAAGAAATCGATCGAAATGAATATAGCTGCAAGTGATTTCAAAAGAATTATTTCCTCATGTCAAAACTATAATCATAGCCGCCAAATTTCCTTATTTTTTCAAAACAAATTCATCTTGATCAATAATAATATAACCGCTATTAACGTATCTTTTATGATGAAAACAAGAGCAAAATAATATTTTTACTGAAAATAATAAATTATTTTGTTTTCATTGTTGGTTTTAACAGTTGTATCTGAGAAAAAATTGACAAGAGTAGTTTTGACATAATAAAAGCGGTTCCTCTAAAATTTTGTCGGGTCTTTCTAATGTGACGCTTGAATTGATCGAATAGCGGGCCACTTTTGAGGTATTATGATAATTTAAGTGGAACAGTCAGTTCAAATCTACTCTTTTCATATTAGTTTTTGGCAGATTGTGTTAGCGGATCTGATGGGGAATCGGGATATCACTCTTACTTACTTAATCCACGTTCGCTCCCAGTGTGGAGCATGCAAGCAAAATTAAAAAAAACAAGCGAAATTCCTCCTCTATCTTGCGCCAGTTGCACAGCTTCACCCAGCTTAGTCCAGCATCTTGTAGAACCGCAGTGTATGCCCGCTTGATTGTTAATTTCGGCCTGCCTCGCCTTCTTGTCCCATCCGGGTTGTAGAAAAGACTTGCATACTCAAGACTCTCGGGGGACATGCAGAGAACATGGCCAAGCCAGCTCAATCTGCGATTCTGGATTACTGAGGTGATTGGCTGTTGTGCTGTTCTGGCGCGTACGGTCTCATTTGAGATATAGTGGTAAATTAAAAAAATAAAATAGAATGTAAAAGAATAAATGACTTGTCTATGTTTCTGGATAGAAAATAGTGGAGGTCAGTTTATAATAGAAATTTTACGGGTCGAAAAGTTTGGGAATCTCAGAAATAACGTTATTCATTTTGCTTCAAATGGTCCCCAAATAGTGCATAGTATTTATGACATAAATCCACCCACACTACGAGAGCTTTACCAGATGGCGGCAGGTGTGCGATACTTTATGAAACACAGCTAAGAGCCAAACCACTACCAATAGACATTCAGAATGGGTGGTGACTTTCCATGCTATTTATTATCTATCTAATAAAGTAACGGTAGCTTACGGTAAAAAATATACAAAGGACAAACACTCAATTAGGTAACATTGATTTTGATACTAAAGTTTGATACTGAAGATGCCACATTCGAAACAAAATTTTCAAAATACTATATCACATAATGCAATCCTGTTACCATTAATGATGTATGGATTTGAAAGGTGGACATGGTCGAAAAAAGAAGAATATAGTAGAAATGTAGAATAGATGAAAGCTATACGAAGGATATGTGAAAAGACTTTGCGGGATATTGAAAGAGATGAGAATATAAAATTTATAAGTTGTTGAACATGCATTTTTCTTGGTGGAAGTAATTTAAATAAAAAACTTTTTAACTATTCTACAAATTTATTGTACCTGACATGTTTCGAAGGGGCACGCCCTTCATGGTCACAGGTTATTTGAAAAAAAAAACTCACTGGTTTTTTGTCAGGTAAACAAAAAACTCATGTCAGGTACAATAAATTTGTGGAATAGTTAAAAAGTTTTTTATTTAAATTAGATGAGAATATATTCAGGAATAAATGTGGTAGGGGAGTTGGTGTTGTGACGAAGGTGACAAAGATGAAAGACAACTGAGATAGTTTGGGCATGTGGAAAGAATGGATGCAAACAGAATGACGAAGAAAGGAAATAATATAATAAAAATAATTTATAAGGCTGAAAGGAAAGGTGTAAGAAAGGGTGGACGACCGAAAATGACGTGGAACGAACACATCCTCAAGGAAGGCCAGGTAAGAAGTAAGAGAAATAGGAGAGGTTGTATGAGAAATTTTAGGCGGTGGAATAGGCGAAAGAAGTGTGCTTGGGTAGAAAAGAGTTGAGGTTCGTTCTCTCTGCCTACTCCTTATGGGACACGGAGTGATGTGTAAAAAAATGTCACACATTTGTTTATGAGATATGGAGGTGAAAAGACGTTGAGGGGAAGGAAAAGCAGTGACAATTCCAAAAAATATCATCGTAGATGGTTCTTCATTAGAAATAGACAAGTGCGCTTTCGTTGCGAATACAACAAGTATATTCGGGGCGGAGCTAAAAATTATTTGAACGGTTTCTTTAGCTTTCTTCTGTCTCTTTCCGCCTTGTTGTTTTGAATGATTATTCGAAGTGAGATAGCAATACAAAAATTAAATTTTGTGTTTGGTAGTATCTAGAGACTTTTGAAAAAGGAATCTAAATTTAATACAAGTACGAGAAAGCGTAGATACATTTAAAAATAGTACTTACGACCTTTTAGGTCTTAGACCATTACAAGGGTGACGGTCAGTCAACTCTTTTTATTGCCTCATTTTATTAGGAGATTCCGCCTGAAGTACTTACGTTTTCTCTATTTCTCTTTAAAGGCTTGCCGTTGCACTTTCGTCCAATAAAAAACGCTTGTCAAGCAGATGATAGGTATATGATAAAGAGGTGTGTCCTACCTTTATTTGCTCAAAATGCTGCAAATTCGTATACTTTCTAGTCATTCTCTCCAGAGTAACACAATAATTCAATACCTAGATACTAGAATTTACATCTCACCCCATATGGAGAGACGAACCATGTATGCAATCCATTATTGTAGGTTATTTAACCCACTTTTTTTATTCTGCAGGGGTGCACACTTGCAGGTTGCGGCCTGAACTCGGGCTCGACTATTAATCCCACCACTTAACATACATCTAATGGGATTATTTTACAGTCAAATATTTAGTATTGCCATACCGAATGCATGCACCGAAATACACTCTAAAACACATTTCCACACTTGACCATTTCGTCGGACGGGTAAATCGTATTACCGGTAAACCAAGTCGGACGACGTCACCCTTGTTCTATTGGAGAATTTTTCTTCAAGTTCGATTACGGAGGAGCTTGGACTAATCCTGAATCTATGCCATCTGATCGGATGGATTTGTTGAAAAGCTGCTCTTCGCTGCGCTGAAGAAAGTGTTATTTACCTCGTTGAAGGCGATTAGAAATTGGGATCCTATTCTCGAATGTCGATCGATGGGTTTTCCAATATAATTTTTATGACTTTCGTATGATTTTTCGTACGTTTTCTATGGATTATCCTGCCACTTGCGTCGAGTGTAACTTGACCACTCGAATTATTGTTCAACTCGTAGCATCTGTCAAAAATGCCGGGCTCATGGTAAACATAAAAACAAGACATGCATAATAATTTATCGCGTGTTGTTATTATCACTTAATATGCACCGGACGATCGCCAATCTACAAGTCAATCGACAATTTTCGTGCACGAAAATTTTTCTATAGGCATTAAAGAATCGACCCACTGACTACCAATGGAAATTAAGTTTTTAAAAACTCTGTCCGTCAAATCGGATAGTGTGTTCCGTCTCTAACTCCAACACACACCCAGCGGACACACGCGCTTCTCCCGCCTATAAAAGTTTATATTTACCAAAACATTATTAACACTGTGGTGTCTCATTATATCTCTGGATGGTTCTACACTGAATATAATTAATTGACACATCGCGTTATTTGTCAATGACGCTAGTCATTTTTAACTTCCTTTTTTTGGTCGAAACTCGCAGCCTAATTTCAACCATACATTGCATCTTTTAAATTTGTCATTTTTAAAGTAGGTACGTAGTTTAAATTGAAGTTACTATATAACATTGTAAATTAAAAAAACTAGTCTTAATTTCTTATGCCAATCCCAATCCAAACTGCCTTACGTCCCACTTAGGAGCATAGGGAGGCAACAAGAACTCTCCATTGCACTCGAACTTAAGCAATGTTTATGACCTCCTCCCGCACCATATCCAGATCCTTCAGCTCTGCTTCAAAGAAGCGGAATTTGTTATACCACGTTTATTTATTAAATAATTTGTTATAAGAATAAAAAACATGGTACTGTATAAAAAATTTAGACCATTTTTTTAATTTTTAATTTAATGAATAAATACCTACCACCGCTTGGTGGTATACCTACCACCAAGCACCTTCGGCCCAAACAAGTGTCATTTTTATTTGCAAACTACAACCGCCCTTGAGGTGACTACTGTTGTCACTAAATGGCGCACTATAACTATAAGTTGTCCTCATATTATTATTATTAATTGAATACATATATATTATACAACAGCCTTATTTTGCAGTTTTCAAGATTTATGTCAAACATTATTACTAGCACTAAGCCACCAATACTCTGTAGCTTTTTTCTAGCTAGATTTGATCAAGTTAATTAAGCGGTATAAAGAAGTGTAAACAGCAGTTAGAGCGCTCTAGCAGAAACCATTCAATCTCTAGGTGGAAGAGTGTCTACTGTCTAGTCTTATAGTAATACTGTACAATCGTGGAATTATTTTCATGCTTAGCAACCAAAATCTAAATGTCATAATGACATTGTTATTGGCATGGGAGGTTGCTTTGCATATTCATTACAATTATTGAAGCGGAATTGCGATGAAAATGCAAAGCAACCTCCCATGTCAAATGCAAAAGAAAAAGGAGAGGTTGTATGAGAAATAGTTTATCGGTGGAATAAGCAAAAGAAGTGTGCTTGAGTAAAGAGTGGAGGTCCTTTCTCTCTATTCTTTTAGGAAAACAGAAGGCTGCACTCCCTAACTAGAGAACATGACAAGATCTCACAAAACTACGAAAATATTGACCAACATTGTCCTTAACAACCTTAATCGGAGCATCAGATCTGGAACAGAAGTCCAAAAACCCTCCACTGCGAACAACCTTCAACCTACAATAATTAATGGCTCATAACAACGAATACAACATCTTGGATGCATGGAGCACTGAGTGGCGCGAATGCATGGCGGAGTCATCTGCGGATCTTCCACCTTGCATCACTGAAACACCGCCTGGATTCAATCTACCAAGGAAGACATGGTTTGCTTTAAACAGGATCAGAACAGGCCATGGCATGTACGCATGGATTTCACCCATAAATGTGGTTAGCGGGAGTCTCCCGAGTGCGACTGCAGAACTGATAGGCAGCCACATAGTATAGGAATACAACAACAGAGCATACGAGGGTAGTCTCTCGTACTCCGCTACACTGACAAACAGAGCAATAAACTACATTTGAGAGCTAAATTTGACCATTTGACCAGCAGGAATATTTCCCCTATGCTCCGATCCTTTTTATTGTTTTCACTGTATAACAAAAATGTACTTTTCCTATTAATCGTATGGCTCATAACAACGAATACAACATCTTGGATGCATGGAGCACTGAGTGGGGCGAATTCATGGCGGAGTCATCTGTAGATCTTTTGTGGCTGTGGATTTCATATTGTATTGAATTCTATATATTTTGATGAACTGGCCATACACTTAATAAAATAGGCAATCAGAGTGATGGGTAAAACCAAAAAACAACCGTACCTATTCGTCCCGCATCAAAATGAAACGGTTCTTCTATTCCCATCTATTATTGGTATCATTGTTTCTACAATACAGAGTATGGTCCCTTCCACATGGCATTATGTTTTTGTTGTTTTTTGTGTTCTCATGAGAGGATACTCAACACCCTGTTACATTCTCCAAGTTAACACGTGTGCAGGCACAGCATCTGGATGCACTGCCATCACTCATCACGCAGCTATGGGGTCCCGTGTTTTGACCTGAAACACCATGTCCCGGCAACAAACGAAAACCGTCGTCAAAAATGTCGATCATTCTGTGTCCATAAGAATCTGTGTTTCAAATTTATTTCTTCAGTTTCTTATTGTTATGGTCTCATAATTTGATCTCCAGAGATCTAAGCCATTATATCGCATCATCCGTCAGTGTGTGTAGTCCTTCTTTGAATGCGTATCGTATATGGCGCATTCTTTTATCGTTATCATAATATGTTCGATTGCTTGTATCATCCCACATGTGCATGCTTGTGACTCCATCCATCCACATTTATGTTGGTTTGAAGCGGTGCAGCCTACATCAAATCTTATTCGGTTAACTTTACACCATATCTTTCTGGGTTGCGTTGAGTCAGACAGTTCTTTTAACCTCCAGGGACCAAAGACATTTCGTCAGTGCGTGCAAGTCCTGCAATCCTACTTGAATGTGTACTTCGGGTACTCGTTTATCAGGTGATCGTTTATTTTCTGTCGATACGGACCAATTTTGTCTTCATTATTGCCATCTGTAGAGAAATCTGCACTTGTATCTGAAGCAACCACTACGTATTTGGGGATTTTAGTCGGATTAGAGGCAGATTTTATACATCAATATGGATCTTGATTTTCATATTACTAACTGATATCCGTCTTGTTAATATCTTCGAAAAATGATTAATTTTCAACAGATAGTTCTCTTTATGTACTGAAATTTTACTGCCAAGATCCATAATAATTTTAGAAATTGATTTGAATCAATCGAATCTCCTTTCACGCCCCACAGGGCCATAGGGAGGCAACAAGAGCTCTCCTTGCGCTCGATCTTGCGCAATATTTATGACCTCCTTCCACACCATACCCAAATCCTTCAGCTCTGCTTCTAAGGAGCGGAACTCGGTATGAGAGTGTTTTTCTCGTCTTCGGAACCATGATGGCTGGAGGAACAGAGCTCTCCTCGGCCAAATATCATTTGGCATCCTTAACACATGACTCAGCCAAATTCATCTACACTCCAGAATGGTGGAAATTATGGGCCTACACTGAGTGCGCCGGCGTATAGTGTTTCGTGATGCGGTGGTACCATCTTATACCTACCCGAAATCTCCTGAAATACATTGTTTCAAATGAAGACTTTTTATGCCTGGTCTTTCATCAAACAGTTCACATTTCGTCTCGACACTAAACGCCGACGCCTTCCATATTTTGGTCATGTTGTTGAAGGCGCCACTTGCCATACCGATATGTATCGGGAGCTCAGCCTCGAGGATACCAGTGGTGGCAATGGTTGCTCCCAGGTAG
Source organism: Mystacides longicornis (assembly GCA_963576905.1). Taxonomy (NCBI): domain Eukaryota; kingdom Metazoa; phylum Arthropoda; class Insecta; order Trichoptera; family Leptoceridae; genus Mystacides; species Mystacides longicornis. Next base: position 24,345,119 of record OY756437.1, read on the forward strand.
GTCAGTAGCATTAATTTTTATAATAATCTTCTATATTTTCAAACCCATATTATAACCCAAAAAGAAGAAAGGTACTTCGAATTAATAATTATTTATTTTTTTCATTGGCATTCCATTCACAGTCGGATGATCTCATGCCACTAATAAATTATAAAAAAAGCTGCTAACCTAGGGTAGCCCAGAACTCATAGTATATTATAACAGCCTTTTCGTGTAAAACATATCTTTGCATAAAAATTCATAATTTTACGATTTAAATGAATTTATCCTTGGAATTATTATGGAAACTTTAAAATGATATTGGAGCTTTTTATTATCTGCTTTAGAACTACATATTCAATATTAATCGGTACTTTAAGGGGGACCCACTGAAGTTACGGACCTCAAATTTTACGTGCTTGTGTAGGAGCATAAGACCAACCCGTATACCAAATTTTATGAAAATCGAAGAAATTTTTCTTTTTTAGCCCTTTTTCTAGAACAAGTGAAATTTTCTTTGGATACTTTAAGAGGGTTCCCCTGAAGGTACAGATCTCAACATTTTACTGACTCATCTACATCGAGGGGCTAACCGTTCTACCAAATTTCAATCAAATCGGATAAGAATTACTATGAGTTATGGGTGCGCACACTTTTGTGGCGTACGGGTACGCGGAAATTTAAAAAAAAATGCATTTTTGGAATCTACACACTCGAAAACGTCGAGAAAATTAATTTCAGCGAAATCTATTTTTTTTTGAAATCCGATCACAAGACTCATGTATATTCCATATACTATGAGTAATTAATTACTCCAAAAATTATTCGACATGTGTACTTAGATTTAATTTCGAGAATGTCTGCACAAAGCGAGACGGCCCGGTTGTGGGGAAGTTTTTCAATCTTTCAAAGGGAAATTGGAAATCAATATGGCTTAATATCTTCTCCTTCGCTATCATAAACAATTAGGTACCTATGTTCCAAAGAGAATTAATTAGTTTTTGTTTTGTACTCTATGCTACACAGGTACAGCACCTCTCCCCGGAGAACTGTCTCCTTGTCCCGGCCAAAAGGGATGCTGCTAGAATGTTGCAATAGTAATTTGAAGACTCCGGGTTCAAATTACCTAGCAGTCGCTAAGAGTTTGTTGGTCCAATGCAGTGAGGCGAGTTATTCAACTGGACAGCTGTACAATGTGTTGGACACTTCTTGATCAAACTGAGTGCACGAATAGACAAAAATTCATCGTTGAAAATGCGAAAAAATTCCTTCTTTTTCAGTGTGTGATTTTCAATGCGTTTTTTCACGGTTGATTGATAGATAATGCTTCAAGCATGAAGTTCCGCCGGCTATAATGACACCTATGTAAATAGAAGATTATTATTTACTTATTTATTATTATTATTCAAATAATTTATTCATAAATTCAATATCTCTAATATAAATTAAAGTCGGGTTAGTGCGAACACTTATAACTCGAGATGTTTGATTTATTGGATTCTTCTCCGCTCCGGATAACAGAATAACTAATAAAAAGTTGAAAAATGGATAATGGATAGTATAAAATATAATATTAAAGTTAGTATGGAACGGACTTTCGACGACGCGCCAACGCCATAATGGTAGTTCCCTCTCATTCTCGCATACTTGATTGCCGCTCTTACAGTAGCCCATCCACTTACTCTAATTTTCATACAAAGTCAGTACATAGAAGTATAATGTCTGCGCGTGCATATTATATTCTCGCGTTGTTCCCGCCTGAGTTTTGTTGAATACGAATTAAATATGGATGTTTTGAAAATATTTTAATGTTTACATTTTATTAGCTTAACTGAATCGAAATAATTATGTATTTTTTATGAGGGCGCAGTGCACATTATGTACATTTGAACGGGCCGCCTCGGGTTTGAACCACAGGACAACGTTGGTCGGGAAAGCTAGTATAATATAAATAGCATACTTTATTACAAAAAAAAAATTAAAGACAATTTTAAACACTTAATATGAAAATATCGGTCTTGTCTCTCATGATACATCACGATGAAATGTAATCATGAGAGACCTTCGAACTACAGAGAAAGGAACTTTCCCTACATGAGGACAACAGTACTTACTGCCTTTTGAATGGCATATCTGAGACCGCTACATATGCTAAGTTTCCCTAGATTATTATTATTCTTTTATAGGGGCGCTTAAAGTTTTCGAAATTGAAAAATTGTGTTTTTTTTAAATTTATCATCAACAAATCTGCATATTTTCATTAAATTAACTTCATTGGAAACCCGAAAAAATATACCTACTTATATAGGTAAGAAAAAATCGTGATAAAAAAAATTAATGGAGAAGGTGTGAAAAACGTTTTTTTTTTCAATGAATGTGTTTTCTGTAACGTTGTGATACTTCTCCATAAAAACGTTTTTTTTTTGTTTGTTTTTGATCTTTAACTTTTGAATTAGGTTGTTAAAGTACACTTTTTTCTAAGTAGGTAGTATTAAATGTTACATTTTATACTACTTATGAATTTCAAAACGATTTGTTCTGAAGTTGACGCGAACAACGACATGGTGCCTCTATAAACGAAGAGGATGAAATTTTAGCATGGATGAATATCCACGAATTTTTGTCTATTATTTTTATTGTTTGATCAAGTGTCTAAATTACTCATAGTATGATAGCCCAGAATAATTTGTGACACTAACTTGTGTTTGTCATTTACTTTCAGTGGACCAAAATTTTGGAACGCACATTTTATCTATAATAATGTTGACTACCTATACTAGATTTCCCAAATGACGTTGTTCTCAGTTGTAGGTATATAGTGATATCCAAATCCAAACTCTCTTTAGACCCCACTTAGGGGCATAGGGAGGCAACGAGAGCTCTCCATTGCGCTCAGATTATGGTATGGGATTTTGGATTGCATTAGATGTAAGTATTATTATTAGGTATTGTGGTTAGAGGCTACCCAAAAGATAATCTCTAACCTAAAATGGCACTATGACGAGAAAGAACAAAACATGTCAACGATACATTTTTTATACCCATCACGCCGTTTCCCGAAGGGGGGAGGCAGAGAGTACGGACTTCCATTCCTTCCTATTCAAACATGTCAACGATACTGTCAAATTTATTTCTATTTGTTAATAACCACAAGAAAAATTGAACTAGGAATAGGTGCCAATTAATTTCATTAAACATTCTTTTTCATCAGAAGTACCAACGCAGACTGCAAAAACAGTGTAAGTAACATAGCGGTTTAATTTGCTGTCCCTGGCAGATGCTGATGTCGCTGCAGCAGGTGTCAAGATGGAGGCGAGTGGCCGCAAGGTTGGCAGACAGACGTCAGGTTCCGCAACACCTAATTACTTTCCGACCAGCAAAATCAATTATTTGTTACGCAGGACAAAGGAATTTTATTCAAAAATTGTCACATTATTCAAGAGATGTCGTTAATTTCTACTTGAGTAGTTCCATACCATCTTGGTATAAAAAGCTTCAGATATTTTCTTCCATATTTAAAATGTTTCATCCCCCCCCCCTAATTTAGGTTATTCAACATTTACCACTTACCTTACCTTACGATGTACCTATTGTATAAAAATTTGCAAACTTTGCTGGTTTATAATTTGTAATGAACTAATTGCTTTTTATAACTGTATGCTTGTTAAAATAAAGTCAAAAAAAAATATAAAATAGCTACTAGACCAGCTAGCTGACCCGACAGACAATGTCCTGTCCTGTCTTTGCTATGAATATTGAATTCGAATTTGTATGCACCAACTATTAAACAGACGTCAATGCCAATTAAAATTCAAAATTAGAATTAAATTATAGTGCCAAAAAGCACTTAGAAGGCTACCTACATTTCTTAAATTTTCTAATGTTTCAAGTGAATTTCTTTATTTATCCTTTTGCACAATTTTCCTTCAAAAACAATGACACGGACAGTCGGACACGTCAATTTGAAATGTTGATATGTACAAATTATTTTCTATTATATATACATAATTAAAGACAATATTAATCTATTCACAATTTGACCACAGATAAACATAATAAGAATATATTATAGGAGTTTCGGCGAACTTAATTGCGAGTGATCATTCCAAGCCAGCCTTCAAAATAACAGTAGAAGACGGTCGTAAGCCCGAAGTGGTTTGTTCCATTTAAAAATCGAACATCAGTAATGAATCTTTAGAGTCATTAGTTGTTACATATTCGATAACAATATATTAGGATGCGTCTGTGTCAATGTCAAATACATCGAAGTGTGTGTGAGTGTTAAATACTCCTCCGTCCGCAGAATTTCCGTAAAAACGGTCACAAAGTTTTTGCTTCACATATTAAATATATAGATATTTGATAGTACCCAGGTAGAACCCCTTTAAATTAAATTCGATTTGATGATTTTGATCTGGAAGCGACCAGAGGATGAAATAGCCGCAATATTTGGTTAATAATTCCTAAAATGGTTTCTCTTGTGCGGCGGCATACCAATCAATTAGTCACGATAGAAACATGTTGCCTGTTCGTATCCTAGGAAGGACCCAGACACCTACTTACACTATTGTCCAAACAATATTCATTCATTGTTTGTTTGTTTGTATTGGTGTTGGCCTGTCTTTATGAATTGGAAGACATTCTCAGCTCCGCAGGGTGCCATCTGAATGAATGACAATAGGATATTCTTGCTCACACATTTTTTTTACTCGTCAAGCCGTGTCTGGTATAGGCAGAGAGAATCGACCTCCACCTTTCTATCGAAGCACACTTTTTTCGACATACCATTTCTCAAACAACCTCTCCTATTTCTCTTTCTTCAGACCTTCATAACTTAGGTATGATGGAGTAGAGATAGCTTAATGAAATTTACACAATACATAGTTTGAAAAATTAAAAAGTTTTTAAAAAAATATTTTAGAAAAAAAATTATGTCAATATTTTTTTAAATCGTTTTTGTAAAATTTTAAATTTACCTTATTTTGAGATTCAACATTATTTTTTATTGGCACGGACCCATAATTAATATTGTTTGTGTATCTACTAGAGAAGTAGAAAAAAAAAGTATGCATGTTCCCTAACTATTGGTGTCTCTGTAACCATTTAAATATTGTACGTCAGGGTTTAACAAAAAAAAGTACTAAATTTATAATTATAACTCGAAAACTGACCTCAGCAGTCTAGTGGCAAAGGCTCCGACTTTAAATCAAAAGGTCCCGGGTTCGTTCGATTCCCGGGTCGGGAGAAATTTTTATTGTGTTTTTTCACTTGAATTTTCTACTTGGGGTTGGAATTCTGTCTCAGATTGGACGGGACCGGTTAACTGGTAGAGAATGCTTCAAGTATTATGTTCCGCCGGCTATACTGACACCTATGTATAGAAGAATATTATTTATTTATTATTTATTAAAACTACAAAACAATCGCTATTGAGGTATTTGGATAGCCCTAAAGGTGTTCTATCTCTGGACTTTCGCTTAGTCCTACTTTCTGGGACACCCTGTAGAAGTGTAGAAGTATTGATCAATATTTACCAAATTAATATAAGAATAGCACCTGGTAGAGTGTGAAGTTTGTAGTTTGTGTTATTAAATCTCGTCTACCAATCATCCCGAGCCGTCAGACTGACGTTTGAGACGCGGACGAGCTCCACTGCGCAATAGGAAGGTCAAAATAGTCATGCGCTCAAGGAAAATACATTTAAATAATATGCTTAAATTATCTAAGGTTGTATCGATGTTCAAATAATGTTATTTGCATTCAATCTAGAATTTGTATGTCGGGGTTTGTTTTTTAAACTATTTTTATAAAACATAATATTTCTTACAAAGATAACGTTAGGATCACAACCAATGAAATGACATTCAACCCTTTTCAACCCTTACACATGCATTAGTTGCATGCTTACGACGTACCTATGTCCTAATATCGACCCCTCACCACACCACTAGATGTAGAGAGTTAATTATTGGTACCTACTAGTGATCGACCAGTGCTCGAAATTCCATCATAACTTATTTAAATCATAAGTTTGAACATTTTTAAATAGGTTCCATTCTCAAAGACAGAGCGAGCGCTATTTCAAAAAATTCTATCAAAAACAATGACATGGATAGGTCCGCCAAATTTGAAATGTCGATATGTACAAAGTTTTTTCTATCATTACCAAAGACAAACAATATACTTAATTCTATTCTCAATAATTTATATCCCACCATTTCAAATCTTTCTGCGCCCATTATGAGGCGCTATACAATTTACATTTGTTTCTATAAAGTCGATGTTCTTATAAGTAGTCTGTGGAAGTGTGTGTGTGAGTACCAAATACATAACATTACAGTAGTGTTTGTAATGTTTTTTTATTGATTTAATATTTTTATGCATATCTATTTAAAAAAATATATTAGCATTCGCCACTCCTTCTCATTACCTATAAACTATAAGTGTGCGAAATTTCATACTCCTCCGTCCGCGTAATTTTCGTAAAAATAGTCACAAAGTTTTTCCTTCTCATATTAATATAGATAATGAATTGAATTCCGACGGCTTTCGTTCGAATCCCGATGCTGACCATTTCCACTTTCATAACACAAACTTTTGCTTTATGTGAAATAGGTATGTTGAAAATGTATTTGTGTTCACTTGGGGTGAGTAAAGATTAAAGATTAAAGATTTAGCCAGTAGGTACCCAGAATATTCTAAAAAAACATGTTATATCTATGGGAAAAAACCACAAATTTTACATGTAAAATATGCTGCATTATAATTGATTAAGTTCGTGCGTAACTCTGAACTTTCCTTCACACACTACTTCACGCAAAATATTTTTCATATATACGACTAAACCGATTTAACCACGGGAAATATTTTTTCATACAATATATAAGAGTAAGTCGATATTCGAAAAAATATTATATCGACGAATTACGTAACACTTGGACAGAGGTTCCAACATTCAACTGTTGCTACGGGAAAAAATGCACAATTTTTTTTATTTCAGTGGGCGTCTTGTTTATGGTGGTATCCAAGCTACGCTTAGTGACATTAAACGTCAAGCTTTCTCTGTCTCTTTCGCACATTCGTTATTTTGCTGCACGGAGTGAAAGAGATAAACCTATAAGAGGGTAGACAATGTCTAGTAGAACGGAGTGATTGCGGAATCCTTACGGTGTGTGTGAGCTATGGGCAAGATTTGAACCACGATGCACCTTGAGGTGGCGTCTGCAAGTTCATTCCTCGACACGATAAACCATTAGCCACAGTGGACGGGGAATTATCCGGATCAATCGATAAGCCGACTTTCACGATATGCGTATTTGATATAGGTAGGTACTAAACAAAATTAAGAAAAACAGATTTTACTAGCTGACCCACCCGCCGAAAAAAAATTGACTTATGGCATGAATTAAATACAGTTTATGAATTAAATTTTAAAGAATTTGTAACAACTAATGACTCTTACAATTCATTACTAATGTTCGATTTTTAAATGGAACACACCACTACGGGCTTACGACCGTCTTCTACTGTTATTTCGAAGTCTGGCTTAGTGTGTTCACTTTACGTTAACAACGTTCGCCATTAGGTGGTAATGTTTGTCTCCGAAACTCCTAATAATGAGAATTCTCAACATGTTCAACATACCTAAGTGTACCTAAATGTTTTCCATTTAACTACAGTTTTTTGGAAAATAATTCATTCTTAACGATCAGATGGTGCTATGATACGGTAAGAACACGTAGAAAGCAGATTCCGACCCGCGCCGACCAGCTCATAGATTGTTGTCTATGGTTTCAATGCATTTAGATGGGCATGCCGGAAAGCGGGTTCCTGCTTTTTCTGTGGGTATCCCCATTCAAATGCATAGTAACATTCTTTACGCCGGTCGGCGCGGGTCGGAATCGGCTTGCTACGTGTTCTCACCCTTAGGCGTTTTCCGTTATTCCCACCTCAAGCTGTCAGTATACTCATCACGTACAAGCGTTTTTTCTTTTATTGATTTATCAATTAATCAAATAATGTATTTTGTTTTAAAATGCCTCCTGCAGTATGTTTACCCATGTGATTAAATAACAGGCTTGGGAAAGATTTTGATATGTAACCCAATAAAATATTGTTTTATTTATTGAAGATGTCATTTAATTTATACATCCCAGTTTATCGGCGGTCCACTGTACATTTTCTATGAATAATTGTTGCGAACGATGGCGTGAGGAGTCGACTTGGAAGTTTGAAGGTTATCTATCACAAAACACTTATTTGGAAGTGGAGTTGAGTAGGTAGAACCGGCAGGCTTCTTCAGAATAGAGCCTCACCTAGAGATGCCTGCCTGGCATATTTGTATGAAAAATTTTATAAAACGCAGTCGTGTTACTATTACCTAATGATGTATGGATGTAAAACGTGGACATGGACAAAAAAGGAGAATACCCCCTATTCCAATTCAAATTAAGTACGCACTAAACTAAAATAAGAACGTTCCAATTTTAATTAGCCGGATTGGTATTCGAGAAATTTTAGAACGTTCCAATTTGTTCTTAATTAGACTATAGTTTGAAATAATTAGTTCATTTTGGTATTCGAATTTCGTATTTAAGTCAATTTTAGTGCGTTTATCTGTCAAAACGTTCCTAATCTTAGTTCACACCTAATTGTATGCGTCTAAAAAGATATCTGATGATATTTTTATGATAAACGTTTTTTTAACCAAATAATTATTATAAAACAAGTTTATTTTTATTAAAAATATTAAGCATTTCCCCCGAATTTATTATAATTAATACAAATAAAAGCATCAAAAATTATCATCATTGAACACCAATGCAATCATACAGTCGTCTTCGTTACACTTCGGGTTGATTCGGCAGTTTCCGGCGACCATGTTACCTTGGAACTTGCTTGGAACATGGAGCTCGTTTGAATTTGTCTTCTCCGATTGGCTGTCCGCTTGTCAGCATCAACCAATAAGGCGCATGCTCGACCCATAGACAATTATAATTCAAAAAAATATTTATGGTGAACTAAAATTGGTTTTTAGAACACGGCATAATTCCGAATACGAATTTTAGTTCGAGTGAACTTAATTCTAAATCATTTGGAACGTTCTTATTAATAGAGGGTATAGTAGAGTATAAATGCTGTACCTATAGAGAATAAATGACAGCTCTTCAACGAGTGGAAAGGCTGTGTGAGAGATGTTTTCGGTTTGGTTTTCAGCATATTGAAAGAATGGGTGCAAAAAGACTGAAAAAAGTAATTTATAAGGCTGGAAAGAAAGGTGTAAGGTGGTGTGGTCGACATCGATTCCGTCCTCAAGGATGACCAATAGAATTAATGTTGAATTTCGATCCCGATTTCAATGCCGAATGTCTATACTTTTTTTGATTCTTTTATCCTATTGCTTCTTCCTTGCCCCTTATCCCTACTCCCATTTTCCTTAGCCGAACCATATTGTTCAATCAATAAACCTCCATCAGCTCTCCATTGAGCTCGATCTGACCTCATTCCAATCCATATCCAAACCCCTCAGATCTGCTTCGAAGTCGCGGAACACGGTATGAGAGGGTTTTCATCGTCATTGGGACTGATGGGAGGAAGAAAAGTCCTCTCTCCTCGGCCAACTGTCATACGGCATCCTTAACACATGTCCCAGCCAAGTCCATCTCCTCCCTATAATTAACTCTTGTAATTTGTGTTTTCAGCTCAATCATTGTTATTGACGATTTTCTGTAGTTTTGTTCGTCACACCATCTATAAGTCAACTGTTGTTTTTACTATTTTGTCGAGACAACAAATGACTCTAGCAATTTGGATAGATTTTGTTGGGACTGTTTACTCATTCTTTTTCACTGGCATACTTTACTAATAAATAACACGTCATGTCTGATCTATAGAATCGTTCTGCCTACCTTGCTCTAGTTCGACGTTCTTCAACGCATAGTAACTCAGCGACCTGAGATACTTCTGTGGATATATCATGCCCTTATAGTCCTGTTTAATCACTTATAGTACCTACTCCAAATACCTCTCTTCTTTTGTGTCATTATAAATTGTCATCTCTCTGGCAACTATCGTCAGTCACCCAATAGCCTTTTAAAAACCTACCTATTCTCATATTGTTGTACTCTCCTACTATACCTACTAAACAAATGTCAGACATGTACTTTTTATCACTGTAGTGCTTATGGAAAGAAATTGTGTGTATTGTATTTTTTTGCTCTTTTTGTGTTTTTTGTTGTTGTTCTCTTTGTAATTTTTATTTTCTTTAAAAGGCAATTTGCCGTTAGTAATAAATAAATAAATAAATAATGGTAGAAGTAATGGGCTTACACTGGGTGCGTCGGCGTATAGCGTCATTCGTGATGCGGTAGAACCATCTTATACCCAAGATTCTTCTGAGGCACTTTGTTTCAAATGCAGGGACATTTTGTGCCTGGGCTTTGGTCAGGTGCCAGGGCCAGGACCCATATAGGAGAATGGGCAACACACACGCATCAAACAGTTTTAATTTCGTCTCGACACTAAACGCCGACGCTTTCCATATGTTTGTCATTTAGTTAAAAGCGCCATACCTATTTAAAAAAATCGAATAAAGGTAATGATTAGGTACATTAAAAACAGTCAGTTTTATAATAATATGGTAAAATATGGATGTGTATTTTCAAGTATTTATAAGATAAAACAATTAAAATAAATCAGGTTATTTCATTTTCGAAAACAAATCGTCTAAGTTATTAAACAGAGGGTGTATTGATGTGATGATCCAAGGGTAACAGGGTAAGGTGAGGTATATTACAATACCCACCCTTACCTTGCTTCCTGTAATTGATATGTGGCGGTGGAGGGTAGGAGGGAGACGCAAATGAAAGGCAAAGGATTTGGGAATGTTTGAAAGTCGGTTGTAAGTCAATACTCAACATACACTTTATAATACAAAGCATTGAAATAATATTAAAATAAATACTTATGATAGTCTCACAGATTAATGATATTATACTAGTGCTCAGCCAGTGCCCGATATTCCACCATAACTAATTTAGATTATAAGTTTGAAAAATGTTATTAAGATTCCTTTATCAAAGACTGAGCGAGCGCTATTTCATAATTTTCTTTCATACGTCGAACCTGACATATTGATAAGTTCAATGTTTTTTTCTATCGTTATAGACAAAAGTGGAGATAATAATAATAATATAACACTTTTCTATAAAAAGGTGTCAGTATAGCCGGCGGAACTTATTGCCTGAGGCAATTTTTTCCAGTCAACCTGTCCCGTCCAATCTGAGACAGGCCAACCCCGGGTATAAATTTCAAGTGAAAAAACACACAAAAAAACTCTGACCCAATCGGGGGGAATCGAACCCGGGACCTCGGGTCTGATGTCCACGCCAGTACAACTAGGCTACCGAGATCGAGTATTATATTATGTATAGTTAGTTTGACCTACTTAACTGACTGTCATCTGTCATGGCGTAACTTATAACCAAATCTTTATAAAATAAGAATTATAAGACATCTTTTTATATTTATTTATTGTATTTCAAATCAGATATTTTTTTTTCTACAGGCATTTTTTATAAATAAATTAATCTATAGGTCTCCTAAATTGAACAAAAATACACTCCTTGACTCTTTCACAGTAAGCTACTTAAAGCTCGTGTCGTGAAAGAGGAAGATGGTCGGCACCTGGGATCGAACCCACGACCTCCAGTACGATAGTCGGCGTCGTAAACGTCAGGCTACCAACCACAAAATTAATGGTCATGAAAAGTAAAAAAAAAATACTTTTTTAAACTAGTGCATAACGAAATTTTGTTACCATCAATGATCTATGGATGCGAAACGTGGACATGGACGTATAAAGAAGAATGTAGTTTAAATGCAGAAGAGATGAGAGCTCTACGAAGAATATATGGAAAGACTCTGTGGGACATGGAAAGGAATAAGAATATTATAGGGAGGAATGTGGTGTGGATGTTAGTGTTAATAATAGTAGTCAATTCAGTCAGTTGAGATGGTTTGGACATGTGGAAAGAATGACAAAGAAAAATTACAAGGCGGAAAGAAAGCTTGGTCAAACGAGAATAACGTGGATCGAACACATCGCTTTTGTCCTCAAGGAAGGCCAGGTCAGAAGTACGCGAAATAGGAGTGGTGTATAATAAATGGTATGGCGGTGAAATAAGCGAAAGTGTGCTTGGATAGAAAAGAGTGGAGGTCCGTTCTCTCTGCCTACCCCGTACGGCACACGGCGAGATGGGTATGAAAAAAAAGTATTATCAACTTTTGATATAGAAAATCAGCGGAAAAACAAGTATTTACACCAAGGATGCAAGTTGATGTTGTCAGTCATGTAATACTTGCTAAGTTTAAGAAAGCCTAATTTGTTAGAATATCGAAGACTCAGAAACAAAATTTAGAAACTTACTCCCAAATGGGGAACAGATAGTAAATAAAATTACCTTTCCCGCCTTATGTACATAACTTATAAGCATTAAATAACCTGTTATATATAATAGGTAACTTATATAATATCTACTCGACCATTTATAATAGAGAAATACATTTCATACAAAATATTATGGGCTTTCTACAAGAACTTAAAACTCTCGATGAATTCAGCCTAGAAAAACTGCAACCGATTAGTACCGAAATTCCTTGAACACTTAACTGAAGAACTGTTTACGATTCTCGTGAAAATTTCCCGCAGTGTTCAAGCCAATATGAACCTTACCGATTTCCCCGGCTTTCGGTATTTTTCGGCAGAAATCGACCATAATGAGAACGTAGAACTAAAAGGTTCTGAAATTTCCAACGTTGTTTGGCTTTGATTTAAGGCACTTTGTGGCGAGGTGTATTTCAAACGTACGATCCTTATAAATAAAAAAATCCGGTGAAATACTTTGACATTTGACCTTTTCCTAAATTCACGCTCGGCTGATTTTTAAAGGGGTCACTTTGTAAACGGGAACTAATGAAAATATATAGATCATTTTCTACAATCAATCTCTGTGTAAATAAATTACTCCTTTTGATGAATTCCAGTTTTTGGTTAAAATGCGGCCTTTGAAGGGAGATCATTACTTATATTAATTTGGGGGACCTGTTTCGGCACTTTTGGGAGCATTAGGGGGGGTTAAATCACGTCATAATTTTAATGTTCCTATTACTTTAGAAATTAATTTTCATATTTTAAAGTCACTATTTAGCGGTAGACAGAGAGAACGGACCTCCAAGCACACTTCTTTCGCATCTTCCACCGTCATACTATTTCTCATACACCCTTTCCTATTTCTTTCACTTCTGACCTGACATTCCTTGAAGACGGAATCGATGTGTTTGATCTTTATCATTCTTGGTCGACTAGTCATTGTAGACTTTGCGCTTTCTAAGTATTTGCTTACTTAATAGAAATAGAAAGAGTTGGAATCTTTGAGAAGAAATAATACTAGATAAATAATGTCCCAACAAGTACCACGTGACGGCTGTTAAACTTATACAAACTTTGACGTTTGTCGGTAGCGGCTTGTGTCATACAATTTTTTATTTTTTACTCATAGTATATTATGGAATATACATGAGTCTTGTGATCGGATTTCAAAAAAAAAATAGATTTCGCTGAAATTAATTTTCTCGACGTTTTCGAGGGTGTAGATTCCGAAAATGCAAAAAAAAATTTTTAATTTCCGCGTACCCGTACGCGTACGCCACAAAAGTGTGCGCACCCATAACTCATAGTAATTCTTATCCGATTTGATTGAAATTTGGTAGAACGGTTAGCCGGGGTTAGCCCCTCGATGTAGATGTGTTGAGATCTGTACCTTCAGGGGAACCCTCTTAAAGTATCCAAAGAAAATTTCACTTGTTCCAGAAAAAGGGCTAAAAAAGAAAAAAAAAATCTTCGATTTTCATAAAATTTGGTATACGGGTTGGTCTTATGCTCCTACACAAGCACGTAAAATTTGAGGTCCGTAACTTCAGTGGGTCCCCCTTAAAGTACCGATTAATATTGAATATCTAGTTCTAAAGCAGATAATAAAAAGCTCCAATAGTCGATATCATTTTAAAGTTTCTATAATAATTCCAAGGATAAATTCATTTTAATCGTAAAATTATGAATTTTTATGCAAAGATATGTTTTACACGAAAAGGCTGTTATAATATACTATGAGTTCTGGGCTACCCTAGGTTAGCAGCTTTTTATATTTTAGCGTTAACACAGAGGAATTTTATGTTTTAATCATATAATTAGTTGAAGGAAGTGCCAATGGGTTTTGTTGTGTTGTCTTATGCTTTTACATGAATGTCAAATGAATAATAATTATTGATAATTTATCTTCAGTCACGTGACTGTTGAATAAAGGAACCAATTTTCGATTCTGCGCATCCAAAAAAGTTCTCTAATAATATTTGTACTCAGTGGTTGGAAATTGGAATCAACCGATGAAGTGACAGCTAGATAGGTACTAACTAATAACACGCCTTGGTTACTTGTTTTATAGTGCTTAAATCATTAACCGTAAGAATGATAGAATCATTTACTTACACAAAAGTACAGGACATTCTTTAAATGCGATTAGAAACTGTTTGAAGCAATGGAGAGGTGCGTAACCAGTGGTCAACAAAATTGGAGCTATTCTGACATTTTGCTCAGTTCGCGAGAAGTAAAATCTACTATATAAAAATCTTCTGCACAGTTAACTAGCAGAGATCGCCAAAACAATATCCGAATAGGGACCAGTAGGCCTAGACAAATTCAAATTGGCGATCGACTACAAACGAATTCTTCGACATTGTAGAGTAGGAAGAAAAAAAAAAAAAAAAAAAAAATCATTATTAGATATAAAAAAAAAATACAGTGTTAATACAATTTTGAAAAACTACCAAAAGGCGGACTTATTGCTGCAAGCAATGTCTTACAGCCAACCTCAAGCAAGGTCTTACAGCCAACCTCAAAATGATCTGATTTAATGTATTTTTTTACGAATAATTAAAAAAAAATATTAGCACTCTCCACTCCTTCTCTATATAAACTATGTGTGCCAAATTTCATACTCCTCCGTTCACGCAATTTTCGTTAAAATGGTCACAAAGTTTTTCCTTCACGTATTAATATAAGTAGGTATAGATTAAAAATCTAATGACCTTTATCAAAATATTTTCAATACACTTTCACTTAACAATATCCTACAATAATAAACGTATTCGCATCGCTGGTTGCACCATTCTCATGGAGGTATGAATGAGTATCATAATAATAATATACGAGACAAAAAACGTGGAAAGAATGAAAATTCGTCGAGACGCCTTCGACGCCCGCCCCCAGCGTCCCCACACCCCACTCGCCTCAGCAGACACAAAAGTGGGGGGGAGCAGGGGGGGCTAGCACGGAGGAGAAAGAGATTAGTATGAATTTATAAGTCGGTAAATAATTATCCGGGGAATTATGATGTATCCAAACACTCACTCGCTGCATATTCAAATAAGCCTCACCGGCGCAAAGCCCGTGTTGAACACGACTTATCAGAATAATGTTATTGTTTGGTGGGTTTTTTTTTATTCGGTAAGTAATCTCAACACATGGTAAAGTGGGTTGATTTATTTATTTATTGAATTACAATTTTATTTTTTCTAATTTCAAGATCCAAATTTTTGGATTAAAATCTAATAAATTCGAATGAAAATCGATTCCAAATGTTTTGCACGACTCTACGAAGAATAAAATCGAACCTATAATAGCGTATGTATTTTCAGCGTGATGTGGCAACATAAGAAAAAAAGCTGCTAACCTGCTATAATATACTATGAGTTCTGGGCTACCCTAGTAGCCCAGAACTCATAGTATATTATAACAGCCTTTTCGTGTAAAACATATCTTTGCATAAAAATTCATAACTTTACGATTAAAATGAATTTATCCTTGGAATTATTATAGAAACTTTAAAATGATATCGACTATTGGAGCTTTTTATTATCTGCTTTAGAACTACATATTCAATATTAATCGGTACTTTAAGGGGGGGACCCACTGAAGTTACGGACCTCAAATTTTACGTGCTTGTGTAGGAGCATAAGACCAACCCGTATACATAAATTTTATGAAAATCGACGATTTTTTTTTCTTTTTTAGCCCTTTTTCTAGAACAAGTGAAATTTTCTTTGGATGCTTTAAGAGGGTTCCCCTGAAGGAACAGATCCCAACATTTTACTGACTCATCTACATCGAGGGGCTAACCGTTCTACCAAATTTCAATCAAATCGGATAAGAATTACTATGAGTTATGGGTGCGCACACATTTTTGGCGTACGCGTACGGGTATGCGGAATTAAAAAAATTTTTTTTTTTTGTATTTTTGGAATCTACACCCTTTTTTTGAAATCCGATCACAAGACTCATGTATATTCCATATACTATGAGTACGTACCGTAAATATCTTAATTATTGAATAGATGCTACCTACTACAAACTTGAGGCTGCAAAATCACAAAATTTTATGTCATTTTTTGTGCATGGTACTAATAAATAATTAGTAACAATATTTATGTGTTATTAAATTATTGTATTTATATAGAAAGCTATATTGTTTGTTTGTTTTTTTTTCATGTAATGATCCACCGCACTATCTGTCCAGTGGACATCATGGAAATCTATTTCCGGATGAACTAGGTTTCTAAAGATAAGAGACAAGAATGCCAAGCGAGCTGCCTAATTGATATTGTTGCATTTATGCATGTAAATACTATCGATACCTGCGCGATTGCTGTCTCTCTCATACGTATTGACGAATGCGATATGTGCGAAAGAGACGACAATCACTATTGTCTCGATATTATATAACAACTAAGGCGTGTTTCAAATTATGATTTCATTTTTATCAAACCAAACCATTAATAATTAAACCAACTTATTGGGATACCTACAATCTCGGACTGTTGCGGGCGCACAACCACCCTTAGCTAGAATCATAGGGTCAGTTAACTTTCTTTCTTTTCTATAATCTGTATATTAATACGTGAAGGAAAAACTTTGTGACCAACTTTACGAAAATTGCACGGACAATGATGTAAGAAATTTCGCACACATAAGTGTGCGAAACTATAAAGTTTACTAGCTGACTCGCCCGTCGACCTTCGACATAACCCAGAATAAAATAAACAATTTTGACTTATTACAATGAATAAAATGCAATTTACGACAAAAAAACTTAATTAATAATTTATTGCATTATGTAATAGTTATCGTTGATTCGGATGCGTGATGAAGTTCGATGGGTCATAAGTTTGAAATCAAAACAATTCCTCCATGAAAGCTTTACTTTTAAAAAAAATCCAAGAGATGTTGGTGTGGTTGAAAATTAATCACACGCGAAACCTTTTACCGTATTGTATTTACAGATTTTATTGAATTATTATGGTAAGATAAGATATAGAGTAATGGAGATGCTAATTTTTTTTTTAATTATGCAGAAAAATAGATTAAATCAATGAAAAAAACTTTACCCGCCCTACTGTAATGTAATGTATTAGATATTCACACAGACTCCGATGTATTTGACATTGACACAGACGCATATATTATTTCATTCATCTGTGGTCAAATTGAGAATAGTAAGCAATATTGTTTGTCTTTAATAATAATTGTACATAACAACAAATTTGACGTATCCACTATCCATGTCATTGTTTTTTGAAAGAAATTTTTGAAATAGCGCTCGCTCAGTCTTTGACAATGGAACCTTAATAAAAATGTTCTAACTTATTATATTTTAAATAAGTTATGAGCACTGGTCGGCCACTAGTTAGTATGAAAATGGTGTCGTTCTTCGCATCGATGCGATAACGTTGTATCTACACTTTTAATATTAAGGACACTGGGCAGGCTACTGCGATAAGACTCACTTGTATGACGGCAGAAAAATCAATAATAGAGCCGTGTTGTATCTACTTCCTATAGTATGACAGTTGCGGTGCAACTAATAACTAATTGGTCCGATACCAGGGAAGTCAATCTTGTATGCAAATTGGACCTAGATCACTTCCTGCCTGCGACTTTAATATACTGCTGCACTATAGTCAGTGGGCCAAGGTTACTCTTGTTGTGTCAAGGTCAAGTAAAAAAAAAATGTGTTAATCCATTTGCGTAATGAAGTGACAAAATGTATTTGCGAGTGAGGCGTATAAGCCAATTATAAATTGAAAATTTAACAGCAAAGCCTATCGGTTGACAGGCATAAAACAGGATTATTAATCGTGTGATTGTCCTTAAACTCAGTTGTCTTTATTGTACACTAGCTTATACCCGTCATGCTTTACGTTTTTGATTCTGATTGTCAGGCTTGATCGGTAGGTAATTAAACAGGTTCTAGTCTAGCTTCCCATTGCCATCCCGGACCTCTATAACTGACATAAGCACAGAAAAAGAAGAATGACTTTTTTACCGACCTCATAATATTATACGAACCTAGCGACATAATTTGCAAGTTTTCATAGAGAGAGCTCTATGGTTTGAATCTTAGCTACATTCCGTACACCCTCTAATGTGTGATAATTAATTAGGCATTCCACCCATAGAGGGTGATTTGTGCTATGTTTTTGAGAAATTTGTATGAAGATCCTAAAAAAATAGAGTTTTTTAATTAGCTGTAAATATATTAATGTTAATGCAGCAAATTGTATTTAAGAACCTTCTCCACCATTTTATACGGCTCTGGGCATATTAATATCTGACCTTAACGTCTGTTTTCTACGATTGATGCGCCTTCAAAAATATAAACGGACTAAAATATTATGTAGATTCCACTCTAAGACTGTGGACAATTTCACATTCCTTTCTAATATCATTCCTCACCTTATCAATCAGTCTCTTTCTGCATATCCTACGCAATGATCTCATTCCTACAGTTCCCACAGCATTTTTTCCAACTTCTGGTTTTTCTTCCATGTTAAAGTTTCACTCCCATACATCATGGATGGTATCAGGATTTCATTGTGCATTAACAGTTGTATGTAGGTATGTAGAAACCTCTCAAATAATATCACATATGTATTTAAATAAATAAATACTTAACTACACAAAGGATGAGGCAGTAGGTATGGCCGGCGGAATTTATGTCTAAGGCAATTTTTCCCAGTCAACCGGTCCCGTACAATCGTAGACAGGCCAACCCCGGGTAGAAATTACTCATAGTACCTATATGGAATTTAACTCATAGTATATGGAATATACATGAGTCTTGTGATCGGATTTCAAAAAAAAATAGATTTCGCTGAAATTAATTTTCTCGACGTTTTCGAGGGTGTAGATTCCAAAAATGCAACCTGTACCCTTACGCGTACGCCAAAAATGTGTGCGCACCCATAACTCATAGTAATTCTTATCCGATTTGATTGAAATTTGGTAGAACGGTTAGCCCCTCGATGTAGATGAGTCAGTAAAATGTTGAGATCTGTACCTTCAGGGGAACCCTCTTAAAGTATCCAAAGAAAATTTCACTTGTTCCAGAAAAGGGCTAAAAAAGAAAAAAAATCTTCGATTTTCATAAAATTTGGTATACGGGTTGGTCTTATGCTCCTACACAAGCACGTAAAATTTGAGGTCCGTAACTTCAGTGGGTCCCCCTTAAAGTACCGATTAATATTGAATATGTAGTTCTAAAGCAGATAATAAAAAGCTCCAATAGTCGATATCATTTTAATGTTTCTATAATAATTCCAAGGATAAATTCATTTTAATCGTAAAATTATGAATTTTTATGCAAAGATATGTTTTACACGAAAAGGCTGTTATAATATACTATGAGTTCTGGGCTACCCTAGGTTAGCAGCTTTTTTTAAGTGACTTAGAAAAACTCTGATAGAACCCGGAACCTCGTGATCTGAAGTCCACGCCTATACCACTAGGCTACCAAGGTTGGTCAATCACATATTTCGTATTCTAATTACTTTGCGCGGACACCTATGATTGCAATTAATAGCAACGTATATAAGTAGGTATATCTACTAATACGCAATGGTTTTCTTGAAAAGCGAACCAAACGGCCGTTATACAAAGAAAAATGCTAATTTTGAAAATGGTTTTAAATTTAACCTTTTTACTAAGTTCACATATTTTTCACATTTCAGTAGGTACAATTCTTTTATACTATAATATCCAAACTACGCTAACTGACACTAAACGTCAAGTTTACACTATCTCTTTCGCGCTTATTATTTTACTGCCGGCAGTGAAAGAGATAAAAATAGAATATTTTGACGTATAAGTTATTTCCAGTAGTAGGATTGTTTTTGTCATTTTAGTATATATGAGGAATATTTCGCGACAAGTGTTTCAACAAAAATACCGAGTTACACACAAACTTACCAATTGTTATATAGGATAATTTTCCGCTCATTATCTACGTATTGTTATCAGGTAATTGATTCACATTACCATCGATCCATTTGCATCAAGACGAAGAGATAAGGATGACTGGAAAAACCAACACTGACTTACCAACATTTTATCATTTGACATGACATGACTTCATGACCTCATCTTTACCTACATATATGTCACATTCCATTCTGTGTATTGCCTACGTAAATTTCAATTAATAATCCTTCTACTAGTCTATACATAATAATATAATAATTTGGTTATTTATTAATCAATCTTCTATTATATAAAAGAAAGTCGGATTTGTGCGGACACTCGAGATCGGCTGAACAGAGTTTTATTATTCTTGGTAATTATTAAAAAGTGTAATTATTAAAAATTCAAAAAATGGATAGTAAATAATATAAAATTTAATATTAAAGTTAGTATGGAACGGATTTACTGACAACAAAGCCATCTGTGAAAAATTCTATAACACAATTTTTATTTACTTGACAACCATTGAGTTTTATTAGAACATTCACAGAATTTTGATACTTTCTTTTTGATAAATTCTTTCGAGCATTCAGAAATAATTTTTGTATTTATTACAAACTAGCTGACCCGCCCGTCGAACTTCAACCAAACCCAGAATAAAAAAAATCATTTTGACTTGGGTATTACATGAATTAAATACAGTTTATGACATTAAAACTGCATTAAATTGAACTAATAATATATTGCATCGTGTAAAAATTATTATTGTTGATTCGGATGCGGGATGAAGCCATAAGTTTGTAATAAAAACAATTCCTCTATACTTGTGTAACTTTTAAAAAACCAAAAAAAGATGGCGGTGTAGTAGGAAATTAATCACTTATGAAACCTGTTAACTTATTGTATATGGTGTTGGATGAATAGACTCCAATAAACCCAAATTTTACCGAATTATTATGCTAAGATAACATAACATAACATTCTCCCTTTCAAGGCCCCCCGCACACCGCAAGCCATCCAGGAGGAGAACAATCCTTGCAGAAATAATTGTAGTTATAATACAATAATTATTCTATTTCCTCAAATATGTATAAGTTTATGTTTTTATACATCAAATCCATTTACAAATCTATCATGCGCAATGTTTATGACCTCCTCCCACACCAAGTACAAATTCCTCAGCACCGTCTCAAAGGAGCGGAACACGGTGTGAGAGGGTCTTCCTCGTCTAAAAACCCTAATGGGAGGAAGCAGGAGGAACAGCGATCTCCTCGGTCAACTGCCATTCGGCATTCTTAACACATATTATATATAGTCAAATACAACAAACCGATAAAGAGCATTTTGCATTTTTAGCAAAGTAAAATAATAATTCTACTCACATTTACTAAAATTTCATACAAAATTAGAATCATGTGTAGGTTTTTGATCACGGAAAAATGAGCCTTAATTGCAAAATTTAACAAACTGATTCAAAATACTCAAAATGTTATTTTAATTTTGAATGATTTGGATTAAGTTTTATCACTGAATTTTGATTATCCATGCTCATAAAGTCTAATTTTGTCTGTATTTAAACATACACGTGACTCATATTACGTGTGCGACAATAATGAATATCTTTAAACGCACATGTTACCACTTCAGCACAAGAGAAAAACAAATCATTCACTTCTAAACAAATATTTCACATGAACAAACAAACCTTTTTATGATAAAACATTGAACGCTTTGTAGAGAGATATCGCGTAAAATTAATTTGACTGAATTGAATTTCAGTAAATGTGCACTTTATAAGAAAAACTATGAATTTATACGACTCATGATATTTTTAAATGAATATTTTGATGAAGTGGTTTGAAATTAAATAAGATTGTTATTAGAAACGACCCTTTTTGCGTAGATATGACGGTATGAAAGTAATGTTTGTTTGTGTTTTTCGCTTGTCTCACGGGCACTTGGAACATAATAAGTGATCCGTCCAATACGTGAACTGCATCATTTGTAATAATGAGACGCAAACAACGCGCCTTCATTTTTTCCGTCCATTTCTATAGTCGCTCACAATATGACCTCCGGAAAACGAAGCAATATTGGATCTATCATCCGTCAGTGCGTACGAGTACTGCAGTCCCTTTTTGAATGCGCAAATGGAGCATTGTAGGTGTCGTCCCACATGCGCATGCTGGTGAGTCCATCCATCCCCATTTATATGGCGATTGCAGCGATGTAGACGGGATGGAAAGTGTCAAAAAGAAATCCAAAAGATCGGATCCAGTTTATAACATTAAAGGATTTTTCAACAAATTCAACATAGAGAGAACTCGAAGCCTTATCTCTAGCAATTCCGCAGGGTCATTGCAGGTAAAATTGTAGGTACCCATAAAGATAAAAAGAGAAGAGGGGGCAAATCCGTAACAGTGGAATGCTGCTTTTGCCTCCCTGTGCCCAAGATGTGGTTTTAAAGGTAGTGTTGACTTATCGTATTGATAGTATTGACTATCGGATGAAAAGAAATCTGTTAGAAAAATAGTGAGAGCATTAAACAATAATTTTGCCAATTACTTGAAAGCAAAATAATTGTGATTATTGTCTGCTATTCATTAGATTAGTTCGGTGGTCTGTCATAACGTGAGTGCAACTATATTCAAAGATAAAACTGAAATAATTTCTCAAACACTTATTCTCGATATAGGAGTGTCTCTGATTATTTCCGGTTATAGGTATTACTGTTGGGACGTGGATGTCCAACTGCCCATCCATCTCTTTGGTGTTCGTCCAAGGGTCTGCTGGTTGATGTGATTTCATCCTTTTATATTTACCAGAATCACAGGATCCGTTATATTGACATGATCTTTCCAGTAATGCCTTCTACATCATTGCCTGACGTTCTCGATATCGCAGAAGCTCTGAATCCGGAGTTTCTAACTCTGCCTCAAATGGCTTATTCCACTATGGGTTAGTGATTTTTGAGAATCTTTCTTTTTCGTGGTGTCGGTTCTGGTTTGCACATCGTAAATCATAATCAATCAAGCAGGTCATACAAATTGTCTATATCTAATTTGTAATTTTATTTTTTAAATCTAAAATTTTTATAGTTTTTACAATTATTTAAAAGAAGTCACACACCATTAAATTGATTTCGTATACGTGCCGTTTTATTTTAAGCCTTTATTATTGTAAAAAAGTTCATTCATCAAGGTTACCTCAATCCGGTGGGATCCGATCGGATCCAGTCGGATTGACGAAAATCCGCTTGGATCCGAAATGAGACCGTATTGCAATCCCTAAGCCGGACACTAGCTGGCGCGTGTTTAGACTTTAGAGTTTGATTATAAACCACCCTTGAACAAATTGTATATTATATCGAAGTTTAATAAAAACAATGAACATAAACGCTACCAAAAAAACCTTAAAAAATCATCCAGTTTTGAAGTAGGAGTAAGGTAAGAAAGAATCGACAAACAAGAAATATAAAGTAGGTATCATATCACAGAAACACCCCAAAAAGGACATTTCAAGAATCGAAGTTTCTATTTGCACGAGACAACTTCTTTCAAATGGGCATTCATGTGTGAAACTATAGTCAACAATTGATTCTCCCAACATAGGCAGGCGATAGGTTATTATGGTGTTTTGCGATGTCCATGGTGAAGGGAATGGCTCTTATATAAGCCGACGTAATTGCAGTGTGATAGTAAGCTCTATATATACCATAACAATACCCATACAATGACTGATTCGATTATTAGTCCAGAAATTGCTTGCATCTACCAAGAAACCAACTTTTTTTCATTAAATTGTCTTTTCCAAATTGTAATTCAGATGGTATGGACCCAAATAAAATGAAGGCTATCAGATCACACGATGAATATCGATAAACAATCTTTCCCATAATTTATACCTACAGAATAGACCTAAAATAACTGTACCCCTATTCTGTAGCAAGTGTAGGGTAGTCACTTGAAAAAGGTGACTATTAAGCGATATATTTTGTATGAAAAACGTCTATACGTATCGAATGCGAGAATCGCATATAGACGTTTTTCATACAAAATGTATCGCCTAATAGTCACCTTTTTCAAGTGACTACCCTAGACTTGCTACAGAATAGGGGTCCTGGATAATGCAATGCAATAAGGTTCTGAAGACGAATTCCATCAACAGAAGAACAAACCAGAAACCGTAGAATATACAAAAATGGACGAAGAAATGCTGGAAATGGCATAATAGAATAATAAAATGGTAATCATAGATTATCAAAAAAAAAGTGCATGAATTAATAAGATTCTGCAGAAAAATAATAGCACAAAAGAAGAACAAACCGAGAACCGCAGCAAATATAAAATCTCTATTTAGCCAACAAAGGTGATAAGTTGGGAGGGTGCCCGGAAGAATAAGAAAAATCTGTTCCAAATTATCAAATATCTCCTTGTAGAATGTTAAATTTTAACATCACCTAATCATCATCATCATCATCCACGGCGCTACAACCCATTGTGGGTCTTGGCCTCCTCAAGTAGTCGTCGCCACTCCGCCCTGTCAGCCGTCCTGCGACGCCAGTTCCTCACTCCCAGGGACTGCAGGTCTCCAGTCACGCAGTCGAGCCATCTCAGCCTTGGTCTGCCAATACTTCTTCTGCCAGTCGGGCTTTCACTCCAGAGTTTCTTGAGGGTAGTGTGTTCGTCCATTCTCTCTATGTGTCCCAGCCAGCGGAGACGGCATATTTTGATGAACTTGCTGATATTAATGTCATCATACAATCCGTATAGTTCATCATTGTACCGGATTCGCCATCTTCCGCCTTCATTAATGGGCCCATAGATTCGACGTAAGATTTTCCTCTCGAACACATCTAGCCGTTCCTCATCCCTCCTCGTCAGTGCCCATGTTTCGCATGAGTATGTGAGAACAGGTCTTATTAAGGTCTTATAAAGCTGAGTCTTAGATTTTCTTGACATAAGCCTCGATTTAATAATACAGTTGGGAAATGTGACACATAATTGCAATGTAAACGGCCTTTCAACTGAGCCGATAAAGGTTGTTAGCCCTACTGTCCGAAAAATAACAGATTCTGTGTATTCTGAGTCGATATTGTTTTTAGCAAATATGTACCTACTCATGTCTTAGTAAAGAACAGACAGCTGGGGAAGCGGCCTCGAGTTATCGGCAGCATAGGCACCATAGGCTTGGGGCAGACCAATCTTTGGATGGACTTAGATTGACCCAAAAGAAGAATTAACATCTAACAGCTGTTAATATTGTTCCAATACAATGAATTGATTTGCTAGTCATTTGAAAAACCCAGTCTCCGATCCGAAATGCTTTATAACCCTTTAAGATTAGGCAAAATAGACATTCAGAAGCATTGATGAAAATATTATCAGTGGGCAAACAATCGCGACCACCTCTGTATCTACCAGCTTCAAACAATGTATAGAACCTACTAGAATGGCCCTGCTCTTCTTGCGCAACACTGCTCTTGTTCTCTTGTTGTTTTTGCCAAAGCATGCTGCCAGGGTCACATAGTGCTGTGAGAGGCTCAACCTCCATGCCAAATCACTATCTAGTGCTCCACGGTAAACTCAGCAATTAGCTTAAAATAATAAACAAAACAGCAGATCAGCGGTAGCCAGGAATGGAAAAATTCGCTTCCACCTTCTTAAGACTTTCGCCACAGCCCTGTCTCTGGCCATCATCGGCAGAAGCTTTGTCTGGGTGTACCTAATCTCCCGCTGGATGTTTGTCTTCAATATTTTCTTTGCTGCCTGTGAAGACAGCATTCTTTTAACATGACCTACAAATCTGAGCTCTGCCTTCTAGAGAACTCAGAGATACTGAGATCTTTGTAAATACATCTCAAAATTCGATCGTATTCTTCATAATTCATGTCGTAGGTATTCTTCTCTCAAATGTGTCCTAAATAATTTGTACAGATTAAGCATTGCGCATGTCCGACTTCCAGGAGGACCTTCTGAAAGATGAAAGATTAGATGGAATTCTACATCTCAGAAGATTATTGCAGCAAGAATATAATATTAGCCAATAAATGTTACTACCACAATAATTGCGCTGCATTTTTTTAAGGATCTAATGCATAAGTCAGATTACACAAAGAGCAATGGAGAGATGGATGTTGAATATTTCATTTAGAGACCGAAAAATGAATGTTTGGATAAGGGAAAAGACAAAAGTAACAGATGTGGCTCAAAGAATCGCAGAACAGAAGTGGAACTTAGCAGGTCATGTGGCACATAGTCTGATGGCAGATGGATGAAGAGCGTGCTAAACTGGAGGTCTAGAACCTTATGCAGAAGCGTGGGTAGGCCCAAGACAAGATGGTCCCATGACGTTAAAAGAGTATCGAGCCTGCACTGGAGGACGGTAGCGTCCGACAGAGATGTCTGGAAGTCCAAGACCAAGAGGGAGGCCTTTGTATAATACTGGACACAAGTAAGTAAGTAAGACCTATTCTATCATATTGACCAAATCCGTCAGCTTTAGGTAATTCTAAGGAATGGACTCCAATACGTACTCTTAAGATCAGTTATGGAAGAAGGACCAGCGATGATAACAATAGGCGAAGAAAGAATCAGATTCATCCTCTGTGTATTTCCGTTTGAGATATTTCAAAAAGGGTTAGAAACTATTACAATAATTTCACTTTTAACAGTTGTGCTTAAAATGCACCACCCATCCATCAACGTCCTTATTTCTATCCCTTAAATCTCTTTAAAATCACACCTGCTTCCATCTGCTTAGCGGTGACATCATAAGATACTTCTGAAAAACCCAACGTTTATCTTCAAATCTTTGCCAATAATATCACGGTCTTCAAAAAGACATTTATTTACCTGGACAAAGTGGTGTTGGATGTTTAGATCTAAATGACAACAATAACAATGTGTTCATTGGAGATTTTTTTTATTTTGTTTCTCTTACCTACCTGCGCAGTTCTTTTGTCTTTCTATTGTTATTTTGGTTAACATTGATCCCTGTTTTAACGCATGTCCGTTGACAATAAATATTTACTACCTGATAATGTCAAAAATGTCTCCACCGGAAACTCAACACCCTGCTTCATATTATGGGCTAATATTATTTGCCACCGTGTTTCTCAAAGATTCTCTGCGATCGCCAAGATTCACTCATGTAAATCATCAAATTTTTCTATCATTTCTTGAAGGACGTTGGAAAGAGAGTACGGATTTCCATTCTTTCCTATCCAAACAAACCTCTTTCGCTTCCTTCAAACGCATAACATTCCGCATACATGTTCTTCCATTCCTTTTGCTCTTGACTTGGCCCTCCTGTAAGACGGCACCGATATGGTTGGACCATATCATTCTAGGTCAGCCTCGACTGCGTGCACCCATACTTTCAGATTTATGTATCCTTTTAGTCGGTCTCTCATTTTTTGCTATAACTTTAAATTCATTGCTTGTTGTGGTTTTAGGGACCCAAAGTAAGACATTGATGAAAGGCATCTAGAGCTCTTGTTCTCAACAATTTCCAACTTTTATCTCTATTTTTCATTTTATTATTAAATTTCTACTTGTTGCATACATGAGATTTTTCGACATGTTGAACATGTTGAGAATTCTCATGATTAAGAGTTTCGGAGACAAACATTACCACCTAATGGCGAACGTTGTTAACGTAAAGTGATCACACTAAGCCAGCCTTCGAAATAACAGTAGAAGACGGTCGTAAGCCCGTAGTGGTTTGTTCCATTTAAAAATCGAACATTAGTAATGAATTGTTAGAGTCATTAGTTGTTATTTTTTCTTTAAGATCTAGTCCTGAAAAGGTCACAAGAATCTAAACATAATTAGAACGTTGTGCACCAACAAAGCCAATAGGCAATAAATATGAGACAGTAACAAAAATGGATATAGTCATATCCTGGCGCCAAATACATGACAGCAGTCGCAGTCTTTAAATTTGGTTGCTCTCTTGTTCTCAACAATTTCCAACTTTTATCTCTATTTTTCATTTTATTATTAAATTTCTACTTGTTGCATACATGAGATTTTTCGACATGTTGAACATGTCGAGAATTCTCATGATTAAGAGTTTCGGAGACAAACATTACGACCTAATGGCGAACGTTGTTAACGTAAAGTGATCACACTAAGCCAGCCTTCGAAATAACAGTAGAAGACGGTCGTAAGCCCGTAGTGGTTTGTTCCATTTAAAAATCGAACATTAGTAATGAATTGTTA
This sequence comes from Mystacides longicornis, assembly GCA_963576905.1. Lineage (NCBI taxonomy): Eukaryota > Metazoa > Arthropoda > Insecta > Trichoptera > Leptoceridae > Mystacides > Mystacides longicornis. Next base: position 24,373,673 of record OY756437.1, read on the forward strand.
GAGTCATTAGTTTGTTATTTTTTCTCTTTTATGTGCTCTACCTTACGCAATTTTATGAGCTTATTAGTACGACTGCGGAGCTGATAGGCAGACCATCAGCCACATAGTATCGGAATGCACCAACAGAGCATACGAGGGTAGTCTCTCGGACTTCGCCACACTGACAGACGGAGCAATAGCTGTAGACTTGACCATCTGACAAGCAGGACAATTTCCTGTTTTAATTGTTTTGACTGTATTATATAAAAAAATGTAGATAATATTACAATACTTCCTTATTTTCCGAGTCCGGATCGTCAGACCAAGAATCTCCAGTGGTTGGCCACATGTATGGCCCTGTCATTGGCATCAGCAAGGTCCTCCCGTGTACACCTCTCTCCAACATTCGGGCACTCCAGAGGGTGATCACGGTCCTGCATTTCCCCACACTCACAAGTGTCGTCCTCTATGTGTCCCCATTTTTTGAGGTTACTATAACAACTCGGCACTCCTGTTTTCAACCTGTTTAGGGTTCTCCATGTGGGGTATGGCAGGTTGGAGCCAGCGGCCATCTCATCCTTCGGTCGAGCATGCACACAGTCAGACGAGTCTCCCCGCCACAACTCAACTCGGCGCGCCTCCGGCTTGACAGCCAACGCTGAAGTCGTTTCAACGAAACCGAAATATTATAATATTTTGTGATGAACTGGCCATACGCTAAATAATGAGCTTATGTCATGCTAAGTACAAATTCCTCCGCTTTGCTTTCAACAACCGCAACACAGTCGACAGTTCTTCTCCATATTCACTCGCCATCGATTGAGTAATAGCACAAGAAGGTCCTATTTTACCAAAATTTGTAATCGTTGCAGTAATTTAGTAACAGAGAGATAGCCTGATGTGCAAGTTTAAAAAAAAACAAAATTACCTAATGTGAATATCTTGTTAATCTCGTTGCTCTCTTGTTGTCAATAAGTTACAACTTTTATCTCTATATTTCATTAATTATTAAATATCTACTTGTTGTATACATGGGATTTTTCTACATATTGCATGAACATGTCGAGAATTCTCATGGTTAGGAGTTTCGGGGACTTAAACACTACCACCTATAGTAATCCCGAATTAGGAAGTCCGCTGGGGTATGAATATCTCACTCTAACTTTGCAGAGATATTGAACCTTGTGGTTTTACTTCATTATTATTTATTTTCAATTAATATTAATACAGTTCATATTAATAATTTAGATTATACTATTTTATTCTCACTAAACCTCATATTCTTAGACGTAAGGTAAAGGTTAATCACAGACGTAATAGGTAATATACTCGTATAATAACATTGTAGGTACCTATTTTTTAGTATGTACTTCAAGCGAAAGCCCTTTGATGTACCTACGCGAAACCCAGGTAAACAATACACCAGCAAACAATAGCAAGGACACCATGGACACATCAAAACAATTGCCATGCGGCCGTGTGTTATTAACAAGTCATTATGTCCCTGTAATCCAAGCAATGCCATTTAAGATATCTATTTAAATACTTTTTCCAAGAATCTACTATTTTAGTTAAGGGTTTTTCTGTGACTGATGGGTGAGCTTGATTAATATAGAAATCTTGGAAATGTCAATTTCGATTTTTTTTTGGGTAAACATTATTTTAAGTTAGTTTACATTTGACTGGCTTGAGTGATAGTTCATTCGTGTTCATCATTAAAAATGGAAAAACGCAGTGTACTAAACGAACAAACGCGACAGTTTGTATTAAGTCTTCGCGAGTATTTTGAACAAGAAAAGGCAAACGGTGGGCCTTTAATTTCAGTACAGAATGTTTGTGAACGAGTCGCTAATGCGCTGAAAATTAGCATAAAAACTGTGCAAAGAATATCAAAAGAGTGTCATAGTGTTTCGTGTGTCCAAAATTGTGAAAAACAAGGTAAATTAAAAAGACTTCGCACAAAAACCGTAAATAAAAAAGACTCATTTGAAATCGACGCCATAAGACGTCATATTCATGACTATTATACCAGAGGTGAATATCCTACAATACAAAAACTATTGAAATCGCTTAAAGAATCGGATCTGTATGACGGTAAATCTACATCACTAACGACATTAATTTTTTTTTCAACAACGCGTGTCCTCCATTTGTTAAAAGAAGCCGTCAGTCATATAACGGAAGAAGACTGGCGTCGTGTAATTAATAGCACGAAAACAAAAATATTCGAAGATTGGGAGAGTGATTGTTATGCAGAAAGTGTTATGGACAATTTAATAATAAATGTAAACAATGGTAGTTCTAGTGGGAGTGACACTGATAGTGATTTGTCTGAATAAGACTCGGACATGAAAGTGTTTATATATCTAATATTATTACTTCTATTCCTAATAAATATTTTTATATAAAATGTGTAACCATGTCATTGTGTTGATTTATTTACTTTTTAATATTACTCAAAATCATCAAGACAACTTACGAAAATGTTATCAACCCCTGGAATCTACCGAATCCAGGTAGACATTAAACCTTTTTACATTATTTTACCGAGTGTGAAAGAGATAATCTTAGTGTTAGAAGAGCAAAGCACCTCAACAGACTTCCTAATTCGGGATTACTATAATGGCGAACGCTATTAGCGTAAAGTGATCGCACTATGGCAGCCTTCGAAATAACAGTAGAAGACGGTCGTAAGCCCGTAGTGGTTTGTTCCGTTTAAAAATCGAACATCAGTAATGAATTGTTAGAGTCATTCGTTGTTACAATATATTCTTTTAAGATTTTTTTAAATTTCCAAATATTTACAGGACAGAACAGGCTATAATTGTCGTTTCGAAGTTTTTTTGTTTTCGAGCCCAAAGTATTGTCTCCTCTGTCTCCGCATTCTTAAGTTTAGTGAATTAAGTACCGTCTTCCCTATTATAAAGGAGACATACGTGATGGTTTCGATGACAACCAACAATGCTTTAAATGGCATTGTTTAGAAATATTATTGTATACCTGCAGCTCTGTTGTTGACCAAGGATAGTTTTAGATTCTTCGCCTTTGAGTTCATTGTTTCTTTCCACTATCTCTTCTCGTTTCTTTACACTTTCCACTGCGGTCGGTAGGTACCATTAGGCGAACGGGGCCATAAAATTTTAGGGATCCTAATCCCTTTTCAATGGATGTAAATAATACCACTCGATTATGCCTCTTTGTATTGGTTTATTACCCCGACTGCTTGTTCTGGGATACTTTGAGATCAGGCAGAGAGAATGGACCTCTACTCCATTCTATCCAAGCTTACCTGGATTTTCTTGAGCACGGAATCGATGTGTTTAAACCACGTCATTTTCGATCATCCACCTTTCCTTTCAGCCTTACAAATTTTCTTCATCATTCTGTTTTAACATCCATTCTTTCCACATGCCCAAACCATCTCAACTTATTGACTTTCATCTTTATAACAACGTTAACTTCTAAACCACATTGCTTCCTAATATTCTCATTTCTTTCCAATTCCCACAGAGTCTTTCCACACATTCATGGTAGAGATCTCATCTCTACTGCATTATTTATAAAAATAATTCGTCTGGCGTTCGGGAGTTTTGAACTTACCAACTTATAACATAGAATATTATATAGAATCTTTAGAAAAGAAAATAATTTCTTTTAATTAAAACAATTTATATGCGTTTTATATGTAAAAAAATATAATTCCATGCATTTTAATAAAGACAATGCATTATATTGGAAATATTCGTCACCATTATCAAAAGTGATTAATTCAATATATCAACACGTTTTTAATTTGCTTACAAATGATCGATACCTTTTCAAAACGAATTACATCGTATTACTCAACAAGAAGATTAGACTTCGCTCAAAGTAATCCGGATTGAACGTATCAAATATGTCGGAGAGTAAAACGTATGTTTTTATAAAAAGAGATTTTTTTATTATTCCTACTATCAGTTTAGGTTTAAAGTAATGTTTTAGCCTTTTTATGAAACGTTCAAATTTATTCTGCCTACAAATTCAAATTTGTTCCAGATCTAATATTCTGGCAGAATGCATACAGTGATATTCCGAGTGTAGCAAATTCAGACCATCTCATATAACACATGTAAGCGATTTTGTATCTTATTTCCATATATAAATAAGGTTGTGAATTGTTTGAAGAATTTTATCCAATATTGTACTGGAAAAAAAAGTGAAAACAATTCCGTTAGCGTATTGAAGTCACGTGTATGTATGTGTGTGAAATGTATGTATGTGTGAGTGCAGTCTTATTATATGGAATAAGATCATTATACTCGTGTATCGGTGAAAATCTCACGAATTGTAAGACTTTTATTACGGTGTGAGACACAGTCCCTGAAATGAAGAATTTGTGACATTTTTGGATAGTTTTAAGCGTCCAGTAAGAGAGGAGTAAACAAAATAATGAGAGAAAAGCGAATTTTGGGCGTTTGAGGATTTTTTCAAGGACAATCTAAAGATATAAAAGAAAGTCGGGTTCGTTCGAAAAATCTGATTGTGATTCTAAGCCATCTTTGAAAATTCCTCAAAAGTCCTTTTTTTAAATTCTAAATCCGTATATACAAGAAATATGTATAGGTACAATGTACAGCGTAACTATAGAGATGTCAATAATTATTATTCCACCACATCTATCTTCTATAAGAACATATCTGTGGTCTAAAGGAAAAGGGAGATGATTAAAAAATGACAGTTGTTCAGGAGAGAGAAAACAAAAAGCCATGGAATGATACTTTCATGGAATGTCTTATATAATTATTAATACTGGTTGGATTCTTTTAAAAATTGGCTACCATGCATAAAATTTAATGATGGTTCTAATGATTAAGCAATTTCAACCCATTTTTAAATATTTACCTGATTTTGATGACTTATCTCTGTTTTCCTTTAGAGATTTTTGTATACCAAGTAACACAATGAGCAATGTATCTACTCATATCTGTTTTCCTTTTGAGATTTTTGTGAACCAAGAACCATAATGAGATATGTATCTAGTCATTTATCTTTTCCTTTTGAGTTTTTGGTACACCAAGTACCATAAATCAAAAATATATCTACCCATATCTCTTTTCCTTTAGAACAACCAACCATCAAAATATTACTTTAGAGTCATCTCTATTGATATTTTTGTTTCCACATTGCACATTTAGCAATGAACTAGTATTTAAAATTGTAAGGGAGATTATGTTACTGGATTTTGATGTTTGGGTTAAGAAGTAGTTTTGTCAACGGTGCACTTAGCTGCAACGGTGGACTGGAGATGAGATGGACATGGCTGGGACAGGATATTGGATGCAAAATGACAGTTGGTCAAGGACAGCGCTGCTCTTTCTCCCATCAGTATCTCCTTTTCCTTTGAGGCAGAGCCCAGGGAGTTGGCCAAGGTGTCAGGGGAGATCATAAATATAGTTTTTTTTTTCAATAAATAACACTTCTCTGTACAAAGGAACAGGAAGCAAGCCAGCGGAACTTATTGCCTGAGGCAATCTTTTCCAGTCAACCGGTCCCGTCCAACCCTGGGTAGAAATTTCAAGTGAAAAAACACTGGAAAACTTACATGACCAGGAAACCTGATCCGAAATCCAAGCCACCAACTAGGCTATCGAGGTTGATGATAATGGTGTCAGCGTTAAAAGAAACATAATATCCCAGTTTTGACGTTACTCCAATGTTTATATTGATATAATAATAAGATATTTTCAACATTTATAGATACTTACACCTTGTAGACAGGTACATTTTTCAAAACAATGTGTATGAGGGCTTTGATAAATAAAAAAAAGTTTAGATATAATACAATTTTATTCAATACAAATTAATCAATTTATTAACTTACAAACTAATCATTTAGATCCACAATTTCTTGTGGATCTGTATATGGTATATCAACGCTATCTCTAAGCCCCAAATAAAAGGCGTGACAGTCCCTATCAATAAGATGTAAAATACTCAATAAATCTTTTTTTTTATCTTTATTGATAGGGACAGGACTGTCGTACAGTTTCGAAGGATTCAAGGAAACATTTCTACGCCCTCGGCGTTCAAATGACACGCTGTCAAATGCTTCTTCTTCCTTAAGGGACCTTTTATAAAAAGCAATGCCTGATTCTTCTCCTCTAAATTGCAGCCACTTTATTGGCTGCCATAGGAATTTCTCACCCAAGGCATTGCTTTTTTTGATTTGCAAAGGTCCCTTAAGCAAATCAGCAAAATTAAGGAACTTGTCATGTGACATAGTCCTTACACATATAGAATTTTCTTTTCGCCCACAACCCCTCACCAAATTGTACCAATCTCTTGGCACATGAAGGGGAGAGGTTGTGGACTTTATTTTGCGCTCTATTGTGGCATGAACTGAGTCACACTCCATATGTGTGTGGCCAGGAACAAGAAACTTATGATTCACAACCATATCGGGCCTCTTTTGCACAAGGCAAAGAAACATGGCAGCCATATGGCTGTTTTTGTTCTGACCAGCACACGAATCTGAATAGAGTGTGACCTCAGTGACTTCAGGTGGTAATGTGAGGAGAAAATCAAAAATGCACGAAGCAATTTGATTTGCCCCTCTACCACCCTCAGCTTCATGCCACATGTAGCACGTGGAACTCTTTTCGCCACAATCGTAAACAGTTAAATTATACGTCCACAATTGACGCTTGTAAAAAACAATATTTGTTTTTAGCCTCGGTGTTGGCAGGCATTGCTGCAAATCAAAACAGAAGACCCTGTTTCTAGTTGTTACTTTGGCTTTGTCTGCAGCCTTTTGTTGATAAGCACTGTCGGCTTCTAAGACATGCTTCTTACATTCTTCATCCAAAAGTGAAGCCTCAGCATGCCCTTCAAGCCCGTTTGCTCTTGCAATTTTAATTTTCATTTGGTACGTGTCACACGTATTGCAAGTATCAAGTGCTGGCTGCTTAATTTTTAGACCAGTACTTTTAAATACATTTGTAAAAGTACAAATCGAAACAGGGTCTTCTGTCTTCTCCTTGTACATATTGAACATCATTTGGATGGTAAGTCCCGAGGGTAGAAATTTTTGGTTCCCTGTATCCCTCCGGGAATAATGGGATTCATATACAGGGTAAGAGTTTATGTGATCTCTTATTACCTTTTGCCTGGATTCAGACACCTTGTTCGCTGGAGTGCCAGAACCACGAGCATCCTTAGGAGTGATGGCAGCAATAACCTCTTTTTGTTTTGAAATTACGGTTGTGATAAATTTGTTGGATTCATTTAATGTTTTTTGAAAACATATTTTACACACCTCGAAAAGGCTTCCACCTTTTCGGAGGTGGTATTTATGGTTTATAGCTCTTGCTTTAGGTGTCTGGCCATCACTCCTTATGCGAGCTGTCTTTTTTGGAGCATCGGTAATAAGAGATGACATATAGACAACTCTTTTGTTGAAGTCCCCTAATCCCCAATAGTCATTAAAAATTGACTCCTGTTCACTAAATGTAAACTTAAGAGAGCATTTTTTCCTGCACATTTCCATGCGGGAGAATTGCCTCTTAGACTTGACTTTCCCGTTGTGAGAAACATACTCCAACCCGAGGTTCCGTTTTATCTGCCTCTCTTTTTTAATGTTTACTACAGCTTTTCTCTTTCTTCTTTCTGTAGAAGCTCCGGCACAATCTGCAACCACCCCTCTTAAAATTTTATAAAATGACAATTGTCACAATGATGTACACTGTATCTCTATTTTTTACTTGTAATCATGACCATACGATAAATAAATACATTTGTCAAGTTCTTATATCTAAATACATTAATTCTACATCAAAACATGAATCATACTTTCAACACGTGTTTCGGTATTCATCTCACCATCTTCTGCTATTTCCATAGGCTGGGTTTGTACCCCATCTGAAACAAAAGACACAAAACATTATAGAAATATGAAAGAAATACCTCGCGACATATCACAATAATGCAAGTAATAATTGAAGACAAACCTTCATTATAAATTACAATATAAGGCTGCTCGACAACCTCAGTCGGAGACACGCTTGGAACAACATCTGAAACAAAAGAGACGATACGTTTAGAAATATGATATTTATATCCAGCAATATAACACAACGTTGCATGTAATGATAAAATACAAACCTTCATTATAAATTTCAATATTAAGCTGCTCAACAACCTCAGTCGGAGACACGCTTGGAACAACATCTGAAACAAAAGAGAAGAAACGTTGTTTTAGAAATATGATATTTATATCCAGCAATATAACACAACGATGCATGTAATGATAAAATACAAACCTTCATTATAAATTTCAATATTAAGCTGCTCAACAACCTCAGTCGGAGACACGCTTGGAACAACATCTGAAACAAAAGAGAAGAAACGTTGTTTTAGAAATATGATATTTATATCCAGCAATATAAGACAACGATGCATGTAATGATAAAATACAAACCTTCATTATAAACTTCAACATTAAGCTGCTCAACAACCTCAGTCGGAGACACGCTTGGAACAACATCTGAAACAAAAGAGACGATATGTTTAGAAATATGATATTTATATCCAGCAATATAACACAATGATGCATGTAATGATAAAAGACAAACCTTCATTATAAACTTCAACATTAAGCTGCTCAACAACCTCAGTCGGAGACACGCTTGGAACAACATCTGAAACAAAAGAGACGATACGTTTAGAAATATGATATTTATATCCAGCAATATAACACAAAGATGCATGTAATGATAAAAGACAAACCTTCATTATAATTTTCAATATTGAGCTGCTCGACAACCTCAGTTGGAGACACGCTTGGAACAACATCTGAATCAAATAAAATGTCAAATTAGTTTTATGAAAGACATATCCAGCAATATAAAACAATGATGCTTCATGTTGATATTACTAAACAAAAAATACTGTTTTGTAAATGTGTACCTTGCTCACACACTTCAACCGGGCAGGGGTTCACTTCCATGGCAATATCTGAATGATTTTCTACAAAATGTTAAAAAAAAAATATTAATAACACAATGATATAAGGATTTTAATACATTAAAGTTTTTTTTACTGATGAAAACGTTTGATCTACGTAACAAATCGTTTTGAGGTTATCACTACAAAATAGAGTATTGAGATGTACTTACGGTGAATTGACGCTTTTACGCGGCTCATTATTAATTTAGTCCTTTTATTAAACATATTTCGAAGTAGTAATTAAACAATTCTACTATAAAAACAGTAATAAACACTTTTAATAAAACTCGAATCTCGGAAACAAACAACGCCAACAGCGATGAGTACGCAATGACAGTTGGCAAAACGACGCCAGCTTAGATAATTGCCATAGACAAAAAGTACGAATCGACTCAACTCTCTTTGGTTTTAGGAATTTTAAATCTTCTAAAATTCTTAATTGAGATGAGTTAACTCGACTCCCTTATACTTATTGAAATTACTTGAAACCGAATCATCTCCCTTTTTTTATGCAATATTTCGGCCATTTAATAGAGTTATATTGATTCAACTCTCTTTTCCTTGATAGATATACGGCTTCTGATGTGTATGGCGTAATGATCTCATTTTTCGATTTTTTCGACTCATCTCCCTTTTCCTTTAGACCACAGATATATCGTCCTGTCCTAGATAGATTCCGGATTCGGTTGCTGGACGAATCAGAGGTTTGTAAAGAAAATTGAACAAATAACTTCAGAAAATTCAAAATACATAACACTCGATGTGTTGAAACATCAACCGACAAATAATTATCATTGTTGAAGGATGAAAGTTAGTGTTGTGAGAAAGAAGTTGAAGTCAAAAAGTTGAGATGGTTTGGACATGTGGAAAGAATGGATATAAACAGAATGACAAAGACAATTTATAAGACTGAAAGTAAAGGTGTAAGGAGCGTTGCCGACCGAGAATTACGTGGATCGAACACATCGATTCCGACCTCAAGAAAGGCCAGGTAAGAAGTAAGAGAAATAGAAGAAGTTGTATGAGAAATGGTATGTCGGTGGAAGAAGCGAAAGAAGTATGTTTGGATAGAAAAGAGTGGAGGTCCGTTCTCTCTGCCTACCCCTTACGGGACACGGCGTGATAGGTAAAAAAAAAAATTCCAATCAACCAACCGCTTTGTCATCTCATTACAGTTTTGCAAATTTTGTACCAAAAGGTGTAGAACTTTAAAGAAAGCTGCATATTCTTGACGTCTTCTTGATTCTTCCTTTTCAACATATATATTTTCTTATGTTGCTATTTCAGGCCTTATCGAATACCTCGTGCAGCATTCCTATTTCTTCTCATTTCTGACCTGCCCTTCCTTTAAGCCATATAAGACCAATCCATGCATGTCATCAAAAATTATTCTCTGTTTTTTAAATCCAACCCAACAGAAAATCTTTACACGTCGTTACAATCTTATATTTACCCCTCTTTCTCGCCAAGAAATCATAACAAAGATCATTAAAACCAATCTTGGCAAATGTATGGTCAACGTAAAAGGAAGGCTTTTTCAAGAAAGACCTAGCGAAAGGTTCCATGATATAAATTCAGATGATATAAATATGAATTCGAACATGCAAGTGTCAGGGGGGCTGAAAGCGGATTGGCATTAGATCTGGACGTTCAGAAGTGAAGGGGGCTGAAAGCGGATTGGCATTAGATCTGGATGTTCAGAAGTGAAGAAAACAATCAGGTAGACGAAGTGGCAAACGCTTTTAACGTAAAAGTGACCACATTTAGCTAGCATTCATAACACCAGTTGTAGAACACAGCCAAAAGCCTGTTATGAAAAATTAATAATCTAAAATTGAACACACAATGCCCATAATCCTTAACATGCTTCACGTTTTAGAAATTTCAGGACAAAGGCATTTGAGATCCTGGAATCCAGCAGTAGATGGTGCAGGCATTTAGAGCACCCACAGCACCACCCACCTGGTTTGTGATGGGAGAAAAAAATCATCTTCTTCCATGACTGCTCCTTAGATGGGGCATCTTTTGTTTCCCTTTTCGCTTCCCTCTATTCCTAGAATTAAAGGACTCCACATTTTTTTGTCATTTCTCCCTGTCCTCTACATACAGTTCTCACCGCTTCATCCCAATTGACACTGAAGCCTCCAAAATCTGCCTCGTATAATGTTCTTATTGTTTGTAAATCTCTACCCATTATTCCGTCGATCTCTGGATTTTAATTGAAGCTAAGGCGGGTTTAATGTGCTGTGGTCTTCCTCAACCACTAACAATTAAGGGCGTTTGTGTTCTTCTGTGCAGATCCAAGTGTAGTCTTCCGGAAAGAAATAAAAATAGTGGCATTAGTCGGGCATTGGTGTGTGAACAAGTGAAAGTGTACGTGTGAACTGAGCATGATATATGTACCTCTGCTCTGGCATTCCGTAGAAACATCCAACCAAGCGACTATCGAAGAATACCATTCATTGGGTATGTGGAACGATGATAATAATATGTAATGTCTAGGTGATCTGCTCATTGTCTATGAAAGCGAAACTATTTGGATTTCGACGGAGAAGATCTATTGCTGAACCATTTGCGCTAGCGGCTAGATGGAATATGGCTTATTTTGATATTTGCAATGGTGAATAAAAAGAGTTAAAAAAAATGAGGGTACATGCAGGGATCGGATTTGGACCCGTTCGTTTCGATATAAGTACATGTACATAGCTATGAGTGAGCCTCGTAATATGTTGTCAATTTGAGTGATGTTTTTATTTTATTTCCAAATAAATACACTGCCATTAGACCCTATGTTACTGCTGAATCATTCAATAATAGAAAAGTAAAGGCAGGTTTGAGTGTTTTGACACCAGTTAGTCAAACTAAATTTGCGGTGTTTTTTTGTAGTTTTTCTTAAGATTAATCTCATTGTCTTGGAGCACCAAGATAATGTTATTTTCCAAGCCGAGACCACATTCCAGGCATTGCCACCCACGCCACGTGGAGACCGATTGATATTATGGATCTCGCTCGGTGCGGCGAGTCCACGTGATTTAAAGGCGGTCACGTTTAGTGATTTCAATAAACTCCACATTAGGCAGAGAACGCTGATTATACTCGTACATAATTTCGCATAACATAAGATTTTATATTTTCCATGTGATTCATCGTTTGATTGACCTTAAAGATTCCAATATTATTCCTGTTTGCATAAAAATGAAGAGAACAAAAACATTAAATTTTCTAGAGCTACCCGAGGTCTCCGTGATTGGTTGTCTCTTTCACATTAGCCACCATGGTGAGTGATGTCCCCTGGTCAGGACGCCTACGTTAGTTGTCAAGACACCTTGATTGGGGATGATTTTTGGCCAGAAAAGTTAACTGCTTCCGGAATGATAGGACTAGGTGAGTATGGATCGGATGGCTTTTAAATGCAGGAGAATATGATAGAGATGTAGGATATGATCTGCATATTGGACAGCCATGCAAAGCAACCATTACTCTCATCAAACATAGCATCCACATATATTTGGATTATAGACCACACACCCTTTGTAACAGGATCCACCTCGGGTATATGAGAGTAGAGTTGGAGATGCAAAGACCAGAGAGAGACTCTTAATATACATATAATAGATACGTATGACATTTTCATGAACCGCGGGCTGGGGGTAGGAAGAAGAACATTCTAAGAAAAGGGTAGAGTATCATAATATAGAAGGCAAATAAAAAGGTTCCTAATGAAAAGGGATGATTATCGGCTTATGGATGGAGCCAATTAAAATGTCATCTTGCCTCGCTTGTTGCTGTACATTTCACAACCCTAACTAAATAATAATAATATCAGAAATTATAACTACGAGTAAACTAACTAGCGGATACCCGTATTGCTTTACGTGATTGATTCAGATGTATATATAGAGATTGCTGTCTCTTTCGCATAGGCGGGCCAGAAGACAGGATCACAGTGACGTCACGCACATAGGCGGTGTAGCGGGATCGCTTGATTGCGTTCTCTCTTTCGCATAAACTCTTTCGTATATGTGAAAGAGGGATAGCAATAACAAGTGTATACAAAATTTACGCCCATTTTTTTCTTTTTTTTTTTAATGTGTACTTTTGAAGTGGTTGGTAGTCTAGCGGTTACGACGACGGGTTTCGTACTGCATCGTTCGGAGGTCGTGAGTTCGATCCCAGCTGTCGACCATCTTCCTCTTTCACAATTCAAATTTTGAGAAGCTTATGTACTGCGAAAGAGTCAAACTGTGTACATGTGTTCACTTTGAGTGATTGACGAAAAATTCGTTCTCAAAATTCAAATTGTCTACGAAGACTGTTTTAAGAACTTTTCTAAATGTTTTGCGCGACTCTACGCAGAATAAAAATCTAAAATAGCTTTTGTACGTCTCAGAAATTATAATGTAGATAAAAATAATAATATACCTGGTGCTTTCATGTTTAGATAACAGAGGGCGAAACTCATTAATATAAAGTATGGTAATGTGCGATCGTATATTAGTGTGAGTGGCACTAGCGAGCTACCCCCAGCTACCCTGCTCTCCTATTTCCTATCCGACCTTCTTCCCGCTCTCACGTACAAATACAGGGGCTGAAAGCTCAACGAATATGTATATTTTGTTTCATATAAAATCTTAATAAGATAACATTTCAATTACATTCATTTTGTTCTGTCGAATCGAACTCCATTCTTTTCAATTTGACAATAATACATTTTATATCGATTTAACATTCTAATCTACTTAAAATCTACTTCATTTCCACCAGTCAATCATTAGGTACCACAAAAACAACAATTTTTTTGCGACTCGTCTGACAGTTCGTAACATTTTGTATGGGGAAAAATGAATCGTTGATTTTTTTTCAATTTTCCTCGCAATTTTTATACATTTTCCTACTGTTTAAAAATCAATCAATCAATTCTGCCTTTTATACCCCACTCAGGAGCATAGGGAGGCAACAAGAGCTCTCCATTGCGCTCGATCTTGCGCAATGTTAAGGAGCGGAACACAGTGTGAGAGCGTTTTCCTCGTCTTCGGACCCTTTCTCAGACTGGAACTTCCAGTATGGGTGCGAGTCCTGGCACCTGACTGTTTAAAAATACCCTAAGATTATACAAAATATTTTCTAAACCAAATTAGATCGGTACAGTAATTATGGAGTTTTAGCACAAAGAGGTTGGTAGCCCAGTGGTATGTATCGACGGCTTTTGTACGTACAGCGTACTGAATCGTGGATTCGAATCCCGATGCCGACCTCTTCCACTTTCACAACACAAGCTTTGCTTTATGTGAAAGATGCCGGAAGTGTATTTGTGTTCACTTTGGGTGAGCTCAGATTCATTTTCTACATTAAGCAAAATATATATTTACAATTTTTTTTTTGTCTTTTATGCAAATTCACTAAAGCTGACTGCCTGCTGTCTGGCAATTCTTGCGGATCATTATTGAGACATGATCATTTCAAAACAGTCTTCTCTGGCAATTCTGGCATCCTCATGTTAGTTTTTGTACATTAATACACTACTTATAGACTGCCTTTGATGTGTTTGAAATCTCTTATACTAACAGCCTGTTTCATATAAAAGCTTCAAAAGAACACTTTAGTTAAAGTTCCTTTTAAAATTTAAAGACTCCTTTAAGCTGACGCGTTTCATAAAAAAATATTCCAGCTAAAATTTGAAATGTCAAAAAAATATTTTAAAGTTGGTATCAGTAGTTGGTAGTGTTAGCATGGAAATCTATGGAAAACATAGGTTGTTTACTAATATTTTCGCGGAATTTCTGTTGATCAATGTGCCGATTTTTGTGTTAATTTATTATTAGGTATGGTTTATGAATTAGTAAACGAAATCTGTAAATAATAATATTCTTCCTGTTTTGCTGTTTTCCGGCCTATTGTAGTCATTTTTGTCCACAGTGTCACCGCATACAAAATGTTTATCTTTGTGACAGAGAAAGCGCCACGAAATTTTCTATGAACTCCGGTGGTAAAAACTCGACTTTAACTAAAAATAATAATCAATAACGGTACTTTAGCTAAAAGTCGGTTTTAAATGTCGTTTTGTTGTTATGAAACCCGCTATTTTTTAAAGGAAGTTTAAAGTCTTTATGAAACCGGCCGTTAATCTAAAATTTGTTGAAAATGAATTGAATTCGACTTAAAAGTATATGTATTTAAAAATAATGCATTTTCATCGTGTGCTGAGTAATTATTCTGAAGCTTTCAAAGGTGCAAGATTCCACTCGGACAAACACACGATATATTCATCTTCTCCTTGCCCCTTCCAAGTTCTTCTTGGGTCGGCCCCTTGGTACGCAATCTCTACTTCTTTCTATTCTGTGTCATCTCACAGTGGCTTGTGAACAAACAAGAATACGTCCTAATTAAACGTTGCACAGAAAATATACCTACACACTTGTCTTCAACAAAGTTTTTCATACATCGATATTTTTTCATAAATCATTAATTTCGTAGAAACTAAATTGTGTTTTTACATAAAAACAATTAATATTACTATACGTTTTACGCAAAGAGTGTTTTTAAAAATATATTCCACATATTCTTCGTAGAGTTCTCATCTCCTGCATCTTACTGCATTTATACAAAATTCTTCTTTTTTCGTCCATGTCCACATTTCACATCCATACAGCATTGATGGTAACAGGATTGCGTTATGCACTAATTTCTTATCTTGCAGTGAGACATTTTTGATTCTCATAATAAGTCTAAGTGCTTTCTAGGCATCAAATTGAATTGTAATCAAAATATTTTCTCTGAACAACCATCCTATATAAATTAAACACAGTGCTGTCGGCATGAACTAGATTTTGAACCGGGGACATCACTATAAGATTTGCAGCAAGGCATCCATGGTTACTGAGGCGAAAAACATAACCCAGTTACGGCCCGCTAATGACAGAGTTAGGCAATAGGCAAGAACATTCTGTGGTGGGCCCAAGTAAGTAGCTGCATGCTTTACTTGCCTCATTATAATCGTCTCGGGTACCATCTAGCCCAAAGCCTGTGTTTTGAATCATGTAATGTAGGCATCTGTTACACAATGCAATGAAAACAATACAACAAAAATAACTAAATATGATTTCTATTTTTTTTTTCAATTATTGTTGTTTATCACTAGATGATCGGTTATGGATTATTTTAAGATTATTTTTGTTTATTTTGATACCATAGTTACAAGAAACATTGTCGTTATTTTCAAAAACTGCCGCCGTATTGTCAGTGTCAGATGATTTGTGAACGCTTTCATTGATAGCACTGAATTATTACATAGGTACCTAATATTAAAAAAGCACCTTCTGTGCTACGGTCATCCTCCAAACAAATAACTAAAGCAAAATCAAGATCGTTCATTTTCACGTCCCGACACAAACACATATTGACGTTTGTTTTTAAAAAATGGAGAGAATAATACGGGCACCGAATTTTCCAAATTCACCGTAAAGACCGCAGTCGTAATGCGTTGGGTTCCTAGGGAGCGGCCGTCATCTGACAAGACGGCGTCTTTCAAAATTATATGACAATGTTTTTCGTTACTATGGAAACCATATTGGCAATGTTCTCAACTGACATATCCACCGCCGTTTATTGTAGCGGCGTATCCGTAGGAAAACAACCCATAAGCTGCCGTAATATACGGCCGCTGAAGACGGCCGCTCACTAGGATCCTAATGCATCAAAAGCATATCACCCATATCCTCAATTTACCTAGGAAATTCATTTTCATGCACTTTTACGGCCGGTTTCATAAAAAGCAACTAAAGACTCTTTAGCTAAAGGAACTTTTAAAATTTAAAGTCTTCTTTAAGTTTAAAGGGGCGTTTCATAGAAAAATATTCCCGCTTACTTTAGCTAAAGTTTGAAATGTCAAAAAAATATTTGAAAGTTGGTAGCAGCTGGTAGAGTTGCCATGGAAATCTATGGAAAACATCGGTTGTTTACCTACTAATATTTTCGTTGTTTACTAATATAATCTGTCAATTTCATTTCTCAATAGTGCATCAATGTGCCCTTATTTACGTTAATTTATTTTTAAGGTTTATGAATTAGAAAACGAAATCTGTAAACAATAATATTCTCCCTGTTTTGCCATGTTTTCCACCCTATTTTAGTCATTTTTTGTCCACAGTGTCATCGTATACAAATGTGACAGAGAGCGAATTCTCATGATTATAGGAGTTTCGGAGAGATTTAAACATTACCACCTAATGGCGTACGTTGTAAACGTAAAGTGATCACATTAAGCCAGCTTTCGAAATAACAGTAGAAGACGGTCGTAAGCCGTAGTACATAGTTTATTCCATTTAAAAATCGAACATCAGCAATGAATTGTTAGAGACGTTAGAGTCATTAGTTGTTACATATTATTCTTTAAGATCTTTTTAAATTTCCCAATATTTACAGGACAGAACAGGATATAATTGTCGATTCGAAATTCTTTTGTTTTCGTGACCAAATTTTTGTCTCCTGTCTCCGCATTCTTTAGTTTTGTAAATTACCATCTTCCCTATTATAAAGGAGACATATACGTGATTGTTTCG
Organism: Mystacides longicornis; assembly: GCA_963576905.1. Classification (NCBI taxonomy): domain Eukaryota; kingdom Metazoa; phylum Arthropoda; class Insecta; order Trichoptera; family Leptoceridae; genus Mystacides; species Mystacides longicornis. Next base: position 24,391,192 of record OY756437.1, read on the forward strand.
ATGACAATCAACAATGATTTAGGTTTCCTGGACCTTAGCCTTCCTTATTTCAGGATCTATTCAATTCCGCGTAAATTCCAACTATCAACTAACTCCTCGATTACATATTATTTCAAAGTAGGTTACGTTACAAAGGTACCTATAATATAATATTGCCCATCACTAGGTATTGTAATAAGATGGTATAACAAAGTTATACAACACGAAGGACGTATTATGTAAATAAACTCTACGTAGAACCCCATCAACGTACAAATCTAATCGTTACGGTACACGTGTTTAAGGTTCACATTCCGTTAGAGGTCGTCTCGTTGTTTAGGAATGTATTCGCCCGTCTTTTTCGTGAAATGAGCTCTCATTGGTTAACGAATTAGAACTTTTTTTTTTTTATTTTCAAATTTGAAAATTGTTCCAATCTTCTACAAATTTAATGCAACGATGTATCTTTGTTATTATTCTGCCCTTGTCCATTAGTCACTGAAAGCGAACCGATTACTAAGAAGAAAGGGCTTAAAATTCGTAATATACAAAATTAATTAAGTGATTTGTCACTGGGTAATAAACTAACAGCAAATCCTGCGGGACAACAAGCATGGAAAAGTATCATTCATCGTTTAATATTTATATCAACTAGTGGTCAACCATCAGTGTTAGAAATTCGACCATAACTTATTTAGATTATAAGTTTGAACATAATTAAGGTTCCATTGTTAAAGACTGAGCGAGCGCTATTTCAAAAATTTCTTTCACAAACAATGACATGTTATGTCAAATTTTAATGTTGATAAAGTTTTTTCTAAACAATATTCATCTATTCTCAATTTGACCACAGAATATAAGCGTCTGTGTCAATGGCAAATACATCGAAGTGTGTATGAGTATCAAATACATAACATTACAGTGGTGTTTGTAATGTTTTTTTTATTGATTTAATCTATTTTTATGCATAATTTTAACAATTAGCATTCGCCACTCCTTTATATAAACTACTGTGAAATTTCATACTCCGTCCGCGCAAATTTCAAAAAAGGTCACAAAGTTTTTCCTTCACGTATTATGTAATAATATATTACATATTATTCATTGCTCAGCGCAAAGGGCTTGTACCTGTTATGCTGAGTAATGATTTTTATGATTGTATAAAAAATATAAATAAAATATGGATTAAGTAGTTATTCTTTCCCAAAGTATCAATTTCACTTTATCACGTTGAGATTTTCGGATAATTTGACATATTTTCCCGTAGCAACTGTGTTATATTTCAATACTAGCTGACCCGCCCGTCGACTTTCGACCTTACCCAGAATAAAAAAATAATTATGACATATTACATGAAATAAATGAGATTTACGACACAAAAACTAAATTAAATTTAGCTAATAATTTATTGCATTATGTAATAGTTGATTCGGATGCGAGATGAAGTTCGACGGGTCATGACTCATAAGTTTGAAATCAAAACAATTCCTCTATAATTGCTTTAGGTACTTTTTAAAAAAATCTAGAGATGGCGGTGTAGTAGAAAATTAATCACATGTGAAGAAGCCTGTTAACGTTTTGTTAATGAAATAATAGATCCCTTATTATGGTAAGATTAACCACGGATAATCTTCGAATATCCGACAAAATAGTTTTAAGTATGAAAAATATTTCCTGTTATCGGATTGCATTTTGTATTAAATGTATGAATTTTTATTTGTTTTGGCTATTTATGAATTACAGACGAACTTCACAATAATTGTAATATAGCATGACTAAATTAATTATTTTAATCAATCAAGCACAAAGCAAATATTTAAGAAATGTCGATGCAAGAAATTATAATTAATTGTATAACATCATTTACCTGTTTCGTTATAGTATCTAATGGGGCCTATTCCCGACCGAAAGCTTTAAAAATTAAAGTACGTTTAAAAATAACGGCTTTTTTTAATTTACGTTCTACCTGACAGTTTCACGTAAATTTTTTTTAATTCCTCTAAACTAAATTAACCCGCTTTTCCATCAGATTTGTCAAATGCTTTCTCTAATATCGAAAAAATAAATTATTATACATAAATGTATTATCCCAAGCAAGAATATCATTGAGTCATCTATTGTTATTTTCAAAGAAACCAACATTTCAATCAGTAAAAACAGACATACATAATTATTTATCTAGCTTTCGCGACAGACGTTGCCCTGTGGTCTAACTATGAATATTGAATAAGAATTTCAAAGAATTATAAATATGACTTTTAACCAATGTCATTCCGAGCGATGCATCTGTTTTCAACCACATAATATGTTCCATCCAAATTCTGTCAATCGTACCAACTAATAAACAAATGACGGTTTGTGTCAAACGATAATTTGTTTTCAAAGTTAGATTTATTCACTTTTGATTATAATTATTTATAAAAAAATGAGTGTTTATAGATTTTTTTACGTATTATGGCGTTGTTGTAAAGAAATTCGTTCCATACTACCTTTAATATTATATTTTATATTATTTGATATCCATTTTTAGATTTTTTTTATTACATATTCTGTTATCGGGAGAGGGAGAAAAATCCAATAAACCGAACATCATAAAAATCTGTTTAGTCGATCTCGAGTTATAAGTGTTCGCACTAACCAGACTGTCATTTATATAATGTACAATCAAATTTAACGAAATTATAATGGATATCAATAGTTTAATCAGATTTTTTTTTCATATTGCTGTTTGCCAACCTCGGGATGTCTTCTGCTTTAGGGTAGAAATACGTAGAAAGCCAATTCCTACCCGCGCCAACCGGCGAAAAGAACGTTGTTTATGGTTTCATGGTTTCAATGCATTTGAATGGGCATGCCGGAAAGCGGGCTCCTGCTTTTGCTGTGCGTATCCCTTAAATTATCTCTTTCCTAATCTAAGGCGTATCCCCATTCAAATGCATAGAAACATTATATGCGCCAGTCGGCACCGATCGGAATCGGCTTTTTACGTGTTTCCACCCTTAGAGAGTCTTTTTCATGTCCTTTGTCAATAAATTCTATCATCATGTATACATATATTTTTTGAATAAATAATTCTTGCCCTTAAGCTACATGAAAGCTACAGGAAAACGTCAATAACATAAATAAAACAATAGCTACTTGTTTATTAACCTATAAATATAAAAGCATGGTTGTGGTCAAATTAGTTTACATTACTATAAGTGCCAAAATTGTCGCAATGACATACTGACGTAGCAGGTTACTCCGAAAGATACCTTTCTTTAAATACGAATTAAAACTGTCTAATTAATTAAATTAATCATTATCTTTTTCCTTGTATTGAAGATATTTTTTTTCTAGATTACCGGCGACTCATTCTATTGGGAACGTATTGCGCCGTAAATCAGACAAATTGAAATTAACAAAAAATATGTACTTAACAACTAATGACTCTAACAATTCATTACTGATGTTCCATTTTTAAATGGAACAAACCACTCCGGGCTTACGACCGTCTTCTACTGTTATTTCGAAGGCTGGCTTAGTGTGATCACTATACGTTAACAACGTTCTCCATTAGGTGGTAATGTTTATGTCTCCGCAATTCTTAATCATGAGAATTTTATTGAAAATGAAATTAGTATAATACAAAGAAAATATAAGTGTACGTAACACATTGAAAAATATTGTACAACTGCAAAACAATCTGGTTGGTAGCCTAGATGTTACATCGGCGTTTTTTTTTTTTGTGCAGTTTCGTTCGGAGGTCGTGGGTTCGATCCCAGATGCCGACCATCTTCCTCTTTCACGGTACAAGCTTTCAGTAGCTTACTGTGAAAGAGTCGAGGAGTGTATTTGTGTTCAAGAATATGTAACAACTAATGACTCTAAAAATTCATTACTGATGTTCGATTTTTCGTTAGTTCGTTCGTTATTTGTGTTCACTTTGAGTGAGCACAGATTCATAAAAAAAAACAATCACTACAGCAAACGAAATGGGTCCCATTAAGCCATTCACATACATACATGGCTTGGCAATAGGGCCAATTATTTTTCACCTCACCGTTCGTCCATACAACAATTATTGAATAAGATACATAGAACAGTCACAACATACAATCAAAAACATAGCAATATATCATTCACACACATCTCTCCTATCAAAAATTTGAATTCAAAACCTTTCGTCCTCTTTTGGCTTTCTTTGGCAAGAGTTGGCCAAACTGGAAGATGCCCGCATGCTGGAGAAAATGGGCAAAGGTAGACCAAAACAGTACACGGCTACACGCTGATGTACATGAATATATTTTTACAAGATCACGTTCAACATGTTTCAGGGGTTGTCAACGTTTTATAATAAAAACATTAATAAATACAAAAAAATAATAAAATTATCCTACACATACATATTATCTTACCATAATAATTCGATAAAAAAATTATTTATTGCTTTATTGGATTCTATTCTTGTAACATGTTTCATATTTGACTTATTTCCTACTACACCTCCATCTCTTTGATATTTTAAATATTACTAAACTATAGAGAAATTGTTTTTATTATTAACCCGACCCGTCGAACTATATTATGTCAAAATTATTTTTTTGTTATTCTGGGCTAGGTCTCGAAGTTCGACGGGCGGGTCAGCTAGTAATTTACAAGTTCGTTGTTTTCGTTGATACACATTCACCCCAAGTGAAATATTTTTTTCCATACTCACTTGTAAACCCAATATTTTTCATGCTATGATAAAAATTATTAACAATGTGTCCACGATTATATCGAAGAAGAACGTGAGATGATATTATGATCGGAGGATCCTACCTACATCTGTTGCTATGGGAAAAATGACGAATTTCCCTTGCTAGCTGCTTTATAAGACAAAAAAAAATACGAAACATCATCGTTGGAACAGACAATTCATAATTATTGTTCGTTTACAGAGTACGAAAAGGTGAAGAAATAGTGTCTGCTTCTAAATCATAGAAGAGGTGATTGGTAGATTAGTGATATCAATAGACGCCTTTTGTACCTACAGTCGAGGGTCGTGGGTTCGAATCTCCGTGCCGACCATTTCTACTTTCAAGTCTTTGCTTAGTGTGACAGATGTCAAATGTGTATTTGTGTTCACTTTGAGTGAGCCCAGATAAAGGCTATGCTTGGCAAGTACCCTTTCTTAGCGGATATATAAGAGATAGAGATTACTCATGGGCATATTTTATAAGGAGCTCCGCTTCTAGTACATTATTATGTAATTAACTGTTTGACATTTTCGGACTTTGCACTTGTATAAAATCGGGTGTTGTGATAAATAAAATAAAGTTATGTGACTTCTGGCCAGCAGAGGGAGTCAAAATGAATATGGCTCAACAGAAGGGTCGCGCTGGTTGTATGTGAGCGGGTGCTGAGGGAGGAATCGATCGATACCAACCCCCCCTCACTGGGGGAGGCTGCCTACCCTCTCCGATACACCACTCCACGGTTAAATCTCTATACAGGGCCTCTCCAACGCTGGAACACCGGTACGTACCGCGCGCTACCAAACACACGTTTGAGTTTGAGTGTCTCTACCACGATTGACAATGCTTTTTTCGGTTAATTTGAAACTTAATAAACGCACTTGAGATCTAAATCACATCACGCATAAACCTCAGACTAAACGTTCGATTTTATTCATCGCCGATCTTGCAATTCTAATTGTAGTAGTGTTATTATACAAAACATTCCATTTTCTAGAATATAGGTAGGTACCTATTTTAAAAAATTAAATTTCAGTAAAAGAGGGACGGTAAAACAAGATGGGTTTCATCATCCAGGTATACGAAATTTATCCGTGAAGGATAAACTTTTTGACCATTTTTTTCGAAAATTACGCGGACGGAGGAGTATGAAATTTCGCACAATAGTTTTTAAAGAGAAGGAATGCGCTGTTGTTTCTCCCATCAGGATCCCGAATATCCTCTCATACCGTTTTTCGCTCCTTCGAAACAGAGCTGAGGAATTTGGACATGGTGTGGGAGGAGGTCATAAACATTGCGCAAGGATGAGCGCAATGGAGAGCTCTTGTTGCCTCCCTATGCCCCTAAGTGGGGCTAAAAGGAGTTTGGATTGGATTGGATACCTTAACTTAATTTTATGAATACTTAAATATGACAAATGTGGAATTGTCGAATACAATAATAATAATTACATTTTTGTCTTGAACTCTTTGTCACCATTGTTGTAGTATCTTGGATGGGTCTCGAACCAGCTCTTATCAGTATAACGGCACTACAGTGATACTAACAAGCCAAAACTTGAATTACATTATCAAACTAATGAATTAACAGAACACACAAAAACCCGAAATTCCTTAACTGCTATTATAATCTTATATATAAAAATGGAGAGCTATTTCGCGTTGTCATCGGATGGCGCCTAAACGGCTGGACCGATTTCGCTAATTCTTTTTTTGTCGTGTAGGCTTTTATTAGGGGAGTGTCCTTTTAGAACAAAAAAATTAAGGAAAATGCATAGGAAATTAGAAAATTTAAGAAAACTATAAAAATGGAGATTTGTTTCCCGATATCATCGTATAACGCCTAAACGGCTGGACCGATTTCGCTAATTTATTTTTTGTCGTGTAGGCTTTTATTAGGGGAGTGTCCTTTTAGAACAAAAAAATTAAGAAAAATGCATAGGAAATTAGAAAATTTAAGAAAACTATAAAAATGGAGATTTGTTTCCCGATATCATCGTATAACGCCTAAACGGCTGGACCGAAATCGCTAATTCTTTCTTTGTCGTGTAGGCTTTTATCGGGAGAAGGTTGATTAAGAAGAAAAAAATTAATAAAAATGCATGGAAAATTAGATAATTTAAGAACACTATAAAATGGAGAGCTATTTCCTGATGTCATCGCATCGCACCTAAACGGCTGGACCGATTTCGCTAATTATTTTTTGGTCATGTAGGCTTTTATCAGGAAAAGGTTGTATGGGAACAAAAAAAATATGAAAATTGCGTGGATAATTAGAAAATTAAAGAAAACTCTAAGTAGGCAATCTTTATAGTACTTTTTACAATATAATTTTGTTCTACTTTTGAATTTTTATTAATTGACATTTGAAAGAACTGTCAGTGGATTGTATATTGTTGCATTTGATAGAATGCGAATGTAAAATATATCGTATGAAATAGATTGATTGGATAAGTCATATAATATTCATTGCAGTAAATTTTTATAAGGAGTTTTGGTAAGTTTTAATACAAGGAATACATTATTGTAATGAAGTGTAAGGAGTTTTGAAAACTTTCTTTATTTACAGAGATTTTTAAAACCGCCAGCAAACAGAATCGTATAATAATATATAACATTGCTATTAAGGAGTTATACTTAATTAAAGTACATTTTATAAGGAGTTTTGATAAGTTTTAACACGAGGAATACATGATTATATTGAAGAACAGTAGACTATTTTTTTATGTGTTTGTTTGGAAATCAAAATTCTTCGTTTATGGGCTGATTTTTACAGAAGATGAGTACATACATATAACGTAAATATAATCTGCATCGTTAATATGTAAAAAAAGCTGGATATTATTTGCTAATGACCTAGCATTTGTTTCTTTATTGAAAATAAAAATTGCTACACTTCCACCATGTTGTAATAGAAGATAGAAAAAAAATCACAGATACTGCATTAAATGTGCTTTTTATTTATTTCCACTGTTTTGAAAGAGAAGATTTCAGAACGCAATGTTGTGTGAAAGTGAATGTCGAGAACTTGGAAGTATGTCTATTTAGGTAATTTAATTAGAAGAGATGCAAGGTGTGAAAAAGAGATTGAAAGAATGAAATTGGCTGGGAGAAGGGTTGGCGGTGCACTTAGACCTCTAAGAAGATATATCTCTGAAATCGACAGTTGATGCACAATGCAATCCTGATACCATCCGTGATTTATGGGAGTGAAACTTGGACATTGACGAAAAATTTGGAAGTTGAAATAAATGCTGTGGAAATGAGATCACTGCGTAGGATATGCGGAAAGAGACTTATTGATAAGGTGAGGAATGATAATATTAGAAAGGAACGTGGAGTGGATGTTAGTGTAGTGACTAGAATGAAAGTGAAAAAAGAAAGAAGGTTTGAACATGTAAAGAAAATGAACGAAGAGAGAATGACTCAAAGGATAATAATATAAATCTGAAAGAATAGATGCACGCAGACGAGGCCGACCTGGAATCACATAGACCGACCATATCGGTGCCGTCTTACGGGAGGGCCAAGTCAGGAGCAAAAGGAATATAAGAGCATGTATGCGGAATGTTATGCGTTTGGAGGAAGCGAGTGAGTTTGGATTGGAAAGAATGCAAGTCCATACTCTGTGCCTACCCCCTTCGGGAATCAGCGTGATGGGCAAAAAAAGTATTGACACGATGTTCCTTATCGTGCTTTGATTAATCAATCAATATTATTTTAACTGAGGAAAATAACTATTAAGACATCGAATATAATGACATACCTAAATTCTTTTTTTTACATACATATTAACATCAAATCAATCAAAATTAAAACTCCCTTTGAACTCCACTCAGGAGCAAAGTGAGGCAATAAGAGCTCTCCATTGCACTCGATCTTGCGCAATTATGACCTATTCCCACATCGTATTATCATAGGTAATAAGTTTTTTGATGTAAAAATAAACTCAGACCCAATGAATGCAGCGTGGTATGCAGGTTTTGCTAATGCCAGTAAATAGTCATTCGTGTTAAATAACTAAAATACGAATTTGAGCTCTGTTGCATAAAACCTAGAGTACCCATATTATTTATTTCGATACGAAGTTCGACGGGTCAGCTAGTAATGTAATAGTTTCTTTATCTAGTATGGACAGCACCTTAACACATTATTTAGATTACTTCTAAATTAATATTTTGCATTATTTCGATTGTAAATTGCGTACTTATCAAGCTGATTGATTTTATGGCGGATTGAATGTGAAAGTGTTGTTTTAAGGGTTCTGTGTTTTCCCACAGTAAATCAACCCATTTTTCATTTGATATCGAATAGAAATTTAAATTCTTCTTCATCTTTAAGTGCGATTCCCATCGATGTTTGGCGACCATCTGCAAATAAGTCTTGGACAAATCTCACTAACTCTGCAGCCTCTGGCACACTAAACCACTGTCTCAGACTCTTTAGCCATGAGGCTCTTTTACGCCTCATACCTCGCCTGCTCTCTGTAATTTTCATCCCACAATCAATAATTGTAGGAGAGCATATTTATCATATTATGACCAAAGTATGCGGCTTTTCATCTTTTGACAGAGGTCAGCAGCCTTCCCTCTCTCCTAATTCTTCACTCTCAGTGCCTCTTCGTTGGTTACGCGATCCCTTCACGAGATGTGGAGCATTCTGCGGGAGAGACGGAATTCAAATGCCTCAGGCTTATTCTTTAAATAGGCAATTAAAAATAACGTTAGAGACATTAGGCCTTTCTATATTCGTTACGAAGTAAAGCAAATATTTATTTATTTATTTATCAAATAAGTTATCCAGACAGCTATAAGCTGGTATAAGGAAAAATACAATGCTTACATAATGACAATTTATCAAATACAAAAATAAACTTAAACAACCAAGTATGAATAAACAAATCAAAGAAAAGTGTAACGCTGTGCTGTATCTAGTAAAACGTGTATGTAATTGAGTTAAGAAATATAAGACTCAACAAGTCAATAATGTAAATTTAGTTATTGCAATAATAATCAACATGGTAAAATATATTCCAAAATATAAGTGTGTTATTGATATATGCGATAAAAAAAAATCATTGAATCTATGATGATCTTCGACGAATCGGCTAATATAAAATTTTAAGCGTAATAATTAGTTTTAGAATGGATATAAGTGGTCCTACTTTCCCGAGCATACCCTGTACTGTGATGCCTAAACGAAGTGTAATTTCCAGTCTAGGACAATATAATTATTATGTGTTATCTATGAACGAAGCTAGACAATGCGCTATCAGTTCGGATATCCTTCATTCCTGTCCTAGCGTTGGCCTGAGATCCTGTCCATCAGACAAACTTATCATCAATATTTTTCTTAACCGTACACAAAATTAGATATAATGACACGGTTTTTATATATTATGTTGTAATGATCATTGTTTATATGCTAGCGTTTCCGGCATTTAAAAGTTCAAAGACAAACGATTCCTTCAAATCAAACGTGTGTTTGGTTTAGTGTGAATTTACAACTTCTTTTTTGTACACTACTTCTTCTTTGTGTCAAATTTTATTAGTTACTAGCTTTCCCGATAGACTTTTTCCTGCGTTCCTAACTATGTATCTTGAATTCAAATTTGTATGATGGTGATGATGAATTAATTATCATTTGACCAATGTGATTCCGAACGATGTACCTGTTTTAAACCATGTACATTCCCTCCGCATTCTGTCAATCGCACCAATGACAATTTCTGTCAAAATTTAAAAAGTACTAATAAGGTTGTCTATGTACGTAGAGTTTTCTTTAATTTTCTAATTTTCCATGCATTTTTCTTAATTTTTTTTCATCTAAAAGGACATTGTCCTGATAAAAGCCTACACAACAAAAAAAGAATTAGCGAAATCGGTCCAGCCGTTTAGGCGTGATGCGATGACATCGGGAAATAGCTCGCCATTTTTATGTATACAGAAGACTAGGTTTCCCGACAGATTTTGTCCTGTGTTATTATTTGACCAATGTAATTCCGACCGATGCGTCTGCTTTAAACCATCTATATGCCATCCGCATTCTATCAATCGCACCAACTATCTATCAACTGACAATTCCTGTCAAAATATCAAAATTGGAATAAAAATGATATAGTAATAAGTACAGATAAGGTTTCCTACGTAGAGTTTTCTTTAATTTTCGAAGTTTCCACGCAACTTTCTTATTTTTTTTTCTTTCATGGGAACCTTCTCCTGGCAAAAGCAAACACGTCAAAAAAGAATTAGCGAAATCTATCTAGCCGTTTAGGCGTGATGCGAAGACAACAGAAAATAGCTCTCATTTTTTTTATATAATATACAGAAGACTAGCCCTCCGCATTCTGTCAATCGCACCAATTGACAATTTCTGTCAAAATTTCAAAATTGTAATAAAAATTATTAAGTAAAAAGTACAAATAAGGTTGTCTACGTAGAGTTTTCTTTAATTTTCTAATTTTCCATGCATTTTTCTTAATTTTTTTATTCTAAAAGGACATTCTCCTGATAAAAGCCTACATGACAAAAAAAGAATTAGCGAAATCGGTCCAGCCGTTTAGGCGTGATGCGATGACATCGGGAAATAGCTCGCCATTTTTATATATACAGAAGACTAGGTTTCCCGACAGATTTTGTCCTGTGTTATTATTTGACCAATGTAATTCCGACCGATGCGTCTGCTTTAAACCATCTATATGCCATCCGCATTCTGTCAATCGCACCAACTATCTATCAACTGACAATTCCTGTCAAAATATCAAAATTGGAATAAAAATGATATAGTAATAAGTACAGATAAGGTTTCCTACGTAGAGTTTTCTTTAATTTTCGAAGTTTCCACGCAACTTTCTTATTTTTTTTTCTTTCATGGGAACCTTCTCCTGGCAAAAGCAAACACGTCAAAAAAGAATTAGCGAAATCTATCTAGCCGTTTAGGCGTGATGCGAAGACAACAGAAAATAGCTCTCATTTTTTTTATATAATATACAGAAGACTAGCTTTCCCGACAGACGTTGTCCTGTGTTCCTTATTATGAATATTGATATCAAACTTGTAATTTATACAAAAATACGTTTAAGGTTTAAGGTATGTTAAAAAAAAATATTTCTGAAAACTTGAAAGAAGTTCTATCAAAAATCTGCGTGCCAATATCATTTATTTTATGTCAATGGTGGTCAGTTAAATAAAAACTGTTTTTCTATAGAATATTCACAGATGACGTTGGCTTCGTAGGAAATCCGTTCTATACTAACTTTAGTATTATATTATTTGCTATCTGAAGATGAATCTGATAAACAAAAAATTATAAAAATCTGTTCAGCCAATCTCGAGCCAAGTGTTCGCAGTAACCCGACCTTCTTTCATATAATAAATCATTATTTTCAGCTTGACATCTTCATTAACATACCTATTTTAGTTATAGCTTTTAGGACAAGCTAAAGTGTGGCTATTGTTTTCTGTATCTACAGGCTGAAGGGAAAGGTGAAAGAAGGAGTGGTCGGTCGAACGCATAAAAAATAGGTAAGATATGGGTGAAATTGTATTGGAAATGGTAAGTTGTGCTTGGAAAGAAAATAATGGACGTCAGTTCTCTCAGCCTACCACTTATGGGACATGGCGTGATGATTAAAAAAAACGGGATTGTATTCACAGAGTTTAACACAAAACAAAGAAATTTTTATAATACCATTGTCAGTTTATCATTGTCTGATAATGCATAGTGAATCATCCGTCAGACAGTCGAATATTATCACATCAGATATCATACTCTATGGAATTACATATTGGTCTTTTTTGTTCTACATCTCTTATAATATAAAAGCAAGTCGGCTTAGTGCGAACACTTATAACTCGTGATCGGCTCAACAGATTCTTCCGATGTTTGATTTATTGGATTTTTCTCCGCTCCGGATAACAGATAAAGTTGAAAAAAAATGGCTAATGCACAATGCAATCCTGATACCATCCATGATATATGGGGGTGAAGCAAGGACGTGGACGAAAAATTTGGAAGTTGGAATAAATGCTGTGGAAATGAGATCATTGCGTAGGATATGCGGAAAGAGACTGATTGCTAACGTGAGGAATGATACCTAATATTAGAAAGGAATGTCGAGTGGATGTTAGCGTAGTGACTAGAATGAAAGTTAATACATTAAGGTGGTTTGGGCATGTAGACAGAATGAACGAGGAGAGAATGACGGTGCCGTCTTAGAGGAGGGCCAAGTCAGGAGCAAAAGGGATAGAAGAGCATGTATACGGAATGTTATGCGTTTGGAAGAAGCGAAAGATGTTTGTTTGGATAGGAAAGAATGGAAATCCGTACTCTCTGCCTACCCCCTTCGGGAAACGGCGTGATGGGTAAAAAAAAATAATAGCAAGTGTACGCGGGAAATATTAGGTAGGTAGGTATATCGAAGACATATGTGTTAAGAGTTTCCTACGTACAACTATTGCTATGGGAAGATATTGGCAAATTGTCCGGTGTGTATACCTATTAGTGAGCGGATATGGACAAAGAAAGGAGAAGAAGAAATATATTCTCACAAAACTTCCCCCACACCTCTTCTGTTGTATTATTTTACCCCTTCCCACCCTGTTGAACTTGTGTGATTTATGTACGAACAGTACGAACACCCCATCTAATTTCTTAAAGATTAGCGAGAATTTAAAATCTAAAACTTACATACAGAACCCCTATTCTTTGTTTGATCGGAAGGTAGTCACGGTAGTAAAGTGAGTATTACACGATACATTTTGTATTCCATTAACTAGGAGTCTATTGCCAACGCCTTCTGATCTTTATAATATAAGGTTTATTTTCCAAACCAGTATTTGAAAGGGACATTTGTACCTTTTTCGAAAGCTTATTGATTGAAGAAGTTTTCTTTGTGGTTTTTACACTGAGTGTATTTTGCATTTTTGGGTATCTTTTCGAAAAATCGAAATTATAAATGAAAAAAAAAAACTAACGTATGTTTTAAAAACGTTTTATTTCAGAGGTTGATGAAATAATGATGATCTATGATGTATCTGAATATTAATATTGTAAGAAAGATAACAAATTAAAGTTAAAATTCTTCTATGAAAGGATGATGTGCAACAAACAAAAAAAATTGGCTTAGCCCAAAAATTTTATCAATATATTTTTGTTATCTTGGGGAGTTCGTAGAATATATCAGGGGAATCAACATAATAAATAATATATATGATAATAATATTAGAAAGCAAAAATGTGGACATATTTTTAAGATAAGATATCGAATAGATAAGCATAGTATATATTCTTATCAGGGTTTTGATTTCTGTAAAAATATGATTTAAGGTATTGTTATTTAAGGCTTAGTAATCTATTATTGCTTTAGAAGAAATTTGGGGTATAAGATGATACCAACCCATCACGAACGACGCAATACGCCGACGCGCCGCGCACCAAGCCCACCACTTCTACCATAATGGAGAGGAGATTGACTTGGCAGCGACATGTGTTGACAAGTTGGCCGAGAGCGCTGTTTTTCCTCCCATCAGAGTCTCGCAGACGAGGAAGACCCTCTCATACCGTGTTCCGCTTGTTCGAAGTAAAGCTGAGAGATTTGCACAATGCACATGGTGTGGGAGGAAGTCATAAACATCGCGCAAGATCGAGCGCAATGGAGAACTCATTTTGATTTGATTGTATCTGTTTCTTAAGATTAAGGAATGGTCGAGGAATTTTGAGTTCTTTTTAAACAGATCGTAGATCTTAAAAAGGAAGATTTTCTTTCTCTGTTGATTTATTCCCATCAGTTAGTTGTATAGGTGTCTGAGAGACATTTTCCATATGAGGTGAGGGAATCTAGATTAACCAAGGTTTTTCCAAATTCCACAGCAGAATCTTATTCTTTCCCTCTCCCATTTTAGTATCCTCAATGTCTAAACTTCCAATATTACCTTTTTTTTTTAATTTTTGACGCCTTTATTCCAGAAATTCTTTAGTGAGTTTTAATTTCTGACACTGTGACTTTATAGAAGCACACTATATCCAGTACATTTTTAACGACGGCACCTATTTTTTTACACACAACACAAATCCACTCTTTGACTCTTTCAAAGTAAGCTACTTGAAGGCTGTGTCCTGAAAGAGGAAGATGGTCGGCATCTTCGCAGCTTATCACGCTTTTGCACTATAGAGGAATTTTGTGGTCTCCCTCTTTACACCGAACTCTGAACATCTATTCGGCTTCAACGAATGTGTACAGACCAATGAGCCATATCAGCATCAATCCTCAGCACTTCTGTTGTCTCTATAGCTCTTGTACATTCTCAGCCATACAGGAGTACGGGTTCTGACTCTGTAATCAACATTATAATATTTTGATAAATATTTCCACATTGAAGTTTTAATACGACACTACCGCCATCTATCAAAGATGGAAAATACAAAGATAATATTATTAATAATTTATCACCGACTTGTTGTATGATTGTCGATAGTGATTATTATTGGCATGTTGTATTATGATAATAAGCGTTATCATAGGTATTATGTTTTGTAAACACTATACCTAGTCGTCGTCGGTTAGCTCCCCAGCTGGGCAATGCGCCTTTTTGATAACAAAATCACTTATTTATCCATCAATACATTGTTAATCTATTATCATCACTATTTGTCACATATTACTTACTTACTTAATCCACGTTCGCTCCAATGGAGTGTGGAGCATGTGGACGCCACGAAGTTCCTCCAAGTCTCTATCTATGTCTTACGCGAGTTGCACAGCTTCATCCCCCCTCCTCTGGTGATGTTTCAGAATACCCCTCCCCTCGCCACGTGTACTTTTTTCACTGCAAATAATTAAGAAACTTATGGTTTTAATTTTCGCCAATTTTTAAAATATAAGTGCAAATGTGTTTCTTTAAATTCTTCACAAAAAATTAATATACTTGATTTTATCACTAGTCCCCCCTTCCCCTACGTGTTTTTTTTCGTGATTTTTTCCCAGACCCTTTTAGGCTCACGCGATTAATCGACCTCCTTGGCTGCTATTCTACTTTGGCGTCTATAGTTTACTGTCTTATGCCCACCATTCACAATCACTACAAAATGGACGTCACCCATTTTGTATGAAATGTCATCTTCATACATAACAAACGCGGATTAAATACTTTATTTTGTAAATGAAGTAAAAACCGATCGATTTTAACGTTTTTTTTTTGTAAATAAGACGGTTAATGATTTACACCACGCCCACTCGAACTTCCCCATTGACTGACGGACGAAAGGCTTGACGCTTTAGAATTTTGGGCTGATGGATATTCGACTCACCCTATCACTCCACATCACCCATTCGGTTTTCTCCTCTTACGTTCATTTTTTGGAGTGACATACTCCATTTTGACACATAGATGGACTAATTGTGAATGTTGTTACAAAAATTCTATTTCAGATTAAGACTCGCTTATCGTGCCGAAAATTCGCATTTAAACTGGGATCAGACTAGTTAAAAAGATGTCTTTCTACATCAAAGGCGGATTGTCAAATTTGATTCTTGGAATTTCTAAAAAAAATCTAAAAAAGAGTTCTCTCCTTATTACGCAAAGAGAGAAGGAGTAATCAAAAGAACTATGTAACGAATAAAGAGACATATTTCGTTAGAGCTCCTGCTGAAGTTTATTGTTTCAAAAAACTAATTTTCGGAGATATTCCTCTTGTAGCGGTAAGGGTGGGAAGCGGCCCCAACCACCCTCATCCCTCCTCATCCGTCCCGCAGACAGCCACCCTGCTGCCGTTGGAAATATTTCTTCTATTCCAAACGTTGCGTTGCTTTTCGAAATTATTTGTTCGAAATTACCATTGAAGTAATGCTGCACGTTATAGAAGCGACAAATTTACTCATTAAATGGGACAATGAAAAAAAATTGACTGGCCATAACCCTTTCGAATATACCTACTCTTAACGAATATGTAACAACTAATGACTCTAACAATTCATTACTGATGTTCGATTTTTAAATGGAACAAACCACTACGGGCTTACGACCGTTTTCTACTGTTATTTCGAAGGCTGGCTTAGTGTGATCACTTTACGTTAACAACGTTCGCCATTAAGGTGGTAATATTTAAGTCTCCGAAAAGAAACCGTTCAAATAAAATTTGAATCCGCAAATGGACCCACGAAAAAGTTCGTTTGTGGAATATCACGAGTTTATACGAACCGGTACGAATATTTCCGAAGGTCAATTCGATTCATTGCTCGGACTTGTTGCAACTTCGAGTTATGTGTCAAAAAATAAATACTGCAGTGGTAGTCTGTCTCATTGAAAATGTCACTATTACTTCTTTATACCTGGGGGTAGCCAGGATATTATATTCTTGTTTTAGCTTATTACTTGGTTTATTAGTAGCACTTTTGCGTATTCTGCGTGTATTCGAAGAATATCGTTCTAATAATACGGCTGATGATGATTTTTAAACATTGTTACAACTGTTCTTATCTTCTCCTCGACTTCTCTTCATCTCCGTACCTCATAAACAAAAATGTGGCATAACATTTTGAACATTTAGTTTCGAATGCCGCATCTAGTATTTAGTACATTTAAATCAATGGAAATAGCACGAATATCTTTCTTTCTTTACATTTCTCCAAGTTATAAGTGTTTTTTTATCGTCGTTATATTTTCCGGTGCGGGCTTTCGACCTGCCTCATTATCAGGTGTCAAGACGAATCTGCTATCTACCATCTAAATGTGCTTACCACTTGTGAAATGTGGTAACTGCAATGATAATGATGTGTTCCATAGAAAACCATTAGGAGATTTTCCGCAGTGTGAGGCAACCAGCGAAGAACGATCGAGTCTAGTCTATACTTTTATCACAGTAACAAAAAATATTCAGTAAACTAGGTTAAGGCAGAGCGCAGTGCATGATGTATAGGTAGATATTCATATTATATTAAACAATACAACATACAATCTCTCTTTGAACCCCACTCTGGTGCATGGGGAGGCAACAAGAGTTCTCCATTGCGTTTGATCTTTCGCAATGTTTAGAACCTCCTTCCACACCATATACAACGCGTCTGATCTGCCTCGAAGGAAGGGAACACCATATGACAGGGTCTTCCACGTCTTCGACACCCTGATGGAAGGAAGAACAGAAGACATATCCCAGCCATGTCCAACTCCTGTCCATAATGGTGGAAGTTATTCTTTGCTGGGTCCGCCGGCGTATAGTTTCGTTCGTGATGCGGTGCGTGGTAGAGTGCAGTTAGCGAGAGTATTCGTTTACAGATTCATACAAACTGTCGAGTATAAGACGCAGCCGTGCGTGTGTATTAGTAAAATTCGGGTTCCTGGATTGGTCAGTGTACGGATCAGTAAGCGTTGAGCCGTGAAAGGGAGAGCATCGTTGTTTGTTTTCTAATTTTTTGCTGTGACCATCCGTTATCCGACTATGAGTTCTTCAAAATTAGGAAGAGGCCATCCATTATGTGGGCAAGCAAAGGAGATGATATTAAATGTATATCAATATTTCCTCATCGTAGTCCATGTAGCCAAATCATGCTTTTTTGTTTTCATTATTAATATTATTTATTTTTTATATTTAAGAAATATTATTGTTATACCTACAATTTCACAATGCAAATCAATCAGACAGTCCTTTTTGTTTTTATTTTGTTTTGTAACAAATATAATAATTATCAATTTTACATTGATGTTTATTTTTTTTACCCACCACGCCGTTTCCCGAAGGGGGTAGGCAGAGAGTACGGATTTCCATTCTTTCCTATCCAAACAAACCTCTTTCGCTTCTTCCAAACGCATAACATTCCGCATACATGCTCTCCTATTTCTTTTGCTCCTGACTTGGCCCTCCTCTAAGACTGAACCGATATGATCGGACCATGTCATTCGAGGTCGACCTCGTCTGCGTGCACCCATTCTTTCAGATTTATATATCCTTTTAGTCATTCTCTCTTCGTTCTCTCTACCTACATTCCCAAACCACCTTAATTTATGAACTTTCATTCTAGTCACTACACTAACATCCACTCCACATTCGTTTCTAATATTCTCATTCCTCACCTTATCAATCAGTCGCTTTTGTTTATTGTCTGGTATATTTTAGAATTAATAAAAAAAATATTAATTTCATAATTAAAATCAACCATATCGTGCATTTGTTTTTATTATAAGTGTTATTTATTTATTATATTTTAGAATTATTATTGCTAGGTATTAAATTTCATCATAAATAAAAACAATGTAATCTGTATATCTTTGAATTAAAAAATTGCATAATCATTGAAAATTTAGCAACAAACTATTTTTTATTTTTCCTATACCTAAATCTGGCTTTATGTATAAAAACGTTAAAAATATTCGCAGAATAAGTAGGTACCTACATATAATATGACAGGTAATAATATGTATTTACAAGAGAATATTAAAGAAATTAATAAATAGTAGACCATTTATTTTCAACCTCACTCTATTGTCACCCTATGCCTCAGCGCATACACTCGCTAACTGGACTCTACCATAGTATACGCAGGATTCTCCTGAGGTACTTCGTTTGAAATTCAGATACATTTTGTGCCTGGGCTTTGGTCAGGTGCCAGGACTCACACCCATACAGGTGAATGGGCAACACACACGCATAAAACCGTTTACATTTCGTTTCGACACTAAACGCCGACGCCTTCATGTAAACATGCCTTCGTTATATAAACATGTATACGACTACTTTATAAAAGACAAGTCGTATAGCTAGGAACATATATTTCATATGATCATTCGTATAAACAGTTATACGATAAGATAGTATTGACAATATTTATTGACACTGATATACAAATGTACCTATATCTCAATGGTTTGTTTTGTTTTTTGTCTGTAATTAATTATGATGTGATGTAATTATTAATAACCATAAGATAAATAAAATTATATAAGATAATCATATACACGTTATATAGAGAATCATAATACTGCTTATACGACTACTATATAAGACAAGTCGTATATCTTTGTGTACCTAACTAAATATTATTCCATATCAATAAAAATGTCATATACCTATTTAGTCAAAAAACGCGGTTATACGACCACTTTATAATGTAGTCATATACAAGGTGTATAGTTAGACGTAATACTGCGTATTCGACTTCTTTATAATGACATGTCATATAGTTTGGCGTAATTAACGTTTTTACAAATAATTTCCGATTGTTATACGATACTTTGCTAGTGAAATAAAGAAACAGAATGAACAATATTACTGCTGAAGCCTTCAACCGCACAATCAAAACTACCCTCGTTCATCCCCTTGTACCCCATCCATCCCAAAAAGGCAACAGTTTGAAAGTTAAACAAGCTTCATTCTCCATTTCTACGCAACACATTCAGCCCCCCCCCCCTCCCCTTTTCTCTTTTATTATCTCGCGCAACTTTGCCGTTCATAAAATAATATGAAACCAACGCTGATTAATACTACTTGAATGCAATTCATATTTTACCGACCTCGGTAGTCCAGTCGTATAGTCATACAACGTCAGATCAAGAGATCCAGGGTTCGATTCCCGGTTTTTCGAAATGTTTTATTTTTTTTTAATTTCTACGCGGGGTTTCCATGATTGACTCGTTTGTATGAAGAAGTGTAAATTTATTTATTTATTACCTTTCGGCTAATTAATCATTGACACGGGTGGTTTGTCAGATTCAGAAACCAGCCAACCGATGTGCTCGAAACCGGTTTCATTAAATATAATGATATTAATAAAGCGAAAACGGTTTAAGACCACTATTTAAAGGTAATAAAGCGAAGATGGGTTAAGACCACTATCCATAAGTATATACCCACAAGATCGCCACCAATATTCAGAATGCCTAGATGTAGTACAAACTATGCTCAAAGCTCTTTCTTTCAAAGATCTTGCACAAATTTTAATGCTTTTTTCAAGGACGTCAACCTCTACAATTCTTCCCAGTAGGTTTTTAAGAGGTCTGTGATTGAACATTTGCTATCGCATTAAGAGTCCGACCAGTGCGGGCAAACTTATTTGAAATTGCTCCTACTCTTTCTCAAAACAAGCAGAAACAATACATTACCTTTACCCTGTCCTCTTTTCCCCTTTTCCCTTTCCCAGTATCTGAGCCGAGTACTTAAAATTTAGGTACTTTGTATTTTTACATTTTAATGTGTATACCTACTTCATTGGTGTATAAGTTTAAATGTATAGGTATACTTAACTGGTGTGTGTTTCGTAATTGTTCATGTAATGTCTTATTTTTGTATCAATTTCACTGTCTGTATATTAATGTTAAAAAAAAAAATATGCAAAATAAAATAAAAACTACCGACCTACATAATAGGTAGGTTTGTCCAACTTTGCACCATCCAACTGAAATATCTTAAACCGGTCATTTAAAAGATATACTTAGTAATAGTGATAATACGAACATGGTTTTAAACAACTAAAATATATATTGACCGCATTTTTTAATGACTTTATTAATGTGAAATTGTCGGTACCTGGATTCGAACCCACAACTCTCAGAACGCTGAATAGCAATGGGCTACCAATTTTTGACATCGCAAAGGAGAAATCTGTATTTACATGAAATAAATAAAAAAATGTAGCAAGCAATGATATCGAATCCGTAAGAAATCGCAAAAGCTTACAAAGAATCTTCTAAAAATTATACAACAAAAGAGCGTTTTATTTTTGTCAGTTTCAAATTTGCCGACCATCTCGAGAATTGTGATATCATTCATGGATGCTTGCTAAATTCTGAATTTTAATGGAAGCTACATAAATTTTTATTTTAAACATTACTAAGAAGAAATCCAAACTTAACATTAATAAGATCATGATAATCATGATATTGATGATATCCCATCAGGGTTTCGAAGACGAGGAATACCATATTCCGTTTCTTCGAGGCAGAGCATGGTGTGAGAGGAGGTCGAGCGTAATGGAGAGAGCTCTTGTTGCCTCCCCATGTCTCTATCGGCCGGATTCAAAAACGCGACTAAAGAACTCTTTAGCTATAAAGGAACCTTTAAATTTTAAAGTCTCCTTTAGGTAGACGCGTTTCATAAAAAAAATATTTGAAATTTGATAGCGTAACCATTGAAATCTATGGAAAACATACTATAGCAGGGGTTCCCAATCTTTTTCAGCCCACGGCGCACTTGCAAGTTTAGTATTTTGTCACGGCGTCCTGCTATATAACAAGATATTTATTTGGAATAGATATACTTAATCCATATTTATGCAAATTGCGGGAAGCAATCTTGACCGCTGTCTTCGTTCAGTTTTTTATTCAAACTACAGTTTCTTTCTATACGCCGCGATTCCCATCGATAGTTTCAGAATGTGCGTGTTGTTGCCTTGTAAAGAAAGATTCAGTAGCCCTAGTATAAGTTTTCGATGATCGAATATCGAAACGATCATCGAAAGAGTTTCGAAAAATTTCCATACTAAAATGATCGAATGATTCGATCGTTTGATTTAAGGACACTTATTGCACGCTAATAAGCGCTTATTTGCGTGCAATTAGCTAATTAATAATTTCTTCGTGTAATTCGATCTCAAAATATTAAAATTTTTTGAATTATATAGGCACATAGGTAAGTACTCGTATATATTTTTGGTTTCAAATAGTGATCGGTGGCATCGAATAATGATAGAGGATCGACTCACGGCGCTCCTCTTCACTTTCTACGGCGCACCAGGGCGCCTCGGTGCACACTTTGGGAACCTCTTTACTATAGGTTGTTTACTAATATTTACGCGGAATTTCTGTAAATCTGTCAATTTCGTTTCTCAATAGAGCATCAATGTGTCATTATTGTTGATGGTTTATGACTTGGTAAATTAAATCAGTAAACAATAGGTTCTTCCCATTTTGCCATGTTTTCCACCCTATTTTGGTAATTTTTGTCCACAGTATACAAATAATGTTCATCATTTGTGACAGTTAAAGCGCCACGAAATTCGAAACGTCATTTTGTTGTTATGAAACGTGTTATTTTTTAAAGGAAACTTAAAGTCTCCTTTATTTTTTTATGAAACCGGCTGTAAGTAGTATATCATCATAAAGAAAGCATGTATTTGTATTCTTTGAAGGTATGTATCTTCACATCAAAAATCATTATGTTCGTTCAGCTTTCAAAAAATAATACGTCCACTCTCTATCAAGGAGAAAAATCTTTTCCTTGTGTTTCGGATATTTGTCTCGGGGGAAGATCCAAATAGTTATGTAACCTCTCGGAGTCTATTTTAAGTATAAAACTATTTCTCCTGTACCTAAAGCAGGAAAAATCCTTTTGTCTCAACTGCCATTTCCAGGATGTCTCTCTCGAGATTGTTTCGAATAATTTCGGGCCTTTGAAGGAGGACTACCTTAAGGTATTTTAATTTGTACCTATACTACCTTTCAAAATAATGAGATCGGGATAACTAACTCGTGTTATGTAACACTTAGAAGGAAAACATTAAAGTTCCGTTTTCTTTTTTAGACTTAATAAAGGGGTAGGCAAAGAAAACGGAACGAATATGTAACAAATAAGCCTCTAACAATTCATTACTGATGTTCGATTTTTACATGGATCAAACCACTGCGGGCTTACGACCGTCTTTTACCTACTGTTATTTCGAAGGCTGATGATGGCTTAGTGTGATCACTTTGCGTTAACAACGTTCGCCATCAAGTGGTAATGTTTAAGTCAACGAAACTCCCAATCATGAGCATTCTCGACATGTCCAACGTGTCAAAAAATCCCATGTATAATACATACAACAAGTAGATATTTAATATCTAATAATTAATGAAATACTTATAGAGAAAAAAGTTGGAAATTATTGAGAACAAGAGAGCAACCAAATTTAAAGACTGCGATTGCTGTCATGTATTTGACTCCATTTTTGTTAATGTCTAACCTAACGTAAAGTGATCACACTAAGCCAGCCTTCGAAATAACAGTAGAAGACGGTCGTAAGCCCGTAGTGGTTTGTTCCATTTAAAAATCGAACATTCGTCATGAATTATTAGAGTCATTAGTTGTTATTTTTTCTAACGTATTTATTTATCGTATGGTCATATGTATGTACATCACATGTTCACTGATAGAAACAATACAGATACATAATTACATTGTATATTAAAATATATTATAAACGTCAGTTGTTGTGTTGTAATGGCTTGCAATTTCTTGTGTACCAATATTCAATATCTTCCTTGTCTTCTCTGTGACGCGATGCCTAACATAACATAAGGTAAAATATTATGCATCTGAAATACATAACATTATTGATTTATTCTATTTTATGCATAATTAACAAAAATATTAGTATTTGCCTCCCCTTCACTATATAAACTAAAATGAAAAAAAAAACAGTCACAAAGTTTTTCCTTCACGTATTAATGATTGATATTCTCAAATTCACGTTCCAACTCAACGCAAGAGGCTCTTGCTTAGAACTTAATCGGTTGTCAGTAGTTACGCATCTAATGTATTGAATAAAACATTTTCAGAATAGAGAAATGTCAGAGGTCTCAATAAAAAATGGATACGACGCAACTCAATCGTCTGTTTTCATAGTCCATGACTATTATTCTGAAATGAAATACAGACGATTGAGTTGCATCTTATCCATTTTTTATTGAGACTTTTGACATTTCTGTATTCTGAAAATGTTTTATCCAATACATTAGATGCGTAATTACTAGGGGTACGTAAATTTCGTATTTACGAAATAGATGCGATAAATGCGAAATTTGTCAATATATTCCATAAATGCGATGTTTTAATTTTAGTAAATTTCAGTGAAATATCGATAATTATTATATTTTAAAGGTCAAACCAACGCTTTATCCTTGTGAAAATAATTGAAAATGAAAAATCAGTTAGTAGAAGTCGTCGATGAACTAAATTGTATTAATTGAAAGCGTATATTTTATTACATGTTGATATTTTATAAAGGTTTTCTACAATTGTTAACTGTTTATTAAATATTTAAAATACTCAAAGGTGTTTTATTATAGACATTTTATGTTTTATGCGAATAAATGCGAAATTTCGCTTTTATATATTTTTTAAATGCGATATTACAATTTTTTATTTGCGAAAATTACGTACCTCTAGTAATTACCTACTGGCAACCGATTAAGTTCTAAGCTAGAGCCTCTTGCGTTGAGTTGGAACGTGAATTTGAGAATACTAGTCGTTATATAGATAGATGTGTTATTTTCTAGGGCGTTGTATCGCGAACGAATGTAAAAATATGCAAATAAGGAATATCACTACACATAGTGTGAAATCACTTGCACGTTTATCTATGGTCTTATTGATAAGGTGTACCTACCTACCCGTCAAATACAGACCACATTATTTATGAATACAGTCCATGCTCCACAGCCATAATGTGATAGTATGGCAGACAGACGCTGACATACATGTAAAGTTTATCAATACAATAGTATACACATTGCGTATTTTTTACGTTGGCACATGCATGAAAGATAACTGACATGCCATTGTGTTTAGTGCTAAGCATTTAAATTGCAAAAAAATCTACTTTAAAAAGAAAAAGTTTTTGTGTTCGAACTATTATATAGGTATACATATTCTTTTTCTCAGCTTCGTCAGCTTCGGGGATCAAACCAGCGACCTTCACAACTATGTAAATTCGATGACTGTGCCGCTAGTCCACCAAGCACTTAAATTATCTAACAACTAAAAACTCGAATTCATTACTGATGTAATGAATTCGAACTTGACGGTCGTTACCCCGTAGTGGTTTGTTCCATTTAAAAATCGAATATCAGTATGAATTCTTACTGCTTTATTTAAAACCTCTGATCAGTGGAAAAAAGAGTTCAGTGGTATAAAATTTGCGATCAAGCCGCCGTCGAGGTAGTTTAACCCATATCGATTGATTGCGAACTGATCTCTGTAGATTTTAGCCCGCCATGTTGGATTTTACGTCAACTGACAGATATTTACAGAATACAAGAACGCTTTCTGTAATAAATATACTGTTTTTAAGTTTTTTTCTCGTCCAATTAGGTGCTCCCTTCATATTTTGATCTATTTTGTTTTGATAGTAAATAAAACACACAACCATGCAAATACTACTTGATTCACCAAACAGCTGATGCACAATGCAATCCTGATACCATCCATGATGTATGGGAGTGAAACATGGACATGGACGAAAAATATGGAAGTTGGAATACTCGTAAATGCTGTGGAAATGAGATCACTACGTGGGATATGCGGAAAGAGACTGATTGATAAGGTGAGGAATGATAATATTAGAAAGGAATGTGGAGTGGATGTTAGCGCAGTGACTAGAATGAAAGTGAATAAATTGAGGTGGTTTGGACATGTAAAGAGAATGAACGAAGATAGAATGACTAAAAGGATATATAAATCTGAAAGAATGGGTGCACGCAGACGAGGCCGACCTTGAATGACATGGTCCGATCATATCGGTTCAGTCTTAGAGGAGGGCCAAGTCAGGAGCAAAAGGAATAGAAGAGTTTTGTTTGTTTGAATAGGAAAGAATGGAAGTCCGTACTATCTGCCTACCCCCAAATAACTAAATTTTCTTCATCTTCTTATGGTCGCTCACAATCTGACCTCCAGAGACCGAAGCCATTGGATCGTGCCATCCGTCAGTGCGTGCAAGTTCTACAGTCCTTCCTTGAATGCGTACATGGGGCACGTCGTTTCTCAGATGATCGATTGTTTGTATCATCCCACATGCGCATGCTGGTGAGTCCATCCATCCCCATTTATGTAAGTTTGAAGCGGCACAGCCTATATCACATCTTATTCGGTTGACTCTACAGCTACACCATATTTCTAGGTAGTGTTGGGCCAGGCAGTTCTTTTGTCGGATCTGCTAATAGGTTTGCGATGGTAATGGGTAAAAATATTGATAATCCTTAAAGCAGGGTCTAATTTTAAAGTGTTTTGATCTAAGAAGCACATCAGAAGGTGGCTCCAGTCTTCAGAGAAAGTGTTAGTCATGGGAGACAGTCACCAGCAGGCCGGTTAAGGCCACCATAATGACTGCCAATTCCCAGAAATGACTGTTCTCTACAAAAGCGTCAGGTAAAATATTGTTAATCCCACATCAGAAGTTCATGATTCATTCGAGCTTAAATTTTTTTTTTAAACAATTAAGTAATTATGTTTAATATTTTGGGTATTTATTTACACAAGTATAGTTTCTCAGAGTGGTTGTTTTACCTTATATAAGGCACCGCAGATTACTAACCTACCTATATAATCTTAATAACTATCAACACGTTGTGTATTTTAAAGGGGAAGACATAATTAATATATATAAAAAGATGTGTTTTTGTTCCTTATTTTTATGAGTAGGTATACAAGATCCTAAATACCGTCTGAAAATTCTTAATATTTTAATAAGTAGGTATATACCTACTTATTACATTTTACATATTAATAGGTATAGTTGCTTATATGTTTTTTTTTTGTTTGCCACTTGTCAGTATCAATAGAATAGAAGAAATATTCTATTTCTTTGAAAGAATAAGTAGGTACCTATCGATAAAGAATCTATGTATGTATGTAGTATGTAAGTAGGTACCAAATCAAAAAATTTTTCGCAATAATAGATTCATATACCTAGAACCATGAAATCAGTGTTTGATTTTTAAGAAGTATTTTTTTACAATGGTTTAAAATTAATTCTATATTTAAAAAAAATCTTAAATGTACGAAAAAAAAGTGATTATTTGAGTATGTACCTAATTCGTGTGATTCGTTTTAATTATTGTGATTTTGTTAGGGGACATACGTCGGCATATTATTACCTACAATAATAATAACACACACACAGCACAACACACTCAATCAATCCGCACACAAACAAACCACACCGCACACACACAATCACAGCCCAACCTGCCCGTTGCTGTGTAGTATGCACGGAATGTAGGTAGCTGTTTGGGTGTATTGGTGTCTTCATAGTACGGTACAAAATATACGATACGCGTTCAAGTCTTCAGTCGTTGGTTGTTGTTTGCGAGAGATGGTCGCGTGCGAGCGAATTTGCCGCCAAAACATTTTTTTTTCTTTTATAACAATGTTCCGTATTTCATCTAAGTAGTAGCGATATTATCTGTTTACACGTTAAACTGTATCTTTTACATTTCGATAAAATAAAAACAATCGAGTGCGCTGAAAAAAAAAAACTTTTCAAAAACATTTTTTTTCAAGTGTCTGAAAAATTATTATTAAAAGTGTGTTTTTTTTTCTAATTGTTTAATTGACTTTTTATATTTGAAAAATAAAAGTGATCTTGAAAGTGTTGAGAAAAAAAACAGTGTGTTTATTGTCTATTTCTAAAAAAAAAACACTATTGTGAAAATTTGTGCATATTGACAATAATACACATTGATCTAATTATTATTGGATAATATCATCACTGGTTGACTGAGGATTTATATTTTTCAACCTACAGATTACAAAGGTATGTGTCGTCCCTTGTTTTCTTTTCTTTTTTTTGTTTTATTTTTATTTTGTGTCGATTTGTGTAAATGAAGTATTAATGATGAAGTAACAGTTTGTTCGGTGTAATCGTATCTATTACCGAGTACACAAATAATTGTTACTTGTATCACTTTGAGTAGATAATATCCGACACAAGAGAGCCGAAGTGTCTCACCTTCGGGCGAGAAAGAGACGGCAGTATGTTATATTCTATACACCGCACCGTATTACTACACATCTTCGGTTTTCTTTGTTCGACAAAAAGTTCTAAATTCAAAAATTTACAAAAAAAAAAATTAAAAAAAAAAGAACACAAACACTAAAATTGATTCTAAATTCAAATTTAACATTGCATTTTAACCAATAAAAATAAAACGTGTAAAGTAATATTATTATTATTTTATATGTTAATAGGTAGATACTTAGATATTTTAATATTGAATATCATTTTTTTTTAGACAAAAGTATACCGTTTTACATTTTTAATTTTTCGATCATGCGTAAACTCGCCCGCGTGTACATGGTTGAATAGAAAATGTCGTGATTATCAATCTTCGCTGCCTACTCCACAAGTACGTCATTATCTAAGAGTTCCGTTGCATTTAAAAATGGCGAAATACATTATACCTTGAATACCTACATATATTTTTTTATTTAAATAGTTTTAGTAATTATTTTTGTGTAATATTTCACAATATATCTACTTACCTACTTGTTAACAAAAAAAAAACTTTATATACCTAAAAATCGACCTCCCAAATCAATAAAGAAAAATAATGCTAATATAATTTTACATAATATAATAATATGTAATATAGGTAGGTACCTACCTACCTTAGTTTATTTTTTTTAATTACATAAGTACCTATAGACAAAAGGTTTACCTTATATCACTATAGATGAAAAAATATATTAAAAACCAT
Organism: Mystacides longicornis; assembly: GCA_963576905.1. NCBI lineage: Eukaryota > Metazoa > Arthropoda > Insecta > Trichoptera > Leptoceridae > Mystacides > Mystacides longicornis. The sequence continues at coordinate 24,420,328 of OY756437.1, forward strand.
TGTATATCTATCTACAAAAAAATCTAGTAATATCTAGTAGGTATATTAAATGTCTATACTTAGTAATAATCTTGTACAAGTATCTATTAATTTGAAACTCCAACAGGATATGTACTGAATAACATTAAAAATAATTAATCATGGCACAAAACATAGAATCTTTCATTATCCAATAAACAGGTATCCCTCGCAGATTATTAACTATTGATTTAAATAATTAATAGGTGTATTAAAAATGTCACCTTATTATAAATCTACGTTAAAAAAACTATCTAGATAAAAATACAAAGTTAAAACGCCTAAAATTCTACCTGATCAATATCAATGACAAAATATTAAATTCGGTAGGTATGTACCTAGTTCTCTACATAAAATATTGTGTTAGTATGTAAATAGATAACTCAAAAATTTACTTCAAACTTTGTGTTTTTATTTGTGTGCGAGTGTAATTTTAATACACGCACACACAAACAATTCGCTACCTGAGTTACAAACACACACACAAAATAATAGTGTATATTATTTTAATTTACAACACTCACCAACTGTGGTGATAATCGTTTTAAATATTGTTAGCACGCAGCCAATACACCAATTTGTAGCAGACAGACCGTTCGCCTGTTATGTGTTCCTGATACCGATTCGTTCAAATTTACTCTCGATTTTCGACGCTAATAACCAAACAAAACTCATGATAATTCTCTCATTTTTCCTTCATCTATTTCGTCCTTCTGTTCTCCTGATAACCTATCGTGTCAATTTTATCGATGAAACGATATTGCTTCAAATTCATATTATCCAAACCCCCCTCTCTTACTTAACAAACAACATACTTTACCAATATCCCTTTGTTCTTTCTGCGCTCCTGCTAGCGTTTTGTAGTATCGTCCGATTTGCGACGTAAATAAGGGGAAACCGTTGTTCTCCCGTCCGTACATTCCTTTAAAATAAAAAAAAGACATTCCCTTCTCCCTTCATGCTCTCCCGATAAAATAAGATTTTAAGTTACGTCTTTTTATCCTTTTTGTAACCAGCAAACAAAATTTAAAAAATTAATTTCAACACGTTTTGAAAACCCAACTTGGTTAATTGCAGAAGCTTGACGTGAGCCCGTAGTGGCCTAATTTGAAATTAGATTATTTTATTCGTTGATGTAATCTGCGCCATTTGAGTTACGTCATTAATATCCCGGAACAGCGCTATATGATGCTTCTACAATAATTCCCGGATTCCAGGTATTTTCCTACTACAAAAAACCCAGTGTTTGAATAATTCCAAATCGGTCTGGATTCAAATAAGGACTTACTTTCAAATACATATTTAAAAGTAATGTTTTTTTTTTTTAACAATAATTCTTAGAAAGAATCTGTTGCTTGGAATTGTTAAAGTATATGTATGTATGACAAAAAGTTAAACAATTAAAGTCGTCTTTGTATGTTTGTATGTGCGTGCGGATACACTATCTGTTCATTTGTTCATGACACTATCTCTCGTTTTGTTTTGAAATGGTTTTGCCCTTGAACTAAAAAAAAACTTCGAATTGAGAAGTGTGTTTCATACTAACCAACCTTAAATGTGTATTTAATTGTGTATTTATTTTCATTTATTGACAAAGTAATATAATATAACAGTATTTCAAAATATTGTTATAAATGTCAACAGAAATTTATATACCTACCTAATAACTTCTTAAATATGAGAAAAACATTCATTACTTACCTACTTATTAATAATGGTGGAAGTCTTTCTCTAATTCTCTCAGATAACTAGCATAATATCTGTATTAAATCATATCCGCTAAAATTTTAAATACCTAGTTTGAATACAGTCAGTTTACCTTTTTTTAACCGGATGCGGAAAACCAAGGGTGGTCTGACCGCAACGCAATGCCACGTGCGTAACACCAGGAGCAAAATGAAGTCATACTATACTGTTATTTATAATCTTTGGCATAACCTTTTCAAAAAACCGCATTTGATAATAATGTAGTGTCCCATAATGCGTCAGTCATATATTTTGATGATTGTTTCATCATAAAGTCATTAATACTTCCTTTCTAACACTTCTCAAAACGCACATAAGTTTTAAAATCCTTATGAATATTATTTGCTGAATTTCGGTTAAGGTCAGTGCATATGGGTGGTGATTTAAGACCATTTTGCCAATCGTAGAGTTATACCTAATTATTATAACTATGCAGTAAGGAAATACAGCAAAGATTGTTTTTGCAATGAATCGTGTGAGCATGTACGAAGGATGCGCCCACTGCAAGACATTACCATACAAAGCAATGTACCGAATGCTCATTCCGCTGTCGTCAATAAAACAAGTACCTCATTCGATGTTGATTACTACAAAAGGAGATTGAAAAAATCAAGTAGGTAGCATTTAATGTTTTTGTTGGTAATCAAGTTGGAACTTTGGTTTGTTAAATATAGAAATCTGCGTAATATACCTAGATATTGTCTAATGGTGAATTTCGTTATAGCTTTTGTATCCTTCATCACTCTCTAACACATCTGAATAAAATTTCAAATTTTAGGACTTATAGTTGTTAAAAAAATTGTCTTTAACTAAACTAAATACAAATATTTGTGCCCTTTTTGGATTTCCCTCTCTAATGGTTTTTTTTTACTGAAGTCTACGAATTATTGTGTAGACTGTTGATTATTATGATTTACAAAATGACAAAATAAGTTATGATAATTCGGGAATGGAATGCGTTTCGACAAAAATATTGTCCATTAGTCACCTCTGCCTATCCTTTGAGGGCCGTGACGTAACGGTATGTTATTTATATCCACAAATTCCGCTAATTCCCCAAGTGCAGCACTAAAATTAGCAATTGCGTTGCATTAAGTTTATTTATAAATAATGATACTTCGTTATACTAACTCCCATTTTGAATCGTATCATCCATGACTTCATTACCTATAGCGTGATTCGTTTTAATTATACTATTTAAATAACTTTCCTGGAATGACAAAGATGAGGTAATATTATGAATCTGGCTACTAGCATATGTAGGTATATTTACTTAAAAAAAACTATTAAAGTATAATTTTGAAAGTTATCATTTAAAAACACAATAAAATTTAAGTGTTCGTACCACATATTCAGGAAAAATTAATTATTTCAAAATATTCTTAAAAATATGAACGTAAATTATGCGGATTCCATTCTGAAAAAAGTATAGAAATATAGGTTAAAAGTAAAATAATAAAAAATGGGTTAAATCTATCTGCTTTAAAGATATGATATGTATGTCTGTACAGCATGTATGCTTATTCAGTCTCTTTCAAATTCGTATGCGATACAGCATTTTGAAAAAAGCTTGAAAACACAGGCGGGTAAAAGCAATTTTTTTCAAAAATCTATGAAATATATAGGTACCTACCTACCATTGGATAGAGAAAATGAATCTGGATTGAATGATATATTATTTCAATTCATACAATCGTACTAGCAGAGCAGATTGTGAATCTAAACCACCCATCAATCACCATAAACGCACACAATAAGTTTTGTTAAAGTAGGTTTAATAAAAACCATTATCAAGAATAAACCTATCATAGTAACAGTCGACAAATCAGATTTTCTTTGTAATCGAGTAGTTTTTAAGCCTCTGAATTAAAGGTTTTCATCTTTTATTGGCATAATAATCAAATCTATACAGAAAATATACGAGCAAAACCCACTAAATAGATGATAACCCACTAAACAAATGCAGCGGACAAAAATGTTCAACCCCTTTTTAGCACGGGTCCCTCTCTTATATTATTATTGTACAGAGACGAGGGGGTATAGTTGGGTTGTGGGAAGAAGAAGAAGGGAGACGTTTTTGGGGAGGAACGTATAGGGGTTAGGGAGAAAGTGAATTGAGAAGTCTGCGAAGGAAAAGCGTGGAATGTAGCGATGAACATTTCGTTGGTGAATTGTGTGAATAAACGATCCTATTTTTCGGCAAAAGTGGATTCTTCTTCTTCATCTCTCTGGTCCTCGTTCATTCTCTTTTCTGACCGCTTCTACCTTTTTTTTATGACTGTCACTTCGCGTACATTCTTATACGTGACTGACTCTATATTATTTATTTATTTCTAAAATGTGTGAATTACGAGAAAATTGTTCTGAATTTTTTTTTTTTTATTTATAAAAAGGTAATAAATATACTATTATTTGATGTTTGACAATAGGTACATTAATAATGTTTGATTTGGTTAATTTTTCATTTGTACCATTTCCGGGGTGCGACTGTATAGTGTAAACTACTGGAAAAATGCTCTTCTTTGACTCGATTTTATGCGAGTAATTAATTAAAGAACGAAATGATATTTTTAGTGAAATAATGAGATATTTATGCAAGACAAAGAAACTACATTAGTAGGTTTGATTTATTATATTTCCATATTGCGCCAAAATGATAAATTACCTAACAGTACTAACCAGCTGCGAAAGGTTCATAAATCAATTAGGTACTCAAAACTTTACTAAATTATCAGAAAAACTCTTTTTTGTGTTTTTGTTCGATACCTATACAATAAATACACACTTTCTGTTTAACTCAATATTCGTTGTCTTAAAAAAATGTAACTACCTACTAGAAATTAAATTGAATTCAAATAAGTAGGTAGGTACCTACCTATAAAAAATAAAGTCGAAAATAATTATGCAATAGGTGTGTAAACTTTTTATTCTGTCAACTTTTGAAGAAATACGATAACAAAAATAATCTATAGTATTTTCACCCAAATCTGAGCACTGGCCAAATCTATTCAAACTATAATACAATAGAAAAGGGTAGGATTATTTTTATGACGGATGCACCCTTGTGTTATTGTTATTGGCGAAGCATTAATTGGAAATTCATTACGTGAACCTGTCTAGATAAATATGAACAAAACTGAAAGGATATCAATTCTTGCTCATTTTTTTCCTGGAACAGTTATTGCAACTTATTTCCTTTCATAATGGGAATTTTTAAATACTATAAATTCTGTTGAATTCAATTACATTTTTATGTTTTCTATAGTGTTTTGAAAGTTCAAAGAAGATGTCAGGAACAAAGTGTGAGTCATCGACCTTTGTTATTGTGTTAATGCATCTTCAGACTGATTGTAGATTATTTGAATATAAATGACAAGCATGTATATTTCTACTGTTTAGTTTCTTGTGAGCTTTCGTTGAAGAATCATGGAGTCTTTATTCGCTAATATAAATCTTACAAAATTAACCGGAGATGCTAACGTTCAAACGCGCTCAGTGATTAACAATGTGTACTTGTTTTTTAGTGAAATAAAAAGTAATCCCCACAAATTAAGTAACATCAACTTAAACAAACCTCGGGATATTTCTGCTTTTATTTGTGGTGTTAGTGTATCCACGTTGGACCGAATAAAAAAGGAAGGGAATCAAAATGGAGAATTCCGCACTCCAAGGAAGAGTTATCATCGGTCGGCTCCCGTTACAGATCTCGATGACTTCGATAAGAGTGTTTTAAAGCGGACGATATCATCGTTTTACGACAATAGGGAATATCCTACGTTAACTAAAATTATCGAAAAGTTTAGTGAACAAATTCCTGATTTTAAGTGTGCGCCGTCATCAATGGCGAAAATTCTTAGGAAAATGGGATACAAATACGGTTTTACCAAGGATGGGAGAAAGCATCTCATGGAACGGATGGATATTGTTTGTGCTCGTATGGAGTTTCTGCGGAAGATGGATTCTTTAAGGAAAGCGAAAGATGTTAGACCACGGTTTTACTTGGACGAAACGTGGGTTAATCAGAACCATTCTCGAAAGCATATCTGGCTGGATGATAAAGAGGAGGGAGGGTTTAACAAAACGACGGGAAAGGGAGGGCGACTGATAATTTGCCATGGCGGATCCTCCAAAACAGGATTTATTCCGGGGGCAAAGTTAGTATTTAAGGCCTGCAAATCCAACGACGTGGATTACCACGATGAAATGGATTCCAGAAAGTATACGGAGTGGTTTGTGAATTTCCTAAAACTTTTGGAGGAACCGTCAATAATCATAATTGATAATGCAAGTTATCATTCGGCTTTAGCGGAACGGAATCCGACAGCCGCCACAAAAAAAGCAGAAATATCTGAGTGGCTGAAAAACAAAGGTATCGCCATTACTGGCATGGAAATAAAAGAGGAGCTATTGAAGAAAGTAAGAGAAACCAATGCTACTAAAGTCTATGTAATTGATCAGTTGGCAAATGAGTGGGGTCACGAAGTGATACGTCTTCCACCGTATCACTGCCAATATAACCCTATCGAATTAATTTGGGCCCAAATTAAAGCAGAAGTGGCCAGAAATAATAAAACATTTAAAATGAAAGAGGTTGAAGAACTTGTTCATAATGCAATAGACAACGTATCACGGGTTGACTGGGAGAAATGCGTTAAACACGCGGAGAACATTCAAGACGCCGACCTCAAAAAGATGTGTTTACGACAGGAACCTGAACCGTTTTTAATAAATTTGGACGATGAAAGTGATTCAGACGATGATTTTTTTTAATATTTTTTTTTTAATTTATTAATATGTACTAATTAATAATTTGATTTAAGGTGATTAATAATTTAAATTTGGTTTATCATTCATGTATGTATGTACCTAGTTTTTGTAAGTTTTATTATATTATATCATGTAAGATTTATTTATATATTATATTATTTTCCTATTATTTATATTATTTTCCTTTTGTGGATTTAGAAGAAGGCTGTTTCTACGGACATAACTCGACACAGGCTATGCCTAGTGAGGGTGTCCGAGATCGAAATTGAAGGTGTTTATTTGTCTTGAATGATTTTTGATTTTGTTTGTGTTGTTTTCATGTCATATTTATTTTGATGTAATAAAGTTATTATACGAATTATTATTATTATGTGAAATTTTGATGTTTTAAAACTGCGAGTATTATTTTTTCTTCCCTTATAATAACTCCCATCTCTATAATTGCTTTTATCTCAAAACTTGTGTTATGAAAGTGGAAAAGGTCGGCACCGAGATTCGAACACACAACCTTTAATACGCTGTACGTACACATTGACTGAGCCGCTGTGCCACCAACCACTCCAAAATTTCTATTATCAACACAATATTTTGTTATTATTATCTATTAAATAAAAAAAGAACTCCCACATCTTAAGGCAAAAATCTTGGCCCTGGAATTGAAGGCCCCTTTAGCATAGCCTTCAGCCTAACTGGTTCATCAACCAGCAGTGATTACTCAAATGCCATAAGTAGCACCAGGATCTTGGCCATATGTGTTATGGGATTTTCAAATAAATATTTTTAGATTAATCTATAAAAATTACATATTATTTTTTAACAATACTTATTAGGTATTTACTGATTTAAGCAAATAATATATATTGTGTAATTGTATTTCATTTAGTACTACACAGAAATTGATCGGAGAAAGGTATTAATATTTTATTAAAATTCGTGAAAAACATCTTGGTTTTTGTAATTTGCCGATAACTCTAAGAAGTAAAAGAAAGTACCTGTGCAAAACCCTTCGATATTTACACGGTACGTGATTGGCTAATAACACGTGTCACTGTAAGACAATACCAATACCTGCTATTGTTTCCCTACTGCTATTCTTTTGAAGATTTATGGCTTGTTCGTCAGATTTCCGAAAATCCACTATAGACATGAAAATGTAAGAATTTATATATAAAGATGTTTTCCGTATATTGTATACCTACTATATATTTTCTTAATTCTAGTTTTGCTTTGAAAAAATATAGTTGTATATATACTTTGCCTTAGCTAAACGCTACCTATCGTTTAACTTATCTCCGATTACTCTATTAGACAGTGATTAGCTATCTGCTATACTGTACCCACCCCACCACATGTCATTGTGAATGCAGTGTTGATGGTATGTAGCTATACACTATACCAGAGTATTTAAACAAACGACTGACTGATAACGAAAACAAAAGAAGGTGCACACGGGTGTAGGTGAGTCGATGTGCCGTCTAGAGCGTAGCCCTGTGTTGTATTCAACTTACAACACACACTAACAGTACAGTGGGCGGTCGGTTAACTACTGGTTAACGGACTAATCCCTAGCAAGACTTAATTGGTTAAACGTAAACCATTTTTTTGTAATTTGCACCAGATATATAGATGTGTAACATAAATACTAAAATAAAATTTACCAAGTTTTTCCACATTTACTTCATAAGGTTGGCATGTGTCCGGACATATCTAGAAATCTAGTAGTTCTAGAAAATTCTAAGCCGTTGAAATATTTCATGTGCTTTAAAGTTTAAAAAAGTACCACTAATGTTAAGTTATTTTTTTCGCATTATCATGTTGAATTTAATATAGGTACATCAAGCTTAAATAAATAAAAGAAAACAATTAATGTAAACTAAGCCAACACTAACAAAATGAAGAATTAACAAACCCTTATTTTACTCTAAATTGTTTATGGCTGAAATGCTCATATAAAACACTATTTCCCTGTTATTTCAAATACATCTGTCAGTATGTAATTTGTGTAGGTATGGTTTTAAGTGAAAAAGTCACGAGTCAATTTTCTCTTTCGCATTTTTTTGCAATCGATATAATATTTATTTAATTAATTTTAGTTGTGCGTTACAAAATAAATAGTATAAAAATGAAAAAAAAATGTCTGATTTGACTCATGCCTTTTTAAACCGATCATTTAGTTCCAGTGATTTGTCAACTCCGGTTAACAGTTCACCCACTGTACATCATGTGCGCACACTATATACAAATGTAATCCCATGGTTTGTTAATGTGTGTGTGTGCGCGCGGGTACTTGCCCCGGGTGCATCTTGGCTGTGCGCGACCACACTTCACACGCGCGCACACTGGACCTACTGTGCGGTGACGTCACGACATAACCTCGTGTTGTGAATGTGCATGTGCGCTCTACCCACACACACTCACCGTTTAGCTAGCTAGTTCTAGCTTTTTGTTGTATCACAGTTTTATGTACACTTTGCAGTTAATCAAACAATGAATTATTAGCTAAGGGGGCGTTCAAGTATTACGTAACGCAATTTTTGAAGATTTTTGACCCCCCCCTCCCCCCATGTAACGCGCCGTAACGTTTTTCTGTACCCCCCCCTCCCCCCCCTAAATGTTACGTAACACCCAAGAGACTATTTTTTTACTGAACTCTCGTAAAAAAATAAAAGGGTTTCAAAGGGTTCCTTTGCTAACTTCGGAGAAAAAAAAATACTATTTATATGTTCCATAAATTTATCTTTATTTTTTCTTTTGCTGTTTTCCAAATTTTGGCATAGCTGCGTTGGCAAGTCCAGTTGATGATGTAAATCCCCCCTTTTGACCACTAACGAATGCTGACAACGAAAATAAAATAAAAATGACGTAAGTATAATACAGTCGAGGGATTCCCCGTAAAAAATAAAAGATTTGCTAACTTGGGAGGGCGAAATAAAAATTACATACAATGCAGTCGAGGGACTCCCCGTAAGATTCTCCCCTCATTCAAATGCATAGAAACATTCAAGGCGCCGGTCGGCGCGGGTCGGATTCGGCATTATACGTGTTTCCACCAAAAGCTTTAACATCGGAGAACAAAATAAAAATGACGTACGGTGCAATCGAGTGACTTCCCGTAAAACATAAACGAAAAGGGTGCCCAACTTCGGAGAAAAAAAAATAAAAATGACGTACAGTACAATCGAGGGATACCCCGTAAAACATAAATGAAAAGGATTGCCCAACTTGGAAGATTTATTTCCCAATTTTTTTTATTTAAGAAAAAAAATACCGTTACGTAACGAGTTGTTCAAACCCCCCCTCCCGCCCTCGTAACGCACAGTAACGTTTTGCAAGACCCCCCCTCCCCCCCAAATTGCGTTACGTAATACTTGAACGCCCCCTAATCATTATTGTCTTTTACTAGTTTTATTATAAATTAACGAGTTTTATATTATAGGTACGTTTCATATAACATAATAATAATATTCGCAAATATAACAATTTCATTTCTTTAATTTTAACTTTATTATTTGTGATAATCTCTAATTGCGATTTCTTTGTTTTTCTTGAGGCTTGTTTTTCTGATCATATAAGATTTGTGTAAATTTTATTATTCATTCAAATTTAAGATCATCATTTCGCCGATAAGATTTCTGCGGTGAGGCTCGCCACCCACCATGTCGTATCAAATAGAGGCGCAAAGAGGACAGCGAACGAATGTGACGTGGATCGAAATCATCGATTCCATCCTCAAGGAAAGATAAATATTTTTACCTATACAATAACCAATTATTCGAAATATTCCCTGATGGCGTTTGTAATTTTTACGGTATGGATAAACTATTACTGGTTTAAGACCGTTTTTAAATTTTGTAACGAAGGCTGGCTTGGTGGGATCACTCTACGTTAACGACGTTCGCCATTTGGTAGTAGGTAATATTCAAATTCCCTAAACTCTCAATTATGAGAATTTCGACATGTTCAAAGTGTGGAAAAATCTAATTTTTCGACATGTTGAACATATTGATTTGAATTCTCGAAATTTCGTGGTATCAATATGGTAGTTTTCGCTATGTTAAGGGAACAAAAATCCATACAATTAGCTGTGCCAAAAATACACTCCTCGAAAAATATTCAGTTTCTCATCAAAGAGCAATACCTAAATTAATAATGTATAGCTCATTGAAATTAAATTTATTCTATCCATTTCCAGAAATAATAGAATCAAATGAATTAAAAATTTCATCGGAAAGATGATGATTCCGCGATCACATTACAATATTGAAATGTCCGCCTAACAAAATGGCGTTCGTGTTATTCTAAAGTTATGTAGAAGTACAGCAACAAAGATAATAATAATAAAATTTACCTTCCTCATGAGATTGTTTCTTAGTAAACACGACGCGTCAATACAATAATTCCACGCAATCATTGTGCACCAATTATTTTGTTTGAGATCATCACAGCCCGTAGATATCTGTCACTCTACGCTTATTCTAACAGATGATAGATCTTAAAAGGAACGTCCTCTACTGCACTTGACTTCAAATTATAAAATGTTACTATATTTTACTTGTATTAATTATTACTTCAATGAGACATCAGCTGTTGAAATTCAAACAAAAAATGGTGTATTCGAAGAGTGTTCTATTTGTCAAAATTCAAATATTCAAAATGAGTTCTATATCTCAATATTCAAATTGTGTTCTATTTGCCAAAATTCGAATATTCAGAAGTTTTTAAGTTATCAAAATATAAATGCACTATTTGTCGAAATTCAAATATTCAAAAAGTGTTCTTTTTATCAATAGGTGCTTACCCAAATACATGTCTAAATACAAATACATTATTAATGAAGATTTGTATAAGAATTCATATATTCACAAAGGTGTTCTATTTGTCAAAATTCAAATAATTATCAAAAAAATTTATGTGTGTATGTAGGGCGGGTCCTAATATTGTGATGTATGATTGCATTACGCTTAGCCCTCGACCTAATTAATTCCCGACTATTAATCACCGTTTTACCGATGCGACCAGCCAACCTACACAAAGCGACTGTGTCGCAGCGACTCATACACACACAACGCACAAATATAGGGTTGCCATTCGTTCACGAATTGATCGGGATTATACTGGAAAGTTATCACTGCCGAAACTCAATTGACTGAAATATTTTGGAGAAACTATATCCCCAGTTTTACATACTTACCCAATAACCATTCTATTAGATAATACGCGAATCTGTTGTTAGCTACAGATGGTGACAAGTAACCCCTCTTACGACGTAAGTCTTAATATTTCTTAAAGTATCAGCCACCATTTTGTAGAAGGCATATTGACATAAGTCATGTTTAGTTTAGATCTAATAATATGATATTTCTCAATTTAGATGTTATCATTTACCGGAATAATGTTCAGAAGTTATTGTCGTCCCTAGAATGAGACAAGTGCTAGTGGAATAGTTTGTGTTCGTTATAACCCGATCCGTTGGTCATTTCCTTTTTATTCATAGACAATTATTAGGTAATATTATTAAATGACAAATTATGACACATCGCTGTCTCTTACCGTACCTACCTACGTCTTACTCTATGACACATAACTATTTGGAATAAAGAACAACAACTATTGTCATATTAATATGATGTTATACTATCCAATAATAAACATGGCGGCGAGTTATCACATAATATTGCATATTGTGCAGTTTTTGGTTGCACAATCATTTGATATCGATATAATATATGCAATTTCTAGTATACCGTAAAAGAAATAAACAATATATTATATTACTAATTAAACTGCCAATGCTAGTTTACTAGAAGTTGGTTTGTAGTATGCGAAATATCACAGCATTTTTACATAAAAAGATTAAGGTCTTTTTGCTAGAATGTGAGAAATTACATAATTTAAGATAAAAGCTTATTAAAGTTTTTTTTTTACCCATCACGCCGTTTCCCGAAGGGGGTAGGCAGAGAGTACGGATTTCCATTCTTTCCTATCCAAATACACCTCTTTCGCTTCTTCCAAACGCATAACATTCCGCATAACATGCTCTTCTATTCCTTTTGCTCCTGACTTGGCCCTCCTCTAAGACCGAACCGATATGATCGGACATGGTCCGATCATATCGATTCGAGGTCGGCCTCGTCTGCGTGCATCCATTCTTTCAGGTTTATATAATATCCTTTTTGTCATTCTCTCCTCGTTCATTCTCTCTACATGCCCAAACCACCTTTATTTATTAACTTTCATTCATCATCAATAATAATGTTACATTATAACTTCATCAATAATAATGTTACACAGTTTAATCAGAATTTATTAGTTGTTCACTGATTTATTAGATTTGGATCTTATTTCCATGCTAAAGTAGAGCGTTCACGTGTCCCTTAACAAGATGGCGCCACCAACAATGTCGCTTTGACGATCATAATCTATGGACATCACGTGTGAAGCTGTTTATTCTCTATGCATGCGTTTCACTTCCAATTCTATGGAATACCAATACAAATCGTTCAAAGTAATAACGGCCTTAAACACCTTTTTATTAAATCATATACGTTCCATTTTAAAATCATTATTTTATATGTAGGTGTATTTACATTCAATTCGTAACTTTTTGTACGTTCCATTTTCAAATCATACCTTTAAATATGTTCCATTTTCAAACCATTCCAGCAAGCGAAATACGTACTAACCGGTAAATTTCGTTTTTGTAACATCAAATCGTTTTAAATGCTCTACTTAGCCTCAAAACAGGATGTTGTTGTTCCCTTATAGCCAAGCGCCCGCATTGCAAAAATCATACAATAATAATATAAACATTTAATGAGCAACAAGTATTAGATTATCAGATTACGCCTCCGACATAACCTCACAATGTACCTACGTATTTACATCCCCTCTATAAAACCTTTTTTCCCTCCGTTTTTTATTTTAATCAAAAGATCATGCGTATAAGTGTGTTCGTGGGGGGATGGGAACGTTCCACATTCAAAACTCTTCTTTATTACTTCAAATTGTGGAACCATAGAGAACGGTTGATAGGAGATTTCAACCATAATGAATAGTGATGAAGGGGTCTAAATTCGCATAGACATATTGTGAGCATTTTCTTTTACTTCACACCTTTCTTTTCTTAGCCTTGAGATTTTTTTATTTCTATAAGCAGTCAATCTTTAAACATGCCTTAGCCATCTGAACTTTTGAAATTTGTTATTTTAGTTACTTAAAACACTCTAGGGTTTAAACGTCGTACCTAATTATAGTCAGGATAAACTAATGATAAAATAGAATATGTCGCCATTTTGTTGTCTGATCCAAAGATTCTCATAAGAGGCGCCATTAATGTCCCATACTTAAGTAATTTTTTCTTCATTCCTATAATTTAAAATAGTCGTTTGAATGCTTATACTGAACAAACGTATCTAATTTGAAATTAGAACGCCCTGTTCGAACAATTTTTGAAATTTAAACAGCTACAAACTTCGTAAACAACGAAAAGCATACCAATTTTTTTGAAAAAAGAATAATATCGAAAAACGACCATAAACTATACCACGATAATCCGTAGTGTAAAGCTCACTTCATAAACTATGCAGTACTGTTATATTAATATCTGTACTAGTCCAATATATGAGAGGGAGAAGGGAGTCGCAAGCAAAGCGGCTGCACGGTGGTGTGAGGGAGACAGCTTTATATGTACCAACCACCGCACCATAGACTACCACAGTACTGTAACTAGACATACTCACCACTACTATCTATTAGAATAATCGGACTGGCGCAGTCGTCTAACTTGACTAATATTTTAAATTGTTTAGAGGGCTTCGTGTTCCAATTATTTTGAAATCTATTCGATTTTTAAATAGCTGTCAAATCCTTGTTATTATTAAATTTTGGGTGCGTTTATTAAAACTAATTTGATCAACGTATCCCTGTTATTACATACTATAATCATCGGTTTTGGACGTTCATGTTAATTTTTTTATTATTATTTGAACATTTAATATTATTATAGATTGATTGGGCGATGTGTCGCCTTGATGAGATGGCCGGTATTTCGTGACACTACTTAATAATACGATTGACTGGAATATTTAATGAAGATGTTAATTGGCTCCTTTTTTGTAAACTATCGTTCATTCTAATTAAAAAATGGCGCTCCTCATAAGTAACTTTACTCAAAGTTTAATATTTTTGTTATTTTTTATAGCCTTTTCGAGTGTTTTTTTTTCTCATAGTGTACCTAATTTAGAAATCTTTGATTCTCGATAATTGGAACATTACATAACAAAATTCAATCAAGTATTTTAGGCGTGACACGACTCTCATAGAGAAATTTCAACAGTTTTTCGAATTTTCTTACTTTTCGAGCACATCTTGTCTTTTGTCTTGCGACCAGCCATTTATTCTAAAATGCCTCTAAATTTTTGTTTTTTGGAAAAAAATAATTACACAATGCATATAGAATTGAAGGGATTCTTTTCAACGCCATTTTGACAAATTAATTTAAAAATATGAATAAATAACGTGAATGTTGTTAAAAAAATATTTTTATCAGCAGACTGATCAATTTATTTATTTATTATTAAATATATTTATTTAAAAAGGGTAAATTATTTGTTTAATACAAATCGATGAAACCACATAACCGCATAATATTAATTCAAAAATGTGTTATCAGTTTTTTTTAATAAAAAGTATACAATGTAATCTTGATAAAACTTGACATATAATATTGGTTGTGTTTTTTTCTTGTGGTTGAAACCATAGGACAAAATAAATTTAATATTTAGCTTAATGCAGTCCTTTATGAAATTTATAATTATAATAATTAAGATCGTTAGGTGATCTATCTACGGTTTGTATTGGTAGAATTAAGAATAAGCCATTTAAAACGTTCATAATTATCGTATAACGTCAAATTTAATATTGCGTCAATGTCAAAAAAATGTTAAAAGATAACAGATATTGAACAAAAGAAAACTCGCACGATTTCCGGTTTCTGTTATCTGCGGCGCCACCACCGCCATCTATCGGACGGTGTGTAAACAGACGGGCTGTTAAGCTAGCGGAAAATTGGTTCAACTACACCGGTAGCCGTTGTGAAATGCTTGCACATGACTCTCTTCATTGTAAAACATTTAATATTAATAATAATGATTGTTTTTTTAGGAGGCGCGCCGTATATTATTAAGACATTTAATAAGATTTGAATCATAATAATTAATAACACAACATCGTTACTTTTACACTTATTTGAAAATAGTTCTTGTTCTATTTTGATTCGAAATTTGAATTTTTCAGTGATGTTGAACTGCTTTTTAATGAAGCGAAATAACTGAGTATTATTTTATTCATATGGATGAATTTTGTTTATTTCGGCAAGTTTAATCAAAATAACGGTGTTTCGATCAGTACCTACCTTTAAATATTGATTTTTCTATCCTATGAGCACAATAAAATTACATTTTTTTTTCTATAAATTCAATCAAAATTAAATCAAAACTCCCTTCGCACCCCCATTTAGGGGCATAAGGAGACAACAAGAGCTCTCAATTGCGCTCAATCCTGCGCTATGTAAATGACCTCCCACACCACGTCCATAGCTCCGATGGAAAGGTTCTTCGTCGTCTTCGAGGAGTTCTCCTCGGCCAACGGTCATTCGGCATCCGTAACACATATTGTGTTCCAGCCAAGTCCATCTCCTCTCCATAGTAAGTGTGGGAATAAATTCAGTCAAAAGAGCGTATTAAAAAAACATGTTTTTTTTACACTAGCAACAATATTGTGTAACGATGTCATAATTGATCGCAGCGCCGCACGCGTCAAATCTCTACATCAACACTAATCAAAGTTAATAGCAACGCTTCGCCCTTCATGGCCTTTTCTTACTATTGTACCTACATACACAATAATATGTACGGGCGGATCACACAACAGTGTCTATGGTTATTATTATTTAACTAAACCCAAATCCCATATCGGATCGACATTTTTACCTTCAGAAGTAGCAGTGTTTCCTTTGTACCTGTATATTTTATCATCCTCACCATATATTATCCTCTTTTTAACCTTTATGTTAACAATATATTCCCCATGAGCGTGTCTATGTGTGTGATAGCGTCCTATACTAAGCTTACTTAAAGTAGAACTCCTTATTGATAATACATCAATTATTGTGAATTGTGGTTTGTTCTATCTAAACTGCATGAAATATTTAAAAATTGACGTGAATTTATTCGATTGCATGTATTATGTATCCATTATTTTATTTACTTCAGTAATACTTGACTATTTTAGAAAAATTTAATGGCGCACTCGAATGAATTTCTATATTGTATTGTTTGAATTTTGGGTATTAATTAAAGTATTATATTGGAGAATCTCATTTGCTTGATGATTTTGCGAAATGATTATTGATTTTTAATGCGATGTTTCTGAATTGTTGCTTATCTTTTACCGAACTGTTTTATTTTTTTGTGTTCTGTTTCATATTATTATTTTTTATTCTTTGATATCTATTTTCTCATGATTTTTGTCAACCTCGATACAAGACCTAAGGCAGTGGCGTAACTAGGGGGGGGCGGTCCGCCCCGGGCGGCACTTTTCAGTGGGCGGCAAAATGAGCCGACAAATAAAAAAAACTTGGTAAAAAACACAAAACTGAAATAGTATAGGTACGAGAATTTGTGAAGGAAAAATAAATGAGAAAAAAAATCGGGTCCCCGAGTTTGTGAAGGGAAAATAAATGAGAAAAAAATCGGGGCCCCGAGCTTGTGAAGGGAAAATAAATGAGAAAAAAAATCGGGGCCCCGAGTTTGTGAAGGGAAAATAAATGAGAAAAAAAAATCACTAAAATTCTTAAAATTGATAAAATATTTTTTTTTCCTTTTAACCTGTCTCAGCGTAAGCTAGTACAAAAAAGTGTACACCGGAGTGAGTTAATTCAAGTTCCTTTTTTTCTTCTTTAAGTAATTTCGGGTTAAGGTCTTAAAAAAAACTTTTGCGGTGATTCCGAAGGTAGAAAAATCTGTGTCAGAAGTAAGCTCTATCTCATTATCCAAAAATTGAATTTTTGTACTATATTGTAGTGTTGTAAGTATCTATATATTAATAGGTGAAGGGAAAACTTTGTGCCCCTTTTTACGAAAATTGAGCGGACGGAGGAGTATGAAATTTCGCACACTTACAGTTTTTATAGAGAAGGGGTGGCAAATGCTAATATTTTTTTTTAAATCGTACATAAAAATAGATTAAATCAATAAAAAAAATTTCTACGCACACTATTGTAATAGGTATATTATAGTTTAAATTAATTATGGTCGAATTTCGACCAATGAACTGAACCACTAGTTATAAAAAATATGCGAACTTTTTTATTTTGATTTTTTTTCCATTATTATATAGGGGGGTGGGGCGCCAAACTTTATTAGGTAGGTGGGGGGGGGGGGGGGCGCCAAATGTTAATCCCGCCCCGGGCGGCGAAAACCCACGTTACGCCACTGACCTAAGGTCTAGTGAGGCGACAAAATTCACTGTGTTTAAATATTAATTAAAACATTTTTTATAATACGTGTCCCGTAAGGATTTCTCCTTTGTATTTCTCATGCAAAGCTCTCCTATTTTTCTTACTTCTGCAGATATGGCCTTCCTTGAGGACGGAATCGATGTGTTCGATCCACGTCATTCTCGGTCGGGCACGCTTTCTTACACCTATCCTTTCAGCGTTATAAATTTAGTTTGTCATTATGTTTGCATCTATTTAAAAAAAAACCCAAACCATCTCAACTTATTGACTTTCATATTTGTCACAACACTAACTTCCTTATCGAGAAATAAGAATATTAGGAAGGAATGTGGTATGGAAGTTAGTGTTGTGACAAAGATGAAAGTCGCAATAGCTTGAAATGGTTTTAAAATTTTGAAAGAATGGCTGAAACGAAGGTTAACCGAGAAATACTTGGATCGAATA
The DNA here is from genome assembly GCA_963576905.1 of Mystacides longicornis. Classification (NCBI taxonomy): domain Eukaryota; kingdom Metazoa; phylum Arthropoda; class Insecta; order Trichoptera; family Leptoceridae; genus Mystacides; species Mystacides longicornis. The sequence continues at coordinate 24,438,821 of OY756437.1, forward strand.
CAACATCTGTTCAGTCAAGAAAGGACACAGGTTGTAGAAGAAAAGATTGATAGTGATTGTATGGAAAATGTAAAATGGGTAGAAAAAGTGAATGAAGTGTGTCTGGATAGGACAGAATAGAGGTTCGTTTTATCTGCCCACCTCTTAAGGGGCACGACGGTATGTGTAAAAATAAAAAAATAAACTTTGGATCGAGGTATGTGTTAATGTAAATAAATGATTAATGCCGACCATGAAAGACGTCAACTTTTGCTATGCGCCTTATACAACACTATCATGTCGTATGTTAAATCCATAGAAATTATTGGAATCACTCAGGTAGGTGTCCAAAGATTTCTTTTTCAACCTAGGTAGGTAGGTACCTCAATAAACTACAATATAATAAAAGGTCGACGACAGACCATAGACACAAAAAATATCGCAGTAGTGATCAAATTCCAACAAATTCAAATTAAGAATTGATTATTACTTCTATGAGAAAATGGTTTACAATTATTTGAAAATAGTTCGATTTTTAAAATACGTACTTGTCAAAAAAAAAGCGGACATTTTGTTTTGTGTTTTGACAATCAATTGAATTATTACAAACTGAACCGGCAATTGTTAGATTAGCGCGGTCGTTATTAAACACGCAACCGGTTTCGTTTACAAATTAAATTATACCATAGCCAAGAATAAACTTCATAATAATTAAGCATATTATTAATTTTAATGACATTATAAATTAAAAACGTTTTAAATAAATTATTTTAAATAAAATGTCCACATTTATGAGAAAAAAAAAACGAAGAACGCTTTTTCTATCAGGATCATATTGTTTTCCGTTCCTTTGACGCATAGCTCTATGATGGGCATAATTTGAGAGGTCATACCATACCCATTGCAAGAATTAAAAGTTTTGAGGATTTTCTTTGTCTTTCTTACTCTCTAAAATGCCATCTTAAACCGGTAACCATTCTCATAGGTGAACACTGAGCTAATAAAAATTCGCTTTATAGAAAGATTGAACGATGTGAGACGGAAAAGGATTGTCATAGCATGCAGTTTGTGCTTAATGTAATTTAAACCGCTTTGGGCTTACGACTGTTTTCTACAGCTTCCAAAGGACATCTAGAGTAACTACTTATAATAACGCATCTCTCGTTGGTTGCCCCCTCTGTCATACTATGTACATATGTTTGTACTTAACACACAGAAAACATCGTTTTTACACACATATTTTTGTGTGTAGATACAATATATGGAACTAAATCCTTTTTTTTATAGGTAGGTACTTACATTATTATTATAATATAAAACCTAAAGATTTCAACCTTAAATTTATATATAATGTATGTTAGTAGGTATATAATCGCTCCTCAAAAGAGACCGCTAGTATAACTAAATTATACACCAGACAGTATAAAAATTATTTTAATTACCTAGCATTTTTATACTCCGAACCTACATTCAACAAAACACAGAGGTACACAAAAGAATTGAAACAAAAAAACGCGGCATCTTTATATTGATTTTTATAATTGTTTAAAAAAATGACATTTTTTGTAAATATTATTACAATTTCATTAACAATAGACATTTTCGATGTGTCGATATATGCCTCAGCACTGCCCCAAAGCATCGAAACACAGCATTACAGAGGGTGTACTTCGTCAAAAACAGCTTTCTTTTCGCGAATTCTGTACCTAATCGACATAAAACAGCAATCCTTTTAAGTCCCAAAATTTGATTTCGTGTTTTAGTACCAAAACTCTCCACCGACTTTTGGGTGTCCATACTGTTATATCGATTCCGAAATATATGTTAAAAACGTATAATTACAACCTTTGTAGCTGAATTGTTAATAATTACTATTGTTAACATGTGTTGCAAACATGTTAAGGTTTTTTTTTTACCTGAGCGGTAGATAATGGGTTGATAATGAAAAAAAATAGTTCATTACTCCTTCTTAACCGCATATGTTTGACAGCGAACGTCAGTTTTTCGACAGCTTTTCAATAGAGCTTACAAAAATACCGTTCATTTTACACGACATGACGTACTGAAAATAACAGCTTTTAAGCGCGAGAATTTATCCACAATTTTACATTCAAACTATATTATTGTTTCAAAACCACTTGTCAGTCTAAAAGATTAACAGGAGTTGTCTATGCAAATTTCTTACTAAATATGCAATACTAGCTGATACCCGCCTTGCTTTACCAACTCCCTGACACATCCTCATGCTGAAATTTTAATATGGAAATACCAATAATATTAGTTAATTTTTTTTTACCCATCACGCCGTTTCCCGAAAAGGGTAGACAGAGAGTACGGGCTTCCAAACGCATAACATTCCTTTTGCTCCTGACTTGGCCCTCCTCTAAGACGGCACCGAATGGTCGGACCATGTCATTCGAGGTCGGCCTCGTCTGCGTGCACCCATTCTTTCAGATTTATATATCTTTTAGTCATTCATTTTTTTTAATACACATTGTAGAAAATGGAATAATTTCAATTTTAGATTACCTACTACAATTATAATTGTAAGAATGAGCGATGATTTAAAATCAAACAATGCCTTTTTAAACCTTTCCTTTTAGCATGTGAGGCGTTTCCAAAGCAATGGCTATATTGTTATACACACGAACTAAGCCAATATTGACCCTTTCAAAGGATTTTCGGACGATCAAGAACAAAATTGTTCAACAAGTTCATTATTAATCAAAGTATTATCATATTATTCAGATTCGCAGCCTGAAATCGATGACAAGAATATCGTAGGCCTTTTGCAACTCTATGAAAATTCTTTCACCTACGTTTATAATACAGTAAGTAACCCTTTGCCGACTCTCGTCATTAATAATTATGAAATACCTCAAGTTGGCGCTCACTTCAGTTCGTCCAAGAAGCAACTTATAATAACAATGAATAATTATTTAGAATGTGTTTCGTAAATAATGTCAGAAGTTAGAATATTATTATTTAGTACGAGTTTGCGCGACTCTCGTTGTTCAAGTTCGCCTTTATTGTGCTTGAACACGAATGTATGCGCCATATTGGTTTGAACCATAGACAATAATAATTATTATTATGATCCTTTTGACGGGTTATAATTTTCGAATGACGTCATTGTGTAACGTCGTCTAGAATAATAATATTTTGTAAGATGTTATTGGTATCGGACTTCTGGAAGCGCTTTGTCAAAAACATACGTAAACGTACATCGTACCAATGTTATGATAAGATTTACAAATACAGTAGGTACCTACTGCCACAAAAAATCAAATATATTAGTTACGCATCAAGCCACTTATATAGAAGAACACCGAAAACACAAACTAAACAAATCATGACTTCATGACACAAAAGCATAGAATCCTCGGTGCTCCAATAACAGGAATCTCCCGCATTGTTTTTTTTTTTACAGATTAAGGTTAATAGAATCAACGTCACCTTTGTCCTGATATTCCTGACATTTAAACAAAAAACAGCATAAATATTAGTCAAACACTATAGTTTTGAAAAAAATGGGAGTCGCTACAAATTTGCCGTTTTATACCATAAGTAGGTATGTAAAATCTCCATCTTACGCAATAACTAAAAATCTCTTCAAAAACATCCAACATTTTTTTTAAGGTGTGACTTGTTTATATTTGTTTTTTTTTTCGTTTATTTTGACGGGTGTTGTCTGCTGAAAAAACATTACACCCATAGACAAGTGATAATAATATTACCCGTCTACCTACCTATACCTACTCTAAGTTAACTAACCATCGACTGTAAATTTTTGTGGACGAAATATGTATTTGACATTTCATTTTGAAAGTAGGTATATTTTTTATTGTGACTTCAATCAGAAAAATATCACTTTTGATATTTTTAAATTGCAATTCAACTCACAATATTTTAAATTACAACAAAGGGAGCATTTTGTTCGAAATTCAAGCTTGAATTTTTTCTGTTCCAAATTCGAACATGAATAATTATTTTGTGTTATTAATAATTCAAACAAACCAATCACGAGCGTTGTCAAAACAATAAAGAGTGAAAGTTTTTAAACTTGAAATAATAATATTATATAAAGTAAATTTTCTCGATTTTTTCATACGCTATGTAATTTTTCATAATATACTCGTAGATGGACAGTTATAATAAATCAAATTCTATGAACCGTAGAGAAACTGTAGAGTGAAATAATTACATAGGATAATGCTTGCATACTGTTATACCATTATGGGTCTCCGTAATGAGTATTGTTTCACATGAGTGCAGTGCGCAGTGTCTACTAGTACACATAGCAAAACTCACATACCTACTCATTTACCTGATGCATATTGTATTATCTATTTTTCATACTATTGGTGTTGCCAGCACTTAGCTACTTATTTACGCAATATTTTAAATCACAAGTTGGTATTTAAAAAAATAAAATTAACAGTGATTTTTTTAAATTATTTTTTCGAGTAGGTAGGTAAAAAAACAAAAAATCATATTAAAAATGTGTTATAAATATCTCCGTGATATCATCGCCATCTGTCGTAAAAAATGTAAAACACTGTGTTCAATCAATATTAATGAAACTGAAACAACAATCAAATTGTAAGCTTCACAGACATTTTAATCAAGAGTCGGCACCTATGCCACTAGGCTACCGAGGTCAGCAAAGTAGGTGGATATGGAAAATTAAAAAATGCCATACACAAAACATCCGTACCACTTTAAAGTTGCAGTGCTGCCAACCTAGACAGACAGCTAGTAGTATGTCGGTACCTACCCACTGTGAAGAAAACACAATCATTCGCTTTCACTTACAAGGGGAAAATAACATTATCATGTCTGTGATTGTGAATCCGCATTGGAATACCGCATTATAAAAATAGTCACCGTGGGCCGATACCTACCGTAAACCTGACACGCCACTGCTTTCCGCTGCCACCGCTGACGATCTGTCACTTTATAATGAAAAAAGCCAAAAAAGGTATTTGAAAAACTCGATTATATACGCCATTTCAATTTGAAATTAGAATAGAACATCGAGTTTATAAAAATAGTCAGTATTGCCAGTCTAAAAATATATCGTAGATTAGTATTTTTCCATCGAACACGTGCGTTTTTGCTTATTTAGATCACTGTTATACTTATTTGATGAAAGTGTTTGTTCAAAAACCCCCTTAGCTTGCGGGGTAGGCGGGAAAATGACTTTCATAACAAAAAGGATTGATTTCTTCGCTTCCAGCAATGACATTCTACGCTACACGTGTTCTGTGTGCTGTATTTTGTTATTATTTCGAAACGGCAAGAGACAATAGAACATCTAGAATAAAATCAGCGAAATGTAAACCAGAAAATCTTATCAAAGGTTAAGGACGACGTAGAATATATTTGATTGTCATTCTTGAAACGAATTCTTCTTAAAAATGTCATAAAAAAGCGAACAATTTTCGTAAAAATCATAATAAATTAAACGAACAATTTTCTTTACACCACAATAAAAAAGGGAACAAAGCTGATTTAACACATTCATATAAAAGTCTCGTCAGATTATTCAAGAGATTTTTATTGTTGTATCATATGTTTATTACCTTTTTATAAATGTGTCATAAATTGCTTTTGTATGGTTGTGTGTGTGTGTGGAGTCGCATGTACGTAACAGTCAACAGCTGATGGACGGGCGCGTGTTGAGACAAGGACGGCTGTAGATTAGTATACCTCTATCTCTTTCACATCGTCACATTATCACGAAATGTGCGCATGTAAGTAGGTATGTGCGTATCTACATCTACAAACACACCTGCATACAAACTGAATTCAGTTCTTTGTACGGTAGCAAAAAAGTGAGGTTATGTAGCCTTGGTATCATACTACGTCATTTTAAATCTACTTCTGTATTAATTTAACTTATAGGGACTTGCATATTATAATGGAATTTTACTAAATTTTATTTATTTTTAAACTTTTATAGGTGAATTTAATTTAATAGGTGAAATTGATGCATTGAACCTACTTTTCTACAACGATGTTATTTTAAACAAAATGGAGTAAATAACAGTATTAAGGTATACATTTTACCGAGAATCGAATCATGCACTTCTTGATCAAAATATTTGAATACATACATTTGCCGTAATTAAGCAGAATTGAATAAGTATATTATAATATTCCACTAAATTTTATTTCGTACGTACGACAGTTGTTTTGAACATTTCATAATAAACCGCTAGATGTCGTCTCGATCGAATTCAATCCTTTATTTATACCATAGATTTAAGCATAGCAATTTCATATTTATAAAATAGATCAACAGATTTAAAGAACAAAATAATTTTTTTATCTTGTATCTAGCTGATACCGAAATTTTACTGAAAGTTTACCGTGAAGATTTTATTATTAGAGAAAATAGAATAATTTGTATCTGACAATTTTTTTTTCATAAATTTATCTAAAATTTTAAACAATTTGAGGTCTCCCCTTACACAATCTTAAGGGTACAACAACCCCGGTTAAGCCGCAGGTAGGTAAGAGCGCGGGGTCTCTCTTTGAGCTAGCATCCTGCACCAAAGGACCAAATTAATAATAATAATTTGGTAGCACGCATCCAAACACCTGCCCGACATCTTGAAAATGTGCCAATGAGGCGCAACCCGTAACCAAACAGTCTTTGAGTTCGAATCCCTTAGGTACCTACCTAACCCTTAGTTTGGCAGTATGGACAAATATTATTACCCCAATAGTATTGTAAAGAATGGGACCGAATTGATTTGTTCCGCTTTAAAGTCATACCAAGTCCAAATTCCAGATGTTAAAATTTTATATTTATTTATCTAATGTACTTATTTATTATTGTATTTCATCGATTTAAGTCAAAGTCGTCCCTTGCAACTGTAATAATTTTATTAATGTTTCTCAAGTTTTCCACATAATGCCATTGTAAATGGATCACTTGACTTCAACAACGTTGTCGGAAAGCCATCTAAAGAAAGCTTTCAATTTACCTTAGATAATAAAAAATGGTCAAAATAAAAAAATATATACTTACGTCTATAATACGTGATGCAAAAACTTTATAAGTAGGTACGTACACACCTTTTTACGAAAATTGCGCGGAAGGTGTATGAAATTTCGTACACTTACAGTTTATATAGAGAAGACCGACTAATGCTAATATTTTTTTAAAAAAATATACATAAAAAAATTTAATCAATAAAAATATTTTTGACAAAATATTTCTGACATTGACACTTACACCCACTTCGTTGTATTTGACATTGACACAGACGTACATATTCTTTTGTTTATCTGTGGTCAAATTGAGACTAGAATATTGTATTATATTGTTTGTCTTTAAAAATAATAGAAAAAAATGTACGTATCAACATTTCAAATTTGACGCATCCATGTCATTGTTTTGAAAGAAAATAGTGAAATCGCATTCGCTCAATATATCACTATCGCTTAGTTATGGTCGAATTTTGACCACTGGGCGACCACTAGTAATAATGATTATTCGTTAAATTTGAATTTTTAGGTAATAGCAAATTGATTAAGTTTTTAAAGAAACGAGAAAATAAAATAAATAAAAAGCAATCAAAATCCGCGTTCTCCAAAACTTCTGCATATTATATTTGTTGTATTTTAATCTAATCTAAATAGGTACCTACATAAATCATAATACCGTGTGTCGTCAAACATTTTTTGATGATCAAAGGCTGTAGTGTATTGTATAGATAGGAATATAGCCTTACCGGGATACGACATGTGAACCCTCGGGTAGCGGGCGTCCGGCCGACTAAAGGCCACCGAACTTGAAGAAGACTCACTGAGTTAATAATACTTAATACATTGTATGTGTTGCTTTTGTTATAATGTGTGTACACTTTAGTGTGTGTTTTGTGTGAATGTATGTTGGTTGGATTGTACTGTATTAGATATATAATTGCATACGTAACGCATTTATACAAACACAATCTTTCGAGAATTATTTTTACCTGAAATTTGTAGGTCGGTAATATTTTTTTTTACCAAAACTTGTTGCCAGTGGCTGGCGCATAAATCTAATTTTGATTTGATAAATTTTGCACATAAATCTAATTTTGTGAACGCTTTAAGTTGTACATGACTCATATTATTTGTGTTTCGACGGTAGATGCGTCGTCTCCTCGTTGCAAAGTCTTGTCATGTGTAACAATGCATTTTGCTCGAGCATTTGAGTGTAGGTAACCTAACCTAACTGTATGTATCTATGTGTTTGTTGTTGCTGTGGATGCTATATATTACCATGTTTATTGAGTTCCTTTATGAATAAGTAATCATTGAGACAAGTATGTGTGTAACTCGATACGAAAATTGCGTTGATTTGTGTTTTGAAACATTGTATTTTAGGAAGTCATCAGCATAGTTCATCAGTACAGTATTTACAAAATACAAATAGTATAAGTTCAAGAAAGCAAACGATAAAAGGTTTTACTTCATCTTATCACTTATAGTTTTTCTATGCAGTTGTTGTGGATGCTATGTTTATTGATTATAAAATTTGTTCCTTCATAATTTAAATCCTTCTATAATCGAAAATTTGATTTATTTAATAAAAGTCACCACATAAACCTTATTTAAAAAGTCTTCTTTGTTACTTTTTTATCAGCTAAGTTAATACCCATCATACCACTAGATTAAAAATAGGAATTAAAAACATATAAACATACATTCAATCAATAAGCCTTATTATTAAAGGCTGAAACAGTATCGGCTAAATTTGTTTGTTTGTACTTGTTGTTGATGGTATTTTTATTGTTTTTAAATTCGATTGATTTATGATACGCACGCTGCATACAATACTAATACAAATAGCATACACATACATTCAATCAATAAAATAATAAAAGGTAGACGCTCAGACAGGAGCAATATCGGTTACCCTACATCCTGTGCTCTGCCCACGGCACTTTAGCCCTAGATTTCTCCCCAAGTGTTATTTGTTTGCTCCAGCCAGTCGGAGAGCAGGGTGGTGCATTATTCATTCACCTACAGGTTACAATATCCGCGGTAGGTACCCGAGTTCAGTATCCTGTTGAAACATCTGTTGTTACCTCGCGTTAATATAGGGGTCATCAGCGGAATTGATCGTGGCTGACGATGAATTTATTTAAATGTTCAAATTGGTCAACAACAACTAACATAAATATTATTTTGAGTAGGGTGTTTTATTTTTATATTTATTATTATAGAACTTCAGTACCTATGCGATTATTGAATCAATACTGTTTTTTTTCTTTTTCTTTTTTTTTTAGAGATTTGATTCGCTATGGGCTTATGACTCTTTTTTTCTCCTGCTATTATGAAGGGTGGCTTATTGCGATCACTCTCAGTTTGCAAAGTTCGCCTTTTTTTATAAAATGTGTCTGTGCTCACTCAAAGTGAACACAAATACACTCCTTGACTCTTTCACAGTAAGCTACTTAAAGCTTGTGTCGTGAAAGAGGAAGATGGTCGGCACCCGGGATCGAACCACAAACAGTACGAAAGCCGGCGTTGTAACCGCCAGTCTACCAACCACTTCATTTAGGTAGGTGATCAAATTGAACCATATTTAATTAATCAGTTTTTTTTTAAATTAAATACCTATGCGTTTTTGAGTACTTTCCTACATATAAAAGGCAATAAAGTGGAAACATTCAGGAAACAGTTGTTTGACAAATTCCTGAATTATTTTTATAAAAATGAAATAATATTTATAATTTTCTTAGAATAAAAGAAGGTATTTAGCATATAGGGTAATACTTATAATTAAATCGAATCTTGTACTTTTTCAATCCGCCTAATGATTTATTACTTACTAATCTAGGTTTATCTCCAAAAATACATTTAAGAATATAACTACTATAAAATCTGTTAAGGCAAACAAATAGAATTGATTTCTATGTACCTAACACGTAGCGGGAACTAAATTAGTAGAAAAAAAATGTAATACTTATCTACACACGACATCGCGTCTTGTTAGCAGCACTTATCGAACATTCATACAATCAAAATATAAAACACATACACAACACATTCAACCACATTGTTTGATTGTGGATACTGTGTATATTGTACTATATGTCTCTTACATGTATATTATAGCATGGACAAGTGTGCGGTTTAGCTTGTATACAGTAAGTTTTGCAGTTATTTTCTATGGTGGATGGGCGGTAGGCACCACGGATAATGGCAACACTCCCGAGTTCAATGACGTGATATCTATTGTCTATGGTCCACTATTATTACAGGAAGACGCGGGATTTTAAATACCCACGTATATATTCGTTCTTTTTTTTTTAAACAAAAGGGGTCTCCTGTCACAATTTGGCAGCTCCGTCGCCATGTTTACAGAATTACATTTTCTATAAACAAGAATTCATAGATGGGTGGAATGTTTTATCAACACTACACTTTAAAGTGAAGATAAAGAGTCCTTATTTTTTTTCTATCAAGGCATACTTACTTTTTTTCTTCTAACGTCTGACCAATTTTTATACAGCTTCTCCTGTTTCATTTACTTCTGACTGGCTGCCTGATTGACGGACAACATATCTAAAGAATCTCATCTTATTTACTTTCATTTTTGTAAAAACACTCACTTCCAAAATCATTTCTTTTCTTATAAGTGTTCTCAAAATGTAAAATATGTTATTCGATCTAATTCCGAATGCATTTTTTTAACGTCTGACATTTTAATTTGATGTACTATAATATTTTCCCATTTGGGCTATAAAAATGATAAATTAAGACATTTATTTCGTATTGTAAATACAAATTATCAACTAATAAATTATATTTCTAATCAAATATTGTATTTCTATATAGTCTAAAACGGGTTTTATCTTATATTTATGCGTTTGGTTTTACCACTTAACTTATCTGAAATCATTTTCATAACTGTTGAAAAAAAAGCAATATATTTAAGGACAAGGTCATGATATGAGAAAGGATAAATTGCGAATGAGAAAGATAATTATTTACAAATTAACTTTATAAGACAGCAATTGATTGAAGTATTCTATGTTAAAAATCCAAAAAATGCGCGGTAAAAATAATACCGGCCATTTTGAAAATCAGCCGGCCATCTTGTTGAAAAAATATTCTTTATGATTCTTATCTAATGTTTTTCTTTTTATTTCTGTTTCAGGTGAGAAGCGCTATTAAAAATACCAACCTATTTCCCAGCAACAATATTTTCAGTTTCAAAATGAGTAAGTCATAAGTAATTGACATTTAACAAAAAATCTAAACTCCACAATATTCAGAGATTATTTTATTTAAAATTTTACGAAAAATAATGTGAATAATTGTTGTATTAAATTAATGCACACTCGCATATTTGTTTTAATTGATAATTGTAAATAATTGACACGGATACACAAACTATTTGAGTTCAAACTACCAGCAGCGCTCTGACGGAAAATACAATCACTAAAAATAGTTCTTTTTGTTTCAAATTTATTACAACTGTCAAAAGAACCGCCATTAGTTTTTCAAACCAACTGCGATTTACTTTAATTAAAATGTTTCGTATAAGTGATTTTGTAATGTTACCGAACTTGTGACATTGAAGCTATAGTTTGTAGACTAGATTGACGCCATACTCTTCAGATTGGAGGTAAAGACAATATCAGACCCGCCCGAGGTCACACATAACATTATATTACAAATTCACCTTGCTTTATTCTAGAACTGTCGATTGACAATTTTTTTTGTCTATGATACTGTTTATTCTATCTATGAATGACCGATGTTTAAATACCATTTAGGATCCATAACTGAGAGAGATAAAAAATAATTTCAAAGCTTTAATTTATATGACAAAATTTCTACAAAAAGTTCATGTCTAACTTCAAGCTAAATGTATATTATATTTTCCCGAAACTTAATCAAACGAAATGTGCTAATAAAAATTTCTTTTTTAATTACTTTTTTCCGAAAATTTCGCATTCTCATAGATAAATTTGCGTCTCTACATTTCTAAGAAATAATAGGTACATACCTAACTACAAGCTTATTATACAATTATTTGTTTTCTCGAAACTTGATAATCTAAAGCCAAATTTTGTGGAAACCTTTGAAACAACAAACTAAGGAATCCGTTCGTGTTCGTAAGCACGTAGTGGTCAAATCAAAAACTTGTAATGAGTAAGAATTTATAATTTTCTTCTTTCAAATAAAAATAAAATTATTTGTCTATGGTTTGAAATGGTATCAACTTTCGTTTATGTAACTTGAAGGTACCTCCAAGTTACCAAATACCCCACCAGTCACATTCACCTACAAGGTAGGTAGGTGTTATAATTTCGTTACACTAGCAACAACAATGAACCTCTGTGGTTTTTCTCTTACGGCAACACTTACGAAATGACAATAGCCATAAGATTTTGTTGAAGTTTACCTTACATAACCTTATTACATATTCCCAAATTTTATTATACATAAATTTAATCTGAATAATTTTATTTGGACTACATTTGTATTGTATGGATATTTTATCTGACTGTACATTCTTTTAAGACCCACTTGGGGGCATCGGGAGGCATCATGAGTTCCACTGCGCTCGATCCTTATAAAATTGCAATGACCCCCTCCCACACGTGAATATAATTTTTTTTTTGTTTTAAAATTTATATCTAAGTAAGTACATATTTATATTTTTCCTGAAGTACCTACATAATATATTAAATTTGTTTTCATTTTGCCAAAACAAATATGTTTTTGAAAAACTCCGTTCCTTCGAACCAGGGTCCTTTTTGGAAACGGTTGGGAAATCTTCCACAATTTTTCTTTTAAATCTTTAAGCACATTTTTCCCATCTTTTCTGTCCAATAGGTATAAAATGATCGAGTTTCGAGCGTACAAAATTCAACACCGGATGACGTATAATGCAATGACATCACTGAATACGTAGGTTATAATAATAATGCCAGCACTGGTTGAAGGTTCGTCAGATAAACACACACATTATGAAAGGTTATGTTTGTGTTGGTGATTTTGTATGAAAATAGTATTCAGTCATAAGGCAGGGATGGCTCAAGTGTTAGGTACCGCGCGCTCACCTTTGGTGCGTAGGTGATAGTTTTAATATCAATCTATTTTCGGAGCTTATACATTTTTTTCCATCGCTATAATCTAAATTTGAATTCGTTATGCATTATTGACGTGATCGACGATTAGAATTTAAAAATATCTTCGAAATATTTTTAGTCTCACAAATAATAAATCTACCACATGGAATCAGTTACATCCTTTAGATAGTTTAAATGCTCGTAAAATCTGGTAAATCTGAAAAGTTTTAAAACAAATACTCACTCTTTTTTCTAGGCTTAACATATGTGAATAATGTTTTTTCTAGGCTTAACATATGTGAATAATGTTTTTTCTAGGCTTAACATATGTGAATAATGTTTTTTCTAGGCTTAACATATGTGAATAATGCTGAAAGAAGTTAAATATCAATATTTTAAGCATGTTAAAAAGCTCAAGTCGACTTAAAGTCATAATCGATTGGTGTAAAGCAACTCGTTTTCTAAATGAAAATGTTTCATCAATAACACCTTTTGATTTCAAAAAAAAAAATACACATTTTTTTATTTCTGCACATTAATAAATATAATGGAATATTTTTTGTCATAAATTATAAAAAAAAACATCATTAAAATAATTATTATCTATTACTGTAATAAATACAGTTTGTACTTTGTTCCAATCGATATTCAAATTTAAAAACAACGTTCTTTATTCAAATTTCACCATAGATTATAATAGAACAATAATGTTGCCTCTCGAAAAAAAATGTCCTGGAGTGATTGAACTTTTAAAATTCGAATAGGAAAAATAGTTGTCATGAATAAAATCTTTTATATAATTTTCTTTTGTCAATGTGACTGAATACCGTCTAAAAGACGAGACCGATTTTTATGAATTTTTGTATGTGTGATAAGGTGAATTCGGGTTAAAATTAAAAATTTAAACAGAATGTTAAAACTTGTGGTCAAATATTTTAGGTCATACTCCTATTTGAATTGTTTAGGTTTACTCATATTTGTGAGGATCTAGAGAAGTGTTTAAACGTTGAGAAAAGATGGCATAATTGCGAGAAAAACAGAAAAAAAAAACAATTTCGTTTTCCCATACAAGGTATTCCTACTAAATGTGTCACAACACTCACAACACAACAGAGGAAGTTTTCGTTCGAGGATTTTCCACAGTACGACGTCTGCCGAGGCAGCTATGTAGTATCTGCATATTAATTTCACCATTTCATAGCGCTTTATCATCTCTCTATTTATTTATTTTTTGTAATGTTTGAACACATGTCGGGTAACTAGCTAGTACCCAAGTTCCTTTTTTTTCCTCGTCTGGCAGATGTGAGCCCCATCCAGGAGGCCAACGTTCACATGTTGAACTCGTATGGGGTACCTATAATAATAATAAATTGTCGACAAAGAAGTTAGCGACTCCTTTAACCAATCAGGTGTGATTTTTAAATGGATTTAAGTGGGGGGTATATTTGAAATTGATGGAACAGATATTTTCGAATTTGGAATCAAACTTTTTTTTCTCTAATTGCGTTCAAATTAAGAACTTTTTCTTGGTATTATTTCGCGAAGTGTAAGAAAGTAATGTTTCCCCTCTTCGAGATCTATTCTGTACTGTTAAATTCATATTTTTCTTCTCTTGGTCTAATACTATTCACATACCCAAATTTCACGTGAAAACTGTCAAAATTCAATCTTAATTAATTCAATATTTTAAGTAGGTACATATATTTTAGTGTAATAAGGGAAGCCCTTTCTTTCGAATACGAATTTATGGATTGATGCCCCATGTGAATAAATTGCAATTCATTTATAATATCTTAAAGACCTTTAAGGATAATCAATTCTTGCAAAATTGACCAAAAACTCAAATTTAAATGCATACACATTATAAATAATCAATAGTTTATGCGTCGTCTAGGATATTTTATATGCAAATTCGCCAACAAAATATACTATGTACTGTATTTTAAACATCTCTCTCAAAAAAAACCTTGAAATGTGTCAAACGCACCTGAACCACGGGTTTTACGTAACCTCGCCGTATACCCTTGAAGTGTGTCAGTTGCTCCAAAACATTGTAGGGTCGGCACTGAGGTTGCCTGAGGTGAAAGCCACGACCTTTAAAAATGGATGGAGTGGTTCATGAGGACTTTATTCCACATTGCCAAATAGTTTGTGGGATGCTTGACTTTTGTTTCAAAGGTCGTTATGGGTGTATGGTTAGAAACGTGTGTGCTGGTAGCTATAAATTTAAAATAATAAAGAATTTTTACAATGGCAACTCTTTCAAAATAATTATTGTCAATTTGATTTTTCAAAAAAAGAACAATATTTTGTATACGTGGGATAAAAAACGAAGAACATCCTTATTGTATGCAGGCAACAACAGTGATTGTTATATAACGGTGATTTAGAATAGTGAATGTTGCCGACAGTGAAAAAAAATGTTAAAACGGCTATCATCAGCTGTAATTATATCGTGGTTTGAAAAAAATGTTCTTTAATATTCGGTAACAGGTGAAAGTGAACATTGTCTGATACATTTGTCATCTTTCCATTCGGATTTCTGTATCAATAGCTTCTACATACCGCATAGAGATGAACGAAATGTTGAGAATTGGTAATTCAATGAATTTACTATCTCTTTTTTTTACTATACCCATGTGCCGTGCTCTTTATCGGGTAGTCAAAGGAAACGAACTCTTCCTTGGCTTCCTCTAAAGACAAACCATTTCATCTAAAACTTCTGGTCTACCTCTTAATCTGCAAAATTTCCGTTATTGTTTCTAAATTACCTCTTATTGGTTCAGCTAGAATCTTATGGGCTTGTCACAATCGCGGCAGCTTTATAATCTGCATGATGTTAACTTTTGCCTTTACATACTTCAACAGATGTGATGAATATTTTTCTCTGAATCATGATGACTAGCGACATATATCAGTTTTTTGCAAGGCTAACAGAAAACTCAATTTTTCCGAGATATGATATTTTTTTCCAAATTTATTTGTATTTTTACAAGTCTTGGTACCTATAGCCGACGTATTTAACCCAGTTTTGTCGAATCTTAGGCAAATTCAAATAATAAAAACAAACAATTTAAAACCGACCGGGTATCAAAACTGGGACCTCATATTCAGAAATCCGTCGTCTAGCTAGATAGACAGATTATATTAGACTATACAAAAGCTAACGATAGAATTTACCTACATGTCCGACACGGCATCTAATGTAAAAGAATACAAGTTTTATAAATATATCGTTGGTAAGTATAAATAAAACGCTACCTCTACCTAAAAATTGCAATTTTTTTCATACTTTGCGGATAGTTGTATGTTAAAAAAAAATATTATTTATGTATGCATTTAAAATGTGGCCGCTTAATTAATTCTGTTAAAAACGACATAAATCGTGTTTAATTTTATCCTACACTATAATAACTCGTTCTAAAATATTACAAAATCATGATTCGCCGTTAATTAACAGCGATCGTTACTTCGTACTCGTAACGAACACCTGTGTCTTGTGAATTACACGAAGTGAAAAAAAAAATATGAATAAATATTGCGGTGCGTGCAGGGACATATGGTGAACTGTGGAAGACGCGCGCCACATACCCGACAGGTGGGAGATGCAAGTACGAGACAATGTTCACACTAATTACCTTCCTGATTACACGATTTATAAAACTCGTCTCAACATTCACTCCACTTTTCTCCCCCCCCCCCCCTTTATGTTATTTCGATAGATGGCAGTTAAAACATTAAAAATTGTTTCTTTCTTTCAGCGTTTTCTAATTCAAATATTTTTATTGAGTAAATAAAAAAACACTCAAAATACATAATATACACAATAATAACATTTATTCATATTTTATATACATTTTACACCCAAAGTTGAGCAGAGCTCGTGCTTTGATTTATCTTTTCAAAATAAAATGACTGTTCTATAATAGTTAACAGTTAACCACGAGACATTTATGAGCGGTTAGTTTAAAAAACACGTGCAGTTTAATAAAAAAGACAATTTGATTTGTTTACCCCAAATTTGATACAATTTCAACCTTCCTCCATTATTATGTTTATCTAATTTTTACTTTTAATCAATCAAATGACACTTGTTTTATTTTAAAACAAAAATAGAAGCGGATATTTTTCCAATAGGCGGATTCATTGAAGAGACTCGTGTACATCACAGTGGTTTTAATATCATCTCTCTCTTTCAAGTGGATGATTTGATGACAACTTGTCAAATTTGAAAATTGTATTTTTGATGTTTTTCTGAAATGGAGAGTTCACATTGAAATCGAGAAGGGTAGTTAGCGGTGTCCGGCATTGGTCAGCGTAACGAGACCCACCGGTTTACTCGGAACAAATCGTTTAGCCGCGCGATGTTCCTCCGGTGTATCGGAGTGCACCGAGTGGGCTCTGCTGGTGTATTGGTGAGTGGGAAACAGGTTTCGAACAGTTACACTTCACCATTTCTTGTCGCTCCGCTGAGCACGAGGCAAGCTATTGGTTCTGCAGACTACCGGCCCGCGACATTGTCTTCGAGTGCACTCTTTCCGACTGTGCGCATACCCGTGCGAGTACGACTGCACCACATTTGAATACGACTGATGGAGTGCGAAGTAATGCACTTGATTGATTACGGGGTTAACAGAGAGAATGTAGGCTGCGAACTTAGACAAACGGGAATGGATCAACTCATATCTTTCTCGTATCCTTAACGGGGTAGACGGAGGTAGCCATCCTCAACAGTTTTCCATTATTGGAATCATTTCTCGTAAACCATAGACCTTCCTTGATGATGGTATTGATGTCTGAGATCCACGACCACGACTTCCTACACTTTCCCTGTCAACCCCTTTTAGTAATTCTATTTGCATCAATTTTTTTTCAACATTTTCAAACAATCTCAACTTATGATTATTCATCTTTAACTTCCATACCATATTATTTTCTAAGTGTGCTATTAAATCAAACGAACATAGTGCCAGAGCTGGAAAATAGAGTGTATATTCTTGAACGTTGATATGGTCACTAATCCGTCATCGCTAAGTTCTTGTTTCCGTGGTGTCCAATATCAACCATAAAAGAAGGTATGCTCTTTTTCTAGATTCGGCTCTATGTTCCTGTGGTGTACCTAAATGCACAGTTATATTATCTGTCCTTTCCATATCCCACAGATTCTTTCCACTTATCCTGCGTAGAGATACTGCTGCTGTAGTTATATTATCTGTCCTTTCCATATCCCACAGATTCTTTCCACTTATCCTGCGTAGAGATACTGCTGTCATCTACTGTTTTAATAACATTCATTTGATTTTTGTCATCATCAATAAAACCAAAAAAAAATTGCCAGGTGATCAAATGAACAATCTTCTTAAGAAATTTTGAACACAAGTCTTTACTTGCCTGATTATGATATAAACTCAAAAAAAGGCAAAAATGTGACTGTTCCCTAATCCTTAGTACATTTTTTTTTAAATTGACTACCCTGCCCTAACAATATAGTCAAATGATCGAAGACACCATCTATTATCTTTGTATCCAGAATCTATTCATTGGTTTTATGTTAAGGTACCTATATTTTCTTATTTACATTTCAAATGTATTTTCTTCTCCTTTACACAAGGAAGCAAAAACATTTTCCCCACTTTATGTTCAAATGTTTATTTTTATTGTTGGCAGCCCTGTGTCGTGTTAATAACCTGGCAACATCAACCAATATTACATCCTGTCAACCATTAAGTGAATAATTTATATATAGGTGTTAAGTTGGCTGGAGTGAATATTGGCGGGAGAAACGGTCAATCGTTAAAATAAAAATGGAAATAAATCAGCGCGCGAATTAGTTCCAGAGCACTAAACTGGGAGCGCTGCTGTCGATATAACGAGACCATAAACAACCGTCAATAATACAACATCTTGTCATCTTTAGTACACAATTTTTAAATACATTTTGACAGATGTTCGGTTTTTTTTAAAGATCTACAACCTTCAAGAACAATGTTTATTTTCTATATAATTCCGCAGAATTTACATTATATTTTAATCATCGTTAAACCTTGCAATTAAAATTGTTGTAATGTCTTCGTAGAATTTTTTTAGTAAAATATAATATAACCCTCTTTTGAAAAATGTAAAGCAAGGCGGTTATCAGCTATTTATTGAATATTTTTAAATTTTGACCACGACGGTCTTCGAATGCTGTTTCAAAGGCTGGCTTAGTGTGAGCAATTAACGCCATATAAGTTTGCCATTTTGATGGTCAAAAACTCATCACGGAGTTCTTGGACATCAGATGTCGCCTTATTAAAACAATAGATTCGGTATTGCCTTTATTTATTTTTTGTTTCTAGCAACACAGAATAAGCTACTCGTATTTAAATTTTTAAATTAAATGTTCCAATTTCCAATGTTTGATAATGTTCTTTTTTAACCATATATATTTGAATTTGGAATTCGTTCAAAGCAAGGAACAAGCTAACTTTAACATATAGCATGGATAAATTATAGCTAATCAAGAAGCTAGCTTGAAGATGCAAACTGAAGATTGTTGCGCAATTGAGCATTTTAGATTTGCCATACTTTGTGTGTGTTTGTAGAATGGCATAGGTTCTTTTTGATGTTAAAACCAACCGTATGACCTTTAAAAAATACAGGTGAAGGCAAAACGACCGCACAATATATAATCCATTCGTGATTGTTTTTTTTTCTTTTTAGATATTCTTTTAAATAAAAATTGTAGATTTTTATAGCCAGGTTTTTAAAAAAAACTCATTTATGGCCATTTTATTTATTTTTTTCACCTTGCCTATCTCGTAATGAGAATGAAGAAAAAATGAGCGTTCCGATTTATCCAAACGGGAAAATAAAAAGACAAGAAAATAAATATAAAAGCACGTGCTGTTGCATGTCGAGTGGTGATATAAAGAAAAACAACTATACCCAGGTAGAGATGTTCTCTCTGCTTACCATGGTAGGAACACTCCTCAAAATTACAGCAAATTTCATGCAGAGGAGCCGTCAAACTCGAATTGGCGCGTGTCAATCTTACATGTCGCTCGAAAATAATATAAAGAGTATTAAAAAAAGTTAACCATCTTCGGAAAAATAAAATTTTGAGCTCAAAACCATATAGGTACATGTAAGATTTAGTGAATTTGAAATGTTTCAATCTTATATTTTTATTTGAAAAAATAATGTTTCAGTTCCATATTTATTCGAAATATGGAACTGAAACATTATTACGAAAGAACATTGCAACCGCAAATGTATTAACCGTATTTTGAATAAAAAAAATGTGTCAAGTTTCAACCGCACATTATATTCGAATTTCGATTATTTCAATAGTATTCCTTATTTGAATTTAGAATGTGTCAAGCTTTAAACGCGTTTCATATTTGAATTTAGAATGTGTCAAGCTTTAAACGCGTTTCATATTTGAATTTAGAATGTGTCAAGCTTTAAACGCGTTTCATATTCGAATTAAGAATGTTTGAACCACATAATATTTATTTGAACTTAGAATAATGACTGCTTCTGTATGTAATACGGTTGTCTTTCAAAACTCCGCGCCACAATACAATGTTACGAAAGTATTTTGACAATAAACAGACATTTTGATCTGGTGGTGTTAGTGTATGAGGCCGACCTATGGTTACCGGGTTACCGCATACCATTGATATTCGACGTTGGACCATTCATCACGGGTCTATAATATTATAACACCAAAAAAATATACCATGTCCATTGGGTTATCAACCGATAAGGCAGACTTTTGTATCTCATTTTTCATCCGAATGTAACCAGCGATCAACAAAAAAACAAAAAAGTCAATTATGTATATCAATATTGGGGATGTATACATATTGTGATCTTTTTAAACCTTTTGATGTAAGTATAAAGTTAAAAATATTTGAATCTACCGGAAATCGAACAAAATTTAAAAAAAAGAGATACAATATAATATTACCCTGACGAAATGGGGCAGTAGAAAAAATATAGCAGGTGATTTACGATATTTTGCGATCTGTCAAAACATATTTCGCACGTGCACTTTTAAAACTACTTATTTCAGCCCTCTCTGATGTTAACCCCCGTAACGGTTAATCCTCATAATCTTATCAACTTAACACTCAACATTTTTTTTAAATATAGATGTCGCTATACAGGCGTACTTTCCCTTCCGTCTACGATACTGTAATATCATCTATCTACAGATCACTACTACAGTATTCCGGTTTATTCAAGTTCGGCCTTGCCGCCAGCCAATATTCGTAACAAACCGGTGTTTGGTGCGTCTGCGCATGTATAGTTCGGCTCGTGTGGAATGGATCTCGGATTTGTTTATATCGAACGAGCTGTACTTTAGAATTTATTCAAAATTTGAATTTGACAGTTAATCGACGAACTTCATGACCTCTGTTGGGTAGGTATATATGTATATGCAAGTTTTTTCCCTGTCATTTTAATCAAAATAAACATATAAAACAACGAGTGAACGTACGATAATTGTTCATCTTCTTTCAATAGCACTTATTCTTATATATTGCTAAAAAGCTGTTACAATAGTCGTGGACAAAAATCCATACCTATAAAAAAATCTTTATCCATATTATTAATAAGTCAAATGTTAGAAATGGTCTTTTAGTCCTATTTTTTGTTTTTACACCTCGAGAAGTTCCCAGTCATTGACGTAAAAAGGCAAAAAAATAAACCATAAATAAAATGCAAACCGCGAGATAGTTTATCCGAATCAAAATGGAATTTTTTCAAACTTTCAAATATCGAATTTCATAAAATATTCCGTCTCTTTATTTCCGTCTTGAAAACGGTACACTTCCGCCACCTAGCGTTGGATGTTCTCGTTGAAGATTCGAAAACGTTTTCAACTCGAATGTTCTTGAAACTGTGACAATAATATGCGGAACAAGGTCAGCGTTGTGTACGGGCAAGTCACTACTATCTGTGTGATGATTATGGGCCTGACTGTCTATCTACCGCTTGATGTACCAACATGGCGAGGTCTGTCGAAACGAACAATAGAAAAATTGTTCCCAAATAAGTACGTTTTTTTCTGTACGTTCTATACTTCATTTTTAATTTAAACTAATGAATTAATGCTTTGATTCCATTAGATGACAAATGGGACAAAAGGAACACTGTGCTGCCCCCGATTCTGCTCAAAAATCTCCTTTTTTTATAAAAATTTAATATCCTTGAATTTTGAATAAAAGCCAAGGTTATTTCAATTAATAAATCCTTTACTGGCAGATAATGAATATGCACCTCTACCGGTAATTCTGTCAAAGTTTTCGAACAAAATTCAAATTTAATCCGTGGTTATATTAAACTATGGTATATACTACTCACAAATAGTGTGTGGTCATAGATAAACGAATTACGCTGTTCTATAATATTTTCAGAGATCACAAACATTTTCCAAAACGGAATAAAATGGTAACCTTTTCGATTGGTAAGTATTCAATTATATAATTTGAATTCGGTCGCTTTCGGATATACATAATTAATTGATTAAATATTCCAAAAATAATTTCGCAATAGTGTCGTAAATAATAAGCAAAGAAAAAAAAACGGTTTACTTATTTCTTTTCTCTATGGTACGCGAGCAGAGTGGCTAACTTTGACAAGTCACGCAATGGAAATAACAACTCGTGTACATAGAAAATATGTCAACAATACTTATATACGTTTTTTGCCCCTGAATTTATTGCACACACAGCGACATTAATAATTTAACTCCCTTTTTTGATATAATATAAATAAATTAAACACCAGGGACCTCGGAAGTGTGTCTACCAACTAATAAATATTAAATATGGGTTAGAAAGGCGCGAATCAATACAATAAGCACTGAAAGGGTTACTTAACCTCAATTTTGATATGTCAAAAATGAACATAGAACCGCAAACATTGACACGTTTCTTTGTCTATGGATTTGAAGGCTACTCTAAAATACATCCATCATGGAACTTCACAAACATACGCCATTCAATCACAGTAATACTCTTCTCAAATCAAGCGTTATATCAGTATTTTTTCGAAATATTCGAAACTATAAAATTTAATGAAGCCTTTACTGAAACGAATTTTTCACGCTTTTCTCGATTCAGAATCAAAAATCATTATGATTTTATCTTTAATTTGCGTGCTCTTAAGTATGCATTTCGATTGACATATCCACTTATCAAATTTTTCTAAATTTGAAAAAAAAAACAATGTTGTCATGATTTATAAAATAAGCGAGCGGTTCCGGTATGATATGTGCGCTGAGGTATGTACCTAGAAGCATCACGGCAGAGGCGAATCTTTGATTTAATAATACGAGAATAAGGTCATTGCGTCATCGCTAGAATATTAATTCGCTGATTTTATAAAACCTGACCTCAAAAAACAATAGCAATAATTTGTACCAACACAACACACTTAACATGCTGCGCGAATATTATTTTGCTTGCTGCGTACTATCTCATGGGCTAACAGTAGGGAGGTACCTGCCTGTTGTGATGATTAATCACTCCTTAATAATTTTCATGTGTGGCAACACTGGCCAGTTGAAGAATAGGAAAAACGTCATCTGCATGTGAGTAGAACAAGCAATTTGGAACATTATTCCAATTTTGAACTATAATTTGTTCTATTTTTTATTTAAACTTACTTTTGTTTGAATCCTGGAAACTACAAATCGAATCGAGAATTTGAAAAATTCCTTTTGGATTTGATTCCCCAGTTATGAGAATGTTGAAGGCTTTTTGAGATCTTATTAAAAACAATCTTTGAACGCTGTTATGACGTTTAGTTATCAAGCTACGCGTTATCATAGTGTGATATGTAGGAACTTCTGATCAATTATCAGATATTTATTTTCTTCTACATAAGATTTCCCGCGGAAAACTCTTATTATTAATTGTCAAAGCAACAAATATCGACTAACATACGAATAAAAGTATGAAAAATAATCCGCGTCTGATTTTAGTGTGTCAACACTGTCAACGAAAACATCGTGTTACGGACGAACTTAAACAATTATTATAATTGACACAGCTTCTAATCAAGATAATTTAATTATAATTGACATGATATTAGGACCCATCTTATCGGTTATCTGCTAGTAAGTAAATTGAAATCGAAACTAAAAATGAAAAAATATCTCGTAAAAAAACCGATAGCATAATTTTAAATAAGAGTCTTCGTTATTGTTTTGTCAGGGATTTAATTTTTTTTTCTTTCTTTTTTTTTACCTTCTGTTAAATCATTTCAATCCTACTACAGGTAGTTGAAAGACGATCCTCTCTCTCTTAAATTAAAGAAAAAGTCAAAACAATGTGATCAAAGAGTAAGAACTTGGTATAAGAAAAGAGAGAGAGAAAAAAATAAACGATCAAAACAAGCTAAGTAGATATAGCGCGTACCTACCCAGAAAATAAAGCAATTTTTCTCTCTGGCAATTCCGTAAAACAGTATGTTATAATATCGGTATAATACGCATATTATAATTTCTCTTTTTCTTTTATTATGTCAAAATACCTGCGTAACATTTATTTCACTTCGCATTTTTTACTATACCTACGTTTTATAATTGTATGTTTTTTTTTTTTTCAATACAACCGTTTATTATTTCTAAATGCGTAATAAATTCGATCATTCTTCTTTTCTGAGTTTAAAGTTTTCAAGATAAATCAATTACTTCGTAAATAATCACAGTTTTCTTACCTCATTATTCTATACTAGCAATCATTGCCAGACCATTTCAACTCGTTAGCATTTTTTTTTTAATTAATCTGTGCTCACTCAAAGTGAACACAAATATACTCTTTGACTCTTTCACAGTAAGCTACTTGTAGCTTGGCGTCGTGAAAAAGAAAAATGGTCGGCACCGGGGATGGAACCCACGACCTCCGCATGATACATTAACCACTAGGCTACCTGTAAATATAACTCTGATTGTCTTGATAATTTTTCCTACAGCGAGCATTTTATTTGAGACGCAGAGGCATCGCTATTTTAGAATGTTTTTTTTTTTACTCATCACGCCGTTTCCCGAAGGGGGTAGGCAGAGAGTACGGATTTCCATTCTTTCCTATCCAAACACACCTCTTTCGCTTCTTCCAAACGCATAACATTCCGCATACATGCTCTCCTATTTCTTTTGCTCCTGACTTGGCCCTCCTCTAAGACTGAACCGATATGATCGGACCATGTCATTCGAGGTCGACCTCGTCTGCGTGCACCCATTTTTTCAGATTTATATATCCTTTTTGTCATTCTTTCCTCGTTCATTCTCTCTACATGCCCAAACCACCTTAATTAATTTTAGAATGTCTTACACGCTAGTATTGGTAAATGAATATATCTCTTTCTATTGTCAAGTGATTATAGGCACTAGAAAATACGAGTTATTTTCACTTACCTTACTAACACTTTGTTGATCGTCGGTTTTTTAATACATTTTTTTTTGGTTACCCAGTGGCCCCAGTGCCCACAAAGTAATTTAAAATAAAATTAGTATATTTTTTAAGTCCACTTTAAAAAGAGCTTTATTCACGTGTAAGGATAGGTACATATTATGTTAAATATCTTTTAAGTTAAGTATTAATTTAATCAACATATAAAATAATCAAAAAGACAAAAAATGACATACTTGATACTTTCAAAAAAAAAATACATTAGACAACAACGAGAGCTTTTACTTAAAAAATGTCACATTCGCACACCGCCATGGATGCCATAAAAAGTTGCCATTTTTTATCAGAAATATCGATTTTTTTTTGTTAATATGTAAATAAATAAAATGTTTTACCTTAAAATCTCTCTTTGGGCAAGAAAAACATCACGTGTAATTTTCTATAGTACCACGAATGTTTTGGTCATAGTATGTTTTTATGGTTAAGCTAGGATATTCCAAAAACGCGCAAAGTGCATCGAATTCATCTTGTAATCATCGTTGTTTGCCGAACGCAATGAAAAACCCTGGTTAATTGCAAAATACATATAAAAATCAATATTTTTTATTTTTTTTAAATAAAGTGTCACCTAATCCCTTTACGATACATTCAGAATGGGTGGTTCAATTTATCAATCAAAATAATACAATTTTTACGAGTGTTTTTCCGCACAAATCCATCTAATCTTTATGGCCCCTTGGTGGGATAGAGATAAGTCTCTTATCCTATCCACAAGCGATTGCGCACTTTATCGATCGATTCCCACGAAGACTAATCAATCATTATTACGGACCCTGTCATTTGTATTACATTAACTTAAATTAAAACATCGAATAATTCGTATTAGGTACCTATTAAAATCATGATCAATGTATTGTCACTAAATATTTGCTGACAACAATGCAGCTATATTATTGGAGTAGCACTTCATATATAATACTAGCTGACCTGCCCTCGACCTTCGACCCAACTCACAAAAAAAAATTGGACTTACTACATGAATAAAATGCAGTTTACGACATAAAAATATGATTAAATTTAGCTAATAATTTATTGCATTATGTAATAATTATCGTAGATTCGGATGCGGGATGAAGTTCGACGGGTCATAAGTTTATAATTAAAACAATTCCTATATAATCGCTTTACTTTAAAAAAATCCGAGAGATGGCGGTGTAGTAGGAAATAAGTCACAGATGAAACCTGTTAGCTTATTGTATAATATACATTTGAAAGAATAGATCCCATTTAAGCCAAATTTAAGTCTCACACGTTCTCTCTAAATATTCAAATTTTGTAAAAAAAAGTTTTAGTTATTCAATCAATACTGTTTTTTGTCATATTCAGACATCATTAATTTTTATAAGAATAGAAGTTAAAATTCTGGTTTTGAATAACTTTTTTGGTTGAATCTAATTTAGTTAACTTTTATCCATAAAACTCGTCGAAATAAATTATTCTCCCTTTCCTTGAACTCAAGCCAAGATTTTTTGTTGTTAATGGCGACAATCGTTTAAATATCTGTATCATTTCGATTTGGGACGGTAAAGTTGAAAGTCTTCAATCTACAGAATCTGTAAAAAGGCAGAATATAATCCAGAATCTATAGATAATAGGTAATCTAAAGATAGGTGAAATTTAAAATGATAGGTAGTTAGAATCAAGAACGGAATAAACCTTTTAAATTAAGAATTCTAAATTCAAGAATCGGAAAAAGGCAGAATATCTATCATAGAGAGTGAGATACTCCCTTTTGACCCCACTTAGGAACTAAGGCAGGCAACAAGAGCCCTCCACAGCCCTTAATTCTTGATCTGGCGCGTCTTCAATGTCTAAGTCCTCTGCTTCCAAAGAATGGAAAACGGTGTGAGTGGGTTTTCTCGTCTTCTTTACTACTTATCATAATTTTATTTATTAAATCAAGAACGCTAGAACCTGGAAATATCGTAAATTACCTTACAAAAATTCTTCCAACAATCTTCATTCTAGAAAAAAATCAGTACATCTTAGATTTAAAAAAAAAAATCGCAATAAAAATAAAATATCCACGGAAGTGGTTTATAGCCCGGCGCTGACTTTTGTACCGTTTCGTGCGGAGGTCTTGGGTTTGATCCCAGGTGCCGGCCATCTTCCTCTTTCACGATACAAGCTTTAAATAGCGTGAAAGAGTCAACTTGAGTGAGCACAGAATCATTTTTATATAAAACAAAGATTGCTAGCAAAACCTGTAGCCCTAGTATAAGTTTTCGATGATCGAATATCGAAACGATCATCGAAAGAGTTTCGAAAAATTTTCATACAAAAATGATCGAACGATTCGATCGTTTGAATTAAGAACACTATTTGAACGCTAATAAGCGCTTATTTGCGTTCAATTTGCTTTCGATTAAACTCGTACTAGCCCCACTGTATATTGTCAGAACGCATTAATCTATAAAGTTCCAGAATCATCATTCTTAATTACGTTTTATATTCCCGATGAAATTAAGAATACCGACCGATCGATGTGGCGATGCGTAGTCGGCGATGTCAATCACGCGACGAGACAACGGAATGCCGAATCAGCGGTACAGCCGATACTGTGACCGCGGCCCTCCGATTGTCACTTGTGTAATTTAACAGTTTACTAAATGTAACAGAGATATTAATTTACATTAACTGTTATAGCTCCGCTCTGTAGAGTGTAGACATATTATTGTACACTCGCACCACATCACAACATAGATACAACACCCATATTAAAGAGATACTTCATCTAAATCCAAACATCTTAAATTAAATCGTTATAATAAACCGCCGAGTTTCTGTTTGGTTACTCCGTTTTAACCATCACGTATCATTTTATTTGTGTGTCCATTCAAAATCTTACAATCGATAGGTACATGATCTAAATAGATACATATTAGTTAACTGCCAAGATTCTGTATTTATGTTACGTTTTCATCAACACGTGTTCTTGTATTCTTATATTTTTTTTGCCCAACTACTCATTTCTACCCAAGTACACTCTTCCACCGACATACTCATACAACCTCTCTTATTTCTATCTTACTTCTTACCTGGCTTTCTCTGAGCACGAAATCGATGTGTTCGACTCAACGTCATTTTTGGTCGTCCACCTTTCCGTGCAGCCTTATAAAATTTTATCTGTCATTCTGTTTGCATCCATTCTTTCCACATGCCCAAACTGTCTCAACTTATTGACCTACATCTTTGCCACAACACTTAACTTCCATACCACATTCCTTCCTTATATTCTCATTTCTTTTCATATCCCACAGAGTCTTTCCAAATCTTCATCGTAGAGCTCTCATCTCTACTGCATTTATACTACATTCTTCTTTTTTCGTCCATGTCCACGTTTCACTCAAGCACATCATTATTGATGGTAACAGGATTGCATATCGCATTGTTTTTCTGCCCATTATAAATTTAAAACTCGTTGTTTAACTAATAATTTTTGTCGTCTTTAAGTAGTTTTGAATTTATTTTCCTTTAATTCACTTGCTTAAAGACAGTTTAAACTTAGAAAATAAGATTACATTACATCAAATTTTCAGGTTTTAAGTAAAAATTCAACAAAAGATTACAAAAATTGTTTTATTAAATCAAATTCATTTAGATTTTAAAATAGCACAATTCTTTCTGCTTCCTTCAACACCATGTATGATAATAATTTATTGTGTTTTTTTTTTAAATTCTGACTTTACTTTCCTTGAGGTTAGAATCGATTTGAACGATACGCATTATTGACCAATTTTTCTCACATTTCATCATACATTCTTTTGATAATCTTTTAGCAGTCATCGTATCACTATGTCCAAACCATCGCAACTTGTTAATTTTCTTCCTCATTACTATCCTTAATCTCATAGCACATTCTTTCTTAAATGAGTCTTTTCCACTTGTTTAATGTAGAACAAATAAGAAACCCTTTGAAGAGAAAGTTCACTGAAATACATTTAGGTCGCTGTGTCGTCATTATAAACCCTCGTTTTATCCCAAAAGGGATGGGTTCCGGTATGCGAGAGAATCCCTCTCTTGTTGATCATTTGGTGGCAGCTAATTGTACACACAGAACTCACACATCGGTATACACACACGGATTTCAGGATCTTCAAACAGTTACGTGCGGGATAGGTACACCAGCGCCACTTTGACAGATAATACGAATGTCTTTTGTTTAAATTTGTTTAAATATAGAATAGAACACACTCACGTATTCCACAGACTACTGTATCACCATAGACAAAGCTTATTCCAGACCTTTTTCTCTTTTCTTTGTTTTGAAGTCCGTCATGTTTTTTTCTACATTTCTTTACCTATGTTATCCGTTTTTAATTTATATTTTTAAAGTAAAAATGTAAAAAAGCAACCAGCGGTACAATTACATAAGATAATCACTTTGAGTGAGCACAGATTCATTTTTGTTAAAAAAAAAAAATTACTTACCTCTGTAAAATTTACACATCAAAGTACGTAGGTACCTACTCAAAAAATCTTAAATACATCGAATCTGTCACTCCTGAAACTGAACCTCCACTGGTTTAGGTTAAATGTCTTTTACATTACAATAATGTTCCCCATTTCCCTACTGTCATATTTTTATATATAGATCAACGAATATTGCTTGATTAGAGTTCCAAACTTGTCTGACCTCGAGTATGGTTAGGGCATCAGAATGTCGAAAGTAAAAGCAGTGATTTGAGTAAAAGAAATAGGTTAAGCTGTATGAAAAACGAAAGAAGTGCGTCTTATTAGTATATCAGTGGCCATACATTCTCTTTTTTAGGATATAGCGTGTATTCTAAAAAAAAGTAATT
Organism: Mystacides longicornis; assembly: GCA_963576905.1. Taxonomy (NCBI): domain Eukaryota; kingdom Metazoa; phylum Arthropoda; class Insecta; order Trichoptera; family Leptoceridae; genus Mystacides; species Mystacides longicornis. The sequence continues at coordinate 24,469,157 of OY756437.1, forward strand.
ATTGTATTAGGTAAATCATAATTTTGACGACATAAGAAAAGTGTACCTATCTTAGGTACTATTATGAGATATCTAAAATTTCATGCAGTTAGAAATATTTTTTCTTAATTAATATAATATTTGTATAAAATAATTGATCGTATATACCTACGTACATGCACAATAGATAACATTTTGTTCTAGCAGCAAAACCTATCGATCTTATAAAGCAGTTTAGTATATCATCGCTTAAAAGGTTATAAGTATTTCTCTTAACTACGTTTAGAATCGCAGACAATTTGACATGTCTTCCCGAAGCAACAGTTGGATGTAACAACCTCTGATCAAGTATTAAGTATTTTCTCATAAAACAGTGTGTACAAAATAAACAAATGAAATATCGCCGAAATAATCTACACAGGAATTTATATAACTGTTTTAAAGGTCCCATTGTCTTTGTCACGTACACTTTGTTTGTTTTAAGCACGTAATTATCACAAAATGTTTTATTTTATTTTTTAAACTCTCAATAAGACGTGATCTGTTGAAAATTTTGATTTCACCTTACGTCAACAAGATAAATACATTAAATTGTAATAACAACGTACTTTGAAACTGTTGATTGAAAGATTTTCTTTTCTCTAAATGAGTAGCCAGAAAAAATGGCTTCCACACATCAAATACAGACAAACATCATTTGTTTTTCATGCGATATACTTACCTTATTTCTGATTCATTTTGATTCAAGTTTAAATATTGAATCCGAGAATTCGTTATTTTGTAAAAGAAAAAAAGTATTTTATTCCCTAGCGCGTTGGTAGAATAAATATCAAAATAAATTTCATATTATGTATATTATAAGAAAAAAAATCAACGCATTCTTCATCTGTCATTTTAGTTTATGCGTGCACTTACGATGGCGCTAGTTGTATCTGTAGTAAATACTTATTACGTAGTGCAAAATTCCCGCTAAAATACTTACCTAATATTAACAGTGTTGCCAAAACACAAAATTTGTCACGTTGTATTATTTCCGCGAAATATTTAGTTTGGCGCCTACCTAGAAATATTCGAATAAACAATTCGCAGATTTTCTTTTCTTTTTCATCTTGATACTTGGAAATTTTATTTGATAAAGAGATTTATTTATATTTTGATATTAAATGCTTTGATAATTTCTTCAAAGTTAATCAATTTCTTTCTTTAATTCCAAATTCTCACTTGTTGTCGAATTAAATTATTTATTACTTTCAGCAAAACCTGTCGGAAGACAGACAGAAAGGGTCATGAATTGTTTGATTGTCCATTAAATCAGTTTTATTACACCTTAAAGAAAGCGTCAATTTTTCTTAAGCGCGGATAATTTTGACATAATATATTCCCGTAGCAACAGTTGTGTGTAGGAACCGCTGATCCCGCGACCACCTGTTATTATTTATTACCATAGCAAATTATCGATTTAGAGTAAAAAATTACAGGTATGAAAAAATATTTCTTCTAGTTGAGTGGTAATTTCGTAGGTATGTGTGAAAATACTAATAATTACTGTTAGGGTTAGAGTTTCAAAGAAAATATCGAGTTACGTACGTACTTAACCTATTATAATGTTTGATTGAGATTGTTATGTAAAATCCAAAACACTCTCTTAGGAAATAATACAAATAACTTAAATGTTCATCACTTTAATTGGTCTTTATGAGAATAACTTTGAGAAATAAAGGGGTTCTGGATTTTATTACTCATTCACAGTATTGACGTAATGAAAATTCTAAATTCAAATCTTCCAATATGGCGTCACTAGTTCCGAATTTCCCCACAAATAATTGAATACGTAATGGCCTAACATGCGTTTGAATATTAGGCGGTAGGTACTGTATAAATGACACATATCGTGTGACTGATGTCACATCTGCAGCTACTTACCAAATAACATAACTATCATTATAACATATACCTATACGTTTATTTTTTTATCTGTGATCTTTCAGTGTTAATAAATAACATACATACTCACAATTCGGACAGCGCTCTCTATGGTGTATCTATGGCATTAACGCTTTTTCCATTAACATTCCTTTTATGTGTAATTTTCACGTTAGATTTGTATTAATTTTACAGTTGGAAATAAAATATATTGAACTAAATTCTTGAAAATTGTATTTACGTTTAAGTAAATTTAAAAACAGTCATTTTGCCGTCAAAATCCTAATGTGCTTAATCCATCTGTGACTCGATTATCTTTACTTGGATACGCCATCCAGGCTTAAAATTGTGTACGGATAAAAAAGAGTTTAGGTCCATTCTCTTAGTCTATCCTTTTAAAGGGACACGTAGTTACGGAAAAAACGCTAAAGAGACAACGTTTTCATTACATAAATGTTGACAACAACTTTTTTCTAATTGTACATTTTTGTTGGGCGCCATTGTATTTTTTTTTTCAAACAAAATCATGCATCATACTTAATTGAAATTCAAAGTTTCCTAGCTAGCAATTTTGTTTACGAATATAATTATCTAAAGCGATATGTAAGTGTTGAGAAGATTTTAATTGAAATTAGGTGGACGCTTGATAAGAATTAGGAGGAGAGAAAATAGCCCATAACCGAACACTCTTGTGGTAATGTGTAGCCTGAAACACACGCACATGTCCCTCAGTACCTAAACAAATACAATAAATAATAGAGTACCTACGCACGGTGAAGCTAGATGTGGCAACACTCATTCGGTAAGAAAGGAGGACGCCATGTTACTAGACATAGACAAGCCACCACTGCTCGCTGACACGATACATTCAGGGTTGCCACACGACAATCAAATGTCACAATACTTGAATAGGGCGAGCAACGTTCCACTATTGATTTTCTCGATTTAAATTTGACTTAAACTCTTTAATTTTGGCGTACTTATGTCAGAGTGCCTATTTCTCAACCTAAATTTCCGTCAGTATTGATTTCTCGCTATTTTATTAAACGTATTGTTGTGCTGAATATTCAATTTTTTAATTATGACAAAAAAAAATTGATATACCCACATCCAGCTATCATTCGTTTTGTAAACACTACACAAAGTTCAAGTAATGAATCTGTGCTCACTCGAAGTGAACACAAAAATACACTTTTGACATCTTTCACACCAAGCAAAAGTTTTGAAATCGAAAGTAACTTACTTAAGATTTTAAATCCTTCAATTCAAATTTGGTTCACTATTGCAATAGTAATTTTAATGAAGTCTGCCTTCGAATTTTAGGTGTGTGCGATTATCGAATTTGTGGTAGTTTAAATTGAATAAAAGTAGAACATTTACAGTGGTAGGTTATAACAACGTTATGCCGCGAATAGTTATTACGGCATAAATAACTTATGCCACGCGCTACTAATAATCAATCCTATACCGTGTGATAGATTTACCGCAGAATACTTTGGCAATCTCGCATTTATCAATGATGTTCGTGGTTCTTCTATACTACGGGGTTGGTTTCTAAGCATTCTGTACGAATCTGATTGAACCCTCGGGAAAGTTCGTGCGCGGATTATCGCGAGTATGTACGAATCGGTACGAATGTTTCCGAAGGTCGATTCGATTCATTGACAGCTCGGACTTGTTGCAACTCTGTAAGTTAAGTGTCAAAAATGAAGAGTGCAGTGGTAGTCTGTCTCATTACATTTCGCTGTTCCTTCTTTATACCTGGGGGTTGCCAGGAATAAAGTTGGTATGGAAATTATTCTTGTTTTGCTTATTTCTTGTTTTATTAGTAGCACTTATGCTTATTCAGCGCTTATTCGAAGAATAACGTTCTATTAGTACGTCTGTTGATGTCTACCTTATTTTTGTGTAAAATACATTATTTTGAATAGTGGCAACCCTGCGATCGTCATACATAATAATATAATTTTACTTTCCCATCTGAGTTACAACAAATACACATCACACAGCACAAGCGACGACACTTCTACATTACTTTAGACTTTCTATCGTGCATTACACTACGCTACGCCACAATATCTAAATAAACTCGACCAATAGTGTATCAGTTTTAAAAAAAACTCGCTGGTATTGGTATCATCATCATCCATTCGGCCAAACTGTCGTGTCGGACGCGGACGTCGGAACCCGATGTTGCCACTCACCAAAATTCATTTAATTATTATTATCAACATTGTGTAGTATTGTTATTTAGAACAATGACAACATTATGTCGTCGTATAAATTTTTGAATTTGGAATGAAAAGTGAATGTCATATTTTGAAGTGCGTTCGTATCTGTTACAAAATACATATAATATATGAAAAATTAATCACAGTGTATTTACGTTTTTTAAATTTTGAATATGGAATGAAAAGTGAATGTCATATGGTTTTGAAGTTTGTTCGTCTTACTGTTTTGAAAAGTTTATTATTTTTCTAATAGAAAAAACTGTTTTGTTTACAAACGAATTTCACTAATCAGTGACAATTCAAATAGCTTAAATATGGAAAATGCGTAAGTTTACATAATGTTTTTATTACCATTTAAAGTAATTCTTAGTAAATTACTGTCAAATACGTCACCTTTTCTGTCAAAAAATTCTTTTATGATGGGTCACATTCAATAAGTTCATTACCCTTATCACACAATAATAATTGTTATAACACTTAGCAAGGGAATTGTTCTTTTGATAACAATTTGGTTTCATAAACAGTTGAGCGTGAACATGATTGATAACAACACCTGTGACGTCATGTCAGATAAGACCATCGACAAATGATCGCTAACTGCGATAAATATAATAAAATCATCATCACTAAACATTGTCGCTGCGATTCAATCGCACGCTTCAAAACAAAAGGAAAGTGTTTGGTTGTTTGTGGTCATTTTAAATTCAAAATATTCTTGTTCTAATTTTTGACAGTTTATTTTATATTTTTTGTTATCGATTTTGTGTTTTAAAGGTTCGTTTAGTTTTTTTATTTAAATATTGGATTTTTGTTTGCGTCATAATATATATTGTGATGCAAACATCGATAATCATTATTGTAATATACTTACATTATCTGGTGTCGTTGTGTTAGGTTCCTTCGAAACAAAGCTGTTTATTAAGTTGTATACAAAGTTATATCTATATTTTTGTGTACCTTTTTCAGGACTGGATTCCAAGAATCCACTAACGATATTAAGTGATAGGAATAAATTTATTATTTCGGGGATATGAAAAAATCTAATTGCGAATTTTGTTAACCAAAAGTGTACATATTAAGCCAGCCTTCGAAACAACAGAAGATGACAGTCGGAAGTCCGAATAATTGTTCAAATGTACACCTACAATGTTTTAAAATCAAACCTTGACCAATATGGTAGATTTTTTTTTGCATCTGGCAACTGACAATTTCAATTATTTGGAAAAGTACGCGTATGTATACCTATATATATATATATATATATTATTATTTTGATATAATATATTGAACAATCCATGAAATGTACGATTTCAACACAATTTGTATTGTTTAAGTTAAAATCAAAACTTTGTAAACAAAGCTTCAGTACAAAGAACAACGATGTGTCAACAAATAACTCCGCAAGTACAAATACGTCAAAACAACTCCGATATACGTAAACAAACTACGTCACAACGGTTGCAACAATAAAAAAATATATCGGTGCGTTACGGTGTTGCCATTATAACGAAATAAAAAAAAAGAACTCGAAGCGTCGTTGCGGGCTGCGTTTAAAACGTTTTGCGTAATTGATACGTTGATAATGAGGAGGGAAAAAATGCCTCAACTTTCGTTTTTACGCGCTAAAATAACAATCATTGCCTACCTCTTGCGTTTAAACTTTTTCCATTACACAAATTATTATCTATGATCGTTTATCATAAATTTTTCTTTGGAAAAAAATATGTTTCATAATAGGAATATTAAAAGGGGTTCGAAATCCGAATTTTTATTCCACAACCGCCATTTTGGTTTTTGAATAAATGTCAAATGGTGGGTGCGTGTCAAAGAAAGATAGTAATAAAATACTTGATTTATTTAATTATTATTAAACCTAGAAACTTTCGTTTTTGTTTAATTAATGATAGACCAAAGGATTCATATTTATTGAATTAATTAACATAATCAATTTTCTGTTGTATATAATATTTTATCTCGCTAATATTTCTAAATATGAAAATATTTTTGAAATAATCTTTTGTTAGAAGTAATGTTTTATACGTTTAATTTTACAAAAATTGCCTATGTCATGTTATGGTATCAAATGTCCTATGGCATCGAAGTTAATTTCTTTGTTTGCTTTTTGTTTCAGATTCCCATCGTGTGTAAAGAGAACATCCAGGGCGGCAACATGACGCCGCCCACAGTCCTTGACAGCGAGACCCTGGGAGCCGGAGAGGCACCTTGCGATCAGGACGACATATTTGGACCATCCCGTAGCTTCCCGCCGCGATCAGACCGTCCCCGTCCTTCCATGATTTCGGCTAAACTAAGAGCCAAAGAAGAAAGGAAAAAAGTCATACAAATCTGCACAGAGAAACTGGAGAAAATCAAAGATCCGGACAGAAATCTTAGAAGATCGGTGTGCATCAATAACACATACTTCAAACTACAAGATGAGGTGCGGAGGGAGAAACAAATGAAGAACGCTCCAAGTCCCGCATGTTCCAAACCCCCCAGCTCAGAACAAAAACAAAGATTGTTAGACAAAGCGTTAGAATCTATCGACTTGGAATTAAAGGCCATAGGTGCTAATATGCCTTCTTTGGAACCGGAACTACTTCCGGAAATTCCAACTCCCGTATCGTCTTCAATTGCCATGGAGACGACGTACATGAGCAGCTCCAGCCGTGTCTCTTCCAATGGCTTCTCTTTGGACAGTGATAAGTTAGACTTTGGATTCCGTAAATTGGACAGTGACTTTAGGTGTAAATCAAAGAAAAGGTCTTATAGTGAAATGGACGAATGCGATGTTCATGAAGTGTTGTCCCAATTCTGTTTACCAGTGACCCCGCGTCTTATATCCGCCATCGACGATGACATATTGGACGCACCCCCTGCTTGTGAAAGATTGCCTGAACCCGTCAAAGAAACGGCAAGAACCGAAGTCGCGGAATCGCCTCCGGACGAATTGTCGAGGATGAAACCGGATTTCGAAACTGGATTAGAAGAAATATTGGAGTTTGATTTGAATCAAAACAAATCGTATTTTCAAACTATGAATTCCACAACGCACGAGTCCTCCCCTAAAAAGATGAAATGCGAAGCGATCCCTCACAGGAAGGACCCGAAATTCCAACAACAAAGGAAGCAGAGTAAGTCTGAGTTCGAAATAATCTTGGACGCGCTACGTCTGGATGACAACAAAGACTTATGCGAGAGGGACGATCTGGTTTATTTTTGTGGTAAAGGTGATAGGGAAACTAGTGTGAGTGGTAATAGATTCGGTAGCATGGACAGTTGTGGTCAGCAAGCTGCCTATTTGAGGACCAGCGATCAACAGACAACGCCCTTCATGGGGCTCCCCGCCGAGTTGGAGACGTGAGGGGGGCTCTGGGGCAACCAGCCCCTACACGGAGGTGTCTACAACAGGGACATTAGGGATATATTCCCGACCAACTATTTTAGAAAGATATTTTAAGCACGGACCAAAGTGAAACAAATGAATGAATTTATGTGGTTTGAGCTCAATTTTCCTTTTTGCAATTACTATTAATTAATTTTTTTTTATAAGTCATGTTTTATTTTTAACTAAACGAATTATTTATGTTATGTTGTAAGTTTTTTTTAACGAACTTGAACGTTTCCTATTTTACGTTTATTATTAAGTTTATTTTATTTCTTTGGATAAGTCTCACATGATAAGTACTTAGATGCTGAGTGAGATTAATTATTTATTATATTTTTGTAACTGAAACAAAATGTCATTCCTTAGTTAATTTTAGTTATTGACATTTCATTTTTATAACTTAATATTTTGTTACCATCAAATTAATTGTTTTCTGTGCTCATGAAATATTTTTGCTCGCATTTTTACTTAATGGAAAGTTTAAAAATTTAGAATCCATATTTTTTTGTTATTTTTTAAATTGGTGAAATATTAATTTTTTAGTTTTTTTATGTTCAAATTACTAGTTTAAAAAAAATGTCATATAATAATAATTTATATGCCAATATCTGTGATATTACGTATTATGAAAATATTAAATTAATGTTGATATTAGAAGTATAAATAAATAAATATTAATTTATACAACATAATGTTAGTTCAATAAGCATTGTTGCCTATAGAAAAAAAATCATTGAATACATTAAATTTTTTATAAAGAAAATACGCCAATTTTATGATTTGTCAATTTAAAAAATATGTATTTTTAAGTATGTATTTACGAACTGAATTTAAATCAATTATTTTTGTGAGAGTTCGTTCAATTAATTTAATATTTAATCTGAGATTTTGGGGAAATATGTATGTATGTAAAAAAGATGGGGACCGATGTGAATAATATATTCCATTTTTTGAAAAAAAAAAAAAAAGAAACGTCAAAACATTCTTTATTCAAATTATCGAAACCTCATTCCATTTTACTACGTTTATATTACACTATTTTCTGTAGAAATATTTCAATAGATTTTAAACTAATTTCGCGACCAGCTCTTAGATATTTGGAACTAAGAATATCTCAGAATACGATGACAATAAATTCGTTCACTTCTTTTAGCCATATTAAATCAGAATTGAATTTAAATTTCAGTAAAAATATTGTACATTAGTTCTGAATGATTTAAATGACTACGCTGAATATGAAATGGTGGCGCTTTGATCGAATTTGAATATTTAAATTCATAGAATTGTCGTCAACTCTATAATATAAAATGTATATACCTAAAGCTGTCTTTATCTTGTAATTATTTCAATTATTTGCGTTTCAAATGTCGTTAAATACGATTTGTTTTATAATGTTATTGAAGGAAGCCATTTATTTTGTTTCATCGTAAGATCAGGATGGTAATATTATGGGGTTTATTAAAGTTATTGAGATATTTATGCGTAAAGGGTGTAAAATGTATTGTCTTTTCCGCCTTTTTATGTTCTTAGAAAATGATTTTCTCAGATCTATCCCCTTTCTCGTTCTGTTTCACACCCATTTCGCTTACTCCTTTTAGCGAAACGTCGTTGCTGGCGCGGTAAATATATATCTATACGAACAACCCTCCCCTGAGGTTAAGTCTGTACGTATTTTCCGTGCATGTAGGTATGCTGTAAGCGGGGGTGAAATGGGGAGATATCGGGGTCGTCTGAAGAGGATCAAATAAACACCTTTGGGGTAACGAAGGATATAGGACCAAGATAAACTATACCGAAATATCCCCTAAACTGTTGTTATACAACATTACCTATTTACCAACTTTGTCAATTATGCACGCGAACGTTTATTACACGAAACGAGCGGAAAAAAAACACGACCGTTAGTAACGGGTTAAAAGATAATCGTCAGCACGTAAAAGGTTAAAAAAAAATCCAACTTTGAATTTAGAACTATTTTAATATTTGAAATAATCGAACGATTTTCAAATATAGAATTGTTTATATAAATGAAATCAAATAAATTTGGCGTGTTTTTTTTTTCTTACAACTATTACCTATACATAAATACGACTTTCGCTTTTTTTTTGTTATTATTTTAAACAGTTTTTTCAGGAAGATCAAAATAAAATAGAATATATCTGGTAATAATAATATTATTGTCTTTGTGTAGGGCGGATCCATAGATACGCGTGCGAATGTCGCGTCAAAATGGCATCTTTCATTTTTCAATGTTGTCATGTCATATCATCTTTTATTAATTTTACATAGAAGAAGAACGTGTCGCTTCTGTCGCACGTTGAATCCAAGAAAAAACCAATAGAATTTTTTTTAATACTAGCAACCATTTTTATTCTAAACGCATTTCTTACCTCAAAACATGATATACGTAAATTGATTGGTTGTGTTTGAATATAATTGATTAATTTGAAAAAGTAACGTTTTGTACTGTTTATTGTTGCGATAGAAGCCCCATCTTCCGGTGACAACTCGTATTATTATTTAAATAATAATTCTACATATTCTAATATACCATAGACCCAAGACGTCCAATGTAACTGTTCACAAACTGTATTTCAAATTATGTGTGTATTATAAAACGCTGGTCTCCATTATTCCGTAACACATACGAGATTTTACGAACACAACAATGCTCGTAGAATGTCACAATAATAATTATTAGTTGTTGATTCTTCGTGCTACTGTTCTATTTTCATTTTTATACATATACAACTAGAATCACTTTTAAATTTAGAACAACTTTGACAGTTCTCAATTATTATATAACCTCTAATTATTGTTATTTCTTTTTCGAAATTATATATTATTGTTGTATTTTAGCCATTTTGAGGCCTTATTGAATTATTAATTTAATAAAAATTTGCTCCATAAATGTGAACCTTTTTTCTAACAACAATTTTTTTTTTTATATTGATTTATTGTATTTATTTTTATCGTTTGTCAGAACAAATTGCATTGAAATTTTCTCAAAGATAAGTCAATAATACTTATATGTTATATAAAAGCAACAACAAAATAAACCAAGCTCAAAGAATATATTTTTTGCTCTCAAAATACTATTAATGATTAATTCTAAATTATAAGCTCAATTTTGTTTCAATTTATTTGTTTTGTACGTATTATGGCAACACTGATTAAACAATAATGAATAATATATATTATGTACAAAATGATAACAGTGCAAAAAAAATATTAAGATTTAATCTTTAGTAGACAAAAAATAAATAAATGATTAATATTTCACAACTATGTATTTATATGGCTTGCTCTCTTTATATTGAAAAAAAAAATTGTTTATTTGATGTTTTAATATTTTTTATACATAAACGAGTTTTGATATAATAATACATACCTACATTGACAAGAAGTTGATTCTAAATTATAATTTATATAAAAAAAAAGCAATCCATTTTCTCAAATTCACTATAAATTCCAATACAGTAATGTAAAAAAATATGATTTTAAAATATAATACCCAAGTACTTAATAAATTTTTTTTAATAATTTTTTGTCAATTATGAAATTTATTTTACTTACTAGTTGTCAATGGGTATGCAAATGTGATTTTTTTTCTTATTTAACTGTCAATTAAAGGTTAAAAAAACTCAATTTAAACAAAGACGAATAATTTTGCTATTTTTTATATTTTTAAAGCTATACGAACAATAATTTATTTAAATGCATTTGTTGAATTTAATAAACAATACTTCGAACAAAAACATTCATTTCTGGATTGTAAATACAGCATATTATAAATTAATAATAAATACGCGTAAATAAACTTTTTTTTTTAAATAATAAAAGTAAGTATGTATATTTTTCCGCATTTTATATAAAAAAAAACAAATGTATAAAATTAATTTAAAAGATAAATAAAATACTGATGTAACAATTATAATTCTATTGATAAAAAAATATTGCAATTAGATTTTTTATTGTAAAATAATTAATATAAATAGTTGTGTATTTAAATAAAAAGAAGAAGAAAAGAATCAAATAACTTGTATAAAAAATACCAAATTGTCTTAAAATGGTTACCGTTTTTCATTTGTTTTCTTTTCTATGTGTTTTTTTTAATTATTTTTTTATTGCGTATTATTATTACCATTTTTTTTTATAATTTGTTGGACGCCGTCATAGTTAGGCAAAACAATTTTTTATTTAAAAAAAAAGCAATATTTAGAAGAATTTTAACACATTAATTCCATTTTAAAAATGTGCCAGTAATAAATAATATGAAAATAAATAAAAAACATATTTATTTATTTTTTTATTATTTTCACTTAAAAAAAAAGAAAGAATTTGTTTTGCCACTGTGCGTCTTATATACACACACACAAAATGTGTTGACTTATTATTATATTTTATATAAATAAACTTAAATTAATAGTTATAAAATAAATAAATATAAATAATAATTTAACACTGTAATATATTATTATTAATAATATGTTAATTAATTAATGATGTTCATATTATTATGTATCGTTAAATATACAATAAATAAATATTATTAAATAAAATTATATTAATTGTACCTGCAAAAAAAATGTTTTTTTTTTCAATTATATTTTACCTTTAATTAAAATGGACTCAAATAAAAGTCTGTGAAACCTATCTACTCATTCTTAAGAATGCAAGCTCACAAAACACAGCAATAGAAAGTTCAGTATGGCACCATGCTTCTAAGTGGTGTTCACAAGGGAATGGATTTGAATCCTTTATGATTTGCATATTTTGAATTAGGTATTGTTTCTAAAAGCTTTAAGTTTCGTAGATGATGTAATCGAGAAGATGGTAAAGTACACAACTTTCTTAGATCTGATCGAAATTTTGTGCAGGTCGTTTCAGAATATATAGTAAGTAAGATGGGAGAGGCAGGGAAGAAGATTCCTGTGGATTTGAGAAGAACGAACCCATCCAGACTCCCTCATATTGCATTGCACTGCCAACCCTATAAAAGACAGCTCCCAGGCAGAGAACCAAAGAGATGTGTAGACAGCTAAGAGTCGTCATCGCAAGAGGCTAACCCCACTTCTTAAATAATGTTACGTTGTTAGCCCTAAAATAAGAATTTTATCTTTCAATTTTTTGAGCCCTGGTATACTTCTTTAATGCACTTTTGAGGCAAACGTCTAGCAGTTGTGTTAGCAAATTCAAATGCCAAGTATTTTGTCCGGGAGGATACCCAAAGTATGCTTGTCGAGTGTCATCACATCCTCATTTGCTGCCTCAAGTAGTGTACCGCAAGGCTTATACCTTGGCCCCATATTATTTAATATTTTTATTAATGAGAAGAAAAAGATACTGTTTTTTTGCTGTTCGTATTAGAAATAGAAAGTCTCTCTGTAAACCGCTTCTTTCTTAGCATATTTATCAATATTTCTGGATGCTAGCCTCCCTCGCATAGTATATCCAAACATTTCTGAATTGAAAATGAGATGCGAGGGATTGCTGGCATTACAACGCCAAGCTTGTCGAGCGGCTTGGCGATGACGTCCTTTAAGTTTGGCCCATGGGTCAATACTGTCGTTACTCGACCAATGTCGAGAAGATAGATCAATAAATCCCTGATTACAGAATGTACACCACATGATGCTGTTCTTTCCTGACATAGAGAGTTACTTATTCCCCCTGAAAAATGGATTAACATAGGCATATCCTAGTAAGTTCAAATTTAAAAGTGATGGTACACTGTGTGTTGAAGACGTACACAGAAACGTTGCGCAATGGAGAGCTCTTGTTGCCTCCCTATGCCCCTAAGTGGGTTCTTAAGGGAGAAGGATCGGATTGGATTGGTACACTGTGTAGAAAGTCGTCTATCCTACACTGAACAATTATATTGCTCGAGCTAGACCTATTTATCCAGGGCTTACTAGAGTGCTATTGCTGCTGTTTGTATTTCTAGACTCAAAATAGGTCGCTATAACTGCTGTTTGTATTTCTAGACTCAAAATTGATCGCTATGACTGCTGTTTGTATTTCTAGACTCAAAACAGATCGCTTTACTCTGGTCTCATACAGTTTTTAAATAGAGATAGACAGTAAAAGGGAGATAGTTCCAATTTTTATTACAGGTAGTTAAAGAATCTTGACTTATGGAGGCTGTCAATCCACATAATTCAAATTCCAACTGATTCCAAGAACAACTTCAACAAGCAGAAGACGATTTCCGAGGACAGAGAACCGCAGAGGTGAAGGATAAAAGAGCTCAATGTGGAAGGGGCCAGTGGCAGAACTATAATATAGGGTGGCAAGATTGACAAAATGCCATGGGTCCCGGCCTGAAAGGGTCCCTGACCTAAGAGGTCGCTAGGTCAGAAAATTTACCCAAATGTCTGGTTTTTTTTAAAGTCAACCATAGTAAAACACGTCTCTAAATACCGTAATATAGGAATTCAAAAAATTATCGATTTAGGAGGGGGGGTTCCATGGTGACGTTTTTAGGGGGGGTGGCGGGAGATTCACTAAAATTTTTACCACGGGTCCAAGATCACAGGTATAGTTACGCCACTGGAAAGGACATCAGATCAATGGAGATGGATATAATACCTACTATTATAGTAAAAATCGAAATAAATTGTATGAACATTAGAGTGCGATCTAAATCCAATTCCAACTCCACTTAAAACACGTTCATTGCCTTAAAAAAATGCGGGATATTTTTTCTTGTTTCTAGTAGTAATAAGTGTCTTTATTACCAATTAAATTATTTTTTTTGTAAAATATCAATTTTTTGTGGTATATTATTTGCCCATTTATACATATCACCCGGATCCGTGTAGCCGTCACCGTCAGCAAAATATCCATTGTCAATGCCGACTACACGGATCCGTGTTTACCATAAATATCATTCCAATCCAATCCAAACTCCCTTTAGACCCCACTTAGGGGCATTATTCCATCTATATTTTATATTGAATAGGTTTAAATAGAATATAAACACGTAAGTAGTTTAAAATTAATTTATTACAACAAACTATACAATAATTACGGAAAAAAGTGCAAAATATTACAAAAACAGGAACAATTATTAACACAAAAGTTGTAGAAAAACAAAGACAAATAGTAAATATAACAAACAATTGTTAAAAAATAATATTGATAACGAGTACCAAACAATAATTTTACAAATATTTTATTTATATAATTGCTATCAATTAGCACAAACTATAGCAAAGTGTGACGTAATGACTAATAACATAATATATAATAATAATAAAAAAAAACATTTTTTTAACAAATTTACATACTACATATGTAGTTATATGTCAAAGATATAAGTGATAATATATGAAAAATAAAATTGATACAAAAAAAATAAATGTAATAATTTTAATGGCATTCGAAAAAACATTCAACACAATAGCCAGGGTTACTTTCACACACATTGCATTCATATACAGTGGCTTTACGGATTTTCTTCTTTCTGCATTCCTTGCACTCCTTTTTTACAATCTCGGTGAATTCTTTGCCCCCTCTTTTTCTTGTTTTTGTAGTGTATATTTTAACGAGTTTGTGGTTAATTGGTACCGATGATGCAATTGATTTCTTTTTCTCCGGGAGCAAAGTTTCTAATATTTTCAGTCTATAATCGTACAAATTTAATTTTTTCCCGCTGAACTTATTAAATAGGTGGTGGCTATTCACCATACTCATTTGCAAGACGTGAATGAAAATCTTTTTGTACCATCTCAGAGTTTTTCTATTGCATGGATGGTATGATAGCATCTGATCTTGCAAGTCTGCTCCAGACACGAATTTATTATAATTAATAATACACCTCGGCTTAAGTACAGTTTGCTGTCTTTTATTTGTGACCGGTTGGAGTTCATCGTCAAATTCTGTTGAAATGTATAAAATCTGACGTTTGTCCTTCCATTTTCCTATGTGGACACCGTTCAGAAAAAGGGATTTGTTTTCCCCCTTTTTTAGTTTGACAGTGGCCACGTCAGATGGAGTACCAGTCCTCGATTTATTTAGCGTACCTGTGCAGTATGTGTTTTTATTTAAAAGCTCCACTGCCAGATTATAAGAATTGTAAAAATTGTCCATGTATACTGCATGTCCCTGGTCCAGCCTCTCTTCCAATAATTTCAATACTACTTTAGTAGTGTCTACCTTTCCTCCAGTCTCATCTCCTGAGCCACCATAAATTTGAAATTTTATAACTGTACCATCAGGTTCAGCAAGGACGAAGAGTTTAATTCCATATTTATGGCTTTTACCCTTGATATATTGGCGAATGATCAACCTTCCACGCCAGAGAACCATTGATTCGTCCAATGATAATTCTTTTCCTGGCGAATAAATACTTGACATTTTATTGTTAAAATGATCCATAATAGACATTTCAAACTTTTTATCGTAAGCCACGTTGTGGATAGCCATTTTAAATAACACTTAAAATAACACCAATAAACTTTGTATATCCACTTTATTATAATAATAAAGTGGATATACAAAGTTTATTGGTGTTATTTTAAGTGTTATCCATAATAGATCTCACTTTATGCAAAGGATCGGATTCATTTTCATTGGAACTAAAATGCAGGCATCTAAGAATTATCAAGAACCTATTTCTTGACATATAGGCTGCAAACGAAGGTAAATTAAATAGCCAATGTTTTTTCCAATAATCTTGGAGCCTATTCATTTGAATTGTTCCTGTATGGAAAAGCAGACCAAGGAATGTTTTGAATTACTCCGTAGTGAGGTCTCTCCATCTAGTTATTCGGCTAGTTTCTTTGACTCCTGGTTGACACATTACCTTTATCGCATGCTTGTTGGTTTCTTTTACTATAAATGTTATAAAAGGATCGTCGACAATTAAAGTAAAGTAATCGATTGGGTTCTCAGATGTTTTAGGCGTTTCTAATAGAGCATTACGTCCTGTAAACTGAATAGTCTTCAAGCAGGAACTGTCTGTAGACCACGAGCTATCTTTCGTCGAAGTTCGGCGAACTAGTGGTGGAGTAACTGTAGATGAGAGTTGTTGAGGTGTTTGTGGCAGTTCAGCTTTGGCAATGAGATTATTATCATAAGAAATCCTTACCTCTTCGTCGCTATCACTGCTCGAATCAGATGGTGAATGATTTATTTCGCTGTCAGATCCACTGAAATCGTCGTCACTATCTATCTCCAAAATCCCAGCCAAGACATCGGAATCGATCGATAAATCTTTAGACACTAGGTTTTCTCTCTTTTTCTTACTATTAGTCTCATTTTTGCGTCCAGACTTTCGTTTTGATGGACCAGCTTCAATATTCATGGTTGAATAAATACCAAACTTCAATATGGAAAAAATACAAACGTTTTTCAAGAACCGCCACCAAATACGCTTAAAATTAATATTCTATTACAGGAACCAAGCGCAAAAACGACGCTCGCTAGGAGTGCCCGCGATAGACTGACCCGTTTGTATGTTGATGTGCGTGATACACGGATCCGTGTAGTGGGCATGGGACGGGTTTTAATGTAGTCTATTCTTGCAACAATATAATAATCATCATCATCATCATCCACGGCGCTACAACCCATTGTGGGTCTTGGCCTCCTCAAGTAGTCGTCGCCACTCCGCCCTGTCAGCCGTCCTGCGACGCCAGTTCCTCACTCCCAGGGACTGCAGGTCTCTAGTCACGCAGTCGAGCCATCTCAGCCTTGGTCTGCCAATACTTCTTCTGCCAGTCGGGCTTTCACTCCAGAGTTTCTTGAGGGTAGTGTGTTCGTCCATTCTCTCTATGTGTCCCAGCCAGCGGAGACGGCATATTTTGATGAACTTGCTGATATTAATGTCATCATACAATCCGTATAGTTCATCATTGTACCGGATTCGCCATCTTCCGCCTTCATTAATGGGCCCATAGATTCGACGTAAGATTTTCCTCTCGAACACATCTAGCCGTTCCTCATCCCTCCTCGTCAGTGCCCATGTTTCGCATGAGTATGTGAGAACAGGTCTTATTAAGGT
Source organism: Mystacides longicornis (assembly GCA_963576905.1). Lineage (NCBI taxonomy): Eukaryota > Metazoa > Arthropoda > Insecta > Trichoptera > Leptoceridae > Mystacides > Mystacides longicornis. Next base: position 24,486,687 of record OY756437.1, read on the forward strand.
CTTATAAAGCTGAGTCTTAGATTTTCTTGACATAAGCCTCGGTATAATAGGTATACAATAACCTAAAATGTTTCATATTATTATGTGACTTATTTCCTACTACACCGCCATCTCTTGTTTTTTTTTTAAAGTAAAGCATTTAAAAATTATTTTTTTATTACAAACTTATTACCCGACGAACTTCAACAATAATCATTAGGTACATAGTGCAATAAATTATTAGCTAAATATACCTAATACAGTTTTTTATGTTATAAACTGTATTTGATTCATGTCAAATCAAATGGAATCAATTGATTTTGATTAAATTCATTTAAATAAGCCAAAATTATTTTTTTTATTCTGGATTAGGTCGAAGTTCGACGGGCGGGTCAGCTAGTATGATATAAAGACTAACAACGGCCGGTTTCGTAAAAAATAAAGGAGACTTTAAATTTCCTTTAAAAAATAACGGGTTTCATAACAACAAAACGACATTTAAAAACGAATTTTAGCTAAAGTACCGTTATTGATTATTATTTTTAGTTAAAGTCGACTTTAGGTAGTTGAAATTTTTACCACCGGAGTTCATCTCTGTCAGAAAGTTAAACATTTGTATGCGGTGACAATGTGGACAAAAATGACTAAAATAGAGTGGAAAACATTGTGAAACTGGAAGAATATTTTTGTTTACAGATTTCGTTTATTAATTCATAAACCATAATAATAAATTAACACGAAAAACGGCACTTTGATGCTCTATTGAGAAATGAAATTGACAGATCAACAGAAATTCCGTGAAAATATTAGTAAACAACCCATGTTTTCCATAGATTTCCACTACCAACTGCTACCAACTTTGAAATATTTTTTTGACATTTCAAATTTAAGCTGTAATATTTTTTATGAAATTTTAAATTTTAATTTTAAAAGGAACTTTAACTAAAGTGTTCTTTTGAAGCTTTTTATGAAACCCACCCTGAATAGTCCTTCTGTTAAATGATATAATTTGTAAGCCATTACATAATAAATTGAAACATTCGTCAAATCATTTTGGAACATTGAATAAGACCGTCCACCACCCCAGCTTTCCGAGAATTTGAAATTCCGTTTTCTCGCGTTATATAAGGCCAAAACTTGGAATTCAGACGTCATTGTAAGGATCCATAACGGGGTGATTCCCAAAGAAAAAATAACAACTAATGACTCTAACAATTCAATACTGATGTTCTATTTTTAAATGGAACAAACCACTACGGGCTTACGACCGTCTTCTACTGTTATTTCGAAGGCTGGCTTAGTGCATGTGATCACTTTACGTTATTATTATTATTTGAATACTAGCATGCAGCCTCCATGGAGGCCGCCGTCACTGCGTCCCATAATGGAACTTTTGTGACTGGCCCTGTATCTAGAGTTCATCGCTCAACCCGGCCTCCAGGAGGAAGCGCAGGATTTTGTTGGCGTTCAACTCTTTGATGTCATCTGGGCACATTAGGAATTTGCCCAGATTTCTGTGTCTGTTATGCATCATTGGTAGGCATTCGCATAGGAGGTGCATTGGGGTCTCGAGTGATTCCCCGCACATCCTGCACACGCCTGAGTCCAGTATCCCTATGGTACACATATGCTTATTCAGCCTGCAGTGACCAGTTAGGGACCTTGTGATGATGCATAGATTGTTCCTGCTAAGGGATAATAGGTCCCTTACGGATTTTTGATTGTAGGCATTAACTAACGCCTTGGAATGTTTTTGTCCCTGAGTCCAGAGTTTAAAAGAGCGTTCATTGTAAATGTCCGCTAGAGTTTTGCGTTTTGTGCTATGAGGAATACCAAAGAATGGTTCAGGCCCATAAAAATTTCTCTCAGCTCCGGCCCTCGCTAGCTGGTCGGCCTTTTCGTTGCCTGCGATGCCTTCGTGTCCCGGTACCCAACGCAATATTACCTTATTTCTGTTACCTAAGGTGTTTAGTACATCTTTACAGCTTTGCACTAGCCTCGAATTGGTTGAGGCCGATGTCAAGGCCAGTAGGGAGGCCTTACTATCCGAATTGATGTAGATTATTTGTCCTGAATAGTTTTTCTGAAGGTTTATCATTGCGCATATTTGTATGGCATAAACCTCAGCTTGAAAGACAGAGGGGTGCCTACCGAGGCTTATTGCCGCCTGGTATCGTGGCTTCTCTCCGTAAATACCACTACCTGCTCTGAGGTTGTTTTTGGATCCGTCAGTATACCATATCAGCGAGTGGCCTTCAAAGATAATCTTGTCCACTTTACGTTAACAACGTTCGCCATTAGGTGGTAATGTTTGTCTCCGAAACTCCTAATCATGAGAATTCTCAACTCTCATGTATGCATGAGAGTTGAGAATTCTCATGTATGCAACAAGTAGAAATTCAATAATAAATGAAATATAGAGATAAAAGTTGGAAATTATTGAGAACAAGAGAGCAACTAAATTTAAAGACTGCGACTGCTGTCATGTATTTGGCGCCAGGATATAAATATATATATTTTTGTTAATGTCTCATCTTTATTGCCTATATTGGCTTTTTTGGTGCACAACGTTCCACTTGTGTTTAGATTCTTGTGACCTTTTTCAGGACTAGATCTTTTCTTTCTTTAAGATCTAGTCCTGAAATGATCCTGAAGTGATTCCCGCCTAGATAATTTGTCAATAATGATTCAATGCCCCACAACCAAAGTTCTATTTTATTTTTGATTATTTTGATAGGTACCATTTAGAAAAAAATTGTATCTAACATCACTACAACACAGTAGCAAAGGATCGTTAATATTATTGTCCTATATTGGGTAGGTTATCCCTAGTTAAAAGTAGAGATGGGACTAACGGCTTAAATTCAAAAACGTTATAGCAGTTTCGATCATTGAAAATAACGTTAATATTAAAAGCTTAAAGCTATTTTATTTTACAAGCCTAAATGAATATTTGGTATCTATATTGGTATCATAAATTTTTCTAAATCATTTCACAATTTTCTTCAGTATAATTTTTTCATTCGACTAATATTGCCTGTCATATAAATAATATTAGGGGTAGGCTATTAATTACCTGACTATTATTTTTGTTTAATTATTGTTTATAAATAATATCGTTTTAAATATTAATAACGTTAGGGGCGTTATTTTTTTTATCTAATATTTTTATCAGCTACCCTTATAATGCCCATCTCTAGTTGAAAGGTCCTACTTTTAGCAAGAGCTGTACCTATAATTCTTCGATATACAAACCTAATATTTTCTAGATTCTTGTGAATTAGAACGTTGTCTACCAACAGAGCCAATAGACAATAAATATGAGACATTAACAAAAATGGATATAGTCATATCCTGGCGCCAAATACATAACAGCAGTCGCAGTCTTTAAATTTGGTTGCTCTCTTGTTCTCAATAATTTCCAACTTTTATCTCTATATTTCATTGATTATTATTAAATATCTATTTGTTGCATTCATGGGATTTTTCGACATGTTGAACATGTCGAGAATTCTCATGATTAAGAGTTTCGGAGACTCAAACATTAAGTACCACCTAATGGCGAACGTTGTTAACGTAAAGTGATCACACTAAGCCAGCCTTCGAAACAACAGTAGAAGACGGTCGTAAGCCCGTGGTGGTTTTTTGTTCCATTCAAAAATCGAACATCAGTAATGAATTTTTAGAGTCATTAGTTGTTAGATAATTCTTTAATATTTTCCGCGGATACTTAAATACTTATCAATTATTACTCGTACTTGTGTAAATTATAGGTATGAAAACTATTTCCCTTACGTGGATTGGCTTTACATGTATATATTATTTCATAAAGTTCACGGCTAACTCGAATGCGCCAGTGTTCTCCACATCCACATCTGTCTGGTCCGTAGATTTTTCTTAGTATTTTCCCTTCAAAGATGTCGAGCCTTTGCTCGTCACGTTTACCCAACGGCCAGTACCCGAATTCTAAGTTTCATCGGAAAGTAGTCACGGAAGTAAAGTGAGTATTACACGATACATTTTATCGTATCGAATGCGAGAATCTCTTTCGTTTCTAGATAATATCTAGGATAGGATATTATATCCTTCTGGCAGCGCTTTACCCGTTTTCCATACAAAATTTATCGTGTAATACTCGCATTACTTCCGTGGCTACCTTCCGATAAAACTTAGAATATCTACTATCTACTATCTCAAATATACAACTTCCCACATAGAGAGCCAATATGTGATGACACAATGGCATCGGATATGGGGCAGGTAGGTACTTTGTTTTCCCTTCGTTTCCAGACAATCAATCCCGAACACTTAACCGCATTTTGAAGGCAGCCAAACTCCTATTTCAGGGTTTCTGCATATATTATAGCTATGACCAAAAACACTTTAATTTGATGTAATTATTGTTCTGAAAATGTATAGAGTGTGTTGTGTCGCTTTAAGCGGCGTTTGTTTTAGCAAATCTTATAAAAATAAAGACATTCAGAACGAATGGCGAGTTTCACTCATAGTTTTTATGTGAAAAAGAATCACCCGAGACATTTTTGTTAATCGGATTGAAAAATAAAAGATGCGGGCTCATAAAGATATTTCATTCAAATCGTTAGAAATATGCTTACTTACTTAATAATTAAATAAGGTCAAGCTAGCAATTTAATAAGATTAAGAATCCTTTCATTGCAACACTAAAGTATTAACGTTATTCAACTAACTTTTCCAAAGAAAAAAAAATACTGGACAAAATATTCAATTATTGTTGTTGTTGCCAATAATAATACTAATAATAATATAAAGTAACTCAAAAGCCCAATATGAAATAATCAATTTATGTCCATCGTAAAGATTCACAATCGGTAATCAACGCTATGAAAGCGTGTATCGAGTAAATTAGATAAGTTCGAATGAAATGTAATAAAAATTTATTGCACGAAACAAGAATCGTACTTTATTTTAGGCATATAACCTATAAAAATCTCACACAATGAACAAAATAACGCGGGTCGTTTTTCCAACTACTTTAGCCATCTGTGTAAGAGTAGTGAAAACATTTTCAACTCAACCCAAGCGTATTTTGTGGTACATAGTACATTTTAATATAAAGATGATTTTTCATTATTATAATGGCAACACTGGTGGAAAATATTGTTGATGGCGGCAAATTTCTGTCAGTTTCAATGTTAGTGTATCGAAGTTTTCATTAATTTAACGTATTTGTCTGATTATAATATTGGGTTTGAATTGAAAATAACTATTATAAACTCAAACAAATTAAAATTTATATCCTTATAAAACAGGTTATAAAATAAGAGATTTCAATTTCTTGACCATCTTTATATTGTAAGAAACTACAAAATTGGTTTGTATTACTTTTAAATTATGAAATTCTTGTTTATTTTATACTCAGATAATGTAAAAATGAATGTAAATTATTATTTAAACAATATTGCAATATTATTTCTTTATTTGCTGTTTGATAACCAGTGGATTTGATAGATAACATTTTGTTAAATTTGGAAAAGAAAATTGTCTTTCCTAATTGAACAAACATGAATTCTAGCTCATTGTAATCTAATTATTTTGTTTGCTAACACGAGTTTAAAGAAAACAATCAAAGAGACGAGTATTGCGAACTACCTCTCAATAATTTATTCAATATTTAAAGAATACTATCCTTTAATGTCATCTGATGCCAAACCCTGGCAATAAGTAATATAATTGAAGTGGTTGGTGGTCTACCGGTTACGATGCTGGCTTTCCAATCTAATGTCCAATATCAACCATAGAAGAAAGTATGCTCTATATTTAGATTCGGCCCTATGTTCGTTTGGTGTAAACACACATTTAGTTATAAAAAAAACTGATAAATTGCACTTTTAAATATTTATGTATTCTTGTGCCATTTTCCAGGACTAGATCTTACATTTATAGAACCCACAATAGTATCTCCGGAATGAACTGGCAGCCGGGGTAATAAACCAATGCAAAGAGGTATACACGACTGGTATTATATATTTACATCCATTGAAAAGGGATTAGGATCCCTAAATTTTTATGGTTCAGCTGCTAGTTCATTCAGGGGTTACAATAATTGATAGTAATCATTGAATCAATTTAGGTTTGATTTTAAGAGGTAAATTTTTATACAATTTGTATAAAATATTACCGCTTAAAATCAAATACTAATTGATTTAATGATTGGCATCGAACAGATGTTCTTTGTTACTGATAAATTATTCTAGATGGGAATCTTATATTATTAACAAAAACAAACACAAAATTACATAATTAAAAGTTTTATTAATTCATATCAAAAAAATATAAAAAAATTGGTGTTACATAAGAAAAACTCTTGAGTAATCAAAGTTGTAAGAATTAAATAAAAAAAACTTTTAACAAATAGTTCCTTACTGGAATTAACTTTACGATAATTATGATGATTTTAATTAAACATAAATAGGTACATTTACAAAACTTTTCAACAAAATTTTCTTTAAGTTAATTAATAGTTCTTATAAAAAAAAACACAGTTCACAAAAATCCAATTACGCCGTCCATTTCAGACATCTTGTGTCCAAATGAGTGCCCAAGCATCTCACGCTGCAATATCTCGCGCCGCACGGTATGCACGTGTAGTTTGACGGAAAACCGCACACGGCGCATAAATGACGTTCTGCAAACCTGAAACATAATACAAATATCTATTTATATTACAAAAATGGAGAGCTATTTTCCGTTGTCATCGCATCACGCCTAAACCGATTTCGCTAATTCTTTTTTTGTCGTGTCGGCTTTTATCAGGAAAAGGTTCTTATGAAAGAAAAAATTAAGAAAGTTGCGTGGAACATTAGGAAATTAAAGAAAACTCGCAACTTTATTCTTTTTACCATATAATTCTTTTATTTTTACCATATAATTCTAATATAGTTCTTTTTACCATATAATTTTTATTTCAATTTTGAAATATTGATAGGAACTGTCAGTTATTAGATAGTTGGTGCGATTAACAGAATGCGGATGGAATATACATGGTTTAAAACAGATGCTTCGATCGGAATTACATTGGTCAAAAGATAATTAATTCATCACCATACAAATTCGAATTTAATATTCATAGTTAGGAACACAGGACAACGTCTGATGGGAAAGCTAGTACACAATAAATACATGATAGTAAGAGATTTCTAGATACAAAATTATCAATTTACCAACTTAATGATCTCATAGTAAGCTACATAAAGTTTATGTCATGAAAGAGGAAGATGGTCGACACCTGGGATCGAACCCAAGAACTCCAGTATGAAAGTCAGCTTTATAACCGCGCTAGTCTAGGTATAACAATAGTAAATTTAGACCACAATGGTTTTACAACAGTCTTTTACTGTTGTTTGTCTTGTCAAATACAAATTCCTAACCTTTTATAATTTGGTTGCTCTCCTCTTCTCAATAATTTCCAACTTTTATCTCTATATTTCATTAATAATTATTTAATATCTACTTGTTGCATACATGTGATTTTTTGACATGTTGAACATGTTGAGAATTCTCATTATTAGGAGTTTCGGAGACTTAAACATTACCACCTAATGGCGAACGTTGATAACGTAAAGTGATCACACTAAGCCAGCCTTCGAAATAGCAGTAGAAGACGGTCGTAAGCCCGTAGTTGTTTGTTCCATTTAAAAATCGAACATAAGTAATGAATTCTTTGAGTTTTCAGCTGTTATATATTCGTTAAATTCCTAACCCATTTTGATTGTTAAAAATGCCCTCGGTAGGATTCGAACCTACAACCTTAGCTGTTCCGTGCCGAGGCCTAACCTCCAGGCTACCAGCTGGGTGTGCAAAACAGTCAAGTAGTTGAAAATAATCCTTTTGTAAGCAAAATGATGAGTCATCTGTTGGACATTATGAAAATCTTATCAAGCAAACAAAACTATCAATCAATCACCACTAGATGGTTCCAATATTCCATTTATACGGGAGGGCAGTTAAAAGGATTTGCATGATTTTTGTACTGGACAAATTAAAAAAGAAATTATCTTACTTTGACGGAGGCGCTTGAGCCGAAATATAGTTGGGTGGATCTGGATTATAGGCCCCGTCGTCTTCTAACAGCTGCGCAAACGTCTTACGGAATCTTAACTTATAATATTCGGCGCTTTTAGATTTCCTCTTTTTCGTTTTGATTTCGTTTGTATCGTGAAACTTTGGTATCTTTTTGGACATAACGAGATCTGAGTGCGGGTCATCGTGGAAATTATCCTGCTCCAGGGCTTCCAGAGCTTTCCTGGCCCTCCTTTTTCTCGATGCGTCATCGAGAATTCTCCTCTTTTCGGCCTCTTTGATTCTGCCTGATTCCCTGGCCGACATTTTGGATACGATGCTAATTTTAAGGTTTGTTTACTGTCCTTTATCGTGCAGGGGGAAATTGATTTGATCCATCAAATCGTCCACTCTCGCTTGCAGCGTCTCTACAATATCGGCAGATATGAAAATGTGGACCTCGTCCAATTCTTGTAAGATGAATTTTCTTCCTAACGCCAGTGTTTCATCAAGATGCAGAAGGAACTGTTTCATAGCCTGGTCACTGAAACAAACAAATGATTTTTTATTAAGAACAAATACTGTCACTGAAACAAACAAATGATTTTTTATTAAGAACAAATACTGTCACTGAAACAAACAAATGACTTATTAAGAGTAATTGCTTAGCTTTAACGGAAAACTGTGTTTCATTTCTATACTTTTTATACGTTTATACGTTTTAAAACAAACTAAAAAGTTTTTACTTAACGGACATTCATTATTACTTCACTATGAGGAAAGATTGCCAATACCTGAGTTGACAATCAGCTCAACAGAAAATTTTAACTTTATAAATGCCACTGGAGGTCATAAACATTGCGCAAGATCGAGCGCAATGGAGAGCTCTTGTTGCCTCCCTATGCCCCTGAGTAGGGTGTAAAAGGGAGTGTGTGTGTGCGTGAAATGCCACTAGGTATATTAGAAATCAAAATTGTTAAAAATCAGTAAACATTTAATTTGAAACTATTTTAATATTCGTGTGAAGTGAAGAAGAAGCAAAAGAATATATATAGAATCATGTGTTCATGCCAGTGAACACGGAGCAGAAGTTTCCAGCACAACACCTCGAATGCATCAATCCTCCGTCTTTCTTGGGCCCTCAGAGTCCAGGTATCAGGGCGTAATGGAAGACGCTGAAAACCAGTTAATTGATCAGCCTCGTTTTGGTAGCACTTGCAATGTCCTGACTTTTCCATATCTTATCTAAACGCGTCATTGCGGTTTTTACCATCTGGATGCGTTGTACCACTTCTTGGTCACACACACCGTTGGCGTTTATTAGGGAGCCCATATATACAAATTCATTGACCAAGTCAATGATTGCACACGGCTGATCAGCATCTATCTCCCAACACGCCCTCACGGTCTATAATCATGGCCTTGGTTTATGTTCGGTAGATCTTTAGATCAAACCTCTCACTCGCCAGTTCTACTCGTGCCTAAAAGACTACTCAAGACATTAAACTTTTAGAAAAATAAATGAATTGTTTTAGTAACATCATGGACATAACATAATGTGATGTATAAATGATTAAATGAATGTTTCAGGTGGAAATGTCTAAGAAAAAGGGAGTCAGCGCCGACGAGAAAAGGACAAGACTATTAGATTTGTTTTATGAAAAAAAGGAATTCTTCCAACTAAAGGTTTTCGCGAAATATAACACAAAAATTACATTTCTCTTTAAATTCAACAAGTCGTTAATTTATATTGAATATGATTTGACAGGAATTGGAGAAAATAGCACCGAAAGAAAAAGGAATAGTGGCGCAGTCGGTGAAAGATGTGTTACAAGGACTGGTCGATGATAATTTGGTGGATACAGAAAAAATTGGCACTTCCGTCTACTTCTGGGCATTCCCAAGGTACACTGTATTTTATTTCATCATCTCTCAATATTAAAAGGCAGATAATGAGATCCTTCAACTACGCATTAAAGTAACAGAACACAAAACGGCATGGTACGCTCAAATCCTATAGAAATACCTTGTTAGCCTTGTCGTATCGGCGCTAACATCTGATCAAAAGGTTACAGATCATTTTCAGTTGGGTCAGTATTTTTCACTTGAAATTTCCACCCAGACTAGACAGAATCGGTCGATGACAAAAAATTGTCTCAGGCAATAAGTTCTGCCAGCTATATTGACACCTTTGTAAAGAAGAGTGTGTATTTATTTTTTTTACCTATCACCTCGTGTCCCGTAAGGGGTAGGCAGAGAGGACAGACCTCCACTTTTTTCTATCCAAGCACACTTCTTTCGCTTCTTCTACCAACATAGGTACCATTTCTAATACAACCTCTCCTATTTTTCTTACTTCTGACCAGGCTTTTTAATGTTTAAATCCATTCTTTCCACATGCTCAAATCATCTCAACTAAACTTTCATCTTTGTCACAACACTAACTTCCATACCACATTCCTTCCTAATATTCTCATTTCTTTCCACATATTATTCTTCGTAAAGCTCTTATTCTACTGCATTTATACTACATTCTTCTTTTGTGTCCGTGTTTACATTTCACAACCATACATCATTGATGGTAACAGAATTGCGTTATGTACTATTTTTTTTGCTTGTAGTGAGATGTTGTTGTTTCTCATAATAGGTCTTAGTGCACCGCCCACCCTGCTAGCAGCTACAATATACCTACAGGTTTATAAATGGTATATTTTTGATTTTCAGTAAAGCCAAGAATGAAAAGCTTAGGCAGCTGAATGCAATGCACAAAACTTTGGAAGAAAACAGAAAGAAACTAAACGAATATGAAACCAAATTAGAATTTGAGAAGGTGACTATTATTCATATCTTCATTTACAATAATGTGCTAACTTCGTCCCTACATAGCTTAAACTTATTGCTTGGATACATCATAGAAAAATAGATAATAGACAGCTAAACTATAACTGCTTTATTTAAAAACTCCAGTGGGAAAAAGAGTTCAGTGGTAGAAAATTTGCGATCAAGCCGTTGTCGAGTTAGTTTAAACCATATCGATTGATTGCGAGCTGATCTCTGTAGATTTTAGCCCGCCATGTTGGACAGCTGTTTACAGTATACAAGAACGCTTTCTGTAATAAATATACTGTTTTTAAGTTTTTTTCCCGTCCAATTAGGTTCTTCCTTCATATTTTGGTCCATTTTGTTTTGGTTTATCATTTTGATATTAGAAATTTTAAACAAATAAAGCAAATATTGCATTCCCGTAATCATTGAGGTCTTACAACCATGATGCACCAACTAAATTTATGATAAATATAATGACGTTTTGAAGAAAATATCTGTACCTTAGAGCATAAAGTGTGGGAGTCACATTTTAGTAATTTTGCAGGAGAGAGGATTTAGTGAAACTTAGAATTTAACTTAATAACTTTTTTCCTATTTGAAAAATATTAATTCTGTAAACAATTTTTTTCACCAATTAGACCATGTTTTATGATTAATTAATACAATTTTCAATATTCTTTTTAATAAGAAATATAATGGACTCCCACGCTTTATGCTCTAACCGTTTTTCAAAAATTTTCCTTTTTACTAGAAATTCTGTTGTATGAACTATTTATATTATATATATTATTTATATATTGTATGAACCCTACCACGATTTTATGCTCTATCTGTTTTTCAGAAATTTACCTTTTCAATACAATTTCCTTTGAATGAACTGTGGACCTCCATGCTTTTATGCTCTAAACGTTTTTCAGAAATTTAACCTTTTTAATAGAACTTCCTTGGTATGAATTATGGACTTCCACGCTTTTATGCTCTAAACGTTTTTCAGATAGGTAGGTATATACATTAAAAAAAAAAAGTTTTATGTACTAACAATATGATTTTTTTACATACATAGGGAAACATGATTTTTATTATTGCCTAGGGATTCTTTTTTTTCTTCCTTTTGGCAGAGATTTTGGCTATTTTTTCAGTTGCAGTCTTTTTATAAGGACCTGAACGACCGGCTTTTTCACCATCTCATTGATCTTTGATGCTTGGAAATCTGTCATCCCTCATTCTCTCCACATGACCCCCAATCGACTTTTTCACCATCTCATTGATCTCTGATGCTTTGAAATCTGTCATCCCTCATTCTCTCCACATGACCCCCAATCGAGTTTTTCACCATCTCATTGATCTCTGATGCTTGGAAATCTGTCATCCCTCATTCTCTCCACATGACCCCCAATCGACTTTTTCACCATCTCATTGATCTCTGATGCTTGGAAATCTGTCATCCCTCATTCTCTCCACATGACCCCCAATCGACTTTTTCACCATCTCATTGATCTCTGATGCTTGGAAATCTGTCATCCCTCATTCTCTCCACATGACCCCCAATCGACTTTTTCACCATCTCATTGATCTCTGATGCTTGGAAATCTGTCATCCCTCATTCTCTCCACATGACCCCCAATCGACTTTTTCACCATCTCATTGATCTCTGATGCTTGGAAATCTGTCATCCCTCATTCTCTCCACATGAACCCCAATCGACTTTTTCACCATCTCATTGATCTCTGATGCTTGGAAATCTGTCATCCCTCATTCTCTCCACATGACCCCCAATCGACTTTTTCACCATCTCATTGATCTCTGATGCTTGGAAATCTGTCATCCCTCATTCTCTCCACATGACCCCCAATCGACTTTTTCACCATCTCATTGATCTCTGATGCTTGGAAATCTGTCATCCCTCATTCTCTCCACATGACCCCCAATCGACTTTTTCACCATCTCATTGATCTCTGATGCTTGGAAATCTGTCATCCCTCATTCTCTCCACATGACCCCCAATCGACTTTTTCACCATCTCATTGATCTCTGATGCTTGGAAATCTGTCATCCCTCATTCTCTCCACATGACCCCCAATCGACTTTTTCACCATCTCATTGATCTCTGATGCTTGGAAATCTGTCATCCCTCATTCTCTCCACATGACCCCCAATCGACTTTTTCACCATCTCATTGATCTCTGATGCTTGGAAATCTGTCATCCCTCATTCTCTCCACATGACCCCCAATCGACTTTTTCACCATCTCATTGATCTCTGATGCTTGGAAATCTGTCATCCCTCATTCTCTCCACATGACCCCCAATCGACTTTTTCACCATCTCATTGATCTCTGATGCTTGGAAATCTGTCATCCCTCATTCTCTCCACATGACCCCCAATTGACTTTTTCACCATCTCATTGATCTCTGATGCTTGGAAATCTGTCATCCCTCATTCTCTCCACATGAACCCCAATCGACTTTTTAGGCCACTTACCCAAATAATTGATGTAATAATTGTCTGCCGCATCTTTTCCATTCTATGAGAGTTATCGCCCACTATGGAGTAGATTGTTCTAATTTCAGTGTTTCGTAGGAAGTTTTTTATCCTGGTTGCATCAGCCCCGGTTTTGTGCAGTCATTGTTTTTTATCGTTCTTACGCAGGCTGTCTGTGTTGATATTTTTAGTTTGTTATGCTGTACATATACAATGTTTTATCTTGACATTTCATCAAACGAATTGGCGAATTATAGACCAAAATTTATCGATGAAAAATTCTCCTTAGGCACTTCGTTTTAAACGCATGCAGACTTTTTGTTTCTGGACTTGGGTCAGTTGCCAGGACTCACACCCATACAGGAGAATGGGCAACACACACGCATCAAACAGATTAAATTTTCGTCTCGACACTAAACGCAGACGCATTTCATATCTTAGTCATGTTGTTAAAGGCGCGACCTATCATACCGGGAGCTCAACCCCGAGGTCACAAGTGGTGGTAATGTTGCTCCCAGGTACTTAAATTTATCCACCCGGGAGACCTGGTGGCCATGAACCATGATGACAAAAGAAATAAAAACCCAAATTTCAAATTTTTCAATTTTTTTTTAAATTAAAATGCCCTTATAGAATTCAAATAATTTTTACAAAATAAAAAAAAATATTTTGTTAAATTATTCGCAAATCAAGTATCGAGATAACTTGTATTAATAATTTAAAATTCCATTTTCCTGAGGTCTGATAAATGTTTACTGATTTATATCGATGGTCAGTTTTTCCCTCGAGCAAAAATATTACATTCACTGGTGACCAATTGGATAAAAATCCAATGCGTTTCGGTATGAAAATTGGAGGCACCATTAAAAATTGATCGAAATATGAAAAGTAGCCCAAAGATGTCAACATCTTAGGGCTACTTTTCTCAATACTGTAAGAATTACCTTAACAAAATATACACACAATAATACTTCACCTTTAGTAGAGAACATGCAGAGTATTTTTTCAGATTTACAAAAATCAAACAGACCCTCAATTAAAAATTTTCAAGGATCTTTCCTCCCACTGACCGACTAACATCATAATTAGTATGATTTTTGTCTATTCCATCGGATGTTTACTTAAAAAAGTAATAATAATAATAATATAATAATAATAATAATTTTATTTTTCAACAAAAATGTACAGAGTATTGCAGAATTTCAAATATAGAGATACATCAAATACAATTATAATGGTTTTATAAAAAAAAAAAAAATAGTTATGACAATTTTATGTATCTACAACTAAACTTTCCTGTATCTACAACCCTTTTTCCTTGATAAATACTTGTGCAGTGAACTAGTGAGAAGAAACTGTATCTCACTGCACATTTCTCCAATTTGCCTTAGCATCAACTCAAACCAACACTCCACAATCACACATATCACCCCCCACATCACACTCATCAACCACAGAGCATTTCCCAAACACATCAACTGTATCCCAGTACACAACTCTACCGCTGTATCTCTAACATACACTCCACATTCTTTCTTCCTACATCCAGTAGCCAAACAGACAAAAGCTTCTTAAATAAACACTTATTTTTTATATTTCTAATACATGGAGTTATTTTGTTAAACAAAAATGGTGCCAGGAAGATCGGGAACCTTTGACCATGGGTCGTACACATTCTTGGAGTACATTGCTATCTTGCATTTTGGCGCAGTCAAGTTCCTCAAATCTTGTTTTTGAAAGTCCAATTCCTGTTTAAGTACGATTCCAAATACAATAAATCACATTTTGTTAAGTTTATTTGATCTCAAGGCGATAGCCATCGTCAGACTTAACTAAAAAAGTCAACTTATCTAAGCCGGAAAGGAAACAGCACTAGAATGCGGTCGTAAGCCCGTAGTGCTTGAATTGGAAGGTTTACCATTTAAATCGAGCATAATTAGTCTAATGTTAGCATCGAGCAATTTATTAAATATAATATCTCAACTAACAAGTACACATTTCAATATCTTCTTTAAAATAATGGACTCCCATGGTTTATGCACTAACAAATTTTTAGGTGAACTTATTTGCCAAAAAGTGTAACTGGGACTCCCACTGTTTATGCTCTAACATAAATTGGACTTAAACTTTTTTTTCATTTCAAAAGTCACCTTATTTAACAAATGGTGACTTCAATATTTTGTCCACTTATAGAATCTTTTATTGCGAATAAAACTGCATCATTAAGTCAAAATCGCAAAAAAGTGGACTCCCACACTTTATGCTCTAAGGCACAGATATTCAAAGAGTAGGTAGATACTTTTAAAGTAGGTACAAATATTAAAATTGAAGTGATCAAACATAAATTAGTTCATTTTGGCTAAAACATAAAGATTTCGTGTGATTTTATAAGGACTTAACAATATTTTGATAATATAAAATAAAAAATAAGGTCTGGCACCTATTCCGCACCTACTCGAAATCATTCAAATCTAACATAGCGCATCTCGGTTGTAAGCACTCGCATTGCCGAGCTACTATTTTGTTTGTTTACAAAATTTTGTATGAAATGTCATCTTCATACATAACAAACTCGGATAAAATATATTTTTATAAATTAAGTAAAAACTGATCAGTGAGTTATTCGTAATCTTACGATTAACGATTTTTTTATAAGACGGTAAAAGTATACGTGTTTCTACTGTTTGGTAGTATTTTGAAATAAAACCTTGTTAATTTACTAGATAAAATTGGAAATTTGATTCGGTTGCAGGCAAACAGGTCAGACGACAGCGAGCGTCTTGAAATATTGAAAAATCTTTCTGAATTGAATGGCAGATTGGAAAATGTTCAGAAAGAGTTGGCGAAATATTCAAATGTTGACCCCGAAGTTATAGAGAAATACAAAGCAGAAATAGAGGTAAGTTTATAAATATATTTACAATATTGTACATCCCTTGCATGGTAAGGAAAGAGGTAGTTACAGGTATTGTACAATAAACCTACACTAATAGGTCTTAGAGCTGAGGAATCTGAACATGGTTTGAGAGTAGATCATTGCAACTGCTGAAGATCTAGCGCAATGGAGAGCTTTTGTTGCCTCTGCAGATCTTAAAGGGATTATTGATCGAATAGGTCGTATATAAAATTGATTGTATTTTCAGGAAACGGGGGATGCTGTCAATCGCTGGACAGACAATATATTTGCAGCCAAATCTTGGTGCAAGAAGCAGATGTTCATCGATGATAAAGCTTTTAAAGAACAATTTGGTATACCTTGTGATTTAGACTATGTGGAATACGACGAATGAAAATACCTACCTATTTAATAATTTCTAATATTTAGTAAAATAAAAGAATGGTGTAAGATTGTGTTTTTACTTGTAACCCAATTTACATAATGATTTAGTTATGTTCTTATGTCATTGCATCACACATAAAGCGCAGATTTCACACTCAATTTTAATCATGCCCATACTTACAATTATAATTGTACTAATTTTAGATATATAATCTCCATTTTATGGAAGAGGATTTTCAGAGTAAAATTTCAGTGAGAGAGATGAACCATTTTTGAAGATCTAAAGCAAGACGGGGATCAGCAAGTGATTGATACATCCTGTACATAAAACCGTATTTAATAAATAGACTGAAACTTTTCTATACGATGGTAGCACAATAAATTAAAATGGCAAAAAAACTAGCATTCATAAAGTTTACGCGAGAAATTTAAATTAAAAACAAAATGAGCTGTGATTCGATGAGAGACATACTACAGCTGAGAGATAAAAAGCACTGCATAGCAGTCAGCATAACAAATCTAGCTTTCAAATGTCATCAGCCCTACATAACGGTCAGTTAGAAGAACTAAAATATCTCCATATATCGCAAAAGGTAATTATTTACTTTACGGGCTTCTTCGATTTTTGACAAAACCCTTCTAAATGAATATGTTTCAACCTAACAGAGTGTAGTGTTATTATTCGAGGTGTCCAAAGAGGTATGGGGGGTTCCACCCCCCCAAACCCCCCTTAAAAACTACAATCCAACCTTAACCTAACCTTATCAAGTCGTAGTGTTATCATTCGAGGATGTTATCAAATCCCCTAATCTCTCCAAATTGACTAACTAAACGACAATAACTAACAATATTTTAATTTTTCAAACAAAAACACCAATTTCAGAATAAAAAAATAAAATGTCACTCAATGAAAGAAAAGTTTGTATGAGAAAATAGGCAATTTTTAAAATTGATTTTTACTTAAAATTGGTTGATAAAATACTTCAAATGTTATCAAATCAATCCATAACATCATGCTTATTTACCAATTTGCATAATATACATTTGATATGTGTTTCATATAAAAAATTGTGAAAAATCGAAGAAGCCCGTAAAGAAAATAATTACCTCGCAAAATATGGTTTAGTTAAAGCATGCATTATTTATAACTTAATATTACATTTATTTAACAAAAAAAGGGTTAGTAAGTTGTAGAATAAAACAATTTTAAGAGGTTAGTAATGATAATTGTCATTTTACACACATTTAAACGGACTATTATTAAAATCTATTACCATACCATTCAACGAGAACTCCTTTCATAACATTGACCATTGTAAAATGAAGCAGAATTGGTTGAAATTATTCATAAATTTATTTTTACTAAAGAAAAACAAAAACTTAAACGTACGACGGAAAATAAGATATATTTTTGACGTTTGCGATTATTTGCAGTGTTGCCAACGGATTTTGGTCGATGTCGCCGATTTTCATAAAAAAAGTAGCCCAAGTCGCCCAACTGAAAATTTGGTATCCGGAAACATGAAATGTAGCTAAAAAAAAGGTCATTCCGAAAAATTTTGGTATCCTGAAAGATGAAATTTAGCTAAAAATTTTGGTATCCGGAGAGGTGAAGTTCACCAAAAAAAAAGGTCATTTTTTTAGGTACATTTCATCTTTTCGGATACCAAAATTTTCGGAATGACCTTTTTTTTAGCAAAATTTCATGTTTCCGGATAGCAAATCTTCAGTTGGGCTACTTTTGATAATCGGCGACATTGGCCAAAATCCGTTGGCAACATTGGTATGTAACAATAGTTATTATAATAATATTTTATATGAGATTGGTTTTAATGGTTTTCCAAGAACACAAAAAATCTGTGAAGCGTTTGTATCGTACTGGATAAAATGGCGAGTGAAAAAATGATCAAAAAAAAAAAGTTCAAACTTCGATTTGAACGTTTGAATAACATTTTAAACGTGTGCATCTTTAATAATTTTTATTTAATGGCAATTGTTTTAGTTGATAAAGTAGGTATCTGTTCGTGTTAATATAAATGTCAATGTGCCGTTATGATAGTTTGGCACTTTTGGCAGGTTTGCATCTTGGAAAATAATTCCTATCGCTGATTGGTTTGTTCCATTCTTCTTTTGATTTTCCACCAATAACGTGTTCACGATTTTTTTTCCATCCAATCAGAATACGCCACACAAAGTGAAAAAGTCGGAGTACGTCTATCTGTCTCCGCATGTGCCTGACGTGGTTCTCCCGTTAAAATACTGACGAAATATTCTTTAAATACCTCGAGATAGTTTTATTTGCATTAATAACACGCTTTTGAAAACCTTTGTGCACATTTGGTAGGAGTTTCAGAAATGTTTTAATTGTTACTTTGTCCGCAATCAGTCGCGAAAGGTTTGACGTTTAGTTGGTAATTTGCCGTCAGCCCTTCGTCTAAGTTAATTTTTATTAATAAAATCCCTTTATAATTGTGTTTTTTTTACAATTTATCAGTGAATGTGGTTCATATAATAGTTTTAAAATGAAGTATCGCCTGTTATTTTGGGCATTCTGCCTTTTATTTTGCAATTCTTTTCATTTTGTGAAACCGGCTGCTGTAATGTCTGTTGATTTTGGATCGGAATGGATGAAAGTTGGCGTAGTATCACCTGGAGTTCCTATGGAAATTGCTCTTAACAAAGAATCAAAACGGAAGACACCAGCTGTTATCGCATTTAGAGACGGTGAAAGGACTTTTGGTGAGGATGCCTTTACCATAGGTGTCAGATTTCCCAAAAACAGCTATGCTTATTTGTTGGATTTGTTAGGAAAGACAGTGGATCATCCTTTGGTGCAACAATACATGTAAGTTTAATTTGTTTATTAAATAAAATAGTAATTATTTACTTTGCGGGCTTCTTCGACTTTTGAGAAAACCCTTCTAAATGAATAATATGTTTCAACCTAACAGAGTGTAGTGTTATCATTCGGGGAGGTGTCCAGAGAGGTACGGGGGGTTCCACCCCCCAAACCCCCCTTAAAAACTCCGTTCCAACCTAAACATAACCTATTCAAATCGTAGTATTATCATTCGAGGATGTTATCAAATCCCCTAATCTATCCAAATTGACGAACTAAACAACAATGTCCAACAATATCTTAATTTTTCAGACAAAAACACCAATTTTAGAATCAAAAAATAAAATGTCACTCCATGAAAGGAAAGTTTGTATGAGAAAATAGGCAACTTTTAAAATTTAATTTTACTTAAATTTGGTTGATAAAATACATCAAATGTTATCAAATCAATCCATAACATGCTTATTTACCAATCTGCATATAAATTTGATATGTGTTTCATATAAAAAATCGTGAAAAATCGAAGAAGCCCGCAAAGTAAATATTTACCAATAAAATTTACAAATTGTCCCAATTACCAAAAATTTTTTCATGTCCCAACTATATTAAATGTATTGTCCCAAACTTTTCAAGTTGTCCCAAAACTGAAAATCTCGTTTTATTTTATAGGAAAACATTCCCCTATTACAAAATTGAGGCTGATCCGGAAAGGTCCACACCTGTTTTCGTACAAGATGATGACACTAAGTTCTCTCCTGAAGAGCTTGTCGCCCAACTTTTAAATAAAGCAAGTGAATTCGCTCAAATTAGTACAGGTTGGTATTTAAATATTTCTTTCTAATTCATATAATGAGAATTCTAACCCTGGTCAAACCATCTTCCTCTTTTGGGACACAATTTTGTCTTAAAATGATTAATGTCCCAAGTGTGTTTGTGTTCATCTCTTGTTAATTCCATCAATTGGCAAATTGTGTTTAAGAATATTGCTCACATACAAGTATTTTTTTTTTTCGAGAAGTAGATAATTAACGCATCCCATGGAAAAATGTTGAATATTACCTACTATTATTAGTATGCATATTCATAGTTTTTCCATATGCGTTGCGTCAATTGTAATTTTTGATGCTTCATAACTCTTAAACAGCTTTTTTTAGTCTTAAGCAACTTTTTGCCCTTCATATCATCCATTTTAAATGACGATGAAGTTAGAGAGATGGTTGTGTTATACCTCCATTTG
The DNA here is from genome assembly GCA_963576905.1 of Mystacides longicornis. Taxonomy (NCBI): domain Eukaryota; kingdom Metazoa; phylum Arthropoda; class Insecta; order Trichoptera; family Leptoceridae; genus Mystacides; species Mystacides longicornis. The sequence continues at coordinate 24,507,369 of OY756437.1, forward strand.
TGACACATTACATGGTTGTTTACTCCTCTTTGGTTGCCCCATAATTTCTCTTATTACGTGAATAAATAGATTCTAATTCAAATAAAACTTTGTAGTATTTCAGGCCTGCTTTTGTTTCTCTATTTTCCTTACTGAGGTTACAAAGGAACGGTTGATCGAATAAAGAATATTCATATCTTTCTATGTTTGTTTGCAGGTCAACCTATAAAAGACTGTGTCATCACCGTACCTGGTTTCTTCAATTTCGCCGAAAGAATGGCCATGCTGGAGGCTGCCAAGTTAGCCGACCTCAAGGTTCTTCAGTTGATCAACGATCACACCGCAGTGGCTTTGAACTATGGAATATTCCGAATCAAAGAGATGAACGATTCCTCCCAGTACGTGATATTCTACGACATGGGGGCCCGTAGCACCAAAGTGTCGGTTGTCGAATATAAAATTATCAAAACCAAGGAGCGAGGATTCGTTGAGAGTCATCCGCAGTTGCAAGTGTTGGGAGTTGGATACGACAGGTAGATTCCTTTATTTGTACAAATTTAATAGTTGTCTATTGCTATTTTTGACGAATCGTTTAAATTCCCATCTTGCCCCCTTCAGGACTCGAATTCATTTCCTTAGCCATTCCAAGCCTAGAGATGTTAACCACTGAGCCAATGGACGTGATGCTAATATCTTTTTTAAATGTGTGTATAAGCATTGTAGTTAATTTTTATATTTTTTTCTGTTTGATAAAGAGACATCCCTTGAATTGTGGTGAGAACATTTTTAGCTAGCTAATATTATTAGCAGCAACCAGAAGATGGCGCTAGGATTTACAATATATCCATCATAAGCTTTCTCTGTTTATTGGATATGTGGAACATGTTCCAAATATCAATGAATTCTTGCATCTTTCTCCATGACTAGATCTATACAAAGATATTTTTAGTCTAAAGCACATCATTAATTTTTGCTTACAGAACTTTGGGTGGCTTGGAGATCACTCTACGATTGCGAGACCACTTGGCTAAAGCGTTCAATCAGATGAAAAAGACTCCCAATGATGTTACTAAGAATCCGAGGGCAATGGCCAAACTGCTGAAAGAAGCGAATAGAGTCAAAGTCGTCTTATCGGCAAACGCCGACCATTATGCGCAAGTTGAAGGATTGTTGGATGATCAGGATTTCAGAGTTCAGGTATGATATCAAAAATTCGTTTCTCAGTTACAGAATGTGCCGATTATTGTGATCATTATTGGTTTATAGAATCAAAACTCTTAAGTGCTTATTCAAAATGAAAAATTTCAATCAGACAATAGAATCAGATTTTCGATTTATAGAAGCACTTATTCATAATCATTACATTACACACAACATTCTCCCTTTAAACCCCACTTACGGGCATAGGGAGGTAACAAGAATTTTCCATTGCACTTGATCTTGCACAATGTTTACTACCTCCTCCCACACCATGTCCAAATCCCTCAGCTCTGCTTCGGAATACTGTATGAGAGAGTCTTCCTCGTCTTCGAGACCCTGGATAAATATAGGTGTAAAAAAAAGTATACATATGAGAATATTAGGAAGGAATGTGATTTGGAAGTTAGTGTTGTTACAAATAATATTAAAGTTATTCAGTTGATGGTTTGGACATTTTGAAAGAATGAATGCCAATAGAATAAACAAAGAAATTTAATAAGGCTGACAGAAATGCTGCAGGAGGACTTGGTCGACTGAGAATTATGAGGATCCAACACATTTATTCCGTCCTCAAGGAAGACCAAGTCGGAAGCAAAAGAAATAGAGAGTGTATAATTGGTGGAAGAAGTGTGCATGGATAGAAAAGAGTGGAGGTCTGTCTCTGCTTACTCCCTTTAAGAGACACAACTTGATGGTTAAAAAAAATCTACATATGTTATTGCTTCTCTATAGGTGACAAGAGAGGAATTGGAAAGTATGTGCAGCGATCTCTTTGAAAGAATCCCGGATCCTTTGAACGCTGCTCTTAAAAGCGCCAGTCTCACCATGGACGTCATCAGCCAAGTCATCCTAGTCGGTGCCTCCACCAGGGTCCCCAAAGTGCAGGAGATTCTAACAAAGACGGTCGGCTCAGAACTGGGCAAGAGTATCAACACTGATGAAGCCGCTACGATGGGTGCCGTGTACAGAGCCGCCGATTTGTCCATCGGATTCAAAGTGAAAAAGTTCATAACGAAGGACGCTGTTCTGTTCCCGATCCAGGTTATCTTTGAACGGGAACATGATGGACATGTTAAGCATGTCAGTTTCATCAATATACTATGTTAAGTTTACTTGATACTGAAGGACTTGAACTCACTTTATTTAATGTTTTAGGTTAAAAGGACTCTTTTCGGCTTGATGAACCCGTACCCCCAGAAAAAAGTCATCACCTTCAACAAGCATACTGACGATTTCAGCTTTTTTGTGAACTATGCCGAACTGGAGCATCTGAATGCCAACGAGTTGAAGTATCTGGGATCCCTGAATCTTTCTAAAGTGGATCTTAACGAAGTTGCCGAAACACTGAGTAAACACCAAGGTCCCAACATAGAGTCCAAAGGTATCAAAGCGCATTTTGCAATGGACGATTCTGGTCTTATTAGAATGGTAAACATTGAATTGGTTGCCGAGAAAACTCTTTCTTCAGAAGAACTAGAAGAGGAAGAAAGCTCTTTTGCCAAACTCGGTAATACGATTAGTAAATTTTTCGGATCCGATTCGGGATCGAAAGAAACAGTCAAAGTAGAGAAAGAAAAGGAATCTCAAGAGAAACCGGAAGGAACTGAAGATTCAGCTGAAAAGCCAGTGGAAAAAAATGCAACAGAAAAGGCCGCCGTAAAGAACGATACGGAATCAGCTGAGAAAGTCGCAAAGCCCAAGATTATCGTTATCAAAGAACCAATCAAAGCGCAAGAACGGTTATTGTCGGTCCCCATTCTTAATGAAGAACAGTACAAGGCGTCTGTTACCAAGTTGGAAGATTTAGATAAGAAAGACGAAGAAAAGAGGAAAAGGGAGACGGCTTTGAATAATTTGGAGTCGTTTGTGATTGACACCCAGTCCAAGTTAGAATCTGACGAATATAAAAAGTGCGGCACAAAGGAAGAAGTGGAGAAAATTGTAGAGAAATGTTTAGAGGCTTCACAGTGGTTGTACGATGACGGAGCCGAAGCCGGATATAAGGAATACGAAGACAAATTGAAGAAGTTGCAGAAATTGAGTAAGAACGTGTTTGCCCGACATTGGGAGCATCAGGAGCGTCCCGAGGCCGTCAGCACTTTGGAATCATTACTAAATAGATCTAGCGTGTTTTTGAAAGACATACAAAACTTCACCAAAGAATCTAATCCCGAAAAGGATATCTTTACGGAAGTTGAAATCAACGTACTCTCGACCAAAATTAACGACATTGAAAAATGGAAGACGGATATGGTCGAACAGCAAAATAAACTAAAACCGCACGAAGAAGTGGTGCTGACTGTCGGATTGCTGGCCGACAAAATGAGAGAACTTGACCGGGAAGTTAACTATTTGATCAGCAAGATGAAAATATGGAAACCGAAAAAACCGTCGACCACTCCGAAACCGGAGAAAGCCTCCAACGAGACCGCTAGCGGTGACGGAGAGGCGCCGGTTATTGAACCGCCGGTCGAAAGCAGCGGATCCGGTTCTTCTTCTTCAGATACGAACGAAGAAACTCAGGTGCCAAAGGAGAGTGAAGATAAGACTACGGAAGGCTTTAAGACGACCACGGAGGAGGAAGAAGTTGCCGGCAGTGCCGACGAACATCTAGAATTATAATTAATGAGCAAATTAGGTGAATTGTAATTAAATAACCACATACTTGGTTTTTACAAGATACGTAACTATTGGTGTACGCTGTTTTAACGATAAATTCTCTGCAGTATTTCGACGTGAACTCGGTTATTTTTTTTGTTTGAATGAAAAGATTCTGGCTGTGATGTCGATAAATATCGATTGAAAATTGTAGTGGACGTATCGTTTGTATTCACGTTTGAAATAGTATGTAGATATGCTCTTTTGAGTTACAGAATCTTTCGTTTCCTGCTAACTGGAAATCTAAACCGAGTTGTCGGCAATTCTTTCAATTATAAAAACTGCCTTCTCAAAGTCCTAATTCACTTTATTTCGTTTATATGATTATAAAATTGTGAAGCACAAATTTTTCAATCAATATATCTTATACTATCATCAATTGATTGATTTTATCTGATTCTTAAATGATACAAACGTTTGCACTTTCAGATTGTAGTATTCTGAAAGTGCAACTTTCAGATTATAATATTTTGAAAGTGCAACTTTCAGATTATAGTATTTTGAAAGTGCATCTGTGTTGTTTTTTTTATTTATGTACGTTTGGCGTTTGCGTATCTGAAATAATTATTGTGAGAGTGCAACTACTGTGTTCATTATTATTGTTTACTTTCAAACACTCACCAAAAATATCGTGAAAGTGCAACTGTGTTGTTTGTTATTTGAATTTTCACATATTAAATACACATCATTTCTGTATTAGTACACTCGACGTTTTGGAATCACTCAAGTTTTTAAAAGCTAGCAGTTTGCTTTCAGATTTCTTTTTTTTTGTATACCCAGTGAAAGTCAATGGTGAGATTGCGTGTATTTTTAGTTAGGTACTGTGATTTCTGTGTGTTACTGAAAAATACACTGATTTTATTGTAAGGTGAACACTGAATAAACTATGTAATTTATCTAAAAGAAAATTCCATTATTTTTAAGTTATTATTTATTTTTATGAAAAAAAAAAACATGAAGATATTATTATTTTATTTAATAACAGATTTCGGAATAGTTCATATTATTATTTTCTATATATTATTATAAATAATAAAATCATGTAACAATGATCGTTCAACTAAATAATATTATGTTTACTGTATTCATTTTTATGATTTTTGTACAGATGATACGGAGAAAATATATAAAGGGCCCCATTCAGGATCACTCTATCCGTGCGAACGGAGCGATGTCACTCCAAAAAATGACCGTGAGTCTGTAATTCAATCGCGTCAAGCCATTCGTCCATGACTATGAATGGAGAAACTCGTGTGAGCGTGGTCCAAGTCGACACGTGACTTGATTGTCAGTGTTAAAAAACTCGGTCCAAATATGTCTCATTTTGTCATCGTCCTTCCTTCAGGATACACGTGTTGCCATCTTTAATTTATTAAAAGCAAAATATGTGTATTAACGTAGTGAAATTTCGTTATAATGATTGAAAAAAAGCTCAAATTTCACATCCGTCACAATGGATGGCATCCATTCGGAGTGATTGTGAATGGGGGACTTAAGGCCGACTGATTTATTGAAAGCAAGTGTAAGGAGATCATCTTGAATAACACCATGTAGGAGCGTAAAGTAAATTATTTTCTTCTGTTATATTGTAGGATATTGGAAAATTTAATAAAGCATTTATTCAAATGGTGGCAATTCGAGTTGAAATGAAATTAATGTCTATGGTATTAAAAGAAAAATATTAAAAAAAAAAACTACTTGTTCGTTCGTTTGGATTTCTCTTATGTTAAGAGAAAATGTTTTGTACATTTTTTTTGTTTTTAATTATACCTAAGCTATCCCGAATTCACAACAAACTAAGATATAGTCAATAGTTTTAATTTGCATTCTTACACCCGTATACGAAAACTTACCTAAGCAAAGTGAGAACTTAAACTTAAGTTAATGTTGTACTTTTAAAGCAAAGCGAAAACTTTCACTTTGCTTTAACATTACCACAATTCGATCTGCAATTTTGATTAGGAATGATGAATCATACCATATGCTGAAGCATACGGCTATTTTTAATTGTTTAATTTGATGGTTTGAAATACACATTAACTAGAAGCGATGGTTGTATTGTTTAAAAGGATTTTTTCCGAACTGGAAATCTAACCCAATACCTTCTAGTACAAATGTCAAGCTGCTGTTTTAATATACAATAATCCTGCCTAAAATCCTCAAATAAATACCTTTTCCTGCAATTTTATTATACCATATTTAGTTTTTTTTTTCAATTTAAACAAATAAGATAGATACATACGTAACAAATGAAATAAACAGAAATATATATGTATAAAAGTTATTCTGCATTTTGATTAATCCATTTCCTACATTAATTAAATATTGTGGACACTTTGCGGGCTTACAACCGCCTTCCACCTACTGATGTCTCGAACGCTGGCTTAAAAAAATTTACACATGTGAATATACTCATTGTTTTAGATTTTACCGAGTTCTTATTGTGTAAAAAGAGGATGTCATTGCTAAAAAATGAGAATGCATTAAAAATTCATGAATGATGAATGCATTATCCAAGCTTTGGCTCTTTAAGTCTAAGCCCAACTTAATACTTCACAATTCTGGAATGGCAGGATTCGAACCTGCATATAGCTGTCTCAATTTGCTTATATAGAATGACAGTATTGTTCTATTCTCAAAGAATAGTGCAGAACTAAATTTTGCAGGATAAATCAAGGTTATAGATAGAGGATACTTCCTTCAGATATACTCAAGAGGTTCTAAAGGGTTAATAATCTTGGAATTGATGATAAGGGCTAAGTTAGAAATAATGCAAACCCAAAATCCGAGGGCTCGAATGGAAGGTCACAGTGGCGAAAAGTGAATTTTTTTTATGGTAAAGCTATGACTAAAAATTATACAGAGTGGCGGGCATGTTTTGTATGACGACTTCATCCACCAATAGCATTTCTCCATGATGCCGTCACCCAGTAATAGCCTGCCACAAGCTAGTTTTTCACCTGTGTAATACCCATTCTTAGATATTGAAAGGGCAAGGGATTGGGTCCCCCTCGAATAATCTTTGTCATGTTGTTAAAGGCGCCACTTGTCAAATCGATACATATTGGAAGCTCAGCCCTGAGGACTCCAGTGGTGCTAATGGTTGCTCCCTTTTACTCGAATCTAGGACATCTGCATACTCCAAATCATCCATTAGACCATCTCTCTCTGTGTTATCGGTATACCTCTTGCTCCTTACCTTGTATTTTCTCAATAGGAATTCTATAACAATAGTAAATATACAAGGAGCCCTGTCTGACTCCTTTCAAAGAAAGGATAATGATGAGAAATAAAATAGATATGATTTGTATTATATATTTTATTTTGTGATGAATTCTATACAGTTATTATGAATAAAATTAAAGCTAAAATTTTAATATAATCACAAATAATAATATTCAATATTACATAGTACAAATTATCACTCTCACGAAATCTAACTTCTATCTAAAACAATCCCAACATTCAAAAATATATATACCAACAGAATCCAGAAGTAACAATAAGTTTTAAAACCAAATTTCAAACGGCGCACGTCTCGTTAAAATCACTAGCCTAGACTGAATGGCAAAGAAAAGATATGAACAAAATAAAATCAATAATAATTATTAAAAGTTAAACTTTATCTAGAGATTGACTTAAAAATATTTCTCGAGAGTTGTAAATCTCCCAAAATAAACAACCTTTTTTATTTATGTATTTCGTAGAGTCGAAAGAAAAATTTACGTTTGTCTCATGAAAAGTTTAAAACAAATCAATCTATTTCAAATAAATTCACTAAATTATAATAATTATTGATTACAATTTTTTCTATAGATATGTATAAACAGAAATCATTTTATGTATCTGCTAAAACAATTTTAAATATTATTGAGTTGATTTTAAAATATATTTAATTAAAATTCTGATTAACATAAGTAAGTTTGAAGTTTGCTACGAGATATGTATGGTAAATAAAATTTGCCCCCCCCCCCCCCTTCTGCCTTTCTTGAAACGTTACGGAACACCCATGTAACTATTATGTTTATCTAAAAATCACAATTATTATGTAATATGCGCTAGGTACTGGAAGTCACTTAATCACTTTGTTCGAACCCCCCTTCCCGCTCCTCGTAATACACAGTAGCGTTTTACAAGTACCCCCCCCCCTATATTGCGTTATGTGTAATACATGAACGATCCTTTTGAATGTACATATATTTTTTTATACAAATAATCTTTGATTTTAGCCAATAAAATTATATTATTTAGTTCAAAAAAGCACAAGAGAATTAATTCTGTTTTCAATCTACATAACAATTCAGTTAATGTGATCGTATCACGCATAAATTGAAAACTTTAAATTTGATTTTAATGCTCGCCGAACCTTGCAATTATAACTGTAGTAATATTAGATACAAATTATTCCGTTTTCGTTTTTAATCAGTTTCTACAATGAAAGTATCAACCATAGTAAAATTTCTTTTGAAGATTTACAGCAAGAAGGGTATCAGCTAGTTTGGTTACAACGGAAATACTTTCCAACTAAATTCTAAGTAGTGTTCTTGCTGAATTTTCTTCATCTCTACACCCATGAAATTTTCAAATAAACTATTTTGCATTTTATTCAAAATCTGTTAAATAGGCGAGAGTCCATTTTATCGAGGTTTTATTATTACTGTATTGATTGATTTCTCAAAGACAAACCAATAAATAAATATGCATAATAATATGAATAAAAATAATTGTCGGGTATTTCAAATACCCGCTATATAAATTAAAATTGAATATAAAAAAAAACATACACACCTTATTATACATTTTAGATAAAAAAAATAAAGCATTTCATAAATCGGGATAAAAAATGATTGTTAGTTTTTAAGGCAGATTACATAATAATAATATAGTATGATAACATTATTTATTACTCACAATAAAATAATATTGTTTGCTTAGAGAAGTTAAAATCAATTTTTTTATTGCAGTCATTTTGAAGTATTGTTAATAAATTTATTGCTCTCTGGTTTGGAAAAATTTTAATAAAGTTATTGCAGTCATGAAGAATTAACTATTAATAAATTTATTGCACTTATGATTGGAGTTGTTAAGTTATTGCAGTCATGTTTTGAGTTTAATAAAGTTATTGCAGTCAAGTTTTGAGTTTAATAAAGTTATTGCAGTCATGTTTGTAAAATCGTTAATAAATTTATTGCACTTATGTTTGGAGATATTTTAATAAGTAAGTTTGTTGTTCACATTATAAATTAATTTCGTCTCATTGCGCATATGTGAATTCACTATTTTTATTGTGATCACTTTAATTCTCTTTTGTTTAACATTTTTATTTATTTAAATATGCCATTATTTATGGTTTTGAAGGTTAATCGGTAAAATAACTCATTTTCAAAGTAAATAAATAAAAAAAAAATCATTTGGATAAAATAGCTGATATTTAAGTAATATTTTTTTCCGACTCGAACAACAATATATTTTTTTTAAAGAAATTACTGGAATTTAAGATACAGATTTTTACGTCAGAGGTTTCTTTGAATCGACGATGATTTCGTCACCGGATCTAATATTGTACGAATACAACTGTTTACTGGGGAACTTCATTTCTTCGGGACCCTGATGATCCCTCAAGTACTGATCCACGTAGAACAATCTCATCTCCTTGGACGGGATTCCGGCGAGTCGCTCCAACTTCTGTTTGAGATCACCCACAGTTCTGTAAAAGACATATTTATATATATAAAGAAATTAGATTTATCGTAATTACTTAGCTAATCAAAGTATTTACTATCATTATCAACAGAAAATGAATCTGTCAAATCTTGGATTGAAGAAATGAGAGCTAAAAACCTCTTTGGGTCAGTTTAAAAGAACCTTTTGGTGAATCATTTAGGGTCAAAGGAAATTATTATTATTTTTATTGTGTATAGGAAACTACAGTCTGGCTAAAAAAAGTAGACATTAATTATTGATGAACTAAAATGTTATCACTCTGGCAACACTGAACATACAGTCTGGTTAAAAAGAGTAGAAAATAACATAGGTTGTTGTCTGACATTACAAATGTTTACGAATGGACAGCAATTCTAACTGGTAAATACAACATCCAATTCATTTTAAAAATCATGAAGTACCTTTTACTAATTTGGATATTTTTCCGACATAATCTTTTTGTATATTCCTATAATATTCACTTACAAATAAATTATAGGTTAAGTTTAAACATTTTGACATTTATATGATTGAAATTCGGCCATAGAATAGTAAGCAGTTGTAAGCACCATTTTGTGGATTACAGGACCCATTATATTATCTTATTATCTCTTATTTTTTTACTCGTTTTGTGTAGATTTTTTTTCCGTCTCGTTTTTAATGCCATGGCTGGTACAGTTCGTTATTAATTCTTTTAAATAACCTCTACAAAGCATTTCATATGTACCACATTGAATAGTATTTTTTTTTTTTAATATTTTGGCAGTTACAATACTTTACTTTATAAATGTAGAGTACTTGTTAAATGTTGCCATACAAACGTCTGCAGCGCCCTCAATTATTTTCTACTCTTTTTAGCCAGACTGTACCTCTCTCCTTGAAAATCAGCGCTCACTCCTATTGTCCGAGATCTGATAGGCTCATTGAGAATGATTTGATTTCAATCTACTTTTGAAATTTCTGAACATTACACATGATTTGATGGAAATACAACATGAGAATTATTAATAAAACGACAGACAAAGTTTTCTCGGTCATCAAAGAACTACACCATATCTACAGGGGTATGCAATTAAGCAACTTATGAAAATTTGTAAAATTTGACAAAAGTATGGGAGATAAGATATGTAGATAAAATGCATGATGGTGACAAAAAAATCATTTAAGTTCTAACCTGCCGGCTCCTATATTATTAAAGTTTTTTCAGAAAAATTGCAAACTTTCACCGATAACAAATTTTACTTCAAAGGTCTTGACAATAATAAATACAGTAGTATTATTAAGTTATTCAAAAAATTTATACATCACACATCTGTAAAGATCAAAAACAAAAAAAGAAGTGAATTCAGAAATATTACGACATTGTAACTATATGTAAAAAAAAAAACACCTGTGTTTGGAACACTGTAACGTGATTTTTTTTTTACCGGTGACCAACAAAAAAATATTACTTTCAGAGTTAAACAATAAAAATTGTAGACTTTGGAAATTTAAAAGCTAAAATTATGACCCTTCCGAGAATAGAAGTCGAAGCTCTTTATTCAAAGCTTGCTGCATCTAAAGACTATTTATGTTAATATCAATCCCTGTAAAAATGATTCTTAATCTGATATCATCGCCATCATTAACTCACCTATAGACATCGACTGTCTTCACTTCGATGGTGTTTCCGATGGTGAATGTGACTTTGACCCTCTTTTCCGGTCTGAGATCAATATTGACCAAGGGATCTAGTTTCCCGTGGATGGCCACTAGCTCGTTATATCTGCAAAATGAAAATTTTAGTTATATTTCAGCAGCCTGAGGATATACCTAATATAATATTATAAATTTTTTACATATTATTTTAGTTTTTCTGATCCTAGGCAACAATGTAGTAGTATTATTGTCCGTTAAAAATATTTGAATTAATAAAAAAAATAAATGGATGTTGAATGAGATTCCGTTGAGGTTAACAATCAGACGCAGTAAATAACTATAAAAGATGAAGATAAAATGATGGGAGAAACATTGATTATTATTATTATCATACTACAAACTCTTCTGTACGGTGTTTGTACACAAGCCTATAATTATATGAATCTTTAGCGGATACTAGCTTTTAGAAAATCCTTGTTTTGTATTACGCACTTTAATAAATTAGGGAGGATGCAGATTCAATTCCTGGACAGTTCTAGATGTCTTTCATTTTAAATATCTGCATAAATTCAGTAACATGATTCAGATTTGACTCTTTTACATAAGATATTTTAAATTTGTATGATAAAAGGACTGAAAAAAAAAACTAATAATATTTGTTGTGCTCCATCAAGGCAATAAACACAGTCCACAAAAAGTGGACAGATTATAATATCCTAGCGCCATCTAGTGACAGTGATGACTGAACAAAAACTTTAAATAATTTCAAACAGATGTCTCATAATTATTTCAACTACTTGGCAGTTTTGTACACCAACTTGACGGCCTGGAGGTTGCTGTTTCAGCATTGTAGACCTAGGGTCGTAAGTTCGAATTCCACTGATTTTTCAATAGGGTGAACATATTGAAGACACTCATGATGGACTAGAGATTTGAAATCAGAACACCTAAATGGCGAATTAAGAGACCACATAAGCTAGCATTCGAAACATCAGTATCATAAAACGGTGGTAGTTTGTCACAGTGGTCGTATTTAGCCATCATAAATTCAAACACACGATTGGTGTAGTGTCGATATCATAAAGTTTGTACAACACGATTGGTGTAATGTTGATATCAAAAAGTTGGCAGCGCATGATTGGTGTAATGTTGATATCAAAGAGTTACCTATCATTTTTGCTGAAACTATTTAGCAAAATTTAGGATGATAAATATTATATACGACATTGAAAGACAATAATTATTCCAGTAAGTATAAAAGAATTACGAAACTATACACAAGGAAGATTTCTCATAGCAAACATCTTAACAAAATCCTGAATCCTTATTTTATTCAAAACAATCGGTCCACGTTCCAAATATGGCAAACGACCGTGGGCGACCATACCAGCTCTCCTTTGATGAACCACCCAGTTGTACAGATAAGATCATCGAGCTATACCGAGAAAGATGCGTAATTACAAGTTACATAGACAGAACAAAAGAATCTTGTGAGGTTCCTTTGTTTTTTTTTGCACGCAATTTGTGGGCTTATTGGGGCAGGCAGAAGGCACGTATCTCTATCTTTTCTAATCAAGCACTTTGAATGCTGGATTAATGTGATCACTCTACGTTAACAATTTTCGCGATTAGGTGGTTAAATTTGAAATCTCAAACCTACCATGAGAGACTCGTGTCATCTCATGTCCCCGATGGGATTCGAATCTTCGACCCTAGATATGCCATTCTGAGATGCCAACCTTCAGACTACCAGCTGGGTGTACGAAACTGTCAAGTAGTTGGATATAATAATTATTTAATTAGCAAAATTATAAGACATCTATTGAGTATAATGAGAACCTTTTAAGCAAAAAAGTCTTGGTCAGTCATCACTAGATGGCGCTAGCATATTGCCAAGTATATCCACTCTTTTCTTGGTGTCTATTAATTGCTTACTTGGCTTGATGGAACATAACACTTTTTTAGATTCTTGCATATTTTTCTGTACAATAGATCTTGACAAATTATCAACTTATCATTACACTGATTGTGTTTGAATTTTTAATGGTGCTTTAGTTTTCCAAGAAAAGACCAAGAAACCCGATGGTTGGGGGCACAAACAGATCATGGAAACCCAAATAGACCACAGCTGAGGTGATCTGATGATAGTGAGAGGGAGTCCAGAAATCAGTGGCACAGAATGGCAAGAGACAAAGAATCGTGAATTGGAGTCGGGAAGGTAGGTCCAAGTTCATTACTGCAGGAGTGATGATGATTTGAACCACTATAGGCTTACGATCTTCTTACCTTTCAGGTCTATCGCTCTCGGGTCTATCCATGTAGTATCTGATGAAGGCTCTCTCGGCATCCTCACGCTCCTCAACCCCCAGTCTGCCGCCTCCGTTGAGGGTTTCCACTCCGGGGAGGCGGGCCACCAGGAGCTGCCGTCTTTCGTGCTCCGTACTTTCTAGCTTCTCCCACAAAGGCCAACCCTGAAAAAAAATAGAAAAAAAAAGTTTAATCAAACTCGTTTATACTCTATCCACAGGTACATTTTCCTATGCTTCCTTCAGAGTTTTACCAAAATATAGCACTTGCTTAGAATGAATCAGAAAAATCTTCTTCCCTTTGCGTTTGCAAGAAAAGGGGACCAGCAATTAAACGATTGTAACACAAAGAAAAATCAAATTTTGAATAGTACTAAGTAATATTACACACATTTTTTAATTTAACCATTATACCTACTTAATTTATGCATGTGGTTTGTTTTCACTTGAAATTTCTACCCGGGGTTGGAATCCAGTCTCAGATTGGACGGGACCGGTTGACTGGTAGAGAATGCTTCAATTTCCGCCAGCTATACTGATGCCTATATGTATTATAGAAGAGTGTTATTTATATTATTTTTTTCAGCGAACGTCTTGTTAACTGCGGTATACAAGTAACGCTTAATGACACTACAAATACAGCAGCTGTTTCTTTCATGCTTTCATTAAATTTTACTGCTGACAGGGGACCTTCTCAGTTGCCGCTTAAATGGTTTAGATAGCTATTATTATTAAAGACAAACAATATTAATCTATTCTCAATTTGATCACAGATAAATTTAATTTTGAAAAAGAATCTCCACCTTCCATTTGAATATAGTGCCTACCAAAAGCTTTCTGCGGCAATTATGAGGCGCTTTTCATTTTACACTTGTTTCTATGAAGTTGATGATCTTTACAAGTAGTTTATGTGTGTGAGTATTAAATACATAACATTACAGTAGTGTTTGTAATGTTTTTTATTGATTTAATCTATTTTTATGCATAATTTTAAAAGAATATTAGCATTCGCCACTCCTTCTCTATATGAACTATAAGTGTGCAAAATTTTATAAAAAAAAAAAAAAAATAACACTCTTCTATACATAGGTGTCAGTATAGCCGGCGGAACTTAATGCTTGAAGCATTGTCTACCAGTCAACCGGTCCCGTTTATACTCCTCCGTCCGCGCAATTTTCGTAAAAATAGTCACAAAGTTTTCCCTTCATGTATTTATATATAGATGTATTATTTTAGCGAAACTGTCAATTAAAACAAACTTTATCCATACAGGTTTATGGAAAATTCTAAACTAGTGGATTTGCTACAGAATTGACTTCAAAAAAAAACATTACATTAAAATAACTGTAGGTACATTAAAACAATACAAATCAATTGCTAGAAATAATTGGAAGTATATTTATTATTGTTATTGCAAGAAAATATTGTTGTTATATTGATAAACAATAGCCACAGTCCTCTAATGGTGTTATGTGGTATGTGGTAAGGTCGCATGCAAGTTTTTAATAGCCATCATTAATTGTAATCCCTTGGAGACCAGGCAATGATGATCAAGGACAACTCTTTGTATCAGGAGAACCCTACCTTCAGAAATGGTCCCAAGAATCTCGAAGAAGAAGAATATTTTAGTTATGGTTTCATAGTTTCAACATGTTATCTTTTTCACCATGATGTCAAGAAGCTGGAAACTCCCTTTACGCCCCACTCAGGGGCATAGGGAGGCAACATGAGCTCTCCATTGCGCTCGATCTTGCGCAATGTTTATAACCTCCTACCACACCACGTCCAGATTCCTCAGCTCTGCTTCGAAGGAGCGGAAAACAGTATGAGACAGTATCCTCGTCTTCGGGACCCTGATGGGAGGAAGAACTACGCTCTCCTCGGCCAACTGTCATTCGGCATCCATAACACATGTCCCAGCCAAGTCCATCTCCTCCCCATAATGGTAGAGGTGATGGGCTCACGCTGGGAGCGCTGGCGTATAGCGTCGTTCGTGATGCGTGGTGGTACCATCTTACACCCAAAATTAGTAATATAAGACTGGTGTTCTCAAGGAAGAAAATGTCCAATGGGAAATAAATAGAAGCAATCAGCCATATCAGAATTTAAAACAACAGGAGAAAACAAGATGGACGAAAAAAAAGATGTTGCAGATAACATAATTAGATCAAATTTATTAGCAACAGTAGAAGCGTAAGAATAGGAGAAAAAAAAATAGAGTTGATGCTCTTTGCCTACTCTATATGGAACTTGGTAATAATATACATATGTGACAAAAAGACAGAACGACTTCATCTTAAGACTAGTTGATGGCAACACACGAAGAAGAGGACATTCTGACTTTAAATTCTGTTTTGGATCAAGTAAGTAGGTACGTTTTAAAATATATATTTCTTGCATACCCTCAACATCTACAATACAATAGGAATTCCTCAAGTCTGCGACACCGACCTTGCTTTCAAACGGCAACAAAGCCTGCCATTGCATGATTATTGCTACATAGATAACAATCGGATTGATTCGAGTATATAAGAACAACAAAAAAAACGGTTAAGTTATAGCTAATTGGCTTGTGAGCTAGATAAGTGCTAGACTTATGGCTCACGAGCCATTGTCTATTGATTATTCAAATACATAATATGGGAAACACAATGACAGAATGCAAAAATGTTTATTACGTCTCGTGCCGTGTTAATTTCTTTTTCTTTTTTTTGGCTTGATCATACTTACACAGCCTTCTTTTTGTGTCCAGTATTGGAAAATGCTTCCCTGTGCCCGTAGACAAATTCAAATTGGCGTTTGACTACAAAGGAAGATTTCGCCAATGTGTATAGTGCGAAAAAAATAACTGTCCACTGGAACATATAAACAATTAATTAAACCAAATAAAGACACTTGTATAAAAATATAAAAAGCGGACAGTTAATTTTCTTCCTACTCTACATTGTCGGAAGAATTCGTTTGTAGTCGATCGCCAATTTGAATTTATCTAGGACCGCTGTTCTCTTGAACTTCTATAAATGTCGGAAGCGACTATTTTTCAGTACAGGCCCGCCATTCTTTCAATATCGTCGGACCATTTTTTAACCACATCTGTTACCACGGACTGGACATAAGTAAGACAAAAATCATGATAGTGGGCCAAGCTTGACTTCTGGAAGTACAGAACGACCTGACTAATGTCGAAACTGTCAATGAGTTTGTGTATCTCGGATCCAAGCTTGCCACCGAAGGCACATGTGAGGGTGAAATTAGAAGACGCATTGGCATTACCAGAAGCGCTATGACAAAACTGAAAAAAATCTGGAGCGACAGAGGAATTTCAGTGGCAATAAAGGTCCGTCTTGTGAGGGCTCTTGTCTTCCCCATATACCTATATGAGGTGGAGACACGGACAATGAAGAACAGAGACAAGCAGCGCATAGAAGCGTTTGAGATGTGGTGTTGGATGATTCGTATGCTCCGAATATCTTGGACTGCGAGGAGGAATAATTCGTCGATATTGAACGAGAATGGTATAATTGAAAGACTCTCGGCTTTCTGTGTCTGACGGGTTCTTCAGGCACACTGCTAGGCGTGACTCCAACAGCCTTGAAAAACTGATAATGGTAGGCAGTCGAGGGGAGGAGAGGTCCAGGCAATGTGATGGCTGGACCAGGTCAGGGTTACATTGGGGTCAACGATAGCCGAGGCGATACAATTGGCACAGTGCAGGGAGGATTGGAGAAGCATCGTCAGGGATGCGGAGACCAGACTGGCATTAGGTCACGACCTTCAGTAATGAAGAAAGCAACCAAAAATAAGAAGTACCCTCGGCCCTTTCCCTTTATATTCAAACATTCGTTTTTCGGTCCCTAAGGGAAATATTCAACATCCTTCTCTACACTGTTCTTTATGTGACCCGAAGTTAGGGCATAATACTTTTACTGAGAGCGGAATATCTCAAACCTGTAGGAGAGCACCGGGAGTATACACCATACATGCATGTATTTCTTTTTCAGATGAATGGGGATTTTAAGGACGTTTGATGATTTTAGCCACATTCATCCCGTCCTAAGCATCATCGATTTCCAGTTCAGCTTCCGTATCCCATCATGACGTATCGTATGACCAGAGGTTATGATTCTCTGCAGTACTTGGCGGTCCACATCATGTCTTCAAGAAACAGATTTCCAGAGTTCTTTTTAAGTTAATTCACTAATTTTCCTTTCCTCCCTTCTTTTCCTTCCCTTCTTCTCGTACTCTCCATTCGTGTTTGTGTTGTCTTTCTCTGTTTTCATAATTCACTTGTGCTAAAAGTTTTTCTTTTTAGTAGTTTTTTTTTCTTCTTCAAAACAATCATGATGAACCTATTTCAATTAATAATACACCATGTAACATGTGACACATCTTGATGGAGGTCAACTTAGTTCAAGGCCATAACATTGTATTGTTTTTACTTTTAAAGTATATTATGCAATGTGTTTGTTCAAAATAAATAAATAAAGGCCGTGGGTTCGAAATCCAGTGCAGATTATCTTCCCCTTTTCACAGTCCATCCAATACAGACCTCAATCTTAACCCGGGCTTTGAATTGGGACAGAACCAGGAAAAATAAGTCATTTTTGTATGACAAAAATTTGCTTGTCATAGCAACGTTAAAAATTATTCGCTGTGTACCTATTAAGTAATTAATTCTTACACATTGTATGTAGGTAATGTCATGAACCTCAGATTAAATACGTGACAACAGACAGACCTACGCGAAAGCACAGGGGCAGCATCAGTGAGGTCACCCGCCCCGCTCTTGCCCAGAGCATTCTAGAGAACTACTAGATAAGCAATTCAAAATAATAATGATAATAAAAATTTGGTTATTTTGTCATTTTCAAAAGACGAAAACAAATTGGACGCAATATTGTTTTAATTTTAAAATTGCAGAATTTATTCTTCTTCTTTTTACTTTCGAAGAATCAAGAGTGTTCATTTAAAGGAGTTGTCTCTTGCGTAGCTGAACACCAGCTCTCCCTTTACCTTTGCGGAATTCATTGCCCGTGATTGCTTGTTCTATAATCATCCGGTCCCGTCCAATCCCAGACAGACCAGTCTGTGGTAGAAATATTTCAAGTAAAAAAGTTAAGCATTCCAAGAAGCTACTCTGACGAAAAAAAGATAATTAATTCTGAAACATTAAAATAAAAACAACACATAATAAAAACAACACTGCGGTGAATTTGTTTTGCTATTTGATTAGAAAAATGTCCAATTTGACTTTAAAAAAAGTACCGTTTGAATTGAAAATGTTGTATTTCATTTGAGAAATGTTCAATCTAATAATGTAAAAGAAAGTCGGATTAGTGCGGACACATATAACTCGAGATCGGCTAAACAGGTTTTTATTATTTTTGGTTTATTGGATTATTCTGCGCTCCGGATAACAGAAAAACGGGTATTAAATAATATAAAAATTAGTATGGAACGGATTTACTGGCAACAAAGACTCCGTCTTTGAAAACAAAATTTACTTGCAACCGTAGAGTTTCAAAACGTTGGTACGCAGATTTTTGTTACAATTTCTTTTGAGCTTTCGGAAATAATTTTTTTTAAATTCGAACATATTTTAAACGTATTTTTGTATAAATTACAAATTAGTAAGGACTGCAACAGGACAATGTCTGTCGGTAAAGCCAGTTAAAATAAAATAAACCTGTACTTACTGAAATGAAATACTATCTAAAGGCGACCCTGCCCCACACTAGCCTTACTGCGCAGTTCACAAATTTATCACCTCCGAGGCGAATGCGCAGAACGCCTGAATAATTATTTAAATTGCGCATGTTATTTTGTTTGCTCAATTTGTTGTCAAACACCATTATATTGTGTGTTGTGTTATTTCTCATAATACGTTTTAAATCGACGGCTGACTTAGAGTGATTTTCATACGTCATTATTATTAATTCCACGTAACTTTTATTGGGGTAAGCAGAGAGACCGAAAATATTGATTTGTATTGATGAAATACCATCCATGATGTAGTATGGGTGTGAAACATGGACATGAACGAAAAATCTTTGTATGTTGGAATAAATACTGTGGAAATGAGATCACTGCGTAGGATATGCGGAATAAGACTGATTGATAAGGTGAGGAATGATAATATGAGAAAGGAATGGGGGATGGATGTTAGCGTAGTGACTAGAATGAAAGTGAATAAATTAAGGTGGTTTGGGCATGTAGAGAGAATGAACGAAGAGAGAATGACTAAAAGGATATATAAATCTGAAAGAATGGGTGCACGCAGACGTGGCCGACTTCGAATAACATGGTCCGATCATATCGGTGCCGTCTTAGAGGAGGGCCAAGTCAGGAGCAAAAGAAATAGGAGAGCATGTATGCTGAATGTTATGCGTTTGGAAGAAGCGAAAGAGGTTTGTTTGGATAGGAAAGAATGGAAGTCCGTACTCTCTGCCTACCCCTTTCGGGGAACGGCGTGATGGGTAAAAAAAAGTATTGATGACAGAACTAGCTGATCCGGCAAACGTTGTTCCGTCACGTACAATATTTTTTTGCACTCGCATGATAAATCTATAAAGACCAAATGGTTCAAAGAACTATTTATCGCAAATATTAAGTACATAGAATCATATATAGCAATATTCATGACACGCATTTCCTATGGCATGAATCTCTGGCTTAAAAGACAGAGACAAATAATATAGCGCTGCGCGTCGTTCAGTTTTTCTTCGTAATTATTTTACATATAAATAAGTATAAGTTTCCTTTAACAGATAACGCATTTCAGAACAACAAATTGACATTTTAAACCCGACTTTTAAGTTAGACTCGTTATTGGCACTAAAGTCGACTTCAATCTTTTAACCCCAGGGGTTCATAGTAAATTTCGTGGCGCTGTAGCTGTCACAAATTATGTACATTTGTATACACAGAAAAAAAAAATATCTCAGGTCAAGAGGATTTCTCTTAAGTTGAGAAACTACAATTTCATATATAACGAAAAAATTATTTTCTCAACCTTAGAAAATTTTCATCTTCGTTGAAAAAATTATAATTTTCAGACCAAGATTTTATTTCTCAATTCAAGAGAGATATCATTATATAAGAAAAAAAATTCTCAAGGTGAAGAAAAAAAAATTTAGTTCAAGAAATTAAAACTCTCAAAACAAGTATTTAAACGTAAAATTCTCAATTCAATAATACATATTTCTTCATTGAAGATATGAAATTTCTCAAAATAAGCTACTATTTTTTTAACGTAAGAATACATGCTCTTCATGAAAGAGTATTAATTCTCGGAACAAGTAAAATATTTTCTCAATCGAAGAATGAAGTTTCTCTGAATGAAATTTAAATATGCTTAAAGTGAGAGAGTCATATCTTAATCCAATATGTTAAACCTCTTTATCAAAAACTTTATGTTTCTTCCTAATAATAAATAATTTTTTGATGTACATAAGAGTATTATTTTTTATTTCAATTTTAAAGGTGGCTACATACCATGCAAAGTTGTCAAAATTTTTTATTTACAATATTGTGAATATTTAAAGATGGTAAATAAAAAAAATCAACAACTATACATGATGTTAACATGTAGCTACCTTTAAAAGTGAAATAAAAAATAATATTCTTATGAACATCAAAAAATTATTTATTATTACGAAGAAACATAAAATTTTTAATAAAGAGAATTAACATACTAATTGGATTAACGTAATATGTGTATCGAGCCTGTAAGGAGTCTGTTAAAAAAACACAATAAATTTTATTTTATTTATTTATTTTTTCAATTTAAGGCGCTAGCCGTGTATGTATTTATGCATATTTTTATACAATTCGTCAAACAACAAAGCTTTGACAGACAGATGGAAGTGTAAAATAGTTATCAGGAATGTAAAATCGCATCGCCAGATGAGTATTCCAGTCGAAAGCGATTCTACTACATCCATCGTCATTTGTATAAAATTTTAAAATAAATAACAATATTAAAGACAATTATACAACAGTAATAAGCCCTCCAATTCTAAACATTTACACAAAAATAAATTATTTAATTCATTATGGATATATAATATGAAAATAGTGAAATAATTTTTGTCAGATCAAGTGAGAAATTCGATTAACATGTAGATATGATATTTAAAAAAAAAATTAAGAATGTCTAAATATAAGCAGGTCAAGTAAACAAATTATAATGCAGTAATGACAATGATAGTGATAGTGAGTCAGTTAGTAATTAAAGTTAAGTTAAATAATTTACTTTATCAAATTATTTCAGTCAATAAAGGTAGAAAGTTAATTATAATTAGGTAATTAAAATAAACATTTGCAGTTTCAATAAAATGTAAGTTTTTGTAGATTCTACAGTGTGAATTAAATAACACACAGTTGCACTTTCACAAAATTTATATTGAATCTCGAGCGCTTTCGTCCAACTCACGCAGACATTGTCAAGAGACTAAATTACAATAACAAAAAATCAAAGAGAAGACAATCATGGTACCACGGTTGTGGGAGAGGATATTTACAGATGACAAACATTATTATTATTATTATATATATACATACATTGGTACATATTATTGTTGGGTGGGATCATTAGAAAGTAAACATTGGAAATGTGTGACCGAAATATTATGAATTTTGAAGTTGGTTAATTATAGGGTAAACATAAATTGATTAAACTTAACTATGAACATATTATTTCTAAGATAATAGAGGAGATGGTGTAGGGACTTGAATATTAACAATAGTGTCGCGATTTTTATGTATTTCGAGGGTTTCCAGGCCTAATCTACGGTACTTGTGTTCCTCCGAGTGTAACACCCTGACATTGTTCATACCAAATGCATGGTCATGTTCAATGCAATGGTCTGCCATCTCGGAGTAACCAGTTAGACCTCGAAACGCTCTATGATGTTCTTTTAGTCTAGTGGTTATGGGTCTGCCAGTTTCACCAACGTATGTAGCTGGACAGTCACTACACCATAGCATATATACACCACCTTCATCCATGCTATCTTTTTTATCTTTATTGTTAAACAGTAATTTATTAAGATTGTTTTGCGTGTAAAAAGCACTTTTATAATATTTTTTTGTGAAGTTACTAGTTGTATCAGAGACTTTCCCGGTATATAATATTTTTCTCCATGGTACATCTTTGATACTGTGTTGTGGGACATGTGGGTATATATATTGGGTGGTTATCAGTTTTAATTGTTTAGTTTTGATTCATAATAATGAACTTTCACTACGTAAATACACAAACCCTCCAAATATTCTACAGTGTACCTACCATCAGTTCTTAAATGATAATCATGCTAAAAAAATACATTTGAATCACATCTACAAATTAATAATTTTACTGAAATATAGGTATGCTTCACTGAGTTAATACAAGAGTATGTAATTTATGATATTTATATTTTACACCATTAACTGAATACCATTCAACATAACTTTTTCTTGACAATTAAATTTTTTTTTTTAAATTATGGAGCTTCCAAAGAAGATATTCCTTCTTCTTCGATGGCGCTACAGCTCAAATCGAGCCTGGGCCTCCTGAAGATAACTCCTCCTGTCCTCTACTGCGGACCGCCAATCCGTCACCTGCATAAGCTGTGCCGCACCCTTCCTAATATTGTCTTCGCATCTGAGCCTAGTTCTTGCAACTAATCTTACACTTGGATGACACTCGAGGAACCTCCTGGTGATGTCATTCTCTGCAGATGCCCGGCTCACTTCTTCTCGTTATCTGAAAAACAATATTCCATTACTATGTATCTCAATAAGATCACGGCCTGCTCACGAAGATAAATGATGAAGATAATATTTTTTACTAGAGTGGCAAGTTGTACAATTGTAATTTTTTTACATTCTTTATAAATTACAATACCATTTATTGTTATTATATAATATAGGTAATATTTTAACTGTCAGTAACAAAGAAAGAGGAAATTGTGAAGTAGAAAATGTCAAGTGTAATGACTTACCAACACATTATTTCTGGGATCCTCCAGAATGGGCCATTGACTCAAAAACGTTGCCTCTGTTTTATCAGTTTGTGTTCTTCGTGCCTCTGTTTTATCAGTTTGTGTTCTTCGAAATTGAAATGTTGATTTCCACTTTCTAAATAGGTACTTCATCCCATGGTTCTCTCTTAAATTTAAACCATATTAAATCTTCATCGTGGTACGAATCTAAAAAATAATAAAATATATACATAATTTGTAGAAAATAGAAGCAAAGCCGTTTATTGGCAAATAAATAAATAATAATTACTAACCATTGATTTCTTCGAGAGGTGATAATTATTGTTTCTGGATTCGGCAGTCTGATTCAGCGATCTTCATCACACAAGATGTTTCCTACATTGTCTATAAGCTTGCTCTAGACTGCGATGTACTTTCTTCTTATTGCCTCTTTAATTGGTCTTGCGAAGTATGACCTCTCTGCTTTTTTGGAAATTAATGGGTAGTCCTATGACTTTTATATTCTATTCATCATTTATTATACGGCTGAAACGACAAAATAATTATTTAACTTAACATGTCTTATAACATAGAAACCACTGTCAATGATTCATACTCAAACGGGCTCATACAAATTTTAGGTTAGATTGTCCAAAACCGGTGGTATACGCTAATACATACTTCAATGAACATTTTTGACAGTATAATATACAGATATACACTAAAATAAGTCGCAAAAGGTAAAGCTTTAGTTGAGTCATTCCTAACGATTTCAAAGTTATTTTATATACGATCTGAATAGGTTAGGTTGAAGGTTGGTACGTAGTTAAAAAGTCGGGTTAGATTAGGTTAGTAAAATAACTAAACTAAAGTTTTACCTAGCAAAAGTACTAAATTATACCATAAATATATTCATATACATTCTATAAATGAAAAAAAATCGATTACTTAACATATTTTTTATGATTGACCATTGAAAAGTTTTAAACATACTTACATAAACAATGTATTCAACCGACAAAAATGTTAGTGCTTTCTCTTCCGACACTGAAGACTTTAAATCATAAAACACTTCGTCATTCGGATTAAACAAATTATCACTCTTCCTTTTACAAAACTTCACACCGAATCGCACAAAAAAAACTAGATTTATAACAAAAAATAATCGTACACCATCATAATACTTTCTTGACAGTTGAGGTTGACGACAACACAATGACAATACATATCAAACCCGAGTAACGACACGAAGATTGCCGAATGGTCGGAGTATCGTTAAAAGCCGAACTATGACATTCCTGCATACTATCCGAAGACGCGTCGATGCCGTCGCAAAACATACCTAATGGAAATCCCCGTTTATATGGATAGCGGACACAAAATAAATTTACGCTCGGGGCTCGGCTCTTCATTTGAGACTATAATTTCTTGAATCAACAAAACGTTTTCTTCAATGAAAGTTTTGTGTTTTTACTTAATCCAAGATATTCAAATTACTTAGAATGAGATAAAATCTCTTAGATCAAGAAAACAATGTTTATTAAAATGAGAAAAAAAATTCTTTGATTGGAGATATGTGGTTTACTTAATTCAAGGAAATATTCTTAACTTAAGACAATAAACTCTTGAATTGCCTGAGACAGTTTAAATTCTTGGATTGAGAGAATAAAATCCAGTTGTTTTTTCTGTGTACGGTGACACTGTGGACAATAATGACCGAAATAGGGTGGAAAACATGGCAAAACGGGAAGAATATTAATATGGTTTTACTGATTTAATTTACTAATTCATAAATTATAATAATAAATTTACGACAAGAACGACACATTGATGCTTTATTGAGTATCGAAATTGACAGATTAACAAAAATTCCACAAAAATATTTGTAAACACCTGTGTTTTCCATAGATTTGCATGGTCACTATCAACCGCTACCAACATTAAAATATATTACTCATAGTATGTAGGTATATGGAATATACATGACTACATGAGTCTTGTGATCGGATTTCAAAAAAAAAATAGATTTCGCTGAAATTAATTTTCTCGACGTTTTCGAGCGTATATATTCCAAAAATGCAAAAAAAAAATTTCTTTAAAAAATTTCCTCGTACCCGAACCTCAAAAATGTGTGCGCATCCATAACTCATAGTAATTCTTATCCGATTTGATTGAAATTTGGTAGAACGGTTAGCCCCTCGATGTAGATGAGTCAGTAAAATGTTGAGATCTGTACCTTCAGGGGAACCCTCTTAAAGTATCCAAAGAAAATTTCACTTGTTCTAGAAAAAGGGCTAAAAAAGAAAAAAAAAGTCTTCGATTCTCATAAAATTTGGTATACGGGTTGGTCTTATGCACCTACACAAGCACGTAAAATTTGAGGTCCGTAACTTCAGTGGGTCCCCCTTAAAGTACCGATTAATATTGAATGTGTAGTTCTAAAGTAGATAATAATTGTCTTCTGGCTGTTATAATATACTATGTGTTCTGGGCTACCCTAGGTTAGCAGCTTTTTTTTTATGCAACGAGTCAACTTAAAGGATACTTTAAATTTTAAATGTTCCTTTAGCTAAAGAGTTATTTAGTAACTTTTTTTGATACCGGCCGTAAGAGTCAACGTGGTTTTGAATAGCCTGGAGCCTTCTACAAGAAATAGTACATATCAAACGCAAATACTTTTTTTTTAATTGGATGGATAGTCTCTGAGATAAAACAGTTTCAGCTGTATATATAATAAGTAGGTATAGATAAAAACCAAACAAACAATAAATAGATAATATATAAAATATTGTAATATTATTTATCGACACAGCGGCCTTGCGTTGCGTAATATGCGCGAACTGTATGCGTAGAATACCAAACACCACCATACATTTATTATTATTGTACTGGCGTTGTAGGACGTTGCGTCGTTGTCGTTCGTGACATTATCGAGCCACGTGTGCGCGAGAGAGCTCGCAGACGAGTTCACGGCACACAAACAGCTGATGGACGAAAACATGCGCAACAACAACAACATGATCGCCAAAAATTTCCGTTTCGCGGTGAAACATAATAATGTGGGCATTTTGGATCAATGCGGGTGAGAAAGAGGGCTCATGATGATGCTCATCTTGCGTTGATCAGCACTTTTTGGTGATGCCGATGCTAAGTATGATCGCGAATAGGGAGTAGAGAGAATGGTCGCTGGAGTTTTGAAATAATGGAATGGTAACTCAAACTGAATATTATTTAGGTTAAAGGTTGCCAATTCTCCAGATTTGATCGGTCGAGTATAGATCCTTATCCGCAGCCAGGAGGGCAATATCTTCTACGTACTGGAGCATAGTAAACTAGATACCAATAATGTGCGGTGAATAAAAAAAAGAAATAGGACGCGGACCAATACTGATCCCTGTGGTAGGTCGTTTTTTAAGAATTTTGGTGTTTTTTTTTTCAATCTACGAAGTGTATTCTTTTAAGATGAACTAATAGATATTAAATCTACTTGAAACAAAGAAATCATTTTATATAATATAGCGAGACCGACTTAACAACCTCGTCCGATAAAACTTCACGTGTAACGGTCTGAAGAAGAATGACTTGTAGAATGAATCATTCGCTCA
Source organism: Mystacides longicornis (assembly GCA_963576905.1). Lineage (NCBI taxonomy): Eukaryota > Metazoa > Arthropoda > Insecta > Trichoptera > Leptoceridae > Mystacides > Mystacides longicornis. The sequence continues at coordinate 24,534,423 of OY756437.1, forward strand.
TATGCATCATCAGAATCTCGATCTAAAGGAAGGTCAAGACAGGTCATCGTAGAATCAACGCAAAATTTTAGCACAAGAAGAGTAAAAAAATCCCTCATTTGCTCATTATTCCATAAAAGAATACCGATTTAAGAAAAAAAAAAGGTTATCAAACTCCATCTGTTTGACAAAGTGAGGTCCGTTGTACGTTGTCCATTTCAAAGTCATGAGGGAGAGCTATCAATTACAATATATTATCTAGATGACAAAGCAAAAATTATGAAAGATGAAGATGGTCGCGGTACTGAAGTATGACACCAAAGATTTTCAGTACGCGGTACCAAAACGACGATCGAACCAAAAACAAACTACTTTATAATATTGTTGAAACTTTATTATTTTGAGTTATTTGTTTGCTTTTATGCCCTTAAGTAGCCCATTTCAATAAAAGATCAGGTGCGTTCACCGTTCGACCTTGGATGATTCGGCCGCTCCTACGTTCCCATGTCATTCCATACAATATTGCGTTTCGTGGGTTTGAGAGTTTGCAATGATACTGCGCAAACAAAAGAAACAAGCATATAACACACAAAAGGCATCCGGTTTATGCCGGTTGAAAACGGATTTAAGAACAAAACAACGAAAATGAAGTGCTACAAATTATAAAGATCAATACAACTTAGTTGAACGACTTATCGATAATCCACAATAGCTCTTCTTTGTTGGAATAATCGATCTTGTTTTATGATGTAGGACAAAGGGAATCAACCTTAAAAGTGATAAGAGACGGTATTCACCAACAAGAAAGGTGAGATTCTTTAGATCGAATATTTGGGCCGCGCATTTGAACGAAAGAAAAGACAAAGGAGTAAGAGTTGCTACGTAGAATCTAAACATGGACAAAGAGGTAAGAGTTTGTTGTAAAGTCTGGAATGCTAAGTGCAATATGGACTGGAGAAAGGATTAAAAAGTTGTTACGTAGGACGCAGACTCCGAAAAGGGAGTAAAATTGCCAGCGAATTACTACCACTACGAGAACACACAGACATTTCAACTGCTGAATTGTTTTACGGTTAAATCCTAAGGATATAAATGGAAACGTTGACGTTATCAAAGCAATGAATACCAATTTAAATGATAAGATAATAGAAAATTCGACAGTGGAACATTAAGCTTTAGAAGAGAGACAAACTAGAAAGTATGGTGCAAGGAAAATAAGAGAAAACTCAAAAGAGGATATTTGAAGAAAGTGTGACAAACGGAACTAATGGGATAATAAGTGTTGAAGAAGAATAAATAACAAACACAGTAGAAATAAGACATAAGCATATGAGAAAAACGCAAGCAAGACAGGAGAACATTAAGCATTAGAAGAGAGAGACAAACTAGAAAGTGTGGTGCAAGGAAAATAAGAGAAAACTCAAAATTAGACATTTAAAGAAAGTGTCACAAACGGAACTAATGGGATAATAAGTGTCGATGAAGAATAAACAACAAACTTGGACTGGCTTTGAGAAATCATCCAAGAGGTGGACATTACGATATAATGATCACCAACATATTAATTAAGAGCACGCGATACCAGAGCAAGGGTATATAAACAAACAAACCGAAGGAAGGGTTCTCCAGATGCAAAGCGCTCTCTTAATTATCCAATATTCTAACCCAGTTTTTTTAAGCGATCCACTAGCGTGTTCAACAAACATAATATTGGACGGAGATTGGTGGTCGTTCATAACCAACAATGGGGTTAATGAAGGATATAAAATGATACGTGAACATTGCGAACAAGATTTATATTGTTCGTGTTGCAGTGGCAATAATATTATTCTTAAGGTCTTATTTAAGTATATTCTGGTTAGTGTAGTTGATTTCTTGTATTGTAAACTTATGTAACTGTACCGTTGTAAGGTGCCTGCTTTTTCTTGAATGCTCGACCAAGAGGTAGCTAATGCACAAGTCTTCCTAAAGTTTTGAACAATGGGATGTCCATTTCATATTTTTATCCACTAATGGACGACTCATAATTATTTTATTAGCAATGTTTCCACAAGGGAAGGAGCCAATGGTAAAGGATGGTTATCCAAAAAATCTCTCTAATCTGACTAATGAATCTGAGAATATTGCTCGAAGAGTTGGAGTTAATACTTACTGTCAATCGTCTCAAGAGTTTATAAGCATTTCTTTAAATGACTATAGCAAATGTAATTCTAATAAACAGCATTCTTCATAATGCATTTGAGTTTGAAAATGAGAGCAGATCAAATCTAGACACGGAGGATCAAAGTCACCGAGGATGAGCGAAAGTGTCAAAAAAACGGAAGATGCTTACATCCAACCGCTGAGTGATAATGACTCAAAAAAGTTTCAACTCCTGGCAAATATTATATAGGCCGAATTCAGACAAGTGTTAATCAATTACGTGTGCCAATCGTGCGTACCGGAGTTATGTAAACCAGAAATATCTATCGACACTGATGAAGCCGCGTCCATAATCATGGTTTGCGTTGAACGAGCCAATGATTAGAAAGCTATTGGGGACAATGTTGCGAATATCATAATAATTAGTATCGTCAACATTATTGCGAACGAATCTTGCTAAATCAGTGGACCAACACCGATTATTGATAGAAATATTATTGTCATAGGAATAACAATAACACAGCGAAATAATACCGCAACAATGAAAACAGGTTTTAAAACTAACGCTAAGCAAGCCAGTGTTCGACGTCAAGGCTTTAGTAAAGATTCTTATCTCGAGTCTAAGTAAAGAGAGGCAGTAAGTGTGTACAATATGCACATATATTAAAGCGTGAACTAGAAAAGGGAGACGTATTCTATAATCTAAAAAAAGGATTGGTATAAGTCGAAATGAATTAAAAATGGGGTGCATGGTGTGGCCGTTTCTGTCATAGTAGAGTGCCTAGCTACATGAGATGAGGTGGAAGCATTAGGAGGTAAGACGATGGAAATATTAAAAAAAAGTTTAAACACTCAGAAAACAGAGACAAATTACGATGGACGAAACCAGTGAGTGCGGATGTCTCAATGCTGGGGAAGAGTATATTACATGAAGACAATAATAGTAGTACCAGACGGAGGAGGATTCACTCAAGCTGCACTCAAGGGTGTTGGAACCGTACCTGATTGGACATGGACAGTATGTCCTGTCTATCTGTTTAACTATCTATTCCGAGCTGCGACCTCAAGCAGATCAATCGATATTTTTCAATTGTCCACAACACGGACAAACGTGAGATTGAGACCTTTGTATCGTATGTGCGAAGGATAGTATGATTAGGTTAGGTTATACACTACAGATTATAATCTTTAAAGTTTTCTGGATATATTTGGCAACCCTCATCATGCCTTCGAGAAGCAGACATTCAGGGTACTAAGCAATCTTACTAATTTGCAATAGCTTGATGATTGTTTCACTCCCACTTTCATCAATTTATTTATTTATAATGATAAGGAGGACTATGAAGTGATACGTAATGCAAATATGAACGTTAAGAATCGCCGCCATCCCATGGATAATGGTCAATTAAGCAGCACACAAACAAAGAGATGGACGGACAGATGAAGCTAACCCAAACTCTTAAATCACACGACCTAACCTAAGAAGAAGACCAAGAAATCATAAACATAAAAAGTAATGTCCTTGCATTGATCGAAGAGATCACACCATTGTGCACTTACATATTATAAAAGAAGACAATCAGGAAACAAAAGAATGGCAAAACGGGTCGCGGCAATTAACCGCAAACGATCAGTCGAGTAGACACGCAGACGCCATAAAAGATGTGTGATCATGATCATCATACGTAATAATATGGCGAATGGCAACACTATACCTTGTTACTTGGTTAATGCTATAATTTCCCAGAAATGAAAAGCGCCCGTAATATCACGAACGAAGTATTCTTTAGAGACAAATACAACAAAGCATTTTTGTCTCTTTCACTCTTGGCAGTGAAATAATATATATGAAAGCGCGAAGGAGACGGCGTAAACTGGAAGCGTAGCTGGAAAAAAAAACAAAGTGCATTTTGTATTATCCTGTTGGAAAATAGCCTAAGGAACCTCGATGGTATCACTCGTAAGTGTTTTAGTTAGCGTTTTGTACCGTATTTTGACAGAGATACTCGCTTTTGACGTCATTGCACCACGTGATCACAAGACAGCGGTTTTCAAGTGCTTTTAGATTTATATTTAAACTTTGACTACAATTTTCATTATAAGTATAGCGGATCTGCTCAGGAGACAGTGATAAAAAATGATTTGCCGAAACTTTCAAACCCTATATTAATAATTAGTACCTTATGTTGAATTTACGATTTTATTGCGTATTACGGCCGTTAAGTTGCGGGTCCGCTTTTCTAGGACACAATGCATTTAAGCAAACAGCTACCAACAGAACTGATGTGGGTAGGTGCAATAATATAATATGTAATGTTTCGATATTTACAGTGTTCTAAGGACGCCGAGTCGTTAAATAATATTTTATTTGAAGGCTGTTTTTGTCACGGCGTTTTTGGAATTTTTGTGCATTTTCTGGTTCATTACAACCAACTAGCTTTCCCGACAGACGTTGTCCTGTGTTCCTAACTATGAATATTGAATTTGTATGGCGATGAATTAATTATCATTTGACCAATGTGATTCCGAACGATGCGCCTGTTTTAAACCATGTATATTCCATCCGCATTCTGTCAATAATATCAATTGACAATAATTTCTGTCAAACTTTCAAAATTGGAATAAATATTATAAGGTAAAAAGTACTAATAAGGTTGTCTACGTAGAGTTTTCTTTAATTTTCTAATTTTCCATGCATTATTCTTATTTTTATTTTCTTCAAAAAGGACATTCTCCTGATAAAATGTCGTGTAGGCTTTTATCAGGAGAATGTCCTTTTAGAAGAAAAAAATTAAGAAAAATCCATGGAAAATTAGATAATTTAAGAAAACTATAAAAATGGAGAGCTATTTCCCGATCTCATCGCATCACGCCTAAACGTCTGGATCGATTTCGCTAATTCTTTTTTTGTCGTGTAGGCTTTTATCCGGAGAAGGTTGAAATAGAAAAAAAGTGCATGGAAAATTCGAAAATTATTGAAAACACAGAAAGTAGGTAATCTTTTTAGTACTTTTTGCAAAATAATTCTTGCAAATTAATCTCTATTTTTCATTTTATTATTAAATTTCTACTTGTTGCATACATGATATTTTTCGACATGAACATGTTGAGAATTCTCATGATTAGGAGTTTCGGAGACAAACATTACCACCTAATGGCAAACGTTGTTAACGTAAAGTGATCACACTAAGCCAGCCTTCAAAATAACAGTAGACGGTCGTAAGCCCGTAGTGGTTTGATCCATTTAAAAATCGAACATTAGTAATGAATTGTTAGTCATTAGTTGTTATTTTTTCTCTAATAATATTTGTACTCAGGGGTAAACCTCTCCTATTTCTCCCACCACTCACCTGGCCTCCCTTGAGGACGGAATCGATGTGTTCGATTCACGTCATTCTCGGTCGGCCACGCTTTCTTACACCTTTCCTTTCAGACTTATAAATAGAATAGAATACCTAATAATAATAACGAAATCCATCTAGATATTATAGCTAGTACAATCAACATTAGACGTGCAATAAAAAAAAACTAATCGGCTATTAATTATGCGAATAGTATCGTAGTATCGTCATATTATTGAGAATGCAGAAGCGCACTTAATGTTAATAAAGAGTCTTGGGCAGCAACAACGCAAAGAAGGCAGAGGGCGGAATTCGCGAATGGACGATGGAGGTCACAGAACATTATAATAATAATTTATTCTTTAAGGAAGATAAAAGCAACAGGGATTTATTGCCAGCGAGATATATTAAACCAGCTGACCCATCGAACTTCGTCCCGTCCCAGAATAGAATTTGTCTTGAATTAATATTAACTGTATTCAATTCTAATTCAAATCAAATGTATTTTTTTTATTATATTGATAGTCCATTTCCAAATCCCTCAGCTCTGGTTCGAAGGAGCGGAACACGGTATGACAAGGTCTTCCTCTTAAAAACACCCGGCCCTACTGTTTTGACGCTGCACTCAGAGTTTTCATACAGGGACTGCACCATTTTAACTATCTTCGGAGGTATATCATACAGAGCTAAAATTTTACATATCGATGGTCTATGTGGGCTGTCAAAGCCCTTTTCAAAAAACAAAAAAATATCTCACTTACCTACTTCATATTTCATTGTTGAATATCTACATAATAATTCAATAAATAGGCATTTAAAAAGGGGCATTGCTGGGCTTGCACGCACCGACAGATGATTCGATCTAACGTGGAATCGTAATCGAGAGGTAAAATTATGAGTGACCATAAGAAGAAGAAGACGAAGAAGAACATCAGCATCAGCAGATATTAATTTTTCAACATCAGCTTCCGCTGATGTTGAAAAAACCCTCATCACCCACAACCCTGACACCGAGTCCCGCAAGCGGGAGCGTAGAGAGAACCGTTCTCCACTCTTTTCTAACCAAGTATACACTTCTTTCGTTTCTTCCACCGGTATAACATTTCTCATACAACCTCTCCTATTTCTCGATCAGCGACACCTTCTTACACCAGACCTTTCCTTTCAGCCTTACAAATTTTCTTTGCATCAATTCTTTCCATATGCCCAAAGCTTATTTTTTATGATTTCAATAAATTATCAAACGTCCAAAATATAGCAATAAAGTCGGAAGGCCGACTGATGAAATTAGGCCAATACAATGTGTAGTGTGATATCCGTGGATGATGGCTAGCGAACGTATAACGATTCCGGAGTTGCGAAACTGAGTACGTACATTAATTTTAAAATGCGAATGTGAATGTACGTCATGTTGTATTTTACGTCAGCTGACTGTTCATTCCTTTTTTATTTTGAGTAGTAATTAATATTGTCAGAAGAAGTTTTTTGTGAATGAACACAATTAAAAAAGTTGTGCTAAGCATTCCTTGAAGTACAAATGGCCACTAAAAGCTATCGAAACCCCGGACTCATTACATTAAACAATTTCACAACTGAACATTGACATCTTTTAACTGAAAATTCAAGATATCGCCCTGTGATATTTCACACTTTATGTCAATTAACCGCATTCCACAGTTCCCCGATCTGTGTCGCTGTTATTCACAATATTCCAACACTTTTGTTTACATTAAATTACAACACTGATTATGTCATTTGGAACGGATCCAAAAACACGATTAAAGTCAATCAAACGGTAGCCATGGAACGAGTGACGTATCCTCTAATAAACATCGCGATCAGGACATCAACAGCATTATAAAGAAACGCAGAAGGATGTGGAAATTGCAAGAAAAAATATACAAAAGAATAACTTACTTGAACTCGAAGACATGTCAACGAAGGGAACCTTGCTAAACGGTCGACCTCGTCCCAAGTGGAAAATCCGGTGTTGTTCAAATTCAGAAACCGAAGTTTTCTGAAAACCGAAACAGAAACAAAATAACGAGAATTAATGAAGTGATCAAAATAAATCTTAAATTATGTAGGTATGATAAAGCAATACAAAATATTGAAATTAAAAGATATGATCAAAATACTGGTCGTTTGTTCAGGAACTACAATAAAAAAAAGACGAAAACCAAGGTCTAACCTGAAGCTGTCGTGCGGAGATTCAACAGAAGGATCACCTTCGCTGGAACTCTCCGACCTCCTCAACTCCTCGCTACTAGGATTCGGATCAAGGCTCAATGTCGACAAAGGACATTCGTTTAGAACTAGTGACTCTAAATTGGGAAATACATAGCCCAACTTGCAGATTTCTCTCCAATGGCACACGGGATTTCCGGAGAAATGAAGATTCTTCAGTTGGGGATAAACTCCACAAAGTCTGTCGTTGTTCTTCAAATCTCCTATTGCACAATCACTGTGATTGTTCTGTTCCAGTCTGCTACGGTTGAGATTTTCTTTATCTTCATCTGTCTCGTTGCAGTTATTGTTGTCGATGGGACATGATATGGACTGATCGCTGAATTTGTTTTCATCGTTTTGCCTCTTTGGACAGGTCATCAAATCCTCAACACCTTTGACGGGCAGCTGGACGTGCGAATATTCGTTCAAGCTCAAATGCAGTTCCTCCAAAGCGGGCAAAAGTTTCAGCAAGGTCTGAACGCTGGCCCAATCGACTCTGGTTGCGTTCAGTACGAGATTTTTCAAATACGACCAACAGGCGTTGTGCTTGTTCATAGCCTCCAACTGATCCGAGAGACGGTTAAAACTCAAATTGACAAATTTCACTTGGGGCATATGCTGAAGAATACCCAAAACCTGTAATAAATAACCAACATGAGCCTCTTACGTAAATAAAAATAAGCTAGGAGAGAAATACAAGAGAAACGGATTTTGTAAAAATGGATAAATGCAATATACTTACCTCACTCCACTTCGAAAGCTTATTCTTGGCTAAATCCAGTTCCTCAACATCTCCGCATTTATCCAGAAGCTCCTCGCCATCTCCCGCAGTCTCAATATCACAGTCGTTTAGCACCAAAAGAGTAGGGACACTCAACCTCGGCGACCTCTTAGGAACGAATATGGCAACGGGCAAATCCGTGATGGTCTTCCCACCACCACTCGAATGAGTGTGCCACCCGTACTTCTTTTCCAGAGCTTCGATCAGAGAAGTCATTTTGGGGATCGCGTTAACACGGCGAGAAAATCCAGCTTGCCGAGATTTTCACCACCCAGAGGTAAAATCCGACCTGGAACAAACAAAAACGGAATTCTTGATTAAAACGATTCATACCACAAAGGGGTGGATTCGATCATGGAAGTTAAAGATGCGGAATGGTTTTTGGCTGACGAGCATTAGCGTTCTTCTTTCCATCAGAATTTCGAAAAAAGAGAAGGCCCTCTAATATTTTTTTCGTCTCTTCGAAGAGAAGTCTTAAGAGCCAAGGAATTTTGACAAATTTGGATGTTGTCAATGTTTCACAACTAGATTTTGGGATCTACGCTTGCGTCAAAGCACATGCGTTCACAACCATCTCGTGGCCAGGACCAGAATAAGGTTTCCCACACCAATAGTCACTCTCTCAAGTAAACTCTTTCTTTCATTAAAAACTAGTCGCCGATATGTCTTCTCTGATACTCACAAATAATATGAAACGCTAACAGAAAAGCCAAAATACTTTTAAAAGAGGGCCATCATTTTATTATTCAAGATCTGTGGCGGACTTTCAGGAGTGCGATACATTGAGTAATATTAGCACTAGGTAGCCTGAACATAAACATTGTTTTCTACAAAATCAGAGATACAACTTCCTCACATTCTTTTCATCAAAGGTATCGCGTGAGTACACACAAATGCAGACACGAGAATAACAAAAACAATTGAATAAATAAAAAATAATAACAATAAACAATTGCCGCCCGACGATGGTAAACACTAAACAAACTCACGCACGAGGTGTAAGAAAAGCGGACAAGCCAAGTAACAGTATCTGCGTCAGACCAGTAATCCTGTTATTTCCATTTCTCGGCCGGTCACGCCACGACGGTTGTGCAGCGAGGAGTCTTGGATAACGTTTTAGCAATCATTCGTTTATCATCAAACATAATGGAAAGTGAAACGAATTGCCGAACCGGGTTGGAAGGTCGAAATCTAATTTGAGATTTGGGAAGGTACAAGACAACATCAAATTGCTAATGTCCAGCTCTTTGCAACTTTCGGATTTTTAGTAGACTCGGCGTGTCCAAGATTGATACTGGGTTCAAAACAAAACACGATTTCGAATTCGAATACCTACACGTTGCTCTTTTTTACGACCGTGATTTGTAAACTAAACCATCTAACTGGTCCAATGGAACAACAGGTTTAAAAAGATGCGGGTTTACGACCGGTGTTCCGGTTGTTTTAGGAAATAAGATTTGTATTCGTTCAGATAATTCTAGACATTTTCCGATACGGAGTTGAATCTTGGACTCTCAAAGTGGACTTGAGAACGCTCCACATACGATGGACAAACATGATCAGCAGCATCGGAGTCCTGCAAAGGGATAGGAAGTTGCTGACAAGGTACGAAAGGTGCTCCATTTGGGTCATGTACTTAGAGGGGGAAAATGCTGTTTGATGCGCTTGATAAATTAATGGAAAAGAGAGGGTCGACGAGGGGTGGACCAAGTAGATATTCTGGATCCGAAATCTTCATTAGTGGACAAGGATCCGTTCACAAGAGCGGGATGCATTCTCGAGAGTGCTAGTTAACTTTTGGGAATAAGAAGAAGACAGTTACCTTTTCCACAGAGACATTGGGTTCAAATCCCCGTGGATGAAGTATTTTGAAGTCGGTCAGTCGACCAAATATTGGTGAAAGAAAGTGTTATTTAAACAAATTAATTATAACATTTTAATTAATTTAATCGGATGGCTGGCTTTTGGAGTTGCGTTAGTTAACAACAATAATTATTATTATTGAAGCATTTCCTAGACCATTGTGTGTTAAGCAATATCTTAAGCAAACCATAAAATTGAGTGATCGTCCGATATACGAGAATCAATTTGAGATTATTATAGCAGAGAAAGAAAATTATGAATGTTTCAATCAAATAACGCGAATGATTTCCGGGAATTCGGATGTTACTCATCCAATAGTTCAGAATCTGTTCAGTGGTAAGGCGAAACAGTTAGAACCAAACGACTGTTGCGAACCGACCAAATAAACAATATCAGAAAATGCTTTAATGATAGAGAATATTGCAGAGATAAAAGTTACGAATGGAACATTTCTCCAGAATGGTAGAGACAATAGATATGGAAAAGCTGTCAGAAACATTATTACTGGAAGACCTACCAAAAGTTCAAGATACAGAAGCGTATAAGACAAACAAACTACACGAGGAGAAGAATATTCAATATTTAGTGATGGTTGGCGAAACTGTACCAGATGAGATGGTATTTGCCGAAACCTTCGTAACTGCTGTCTCTCTTTCGCATTAACAGGCCGGAACGCAGGACCATATAGCGAGCTCTAACGTAGCGCACCTAGACGGTGTAATAATGAAGGAATCACAATTGACGTCAGATGGTGTTTCTCACCGGCCTGCATATACAAAAGAGAGACAACAATCACGTAAGCCTCGTTTGCACTAGTTAGAAGAACACCGAACAGTAAAAGGGACAATAGCAGGGAACATGGATTGCAATCTTACTCTCCAGGCGAACGGTTTGGACGACGACACCTAGGACAGAAACTACTGTGATTGAGAAGGGCCTACCCAGGAAACAAGTTCTAACTTTGCCAGAAAGATGACGTAAAACATTGATTTGATACGGTGAACCCAACAAGAAACCTTTCACAGTGGGCTTCAAGGTCTAGATTGACTGTGACGGGAAACAAGAATAACTCGTTGCTTGGAACCAACTTCAAGTAGTCAGAGAATCGTAGGTACCTGTCTAACAACCAGCCCGATTGACCGACTTCGGTAGTCCAGCAGTCTAGACGCTAGGCTTCTGCTGATCTCAAGGGCTCAATTGTTTTTAGAACTTTCAAGCCTAACTCAGAGAATTGCCGCGCAACCAAGATGGGTGAAACCTTTACAGGAAGCCCAAAAAACAGGCACGCTCTATTCAATGCAAAATATTGAAAGATCGATATCTTCAAAATATTAAAAGATCCTTGTGATAGGTAAGGACAAAGTGTCTTTTCACCTCTCTTCCAGCCCTCTCTGCATCTCGTCCACCTCATCCAACTTGTCCAGCCACTGCCACTATATTGTCCCTCCATTCGGCTGGTGGTCTGCATACTCTCCTTCTTCCTGTTCTGGGTTGCCATTCCATTATCTTTCGGCTCCAACGACTATCCTCTCAACAACATAGGTGTCCTACCGACTTCCATTTTAAGGTAGCAACTACTCTTCGTATTTCGACATTTGGGATATTCCCAACATTTCCCTTTCCATGACTCTCTGTGCTGCTGACTTGTAGTTGATGGATCGTTTGCTGTGTTAGGGTCCAAGTTTCTGCAACGTATTATGTCAGAGTAGAAAGTATGCATTCCTCGAACAGTTTTCTTTTTAAGCACACAGAAATGCTGCCTTTAAGAGGTTTTGAAATTATCTGAAAGCAACCCAACCATGCTGGACACTAAAGCACTGAGTTCATAGGTCCGTCGTCTGACAATAAGACAGTCTTTCAAAATATATAACAATGTTTTTTGTTACTACAGTAACAATATTGACAGTGTTCTAAACTGACATACTCACCGCTGTTTATAGTAGCGCAATATTCGTAGGAAAACCGACCATAACAAACCAGCTTATAAATATCGGCGGTAGACTCTCGTAATGTTGTAGTACATAGTTCAAATTCAATTAATAATGTAAATTTTGTAATAAAAAGTTGTAGGTATAATAATGTTTAAAAAAACTAAAGCATTGTATTAATCGAAGCTTTCAAACACTCATATAACATTGGACTTTTGATTTTGATAATTATACGGAAATATTTAGGCATTGCTTAGGGACTGTCAACGTACTCTATTTACATAGACTATTTTCTCCCAAATGGTATCAAGGTAAATGTCAAGTGGATACTAAATAAACCGGTTGGATGAAGAGCGTCCGGTACACTTGAATAGAGTCAGTTTATAATGACCATATCATATTTATTGAAAATGACCCAGATAAGATCATGGGTGTTGCCCTAAGGCTGGCAAACGAATTAGACAATCGAAAGACATAGACGAAGGGGGAGACTAAAGCAGAAAAACTCATCGCAGAATATGGTGGAGAGGAGAACGATAAAGAATAAGATTCTATTAGAAAGACAAAGATTTGTCAAATTGCATTGAATGTGTTGATCTAAGAACTAATTTGTTCTCCTTCTGCGCAATTTTTCTAGGCTACCGTTATGGTTGAAGCATGAGTGTATCTCTCGACGTTGGCGATCACCCGATACAGCGCCACCTGAATCAGCTCCTCCATCCTCCTTTTCTGGTCCATTCGGTACTAATTTGCAATCAAGATGCCTGTATTATGCCAGATTTTTGTTAATATAACTCCTGAACGTATATAATATATGGGAACATCTTTCTTAAATAAGAAAAAAGTGTTTGCAGAAGAGATGAGTACTCTCAGGATGCCGTAGAGAGGCGATATGGAAAAATGACCATATGAATATCCCCAGCAAGGTCAGAATATACAAAACATGCGTCCGTCCAATTATGACCTACGGTATAGAATCCAGAGCCGACACTGTCCGAACCATGAACCTCCTTCGTACGAGTGAGATGAAGATTCTGAGAAACATCTCCGGAAAAACCCTCCACGATAGTCAGAATCCACAGATCCGAAGAATCTGCGAAGTCGAGGACGTTGTAAGGTGGGGAGGACGGTTTTGGAACGACCACATCTCAAGAATGGAAGACACAAGAGCCGCAAAAATCGCCAGAGACAACATACCACAACGAAGCAGACCTCCAGGACGACCGCCTAAACGCTGGAGGGACAGTTGGCACTCAGCTTCCCAAGAGGACAACGTAGCAGGAACAACAGGCCAGCGCATGGGATATGGAAAGGAATGAGAATATTAGGAAGGAATGTGGTGTAGAAGAGTGATGATACAAAGATAAAAATGAATGAAAAAATGGCGTAATGGGTAAAAAAAATACCAATCTCATGACCGTAATGTTTTGCACATACATTCACGTTTGTATACAACTCATAAAACGACCAAGATTATTAATTGGGCCAGCATGCATGCAGTTTTTGATGTCGCAATCATATTGCAGACGGATTTCTCATGATGCTCGGATTTACATACATACACCGGATAATGCATCGTTAAGAATAATTATCATTGTGAGATCCTAAATTATCAAAGCATCTTTTACTAGCGATGTGCACCGGTTTCAGTTCTATTAAAATATACCTGTTACATATTCGAATCAATAGACTCTCAGCAGAATCGAAGAAATCAGTCAATTTTAAATCCCTCCAAATTGTGGAGCCGATGTAAGACAATATGATCTGCGCCTCATATCCGGAGTTGAAAATGCCTCAGAGAATCTTAAAAGATGGAAGATAGTTGTTATTTTCTGGGGAGCCACCCACAGGATTGAAACTGGAGAAGATGACACGCAAATTTAAAGATCGAAAAGGGGTCTGACTAACAGGATACTTAAAACTGATAAGATTTCAGATACAATAGCAAAACATATTGTAAAGATAAGGTCCTCAGATAAGATATGAATGAAATACGCGGGACTGGGAGATTGGTGATGCAAATGTCCAAAGCCGATTGCTTGATGGAACGTGTAAGGTTAAAGATTTAACGATTCATGACTCTTGTTTATTCCACGTTAGAATAATATCGAATAATTGGAAGAACTCAACGTATGCTTGTTTTTTGCTTCTAACTGTAATCAATAGTCAAAGTAAAATCTTCCATTCTGTCTAAATTGAAGGTCTTTCTTACTGTTTTGTCTACCATTTTCTCAAAAGATTATTTTAGCCATCAAACCATGTTCCTTTAGGGGCTGGCAGAGAGAACGGACCTCCACTTTTTCTATCCAAACACAATTATGTCGCTTCTCTTAGCATTTCTCATACAACCTCTCCTATTTCTTCTATCTCTAACCTGGCTTTCCTTGAGGGTGGAATCGATTTGTTCAGTCGACCACCCTTTTTCAAACTTATTTTCAATAATACATCTAGGGATCCTTTTTGTAACCCTATATAAACATATACTCTTTCAACACGTCTACATCATCTCACTTTGTACAAAACTCAAATTTACATATTATCACATTTATTTACCAATATTCTCATTCTTTTCAAATCTTCCATGATCTTACCATTTATCAATTAATCTCTACTGCATTTTTAAAACATTCCTCTTTTTATGTCTACGTTTCACGATGGCATGCATCGCCTTGATAGCAAAAAAAAAAAGAAGATGTACCTACGTATTTTGTTTTTCTTTTAATGAAACGGCAACACACAGATTGCTACGGTTTTGAAACGTTGCAACACTAAAATGACTATGTACACGGTAATAGTGCCGTACAGAAAGACCAATCACCGGGGGAGATCCAAATAAAAGAGGTGTATATTATTATCTGCGGAGCGGTAGGTAGTAAAATAATGCACAACGTTCTAATTATGTTTAGATTCTTGTGACCTTTTCAGGTGACATGACAGCAGTCGCAGTCTTTAAATTTGGTTGCTCTCTTGTTCTCAACAATTTCCAACTTTTATCTCTATTTTTCATTTTATTATTAAATTTCTACTTGTTGCATACATGAGATTTTTCGACATGTTGAACATGTTGAGAATTCTCATGATTAAGAGTTTCGGAGACAAACATTACCACCTAATGGCGAACGTTGTTAACGTAAAGTGATCACACTAAGCCAGCCTTCGAAATAACAGTAGAAGACGGTCGTAAGCCCGTAGTGGTTTGTTCCATTTAAAAATCGAACATTAGTAATGAATTGTTAGAGTCATTAGTTGTTATTTTTTCAGTAAAATAATGAGTTATTCATACGAACGATTCGGCTTCACGGATTCGTACCCGCTAACTGGGTTAATCGAATCAAAATATAAACTCACTTTATCATAATAATAATATTGCAATGCATTATATAACAAAGTCTTTATAATATAACTAGCTTATACCCGTCTTGCTTTAGGTACGTTTTTGATTCCGATTGTCAGGCTTGATCGGTAGGTAATTAAACAGGTTCTAGTCTAGCTTCCCATTGCTTAACAGACCTCTATAACTGACATAAGCACAGGAAAAGAAGAATGACACTTTTAAATTTTTGTTTCACCGACCTCATAATATTATACGAACCTACCGACATAATTTGCAAGTTTTCATAGAGAGAGAGATAGCTCTGTGGTTTGAATCTTAGCTACATTCCCTAATGTGTGATAATTAATTAGGCTTTCCACCCATAGAGGGTGATTTGCGCTATCTGTCAAACTTCAAAATGGAGGAATCATTTTGCAATTTTTTTCATTAAATCTTTATTTATTGAGAATAATAAGATTTGAATAACATTTATATGTATAACAAATCAATCTACGATTATTTTATTACATGTTCATACCGTAATACCAAGATTCCATTCAACGTTTACATGAGTAATTTTGTTTCCAAAAGATGGCTTACTGTCTTTTTGAGAAATTTGTATGAAGATCCTAAAAAAATAGAGTTTTTTAAATAGCTCTAAATATATTAAAGTTAATGCAGCAAATTGTATTTAAGAACCTTCTCAAGCAAATTGCACCGCTCTGCGCAGATTCATATCTGACGTAGCATTTGTATTTTGAGCGTGATGTTCACATATACGATAGAAAGCACACAAACATTTCTGAATTATTATGTAGATAATATTGTGTTTGTATTTCAGATGTTACACTTTAATCCATTTCATAATGTTTATTTTTTTTTCCTTTTTGGCATTTCATCCACAAGGGGATGGTTTCTTGTTGATCAAACATTTTACCACAGCAAGGGAGATGGTAGACCTATTTTTTTTTCTGAAATTTAAACTTTTCTCAGTATGTACCTACTCTTTAACCCCAACGCTCTAAACATTCTGAGGGCTTTATTCACTCCATCAGTATGGCGTGGTTCTTCATTTTTCGCATCATCTTTCACAGCACAGGCGGGCAGGTTATGGAACCAATTACCTGATGACATCAGATTCGCTCCAACACTATTCTCTTTCAAGAATCAAATGTCATTTCGTTTCCTCTCTACTCCGGCACCCTGTCTCCTGAATCTTATTGCCTTCTCATTATTAAAATCTTGATCTTGCTTAAGAAATTAAAGACATGCCTTGTATAGCATACTTCTAAGCCGGGCATCCGGGAGTGTAAAAGTCTCAAATATTTTATTCAAATTTGTTCATTCATGTAGAATTTTGAGTTATTGTTGTATACATGAGATTTTTGGACATGTTGAACATGTCGAGAATTATCATGATTAGGAGTTTCGGAGACTTAAAGAAGAAAATAAAGGGTGGGGCAAAAGTCCCGCTACCATTTTGATTGCATATAACATAGTTCAAAGAAAATATAAGTAGAAAATATAACGGCGAACGTTGTTAACGTTAAGTGATCACAATAAGCCAACCTTCGAAATAACAGTAGAAGAAGGTCGTAAGCCCGCAGTGGTTTGTTCCATTTAAAAATCGTACATCAGTAATGAATTGTTAAAGAGTCATTACTCATTAGTTGTTACATATTATTCGTTATCATATTATATGGTTGGTAGACTAGCGGTTACGACGCCGGCTTTCCTACTGTTTTGGGCTGGATTAGATCCCAGGTGCCGACCACCTTCCTCTTTCACGACACAAGCTTTAAGTAGCTTACTGTGAAAGAGTCAAAAGAGTGTATTTGTGTTCACTTTGAGTGAGCGTAGATTCATTTATATGTACAATACGTAGAAATTATTATAAACCATGCATTACGAAAGACAAGGGATTACCTCAAATATCGAACCTTCTAGACAACCCAAAATTGTTATTTTCCAAAAAGACAAAGTTTTCGAAATTCCGAGAGCAATAATACAACACCCCTCATTGTTGAATGCAACCCTCTTGATGGAATTATTGCATAAGGGGTGGACGTTAGCACCGTGCTACACGATTAGTTCCGGCTGTCAAGTGCAAGTCTTTAGACGTCGGTCATTGTGGAATAATTTATAATTCCAGAGTGTCAAGCGGGAAGATTATTGCTAATCTGGATAAGTTGTTTGCACTGTCAATTACAGCAGTGTTATGCAATTGTTTCATAGAAAAGCAGACCCGCAATTTAAAGGCCGTAATTCATAGATAAATCTTGTTTTCGATATAACTTAATTATGCAAAAGTTATTGAAATTAACCTTTTTACTTGGTTCATACATTTTATTTCAGTGAGCGTCTTGTTTATTGCGGTATCCAAGCTACACTTATTAACGTCATTCTAAGCGTCGACTGTAATAACATCTATGACTGATTCCGCGCAGCAATAACGTCATAGCCATGACGGGTTTCAAATATTTACATAACGAAGCAGTAATAAATAAGGACAAATGAATTTAATATATGGTGGAAAACCGTGTTTCAATTACGTTGCAAGGGATAACACTTCAAGGGTAGGCAAACTGAGCTTTACACGCTCTTGACGGCTTTTAAAACGCGTCGCCGCTGCATCCCTCTTTTAGAGACGCCTTACATGCCCTGCCTACCCTCGCACCGTTATTAATAACCTCCCCCATTAACCCCGCTCCCATCCTATTCGTAAAACGCGTTTTATCTGCTTTCCACACCATGGATTCGGCTGTGACAGCAATTCATGCTAATACGGTGAATAATTGTTGATTTTTCTTCGATATTAACAACATTCGTGTCTGATTTAAAGATTTATGTGTAAACTAGCTGACCCGTCGAACTTCGTACCGTCCCAGAATGAATAGTATTAACTTATTAGCTGAATTTCGTTTTTCTTTTGAACTATTTTGATATTACGGTTCCTTCCAATTAAAGGGGAAAATATGAAGAAAATTACCTGAGGTTAAAAAAAAACCGTACGTAAGTACCAACGGTGTAACTAAATTAGATTTAAATACATTTTCAAGATACCTACCTGAATTATAACAAAACGACATGATATCAAATCGATTTGTATGGGAATTTTCTGAAAAAAGAAATGTAATATCTTTATCGATAATTAACGTATTAAAAATATCTGTAGCCTTATAGCGTTAACCTATGGCTGGGACATGTGTTAAGGATGCCGAATGACAGTTGGCCGAGGAGAGCGCTGTTCATCCTCCCATCAGGGTCCCGAAGACGAGGAAGACCCTCTCACACTGTGTTCTGCTCCTTCGAAGCAGAGCTGAGGGATATGGACATGGTGTGGGAGGAGGTCATGAACATTGCGCGGGATCGAGCGCAATGGAGAGCTCTCGTTGCCTCCCTGTGCCCCTGAGTGGGGTGTAAAAGGGAGAATTGATTGATAGCGTTAAGCCCTAATTAGACCCGGTATAGAGGGTATTATTTTACGTCTACCTTTCTCGGTTACGATGTCTATAGAGGATATAGGTTTATTCATTTTATTTATATAGATTAAGGTAAGACTAGCTTTCCCGACTAACGTCCTATGGTCTTAAACTGTTAAGATAAATTAATCACCTTCCAACCAATGTACTACATTAGTTGGTGCGATTAACCATACTGTAAATCGCACCAACTATCAAAAAACTGTCAGTTTCTATATCAAACGCCAATTTAATTTCAAAATTATTAATATAATTCAATTAGGTATATCGCAAAAAGACCAAAGAAGGTTACGTTTTCTTTAATTTTCTAATTTTGCGCATACCTTTCGCAATTTTTCTTCCATAAGAACCTTCTCCTGACAACTGCAAACACACTAAAAAAAGAATAGGCGAAATCAGTCCAGCCGTTCAGGCGTGATGCGATGACCAAAGGAAACTGATGGGGAATAATGCCAAAATATGGAATATTAAAAAAAATGCGAGAAATAAATATTTTTTCTATTATATTAAACCGTTAAACCGTTCTACGGGCATTTATAATTCATTTTTTAGTAACATAGACTTTTAAATAACTCTTCTCTTGCGGTTTTCAGGCAAAACGTAAGAGCACACCTGACGTCAGAGCAATAGCTTCTTTTATCTTCTTGCTTCTTCCTTGTCCCTTATTCCTATCCCTCACCCTTATCCTTCTTCCCATTATCCCCAGCTGAGCCTGCACATATTGTACATAAGTACTTTTCTTCTTCTTTTTTTCTGTTGGTTGTCTTACTTCTTACCTACTCGCTGTTAATGTCTACGAATATACTTTAATGGTGTTTTTGTTGTCCATACTATTTGTGTAATTGTTTGTAATATTGTCACTGTTTGTATATTTGTTTAATAAAATAAAAAATATTATACTTTGTGTCCTAATATTCCCCAAAATGAGCCACCTACTGTCCTCATCGCCATGAATTCGAAACGGACGAAACGATCCAGCGGAACGGCCCGACAGATGTTTTACATCGATTACCGATGCAGTGGATCATTTCATTCTTCCCCTATAACAAAATTATTATCACTAGTGGCCGACCAGTGCTCGAAATTCTACCATTACTAAATTAGATTATAAGTTTGAACATTATTAAGGTTCCATTGTCAAAGACTGGGCGTGCGCTATTTCACAATTTTCTTTCCAAAACAATGACATGGATAAATCAAATTTAACAAAAAAAAATATTATTATTAAAGACAAACAATATTTATCTATTCCCAATTCTGCCACAAATAAAAACAAAATAATGTCAAAATACATCGAAGTATGTGAGTATGAAATACATAACATTAAAGTAGTGTTAGTGATGTTTTTTTTTTATTAAATTGATTGATTTTTTTATGAATAACTTATTTAAAAAATATTACCATTCGCCACTCCTATACACTATAAGTGTGCGAAATTTCATACTCCTCCGTTTGCGCAATTTTCGTAAAAATAGTCACAAAGTTTTTCCTACACGTATTAATAATTAATATCATTTGCAATTAACCCCATCGTCATTTTTTGAATAAATAAATCGGTGCATATATTATGTACATTGTTTGACTCTTTCACAGTAAGGGAGCGTCCATTAATCACGTGACCCCAAAAGGGGGAGGGTCTGGAAAAATCACGAAAGATCACGTACTTAGTGGGAGGGGGTCTAGTGAGAAAATCATATACATTTATTTATTCTGATAAATTAAAAAAAAAACACAGTTGTACTTACTTAAAAACTAGTTGCATGTATACATGAGATCCAACTATCGGATGCCTGAGTCGGTGTGTTCATTGTATGAAACGATGTCGTCAATAAATTAAATTTTTACAAAAAATGTTAAGAAAAGTTTGAGATGTACTGATATAATGTATTTATTTTTTATAGAAAATTAAATTATCTAGTTGATATGTTTCGGCGTTTTTCTATATTTTTTTTTAAATTCTGAAATATAGGCATTGAAACTCGTAAATTTGTCATAAAAAAATATTTTTCTTTATAAAAAAAAGTTTGAGAAACCCTGGAACTTTTTCATTAATTTCAATTTGAGATATTGTATTTTTCTATATACATACACATTTTTAGGGTTCTAGCTTTTATAGTTTTCGAGATATATACAAAAATTAAGTAAAAATTCAAAGGTTGATTACCCCTGACTGAAAGAAAATTTAAAAATTCTGAGTATACAAGTTTTGTAGGCTTAAAGTCTTAAATATTTTCTGAAATTTTAGGATCTGTGCATCAAGCGAATCAAAAGTTATAAGGGGGGGGGGGACTCACACACACACACAGGCACACTAAATGTTCTCCTCCGAATTCTGAGTAAATCCATATACAGAACATATATGCTGCGAAGCCTCTAAGTTGGTGTTTTTTGTCATCAAAGTTTGAAAAACCGTTTAAGTAGACCTGGCCATACAAATCTCACGTATCTTGGCTTGATACTGCCGATCTGTCTCGAGAAATAATTTCTCTTCAACAAATAGACAGTTGGATTAGGAAAATTAAATGATAAATTTCTTAATTCTATTTACTAAAAAAAGTACACGTGATTTTTGGGTGGAGGGGGGGGATTCTGAACCATCACCAAGGGGGAGGGGTGTCTTAAAAGTTGCCAAAAAACATCACGTGATAATGGACGTCCCCTAAGCTAAGCTACTTAAAGCTTGTGTCGTTAAAGACGAAGGCAGCTATTCTCAAATTCTCGTCATACGCTAAAGCGATGTCTACGAGATTTATTTCTTTCCTACGATCAACCAATACAATGTCCAGATGATTCGCGATAATCATTCGGTCAGATTGTATTGGTAGATATATCCCAATATATTGTTGTTTTGAATAACCGAAACTGTGTGTGTGTTATCCGATAAGCGAGAGACGCGTCCGAAGACATTACGTCAAAAGCGATTGCACACAATAATCTATTACGAAGTTAGATGCAATAGGAAAATATTATTCCGATATTGCAACTGTATATGTGTGAACACGGTATTTGTGAATAATACGCCATAACGCAAAACTTCTTTACTATTAACGGAGCCCTGTTTCCATGGTCACGGCACCAAGCGAGAACGGCTGGACCATTGATTTTTGTTGTTGTGTTTTCAAATGTCAGGAGAACGTTCTTATTATGTAAAAAGAAAATTTCGCGGAACATTAGAAAATTTAAGAAAACTTAAGGTATGTGACCTTTTTAGAGGATAGTAATTCGAACCATTCGAATCTTTTAATTTGAATTGGCGTTTGAAATCTGTGAAATGTTGATAGTTGTGCGATTGTGGCCTGTTAAAATCGTTTAAAACAGATGCATCGGTCCATGTCACTAATGGTCTGTTTTCCTATGAATACGGCGCTACTATTAACAGCGGTGAATGTCAGCAAAGAACATTGTCAATATTGTAACCGTAATAAGAGAAAAACATTGTCTATACTAATATATAAAGAGGAAAGATTTGATTTTTTGTTTGTTTGTTTGTTTGCATCGAATAGGCTCCAAAACTACTGAACCGATTTGAAAAATTCTTTCACTTTTGGGAAGCTACAA
Source organism: Mystacides longicornis (assembly GCA_963576905.1). Lineage (NCBI taxonomy): Eukaryota > Metazoa > Arthropoda > Insecta > Trichoptera > Leptoceridae > Mystacides > Mystacides longicornis. The sequence continues at coordinate 24,557,039 of OY756437.1, forward strand.
TATCGGCGGTGAACATAGGCTATATTTAATTTAAAAAAAAAATTGGGTAACCTACGAAAACTTCAATAATGTAAGCCAAGGTGTAAAAAATTTACCTAAAATATTCTTTTTATCGCGAACGCTGTGAAAACTAATGATGATAGAATAAAATAATGTACTACAATTTTGTAGAAGACATCATTATTTACAAAAAGTATCGCGACAGCATATGTCTAACTATTATAGTTATGCCACAATAAGTGTTTTTTTATTTAAAAAAAATCAACAAAATGTCACCTCTAGAAAAGGCTCTTTATTGGTATCTTGGTATTACTCCTTATTAAAATAAATTAGTTCATATTCAAGTCTGCTTCAATATTTTGTATAACTTTTTGAATTATTCAATTCGGACATTCCATTCGAAAGTTATCACGAGTTTAAAAATGTGAGTATTGGAAAAAAAAGCATAGTCTCTTATCATCTCAACTTATCCGATGCAGAGTGCGTACGGGAGCGGGGAGTCATGTCAAGTTTAGTAGAAATACCGCGCAAAGTAGTCACGGTGGTAAAGTGACGTGACACGATACATTGCAATGCAATTATTCCAGATTAACATAATATGCTATAAAATATTTGAAAAAGTTAGGGATCTGTATGAAAACTAAATTATTTTTAAGTATCTATCTACCCGTGCGAAGCTGGGGCGGACCTCTAGTCATATATATTTTGAGAGACTGCCGTCTTGTCAGATGACAGACCGCTCCCTAGGAACCCAGCGCATGAGTATTTCAGTGGGCATCTTGTTTACTACGGTACCCAAGTTAGGTTGATTGACACTAAACGTCGAGCTAACACCGTCTTTTTGCGCTTTCATTATTTCGCTGCCGGCGGTGAAAGGGATAAACATAGCTTATGTACTGGGTTGAGTGGTCTGTTATCTGACAAGACAGTTGTGTGAAAATGTTTACTGTCGCTACGTCATATTATATAATGTTCTAAACTGACACACTCGCCGCTGTTTATAGCAGTACCGCATTCCTAGGAAAACAATTGTCTCAAGAATACCTACTGCGTTACTATAGTGTTACGACCGTTTTTCTTCTCAACGAAACCAAAGCATAGTCTTCACGACGATTGATTAAATCGACGAATTTGGGAGAGCGTCTACTACTCTTCACAGTACACTCCTCACCGTTTGGGTGATGGTAAGAGTTATCGCTGGTCACGGTTCCTTGCGGATCACTTTCACAGACGGCCACAGACGAGGGACAGATCACTCACCGACGTACGGGGACTACCAAGTTTCCATCAGTCCGATACATACTTCCGAGCCACGTGACCATTATTATTGGCGAAACGGTGCGTGGTTTTGTTACGTCAATTACGTTACAAATAAATGTATAAAATAAAATAAAATGAGGTCAGAAAATGCAACGTAATAGAGAAGAAATGTCTATTTAATAAAAATACACACTTTGCAGACAAGCGGAGAGAGGATTGTCATGTTTAATCTATATTTATTTATTTAGTACATCGACTGCTAAAACCTTTTACATAAAAAAAAATATTACATGTATAAAATAAATCTGTTACATCAAGTAGTGTAATAAAATAGTTACACAGCGCAGCTCCGCTAAAAGCTCATAGAATCCGCCAAAACAATAGGTATACCTACTTATGATAAAAATAAATTTTAACCGACTGTTCCATCGAAATTATCATAATTCCTCTAAAATGACCCGCTATTCGACCAATTTAAGCGGCACCTGAGAAAGACCCGACAAATTTTTAGAGGAACAGTTTTTATGTCCTAACTACTCGTGTTAATTTTTTTTTCATATACCTACAAAAAACAAAAAAAAATCAAATCAAAATAATGTATTATTTTCAAGAAGAATATTATTTTGCTCTTGTTTTCATCACACGCTAATACTGGTTGTATTTGACGATGAATTCCAGTACTGGTTCAAATATTTCTAAAAAAGGTTTGTATTTGACGATGAATTCCAGTACCGGTTCAAATATTTCTAAAAAAAAAGGTTTGTATTTGACGATGAATTCCAGTACTGGTTCAAATATTTCTAAAAAAAGGTTTGTATTTGACGATGAATTCCAGTGCTGGTTCAAATATTTCTAAAAAAAGGTAGGTACCTCATTTATTGTAAAAAATATTTAATTTGGGACAATAAATAAAAAAAAAACTAGCCTGAGAAAAAACAAATTTACGGACAAATTTGACATTTGGAAATCATTCGTTCGAAACCACTTGCAGCTATATTCACTTCGATCGATTTCATAATATTATGAAATATCGCTCAACTTGGTTGAAACAACACGACCTGCTAGATAATAATAATTACCCGCGAAATTCAAAAATTTCAGTTGATGCTAAATTTTAGCGGAACCGATCAGAACAACAAAACTGTGTCAAGTACAATTAATATATTTTTACCAATATATTGACTGGTATTCTCAAATTCACGTTCCAACTCAACGCAAGAAGCTCTTGTTTACAACTTAATCGGTTGCCAGTAGTTACGCAACTAATGTACTGGATAAAACATTTTCAGAATAGAGAAATGTCAAAAGTCTCAATAAAAATTGGATACGACGCAACTCAATCGTCTGTTTTTCATTTCAGAATAGCCGTCATTATTAAGAAGTGATGAATGAATACTCTTAGATTTTTAAATGTACTTATATAATTGTTTGAACAAACCACTACGGGATTACGACCGTATTCTACTGTTATTTCGAAGGACTGGCTAATGGTCTGTTTTCCTACGAATACGGCGATACTACAAACAGCGGTGAATATGTAAGTTTAGAACATTGTCAATATAAATTATTGTTACCGTAGTAACAAAAAACATTGTCATATACCTATATTGAAAGACTGCGTCTTGCCGGACCGCTCCCTAGGAACCCAGTGCATTAGTGTGATCACTTTACGTTAACAATAACGATCGCCATTAGGTGGTAATGTTCAAATTATGAGAATTTTCAATATGTGGAAAAATCCCATGCCCCGCGGGCAGGATTCGAACCTGCGTCCCTCGCCATACCGTGCAGAAGCGGTAACCACCGTCACACAATATTTCGCATTAGGTACTCACTCCCTAAAATAACTAAATACGTTTTTTCTAATGCCCCATACAGCTGCTAATAGAAAGCGATGTTTCGGTAACATATAAATAATAATATTCGCTCTACGATGTACAAAAATAAACCGCGAGTGACATTGACCTGAATACACACCGCGTATGCCCCAGCTTCCCTTGTTGACCAAAGAGTTACGCGGGAGATACCCATCTACTATAAATACATGAATAAACGGACCTATATTAATATAATGTATCTATCTATCTATGCAGCGGTGATGATGTGTATTTCGTAACTCTCCAACTGGAATGTGTTCCCATAGTGAACGTTGGTGATATTATGAGTCACCTTGTAAACATAATCAGCCGTACTAATAGAACTTTATGCATCGAATAAGCGCGGAAAAGTGCTACTAATAAAACAAGGAATAAGCGCTACAGGTAACAAAAATAATTTTCATGCCAACTTTATACCTAACTATTTACCCCCAGGTATAAGAAATGAATAGCGACATTTAATGAGACAGACTACAACTGCACTCTTCATATTTTGACATTTGACTCACGCAAACATACACGAAGTTGCAACAAGTCCGAGCTGTCAATGAATCGAATCGACCTTCGGATTTTTTATTTATTTATTAAAGATAATAAACATCATATTATGTTGAGCTGAATCTCTCTACGTCCCTGACGATTACATGAGATCTCGCTCCCATTTTTTATTTTATACTAGCTTTCCCGACAGACGTTGTCCTGTGTTCCTAAATATGAATATTGAATTCGAATTTGTATGGTGATGAATTAATAAATTATCATTTGACCAATGTGACTCCGAACGATGCGTCTGTTTTAAACCATGTATATTCCATCCGCATTCTGTCAATCGCACCAATTGACAATTTCTGTCAAAATTTCAAAATTGGAATAAAAATTATAAGGTAAAAAGTACTAATAAGGTTGTCTACGTAGAGTTTTCTTTAATTTTCCATGCATTTTTCTTAATTTTTTCCTTCTAAAAGGACATTCTCCTGATAAAAGCCTACGCGACAAAAAAAGAATTAGCGAAATCGGTCCAGCCGTTTAGGCGTCATGCGATGACATCGGGAAATAGCTCTCCATTTTTATATATAAGAAGATTTTGAGAGAACGTACAAACGTTATAAAGCATTCACCAATTAACTGAGCGATGCTCTTGATGAATCAGAAATAACTTCTATTTTTTATTTTTTTTGTATTTTCTTGTAAGTGTGATGGACGCAAAGGCTTTTTAAAGCTGTTAAGTCTATTTCACTGATAATAAAATAAATAAATAAATACATACATTTACTTGTCGGCGTGTTAACTTTTATATACATACTTATAAATTCGTACCAATTCGTAAATACTCGCGATATTCCGCGCACGAACTTTCCCGAGAGTCCAATCGGGTTCGTACAGAATGCTTAGAGATATCAACCCTGTAGCATGGAACAACCAAAAGCTTCATTGATAAATGCGAGGTTGCCAAAGTATTCTGCGGTATAGTTATGACATGGTATATGGTTGATTATTAGTAGCGCGTGGTATAAGCGACTTAAGACTATCCAACATTACGAAAATTGGTTTCTTACGGAATCCAAACGGGGGAGTCTCATAGCAAATAATACGACAATAATATAATACAGCTTAATGGTAGCAAGGAAACACAAAGAGACAATACTTAACAATAATAATATGAAGGTATCATTTGAAACACAATATGCCATTTCCTAGACAATTTAACTAAATCATATTTAGACTCACGACAAGCAGGTATCTAGCCTCAGCCTAGGTATAACATAAGTGTAATATTGAGAAAGCATGGCGTATATTATTATTATGAATATGAAAAGTATTTTTTTAAAGAAATGAGAATATTAGGAAGGGACGTGGTATGGAAGTAAGTGACAAAGATGACAGTCAACAAGTTGAGATGGTTTGGGCATGTGGAAAGAATGGATGCAAACAGAATGACGAAGAGAATTTATAAGGCTGAAAGGAAAGGTGTAAGAAAGCGTGGCCGACCGAGAATGACGTGGATCGAACACCTGGAAGGCCAGGTAAGAAGAGAAATAGGAGAGGGTGTATGAGAAATGTTATGTCGGTGGAAGAAGCGAAAGAAGTGTGCTTGGATAGAAAAGAGTGGAGATCCGTTCTCTCTGCCTACCCCTTATACGACACGGCGTGATGAGTAAAAAAATCGCAATTTCTTGGAGGTAACTGCACGGTAGTTAAGTGTCAATATTGACCGAGTCATATTTTTTTAACGACCCTGTTTTAGTGTACTTTCAACTTTCCGGACACCAAATTTGCAGAATAACCTTTTTTAAGGCTTCGTTCGAGTCAAAAATTTTACAAAGGTGGCAACACTGAATAATAAATCTATTTGACGAAATGAAAATCTTTTAAACAAAACAAATTTTTGATTTGCCACAATAATTGACATCAAATGCTGAAGATTTTGATAAACCGATTTCGATAGCCCAGTTTCAGAAATCTCATTTTGGAGTCTCGGGTACGACCCTACATTATATCTCAAATCAGATGGTGCCTGTTGACTAGAAAAAGTAGCATCTTTGATCAAAGCAAAAAAATCTATATAATGATTTTGGCGCATCAGACAACTAGACTACGCTGGACCAACAAGTGCATCTGGGATGGTTGTAAAGGTATAATACGCCTCTGCTTCGGCGTGCGAATAGTTAATCGCAGTCAGTTAACCATAGTTAAACAGGCGGTTAGTGAAAGTCCAACAGCGTAATACTATACCGTATACAGTACAGTATAATAATGGTGATCGGCTAAGTCTCGATTCTAGAAGGAGGTAGTGCTGCCTGGAAATAAGCCTCAAAGGAAAGGATATTTCAGAATCTACTTGAATGAACATTCCAAAACTTCAACTTCGAAGCGGAACATCTTCAAAGAAGGCAAGTTCAGAAGCAAGAAAAACTGCACGAGAAAGCGAATGTCTGGACGGATAGAATAGGGAACGGATAGACGGAAAAGGTTCGGTCTCATGTTTGCCTACTAATTTAAAGATAAAGCGTAATAGGGAAAGAATAGTACCTAATTTAGAATTATGATAACCAGGCAGAGGAAAATTTTAAAACAGGAATTTTGGATTTCTCTGGTTTTGGACCACCGCATCAATTCCATTATGTATGTACCTAGCTCACGAGTGTCTTTTTAGCCTTAAATAATCTGCAAAAAGCATATTATCATACAAATTATAATAACAAAGGACCTTTATTAGTGCCTTGTGGAACTCCATATTACGCCTTTTTATAATTTTTAACGTTTCTTTTTTGCATACGATTCTCGCGAAGGGACTTTTGGTGTCCCGGAATTTCCTCCCAGACGAAGTGCAAGTTCCGGAGTGGTTTTCTGGTTAATTTCAAGAATTATTAGTTTTTACCCTGATCTTATTTCTGAATTGTCTTGGTGGTTGGACCCGTCAGAATTTTGATTGTCTCTAAAAGGATATTCCGATTGCCAGTATTAAAAATCTTACAATTCTAGAAAATATTCATCTCGGTCTTCGTTTTGAACCAAATCCAACTTTTATTTAAAAAAAAAATAATAATAAAAAACATAATAAACAATAAGATACATAATACACACAAAATAAAGGAATATACAACTATACATAGAGAACAACAATTGCAGCAAGTGAAATGGGCCCCATTAAGCCATTTAAACGGCTTGTCAATAGGACCCATTCACCCCACCGTTCGTCTACATAACGAACAGACACATAATCAATCAAAAACATTCCACCATCAATCCCTCTCCTTCCATTCTGTCAAATACATTCATTCAAACACATGCACACTCTTCTCTAATTTGCAATACATTGGTAAACTCAGAATCTATTTCAACATTATTTGACCAACTATACATACATACCGTTATTACTTCTCAGCCATACTAACCTGAAACTATACGTACATACTTTTATTATTTATCAGCCATACTTTCAACACTTTTCTCAGTCCATTCATACTCTTGCACTTTTTGATGCTCCTTGGCAGTAAATTATAGAGTTTGGGCACGGTGCACTTTCGAGTGCGGTCACCATATTTATTCTGTGTCCTCGGAACCACCAACCCCTCATTCTCAATCAATCTAGTGTTGTGTGCATGTGCCAGTCTCTCCTTGAATCTGACATCGGAAAAATTGTGTACTCCCAGTTTGAAATTTAACAAGCCTCTTACTGTGAGCAGTTTTAATTCGCCAAAGTATTTTATCATGTCAAAATGAGTGTTTGGCGCTGAAACATAGTTTGAAATCAGCTTTACTATAGAATTCTGCTTACTCTGCACTCGCTTTAAGTTTGTCTTAGTGGTATTACCCCACGCCGACAACCCATACCCGATTACAGATTCTGCTAGCGACCTATATATTATTTTCAACACAGACTTTGGTACAAAGAGCTGAATCTTATACATCCTACCCAAAATGGAGTACAATGTCTTGCATACTTTGCTCACCTGAGCATCCCACTTAAAGTGACAGTCTATTTCAACTCCCAGATATGTGTAAATTTTAACAACTTCAATACTATCACACTTACAGTCCCTCACAATACCAGCATGAACGCAACCCAAGTCATGGGACACAATTCTGGGAACACTCCCTACCCGTGCATGTGGACTTCTTATATGCATCAATTTCGTCTTCTTTGCGTTAATTTGAAGTCCAAAATCGTGCGACCACCTAATTAATGTGTTATAATCCTCCTGCAAGTACTCATTGGCCACATCCTGATCATCGTGCGACACAACCAATGCCGTATCATCCGCGTAAATGTAATGATTAGCATGTCTAAAAACATTCTGCAACATGGAGACATAAATCAAATACAATGTGGGTCCCAAAATTGAGCCCTGTGGCACACCAGCCGTTACATTCTTTCTCTCACTCATACCGTCACATGCTCGCACGATAAAAGATCTCTGTGCAAGATAATTTTTGAGTAGGCTCAGGACATTTCCTCTTATTCCCATTTTCTCCAAAAGAAATAGTAATTTTTCATGATTAAGTGTGTCGAAAGCTTTAGAATAATCGATAAATACGACCAAAACATGCTTCCTATCATTCAACTGTTCATTAACAAAGTCACTGAAATCTCCAAGTAGTGTCTCAGTTCCCTTATTTTTCTGATAACCATACTGATGGGGGTCAATCAACTTGAATTTTGACAAATAGTTATTTAAATGAACCGAGATATATTTCTCCAAAATTTTCTCTATTGCTGGAAGAATACTTATAGGCCTATAGTTGGAAACGTCAGAGTGTTTCCCACCCTTGTATATTGGCCTCACAATACTACATTTTAACGAATTAGGTATCCGAGCTTCACTTCTTACCAAGTTTATGAATTTAGTTATAATAGGTACGAAAATATCCGCATGCTTTTTTATATCATTCATTCTAATGCCATCAAGACCCGTTGCTTTTGAAACCTTCATTCTGCTAATTATATTTTTTACCTCCGCCTGCGTAGCAGGCGGTAAATACATGCTCTGCTCCTGCGACACACATACTCTGTCACTAAACGCCACATAGTCGCAGCTATGTAATATATCTGTAATACTCTTTGAAAAATAGTCAGAAAAAAGCCTCAATGTAGAATCAATATCATTTACCTTTAAAAAATATCTCTTTATTACCATATCGCAATCACTCTTTGTGTCACGCCCCAGGATAGTATTAATTTTGTTCCACGTCCTCTTAATGTCGCCAAAACAATTATTAAACTTAACGCTATAAAAAGACTTCTTACATTTCAAAATTAATTTGTTTACCCTATTTCTACACTTGTTGTACTCTCGTTTATATGTCTCATTATTGGGCGAGTTTTTCCATCTCTTAAAAAGATTGTCTCTATTTCTAATTTCCAACAAGATATTACCATTCATCCATTCACACACAGCATACGGTCTCTTATTTCTTACATTTCTAATATTAAACATGGATTTAGCGTAAAGTTGCCTCATCACTTTGCTCATACCGTCACATAAAGTGTCAGCGGCACAAACGCCATAAAAGTCACTCCAATTATAATTTTCAATTAGCCGAGATATTTTTCTTTCAGATATCACAACGTCGCACCGACCTTCTCCCATCCGACACTGATCATTCACACCACAGCCCACAGGAACACACACACCCACCATATAATGGTCAGCTATGAGCGTCTCACACACACAAGCCTGGATACTGGCATTGTAAATCGTCTCCTCTTCTTTCCCTTTTAAAATCCTGTGCCTGACAAATATATGGTCAATACAAGACTCAGTGATGCTCCCCGATACCACCGCCTCCCTAGTTACTTGGTTTATACATTTTATCAGATAGTTATCGCACAAAACAGCCTCATATGCAATCACAGAACTATCACTATCCGCTAACAGATCAATATTTATATCACCGATAAGTATGAGGTTCTTATTTTGCAAAGTGACATTTTCTAAAACTGTTTTTAGTTCCCGAATAAAACACGTTTTATTCATATTTGGTGGTCTGTACATTGCCAGAATATTAATACAAGCATTGACTCCAGCAGACAGCCTGCCCAGCACAACTTCACAGAACTCAACGTCACACGGAATCCTCTCAAATGAGAACGCATTTTTAACAAAAATCAAAATACCGCCTCCACGTCGATTGCTTCTACAGAAATAAAACTTATTAAAATCTTTTATATTATACAAGTCTATGCACTCCTCTTTTACATTAATCTCCGTCAAAACTATGACATCCAAGGACTCTACACAGTTCTCCATCTGAGACAAAAAAGTATCCCAGTGTTTACAGATTGATCTAATATTGACGTGCACACATCGCAAACCTTTACCGCGAACATCCAAACATTTAACCCAGTCATACAAGCAGTTAACTCTATGAAAATCTATTTCACAGTCTTCATCGATATATTCTAAAGACATTAATTATAATTTTCGAAAACGAAAAAAAACTCATTGATACATTGTCGCCAAAAACAAACACAAACGGCTCTCCATAAAAATGGCGTCGGTAACAGTCGGTAACACAAGCTTTATCATAACCATAACCACACATTAATTTATTAGTACAAATTATTTCAGCAAACACCGCCGATACAGGTCTGTGTTTCCTAATACAACAGTTATTTAAGGTCAATTTAATATACCCCCACACACACAGTGGCGCTAGGAGTTTCTTCAAAGAAATTGAATCATTCAACCCGTATACTAACAGAGCAATTTGAACCTTAGTGCGTATACTCTTTTTGAATAACAATAATACAATACAATCAGTATTGTTAGAACACATTGACACAATTAATATTGTGTTCGCAATCAAAACACACTGTTCGAGATATTTTACAATCATACCATACACCCCACCTACACCATCACGAAGTAACAAACCCGCATCCTCATTCAAGCACCTCTCAGGTTGACAAGCATAAACGATCAAAATGGCATCACAACCATGTTCACATAACAAGTCTATTCTCACCAATAGCGTCGAGTCCATAACCTTTGACAATAATTTATGATACACATTTTTTATACAGCGTGAAATGTTCGTTGTAAGCACTTGTAATATTTTTTCTATCACTTGAATTTGAACCAATAGTCAATATTCGATCCTCTGCAATGCACGCGACAGCGCGAACCTATAGCTATCACATTTAATTCTGTCCATTGCGCTGTGATCACATCTCTGTGCAGTTTTATTCTTCATGTTATGTCGCTGACAATTAACGCAAACTGGCGGACTTGTCTTCTTTTCACATTCACTGTAGCGATGATTACCCGCACAATGCGAGCATACCGTTGGCTTTTCCTTACTAAGGCAGGTTGCAGACGAATGTCCGTGACCCAGACAATGGTAGCATTGAGTAACAGGGTTCGAATCCTCAACTCGCAGCCTCTGGTAACCGACATACACTCGTCCCTCCTCCACCAGACATCTCCTCAATTCAGGGGTTGTTTCCAACAATATGTGATTCTGACCACTATCGTTTTTAATTTTTATCTTTTTCTTGATCACCATCTGGTCCTCAGTAATGTTTAAGCTCCTCAACTCTGCGTTCTGCTTTATGATATCGCTGCTCAGGCTATCCGTATCGTAGTCTGCTGTCAGGTTTCTAATAATCACACACGGTCTTCGCTTCTTCAGCATTGAGGCTTCCAAGATATCGTGGAATTTCTCCGCAATCATACTTGCCATAAGCTGTGCGTCACAAAAAGTAGGACAAGACACAAGTAGACCTCGCTGCTTAAGTCGTCTCGTGTATACAACCGCTATACCAGCTGAAGCCAAATTAAGTTTAGTCTTCAGAAATTTCTCAATTTCCTCTGGAGCCTGGTTGTTTCCAACAGAAGAAACGATTAGAGAGAACGTTTTCTCACTCCTTTGCCTCTCGTGAGCCCTTTTATCTCCCTGTGCAACAGGTCGGTGCCCTTCTCGACACACAGTCCTCTTGATCTCTCTAACTTCTCGTGCCACGGTAGTCAACACTGGTTCCAATTTCAATTTTTTCAGTCTCTTATTCTCCTCCAAGATTTCAACTATGATATGATAAATTTGATCCAGGTCATCAATAATCTTATCCCTGCTCACTGCTGATACTTTTCCCTTTCCATCCGTCAAAATTGCTTTAATGTCTTTTAATATTCCGTTGGATGCATTTAGCGCACATTCCCGCTCGGGTACCATTTTAGGAGGCGTTTCGAAATCGGTCTGCCCCAAAACATCATTCGCACAGCCAGGCCCACCTATAGGTGATCTTGGCGTCTTTATTGATTTCTCAAAAGGACTCGTCATATTTCGATCACTGGGCAATCAGAACTGTCAAGGAATACCCTGTATGTGAGCTCCTATTCTTCCGTCAATACACAAATTCAATCAAAAATGTTTTTTCTTTTTTATGAATAACCAAAAATACACATAAAAAACAAACTACCAGTGCACATTCACAACTGGCCAATCCTCAAAATAGAGAAACTTTCACTTCAATTTTTCACTAATAACCGTAGTAATAGATTAAATCAAATCAGAGCTAAAGATTCAACTGCAAACAAACAGTATTGCTACAATAGTTTACGTCTTGGTTTTTCCACAAAAAATGATAGCAAGTAAATTAAGTAGCATGATACTCATCGCTGCAATTAGTTTCACTTGTGTAATCATTATTTCTGTTTTTAATCGCTTTTTTCTGTTTTACAAACTGTCGATGCTATAATTTCAGACCCTTTACATCTGAATAAGAGCAAATCTTTAATTTCTGAACTGTTGTAAGCCTCGTGTTAAGTTTTTATATTTTTCTTGTTCATAGTCATTATGCATTTTATCATGACGTGCCCTTAATGGGAAAATGGTGCATGCAAATAATATAATAATAAGTTTATTTCAAAATAATAATAACATTTGTACAGAAATTGGTTATTTAGAACAGATTCTACTTGTCTTATAATCTAAAAAAATATAATACCTCACTGGGTTTGCACCCGTATCGAGGTAATATGTAGGTATTATTTTGTTGACCTTTTATTGTATTCATTGCAAATTAAAATTTATACGGGAAATCCACACAGGAGATCTTCGGACTCGTCCAGACCCAACTCGAGCGGAAAGGATTGTATTGCTTTCATTGTTATACCCCCATTTGGAAGTAAGATCCTTGGTAGTACGGTACTGTAGAGACGTGGTCCAAGAAAAGTGTGGAATCTTCTCGCAAAAGAGGTAAACACCAGCGGCACCGCTAGATTTCCACTCTGTCTAGTATTACTACTGTGCACTATGTCCGTGTACCTTTCATTTTCATTATTAATCGAGAGATATAAATTTGTCTAACATTTAGCATCATGACGTCTTTGTATAGCTGTTGGGTCGGGCATATTGTGTAATATTCTAAGCCAAACAAAACTTTGAGTATTAAAACTTTAAATAACTAAATGTCTACTAAAAGCGAGCTTTAAGTTAATGCATACTTAGTGATCGAACACTGGTTCCAAAAACTCTCATCTTCAATCCCCTTATAGAAGTAAAATGTTTGTGGTCGGTCGAAATAAAAGTCAACGAGGAGATACCAAATGTCAAAAGATGTCAGGGGCCAGGCTGGACCGAAATAGCAGCTACTCGAGCCAACTGTGTCAATTGGAGACGCTCCGGACATTTCTTTGACCACAAGCGAGTTCTGTTTCCTCTCGGCTTAATGTATCAATGTAGTTTCACGGCGTTAAAATTCATAATAAGTGTTTTTATTTTCAAGCAAGCGTTCCCAACAGACGTTGTCCTGTAGTCCTTACTATGAATATTGACATCCAATTTGTAATTTATACAAAAATACATTTAAAATACATATGTTTGAATGTTCGCACTGACCCGATTTTCTTTTAAATTATAGACTAGCGACTTTAAGAGTAAAATAATAATTTTTCAAAAAAAACCATCTCAACTTATTAACATAAACTTTGTCACAACAATAACTTCCATACCACATTTCTTTACATATCTTACAACAGAGTCTTTACACATATTCTTCGTAGAGTGTTCATCTCTACTAAATTTTGACACCTTTCTACCTTATTCATTTCGTAATCCTGCTTGCATCAATTCTTTTCATATGCATCCATTCATACCATACCAACTTTTTGACTTTCATAAAGTATTGACTACTTGAGATTCAAAATTTAATCGTTGAGAGTGTAATGTTTGCGATAAAAACTTGGTATGAATAAATCAAAAGAATCTTTTGTCCTATAGCAAACTAGAGAATGAATCAGGATAGCGTGGGCGGACCGTTGTCTTTGAAGCAACTCCAGACTGTGAACCACCAGCAGTAAGGGCATTGCCCTAAGAGAGTCGGAGACTGCGTGCGTGTGATTTATAGTCACCCTAGTCGTCTGCGGTACAATGGGAGGGTCGACGAGCTCACTGCAGCAAGGACGTTAGGGTGACCTCACGTTTCCGGGAGAAAAAAAAACATTCGGGATTTTGGAAAAAAAAAATTGGTGATTCCGAACAGTGTATAGGTATAATATTCCATGCAAGCCGGAAAAAGCTACATTTCCGCAAATGTAAATCCGGACGTATAGCAAAATTGGGGAGAACGGAAACGGACGCATCCTTTGAACCTTTCGAAAAGATATTCCATGCATGTAAAGCTTCTTCTATTTCTTTCTACTAGGTCTGACTAGACCTTACTTGAGAGCCTATCTTATTCTATGTTTCCTTCGTTTGTCTATACGCATTCATTCTTTCAACATGTCCAAACCATCACAACTTGTGAACTTCACTTTTTATCACACCACACGATTAAAAACTATATTCTTTCTAAATTTCCGTAGGTACTACATATTTTGTTCGATTTAAGTCATTAATTAGACGACCAATAATATAAAAGGAAATTCAGACAAAAATGTTTTGTTTCATACATTTTTAGTGTTTACATAAACATACATGGCTCTATAACCTAACAAAATGTGGTAACCAGCGAAGACGAACCACAATTTGAAAAAAAAACATAGGTACCTACATAAAGTGCTTAACTCTATATTTTTACTTAGCTCAAAAAATAACACAGTTGAGTCCAAGCCAGATCTAATGCTCAAAGACAAAATATGAATTTGGGTTGAATTCAAAAAAAATTTAAAAAATATAATTTGGGCTATATTGTCCCATTATAAAAATTCCTTTCCAACTCGAGATTTTATTGAATCCAATTATCCTTGATGTCACACCGAATAAAGTTCAATTTCATTTTCTTATGATTCAACAACCAATAAATTGGTAGGACAGTTTTTAAACGACATTCAGAAAGAGTTCGAACTCGGACAAGATCATCTAGTTCTATTTACCTATTTGTATTCAGATAAAAACCAAGTACATCGATTCCTTCCTCAAGGAAGGCTGGTGAGAGGCAAAAGAAATAGGAGAGGTTGTATGAAAAATGGTATGTCGGTAGAAGAAGCGATACAAGTAGTATGCTTGGATAGAAAAGAGTGGAAGTCCGTTCTCTCTGCCTAGTGCCTACTTACCCGTTAAACTTAAAGGATATGGCGTTAGGGTTGAAATAAAAACCAGTGTTGCCAACGGATTTTGGCCGATGTCGCCGATTTTCAAAAAAAAAGTAGCCCAAAGTCGCCGAATTGAAAATTTGGTAGCCCATAAGTCGCCCAACTGAAATTTGGTATCCGGAAACATGAAATTTTGTTAAAAAACAAGTTCATTCCGAAAATTTTGGTATCCGGAAAGATTATGTAGCTAAAAAAAAGGTCATTCCGAAAATTTTGGTATCCGGAAACATAAAATTTTGTTAAAAAAAAAGGTCATTCCGAAAATTTCGGTAGTCCGGAGAGGTGAAAGTTCACCAAAAAAATGTCATTTTGTATCCGGAGAGGTGAAAAATCGCTAAAAGGGAAGTAGCCCAATTGGCGACCAGTCGCCATTTAGATTTTTTCGTCGCCAATTCTCATTCCGAGTAGCCCAAATGGCGATAAATCGCCCACGTTGGCAACACTGATAAAAACTACGTTACATTTGAATACATACATATAAATTTTCTTTCTAGATTACCGGCGACTCATTCTATTGGGAACGTATTGCGCCGTGGTTATACATACATACAATATTTACGGTAAAAGTCTACATTACATAACTAAAAAAGTACATGTGCCAATATATACATACTCACAATGTTGACCTTCTATCAAAAATAAAATCTTTAATCTATGACCTCTTTTTATCTTGTTATATCGTATAATTAATATAACAAGATTTTCTAAAATAAAGATAATTTAAACATTGTTATTATGAAAATAATGAAAAAAAAAAAAAACATGAAATTCCTTAAGTTGCAAAATATCGTTGTTTGAAGCTTGCCAATAAAATTGTAAATTCATTCACAAAGTGGTTTTACCTTATAAATCTAGCTATCCAACAACCTGTTTTTCCATATAAATAAACAATATAACAACACGAGCTCAAATCCTTTGTTACTAATATAAAATAATGATAGAGAAGCACAATATTAATTCACGAAAACAAAAAACACAAACAATAACAGATCAACAATTTGTTTTGATTTTTTTAACTCACAAACTACTTAAACATTCCCGAAATTGTCTTGAACACTTCTAAATTTAAATTGCAGTAAATTTTTAACGTTTTTTTAACGAAATAATTGAATTAAAACATGACCGCCACGAAAATTTTGCGCAGTTGTAAGCGTCGAACGACACTGACTGAGGAAAACATTGCTAGAACGTTTTTGTATTGGGAAAATGACATTTAGATGTTTTGTTTACATCACCACCTGATCAGTGCGCATGCTCAATATGATATTACCACAATATGTAGAAATCTGTTTTAAAATGGTTCAAGACTTTGATAGTGCTTCGATGATTCGTCGATAGGGTAAATATTTCTAACGATAAATTTCGCTACATTCGTAAAATGGCATGATGAGTAAATTTTAAAGACTAAATTTTTATTACGTATTTGATAAATATAATATAAGATTTCATTATTAATTGAAATAAAATACATTCAAACTTAATTAGTCAGAAGATTGTTAAAACACACAATCATGTAGGATGTAGGTAACTAAATTATTTTATTGCCGAAAACTCATAGAAGCGTGAAATATCAATAAAAAAATTCAAATGGGGGCAATAAATTCACTCAATTGTGAGTGGAATTGCTGAAAATTAAAAAAAATATAAGTGACCATTTTCTTCTCTCTTTATTTTGTAAATATTTACCGAGGCTATATTTTATAACACGAAGAATAAAAACAATAATAATTCATTCAACAATGGTAGGTACTTCATCATTTTGTCCTTCCAAACATGTTAATATTAATATTGATATCAAAAATCGTTTTAAAATACAAAATAACCTTGGAAGAAGAAGAATAATACTTAATGCTCTCCTTATTAATTGGGTAATATTTTTATTTATCCAATTAAGTGTTTATTTATTTATTTCATTAAAAAGGGCAGTACACTAACACAACAACAACTACTATATATTTTAAAAATTACTCAGGGAAAACTGTGTAAAAAAAGGAATAAAGTAAGCCATCTTTTGAGAAATGTTAAAAATAAAACAACAATAATACATGGTTTGCATCGTGGATATAAACAAACACCTGTCACTCGAGTTTGTCAAAATACACAATATTTTGGCAGTTTCTAGATAATAAGATTTTACGCAGCCTACGTGACTGTTTGGCTGTTTAATCGCATTCTGATCATTAACTGGTTCTACCACTTGATCAAGATACAAATCTAACGCGCAGACTCTAAACAATTTTCGTGTGTTTGTACTTTTTTAAATATTTAATAACCGTGGTATAAAACATCTTGCAATAATGGTATTGGTTGGGAGTAGATTGGTTCTATTGAAGAGGTTCTTACAAAGTTCCTCAGTTAGGTTTCACCACTGCGGAGCCATGGCGGTCTCTGATAAAATTCCATTCAGTTCTGACTTCATATTTAGACAGGTAATTTAAATTCTCAAACTTTTTTTTCACAAAAAAAATAACCTTTAGTTTAGTCTTAGTTGAACATTATTTTATGCAAATATAACTTACCTTAGGTAATTAAGCTGTTCAATCTTAAATTATTTATTTTTATATGAATAAAGTTTTACCTAATAATTATAAATAGTAACCTTGAATATTAAATTGTATCTTTACTTAAAAATGAATAATAATGTTTTTTCATTGCTTATAATAATTATACTTACAATCTTCTTACAATAGTTTAAATAAAATCAATATCAGGTATACCCAATCAACGAATCATTTGTTTAAAGTTTTTGAAATATAAATCATGAAATTTCTGAATTAATAATTTATTAAGGGTTATGTTTTGAATTGACAAAATTAAATAAAACTATTTTATTTACCTATATAATTATTCTGTTTTTATTCTGTTAATGACCTTCCCGTTACACATAGGTAATTTAAATTATTGATTTCATTCGAATGTTGAAACAAAATTGAAAATAAATTTTAATTGTTTCACGTTTCCAGCTATTTTCTACTCCGAGCTGCACCTACACCTATCTGTTAGCCGATTCCAATACTCACGAAGCCATTCTGATAGATCCCGTGTTGGAAGAAGCTAAGAGAGATGCCCAACTTATTGAAGAAATGGGTTTGAAGTTGAAATTTGCAAGTTAGTATCCATTTCTATGTTGATCGTCACATAATCTATTTCTATGTTGATTGTCACATAATCTATTTCTACGTTGATCGTCACATAATCTATTTCTACGTTGATCGTCACATAATCCATTTTTAGTTATCAAACTACATACAGTATTGGAAAACAATTTTAACAAATAAAAGTCCATTCAATCTTGTACAATAAGGCTGAGGGTTGACAACTTCCTTAAGCTCAGTTTTATTATTGATGGATTCTCACTACGTTATGTAATTTTTAAGACATCCAATATTTTTAAATTATTTAAGTATCGATCTTTCTTAGTATTTTGAGGCAAGGAGCAAGTTTAGTACTGTTTTTACTAGTAGTAAATTATGTCCAACTGATCATTTATACCTCCTTCATGTCAGTTTCTGAAAATTAAACTATAGTTGTGGAAGATGATATGATTCTAAGTGCAATATTGCATGTTTTTAAAGCAGCTTATCTCATAAAAAAACATTGATTCTGATTGCATTTAAACTGATAAGATATTCAAATTATATTATTATCATATCAACAAATATTTCATAAAAGGTGTAAGTATTATTAAATTTAATGAGCTAAATCTTACAAAAAAAATAAGAACAAAACGGACACCAAGAATTAACATAGACCGCCTGAAGGAACACGAATCAAGAAACGAATACCAGCACCGCATATCTGAAAAACTATCACAAGCAAACAACGAGCCTTCAACTATTGATGGAAAGTGGAGAGCCTGCAAAGACATTATCTCGGACACGGCAAACGAGACACTTGGAAATGGACCCACCAGACGGTTCGAGGGATGGTTTGACGATGAATGCGCACAAATCACACAGTTGAAGAACGCTGCATATCGGAAGATGACGCAGTGTCACTCCACCAGAGCAGCAAGAGAGGAATATCGAAGGGTAAGACAACAGGAGAAGAAAATACACAGAGCCAAAAAGCGAATGTTTGAGAGAGAGGAGCTCAGGAGGGTTGAACTACTACATAGTCAAAATGATGCCAGAGGCTTCTACCAAAAGTCAAACTTCATCAGAAAAGATTTCAAGCCTAGAACCTCCGCGTGCAGAAGTGGAGATGGTATCATACTTAACGAAAGAACTGAAATACTAGATCGTTGGGCCGAACACTTTAACCAACTATTAAACGGAACAGAGAATGAACAACAGGAAATACAACTACCACCACCACCACAAAATGCACACCACAATAGTATTAACAATGACCCACCAACTTTAATAGAGATTAGACGAGCTATTGAAAAGCTAAAAAATAACAAAACCCCTGGTACGGATGGCATCCCTAGTGAACTGTACAAGTATGGCCCAAACAGCCTTATGGAGGCCCTACATGATCTCATAGTAGAGATATGGAATCAGGAGACCCTGCCCGTGGAATGGACGGAGGGAATAATTTGTCCCCTCCATAAAAAGGGCGATGTACTCCTCTGCAACAACTATAGAGGAATAACACTCCTGAACACCGCGTACAAAATACTATCAAATGTACTATATGAGCGGCTGACTCCTTTCGCAGAGAATATCGTGGGAGATTACTAAAGCGGCTTCCGAAGTGGAAGAAGCACCGTCGACCAGATACACAGCCTCCGACAGATACTGGAAAAATGCCTCGAGCACAACATTGAAACGTACCACCTCTTCGTTGACTTTCGATCTGCTTATGACTGTATTAAACGAGATGCACTCTATGGAGCCATGGTCGAATTTGGGATACCGCATAAACTCGTAAGACTCGTCGCAGCCACCATGAGCAATGTAAGCAGCAGAGTACGTGTTGAACAAGATCTCTCAACACCTATCCATAGCCGCATCGGCCTTCGACAGGGAGATGCTTTGGCCTGCCTTTTATTCAACTTAGCCTTAGAAAAAGTCGTAAGAGACTCGAGAGTTAACACTTTAGGTAACATCTTCCATAAATCAGTTCAAATACTCGCATATGCCGACGATATTGATATAATTGGTAGAACACCGGAGGACACTAGAGAAGCCTTCCTGGCCCTTGATGAGAGCGCCAAAAGAATGGGCCTGAGAATCAACGAGGATAAAACCAAGCTTATGATCTCTTCTCCAACAGCAACCCCAGACCACGTAGCACACACGTTCAACGCCGCTAACTATAATTTTGAAATAGTCAACTCCTTTGTATACCTCGGGTCTCTTGTCAACACACATAACAACACTACTGAGGAAATCCAAAAACGCATAATGGCTGCCAGTCGATGTTACTATGGACTGATCAAACAACTCCAGTCAAGGAACCTCAGTAGAAATACTAAAACAGTGCTGTACAAAACACTCATAAGACCAGTGCTGACATACGCCTCTGAAACCTGGGTGCTCACTAAAATGAATGAGCAACAGCTTGCGGTCTTTGAGAGGAGGATTCTCCGAAAAATCTACGGGCCAATAAATGAGGGAGGAGTATGGCGTCGGCGATACAACCAAGAACTGTATGATCTCTACAAGGATCCCGATGTCATACAAGTAATCAAAATAGCAAGATTACGCTGGGCTGGGCACATAATACGAATGAACGAAGAAGCCCAGACCAGACGATTAACCCTCACACATCCCGAAGGTCGTAGAAGAGCAGGAAGACCCAAGCTACGGTGGATGGACGGTGTTAACACGGATGCAGGTGTCATTGGACTGAGGAGCTGGAGGACGGCGGCACTCAGAAGGACGGAGTGGAAAAAATCTCTTGACTCAGCCAGGGTCCACCCAGGACTGTCGTGCTGATGATGATGATGATGAAATCTTACATTTAAGTAATTTTATTATCAATAGACTCAACTGATTGATGCAATCATTATATCAATTTGTGTTAGAGTTTGAGTGGTTACTTTTTACAAATTTGAACCACTACAGGCTTACGACTATCTTCTAGTACTGTTTTGAAAGTTTGGCTTAACGTGACCACTTGACCATGTTTGCCATTTAAAAAATAATTTACACTTTTCTATACAAAGGTGTCAAATAGCCGGCGGAACATGCCGGTAGGTGGTCAAATTCATCAAAATACACGAATTTCAATATCATGGAAAACTTCGAAAAATCCCAGGACTCAAACCCACATTCGTAGCATTCTCAAGCAGAGATGCCAGTCACTAGGCCAACCGATACCAGATTTCATTATTGTTAATCTCGGACTGTAATTATTGACAAGTTAACAATGTGCATACTGCCGCATTAAACATGATGTCATTCAACTAGTGCATAATATACATTGTTTTACTTTTCTTCCTGTGTCCCTAATGCATGGGTAGCCAGAGAGAACAAACATTTACTCTTTCCTATTCAAACACACTTCTTTCACTGACATTCCATTTTTTCTCATTCAGTTTCTTTTTCTTCTTAACGTTATTTGATGTCAGAATTAAAGAATTAATTATTATCGATCCACATTATTCTGGGATGACCTTGTCTTAGCACAATATGAAGACCTCTTTTTTCATAACATTCAAAATTTCATTGATTTGGACATCTTTCCTCTCATTTTTCAAAACATCTTGTAACTTAATGGGGAAAACATTAACCAATTTCGCAGTTTTAATAAACACAATACAATATCATTTTCAACAATGGTAAAAATAGCCAATAGTACTCTGTTTGAATGTCAATATTGGTAGTAGATTGTTTGCGTTCGTTATGGTCAACATAGCTATCGCAGATAAAACATTCATTCAATATTTCAGCTTTGACTATAAGCTATGGAATGTTTTTCATTTTGTAATCTCTGTGTGGTAGACTATTGGTCAAACGCTTGCTTGCATATACATTTTTTCAACTAATCTTGACTCACACAAAGTGAACACAAATACTTTCTTTCAAATAAGTTACTTAAAGTTTGTGTCGTGAAAGAAGAAGATGGTGGGCGGCACCTGGGATCGAACCCACGACCTCCAGTACGAAAGTAGGCGGTGGAATCGCCAGACACTACCAACCATTTTGAAACCCCCAAAAACCATATTAGGTAATTTGTTTAATTAAAACTTTTTTCTTTGCAGTTAATACTCATATGCATGCAGATCATGTGACGGGGACTGGAAAATTGAAGAAAATCCTGCCAGGAACTGTTAGTGTGATTTCCAAAGCCAGTGGTGCTCAGGCGGATGAGTATGTGGTAGACAACGATGTGATTAGCTTCGGAAGACATCAGTTGAGGGTGGCCAATACTCCAGGACACACCAATGGTTGCGTTACTTATATACTTCAAGAACAGGTGACATTTCAGTATCACTATTACTCCATTTTCCACCTTTTATTACTACTAAAAACTCCTTGATTCAACACACATAATCCTCCATTGAACCCCCTTCAGAAGCATAGGGAGGCAACAAGAGCCCTCCATTGTACTTGATCTTGCGCAATACTTAAGACCTGTCCAAATCCCTTAGCTCTGTCTCGAAAGAATGGAACATGGTATGACAATGTCTTCCACAACATCCTTATTCGTCACTTCGAAAACATTTAAGGCAAAATTAAGAATTCTGAATTTGTTTTTAGGGCATAGCCTTCACTGGAGACGCTCTATTAATAAGAGGCTGCGGAAGAACCGACTTCCAAGAAGGCAATCCAAAAACTCTTTACAAATCAGTTCACGAGAAAATACTCTCTCTGCCTGACAATTTCACCCTGTACCCTGCTCACGATTACAAAGGAATGACGGCCACATCTGTCGCTGAAGAGAAGCAATACAACCCGAGATTGACAAAGAGCGAAGAAGAGTTTGTGAAAATAATGAACAATTTGAATTTGCCCTATCCTAAAATGATTGGTGAGATATTATATTTTGGCTAACAATTCCAGAATTTTATAAGAACTTTTCCGGCAAACATTTTCTTGTCTTTTTCTTACCGGGAATCAAACCTACGACCTTCAGATTGAAAGCCGGTCAATGAACCGGTAGGCCACCAACAACTTTTATTTATGAGGAAAATAGATACCTGAAAGGCTATTTACTGCAAGCGACACTTTTGTTGAAATTGTCATTTTTAACACAAGCGAAGCTGAAAAATATTCTCCGTCGATGTATTTGACTGTCATTTTGTATATTCAAATTATTCGATAAGGTACAGCAAAATGTAATTTATAGTAAGGTTTTTGCCTTTGCGTAAACGCCACATTTGGTATACCGTAAGCATTATTAACCTTGAAAAGTATAGATATAACTGTCAGCTACCATAATTTTCAAAAAACATTTGCATTGCATTTTTCTCTTGCAACAACTGCATTTCCTATTATTCATTGTGAAGTGTCTGCCTATTTTTACTTATCCACTCAAAATAAATTTCTATAAAAAAATAATTAGTTCGTCAAAATTATTGTAAGCGACCTAAGTACCAGAAAGCATGCTTATTTCTACAACACATATTTTAATAACTCATCGACTAGCTATATTTTTAATGACTATGTAGCAAAACCTCAAATATACTTAATTTTTTCTAATTAAAAAAAAAAAAAACATCTGTAATAGTGGGTTTTTGTCGCTTACACTACGTGGCTTTTCGAGTGACGTTATGTTCTACATTGTTCACTGATTTTTCTAATGTTTCAGAATTTTTCGCTTCTCTTTAGTAGCCCTTATTTTATTATTCAATGATTCTGAATTTTTCTAATTCTTTATTTGTTTTTGTATGTGTTTTAGACAAAGCTGTTCCTGCTAACAAAGTTTGTGGAATATACGACCTTGACAAAGAATAAGAATTAAAAAAATTCAAAATGGTTAAAAAAAGTTGTGATAAAATAAAAAAAATATATTCACCATTATTTTACGTTTTGGTGGAACAAAGTTCAAAAAAGGTTTTTCTAATAATTAGATGCATACTCACTACATTAGTGGTTAATTTAGTCAGACCCTGTTCAATTTTTTTTGTACTTACATTAGTTTTTTTTATTATTATTATATTTTTCAAGATTTTAATACATATTATATTATAATGTTAAGCTTGTTAAATTTTCTCGACTTTTTATAATATTTTATATAAAATATATATTTTTTATGATAAAAGCATTGTTTTATTTATGAAGCCCACAGAAAAAAAATATTACTCAGAAATAAAAAGGAGGTGTTGGTAGACTAGCAGTTATGACGCCGTTTTTTGCACTGTTTTGCGCGGAGGTCGTGGGTTCGATCCCGGGTGCCGACCATCTTCCTCTTTCACGACACAAGCTTTAAGTAGCTTTCTGTGAAAGAGTCAAGGAGTGTATTTGTGTTCACTTTGAGTGAGCACTAGGAAGGAATGTGGTATGGAAGTTAGTGTTGTGACAGAGATGAAAGTTGATATGATTTGGGCATGTAGAAATAATAACTAATTGAAAAAAGTAATAAATGTATGAAGCTAAAAAGAAAAGGCTAAAAATAAATTATTTTGTTTCATAAAGTCCAGGTCTGAAGTGCATTTAAAAGGAGAAGTTGCTGGAAAATTGGTATGTATATAGCTGAATGGAGCTTTCTCTCTGCCTAACCCTTTAGAGTTTAGATTAACCACGTGAAGAGTAAAAATATAATGTAAGTAGTTCTTATATATTTCATAATGAATATAAACTCGACAACTTTTTATAGAAATGAATTGATTTATTACTAAGAAGTGTACTTTTGAAACAAAAGACTTGATCAGCTTTTAAAACATTTTTCCTGAATACGTGTATAGAGCCTCTATGGAAAATCCTAATAAGCTTTTACCAAACCCTGACAGTGTTTCAAGTAGGTACTGTTTTTGCATCTAAATGTTTTTAAATGTTTCCAATAGATGTCGCTAACACACCTCTTATAACACACTACTTCCATAATAATACTAGGCCAGAGAGAAAAATCGCTGAAAGATTGTTATCGAAAGGAAAAATTAATTAAAAATAATATTCTATATGCAGAGTTGAAATGCGTAGTAAATTTATTTTTAAATCTAACTTAAGTTGGTAAGTTAAGAATAAACATTAGGTACATGAGATTGGTCAATTTTTCAACATACTACTTAGTTTTATACAATGGCATGGATGTCCTTTACACGTACCTACAGCTCATTTCAGGAACATTTTAGAAATATCCTGCATAATATTCCAGGGATGTAATCCGATTATCCCAGAAATGGTTAGCATATCAGCATATCTCAAAGAGATGACCTGTTACCACACCATGTCCAAATCCCTCAGCTCTGCTTTGAAGGAACGGAGCACGATATGGATCTTCCTCGTCTTCGGAATCCTTATGGGAGGAAGAACAGTGCTCTCCTCGGCCAACTGTCATTTGGCATTCTTAACACATGTCCCAGCCAAGTTCATATTTTCTCAATAATGGTAAAAGTGATGATCCTCCGCTGGGTGCGCAGGTTTATAGCGTCGTTAGTGATGCAGTAGTACCACCTTATACCCAAAATAATTATTCTGAGACAATTCTTTTCGAACGAGACTTTTTGTGCCTGGGTTTTGGTCAGGTGCTATAGGACTCACTTTCATACAAGAGAATGGGCAACACACATGCATCAAACAATAATTACATACATTATTTCGTCTCGACACTAAACGCCGACGTCTTCCATAGCTTGCTCATGTTATTAAAGGCGCCACTTGCCATACCGATACGTACGTACGGGGAGCTCAGCCCCGAGGTCACCAGAGGTGGTAACGGTTGCTCCCAGGTACTTAAATTTATCCACCCGGGAGACCTGGTGACCATCGATGGTTATCGGTAGCTGTTTATCGGGGCAGGCATTATTCGCCACGAGCTCCGTCTCACTGGCATTGACTCAAAGAAGGCGTGCTGTTTCGTGGCAGTCTCGAAACACCATGTAGTAGGCCCATCACCTCTAATAATAAATAGGTAGGTACTAGATAAAGGTGATTAAATTGAAAGCAATTAACAAAATGTAATTTTAACGGTTTTGTATGAAAATCAGTAAATCTTATCTGCCTTAATATTGTGATAATGACGTTTCTATCAAAACTAGGTAGGTATAATGTTTTTCAAGTCAAAATAATGTCTAAGTTAATTTTGCGTTTAACAAAGTAATGCAAGTACGTAGGTAAGTTTAGGAGAAGTAAAAATGCATGAGCTCATCTTCAGATTAAACTTTATTAAAAATATTTATAATAAAAAAATATGATATCCTAGTTTAAATAACATTACTTTTTTACCTACGAATAATCACGTGTAAGTTTTTGAGGTTATACTTTTATCTGTCATAAAATCTTGCCCATAAAAAATAGTCTACTTGTTTCTACGACTCAAATATTCGGTACGTAATGCGTTACAATTATTATTGCGCAGTAAAAATATAGAAGGTAGTCATCTAGTATAGCGGAGGTTGCCTAGCAACCAGCACCCCCACCCCCAAATACCTTTTCCGAAAGAGACGTGGAGTAAAACCTTAAATCAAGCATCAGCATCAATAATGCAATGTGTTATGAGGATTCTTCAACGAAGTACAATCTTTATTTATTCTAAATAAAATATTCAAATAGTGTTGTCACATGAAAAATAATTTATTATCTATCCTTTCAAATCACACGAATCTACACCACTCATTTTCCTTTACAGTGGCGTCATTTTTCATTTATGACGTATTATTTCACCCCGCTACGGTTATGATACAAAATAAAAAAAATCTAATTTTCCACGTGTGATTTTAAAACGATGTGAAGTTGTTTCTAATCATAGGTATACCATGGCTAAAAATTACATACACGTAGCGAACTTTATTTCTTTGCCTAGTTACTTTTTTTTCAATGCATTCCATTTTTGTATTTTTTATTGAGTTACAATTATATTATTATTTAAAAAAAGTACACGCGATGGATCTTCCACTAGTATAATGAGGAGGTTTACATATTTATTTATTTTTCGATTTTTCTTTCATCAGCCGGCATTACAGTATTCACCTATACGCCGGCAGACGTCAAAAAATATGTAAAATAGTTACAAAAATATGTCAAAAATGAGTAAAATATTACCTGAAAAAATAGAAACTTCTAATGTCATACAAATGAAAGCTGTTTTTTTTATTTTCATCCAATCACTTTGCCTGCTTTTGCGTTTCATTCAGAGTTATTTTCGGTTGATAAATTCGTTTATCTAAATATATCATTTTGTTAATTTTTTATATTATACCGACATTGACTATTATTGATGACTTTCGGAATTCAATATGAGTATCATATTCTCATATTTATTTTTCAAATAAAAAATATCTATGACCACCCAAATAACTCGACGTTGAGTGCACACACACACAAATTCTCCCTTTAAGGCCCCCCGCACACCGTAAGCCAGCCCGGAGGAGACCAACACGCAG
This sequence comes from Mystacides longicornis, assembly GCA_963576905.1. NCBI lineage: Eukaryota > Metazoa > Arthropoda > Insecta > Trichoptera > Leptoceridae > Mystacides > Mystacides longicornis. The sequence goes on from OY756437.1 coordinate 24,584,650, forward strand.
CAAACCCGACCCGCACGAAACCGACCTCTTAGCTCGATCGACGCAATCAAACCAAAAAGCCGGCCCCGGACAAATCAAGCCCGCCGCGAATCACCCCCAAACCAACCAGCAATGCGGGGGCCTAAGCCCCACTCGGGAGCATAGGGAGGCATCAAGAGCTTTCCATTGCGCCTGAAGGCGTCCGAGGCTTATTGTGCCTTTTCTGACCAGTTGAGGTTTAAGGACGTGAGGTGGTTAACCTCACGGTCCCGATCTGATTTTTCGATTTCCTGCCTCTTACAGGATGCTCGAAAAACCAGCAAAAAGAGCAGAGGTGCTATTCTTAGCCGGCAACCCCACGGTTAGACGTTGAGTGCAAAGGGGTTAAAAAATCTAAGCCCTTTAAAATAATGTTTATTAAATTAAAGTTAGTATGGAAAACATTTTGCTGAGTAAAAAATAATAGGTAAGTACTTACAAGATTTATGTGAATTTTTTGGTAACTTTAACCAAAAATATTATATAATAGAAGATATCTTACATAAAATAAAGACAATAATAAATTAAAATAAATATCATAATAACAATGTTTTTAATGTTTTTAATATCTATAAATGGATTGAAAAATTCATAATATGGAATGATTCAAAGTAAATCCCAGCGAATTGACAGTTGAGAAAACTCCATCAGTGGCGCTAATATCGCAAACTAAAATATAAATTCTTATTGGACTCCAGTAAGATACCGTGGAAAATTTGTTGTGACATAACCGTAGAACTAAATCAATCGCCCTTGGGTAAGTACCCGAAGGACGCATGCGCAGCGTACGTCAGATGTCGCTTTAGTCGAAGACAACTCCCAACTCCCGTACATTGTGTACCGGATAGTCTCGCCTGCTGTCTAGTACCACGTCTCGTTGTACGCGAACAGTTTCGTTCATAGAGAGGGTGATACAGTGTTTCGTGTTTCGAATTAATACAACAAAAAAAAAATATAATAATTTGTTTTGGGCTGGTAAACCCCCAAAAATAAAAACAATATGCCGCGGATTGTAACAAATTTGTGTGGAATTTTCCTATTTTGTGGGATCATTGCTGCTGCACAGGTAAAACTCTTTTTATTTTACTATTTATATTTTTTTCGCTATTGACAACACTAGTTTGTGGAACGTTTTTCAAATCGATTTGACACTTGAGCGTCCGGTATGTAGCGAGAAAACTCAAGGATAATCGATTATTCTTTTCGTGGAAAAAAACACATTGTTATTTGAATAATTAAGAAAACAAAACAGTTTTATTTTATCAAAACATTAATAAATTAACAAAACCTTTTAAATCGATTTGTTTATATCGGTGTTTTTTACAAAAGAAAATTCCTGAAAAACATTGAAATACTAATAAAATGATTAAAAATAGCAATCTTATGCAATCTTATACAAATTTAAGGTTATTGCGCATTTTCTTTTCAAAAACCTTCAATTTTTTCTTCAAGGACGCCGTATTTTTCACATTAAAGACAGAAGATTATACGAAATCCGAATTTGAATCGAAGATTTTTCGTTTAAATCACATATTTAATTTGAATTAAAATAGGTTATTACGAAATCGTATAAAACGTATAAAAGTGTTTTTTTTTGAAGCCATGTAAGTTGAAAGATTAGTATCAAATTGATTTTTAGTTCTTTCCATTTCATTCATTCCATTTAATACATAATATTTCATCGCAATTTCTTTAGATATAGTGAATTGAGAAGCTTATATCTAGTATGTAGGTTAATCTTTGAATATACGAGATAGGTAGATAAAAAAAATATAGATTCATCAGGCGGTTTGAGTATAATGTACCTATTTACGATGGGGAGAATTTTTTTTTTATATTGCCCATGCTTGATTATGTTTATTTCTGATGTTCACTACCCCGTACTTGTTTAAATAGAGGAAAGTATTGCCATTATGCAATATTGCTATTGGCTAGAACATAATAGGAGTCATTTCTGATGGCTGAAGCTTTAGGTTGAATACTCAGAAAATGATGACTCATACATTCTGACAATTAATGTTTCTTTTTTCAAGATATCGTGACGTAACACTTTTTTCTTGATTGTTTATGAGCGTTCCGCAAATGTCACAACAATCTAAAATATAGAATCTAGTGATTTCATTAAAAAGCAACTTTTTTATTGAAATAACAGGATTGTGATAGCAAATCAATGATACTTCAATCAATTAATTCTCCCTTTTCCACCCCACTCAGGGGCATAGGGAGGCAACAAGAGCTCTCCATTGCGCTCGATCTTGCACAATGTTTATGACCTCCTCCCACACCATGTCCATGTCCCTCAGCTCTGCTTCGAAGGAGCGGAACACAGTGTGAGAGGGTCTTCCTCGTCTTCGGGACCCTGATGGGAGGAAGAACAGCGCTCTCCTCGGCCAACTGTCATTCGGCATCCTTAACACATGTACCAGCCAAGTCCATCTCCTCCCCACAATGGTAGAGGTGATGGGCCCACGCTGGGTGCGTCGGCGTATAGCGTCGTTCGTGATGCGGTGGTACCATCTTACGCCCAGAATTCTCCTTAGGCACTTCATTTCAAATGATGAGACTTTTTGTGCCTGGGCCTTGGTCAGGTGCCAGGACTCACACCCATAAAGGAGAATGGGCTTACCCTTCAAATATTACAAAAATTGTGTTTCAATTGGTTTGATAATATTTTGAACCACTACAGGCCTACGACGGCCTTCCGTTGCTATTTAGGAGGAAGGCAATTTTAATTTAACTGCTTTTCATCTTTTCTGATTTTTTAAAGTCAAAATTGTAATGACACTAATCCAGTATTCTTAACCGCAGTGGAAGACACTCTTTAGACTGTAGTGGTTTGAATTGAAGTAAAAACCTATAGGAAAATAATTAAAATTTGGTGTTATAAAACTCTATAGAATATAATATAACAACTAATGACTCCAACAATTCATTATTAATGTTCGATTTTTAAATGGAACAAACCACTACGGGCTTAGGACTGTCTTCTACTGTTATTACGAAAGCTGGCTTAGTGTGATCACTTTACGTTAACAACTTCATCATTAGGTGGTAATTTTTAAGTCTCCGAAACTCCTAATCATGAGAATTCTCGACATGTTCCACACGTCGTAAAATCCCATGTATACAACAAGTAGATATTTAATAATAATTAATGAAATATAGAGATAAAAGTTGGAAATTATTGAGAACAAGAGAGCAATCAAATTTAAAGACTGCGACTGCTGTCATGTATTTGGCGCCAGGATATGAATATATCCATTTTTGTTATGTCTCATAGTTTATTGCCTATTGGCTTTGTTGGTGCACAACGTTCTTATTATGTCTAGATTATAGTGACCATTTTTCAGGACTAGATCTTAACGAATACTATTTCAAATGGCAAAACTAACCCAACTTCTACAGGAAAAACGTTTTCATATGACAATAGGTAATAATAACACGTCTCCGCGGCAATCATTATTCCTCCTTGCAACTGTTGCTACGGGAAGAACTCGCAGTCCCCAATATGGTAAAGTAAAATTTAAATTCTTCGAAGAACGATACAAGTGATTTATGGGACAAACACAATATTCAGCCTAGCATCCGACAGGTTTTGCTGCTAACTTAAATATGAATATCCCCAGAAAGGTCAGAATAATAGACAAAATATGCGACTGTCCCGATTGCGGTCTCTCTGATTTGTATTGCAGGTCTCTCTGATTTGTATTGCAGGTCTCTCTGATTTGTATTGCAGGTCTCTCTGATTTGTATTGCAAATCTCTCTGATTTGTATTGCCGGAAATCTGACGTCAAGCACATAGGCGGTTCAAGCTTTTAGGAATGGTTTCGGAATGGGCTAAGGATTTTAAATAGATCTCAATTAGCTCGTATTAAGATCGTTTAGTGAATAACCCATCTGAGTGGAAATAATACGGGTTTCTGAAAACTATTGCAGTAGGTGTGCATACAGTCAATACCAAAATTTTTGCCAATTTTTTTTTTAAAGCAACTAGTGATCGACCACGACCAGTGCTCGAAATTCGACCATAACTAATTTAGATTATAAGTTTGAACATTATTAAGATTTCTTTGTCAAAGACTGAGCGAGCGCTATTTCACAATTTTCTTTCATAAATAATGACATGAATACGTCAAATTTGAAATGTTAATAATGTTCAAAGTTTTTTCTATGGTTTTAATACAAAAAAATATTAATCTATTCTCAATTTGATCTCACTTTGATTCTCACATATAAACAAATTATCTGTATCAGATAATGTCAAATACATCGAAGTGTGTGTGTGAGATTGAAATACATAATATTACAGTAGGTAGGTATTGTTGTTTTTTTTTATTTAATCTATTTTTATACAAAATTAAAAAAAAAATATTTAAGCATTCTCCACCCCATCTCTATAAACTATAAGTGTGCGAAATTTCATACTTCTACGTCCGCGAAATTTTCGTAAAAATAGTCACAAAGTTTTTCCTTCACGTATAAATAATATAATATATAGATAATACCAGATGACGCTTTCTGGAAATTTTACTAACAAAAAATAAAAAGTTTTTAATTTCGCCAAACTGCCACAAACAAAAAAGAAAAATACCTCTATGTATTATCATCTCCCCCCGAATTTCCGGCTCGATTGGCAATTATGATTCTGTGGACACAAAGAAAATAACAAAAAAAAATTACGCTTGAAGAACGTTAGAAACACGTCGCCCGGGCCATAGACAATGGAGGCATCCATAGAGAAAATCTTTGCGACTTTGAGACTCTGCCGAAAAATAATAATATCAAAAAAGAAAGTCGATCCGAGTTTATTACAATGATCCAATCGGAAATGAAAAAATAAAAGTATTTTTATGGCTATCTCATGTTTGACGTTTTATTTCTTCCAATCGTTGTTGGAAAAAGACAAAGCACCATCTGCAAAAAAATACCTCGAATTTCACTTAATTTTTTTGTAAATGATTCTTGGCTCACCTAAAGTGAACACAAATACACTTTTGACACAAAATATTTTCTTAAGGGGTAATTTAACGCTAAAAGTGATCATGTTTAGGTTATTCAGATAAATAACAATTATGTAGTACTAGCTGACCTGCCCATCAAACTTCGACCTAATCCAGAATAAAAAAGAAATATTTTTGACTTATTACATGAATTAAATACAGTTTATGATATAAAAACTGAATTAAATTTAACTTATAATATATTGCATTATGTAATGCCAGTAAGACGGAGCTCATGACGAATAATGCCTGCCCCGATAAACAGCTACCGATAACCATCGATGGTCACCAGGTCTCCCGGGTGGACCTGGGAGCAACCATTATCGGGAGCTCAGCCACTGGTGACCTCTTGGCTGAGCTCCCGATACGTATCGGTATGGCAAGTGGCGCCTTCAACAACATGACCAAGATATGGAAGGCGTCGGCGTTTAGTGTCGAGACGAAATGTAAACTGTTTGATGCGTGTGTGTTGCCCATTCTCCTGTATGGGTGTGAGTCCTGGCACCTGACCAAAGCCCAGGCACAAAAAGTATCTGCATTCGAAACGAAGTGCCTCAGGAGAATTTCGAGTATAAGATGGTACCACCGTATCACGAACGACGCTATACGTCGGCGCATCCAGCGTGAGCCCATCACATCTACTATTATGTGGAGGAGATGGACTTGGCTGGGACATGTGTTAAGGATGCCGAATGACAGTTGGCCGAGGAGAGTGCTGTTCTTCCTCCAATCAGGGTCCCGAAGACGAGGAAGACCCTCTAATACTGTGTTCCGTTCCTTCGAAGCAGAGCTGAGGAATCTGGACATGGTATGGGAGGAGGTCATAAGCGTTGCGCAAGATCGAGCGCAATGGAGAGCTCTTGTTGCCTCCCTATGCCCCTAAGTGGGGCCTTAAGGGAGTTTGGATTTGGATTGGATTTTACCAACTTTCATGTGTTCATGTGTATTATGTTTTCGGAGCAAAATCCCTATTTCGCTCACAAAGTTTCCAAGCCCGCTTCTCTTCGAACTGAATGCGGCCATTCTGTCTTTGTTAAAGTTGCCAATCAATAGAATTTGATATCAACATAATAGGAGTTCAGCTTAAGGTTAAAACTTATAAGGCTTCTACTACTTCAATGTACTTTCCATACAAACTGACTGTGGCTATATGTTTTATAGTAACTTTCAACCCAGACACGTAATATGTCACGCTGTCGCTTTATGAACGCCTAAATGGAAGTATAGAGAGCGCCACAATGCTAGATGCGGCAAATGTGTGAAACGAAAATGACAGTTCATAAAACAGATTAATTCAACAAAAAATCATTACAAACACTACTGTAATGTTATACATATATTTGTTACACACACACACACAGACTATTTATAAAGAAGATCAACTTCACAGAAAAAGAATTTAAAATATAAAGCGCCTCATAATGGGCGCAAAGATTGATGTAGGCGCTTAGACTACTTCACAGGCTACCGAGTTCGGTTAGCCTATTCTGCATTCAAAAAGACTATGTTAACAAAATTCCTGCAAATGACAATCTCGTCACGTTGCGATGACAAATAATCACTTCTGCCCATGGTTACCAATAAGGTTGGACCACGTGTCTGGTCGATGCGCATAGAATTTTGTCTAGTTATTAAAAGAGTTATTTAAATCCTCTATGATAAGAGGTGCTCAACATTTTTTTTTAATCAAACATAAAAGTCCATTTATAATATGGTGTGGATATTTTTTTTAAGATTGGGAGGAGAAATCGCATTTAATTTTTCTGAAGAATTTTCCATGCAGGCGTTAAATTATTACAATGTTAGACAAACTGATATGGTACATTGAGGATATCATTTGGAACATATTGTGGCTACTTAGCCCCAAATATACTTACAGAAAAACCTTTCTTTGAGATATTTTCCGCATCAATGTGTAGATATTGCTTATGTTTAGGATATCCGACGCCATTTTTAACAAGATATACCTTCTGTTGGATAACGATTTATCTCTAGGATAGCTGTCGAAATAGCGTTCACTGACGTTTATAAACGCAACGCTGTGAATGTGATGAACTTTCGACTTGTTTTCCCATAAACCAAAATGATAATTATATACATCCTCATTAAACATAACGAGAAAATATATATATTATAATGAATTATCATTTTGAAGCTTCATCGAATCTGGCGCGAAAAAGCCAATCCATAGAATCCATAGAAATCAATAGATTTCAGCATAGCAACACAACATATCTTCTAGATATCCATCTATTGGATAGTTTTCAATTGATGCGGCAGTCAGATTATTTCCATCACTTTATCCACTACATAACTTTAACTTCATTTATCTACATATTGATGCGTTGGTCCTTAGAATGCTTAGTTGCTCCCCTTTTCAGGATTTAGTTTCATTGTTAACGGTAGACGTTGACTTCTTCAACCAACAATCATAATTATTGTTCCATATTATGTAATAATACATTATTGCGGGTGCCTATTTAAAAAAAAAATATTATCGAATCTGAGGACTCGCAAAATCAATGGTTGTCGACCAACGTTTGCTGTATGGTTCCAATGCTTCTATACTTCATGACATTATCCCAATAAGAAATGGATACCTACCTACATATTATATTATAATTTGCTGCCAGTGTACATGATACTATATATTACATCTTGGATATTTATATAATAATACTACGAATATATGAATGGTACGTGTTGAGAATCCTATCATGAAAGTAAATTATTTTATTTTTCTTGTACACTTGTACAGGGTGGTTATTAACCCTTTATCTGTCGGGTTTCTGATATGTTGACTCTCCCTTTTTCATTCAGAGTCATTTTAAATTAACGCAATGTTTATCAATAACTAAAAAGCTTTTAAAATCCAAAAAGTTTCAGCTTTCGAAATGCTTCAGGAGAATTTTGGGTGTAAGATGGTATTTCCGCATCACGAACAACGCTATACGCCGGCGCACCCAGCGTGAGCCCATCACTTCTACAATTATGGAGAGGAGATGGACTTGGCTGGGACATGTGCTAAGGATGCCGAATGACAGTTGGCCGAGGAGAGCGCTGTTCTACCTCCCATCAGGGTCCCGAAGACGAGGAAGACCCTCTCATACCGTGTTCCGCTCCTCCTCCTTCCAAACAGAGCTGAGGAATGTGGACACGGTATGGGAGGAGGTCATAAACATTGCGCAAGATTGAGCGCAATGGGGAGCACAGTTGCCTCCATATGCCTCTAAATGGGGCGAAAGGGAGTTTTGATTGGATTAATCAGTAACTAGCTGTCCCGACAGACGTGTCCTGTGGTCCTAACTATGAATTTTGAGTTTTTTAAACATTCAAACATATTTCAAACGTATTTTTGTATAAATTGCAAATTTGAAATCAATATTCATTATATGGACTACAGGACAACGTCTGTCGGGACAGCTAGTTAAGATTAAATTTATAATATGGAATTAAAAATAATTCATGCTCTGTATAGGTGTGTATATTCCTTATTACATCATATACGTCTGTTTATTTTGGTGAGAATATTAATATAGTTTTATAAATATTTATAAAATGGGTTAGTTGATCATTTAACTGATCCTATCATTCCTGACATTCAATCAATATTTATTTTCAAACGTGGTTTAAGTTTAAAGAATCTTATACCATAATAATTCAGAAAAAAATTGATTTATATGACGTCTACTCTTTCAACATAAAAGTAGAATAATGTGACGCTTTTCGCATGTGATTTATTTCCTACTACACCGCCATCTCTTGGATTTTTTTAAGTTACGCAACTATAGAGGAATTATTTTTATTACAAAGGAATTATTACGGTCTTATATCTTATCGCGATCTAGATCTTGTCTGCATCTTATCATTAAGACGCGACAGCAATAAGACCGCTACGAGAATAAGGGCGCAGGTATGTAATAAATGTACTAGAAAGACAAAATTACAGCTAAGATCTTTGCGTACAATCCGTTGCTACAGTTTAGTAAGACATCAAGCCAATTCTAGTACGCGTAGATATATTTCAATGGTTTACGACCGAAAATATGAGTGAAAAAATACACGAAATTTATACGTCAACAATAATAATCACGTTGGGCGCCATTTGCTCCAATTGACAAATTTTAATGAGTTTCAACTTTGTAAGTACGTACAGGTCATAATATTCCATACGAGCATGGTATTTTACGCGCCGTCAAGGTTGTGTCAACAAATTAGTACAACATCATGGAGTTTTTCATCTGTTTTTTTTTTATAGGATAGTATAGTATTAATATACCCGGCGCATTATAATCTGACGTGTTGACCCACAGTTAGTGAGAGATTAACTACGCCCACGCTCCGTGGTATGTTTACTTATAGACGGAGGTGTTGGTTGATCGTGCGCTGCAAATGGTTCAAACTAGCGGACACCTCACATCTACCCGTTCCAATTGTTTGTTTTTAATGTTTTGTTATAAATGTTATTCTACTATCTTTTTTTTAAATTTTTTTTAGGTCATTCCCAGGCAGCAAAAAAATTGCTGTTATAAGGGAATTGATTGATTCTTAAAGTTAATACAATACACAAAATCATATTATTACAACTCACAAACCATGCAGTAAATGAGACCAGCCGCTATGACACCACAGGCATATCGCGTCTCTCCAATATTAACGCCTTTAATGTTTTACTACATCTTATTATGATTTGCCTTTAGATAAAATTTTGGTTATTTAAAAATCGAGTCTATACATTTAAAAAAGATTTAAGTGTTTGCGTATTTTGATTTAGATTGACTGAAAAAGATACTTGAACTCGCGTAAATCTCGTGTCGACATTGCTTATTTTATTTCATAGATCCTCCGTGCAGCTGTCATTGTTTACAACAGTCGACATTTTGATGCGACTGACCGAAGAAGATGTTATGATATATGCGCAATGTTGTTTCAAATTTCGAAATAAATATGACAGTTGTTAGTCTCGTTGAAACGTCAACGTAGCAGCCTCATTTTCTTTAATCTCATTTAGACCCCAAGGCTAATATAATTCAATTAAATAAAAAAATATACCAAAACATCAAAAGGTATCTAAATAAATATTTCTTTTCTTCTTCTTATTTTAGGCCTGAAGACCTGTTATTAACAAGTGGAGTTTGCGTCTTGCGAGGTCGACTCCCAGCTGTGTATCCACATCTTTGGTGGTCTGCCTGGGAGTCGTCTTCCGTGGGGTTGGCCGTGCAATGCAATGTGAGGGAATCTGGATGAGTCCATTCTCCTCACATGTGCAGTAGTGCACACAAGTTTTTATGTGTAAAAGATGCTAAGCCAGAAATGTGTAAATTTGTTTTGGATGAGTCCGTGTTGTAATGTGATTGCTGTTCAATGAAAACAACTCTTATTTTATATAATAGTATTATGCAGCAGACCTGTGGGGCTAGTACGAGTTTCATCGAAAGCTAATTGCACGCAAATAAGCGCTTATAAGCGTGCAAATAGTGTTCTAAAACCAAACGATCGAATCGTTCGATCATTTTTGTATGGAAAATTTTCGAAACTCTTTCGATGATCGTTTCGATATTCGATTATCGAAAACTTATACTAGGGCTACTGATTATAAAAAACAATATTTCACTAATTGGTAATGAAGATCTGTTTTCTACTTCCAGAGATGTACATAATATGTTTGTAGACCAATTAATTTCATCCTGGACTAAACACCTTAAAACAAACAACAGAGTCTTTAGACACTCGAATATTTTCATTCTGGAATGGCATTCTGATCCGCCGGCCGTCGTGAACTCCAAAATATAGTAAAACCACTGAGTACAAATATTATAAGAGAACTTTTTTGAATGCGCAGAACCTAAAATTGGTTCCTTTATTCAACAGTCACGTGACTGGAGATAAATTATCAATAATAATTAATAATACTTTCATCCACAAGCACGAGATAACACAACAAAGCTCATAGGTACTTCCTATTATCTAATTACACGATTAAAACATAAAATTCCTCTGTGTTAACGCTAAAAGTAAAAAATCGCATGTCACAACCCGCTACCGACAAACGTCGCAGTTTGTATGAATTTAACAGCAGTCACGTGGTACTTGTTGGAGCCATGCGCAGTAGCACATTATTTCTCTAGTATTATTTCTTCTCAAAGAGTAAAACAGATCTGTCATCACATCAGTTATATCCATCCACAACTTGCTGATTTTCCCAGAAAGTGGCATATATCTGAACATTTCAAAATTATTGAATAATTTATTCCTTCTCTCTCTAAACCCCACATAGGGGCATAGGGAGGCAACAAGAGCTCTCCATTGCACAATGTTTATGACATATAATATATGAGAGACGAATATATGACAACTCTTGACTTTAACAACTCATTACTAATGTTCGATTTTTAAATGGAACAAACCTTATTCTATTGTTATTTCGAAGGCTGGCTTAGTGTGATCACTTTACTTTAACAACATTCGTCATTAGGTTGCATTGTTTAAATATCCGAAATTCCTAATCATGAGAATTCTCAACATGTCGAAAAATTCAAACTGCTGGAAAATTTTGAGAACAAGTAGAGCAACCAAATGCGACTGCTGCCATGTATTTGGAGCCAGGATATGAATATATCCATTTTGCTAATATCTCATCTTTATTGCCTATTATTGGCAATAGATTAACGTCCTTGATTCTCCTGAATGTAAATGTGGAGCAGAGGAAGAGACATTAGACCATGTGTTTTTCTCATGCCCACTTTTTGACTCCGAAATTTTCCTACTCAACATTAAACAAATAACACTTACCTACCCACTGTCCATGAGTTTCTTACTCGCCCAGGGTTGTGACAAAATTAACGCCGCAATAATGAGGTGCATCCAGTTGAACGAGAGAAACTTTTAATTGGATGAATCTTACTTTGTTATATTTATATTTTATTTTATTTATTATTGTAATTATTATAGTATATCGTCACACATTAGGTTTAAACAAAAAAGAATTCTATATGTTAAAAACACCACCTATGTATAATAAGGTATCTTTAGTTGTGTAAAATGTATTGATATATTATAAATCTGTATTTAGGCACATATCACTCTTATAGGGTGAGTTGCCGTAATAAAAAAAAAAAAAATTATTGGCAATAGAGTATTTAATTTCAAGCTAACCTCAAAACCTTCGCTCGCTATCGTTCATCATGGCAAACCCTGAAAAGAGATAAAACTTGAATGTAGCAACGAAATAAAAGCCTTGGTTAGTTTTCTCTGTTTACTCCCAAGGGAGGAAGATTGGTTCACTTTCGAAAATAATACAAAATAAATAAAATACATTTTGTACAAAAATCAATGGTGATTGTTCTCTGATAATCCATGGGGAATACAATGTTGTCTTTTGATCATTTTATATTCATCACTATAGGTACGCCACTGTATCCGATCGTTGGTAAAAGTGTACCCTCACGTACTTCTCTGGGAGTAGATAGTGGCACACGTGTAATATTACACCTATAATGTTTCCTATTTTATGTATTATGTTATTAAGTCCAACCGATGTACTATCAACACCGTATTATTTCAATCTGATATTGGTTTAGTCAAATATTTGGTAAAATATTTCAGGCGATTGGTAAAACAATGAGTTATATTCTAACAACGTTGATACACACGTAATGTGGAACAGGCTATTGAAACTTACTCGTAATAAAATAAACTTTCTTTAACTTCACCAACATTTCTAAATGGATATTCTTTTTCTGACAACTTTACTATCATCTCTTTCTGCTCATTCGAAGCAGAGTTGAGGAATTTGGACATGGTGCAATGGAGAGCTCCTGTTGCACCCCTATGTTCCTGAGTGGGGTGTAAAAGGGAGTATTGTTTGTTTGATTGATCATCTCTTTAGTAAGATTTTTATTTTTATAATGAGCTTCTGGAAGTGTCTTTAAGATAGTTTAATTAGTTGATTAATTAATTTGCCCTTTCAAAAATTTCCTCAAATTTATTTTAACTCTGATATTTACTTAGTCAAATGTTTGGTGAAATGTTTCAGGCATTTGGTAAAAGCATTAAGTATAAACTTCACAGAATTTGACCTACTATTCGACTAGAAACTTATGTTTCATAATATAGTATTACATTAATTCGTCTCTTAAGGAGTATTTTCGGTAGGATTTGAGAACTCTATAGTCTTCCAATTTTTTCACAGCCCCTAAAGAGGATCAGAAGATTGTTATTGGTCCACGCGCTCTTATCTTAGCTTGGAGTATGAATAATTCTTTAAACTATTCATAGTTTCGGCCGCTGGTGCTTGGTAGTAGTCCATTTTCACCGATATAAATGTCTTTGGACACCGGTTAGCTCAATAATAAAATTGTGAAAAAAAATATTTTCCGTCACTAATTTTAATACGTTTCAATATTGATAAAGTGGGTACACACTGCAAAGTATTTTTTTTCATTTTCTGCAATTTTTTCTCAATTTTTTTTATTTTACCAACTATCGAATGTATCTAACTGTCTGATATTACAGTATAATAACAACAATACTAGTTTCTAAAAGTATGAATGGATGCGTTATATAAACAGTAGCGTGGGATGATCCGGCAATTACAATACCTCATTCCGTCTCTTTTATCCACATTCAACTATACATATGAAGAGAGAGACGCATTCATAGTCTCAACAGTTGTATGTGAGACGTACAACAGAGGAGGAACCATATTGTTGTATGATGCTATTTGCATGTTATATCGATCAGATCTGATAGCTGTATGTAATTAGGAAACTGAACGCTTATGCTTTACAATAATCTGCAGCCCGATTCACGGAAAAGTTTAAGTCTAAGTTCGAACGAAGTTCGATTCAAACTTTTGTGAATAGGGCTGCTGGTAATAATAATTATTGTAGGCGGCGACTATCTACAGTCTATGTACCTATTCACGGAGGGTTTGAATCGAACTTCGTTCGAACTTCGAACTAAACTTACACTTAAACTTTTCCGTGAATCGGGCTACTGAACTTTTTTGTCGGGTATAAATCTTAGAATCGATTATAACTAAATTCCCCCGAGTAGCTGTGTATTTGAAACTTACTTATAGAAAATCTCACAAATCAAACATGGAGGGCTAATTTTAGGGCGAACTTTTATTAATAAACATTTTCGTGTTGTAAATGTTACCGTTTTTAGTAAAAAATAAGTATTTCTTTTTTTTCGAAATTCGACCATAACTTATTTTAATTATAATTTGAACATTATTAAGGTTCCGTTGTCAATGACTGAGCGAGCACTATTTCAATTTTTTTTTTAAAAAACAATGACATGGATACGTCAAATTTGACATGTTGATGTGTACAAAGTTTTACTATTTACTAGTTTTATTCTCAATAATTTGACAACAGACAAACCAAATAATGTATGCGTCTGTGTCAATTTCAAATACATCGAAGTGTGAGTGATTATCAAATACATAACATTACAGTAGTGTTTGTAATGTTTTTTTTTATTGATTCAATCTATTTTTATGCATAATTAAAAAAAAAATTAGCATTCGCCACTCCTCCTCTACATAATTGTGCGAAATGTCATACTCCTCCGTTTTTACTTCACGTATTAATATATAGATAAAGTATGTTTTTCTATTTTGACTATATTTTTTATACTATTCATGACTTATTATTATCAAACAATAATGATTAATCACCCTTTTCTATGCCTTTCGTCTGATAGGTTTTGCTGCAAGTTTCGTATAAATCAGCCAACAAAGAACATCAGCTGTAGATCAAAACGCATCTTAGACAAAATGGAAACTTGGTACTACAATACCGCTTTGTTGTTGTACCTTATTCAAAGAAATTTCGTAAGATGGGTCGAGTACCTAGCAATGTGGTCACACCTACATAATATTGTTTGTAAGTTGGTCTTATTATGAGTCTGTGATGTGTTGTTGTGGCTGAGCTGGGCGTGTTGTATGGCAGCAGATGGGTGCACTCAGGTTCAAGGACTGGCGAGGTAATGTACCGTACACAAAATAATGTGTCACACATAACGTACTCGAGTCAGTTCGAATAAAACGTTTGTGTCTCCATTCGGTTACATGCATCATTTAGTTTATAGTAATGTAATGTATGTTGTAATAATTATTGTGTAGGAAAATAATTCTTTTTTATTTATTTATTCACAGTCACATTTATAATTATTAGAGACCGGATTATATGCAACTTAAAATGATTGAAATATGCATCATAAATGCTCGAAATATGCACCAAAATCGCCAAAAATGCCATAATGCAACATCAAATTTAAATAAATACTACAGAAAAGCGTTTTTTATAATCTATTGTTATACAAGGTCATCTGTAGCCCTAGTATAAGTTTTCGATGATCGAATATCGAAAAGATCATCGAAAGAGTTTCGAAAAATTTTCATACTAAAATGATCGAATGACTCGATCATTATTTGATTTAAGAACACTATTTGCACGCTAAAAGGCGCTTATTTGCGTGCAATTAGCTTTCGATAAAACTCGTACTAGCCCCACTGCTCGTTTACGAGTAGGTAATATTATTTAAAAAAATAGCCTACATTAAATTAAAACAAATTTCTTTATTTACTATATTTTCAACTAGATGCTATCATGTTTGTTCTAAAAAACGTTAAAAATCAAGTAGTACTGTTCCAAATGTTATATCTTCTATCATTAAGCATATTTTTATAAATCGAAAAGGATCTTTCTACATCCCCTGAGGTCACTGGACAGTATTTGAATATCGCTGTTATATTAGTACTTAGTAGGTATTAACTCAGGTAAAGTTGAACCCGATCCGTTAATAAAATTGTTGATTTGGCACAAAGATTCATAACCAGGGTTGTTTAAAATGTTTTCAAACTTTTCTCTCAGCTTTATTGGAAATGTTCCTGGCAAGTCGAAGTTGATTTGGCGTGCTTATTTCTTCACTTCAACAGATTTATCTAAGGGAAAACCCTGGGTTTCCAGCTTTTTGACCGACCACTACCAAGCCTATGGTAAGATGTGATGTAAGCCTCGCAAGGACGGACGACACCTTTACTCTCGGTTTACGAAAAAAGCAGACTGCCTTCGGGAATCTTCGCCAACTCGTATGTGTACTCGATACCTATATCAAAGGTTCATTAAAATTTTAGAAGAAAGTAGGTATACCCAAATATTCAAGATCATTAAATTTTATTCGAAATATGCAATGTCCTAAAAAATAGCTAAAATATGTGAATGCATGAATGGTCTCTAAATAATTATCATAATTTACAAAAAAATAAGAGAACATTCAGTACAATATAATTAATTACAAGAAAACAAGGTACCGCCTCACTAGGTATAGACCTGTGTTGAGGCTAGTTTATCTATGGTATTAACACAAAAGTAAATAGAGTGTATAGTACAT
This sequence comes from Mystacides longicornis, assembly GCA_963576905.1. Classification (NCBI taxonomy): domain Eukaryota; kingdom Metazoa; phylum Arthropoda; class Insecta; order Trichoptera; family Leptoceridae; genus Mystacides; species Mystacides longicornis. Next base: position 24,601,072 of record OY756437.1, read on the forward strand.
TTTTGCGTTTGCAGACATGCTAATATTATTAGATGAAGTTGATAGTTTTTGCATCGACATGTTGGAACTCATAATCAATAAGCTGGAGCTACATTCTTCAATAACTGTGTTTCCTGATTCTTCCTCTAAGTGACTTTGCAATAGCGATGTATCTAAATTGTATTGACTGAAAATGGATCAATTCTGAATGAAATAAACGGTCTTTTGACGATGAATGGACCTGTAACTAAAGGACCGGTGCCAATGTATCAGAAGAAGAACCAGCTATAGTACAATGAATAAAGAATATAGTTTGAAAAATATATTGAACAATTTTTATAAAGTATAGCGGGCGGAACTCAATGTTTGAAGCATTCTCTACCAGTCAACCGGTCCTGCCAATCCATTTCAACCCTGAGTAAAAATTTCAAGTGAAAAAAAACACATTGAATATTTCTGACCCGACCGAGAATCGAACTCGGGACCTCTTAATCTGAAGTCGGCACCATTGCCACTAATTTTGAATTCATATCGCCGTTTGACACAAACTGTCAGTGTTTGATAGTTGGTGAGATTGACAAAATTCGGATGCAACATTATAAGATGAGACATGAACAAAAATGTATATATTCATATCCTGGCGCCAAATACATGACAGCAGTCGCAGACTATAAATTTGGTTGCTCTCTTGTTCTCAATAATTTCCAACGTTTATCTCTATATTTCATTAATTATTAAATACATATCTAATTACTTGTTGTATACACGAGATTTTTCGACATGTTGAACATGTCGAGGATTATCATGATTAGATGTTTCGGAGACTTAAACATTACACCTTAATGGCGAACGTTGTTAACGTAAAATGATCACACTAAGCCAGCCTTCGAAATAACAGTAGAAGTTGGTTCCATTTAAAAAATCGAACATCAGTAATGAATTGTTAGAGTCATTAGTTGTTACATATTCGTTTATATTATGTGGATGCATCGGTCGAAATTATATTGGTTAAAAGTCATTTTTATTATTCTGTTTAATTCGAATTCAATATTCATAGTTAGATCACAGTTATGAATAAAAACACAAAAAATATATGAAGGAAAACATAGAATAACAAGTCATTAATATTATTGTCACGAATAGCAATTTCGTGTAGCGCGATAGACAGCTGCTGTGACCCTTCTGTTTCTGTTTCTCTGCCTACCCCACAAATTCTGCATAATAATTACTATTCTGCAAATAATGAATCATTTCTAATAATAATTCATTATTAAAGAAGTTATATGTTAAAACACTAGTAGCGCCATTATACGATTTTGTTAGGTTTTAGTAGTAGGTATGTCCACTTTCATTTAAAAACGAATTGTCTATGTTTTTCTTTGGAAGAACATCTGTTTTTTTTTAAACAAGAACAATTTGAGGAAATAATAAAAAAAAAAGTCTAAATAATTCAAATCTTCAATTCCGTATTCGAATGGAAAATTTGAATAGTGGAATATTTTCCGTTCGAACCGATTGTCGTTTATTATTATTTCGGCACGTTCCGAATTTGAAATTCAATTTTTGAAAACGTTCCACGGCGGATGAGTCGAATCACGTTAGTTCGATATTTTTCCGTCTTCGCATATTATTTTGATAGTTAGTTTCTCAGTTTTGTATCGAGTTTCCCTTTTACTTATTGGACAACGGTAGTTAGAAAAAAAGTATAAGTCGGCGAAAAATCAATAGCGGGCGTGGGGTGGCGCTGTGTTGTGACTCAGCCGACTTGACTCATTCACTACCCAACGAATACAATGGCGTTGCGCATACTAGATACTTCTCCAAATTGTCGCTAGAGTCGCCTCCAACCAATACATTTGGCATTATGTTACAATTATTGACACGTTCTGATATCCTCCTTCGCATTCTCATACTATTCTCTTTTAGTTTCTCCCAAATGGAAAATATAGATTTCTCACACTCATCTCCAATTTCTTTTAACCATTTATTCTCCTTTATGTTATTCAGATTATTTTAGTTCAGCAATATGACACGCGGCAAATTTTGCAATTATCTTCAACATGTTCTAAATTCAAGAACTCCATGTACTTACTTACTTAAGATAGTTACAAAAAAAACTATCAAAAACAAAAAAAAAATCTAGAATTTTATTTATTTATATATTTAAAATCACACACACCATTGGCAATTAAAATATATTTATGAAACATGTTAAAGTTAAAACATTTTGGAGGATACCTAGAAATTTCTCAAATCTGTGTCTATGTTTTAAGTTTATTTTCTCTATGTAGGTACGTGTTAATACTTCACCTAACAAGCAAATAAAAAAGTTCGATTTTCTAAACCTATTTTGTATAAAAAATCTTAAGATGAATTTAGTTAAAGGTTTTAAATTAGTAAGTAGATATTTTCAAAAAAAAAAAAAACAAATCTTCGTTTAAAATTAAGCCGTGTTTTAAAGTGCTTTTAAGAATTATTTCGTAGGTAGGTATTTAAACATCACAGACTTCTAAGAAAAGCAAAAACATGAAATATCCAACGTTTTTATTAATATTTAATTTCATTTATAATTTACGAATGGTTATACAATATTCAAAAAATTTGGCATTCTGTTTTTACTGAAATATTACTATGAAGAACATGGAAAAAAAGACTTGTACTTATTAATTTTTTTAAATATATTAAAGGAAATACAATTAACTTTATATTAAAGAAGGCGTCCAGAGGTTTTGAACGACTCTACGCATAATAAATTTCCATAAACGAAAGTATATACATATGTACCTAACTGAATGTACGCATTATTCTACTTATACTATGTTATAGTATATTGTTATTTTTAAGTTATAAAATACGTATTTTTTGTAACTTTATAATCTAAATAAAAAAAAAATATTATGTAGGGAAAATTGTTGTACACTAAACAGTTCTTGATACGTACAAATTGATTGACATAAATGAGTTTGTTTAACATATCTCACCGTGTCTTTTAATGGGTAGGAGGAGAGAACGGACCTCCGCCCTTATTATCCAGATAATCTTCATTTGCATTTTCTCGTGACATACTATGCAACTTATTCTATTTTTTTTTCACTTTTAACCTGAACTGATTTGAGAACGGAGTATATGGAATCTTGATCAATGCTGTCTTTATTTGAAGTCCTCAATTTGTCATGAAATTTAGAGTGATGTATTTGCAACTACAATCAATCGATTACTCAATTTTCCCTTCTTTGACCCCACTTAGTAGCATAGAGAGGCAACCAGAGCTCTCCACTGTGTCTCAATAACTTTCTTTCAAACGAGTGCAGAGCTAAAAAAAAAAACCTTTCTTTCTCAGCTCTGCCTCGAAAGAACGGAACACTTTATGTGAGGGTCTTTATCGTCATTGGGACCCTTGTAGGAGAAAGAAATACGCTCTCCTCGACCAACTGTCAATTGGCAACCTTAATACATGTCCCTGCCTTGTCTATTTCCTCTCCGGTTCTCATATTCTCATTGAGAACTCTGTTACTCTGTTTTGTTTTTATAAAACACTTTCGCAATAATAATTATCATAACCTTGATACCCATCGAAACATTTGAAATTCACGATAATTTCGTGCAAGTTAAAAAAAACTCTCCCCCGTTGGTTCAACAAAAGCACCTGTCACGCTAGTCCTTCGAAATGTCAAAAGGCACGCGAAAATGATTCATAGATACTTAACATTTGGTTGTTGCACACACACAATTTGACTAATGTGGAAATTGAGCTGCATGCAAATTTAGATTCAAGTAGGTACTAATAATTGAGTCATAACTATTTGACGCAATTATGTTCGAATTTAAATCGTTATTTTTGTTCAATTAATTTAAAAAAATGTGTCGATGCTTTTCAAACTCGTCTAAGTCACACAAACCATTTTTTTGGGAATTCACGATTTTTTGATTACAGCTTTCTCATATAAAATTTGTATAAAAAAATAGGATGGTATTATTTTATAAAGCAAATATTTAAATATTTCACAATATATTTTAACTGATTTGAAATAAAAACGTATTTTAAATGTGGACCTAGGTTTGATAAAACACACCTGGACGTAGTCAATTTTGAAAAAAAAAATCTGAAAAACTGGGACAAATTTTGAAATAAATATAGATAGGTATTCGACATTTTAGTCAAGAGGACTTATTGGGGCATTAATTATAAAATATTGTTGTATGTAGTTTATATTTTAAGATATAAAATAATTGTAAAAATAAAGAAACAATACTTAAAAGTGAATAAGTATATAAAATTAGTAAAAAACAAAATAATAAAATTATACTTTAGCCCTTTTCACAATTTATCGTCTTTTCGCTTTAGAAATGGAATATTTATTGATTTAATAAAATAAAATAAAAAAATAGTAATAACTAAAAAAAAATGGCGGCATGACGGTTGTCAAAAAAGAATTTTCTCTTCTATGATTGGTTCAAATGGACGTAGGCAATTATGATATGTTTTATGTCATGGACGTAGGTGAATTTGAAAAAAAATCACATTTTTAAATGAATTTTTCGACCAAAAGCAATGGACATAGGTTCACTTGAAAAACACACAAATGATCCGTGGAATATTTTCTATACATCTACATAAATATCTAAAAAAACATTAAGTGTGGACTTAGGCAAGTTTGAAAAGCATGCATCTACACAATTGAGAACGTTAAATTTCAAATAACGAATTAAATTCTAATCAATTTGGTCACCACGCCTCTTTTCTATCCAAGCGCACTTATTCTTTCGCTTCTTCCACCGACCTAACATTTCTCATACAACCTCTCCTATTTCTTTTACTTCAAACCTGGCTTTCCTTGAGGATGGAATCGATATGTTCGATCTACATCATTCTCGGTCGGTCACGCCTTCTTATATACACCTTTCATATCAGCCTTATAAATTCTCTTTGTTATTCTATTTGCAATTTGCATGCACTCTTTCAAAATGCACAAACTATATCAACTTATTAATTTTCATCTTTGTATCAATCTTACAAACCACATTCCTTCCTAATATTCTCATTCCTTTTCATATCCCACAGAGTCTTACCACATATTCTTCGTAGAGCTCTCATCTCTACTGCATTTATACTTTAAAAGCACTCACTCGCTAATAACAGAAGTCATGTTCTCGGAGAACCACTGTTGAACTCTGAGAAGTGAGAAGCACGACTAAACTCACATCAAGACAAATTTTGAGCTACATGACTCACATCAGCCTTGAGAGCAAGTTGCAACATTGAAGAATGTCAAGGGACATACGCTTTTGCACTTACTTTAAATTTTGCGTTCATTTTAATTTCCACACAAGTCAAAGTTGTATGCAAAGCCGATTTACTTTTGAATACTTGTGTCGGATGAGTCCAAATAATATGCAGCCTTGCAGTAGTGATAGTGAACGCCATCTATTGAAGAAAGTTAAATGTATCTACTCGCATAATTTTTCTTCGTGCAATAGTATTTAAATTGGGGGAGATAGTCATCTTTTGAGGTAGAACGCATTTCATGGGGAGGGCAAAGGCAAAACATTGCATGCGATATAATATTCTCTACTTCTATAGAAAGTCATTTAGATACGAAAATTCGAATAAAAAGCATTGAACCACTGATCGCACCAACTAGAGGCGGCATCTTCTGCTAGAATGTTCCATGAAAATGAAGCTCTTTTAGCCACCTAATTAATACCCCTGTTTGCGAATATGTAACAACTAATGGCTCTAACAATTCATTACCGATGTTCGATTTTTAAATGGAACAAACCACTACGGGCTTACGACCTATAGGAGTTTTCCGAATAAGAGTATTCCCCGAATAGGAGTTTCGGAGATTCAATCATTACCACCTAATGGCGAACGTTGTTAGCGTAAAGTGATCACACTGGGCCAGCCTTCGATAAAATAGTAGGAGACGGTTGTAAGCCCGTAGTGGTTTGTTCCATTTAAAAATGGAACATCAGTAATGAGAGTCATTAGTTGTTACATATTCGTTATAATCTAAATTAGTTATGGTCGAATTTCGAACACTGGGCGACCACTAGTTGTATTTGAAATGCTCTATGAGACTGAAGGTAACCATATGCTAGTGTATGATTAGAGGTGTGTAACATGATATGAGACGAAAAGTGAGTCTTTGAACAACAGACGATGACCGCAGAATGTCGAAACTGGTCTTGCCGGCTGCATACTAGCAGATAGGTAGGCACCCATATCTTTTTATAAAAAATATTCGAAGTTAAAAATCAACCAAGCGTAACATTTTTTTTACTCAAACGAATGGTTATTTTTGTGATTCGAATTATTGACATTTTAAATAGCTCGGAAATAACCTTTTTCTTCTTCATTCGCCCGTTTCCGTCCATTGCTGGAAATAGGCCTCAGATGTCAAAGGTGTCGAAAGTGTATTTGTGTTCACTTTGGATGAGCCCAGATTCATTTTATTAAAAAAATATATTTCTATAATATACTTATTATTAACTAGCTTTCCCGACAGACGTTGTCCTGTGTTCCTAAATATGAATATTGAATTTGAATTTGTATGGTGATGAATTAATTATCATTTGACCAATGTGATTCCGAACGATGCGTCTGTTTTAAACCATGTATATTCCATCCGCATTCTGTCAATCGCACCAATTGACAATTTCTGTCAAAATTTCAAAATTGGAATAAAAATTTTAAGGTAAAAAGTACTAATAAGGTTGTCTACGTAGAGTTTTCTTTAATTTTCTAATTTTCCATGCATCTTTCTTATTTCTTTTCTTCTAAAAGGACATTCTCCTGATAAAAGCATACACGACAAAAAAGAATTAGCAAAATCGATCCAGCCGTTTAGGCGTGATGCGATGACATCGGGAAATAGCTCTCCATTTTTATAAATAAGATTAACATACATATTTTCTTTTTTTTTCCAGGTAAGCTGCTTTACACTGTTTCCTGAATGTCTGAAGATTATTTTAGATTAGAAAGTTGGTAAGAAAACAATAAATTGACTTACAAAAATTTAATCAATTTCCAAAGTATGGCCATATACTACTTCAAGCCATTTTCAACAAACATAATAATATACTGTACCAGGTGCCCACCATCTTCCTCCATCAGGCACAAGCTTTAAGTAGCTTACTGTGAAAGAGTCAAGGAGTGTATTTGTGTTCACTTTGAGTGAGCACAGATGATTAAAAAAAAAGCAATTCGAACATGTTGCTAAATTGTTTTCGCTTTTTTTTTAGAACTAAAGGCTCATTAAAATCTCTTTAAAAAAATATTGTGACCATCTTCAATTTTGTGACACCAAGATGTTTCATAAAAAAAAATACAAAGTAATAAAATATAAATTATAAAAATGTAAGAATTTATTGTAATTTAACATTGTTAAAAAGGGACAACCCTAATATTACGGGGCTGTACATAAAATATATTTAGAATAGTCCGAACGATTTCCGGGTCCGGGAAGCCTCCATATATTAATAATTACACGATAAAAAAGGTTAGAATGCACCCAAGTAGGTGCTAGCCAATGATACAACACCATAGATAAAGGTCGAACGTAGACCATAAAAAATGGTGTCCCTTTATTGTGACGTTTATGATATCAGATTAGAAATGAAAGAATGTATTTTATTTTTATCACTAGCAACTCTTTACCCGGGCAACTAAAAATTTTGAGTTATAATTTTCAATTTTTATTTATTTATTTACTAGCTTCCCCAACAGACGTTGTTCTGTGGTCCTAACTATATATATATATATATATATATATATATATATATATATATATATATATATATATATATATATACATCTTGCTATTAATGCGGCTTCATTAAACCAAACCATGATAGGGCGCCATATGGGTATTTTTTTCACTCTAGTAACTATCCAAAGTCCTTTTATTCTACAATCATCAAGCGCTCTCAATATACAAACTCGTTTTATACTACGTACTCTCAGGCGTCTTACAACGTTGCCTTTTTTTTCATACAAATTTAGATACCTACATCGTATATTATATTTTTATCCCTCAGATTTTACGGCGTCGGTGTAGTAGGTATGTAAAATATTGATATTGTACCTTTTCTTTTGGGTTATTGTGTTTAATTGGATAGAGAGCTCTTGGAATGAGCGTAGACCGGCGTAGACATATTTTTTTGACATGTGATTATTTTATAATATCATCGTAAATAATTTAATAATAGAATTATAAATTATGATAACTTGTTTCTTTTCTAATATTAACAAATTTGAGAACACTGGAATATTACATGGCGCAATCAAGAAGAGGACTTGAAGACATAAAAATCACAAAGTGCAGTTATTAAAAAAATAAGAAAATATCACTAATGATAAGGGAGAGAATTTAGGCCGATAAATCAACGAAATTGGGTCTACGGAACTATAGTGAAGGTCATCTCAGATAGATTATTTTTAGTAAAAGTTAGGAATTTAGCGACACAACATGGATTTGTGCGAGGTACACTACAAATCTCATTCTCTTTACTACAGATTATGTGGTTGATGGAATGGAGCGGGGTGGCCAAGTGAACGCCTCTTATACTGATTATAGTAAGGCATTCGATAAGGTGAACCACTCCATTCTGTTAGCAAAGCTGGAAAATTTGGGCATAATATGTGGGGACTTATTCAGATGGTTCTCTTCGTATATTATTAATAGAAGACAGGCGGTTGTTGTCGGTGGACACAGATTAGAATGGATGGTTGTCCCTTCTGGAGTGCCACAAGGCTCTATTTTGGGCCCCACTTTATCCAATATCTATATAAACGACATCAACACATGTTTTAATTTTTGTAAATTTATTTTGTATGCAGATGATATGAAGGTTTACTCGCGCGTTCGATCGATCGATAATTGTAAACGATTTCAGCGTGACCTTGACCAATTGACTGCCTACTGCAAAGTAAACTGTTTATATTTGAATGTATCTAAGTGTGTTTTGATCAGATTCACAAGAGGTAAAAATCCCATCGAGTTTCATTATAATCTTGGCGAATCAGAGTTGAAAAAGGTTGATGAAGTCAAAGATTTGGGAATTGTAATTGATGATAGAATGACATTTCGTAGCTGTTACGAAAAAAAATGTGTCCAAGGCATCACGACTAAACCTCTCAGAAGACCCGAGGTTGTTAAGATTTTTTTATATAAGTCTTCCTTAAGAAGTATTCTTGAGTAATGTTCATCTGTGTGGCGTCCCAGCTTTGGGGTACAACAAGACAAAATTGACAAAAATCCAACACAGGACTTTAAGGATGCTAAACTATTTAAGTTTTAAAAAAAATGATATCTATAAGGATGCTGAACGGTGTCATAGCCTGCAGTCTCTATCCGTTAGACGTAGAATAGCTGACCAGGTATTAGAAGTTCACTACATAGTGGACAGTGGTAATCGTATTAGCTCGGAGGTTGAGCCTAAACGCTGTGCCGATATTTTTAATAATTTCTTTACTTCTGTAGGAGAAAGTTTAGCTTTAAACATAATAGGTGAGGATTTCCAATCTCTTGCGGATAATCGGGAAGCTTATAACTCCGAAACATTTGTAGATTTTATCTTGCCTTTGGAACAGGAAATACGCGAAATAATAAAAAATCTGAAAACGGGTACATCTCCTGGACACGATGGCATAACCGCAAGTATTTTAAATGAATATATCGATTTCGTGCTGAAACCGCTGTCCCATGTAATTAATACCAGCTTAAAAGCTGGTAATTTTCCCCGTATCCTAAAAAAAGGCAATAATTGTACCAGTGTACAAGGGAGATGATCCTGAATTGATTGCAAATTACCGTCCGATATCCTTGATATCAAATATTTCAAAAATCATTGAAAAAATTGTCAAAAAACAGATATTAAATTACCTAGAGAACTACAAACTACTCGGGTCGAATCAATTCGGATTTAGGAACCACGTGGGAACGAATGATGCCATAGCTAAGGTTACATCATTGATTAATTCTAATCTAGACAAGGGGAAAAAATGTTTGGGAATTTTTATAGATCTTAGAAAGGCGTTTGACAGTATCTCACACGTAAAATTGGTTGCACAAATTCGAGCAATGGGTGTAGGCGGTAAAATATTGTCATGGTTCATGAGCTACCTTGAAGATAGAGAGCAGCAAGTAAGACTTCGAGATGATAGAAGTGAGCCATTAACGAGCCAATACGGTGTGCCACAAGGTACGGTTATAGGACCACTATTATTTATAATTTACGTCAATAGCATGTTTACCTTGCCACTAAGAAGTGAAATTGTCGCATATGCCGATGACACCGTGTTGGTTGTGGATGGGGATACATTAGAAGATGCTGTCTCTCATGCTAATGCTGATATGACTGTTTTAAAAAAGTATCTTGACTCCCAGCTGTTGAGCTTAAATACCGAAAAAACTGTTTTCATGGAATTAAGCTTAACTAGATAAAATTATAATTTTGGTAACATAATTATCCACGAAAGGGGTTGCTCAAATGAAAACTGTCATCTGAAATGTAAAAGATTGGAAAAAGTTCATAATACCAAATATTTGGGAATTGTAATAGATGATGACATGAAATTCATAACTTTAATTGATAAAACAACAAAAAGATTGAGAAAATTGATTTATGTATTTTTGGCATTGAGAGGTGTTCTTAGTTTTAATGAATTGAGATCTGTTTATTTTGCCTTAGCTCAGTCAATTCTACAATATGGTATAGTGGGGTGGGGAGGAGTTTACTCGTCCACTCTTAGACCACTTGTTGTTCAGAAGTTAATTATTAAAATCATCCTGACCAAGCCCAGAGACTAACCAACAGAATTTATTTATAAGGAACTAAAAGTTCAACCACTTGAAACTATTTTTAATAATAGGTTGGGGAAAAAGTTTCTTCGCATTTTTTAAGAAAATTCAAAACATTTTTTAATATAGTTTATTTAAATTTAACTAAAGTATGTATGTACTATTTTGTTCGATAACCTTTCGCCATCTTGTAGGTAGGGACATGATCCCATTGGAATAAAAAATTTGGGACTTCTCATCAAAATACCGCGACAAGTGGATTTGGCAGTCCTCTCGTGATGTTAACCTAACATTGCCTAAAGAATTCTGAAGAGACCGAAACAGGTGGAAATCTGAAGGTGCAAGGTCAGGACTATACGGCGGATGCATTAACACCTCCCAGCCAAACTCTCTTAATTTTTGTGCTATAGATGTGTGAGGTCTAGCGTTATCATGATGAAACACCACACCTCTTCTGTTGATCAATTCCGGCCGCTTTCTCTCAGCTTTTTTTTGTACCCAGCTTTTTTCAAATGCGCCAAAACTGTTTTGTGATCAATTCCCAGTTCTTCAGCTACGTCGTAACTACTGATATGTCGATCTTGCTCCACTTTTTCAAAAATGGCATCCATTTAAAAAAAAAAAAAAAAAAAAATTTATCCGTAATAGGGCGACCAGAGCGAGGTGCATCTTTGACATCAAAATTTCCGGATTGAAAACGCTTAAACCAAATTTGTGGTACTCTCACAGACACTGCACTAGGTCCATAAACATCGCAAATTTTTTTCGCGGCTTGCGTTGCATTTTTACCTTTTTTGTAGTAAAATTTTAAAATGTATCGAATTTCTTCATTAGATTCACTCATCTTGACAGTACGAAAAACAAATGAAAATCACACATTTGCCTAATTTGAATTTGGAATTATGTTCTTTAAAATTTTAACTTTCAATGATACTAAAACCAGCCAGATACAAATACTACAGCCAAAGAGATTTTATTACAAGTTCATACATACTATAATGCGAAAAGACTTTTTCCCCAACCTAAACGCTATTTTGGCAATTTTCAAGAATTACAAAACGGAAACACTCAATAGCATCAGATATGATGGGGTGCTTACCATTCCGAGATACAACTCAGCAGCTGTCCAACACCACTTTCGGTATTTGGGCATAAAGGAATTTAACAAACTACAAAAATAACAGAGAACTTAAATAAAAATATCAGAGACGAAAAAGTTTAAAATGGAAGTGAAAAAACATTTTGTGACATGGAATGCTTGAGCGGCTTAGTCTCTGGGTTTCCTTTTTGCTTTTGCTTATCCAGTGTGTTATAATGTGCTGAGACTAATCATGTTTTGTCTTTTGAGTGCAGTGTAGATAATGAGAGACACAAATTAATATTATTAACTGTTTTCTTTTGGAACATTGTATCTGTTATTCCTCCTCTTGTTGTTTGCATTTGTTTTAATGGTAAATTATTTCTTTGAAATTTTCGGTGGATTTTCGACCATAGTTAACTCAAAAAAATAGAAAAAAAATAAAAAAAAATGTTTAGTATCATTGAAGAACATTCTGGTAAAGATTGTAATAGTGTAAAAAATGTAATATGAGGCACTGTTTATAATAAACTTACCTATATGTATATAGTAGGGATGTTGCGGATATTCGCGTTCGCATCCGCAACAGCGGAGCATCCGCATCAATTTAAACATTCTCATCTGCATCCGCATTAATTAATGCGATTGTTGATGCGGATGCGGATGTACCGCTAGAGCAAGTCACGACACGAAATTAAGATATGTAATTGCGTTCTTATCTCAAAAGGTATGGCCTTGAAGTTTGAGAGAGATAGAAGATGCATGCCACGTGCAAGTAAAAGGCATGGAGAGCGTTAACTACTGAGCTTTGTTATCAAGTGCCATATAAGAAAGTGTTAGTTCTTGTCCGTCCGCATCCGCAGATGACAAAAAACCTGCATCCGCAACATCACTAGTATAAAGAAAATGTTTTCTAAAAAAAATATTGTACTTCTATTTTGTTTACTGAATAGTTGATAAGAATACTGTATTATGTTATATGTATAGGGTAATGTTCGAAAATGATATGTATTACCTACTTAGAGTTATGTATCTATTCACCTTCACACAAATGCCTATTCATTTTTGAAGGGGGGAATATTATTTTTAATAAAATAAAAATAAAATTATATAAAATCGTCAATTCATCACTCGATTGGCAGGCTCTAAATCAACTGGTGAACTATCATGTGCCTAGAGTTACAGCCCGACATCTGCGGATGGTACATATTGCAAGATTTGAAACGAGAAGCTGCGTATAGATTATGCGCTCCAAGAGGTCTAACATTGGCGCGCGCTCTAGTCGCGCGAAGTCGATACCGAGTTCGAACGCGCGCCAAAGTGTTCGATGCCTTCAAAATTTGGAGCGCGCTCCACGTTTTGAAGGCATCAACTTTGCGCTACTGGCGTGCGAGGCAGCTGTTCCAGCATTTATTCCTTCACCATGGACGTTGGTCGTGCACTTGGATTTCACTGCTTATTCCCTCCATTCTGAGTGCTTTATTATGATAGAAACGACTTTTGCTATTCCATAGTAGTTCTTTGGTACCATATTATTAAATTAATTTGCGGCAACTTTGATTAGCATGGCTTGAAACGAACACTCAAGTATGAAAAACGTCCGTCTCAACTGGCGTGCGCGGCAAGATTTAGCTTTCTTTGGACCCGGTGCTGGAAACCCCCGCTCCGCGGTCGCGCGTTAGAACTAGAAGGTATCGAATTCGCGCGGCTGGAGCGCACGCCAATGTTCCACCTCTTGGAGCACATAATCGAGACGCGGTTTTACGCCAGAAATAAATTCATTCAACGTTCCTGCGAAGATTACAATTGTTTGTTTAAGTCGGTTGGCATCTTTAGTCTTGCTCTTCCGCGATTTAAGGCTGAGATTGCATTGATGGCGGTATATTTGTAGTGGGATGGGTGTTTAAATCCTTTGAGAGATTTTCTTACCTACTTTCCTTTTTCCTTCCTCCTATAAGCCACTAATAGTTTTCATTATTGGTTAACTTTAAGTAATATTATTTTTTAGATATACTTATTTCTTTCTCTTTGATATTGGAGTACAAATGTGCCATCTGTAAATGGGTTTATTTTATATCTATATCACGAACAACGCTATACGTCGGCGCATCCAGCGTGAGCCCATAACCTCTACCATTATGTGGAGGAGATGGACTTGGCTGGGACATGTGTTAAGGATGCCGAATGACAGTTGGCCGAGGAGAGCGCTGTTCTTCCTCCCATCAGGGTCCCGAAGACCCTCTCATACTATGTTCCGCTCCTTCGAAGCAGAGCTGAGGAATCTGGACATGGTGTGGGAGGAGGTCATAAACGTTGCGCAAAATCGAGCGCAATGGAGAGCTCTTGTTGCCTCCCTCTGCCCCTAAGTGGGGCCTTAAGGAAGTATGGATTGGATATAAAAAAAAAATATCTATATATATTCATATAAAAATTTGTAAATAACCTGTAGATGAGCCAATAAAATAAAATAAAAAAAAAATCTTCATTTCACCTTCATCATCATCGCTGTCTTCCTGCTTCCAATGTTAAACATTGGCTTATTGTTTTGGCTGACATGGTTTTAAATATTTCGATACTTCAAATTAATATAAAAAATTTTGATGCAATTGCAATTTAAACACCAAGAAGTAATTAACACTATACTTTAATAAAATTATAACCAATATATGACAAAATATGAAAGCGTATGATAAAACCACAAGTCAAGCATAAAAATGTTTAGTGATGAATATGATTTACGAGTTTTATATGACAAAATATCTGTGATGAAAATACACGTCAAGCATAAAAATTATATAATAATAATGTTTAGTGATCTACAACACTCACAAACCAGTGAAGGTTATAAAAAAATATTAGTGATCAACAAAACAAAATATGTCAAGCATAAAAATGATAAAAAATGTTTAGTGATGAACATGATTTACGAGTCTTGTATGACAAAATATCTAAGCGCGCTCGAACGAATGAAATAAAACTGGGATTTCCCTAACCTGTGGTCACTAATGCGTTGGGTTCCTAGGGAGCGGCCGTCATCTGACAAGACGGCGTCTTTCAAAATTATATGACAATGTTTTTCGTTACTATGGAAACCATTTTGGCAATGTTCTCAACTGACATATCCACCGCCGTTTATTGTAGCGGCGTATCCGTAGGAAAACAACCCATAATGGGTTGTTTTCCTACGGATACGCCGCTACTTTAAACAGCGGTGAATATGTCAGATGAGAACATTGTCAATATTGTTTCCGTAGTAACGAAAAACATTGTCATATAATTTTGAAAGACGCCGTTTTGTCAGACGACGGACCATTCCCTAGGAACCCACTGTATTAGTGGACGGTGGTGCGACGTTGCCAGATGAAGACGCTTGATAATGCGATTATTAAAAGTTAACATACGAACTAAGCGCCGATTCATGCGGTGGATAAAACTAAAATATACGGCCTGTATACTATATTAACGATCCTAACGGCAAATGGCTGAACTAAAAATATACGATCTATATTCGCAATCTTTCACACCGTGTATTATGCGGCGTCAAAAAAAAAAGTTGTGTATCGTCTTAATAGGGGCTCCGAACCACCCAAAAAAAATTTAACATGGGGTTTCAATAGGGCGTCCATATACGGACGCTCTATTGCCTGTGACGCCCTAAACATAGATATTTCGCAATGTATGGACGCCCTATAGTAAGCGAGATGTATATATATATATATATATATATATATATATATATATATATTATTGTATTGGAATCTGTATCATGATAAATAAATTAAACCAATGTATCTTATTCTGGCCGATGCATCTGTTTGCAGCCATATAATATTATTTTACATCCGCATTCTGTCAATCGTATCAACTATCAAACAACTGACAGTTTCTGTCAAACACCAATTTTATTACAAAATTAAAAAAAAATGGCGTTTGACGGAGGTCTGATCCTCCCGAAACCGGTCGTGCTTTATTTTATACTCAATTATTAACAATTTTACAAAGTTACAATATCTAAATATAAATTTTACTCGGATAAAATGAAGTGTTTCAAAGTTACTGCAAAAACCTTTAGTGATATTGCGATAGCTTGTTTTCCCACACCCTTTCCTCCCTTCTTTTCCTTCCTTTCTTCTTGGACTCTCCATTTATGTCTGAGTTTATCTTTAGCTGTTTTTATATTTCACTTATGCTAAGAGTTTTCCTTTTGGTAGTTTTTTTCTTCTTTTGAACATGATGTACCTGTTTAAATCAATAATATACTATGTAACATCGATAGAGGTCAACTTAGTTTAAGGCCATAAATTTCTATTGTTTCTAGGTACTTTTAATGTATAGGTGTCCTCTGTAATGTGTTTTGTCAAAATCAATAAATAAAAAATAAAATACACAAACATTCAGTTTTATATATATAGATTATATTTTCACCTTAAATGCAAGTTTTTACCAGTGTTTTCTCACACAAGTTTTAAACTTTTTATGTTGTTTTAATGTGTAACAACGGATGTCTTTGTGTCGTCTACTCAAGTAAAATAATCTAATATATAAAAAAAAATCGTGTCAGGGTGTTTGAAACCACGATTTTTATGATTTTTTTACGAGGTAAGTATATTTGGTAAGTATGAGAATAAGTCGCTAGGTGATATAGGTGCCCCTGTCCAGTATGTTTTTTCATTTTTTTTATCTGATATCAAAAGATATACACCTACAACCCCATTCTTTCCTCCTACCCCACCCTCCTATTTTCTAACAGGAATACGGGGATGTATGATGTTTCTTGTTATTCCAGTAGATAGCGATATACCTACTTCTTCGTTGTGCTTCTCATGTCTGAGGGTCGTGACCAAATGTCCTCTTATTTACAGTTTCCTTGATTATCTTTCTCCAGCTCTCTGTCCTTCGCTTTGCCTCGTCTACAACAGTCATACCCACCCCCACCTACGCTAAACTATGATAATTAAGAAAAAAAATAATTTTATTCAGCTTTAAAGTTAACACTATGATTATTGGTTGTTAGGCGGGACGAAGTTTGGTGGTTCAGATAGTTAAATTATGAATATTATACATTCAAAATAGGTATGTATATTATTTTACGGCATGAATTTTTTCAAACGATTCTAAACAGGTGATAATTTTTTTTTATATTTATGGTTTCTTATACTGTGCTTCTTTCCTTTGAATCATGGTGAACTTGTGTATTATCTGTGCTTACTCAAAGTGAACACAAATACACTCTTTCACAGTAAGCTATTTAAAGCTTGTGTTATGAAAGAGGAAGATGGTCGGCACCTGGGTTCGAACCCACGACAATCAGGACGAAAGACAGCGAGTTAACCGACAGGCTACCAACCACTTGAACGCTCACAAAAGTGAGCGTTTTCTTACAACTTTCTCAGTAAAAAATAAAGTGTTTCTGAGTTTGTTCCCCAGAATACTACCTTTGCAATTCGTTCATTTCAAAAGTCTTGCGCAAGATTTAATCAAAGCCATTCTGAATTGAAATCTCCATTCTCAAATACCTTTAACCAACATAAACAAAAAAGCCATTATAATGATCTATTTACCTCTAGAAACCTTCAACATACATGCATAGTATGGAGTAACGTGAGTACCATATGCGACATTAAGTACACAGTTTACGGCTTCTACGTCAGATGTCGCTAGCGTAGCATAATATATGCAGAGTGAGGTTAGGTTAGTTGCAATTAGCGCCTGCTCCTTAAGAACGAGGCACTCCAAAGCCCTTCTTGCGAGCTTCTAATTGAAGAGACCGCACTCTCCTCCTTTGTTCTAGTCTCTCTTCTGCTTTTAATTAGGCTTCACGCTTTCTACTTCACGCTCTCAATACATCGATTCTTAGATTCCTACTCTTCTCCAAAACCGTCTTCTTAATTACCATACTCTACACTACAACATTATTAATTAAAATACATATATAACAACATAAATTAAAGTAGCTGGATGTTAGCAACCATGACCTCGTGGCTGAGCTACTGATACGTATCGGTATGGCAAGTGGTGTCTTTAAAAACATGACCAAAATATGGAAAGCGTCGGCGTTTTAGTGTTGAGACGAAATGTAAACTGTTTGATGCGTGTGTGTTTCCCATTCTCCCGTATGGGTGTGAGTCCTGGCACCTGACCTAAGCCCAGTCGCAGAAAGTTTCCGCTTACGAAACAAAGTGCGTCAGGATAATTTTGGGTATAAAGTGGTACCACTGCACCACAAACGACGCTATACACTTGCGCACCCAGCGGAGGCTCATCACTTTTACCATTATTGAGAAGAGATGGACTTTGCTGGAACACGTGTTTAAGATCCCGAATGACAGTTGGCCGAGGAGAGCGCTGTTCTTCCTCCCATAAGGGTTCTGAAGACGAGGAAGACCCTCTCATACCGTGTTCCGCTCCTTCGAAGCTGCAGTGAGAGGTTTGGACATGATGTGGAAATGATTTTTGATATTTGAAAAGGGTCTTTAGATTTGGACACTACAATGATGCTTCCCCATTCTGCCAATCGCACCAACTATCAAACAACTGACAGTTCTGTCAAACCCCAATTTATTTCAAAATTAAATTATATTGTAAAATAAATAACAAGAAGATACTTTAAGTTTTATAGGGGTTTCTCAATTTTTTCTTTCGTAACAACCTCACCTGTCAAAAGCAAACACGACAAAAAATAATAACCTTAATTTTTCTTGCCGTTCACGCGTGATGCGATAATCACGGAAAATAGAGCTCAATTTTTTATATATAGAGATTCTGATATGTATTTCAAACATAGCCGTATTTGATCTTTCGCTGTTAAAATTATGAGACCTTTTACGGGAGGACTCGGCTAGTTTTGTCTCTTGCAAAGGATGAAAGGTGGATTTGAACGAATCAATGATTAAAATGAAATGATTTTAAAACAAAAGTCAAAGGACCGTTTAAATGTAAACACACAAAAGAAGGCCAGCTAGCGAAATCATAAATAACACGATGTAATCACACAGTACCGTTGTGGGTAGAGCAGGGGCTCACAAATATTTTAACAGAGGGATATTTTTTTTAAATTCCAAATCTTATGGACGTGTTACATTGACTTAATTATGAGCTGACATGGGAATCCGCAGTGAAACACGCCTCCCTCTAATAAAAAGAAAACAGCAAGTGTGAAATGTAAACCAAGTGCACTGCGACACAAATATGCAAATTACCTTTTGACATCCCTCCCTTCTTTGAGAAACTCCTAGTTTTCACTCCCCTATTCTTAGCAGCACGAGAGTCTCCAATCTGTGCCAATATATCTAGGGCTGGTAATGGTACTGCTCACAGTAAGTTCACTATTGTTTTTCAATTTCACACTTCTTTTTCTGTTCCAAATCTACGCAATGTCACCCCCCGCTACCCCTTGTCTTCCTGTACAAATTATGTTAAGATTTCGTCAAAAACTCTTGATAGGAATCGGGGAGATCCCATAAGTCTCTTTCTCGCTTTAAGAGCATCCATCCTAGACTGTGGTGCGGAGAACCAGATGATTACTGGGCGAGAACGTTAGTGAGAAACTCACGGGAATTTCGCATGGGCTGCAGAACTTTCAGAAGTATTCTTAAAGGGCGCTATACACGTTTCCATACAAAATTTTGTAACTTCACAACAACGTTAATGTCAGGGAAACTTAGAATAGGGGTACAGTTGACTTTGTAGTGTTTTTTTTTAAATTTAATATGCGTGATCAACTTGTAAAAGTAAGATATTATTCTTTTACAGTGGTACTACTAGAAACTGCGTAATAACACCGTTATGACGGCATAAATCGTTTATACCACGCCCTACTAATAATCATCTCTATTCCGTGTCATAACTGTACTACAGAATAGTTTGGCCATCTCGAATTTATCAATGAAGCTTGTGGTTGTCCCATACTACGGGTTTGATTTCTAAGAATTCCGTAAGAACCCGATTGGACCCTCGAGAAAGTTCGGGTGCTTAATATCGCGAGGTGTACGAATCGGTACGAATATTTCCGAAGGTCGATTCGATTCGTTGACAGCTCGGACTTGTTGCAAGTTTTCGTATGTAAAGTGTTAAAATAAAAAGAAGAGTGCAGTTGTAGTCTGTCTCATTAAACGTCGCTATAACTTCTTTATACCTGGGGGTAGCCAGGAATAAAGTTGGTATGGAAATTATTATTCTTGTTTTTTAGCTTATTACTTGTTTTATTAGTAGCACTTTTGCGTATTCTGAGTGTATTCGAAAAATAACGTTTTATTAATACGGCTGTTAGTGTACAATATAATAAAATGTTTTTCAAAACGGGCCACATGTGGACCGCGAAGTATACTTTGAGAAACCAGGCAGAAAAGAGAGCTCTCCACAATGGTTGACATGTGACATTTATTCATAATGAATATCTCTTTTCAGCTGAACAAAAACGAGCTGTATGAGCTCGTTCACCACCTGCTTATAAATCCTACGGTTTGAAAAAAATATAATAAACGGATATAACATCAAAATTTACACGGCGCCACTGAATCATTATATGTTAAAAATATTAAAAAATCATAGACCTTTTCGAAAAGAACAATCACATTTTGATTTCAATAACTATACATACTCCCTTTTAACCCCTTTTAGGGGTAACTGGAGGCAACAAGAGCTCTCGATTGCGCTCGATCTTGCGTAATTTTTTAAAGGGAGTTTGGATTTGATGTAAACTGTTTGATGCGTGTGTGTTGCCCATTATTTTGTATGGGTGCGAAGCTTGGCACCTGATCAAATCCCAGACACAAAAATATTCCGCTTTAAAAAAAAGTGCCTCTGGAAAATTTTGGGTTTATGATAGTGCCACCGAATCGCGAACGACGTTATACGCCAGCGCACCTTGTGGAGGTATATCGCAAGAGCAGATGGACGTGGCTGGGAGATGTGTTGAGGATGACGAGTAATAGCTGGTCGGGTGAGCGTGGTTCCTCCCATGGATGAAATAAAATGAGGTTATTAGGAAAGAATGTGGAATTGAAATTTTTTTTTAAACAAAAATGAATCTGTGCTCACTCAAAGTGAATACAAATACACTCCTTGACCATTTCACAGTAAGCTACTTAAAGCTTGTGTCGTGAAAGAGGAAGATGGTCGGCACCTGGGATCGAACCACGACGTCCGCACCAAACAGTACGAAAGCCGGCGCTGTAACCGCCAGTCTACCAACCACTAGAAATATGCAGATGTCTTTCAAATTGCATATTGTGTAGTACAAATAGATAATCATTAGAAGAGTGTTCATATAATATTTTCATAACGTAAAGATATACCGTATCAAAAGCTTTTATGTAATCCATGTCACATTTATATCATAAAGACTTTCTGCTCAGCCGTATATGGTTTGAGACTAAACTAAAGTATTCTTTTTTAAAAAAAAAAAACACACCAGAGTCGCCCCGAGATTAGAATAAAAAAAACAAGAAATATAAAGGGTGACTTGATTTTCGATTCACATCTAACAAAATGTAACCTGAAAAATACTATAAACGTACTTGAAAGCGATATAAAGCGGCGCAGGAAAACGGTGCTTAGGAACACAATTACACTCCCTGCCAAAATAGGCTTTGATACATTGTTAATAAAGGTTTAAATTGCCTTGAAATATACTAAGCCCCTACAGTGGTTTTTCCATTATGTTTTGTCGATGAAAAAAAAAAACATTTCACTCTCTCCATCCTCTCTCTTCACACTAGCGGATTTTCATTATTTTCCATCTCGCTCTGAACGACACAATACACGAAAACTGCGTTTTATTCCCTTTAGGCCTATTCCACACATATTGTGCAGTTTCATTCGGTTCGGTCGCCGTCGGGAAACGTGGATCGAATTTTGTTACCGAATAGAAACAGTCGCACCATTACACATTAATCGACTGTGACCGAAAATGACCGAACGCAGCCGAATATGTGTGAAAAGGTCCTATTCTCGTTATTGTGACGTGTCTATGGTCGGATAAACGGCTTTTGAAACACGACGCCGTTAACATCGCAGAGAGAGCGTCAAGTTACACTTATTTTTCAAATAAATTGGAACTTTTATTAATTCTTAGCAGACTGCAGCATCATTGTCTATGGTGGCTTGTTTGACACATTATCCTATATGGTGTCGAGACTGGTTTGTTAAAAAAAACACGGGAAGCTAACGTACTTACGTTAGCTTCTAACGCAAAATAGCTGTCAAAGTGGTGATTGGACTTCGCATTTCACCTCACGACGCCACGTTGCCATACAAAAAAAACTCTAACGTAACAGTAGAAACGTAACCATGGGCGCGCGGGTGTTTCGACTCGGAACTATGCCCTACGTTAGTTATTAACGTTGGTTGCCATGGAGATATGGGTACGTTACTGACGTTGCGAGTACTTCGACTCACCCCGCTGAGCTGGTGCAGCATATTATGTTTAGGGTACCTACTCGATGTACAAGAAATCAAGAGTCTTTCTACATAGTAAACCATAATACAAACTACATAAGACACACAGTGGTGCCTCGTATACATTATATGGGAAACAAATATCTAACTAATATAGATATATTCTGTGTAGCTTTTGATGAATTCAAATCCATTCTTAAAGAGATGTTCACACATAGAATCTAGACCCTTTTATTGTCTTGCACTTGTTTGTCCATTAACCCTTGAGTTTAAGCTTTGATACTTATGATTAACATTTTATAATTTTTTTGTTTTTTTTTTTTTGTAATTTTTTATATTGTATAATGATGAGAAGTATATGTGCATATGTTTTTTAGCAACTATTGTACTCCTTTATATTAATTGTATACACTCACATTTAATTTATAATAATGTAAAAGGCATAATGCCGTAAATTGTTGAAATAAATAAATAAATAAATAAAATATTGTTATACAGCTCCGAAACATGGACCCTAAAGGTCAACGCGATGAATAGAATAGAAACCTTCGAAATGTGGATTCACAGGCGGATGCTAGATATATCGTGGACTGAGCATAGTTCTTTCGCTTCTTCCACCGACATAACATTTCTCATACACCCTCTCCTATTTCTCTTACTTCTTACCTAGCCTTCCTTGAGGTCGGAATCGATGTGTTCGATCCACGTTTTTCTCGGTCGACCACGCTTTCTCACACCTTTCCTTTCAGCCTTATGAATTCTCTTTGTCATTATATTTGCATCCATTCTTTCCAAATGCTCAAACCATCTCAACTCATTAACTTTCATCTTTGTCACAACACTTACTTCCATACCACATTACTTAATTATGAAGGCGAAATTTAGGGGAGCAGAAGGGGTTGGGAGAAAGCAGATGTCTTGGATACGAAGTATTCGTGACTGGACCGGAATAAGAAGCGTAGAGGAGTTGTTCCGGATAGCGCAAGACAGAGAAGCTCTCGTCGAAGTGATCGCCAACGTCGGGGTGACCTGATGCGGCACACGAAGAAGAAAAGACAATAATAAAAAGTAATGAATCTCAAGATGAACGTCAGGAGACATTTGAGAGAAGACTTTGAAGAAGGGATTAGCAGGAGGATGACCTTCGGAGTGTAATAGCTCGTCAAGGGTGTCGTTAAGAGGGTCGGGGGTTGCTTAGACGTGAGACGCCGTCCAGTCGACCATTCTTACAATACTAAGTGATGGTGCTTCAAATTAACTTGCAAAAAGTGGGATAATTCTAAAACCGGACACTACTTACTTAATACAGTTTGGATGATATTGATGACGCTACGAAATTTCTCCAAGTATCTATTTTGCCACAGTTGGAAATATTCATCCTAGTTTTAGACAGTAGGTATCTTGTAAGTTTGCCAAAATTGGGTATTTAAATAATTAAAATTGGGTAGGTAGTTGTTATCTTTTCTTTAAGATCTAGTCCTGAAAAGGTCACAAGAATCTAAACATAATTAGAACGTTGTGCACCAACAAAGCCAATAGGCAATAAAATATATGAGACATTAACAAAAATGGATATAGTCATATCCTGGCGCCAAATACATGACAGCAGTCGCAGTCTTTAAATTTGGTTGCTCTCTTGTTCTCAACAATTTCCAACTTTTATCTCTATTTTTCATTTTATTATTTAATTTCTACTTGTTGCATACATGAGATTTTTCGACATGTTGAACATGTTGAGAATTCTCATGATTAGGAGTTTCGGAGACAAACATTACCACCTAATGGCGAACGTTGTTAACGTAAAGTGATCACACTAAGCCAGCCTTCGAAATAACAGTAGAAGACGGCCGTAAGCCCGTAGTGGTTTGTTCCATTTAAAAATCGAACATTAGTAATGAATTGTTAGAGTCATTAGTTGTTATCTTTTCTTCAAAATTGGGTAATTTTGGCAGCGGGTGTTTGACATCCTGAATCTCCTTTTTGCTTTCCCGATAGACGTTGTCCTGTATAATATAGTCGTTACTATGAATATTCGATTAGAATTTGTATAATGATACATTAATCAATCATCAACCAATTTAATTCGAAGAATACCTACTTTAAGTTTTCCGCGCAACTTTCTAAATTTTTTCTTTCATAAGAACCTTCTCCTGACAAAAGCAGGCACGCCAAAAAAGAATTAGCGAAATCCGTTTAGCCGTGATGCGATGACCACGGAGAATACCCGTCAATTTTTAAAATATCTATAGAAGATTTGAAGTCAAATAGATCACTCAGCATTACAGATTTTCTCCTTTGATTGATGATGACGTATTGATGAATATGGATTGTTGGAAAGACTTGCATATATTCAAGACAGAGATCGAATGGAGCACAATATTATGGCTTCTTTTAGGTCACTTTTTAGTTGTTTCGTCGTGAGCTGATGCCAATCTGGTGGGGTACTCTTGAAATTTAATCCCGATTTCAATGTCGATCGATCCTGTTTGGAATTGTCGAGCTGTCAGAATACTCTGTCGCGAACTTGTAAACTTTTTCGTGTTGTCAATGTTTATAGAAAAAAAAAAAACTAAAGATATCTGAATATTCTCCAATATTGCAGTCTTTAACGTTACAAAGGGTACGCGAAGCAAAAACTTATTTCCCCTTTTTACGAAATTGCGATATAGATAGAGAAGTAGTGGCGAATGCTAATATTTTTTTTAATAATGCATAAAAAATACATCAAATCATAAAAAAAAACACATTACGCACACCTACTGTAATGTTATGTATTTGATATCAAGACACACTTCAATGTATTTGACATTGACACAGACGCATATATTATTTTGTTTATCTGTGGTCAAATTGGTGGTCAGTGTGGTGTGGGAGGAGGTCATAAAGCATAGGGAGGCAACGGAGAGCTCTTGTTGCCTCCCTATGCTCCTGAGTGGGGTGTAAAAGGGAGAATTGTGTTGTGGTCAAATTAAGAATAGATTAATATTGTTTGTTATTAATAACATGAATATAATTATATAAAAAAAATACTTAGATCCTTATTTATACCTACAATTTTTCAATGAAGCTAAGTTATTTCTATTGAAATGAATCTTGGCTCACCAAAAAAAAATCACAAGCATCCTTAAATCTTCCATTCTAAGCATCTGCTAAAAAATATCTCCAATGCCATTTCTGCAATTACAATTACGTAATTAAGATGGAGACATTTTTCTGTCATGCAATTATTGTCTTAAATTTTTTATTTGTAATAGGTTGGGTTAGTGAAAATGTAATTGAAATAGGTTCGTTAGTCTATTTTTAAACCTACAGAAAGAAAAACGAACGAAGTTGTATTGCGAGATTGAAATCAATAATCTTCTTTCTTAGTTTAGATACGATTCTTCTGAGATTAGTCACGTTTCAGACTGTGAGTCGGACTGCTTTTTTTTCACTGGGAAATCTTCGCGACTTTATTGATTTTTCAATACAGCTGTAGTTTTAACAACACGGATTCTTTATATTACAGATATAGTCATATTTCTGAATAATTACTGTTGACACATTCTAATTCATCTACAATCAAGTCATTACATCATTTAAAGATTTTGTTTTATCCTTCACACCTTTTCCCTAAAAGTGTAGATAGAGAGAACGAACCACTACTCTTTTCTATCTAAGACACATCTAAACTACCAGGATACCACTTCAATCAATCAAAACTCCCTTTACGCCCCACTCAGGGGCATAGAGTGGCAACAAGATCTCTCCATTGCGCCCGTTTTTGCGCAATGTTTATGACCTCTTCCCTCACTATTTCTAAATCCCTCAACTCTGCTTCGAAGGAACGGAAAACGCATTGTCAAAACACCTCGTTTTTGAGATTTTGATTGGAGGAAGAGCAGCGCTCTTCTCGGCTGTCATTCGGCATCCTTAACACATGTCCCGGCCAAGTACACTTCAGAGATGATTATTGTCTTGAACAAAAATAATGGCGAATAGTTAACAAAAATAACGGCACACAATATTATGTATACTTTTAAGGTACTATATAGTATATTTGCTAATAAAAATTCAAATTGATAAAGTTTCGAAAATTATCGATTTCTTGTGTGGTTTACACACAGAGGAATCCCAATTTCGAGCTGATTATGGATATTTTTGTTGTTGTCTGAGTCTGTGTGTGAGAAGATGGCTGGGGGTTCTAGCGTCGTTAAAAGAGAGACGCCCGGCGTCCAGACGCGCCACTACGTCACGAAATGTAGAAAGAGTGGCCTCTTAATACCATCCAAGAAAGAACGTTGAATCTTATTGTTCTCTATTCAATTTTACTTGGCACCTGACTGCGTCTTATAATGTACCTACATTCTACATCTATTCGTCATCAGATATTTACGTTTACATGCTTATGAATGAGATCTAAATTTTGTATGTATCCATTCTTCTACACTCTGAGAGAAAATTAAGAGAAAAAATATCGTATTTTTTAAGTTTATTTTCGTACGTTCCGTTTTTTTGGCTCATAGTGAAGCGTTGGTTTTTTTCAATGCTCCATTATAGAATTTTTGTACTTACTAGGTTTTTTCCCGTACCTAAGGTTTACTGTAAAATATTTATTTTATTTGTAAATTCTTTGATAAGTAAAAGACACAACACACACAATTCGACATAAAAGTTACCACAGAATCAACATGCAGAGGGCGAGCTTACCACAACTTACCATAATCACGTTTTCGGGAGGATTATTAAATTAATCTTAGAAAAACTCTCAAGCAAATCAAAAGATATAGAGGAAAGTCGGGTTAGTTCGATGACTTATAACTCGAGATCGGCAAAACAGATTTTTATCATTTTTAGTGTATTAGATTCTTCTCTGCTCCGGATAACAAAATAACTAGTAAAACATTGAAAAAAATGGCAATTAATACAAAATATAACATTAAAGTAAGTATGAAACGAAATTCGATACAAAAACTCCATCTGTGGAAAATTTTTTAGAAACACAATTTTTATTTATCTGACAAACATTGGCATTAAAAATATTACTAGTTGCATGTAAACATGAGATCCAACTGTCGATGGACTAAGTCGGTATGTATATTGTATGAAACGATGACGTCAATAAATCAAATTCTTACAAAAATTGTTAAGAAAAGTTTGAGATGTACTGATATAATGTATGCATTTTTTATAGAAAAATTAATTATCTAGTTGGGGTGTTTCGGTGTTTTTCGATATTTTTATAAAATTCTGAAATATAGGCGCTGAAACTCGTAAATTTGTCATAAAAAAAATATTTTTCTTTTTAAAAAAAGTTTGAGAAATCCTGGAACTTTTTCATTAAATTTAATTTGAGATATTGTATTTTTCTATATACATACAAAATTTTAGGGTTCTAGCTTTTATAGTTTTCGAGATATATGCAAAAATTAAGTAAAAATTCAAAGGTTGATTACCCCTGACTGAAAGAAAATATAAAAATTCTGAGTATACAAGTTTTGTAGACTTAAAGAATTAAATATTTTCTGAAATTTTAGGATCTGTGCATCAAGCGAATCAAAAGTTATAAGGGGGGGACGGACACACACACACACAGACACACCCTCACACACCCTTGTTTGTTTTTAGAGTAAAATGCGGACCTTTACAAAAATCATCATTGTGGGGACCCACCTTTCTAGTTGATTGAAGAGAGTGTAAACTCATTTTTAGCGTTTCCCTATCTCTTTCCAACATGAACTTCTATTCGACATTTTTAAACACACTCGTGAGACAGAGATATAAGCAATCAAAGTTTTGGACAAAAATACGGCTTATGAGGACATAGCTGATTGTGAGGACCGTCCTCACGTTATTTAAAATACGTACGTGTTTTACACTAAGTCCCCGCTTTACGTATTAATTTGTATATAGTTTTTACACCCCGAGTGACATTGGCAACGTCGCGTCGCGTTGGTTATGGTTCGGACGTGTTGTGGTCGCACCGTTCGTATTACCTACAATAATTAATAAATTGTGTTGCTTTTATAGAGTTAAAATGAGTTATTATAAATGAAAACATAATGTAAGTAAGTATATTTTTATCTCAGTGGATATAGATGACCTATATAAAATTACATAATCAAAGGAGATCATTAAGTCTTTTTTTTACCCATCACGCCGTTTCCCGAAGGGTGTAGGCAGAGAGTACGGACTTCCATTCTTTCATATACAAACAAACCTCTTACGCTTCCTCCAAACACATAACATTCCACATACATGCTCTTCTATTTCTTTGCTCCTGACTTGGCCCTCCTGTAAGACGGCACCGATATGGTCGGACCATGTCATTCAAGGTCGACCTCGTCTGCGTGCACCCATTCTTTCAGATTTTGTATATCCTTTTAGTCATTCTTCATGCCCAAACCACATTAATTTTAGATTCTTGTGACCTTTTCAGGACTAGATCTTAAAGAAAAAATAACAACTAATGACTCTAACAATTCATTACTAATGTTCGATTTTTAAATGGAACAAACCACTACGGGCTTACGACCGTCTTCTACTGTTATTTCGGAGGCTGGTGTGATCACTTTACGTTAACAACGTTCGCCATTAGGTGGTAATGTTTGTCTCCGAAACTCCTAATCATGAGAATTCTCAACATGTTCAACATGTCGAAAAATCTCATGTAAGCAACAAGTAGAAATTTTATAATAAAATGAAAAATAGAGATAAAAGTTGGAAATTGCTGAGAACAAGAGAGCAACCAAATTTAAAGACTGCGACCGCTGTCATGTATTTGGCGCCAGGATATGACTATATCCATTTTTATGTAGTGGTTTGTTCCATTTAAAAATCGAACATTAGTAATGAATTGTTAGAGTCATTAGTTGTTATTTTTACTTTCACATTAATTTATTCACTTTCATTCTAGTCACTATGATAACATCCACTCCACATTCCTTTCTAATTTTATCATTCCTCACCTTATCAATCAGTCTCTTTCCGCATATCCTACGCAGTGATCTCATTTCCACAGCATTTATTCCAACTTCAAGATTTTTCGTCCATGTCCAAGTTTCACTACCATACATCATGGATGGAATCAGGATTGCATTGTGCATCAACTGTTTGGATTTGGTATCTCTTAAATCATTAAGTCTCCATACATTATTAAATTTGTTTTATTTTTGTTGACCGGTACTTTTAGAAATTGGCCCAAAATGAATGATCTCCTTTATGTTGCACAGCGTACTGTAAATATAACTATTATGCACAAACATTTTTTTTATTATTAAAAATTATTAATTTCAGTTCGATAGCTCTAGATCTAACAAAGCAGAGATAGAAACCATGAATATTGATCCATAACCTAAAAAGGCAATAAAAGACGCAATGAACAGACAAATGGCTGTGTTCTGGCTTAGAAAAAAAGGACCGAATAAACAGCTCGGTAGCCTAGTTGTACTAGCGTGGACTTCAGATCCAAGGTCCCGGGTTCGATTCCCGGTCGGGTCAGAGTTTTTCTAAGTGTTTTTTGACTTGAAATTTTTACCCGGGGTTGGCCTGTCTCAGATTGGACGGGACCGGTTGACTGGAAAAAATTGCCTCAGGCAATAAGTTCCGCCGGCTATACTGACACCGTTGTATAGAAAAGTGTTATATTTTTATTTATTTTTAATGTGAAGAATGTCTCAAAAACGAAAAAGATTTAAGTAGAAGTTGCTGGATTGATATAAAGAAAAATACGTTTATAACATAATTTAAAAAAATGCTAAACAATACTATATATTTTTTAATTATTATATTTTGTTTAATTAATAATAAGAGAAAACTAGTTATATATTTTAATAATACCTAATTATATTATTATTTAGTTTTATTTTATCATGCCTATTGTTAATGTGTCTCAATCAATCAATGACGATCTGATTTTTTTATGTTTACAAATTGTGTTAGGTATATTCCATCAAGGGAAAACTAGAAAAACGGTTTTGTTTAATTTTATATTTAAAAAATACATATATTATTATTATCATTAAGTTTTTTTTTTTTTTTTTAATGAATCTGTGCTCACTCAAAGTGAACACAAATACACTACTTGACTCTTTCACAGTAAGCTACTGAAAGCTTGTGTCGTGAAAGAGGAAGATGGTCGGCACCTGGGATCGAACCACGACGTCCGCAGTACGAAAGCCGGTGTTGTAACCGCTGGGTCACCAACCACTTCAAAATTTTTATTTTAACATGCCTATTTTTAATGTGCCTCAAATAATCAATGACGATGTGATTTTTTATGTTTACAAATTGTGTTATACTCCAGACAAGGTCTCCCGGGTGGATAAATTTAAATACCTGGGAGCAACCATTACCACCTCTGGTGACCTCGGGGCTGAGCTCCCGATACGTATCGGTATGGCAAGTGGCGCCTTTAACAACATGACCAAGATTTGGAAAGCGTCGGCGTTTAGTGTCGAGACGAAATGTAAACTGTTTGATGCGTGTGTGTTGCCCATTCTCCTCTATGGGTGTGAGTCCTGGCACCTGACCAAAGCCCAGGCACAAAAAGTCTCAGCTTTTGAAATGAAGTGCCTAAGGAGAATTCTGGGTGTAAGATGGTACCACCGCATCACGAACGACGCTATACGCCGGCGCACCCAGCGTGAGCCCATCACCTCTACCATTGTGGGGAGGAGATGGACTTGGCTGGGACATGTGTTAAGGATGCCGAATGACAGTTGGCCGAGGAGAGCGCTGTTCTTCCTCCCATCAGGGTCCCGAAGACGAGGAAGACCCTCTCACACTGTGTTCCGCTCCTTCGAAGCAGAGCTGAGGGACATGGACATGGTGTGGGAGGAGGTCATAAACATTGCGCAAGATCGAGCGCAATGGAGAGCTCTTGTTGCCTCCCTATGCCCCTGAGTGGGGTGTAAAAGGGAGAATTGTCTTGTAATTATTGTATTGTATAAAAAAGACATAGAGAAGAGTGGAGAAAAGGAACTAAGCTTATTGCAGACCAATGGAACTGATTGTAACTATTGATGATGATGATGAATAATATAGGTCCCCACTTTACTCTAGCTGCGAACAAGGGTGTATAGCCTCTTGTTATCAATTCTGTTTTCTATTTAGTATGACAAAAAGAATAGTTGAAATATGCGACGTTGCCAAATCTTATTACATAGTGTAATGATATCGTACCAGTTCCATATAACGTGGGGACTTTGATTTAGAGTCCCCACTTTGGAGTAAGTGTGCTTAATTATACACTAATTGGGCTGGTGGCGCCACGTGGTGGATACACTCCGAACTTCATTTTTGGTTTGTGTAAGTTTTTTTCGACAAAAATACTGATTTTGGGGTCTTCAACAAAATTCGCTGAGATTTTGCCAGCCGACCAATAAGATCACGAGGATTCGATGCGTACCTTTGAAGATATGGGTTGTATATTGCGGGGACGTCCCCGTAAACGGCTTCGTCCCCACAACCAGTATATTTGTCAAGTTCAGGTCCTCACAATATTAGGAAAACAAACGCACCCTCACACACACACAGACACACACACACACAGACACACTAAATGTTCTCCTCCGAATTCTGAGTAAATCCATATATGGAACATATATGCTGCGAAGCCTCTAAGTTGGTGTTTTTTGTCGTCAAAGTTTGAAAAACCGTTTAAAATGTAGACCTGGCCATACAAATCTCACGTATCTTGGCTTGATACTGCCGATCTGTCTCGAGAAATAATAATTTCTCTTCAACAAATCGACAGTTGGATTATCCATAAAATTTATCCATGAGAAATTGAATACAGTGTACGTCTAATAACTGTACTTTGGTGTCTATGTTATGTATATTTTTATTGGAATAAAATAAAATTTCTATTTTTGTAATTCTGCTAGTGGTTTTTTTAACGAAATTGATGCTCTTAATAGTATAACAACGACGAACTTATATTTCGAACTTTTTAAACTCAAGAAATTTTAGAAGGTGAATTTAAACACGAGGTCACGACCGCTGTATTGCTATTTGCGACAAAAATATCGAAATTGTTAATCTTTCTAGCTAGTAAGATTTTTCTATGAAGAGTGATTTAAGATTTCTATTTCTTGAGTAATTTGCTTACTAGTTTTTTATAAGATACTAGCTTTCCCGACAGACGTTGTCCTGTGTTCCTAAATATGAATATTGAATTCGAATTTGTATGGTGATGAATTAATTATCATTTGACCAATGCAATTCCGACCGATGCGTCTGTTTTAAACCATGTATATTCCATCCGCATTATGTCAATCGCAACAACTATCTAACAATTGACAGTTTCTGTCAAAATTTCAAAATTGGAATAAAAATTATATGGACAAGTATTAATAAAGTTGCCTTTGAAGAGTTTTATTTAATTTTCTAATTTCCCACGCAACATTCCTTATTTTTTCTTTCAGATAAAAGCCAACACGAAAAAAAAAATAACTAGCGAAATCGGTCCAGCCGTTTAGGCGTGATGCGATTACCACGGAAAATAGCTCTCCATTTTTATATATAAGACTAGATGTCCCGTCGAACTTCGTCCCTCCTCTGAACCTTGTAGAACATACCTAATAAATATGTATTTCAAGTTAAAATAAATACCTACATTTCCAAAATTTTCTCAAATCGAAAATAGAATTCATATTTAAAAAAAAAACTCGTTAAAAATATCGAATTTATCAAAACTTATTAATATTGCGAAAATCTTAGATCTGCACAATAATTGTTTACCCATTTAAAAAAAAAATATTTCTTCTATAGTTCCAATGTACGCGATGCCCGTTTCTTATACATACCTACCTATATCTTTCTCTCAATATAAAGAAAAAACCTTAACATAATACCTGCTTAGAAAACGAACGATAATTTTAGGACGTTTTAAAAAAAAACACAAACGATTCTTTGGTCTTATGTACGCTCTTTAGAAATAAAATCACCCTTTTTACGAACGTATAGTTGTTTTACTCGAAGGTGTTTTGACATAAAAGTTGAAATGGGAGCAAAAAACGCAAAAACTAAAAACATTAATTAAAACAGAAATATAGTATCTAGAAAGCCCCTGTTTTCATCTAAACCATCCTTGGGTAACCCTAGACATCTCAAATTTTTTACATCGAAATCCGTCCAGTAATAAAGGAGGAGTTAGGTAACAAAGAAAACGGCTAATTTTTATAGAGTAAGATTAGAAAACTCTACTTTTTCTGCTTGCTGATTTGTCATACGTATTTAAACTATTGAAAAAAAACTGAGGATAAATACGTTGCCTAAATTAACCACGCAGGCTAAGGGTATTTTAGAAGGGTTGTTTGGTTACTTCTAAATGGCGGACCATGGCGTAGAAGAAAATCATGATTTCAATAACAAGTTTCCTTTCAGCCTTATAATTTTTCAAAAAGAAAATATTACAAAAAGGAATTTTTGACTCATCAACTTGTTCGGAGCGGCATTTACAAGCAACAAATTGTTCAGAATGAAATTTTGTCTCTTTGTTTGTTTCTTAAAGTTATGTTAATGTTCACAACTATTCACTCAAAGTGAATACGAATACACTCCTTGACTCTTTCACAGTAAGCTACTTAAAGCTTGTGTCGTGAAAGAGGAAGATGGTCGGCACCTGGGATCGAAGCTTTCTGTGAAAGATGTCAAATGTGTACACTTTGGGTGAGTCCAGATACGTTAAAAAGCGTATTACTACTGATGAGACATTAACAAAAATGGATATAGTTATATCCTGGCGCCAAATACATGACAGCAGTCGCAGTCTTTAAATTTGGTTGCTCTCTTGTTCTCAATAATTTCTAACTTTTCACTCTATATCTCATTAATTATTAAATATTTACTTGTTGTACACATGAAATTTTTCGACATGTTGAGAATTCTCATGATTAGGAGTTTCGGAGTCTTAAACATTACCTACCACCTAATGGCGAACTTTGTTAACGTAAAATGATCACACTAAGTCAGCCTTCGAAATAACAGTAGAAGACGGTCGTAAGCCCGTAGTGGCAAAAGCCGAGAAGAGGCACTGGTGCTCTGCAGGAGGCCTCTTGGGAATGCTTCGGGAGAACAGGCGGAGACGAGGGCAAACAAGAGGCCGCGCCCCACCGATGAATCCCCGAAGGACAAACCCAACAAAATCAGAAGGCAAGGAGACAAAACAGGTCCCTCCTTCAGAGATGTTGCCAGCTCGATTAGAGTTGGAATACAAGACCAAAACAAAAGTCTTAAGGACGAAGAAATGAGGGCCATAGCGGACTCAATTCTCCAAAAAGTCGACGAGATCTCGGGCAGCGGCATGGGCCCAAGATTTCTAGCGACCCACTTCAAAATGGGGTGCCTGACCGTGGTTTGTGGTGACGAACGCAGCAAGGCTTGGCTGACTGACTGCGTCTCTAGCCTAAAACCCTACGAGGGGGCATGTCTTCGGGCCATTGATGAACGAGACATGCCCAAACCAAACATCGGTACAGCATGGATTCCAGGTCCTCCACTAGAGGCAAGAGTCCTGCTGAACCGACTAGATGTTCAGAACGCAGGTCTGAACTGCATGGGGTGGAAAATCCTCCACAAAAACACCCACGAGGGGAAGGGACAGATTGTGACCTTCGCATTTGACGATGCTGCCCTCGAGGGGTTGGAAAGGATCCAATACAAACCCATCTTCGGATTTGGAGCCATACACTTTCGTGTCAAGGCTAAAGCTGGCAGTGAACAGACCACAGGGCTGCAGGCCGGAGCTTCCGCGAAGGAGAGCATCGAGAATCTGAAGGGACCCGAGAGCTCTACCGACGCGACGAGGTCCGAACCTGCGCCAGGGCCCAGTGCGACGACCCCAGCTCTTAAACAATCACGGCCTGAAGGACTGACAGCTCCAAAAATAGGAATGCCAGCTAGAAAACAGGCACTTGAATCAGGGAAAGATCCGAAAGGACTTCCCAGATTCAAGACCAAAAAAGGCCCGCGAGGAAAAGGTGCTCATAGGCCCTCTCCCTCTGTGGAGCATAAAAACAACACCCTTCCCAAATAATCCCTTCCCGCATTAAAATAATGCATAATATAACCCCTATCCACAACCCTCTTCCCGACTCCCCCCTTAACACCAATCCCACCCCAATTCCCCCCCAAAACAAAAAAAAAAATCAAAACATGTTCAAGATAATTCAAATCAATCTCCACCATGCGAAGGCCGCCTCCGCATTACTCTCCGAAAAAATGCTTAAGGAGAAACTGGACATAGCTTTGATTCAAGAACCATGGATCATCAAGAACATGGTAAAAGGACTTGGCAGCGCAGGTAAGACTCTGTATGCCACTAATAGAATAAGACCAAGAGCCTGTATTCTATTTTCAAAAAACGTTAAGTTTATGCCAATCCCAGAAATCTGTACAGATGACCTGGTAGCAGCATATGTATCTCTCCCGGGACAGGCAACCCAAAGAATAGTAATATGTTCAGCATACCTGCCCGGAGAAAAAGAAGACCCCACACTTCAGCTAGCTCCAGTGGTGGACTACTGTCGCAGCCATGGTACCCAGTTAGTCCTGGGCTGCGACAGTAACTCTCATCACACTACATGGGGCAGCACAGACACAAATCATAGAGGAGAAATACTTTATGATTACCTCTTGACGCACAAATTACACACACTCAATCGTGGCACCACTCCAACATTTGTCACCAGGGTGCGGGAAGAGGTACTAGACATTACTATCTGTGCGGAGTCTTTGATGGACCGCGCACGTCACTGGAATGTCTGTGACGACATTACCATGTCAGATCACAGATACATCAGATTCGACATTCTAATCAATAAAATTAGAGAAATCGAATCGTACCGAAATCCAAGGGCCACTAATTGGGACGGCTTTAGGCACCAACTAGAGGAAAACATAAAAAATATTACCAAAACCGTCAGATCAATTGAACAAATTGAATCAGCGGTAGGGGATCTAAACTCTCATATGCTGAATGCATACAAAGACAACTGTCCCCTTAAAACCACCAAGACAAACCGAAAGGTCCCCTGGTGGAGTGAAAAATTAAACTCACTCAGGAAAGAATCCAGAAGACTCTTCAACAGAGCAAAAGCTAGTGGAGACTGGGATTCTTATAAACAATCTCTTACGAAATATAATAGAGAATTAAGGAAAGCCAAACGACTGTCTTGGAGGAAGTTCTGCGAAGAGATAAATGGTCCCTCGCATGTGGCTAAGATCCACAAGATATTGTCCAAAGGACCTCCTTCCTATCTGGGCTCACTAAGGAAAACCGATGGGACATTCACCGAGAACGATGAGAAGACCCTGGAGCTTCTGGCACAGGTGCACTT
The DNA here is from genome assembly GCA_963576905.1 of Mystacides longicornis. Classification (NCBI taxonomy): domain Eukaryota; kingdom Metazoa; phylum Arthropoda; class Insecta; order Trichoptera; family Leptoceridae; genus Mystacides; species Mystacides longicornis. Next base: position 24,637,653 of record OY756437.1, read on the forward strand.
CCCAGGCTCAAATATTATATCTGAATCTGACGCTCTTAGGGCACAGGTCACCAAAAAACCCAAACCCGATATTGAGGATTGGAGAAGAGCGTCGGAGATTTTCAGACCCAATCAGATTCTATGGGCTATAGACAGCTTCCAACCATATAAATCTGAAGGGGAAGATGGCATTTTCCCCGCCCTACTGCAGCAAGGAGGAAAAATTATCCTACCTACAGTAATCAAAATCTTCAGAGCAAGCTATGCATGGGGATACATACCGTTAGATTGGACCAGGGTTAGGGTAACATACATACCCAAAGCTGGCGACAAAGACAAGTCACAGCCTAAATCCTACAGACCAATTAGCCTTACCTCATTTTTGCTTAAAGCAATGGAAAAAGTGCTAAATCAATACATAAGGGAAAAATATCTTAAGATAAAACCCCTACATATTAGACAACATGCCTATCAAACTGGCAAGTCTACGGAATCTGCTCTGATCGAATTAACCGACAGACTGGAAAAGGCCATAGAGGACAAAGAAATTGCCCTATGCGCCTTTCTCGACATTGAGGGCGCCTTTGACAATACATCAACGGACGTCATACTCAAAAGCATGAATGAAAGAAGCATCGACCAAACAACACTAAATTGGATTGAAGCGATGCTGTCGAATAGGGTGGCCAAAACCACACTACTCGACAAAACGTTAGCTGTACGGGTAGCGAGAGGATGTCCTCAAGGAGGTGTTTTATCACCCCTAGAATGGTCCATCGTAGTCGACAGCCTTTTATGGAGGCTAAACAATGCTTACTTTAATACACAGGGCTATGCAGACGACTTGGTTATCACGGTTGTAGGAAAATTCCAAGGCACCGTATCCAGTCAAATGCAAAAGGCTCTGAAATTGGTGGAAACATGGTGCAAAGACTATGGTCTCTCAGTGAACGCCAATAAAACTGTAATAATCCATTTTACCAATAAAAGAAAGCTGGATGAGCTTAAAGCACCAACTTTCTTTGGTAAAACTCTAACTTTTTCCAAGGAAGTCAAGTACCTGGGCCTAATCCTGGACCAACGACTGACATGGAACCCTCACTTGGAATATATTGCCAAGAAAGCTAAAATAGCTTTAGGTACCAGCTGCAGAATAGCTGGACTGAAATGGGGCCTTCAGCCAAGGCAAACCCTTTGGCTATATACAGCCATGGTAAGACCGATTGTCACCTATGGCTGTGTAGCCTGGCAGAAAAAAACCCAACAGAAAACGTGTACTGACACGCTAAACAAAGTTCAGAGACTTGCATGTCTCCTCATAACGGGCGCCATGTGCTCAACGCCCACGGCCGCGCTGGAGGCGGTGCTGTGCCTGGGCCCACTGCATATACATGTGCAGTTGGAAGCTCGGATGGCGCTGCTTCGGGCGGCGGCGGGGGGCGGGGACAGGTGGCGCTCCAATGTATTCAGAGGACTATATGGCGACCTCTACAAAGCCCCCATCATGGGCATGCCTTCGGACACCATGAATGTGGTATACAGCTTTGTTAAACATTACAAAATAGAAATACTTGAAAGAGAGATATGGCGAGAAAATGATCCCTACTCCTTTCGAGATGGAGACATTGTATGGTACACAGATGGCTCCAAAAAAGATGACCGAGCAGGGTCTGGAGTATATGGCGTGCGCCCTAGGATGGAGATATCAACCAGCCTGGGAGAATATGCCACTGTCTTCCAGGCAGAAATGAGTGCTATCATTGACTGCGCTCACATAAACCTGCAACGATCATATTACAATAAAAAAAATCTACATCCTCTCAGACAGTCAAGCGGCTCTTAAAGCCCTTGAGTCAGTAGAGGTGAGATCCAAACTAACGATGGAATGTATACAGGCCCTGAATCACCTTGGTGCAAAAAACACGGTGAGACTAGTCTGGGTGCCCGGGCACTGTGGAGTCATGGGCAATGAAAAGGCCGATGAACTTGCCAGAGCTGGCGCAGAAAAACCCGCATTTGGTCCAGAGCCCATCTGCGGACTACCACGTAACGCTCTCAGAACCAGCCTAAAGAACTGGGTCAAAGACAAAAGTTACGAAATTTGGGCAAACAACCCAGGGATGAAACATGCGAAGGAACTAATCACAGGGTACTCGCAGAAGTTCACCTTTGAAGCACTCAAGCTTTCCAAAAAACAAATAAGGATCCTGACGAGGACCTTAACAGGACACTGCAGACTGCGCAAGCATATGTCCATAATAGGACTCTCAGACACTCCAATCTGCAGATTCTGCTCAGAGGACTACGAAACACCAATTCACATCCTCTGCAGCTGTGAAGCACTCGCTCACAAAAGAAGTCACACCCTCGGTGGGCCACTACTGAACGCTGAGAAGGTAAGACTGCTCGCACCTAGGCAAATTGTGAGCTACATGACTCACATAGGCCTGGACAACGAGCTGTAACATTGAGGGAAGTCACAATATTCCTATCCTGGTCGCAGTGACATAAAGGGTAACCTGGTCCCTTAACCCTCTTTCAAAAAAAAAAAAAAGCCCGTAGTGGTTTGTTCCATTTAAAAATCGAACATCAGTAATGAATTCTTAAGAGTTTTTAGTTGTTAAATATTTATTACTACTGAACCAAAAAGTTTTCGCTAAATAAGAATGAAATTAAAAAAAGAGTATTTTAGGCTCTCTACTATTAAAGGCAACAGCTGTGATGTCATCCTTTCATACCCAACACTTGTTTGCTCAACAACACCAATGGAGGAAAATGAACTCTTTTTCACAGAAAGTATTTTCACCCCGTCAAAGAGGTGTTACAACATGCGCTCATACTGAGAGTCATAAAACTATTTTGCCTCGCAACAGCCGTCTATTTCATACCCCCAACCTCCTTCTTTTCCCGTCTAGTAGGTAGCTAGATGTTAGGGGTGGTTATGGGAGCCCCCATGACTAAGATAATAAGCAAAATTTTCCCTCTGAGATTTATTTTATGTTATCATTTACAACTAACTGAGGTTTTGAAAAGGCGGAAATAATGATACCGTGCAATTTTTTTTTAAACTTGCCGCTACAGGAAAATATAGAAACTAAAAGATGCATATTTTACTCTTTTGGGTGCCTTACAGAAACTTGGGAGGCACCCTACTATAGGTACTCTTCATAAGTCTATCATGCGTTTATATTGGTCTATTGTCAGGCCGATCTCCTCCTCCAAAACTGGACGGATATTTTTGGACGTCTCAATGGTTATCCGAGGATGGGTTTGAAGCAAACTCAGAATTATAGATCTCCTATTTCTATGTTAATTAATGATTTTATCTGTTTTTAAATGAGCGCCTCTATCGAAAACATTCAAAAGGACACACGCGACGTGCTGCGAACTGCTACACATAAATGAAATTCTCACCAAGTGACCTCATCGAAAGGGTGAACTTAGAATTAGTAATGCTTTCTATTGCAAGTATTATTAGCTAATTAATAGGTAATGAAAGTTTGTTAATTATTATTAAAATAAAATTAAACATGACGTCAATGCAGTTTACTGTATGTTTAGGAATCTTTATGCAGAACTGCTTTTTCAACTGAACCGACAGAAATGAATGTCTAAGCCTGCCGTCATAAAAAAGTTCTTCCGCCTACTGTTGAAACATCACCTAACAATTAAAATGTATTAATACTCATATAAAACCAAACAACAAACTTCGAAAATATCGTTATTTTCAGATAAAGATTTCATTTTTTCTGTGAAAGCTTCAATATTATGTTCTTAGATTGAATATTGCATTTCTGACAGCGTTACAGAGGGCCAATGAACTGGGCGAATATAGTAAATAATTAATAGGTAGAAGTTAAAAGGCCTACTGCGGCCATTTCCTCGCAAAATATTCCCTCTATTATAATATTTAATGTCCTTGTGTCCAGAATTATAAGTGAATTCATTACGCTTATTATAAACATAATAATATAATTAAGGACAGCTTGGGCTGTATCTGAGGCCATTTCAGCCTCAAACGCCCCATATTAATTAATATTAGCCCTTATTTAATGTAATCATAACGGCCCTCTTTTCAAGGACCGTTGACTCATCTACTTTACACCCTCTACTGAATGTTTGGGACATTTTGAGTAGTGTAGTACGGTTTGGAGTAGCCTTCACGTGTTCTAAAGATGCCCTGCTTTAATATACATAGAGGGAAAGAAAGGACCAACCAATGATGCGAAGATTCGAAGTGATTGGTGCCCTAGTGGTTCCGTCGCAGAATTTCGTATTCCCGTAACTTGAAAAAAAAAAATCCTTAAAATGGACACAACAATCTAGTCTAGAAATAATTAGAACGTTGTGTACCAATCAAGCCAATCTAAATATATAAAAGACAGTCGAGTTAATGCGAACACTCATAACTAGAGATAGGCTGAACAGATTTTATGGTGCTTGGTTTATTGGACTCTACTCTGGTCCGGATAAGAGAATAACTAATAAAAACTCGAAAAAAATGGATAGACAATAGTATAAAATTTGATATTAAAGTTTACCTGACAACCATTGAATTTCAACACATTGTACGCAGATTATTGACAGCATTTCTTTCAAATAACTTAACATTCAAACGTTTTTAAGCGTTTTTTTTTTCTTAAATTAAAACGCAAAAAGTTGATAAAAAGAGATCATTTTGGTTTGATCTTAAATTCTAACAACTTGAGAAAATGTGCCTGATTATATTGTTGACTTTGTATGAACATTTTCTAAAAAATTTGACAGTTCCTGTCAAACTTTAATTTAATTTCAAATTTGGAATAAACCCTATATTCTTAAATGTACTAAAAAGGTTACCTACTTAGAGTTTTCTTTGATTTTTTTTAATTATCCACACAACTTTCTTAATTTTTCTTTCATAAAAACCTTCTCCTGCTAAAAGGCGACCTGGCAAATAAAGAATTTGTGAAATCGGTCCAGCTATTAAGGCGTGATGGGATGACCACGCGAAATAGGTCTCCATTTTTATAATATAGAAGATTTATAGAATTTGGTAATATTATTGTCGGTCGACGTTGAGATCGGGATTGAGTCAAGAGTATGCCAGAGAAAAAGAGCCTGAATAGAGAAGGATTCCTCACAGGGATCGCCGACGTTTGGGACTGGTATCAAAAGCAGAAGAAAGTAAACAAAATAATCAATTAGCCAGGATATTCTAAGACCGCGAATACTCTATCATCGTTCTTTTATATTGAAACATCTTTTATAACACTTTGAAAGGTAAAGAAATTTCAATGAATGAAAGTTGTATTCGGTTTGTTTCAAAGTCCAGAGAGGCGATATTTCCCCAAGTTTGGCTGGCTGGATAAAAGCTCTCAATGCTGCAATATTACCTGTTCTTCGATTTAAGCCGAGCAAATATTTAGAAACTTTTATCGTAGCTACAGGATGATTGAAAATCTATGATTGAATTGAAGGAATTGTTTTGATTTCAATCTTATGACCCATCGAGCTTTATTCCGCATCCGAATCAACGATATCTATTTCATAATGCTAATAAGCTTAGCTAAATTTAATTAAGTTTTTATGTCGTAAATTGCATTATATTTCAGCTAGTCATAGATAATTTTATGATAACTAAAATAAGGAGTATGATTGTGGTATGGAAGTTAGTGTTGTGACAAAGATGAATGTCAATGAGTTGAGATGGTTTGGGTATGTGGAAAAAATGAATGAAAACAGAATGACAAAGAAAATTTACAAGGCTGAAAGGAAAGGTGTAAGAAAGCGTGGTCGACCGAGAAAAACGTGGATCGAACACATTGATTCGTCCTCAAGGAAGGCCAGGTAAGAAGTACGAGGAATAGGGGAGGTTGTATGAGAAATGGTATGCTGTTGGAAGAAGCGAAAGAAGTGTGCTGCGATAGAAAAAAGTGGAGGCCCGTTCTCTCTGCCTACCCTTACGGGACACGGCGTGATGGGTAAAAAAGTATGATTTTACCATCTTTCATCCGCTCAATTTAAAAAGACGGTAAATCATGACCAACTGAAACTTCGCAATAGATTTATGCGCCAGAATCTGAGTTTTTGGTGGAATTATTTTACTATACTCACCTGAATAGAACAGTAGCCAATCATTGAAGTCATCCAGAATCGCTAGTTTAGCCATGTTATCCGTATACTACCGATAGTATCGAATATGCGAGTCTTTTAAAATCCCCATGGGATGAAAAGGTGAGGCACGCAAATGTTAACTATCCCAGTCCAGGCGAAAGGAAATGGATTTCCTTGCTGTTACTATTATAGGGAATTAGTCACATAAAGGTGATACTGTTATACAGTCGATGCTCGGTCGCCAGAGCCTTGTTAGTTTTCTAGCAGGGGATACCACGTGCAAATTAAATTGGTATATGGGTCGTCTAGCTGTATTTTTTTCTTCTTCGCCATACTTTCCTTAATCAACGCATATTTTTTTTATAAAGATAACGATGAACGATATTCTTGGGAAAACAGCAGAATTTTCTACCATAAAACTTTTGAGAAGATGGCAGATATTTGAAAGCGAGCGGCTCGTTCATTTATTTATCTTCAGTAAAAAAAATGCACTTCCACCATTACGGAGAAGAGATGGGTATGGCTGGGACATGTGTTGAGGATGTCAAATGACAGTTGGCTGATGAAAGCGCTGCTTTTCCTCCCATCAAGACGAGTTCTGGAAGACGTGTTCCGTTCCTTCGAGGCATAGCTTAGGGAGTTGGACATGGTGTGGGAGGAAGTCATAAGCATTGCGCGAGATCGCGCGCAATGGAGGGCTCTTGTTGCCTCCCTATCCTCCTGAGTGGATTTCAAAGGGACTTATGATTTTGATTGATTTGAAATGCAAGTTAAAAGATTGCGTTCCGCACAAGGATGAGGGAGGCTCAGGACAGGAATGATTGGAAGAAGAGGGGGAGACCTATATTCAGCAATGAACGAATACAGGCTGACCAAGAAGAAGAGGAAATGCAAGTTGTGAATATCGTGTTACAAACGAAAAAAGAAAATTATAATATAGGATAAAAGTAATTTATTTAAAGTATTTTTATCAACTTTGTGGTACTTTTCCATAATGATAATAAAAAACACAACTTTGCAAAGTATCACTTTTTTTTTAATCAAATTAAATTAAAAGTTTAATTTAAATCACCACTGAAGATGGCCACATTGTGGTTGAAAATATTTTGGTTTTATAAAAAATAAAAGTGATACTTTGCAAAGTTGTGTTTTTTATAGGATAAAAGTGTTCAAACTATTGAAAAAAGGAACACTCTGTAGGTACTAGCAGACGAAGCTATATAATATTATGTATGTACTTTAGGACTTGTCAAGGATTGTACTTTATTGCTTTTTGGTCTGTGTGGAACGGCGCTTGTAAAATGTTTACCTGGTCCGGATGTGATAATGTATATCCCTCTGCAGGAAATGGCCCACATTCTGCTGAGCCAGAGACAACGGATAAAATTGCATATTCCGCTTGTACTACCTTCTGCAAAACCCACAGGCAAAGCGCAGCTAATACTATTTATAATGCAAAATGCTCATTTCTTTATGGTACGCTAAAGACTAACGAGCTCAGGGGTCTAATATTCTAAATCTTTCCTCTTTGTTGCTTTAGGATTCTTTATTCTTTTGTAAAACTCTTTTAAAGCTATATTTTTGAATAAGGTACTTATATTAAAAAAAAGAGTTTTTGAAGAAAATTACAGAATTTATGGACTTGAGAACATGAGAACTGAAATGAATAAGCACATGAGAACTGAAAGCAAGATCAGAATCTATAAGACGTGTCTATTTACAGCCAGCAAAAGAACATAGAGCCAATGGTGTAAGTAGAGTATATGTGACACTGGACACCATGGCAACAACAACTTATTAGTAGGCGATGACAGTTCTTTCCGGTTATTATTTCTTTGGTGACCATATTATGGACGATAAGGAAAATATTATATTGTATTTTCAAGCTCTGGCTGTTTTTTCGTTTGGTAAAAATGCACCTTAAGAATGCATCGCCGTAGTGTTCTAAGCTATTTTTAAATGTGGCTTATAGGGCCAAAATCTACTTAAATATCGATTGAACGATTTGCACTGCACAATAAACATACCCATACACAAACAAAAACCAAGATGAAAATCGTTTTACGACTTTATATTTTATGCCACCATACTTCATATTTTATGCCACCATACTTCATATTTTATGCCACCATACTTCATATTTTATGCCACCATACTTTTCATCTGATTGCAATAATACATACTCCTAAACTCTTGCTGTCACTTGATTCAAATTGCCGCTTGTTTCATGTACGATACAAAAGCGCTTGTTTTTAGAAACCAATTTGCTGCCGTACCTACTCTTCATATTGTCAGCTTGTTACCATTTGCACGATGACTAGCACTAGATGGCGCATGTATCGCACTTTGGTTCTAACGTCAAACGACACCTATATATATAAACGAAAGTTTCCTTTAAATCACACAAGCTGACCCGTCGATAATAATTCTATCGTTCATCTTCGTACGATAATTCGAAACATCATTGGAAATACAAAAATGAGCGAATCAAACAAATAATCAAAAAAATAGATTTCCGATGACAAATCTCACAATATATTAATCAAACTTAACTTACCTCTTTTTATTCACTTTCTGCGTTTTTTTTTCACTGATGGCAGTGTTGTTAGGTTCCATACTAACTATAATATTATTTTATTATATTGTATTATTTTATATTATTTGTTTTCCATTTTTCAATTTTTTTAGTTACTCTGTTATCCGGAGCTGAGAACAATCCGATAAACTAACATAACATTCTCCCTTTTAAGCCCCCCCCCGCACACAGCAAGCCAGCCCGGAGGAGACCAATCCGTAGCAAACCCGATCCGCACAAAGCCGACCCCTTGCCCGATTGCCAAAAAGCCAGCCACACACAAATCAAGCCCGCCGTGGATCCCCCCCGCAAACCAACCAACAATAAACTAAGCATAATAAAAATCTATTGAGCCGATCTCGAGTTATAAGTTTTCGCACTAATCCGACTCTCTATTATTGCGAACATAGTTTTCTTTTGCGAAAGCAGTGCTCCGTTTATCTGCTAGTATACTGTGTTCTTGTCTGAATATTAAAATGTCCTCTCAGTTGCGGAATTAAGTTTCATTGCGTTCTCCTCACACCCAAATCCTTCGTTCCTCTGCCAATTCTTTCATTTTTATGTTTTAAACTTTACGTGACATCATTGTAGCTGAATGTTAAAATCCGTACTAACAGTACCCTTGGTATTATCAATCGTAGATAGTAACCAATGTTCTGTATTCGGTATTAAGGTTCTGACTGAATGGTCCTTAAGTCTGTGGGGGATATTTCCGTAGTTTTTAAGTTAGATATAATATCATCTATGACAACCTGATCGAATGCCTTGGTAAGATCGATGAAGCACGTATTAGCTATAGGAACTGTAGAAGTTTTAGAATTTCAATGATTTATCGAAAGACGTACTAGAGTCGTCATCTTCTACGATCATGTAACTGTAAAACAAAAGAACCAGCGTCATCCATGTTCAATTAAAATGTCGTGCCATTTTTTACTCTTTCAGATATATTTTTATTCAGATACTTTTTTGAATAAAAAAACGTTTCATTTGCTATTTTGATTATAAAAATAATTCAAAATATGTAACAAGATGGAAATAGATAAACATGGCTTCGCCTGAAATAAAATTTGTGAAACTTGAAGAATATGTTCCAAGCGCCGCATTTAGAGGTGGCTATCTATAAATTAATAGATTTTCACAATAATTCATATTTTGTATTCATAAAATTATTATAATATACCTACAAAGTTTATAACAAAATATGAAAAAAATATAGGTATTATCTATTTAAAACTAGCTTTGTCGTTGTCCTGTGATCTAACAATGAATATTGAAATCGAATTTAAAAGAATTATTATTAAAATGACTTTAAACGAATGTCATTCCGACTGCATTCTGCATCTGTTTTAAACCATATATTTTGCATTCTATTTCTGTCAATCGTACGCACTTTCAAACAACAGAACTGACAGTTTGTGTCAAACGATAATTTGATTTCAAAATTACATAGATTTGTTCACTTTTCGCGTTTTATCAGATTCATCTCTTACGATACATTACATAGTATATCACCTTGAGAGATTTTATAGCTACAGAGGGAGAAACCTTCGCAACAATTTCCTAGAAGACAACTAGACGGATTTTTGAACATCATACAGAGACCTCACTATGGAAATTATGTTGATACAGACGGCGGGAAAAATTCGTTCTTTAAGAATAAAATCAAAAATAAGATAAGACCTGTAAGGAATATTTGAAGGGAAATTTTCGATTCGCAGGCGACGACGGTAAATCAGGAGGATAAATAAAAAAAAATACGAGCCGTACATCGCAAACATTAAACGTCGGTTTGATTATGAATGAGGGACGAACGGCCCTAACGATTTCTGTTATAAAAAATTAAATTAAATAAAAAAACGAACATTAGTTATTATATTATTAAGTTATTCCGCTTCAACTACCTTATTTTATGGATGTTTAACACATTGACCTTTTATTGCTTTTATCTGTTCCTGTTTGACCGTCTTAATAAAATTTAATCAATAGTTGTTTCTATGTGTCCTACCTTTTTCAAATTTAAAAGCTGCATACTTTATTTGCACTTGTTTATTTTACTGCTTGTATTCTGTAAAATTTTGCTAGATTCTATATTTGGCACATTGAACATTTTTGTCTTATTTGATTTTATATATTGTTGTTGTTGCATCAACTGATTTGTTTTTTTTTAACGATTTTTGACACATGTTGCATGCCATTTCTGTATTTTTACATTGTTGTATTTGTTTTAAAGGCTATTGCCGTTTATAATTGTAATAAATAAATAAATAAATAAATTAGTAATGAATTTTTCGAGTCAATATTAGTTGTTATAAATTCGTGCAATGTTTTAATCTGCAAAAATAAAATAATGCTGTAATAATTAATTAAAAGTGGATAAGACCCATCATTGACATCTGATTAACAAGCATTTTTATTGGACGAAAGTGCAACGGCTAGGCCTTAATTGCTCAGTAAAGTAACAAATGAGTGTGTTTTTTTGGTCCTATTTCCACATAGAAAGAACTAAAAGAGTGAGATAGCTCACATTCATTCTGTTGTATTTTTCAGACTTCTGAGATTCATTTTATGCCCCATGTTGTAACCTAGTTAGTTACTAATTAAATAATTACCTCTAAGACCATTTTTTCATGGGATTACTACAAAGGAGAGATCGATAAATGCTTCTAAATATAATCTCGACGGTAGGTCATTGGGGTGTACGTGTAAGCCGGGTGGTTTAGATGGGGATGAAAGGGTTACGAGAGGTCAGTAAAATGTTGCCACTTTTTTATGGGCTACGAAAAATTATTACGTGTTTTTATGTTAGTTTAATGTTACATATTCACTACCAGCAAAACCCTTAACAATGCGGGGTTGTTTTTTTTTTTATAAATTTAAATTTAGAATAAGAACATAAAAGTTTGAAGTTACGAAATATTCGCTTAATTTTTTATACATATAAAGGTGGATTGATACCAAACGAACAAAGACTCAAAGATTGAAAATCTATAATATAAAATCAAGTCGGGTTAGTGCGAACACTTATTACTCGAGATCGGCTGAACAGATTTCTCCGATGTTTGATTTATTGGATTCTTCCCTGCTCCGGATAACAGAAAAAGAATTAAAAATCGAAAAATGAATTGAAAATAATAAAAATTTAATATTAAAGTTAGTATGGAACGGATTTCCTGCGACGCCAACGCGCTACTTTGATCCGATTATCTGATTATCATATTTTTCATACATTTTTTTTACCCATCGGAGTAGGCAGAGAGTACGGACTTCCATTCTTTCCTATCCAAACAAACCTCTTTCACTTCTTCCAAACGCATAACATTCCGCATACATGCTCTTCTATCCCTTTTGCTCCTGACTTGACCCTCCTTGAAGGCACCGATATGATTCAGATTCATATATCCTTTTAGTCATTTTCTCTTCATTCTCTCTACATGCCCAGACCATCTTAATTTATTCACTTTCATTCTAGTCACTACACTAACATCCACTCCACATTCCTTTCTAATATTATCATTCCTCACCTTATCAATCACCTTATCTTTCCGCATATCCTACGCAGTGATCTCATTTCCACAGCATTTATTCCAGATCATATTTCACTCCCATACATCATGGATGGTATCAGGATTGCATTGTACATCAACTGCATCCATATTTTAAGTGACCCTTTTTATGTCTTTTCGGTGAAAGGTAAACAAGATCTCCACATTTCCACAGTATAATTTGGTTGCACGGCTGCATAATATAATGGTTAAACCTGAGCAGGACAACATCGACTGTATTAGAATCTCCTCAAAAAAGGTCAAACCAATTGACATTTGGGAACGGAATATAATGAGCGGATCGATTTCTCCATTCACCTGTGTGTGGCCTAATTGGATTTAGAGACGCGTGGCTGTGCAGACAGAAATAATTCTATATATATATATATATATATATATATATATATACATATATATGAAACCTTCATACTATTTGTTCATACGATCCACGTCAATCTCGGTCACTTACACCCTCTGTAAATTCTTGAACATTCTAAACCAGGGTCATAAACCCCAATGGTGCCATATCCAACTAAAAAATCTTCAGTATTGACTTCAAATATTGAAAAAAGTACACCATTATCGCTAAATACCAGAGGTATACCAAATGAACTAAATGAATGAGTAAATTTTTTTTTTACACCTACATTTAATTTAAAAATTATATTTTATGTGTAAAAATGGATTTTGATTTTTTTTTGTGTTTTTATTTTGTATTTGTTGACTTGGGGGAGGATATTTTTCAGATCTTTTTTTTAAATTTTATTATCATATAAATTTTACGAAATAGTGGTATCGTTTCATTCGGCTAGGCGGCGTTAGTCGTTCTGGGTTATTTTGATACAGATTTCATAAATTCAGAGATTAATGGGAAAGAATTTGTTAAATAATCTAAAAGCCTATAACATGGTGTAAAAATGTGTCACATGAAAACACTTTACCTAACTAACCTAGCTTGAATAATATTTCGTAAGTTGATAACAATAATTCCTGTCCGTTTTTACAGCGTTATAAATTATCAAATCTATAGTCATTCATTATTCAGGACAGTAATTAAAAACAGCTCATATTGACAAAAAAATAATTGCTCTCAATTATTATAGGCTCATAAATCTGCCAAAAAATAAATTAAAACACCCCAAGTACGAATACTGTCATTATTTACGTGTCTGCAGTTAAAATGTTTAATCATAATGACTGTTTTAGTATGCCGATGCTAGCTAAATAATAATATAATATCACATTCGGGGGCGTACGTAATGCGTGAATTAATTTCAAGGACTGACAGGGTACATACTTAATGAAGTAGCATGCAAATATGGCGGAAAAAGTTTTTGTTTTAATTTTTGTGGCATTTGCAGGATCTCAACTAATTATAATCCCAATTAGGTAATATCAATATTGCATTAATTTTTATGTTCGATTTGAAATGGCACATTTCTCAATTGGACCACTACGGACATACGACCATCTTCTTCTACTGTTTCCATTCCAAGGTTGCTTTTAATAACTTTAACAATTTTAAAATAGAATAAGATAATGTAACCAACGCAGATCTAAAGATGCTGTAAATACCTAAATCGATTCTGTTGTCAAGGAAGGCCAGGGCCCTTATTCTCGTAGCGGTCTTAATACGCTCTTATCTTGATTGACAATCATAAAATGGCGGATTGGTATTCAAAAACAAGATATCTAGTAGATATCTTAAAAATTCGTTATGTTTGAAATATCAGTATGAAAATGATCCAGTTCAAGATAGGATTTAAGATTAGATTCCGGTAGTTTTGTGAATACGACTGCTTGCGATCGTGTCTTAATCTTACCGTTAAGTGATTTTTAAAAGCGATTGATTACGAGAATAGCCCGACTGGTCAGACGTAAAAGAAATAGGGAAGGTTTAATGCGAAATTATATGAGGTGTTTTTGGGTGGAAAAGAATGGAGGTCCGTTATTTCTGCCTAACCTTTAAGGGACACGGCGTGATGGGTAAAAAATCAAGAGTCCCAAATTTACCCATCTTGCCGAATCCCGGATGGGGTAGGCAGAGAGTGCGGATTGCGGATCCATTCATTCCTATCCAGAAAAAAATCTTTCGCTTCCTTCAAGTGCATACATTGTCTCCTATTCCTTTTACTCCCGACTTTCGATTAGATCGGCCCACTTCTATCTAGGCCAGCCATGCGCCGTTCCTCGCATCCATTCTTTCAGAATTATTGTAAATTATTTTTGTCGTCCTTTATTCATTCATTCTCTCATCATGCCCGAACCACCTAAATTTATTCACTTTCATTCTAGTCACTACGCTAATATTCACTCCATATTTATCTTACCATAGTAATTCGGAAATAAAATGATTTCAATGGAGCCTATTCTCGCAACAACATAATAATATACAATAACGTACCGTGTTTCACATGTCACTTATTTCCAACTACACCGTCATCTTTTGGATTTTTTAAAGTTACGCAACTATAGAGTGATTTATTGTTTTATTACAAACACATGAACTTCATCCCGCATCCGAATCAACAATAATCAGTTATTACCTATTACATAATGCAATAAATCATAAGCTTAATTTAAATCAGTTTTTATGTTGTATTCATGTCAAAATTATTATTTTATTCTGGGTTAGGTCGAAATTCGACGGGTAGATCAGCTAGTTTTTAATTATATCATTATTCCTCACCGTATCGATTAATATTTTTCCGCATATCCTGCGTAAAGATCTCATTTCTACAGCATTTATACCAACATGCAGATTTTTCTTCCATGTCCAAGTTTCACTCCCATATTGATGCAGAATACAAAAAAATAGCCCTAGAATCAGTTGACTTGCCCTTTTAAAAAGGTCAAACAAGTCGCTGATTGCCTTACGGAATATCGGAAATTTCCTTGACGCTTGGATGGAATCAAATAAAAATTAATGTCCCGTAAGACATTATCCAACTTATTTTACCGTCTTGGCGATTTCTATTTTAACATCACCACAAAAAAAAATAATAGCGTGGCTGATTTTCAAAATTTTTAAAACCCTCGTATTATCTATATAGGTACTTAAAGTTGGATTTTTCAATCATAATTACCTCAGTTTGTCTTTCCAGTACGACTTCTATACTAATAATAGCTTTCACGTCAGATGTTGTCCTGTAGTCTTTACTATGAATATTGATATATAATTTGTTATTTATACAAATATAAGTTTAAAATATAATGGTTGAAATTAAAAAAAAAAACAATTCTGAAAGCTTGAGAGATCAATAATCTACGTGCCAGTGTATTAAAACTCTATGGTTGTCAGGTAAAGAAAAATTGTGTGGTTATGGAATTTTCATATATGGCGTTGGCGTCGTAAGAAATTCGTTCCATACTAACTTTAATATTATTTCTTATCCATTTTTCAACTTTTTATTCGTTATTCTGTTATCCGGAGCGGAGAATACGTCACACGGTGACACTTACTTAGTATAATATATTTTTTACGAATTTAAAAAACATAACTTCAAACAAGCTTTGAAATCTTTGCCGAAAAAAAAAAACATATAAATTTGACGGCATTGTATTCGAAAAATGTCAGAGATAGCGCGCTCGAAGAATCACCAACATTTTAGTATCGCATGAGCACACGCAAATAAATTTTATCTTCAAAACGAAATTTTATAAAGTTGACGTATCCGGGCTCCTATTTGATTTCAATCCCCTATTTATCATGTCGCTGAGACCAAGAATGCGCCAAAGTTGTAACGTAAACAACACTTTATTGCGAAATTTATTATATTATTGCACTAGCAAAATACCCGACATTTTTCATATTGAATCATCTCATTGTAAAGTAAATCCCGTTCCACGATCACACTTTGCCTTTTGCACTTTTCAAATTATAGCATCGTTTTTGTTCTATTTTTTTGACATCTACATATATAATACTAGCTTTTCCGACAGACGTTGTCCTGTGGTTCTAATCCGGGGCGGTCCGTTCATAATATGTGCCTAATGTGAACTGCGCCCACAGAAGAAAAATACTTATTTAATTCGATTGATTTAAATTAATAAAATAGTGACATTAAAATATTTACCAAACATCCATATTTCATTCGTATCAGAGAATATATTATGCACGCGCAGATTCTTTCTACCTCGTCAATGATGTGCCGATGCTGCGTGTGCACATGAAAGTGCCCGATAACTTTGACTTTGTATGAAAATTGGAGTAAGTGGAATGGGCTACTGTAAGAGCGGCAATTACGTTTACGAGAATGAAAGGGAACTATCATCATACAATAATTTTGATGTTATGGCGTCGCAGGAAAGACGTACTAACATTAATATTATATTACATGTTATTCATTTTTCAATTTTTTACTAGTTATTATTTTATCCGGAGCGGAATCCAATAAATAAAACATCGAAATAATCTGTTCAGCCTATCTCGAGTTATAAGATGTCAGTCTCGTGGGTTCGGTGGAGTTTAAGACACCACACCCGTCTCACATTAGGAACTTATCACTGAACTCCTCTTCAATTAATGAAGGGTTTAGTGAATTCGAATTTAGTGGAATTCAGAATTTCTAAAAAGGTTATGAACTATTGCTAACTAGCTACTTCTGAAAGTGAAGAGGGATAAACGTACGAATGAACAAAATGTGTTCATTTTCATTTTAATATTATAGATTGTAAGGTCCGTCCCCTTATTTATTATTTTGTACGAAATTCTCAGTTATCGGGTTATTGCAGTAATCTAACATCGATGACAAAACAATAAATTTGCAAAATATCCCCATAAATAAAGAGTCTAACGGGGTAGTAAAGTCCCGAATAATAATATAAAACACAATAAAATATGATTCCGTCAAGCGGGACGGGTCGCCTCGCCTGACCCTAGTTTAGTACTAGTGAACCGGCGGACATTCTAGCAGAATATATTAATTGAAGTGTGTTTTATAACACTAGTGACCGGTGCATATGCAAGAGTTGAATAATATGCATGAAAATATGCAACAAAACATCAAATAAAAATATCAAATAATATACATGTCTTTGTCACTGCCTCACTGACTGACTGACTAACCGATATAATTAAAGCTTTTAGTTCCTGCGTTTACCAAAAGTTGGCGCCACTCGCAACTAAATAGAAATTTCGTTCTACTAAAATGTGGTCTGGCACTTTTTTTAAAGTGGTGAAAAACCATTTTATATACTCGGGTTATTTAAAGACTCGCATGCGAATTCGTTACAGAGAAAAGCCAAACGAAGAAGTTTGCAATAAAGATTTCAATCAACCAATAATAGTCTAAGCGAAATGAATGGATTGTTGGAATAAATGCTGTGGAAATGAGATCACTGCGTAGGATATGCGGAAAGAGACTGATTGATAAGGTGAGGAATGAGAATATTAGAAAGGAATGTGGAGTGGATGTCAGTGACTAGAATAAAAGTTAATAAATTAAGGTGGTTTGGGCATGTAGAGAGAACGAACGAAGAGAGAATGACTAAAAGGATAAGAATAAAAAAAACCCTGAATGAATGGGTGCACGCAGACGAGGCCCACCTCGAACGATATGGTCCGACCATATCGGTTCAGTCTTAGAGGAGGGCCAAGTCAGGAGAAATAGGAATAGAAAAACATGTATGCGAAGTGTTGTGCGTTTGGAGGAAGTGAAAGAGGTTTGTTTGGATAGGAAAGAATGGAAGTCCGTACTCTCTTCCTACCCCCTTCGGGTAGCGACGAGATGGGTGAGAAAGGACCAATGTTACCGATGTGACTTACAAAATAGAGTCACCAAAGTGGAACTGGGCGGGCCAAATAGTAAGAACGACAGATTTTTATTTT
This sequence comes from Mystacides longicornis, assembly GCA_963576905.1. Taxonomy (NCBI): domain Eukaryota; kingdom Metazoa; phylum Arthropoda; class Insecta; order Trichoptera; family Leptoceridae; genus Mystacides; species Mystacides longicornis. The sequence goes on from OY756437.1 coordinate 24,655,675, forward strand.
ATTTTAACTTAATAAAAATTATCGCACTCAGCAAAACAGCATATGCCTTTTCGCTTAGTGCGATGACATGCGTGCGATGATAGACGGACCAGAAAAACCCTGGAGTGGAGACCAAGAACAAGTTATGAAAGAAAGAAACCCAAGTAGGCCATAGCTGAGGTGGTCTGACAATATTAGGAGAGTGGCCGGCAATCAATGGCACAGAATGGCAAGAGACGGAGAATCATAGAAGTCGGGAAGGTAGGTCCAATACTGGACCATCGAAGGCTGGTGATTATGATGATTATTTATAAACCATTACCACCACTAGTGACCTCAGGGGTGAGCTTCCAATACGTATCGGTATGGCAAATGGCTCCTCAAACCACTTTATATTGTTTCGGGAATTTTGGATAACTCACAAGGGGGTACTCGATATCTACTACACATACATTCTCCCTTTAAGGCACCCCGCAAACCGCAAGCCAGCCCGGAGGAGACCAATCCGCAGCATAATCGATCCGCACGAAACCGACCTCCTAGCTCAATCGAAGCAATCAAACCAAAAATCCGGCCCGGACAAATCACCCCCAAACCAATTTGCAATGCGGGGGCCTAAGCCCCATTCGGGAGTAGGGAGGCATCAAGAGCTCTTCATTGCGCTCGAAGGCGTCCGAGGCTCATTGTGCCTTTTCTGATCTGATCTACTACAGATGCAGTTAATTTAAATCTTCTCTAATATAAATGAAAGTCGGATTAGTGCGAACACTTATAACTCGAGATCGGCTGAACATATTCTTCCGATGTTTGATTTGTTGGATTCTCCTCCGCTCCCGATAAAAGAATTACTAACAAAAAGTTGAATAAATGGAAAATAAATTATATAAAATACTATATTAAAGTTAGTATGGAACGGATTGCACCGGAACTGTCGCCGCCATCTATTGGGGAAATAGGGAGATGTCTGGTAGATTGATATTTTGGTAGAACTATTCCATACATCAATATTTTCCATATGTTTCCATAGATGGCTTTTTTATAAGCCTGATGATGAATATTCAATAAATATATCTAATATATAAATGGGCGAGTTTTGGCGCTTTTGAAATACCTGATTCATTATATTAAAACCATATAGCTTTTGATTTTTTCACAATGAGTAGTCATGTATGTAAGCTGTGTTCTGTTACCCAATAATAGTTTTTTGACTTTTTAAGACGGGACGATGTTCGATGAGTCAGCTAGTTACTAATAAATATGCACAAAAAGAAGAATAATATGCAAGTGCTATATGCACGTTGTATTTTTTTTTAATTAAATGTACTTTCGCAACAATACAAAACACGTTTTGCGTAACACGTGATAATGGCCAACTGCAATATTCGCACATTTTTAAATTCCAAAATTAACGTTCTAGATGATTTTTAGAAATTTGTTTTTTTTTGTTCTGTGTCGACTTGCTATCTTACTTAGACGCACAAATACCGATTTTTGGCGGTTTTTTGCTGCCCAATGCAGACCATTTTTTCGTCGCCCTGAAATTTATCTTCTCATACCAAATATCAATCAAATATTCTTTTTGTTTGTTTCAGGTAAACATTTGACTATTTCAAATCGTTTCAGTAAGAATCAAGCGACAATCGCGAAATAACAGGTAAGTATTGCTTAAAATGCATTAAATAATCGAATTAAACTTGTCTATTGGCTTTGTAGGCAATAAAGATGAGACATTAACAAAAAATAATATACTTATTCCTATTCTGGCACCAAATGCATGACAGCAGTCGCAGTCTCTAAATTTGGTTACCTACATAATATTTTATTCTCAAGAATTTCTAAAAGTTTGTTCTATATCGCATTAATTATTATTGAATATTATATTGTTGTATACATATGATTTTTTGTCATGTTAAACATGTCGAGAATTCTCATGATTGTGAGTTTCGGAGACTTAAACATTACCACCTAATGGCGAACGTTGTAAACGTAAAGTGATCACACAAAGCCAGCCTTCGAAATAACAGTAGAAGACGGTCGTAAGCCCGTTGTGGTTTGTTCCGTTTAAAAATGGAACATCAGTAACGAATTGTTAGTCATTATTCCAATTGGACGTGCTTTTTTGTCGGAACTTTGAACTTTGTTTCTTGCATTGAGTAGTTCCATTGGTACATATCGTACACTTCAGGATCACATGAATTTCTAAGGCGCAACCATTAAATTCAAAACTCAAATTCTATAAAATGGCCCACTTGAGCATTTTTGAACTTACGTTCCTAAATTACAGTCAAACTATTGAGAACATAACACATCACACTCACGTGAGGTTCTTAGGCATTACAATAAATTTTAGTTTAAACGCTTTGAAAAGTCTTTTTTAAGATTCTTTCTCGAAAATTCTGCTTTGAGATGCGGCGAATTTTTCAATATCCAAATTACGTATTCAAGATATTTCGATCGTGATTCGAAAATTTTCAATTTCTCCCCGATTGCGGTGCAATTTAATAGGAACTGGCTTAGCCTCTTTGGATGGCACGTCCGCTCGAAAAATTCGCTTTATTGCATCGCTCTTTCGTGACCCCGATTCGAAAATGCATTTCAATAGAGGAAGGCACAAGCCAAAAGTCCAATAAGCATAGTAAAATTTTATTCTCATATTATTTTTTTTTCGAAATCGTTTGTCGAACTTTGAATTTTATTTTTAATTTTTTTATCAATACGCGTTTTTTAATCCCACTCAGCTGCGTAATCGATATACCGTGGCGCCAAATACATGACAGCACTCGCAGTCTTCGGTTGCTCTCTTGTTCTCAATAATTTCCATCTTTTATCTCTATATTTCATTAATTATTATTAAATATCTACTTGGTACATGAGATTTTTCGACATGTTGAACATGTCAAGAATTCTCATGATTAGGAGTTTCGGAGACTTAAACATTATCACCTAATGGCGAACGTTGTTAACGTAAAGTGATCACGCTTACCCAGCCTTTGGAATAACAGTAGAAGACGGTCTGTAAGGACGCAATGCTTCATTTTGAAGAAAAAAATCTCTAAAAATCGAAAACTATTGATTCAATGATCGCTTCAAATATTTAGTTGTTAATAACAATTTTTAATACGATAATTTGACATATTTTAATACGACCATAACTTGTATTTGAGCAGAAATAGTAGTTCATGAAATTATGCAATGCCGTAATATTGAATTGGATAGAGATATCTATCTAAAGATATAAAAGAAAGTCGGGTTAGTTCGAACACTTATAATTCGAGCATTGTTGAACAGATTTTTATCATTTTTGGTTTATTGGATCCTTCTCCGCTCTAATAAAACATCGAAAACTAATAAATATAATAACGAGTAACTAATAAAACATCGAAAAATGGATAGAAAATAAAGTTAGTATTGAAAATTCGATACAACAACGCCATCCGTGAAAATTCTATAAAAACACAATGTTTATTTATCTGACAACCAATGACATTAAAAATATTGGCACGCAGATTTTTGTTGGATTTTTTTCAAGCCTTTTTCTAATTTGTCAACATTGATGCGCATTTTTTTATAAATCAAAACGCGAAAAGTGAATAAATTTTAATTTTAAATCAACTTGTAGATTGAGACAAACTGACAGTTGTTTAATAGATGGTGCGGTTGACAGAATTCGGATAGAAAATGTGTGGTTTAAAACAGACGCATTAGTCGAAGTGGCATTGCTTAAAAGTCATTTTTATCATTCTTATAAATTCGAATACAATATTTATAGTTAGATCACCGAACGAGGTTTGTCGGGTAAGCTAGTATCTGCATAAAGCGTGGGTGGGTTTATTTGAAAGTACTCAACGGATAAAGGATCAAAATTCATGGATTTTGACTTTCGAAAATGTGTTTAAAATCGTCAATCTACATAATAATTCAGAAATCTGTGTGTCAAAAGTCCGTGTGCTTTCTATCGTATATGTGAACATCACGCTCAAAATACAAATGCTACGTCAGATATGAATCTGCGCAGAGCGGTGCAAACTGCTTGAGAAGGTTCTTAAATACAATTTGCTGCATTAACTTTAATATATTTGGAGCTATTTAAAAAACTCTATTTTTAGGATCTTCATACAAATTTCTCAAAAAGACAGTAAGCCATATTTTGGAAACAAAATTACTCATGTAAAAGTTGAATGGAATCTTGGTATTACGGTATGAAAATGTAATAAAATAATTGTAGATTGATTTGTTATACATATAAATGTTATTCAAATCTTATTATTCTCAATAAATAAAGATTTAATGAAAAAACTTTTATACAAATCACCCTCTATGGGTGGAATGCCTAATTAATTATCACACATTAGAGGGTTTAGGGAATGTAGCTAAGATTCAAACCATAGAGCTCTCTCTATGAAAACTTGCAAATTATGTCGGTAGGTTCGTATAATATTATGAGGTCGGTAAAACAAAAATTGTAAAAGTGTCATTCTTCTTTTTCTGTGCTTATGTCAGTTATAGAGGTCTGTTAAGCAATGGGAAGCTAGACTAGAACCTGTTTAATTACCTACCGATCAAGCCTGACAATCGGAATCAAAAACGTAAAGCAAGACGGGTATAAGCTAGTAATATAATAATTCCAGATTGAATAAAACCATCGAGCCCACAGAATGGGGATTAAATAACAGCATCGTCATCATCCCCCATCAGAAGTGCTGGAATTGTGACTGTTAATTACTTTTAGCATTCTTTGTTTTGTTTGTTAATGGGTTATCCCATCGATGGTAGCTTCATTAAGCTCGCCTATTATTCCCGGCGTTAAACGAAACGAAAGGATGCCACCGTTTGAAAATAACGATTTTTCCTTATCATTCGTCGTTACAGACGTTAGAATGAATGTCGTTACAATCGTTTATTCCAAACTTAGGCAGGCGTGCGAAATTCAACCGTTTCAACTAAATGAAAAGTGGTTGGTAGCCTAGGGGTTACGACGTAGGCTTTCGTACTATGGCTATAGGTGTGTGTGCCTAGACCATAAGATTATGGCGCAGGATCCGGTCTGGACCATAAGAGGGTATGTGAGAAATAAGATATAGAAATTTCTTCAGGTAAGTAAATGGACATGGTGTGGGAGGAGGTCATTAACGTTGCGCAGGATCGAGCGCAATGGAGAGCTCTTGTTGCCTCCCTATGCCCCTAAGTGGGGTCTAAAGGGAGTTTGGATTTTGGATTGGAAGTAAATAGTAAGAAAGATGTGAGAATGCTGTGAGATTTTTCTGAATACTCTCTTGTGAGATGGGTGAGATGAGAAATTTCCAATATTGTACTCACCAGATTATTATAATTCACTATAGATAATAATGTATAGAGAAGGAGGGTTTTATTACTCACTACTAAAATAAAAACTCTGGCTTTAAATCAAAACAGTTATAATAATACTTTTTACAATATGTCACTTAAAAAACTAATTTTAATAAATTGCATTTAAATTCTGAAGGAAGGAGTACGCGCGGCTACTCTACTACGAAGAGGTATGAAAAGTTTAGGTATGATAAGCCATTTTTATATTCTGGGAATTGTCACAAAATATCGGGCGGGAAAAATGGTTTTCTTCTATGACAATGGTTTCCCTCTGATGTATAAAGTTTGAACTGATGCTTGTCGATAATAATTTAGTTCTACTGCTGTTGCATGTGTTTTTGACAGTTTTCGTTAGATGGCGCTGGTGTGCTGATTAGACGGTCCTGACCTTGGATGGGTTCTGCCACAGTATTATAAAGTCCTGAAAGTCATGGGTTCGATCCCAGGTGCCGACCATCTTCCTCTTTCACGACACAAGCTTTAAGTAGCTTACTGCGAAATAGTCAAAGAATGTATTTGTGATCACTTTGAGTGAGCACAGGGTCATTTAATTAAAAAAAGGAGCTTTGTATCAAGCAGTAAGTTCAAATTAGTTTGCATGAGGTATGAACGAAAAGTGTATCAAGCACTTTTCGTTCATACCTCATGCAAACTTTTCTGACAAACACCCCTATCCTCTATCAGATAATAATTTCTTTAACATAACCCGGTATTCGATCAATTAAAGTGGTATATTTTTCATCTGTAGTTGATTTGGACACTAATCTGTCATCGCACATTAATTAGTTCCTGCTTGTTATTGTTTCCATGGTGTCCAATATCAACCATAAAAGAACGTATGCTCTGTTTCTAGATTCGGTTCTATGTTCATTTGATATAAACGGGCACTAAGTTACAAACCGCTTCACTCTAGTAGAAGTCGAAATGTGTTTAAATATTCAACTCAACTGAAGGATTAAAACTGTTATTGAAAAGGGATAGTGTGTTTGAGGCTTTAAATCCGTTAGTTCGGTAACGGAACGAGTGTAACGGATTGCTCCGAGGGTTCGGCTTTTTTATTGTACGCGATTAATCAGTCGAATATTTATTTGAACCTCGGGGAGGTCTTTCTTGCGGGGAGTGTCGCACCAATGGTGTGGAAAATCCTAAGCCATTTTGTATAAAATGGCATTACGGTGAATCTATCCGTCTTCAAAAGGCGCCTCCTTTGTGCGGTATAATCAATACCACCACCACGATATTATATAATTATATCTAATTTCACTCAATAGATTTTATTCAGCTTGAAATGGCGCAATATTTTTTTCTTAAACGCCACTATCTATATATTAATCTTCTTCTCTGGTTTCAATCCCAAGATTGGTTTGAAGCAATTCCCTCAATTCTTCTACTCCATTCTTCCCTGTCTTGTGCGGATCTTTTAAGTTCTCCATATGACTGGCATCGCACGTCCACCAACAGGTCCTCCAGGTACTCTCGGCGTGGGCGTCCCCTGGAGTTTGTCCCCTAGGTCATACCCTCTATTATGGCATGCAAGAGGCCTTCTTATCTTATTATATGGCTGATCCATCTTGTGGGGAGGAGATGGACTTGGCTGGGACATGTGTTAAGGATGCCGAATGACAGTTGGCCGAGGAGCAAATTAAAAAATACAAAAGGTTAAATTTCGTTTTTTTTTTTTACTAAACAAAAGATGTCGAAAATGTTACAAAATAATCGAATTGACAGCGTCATTCCCGAATCGCGAAAAAAATCGAAAAAAGATGTAGAAAAATTCGAGACAGTCAAACGATTTTTTATGATAACGATCTGAGAAGGGGGGATAAAAAGACTACCCTTGATAATTTTAAAAATACCTTTCCCACCCCTAGCGGGCGAGCCTTTGTTCCCAGAGGCTTTGAGTCGTTATAAAATGAACAACAATTTATTTATTCGAATAAAAAAAATATTTAAAAAGAATTTTTAAAAGATGAAAGTTGAAAGTATCTAACGATTATTTCGAATTTCTTTATCATTATTATTTTTTAATTTCAATCTTTTTTTTTGCTCACTGCATACTTTTAAATTAATTTCATTAAAACGTCCAAACAGAATGTTTTTCAAGTATATTGGAACAGGGTCAAAAAAATATAGGTAAAAGATGCAAGTACCAGCATCCAAAGTATAAGTTAATCGATTGTCGATCATCAACTTAAATAGTTGACTTTTAAAATGTGGGAGCTGTCAAAAATCAATGCCCATTGCCCGTAATACGGACGTTAGGTATACAAAACAGGAATCTAGCAGTTGTGTCTTCGGTGCCACCCGATATGGCTGTGGAGTCCAATCCAGGACAAACATATCCTACCACACTCTGGACACGGGTATTCACCTCCGACCGTTGGACCACGTTTTCTTACATTATCTGTCCCCTGACACTCCGCAACGACACCCCGCCACTTCGATCTATCGGTCACAATACTCTCCCAGTCCGATTGCCTACCGACACTCTTCAGCGCAGTGTGTAAGTTGTCCTTATATCTCTTGCGCTGTCCACCGTGTTTTCTCTTCCCGTTAGCTAACTCTCCATATATGATGTTTTTTGGGAGCCTATTATCTTCCATTCGGACCACGTGACCAGACCAACGCAAGAGAGCGCGAGACAAGATTGTGTCGATACTGAGGCAGTTTGATCGTCTGAGTACTTCAGCATTCGAAATTTTATGGAACCAACGTATTCTCATCAACTGGCGGAGATGCCGCTGCTGAAGCCTTTCCAGGGACTTGGTGTGACGTCGATAATTGACCCATGTCTCGCATCCGTAAGTCATAGTTGGAATAACAACAGCCTTATACACCGCGATTTTGGTGCTCAGCGTAAGGTCATGACTGTCGAAGACCCTTTCCCTCAACTTCCAGAAAGTGCGAGATGCCGCGCTCATTCTGTTCTTAATTTCCTCATCCATATTGGCCTTATCGTTCACAATGCTTCCCAGATAGTTGAAGTGCTTCACCTCCTCGATGGTTTGACCATTAGCAGTAAGGTTGTATGTGATCGGACCCGATGGCGTAGATTTTTTTTTTGTTTCGCGTTTTCGATTCGTTGAGCTTCAATCCTAGAGCCCCATATGCCCAAGTGTAAGCGTCGAGTATTAGCTGTAATTCTTCAGCAGAGTGCGAAATTAATGCACAATCATCTGCGTATTGCAGATCAGTAATGTATCTTCTTCTGCTCGACTTGGCTTTCAGACGACTGAGATTAAAAAGTCCTCCCTCGTGTCTATAACGGATCTCGATGCCTCTTACCAATAGTCTCCTATCGACCATCATCGATAACGCGGTCATAAACAAATTAAACAAAACCGGTGCCATAACACACCCCTGGCGCACACCAGTGTTCGTTCGAAAAGGCTCGGTCATACCGCCGCCGCACAGAACCTGAGCAAAACTATCTGTATGTATGTTTTTACATACCTCCAAAAAGTTATTAGGAATACCAAGTCTCTTCATAATCCTCCATAAGGCCTCTCTGTTAATCGTATCAAACGCCTTGGTCAAGTCAATAAAGGCCACATGTATTTTTGTTTGTTGTTCGATCGCTTTCTCCTGGAGCTGTCTTAAGGCGAAAATCTGATCGGTTGTACCTCTGTTAGGTCTGAAACCACATTGTGAGTCAGGGAGAATTGTTTCCAGAACAGGTACCAAGCGATTAACCATTACTTTGGATAGTACCTTACCCGCCACAGAGAGTAAAGAGATCCCTCGATAATTATTACAGTCTGAGATGCTTCCCTTATTTTTATACAGATTCACTATCACCGCTTTGCGAAAGTCCTCGGGAACGTCATGTGACTCCCAAATAAGATTGAAGCATGCAGTTAGATGTTCTACTATGTTGCTGGAGAGAGCCTTGAGCACTTCAGCAGGAATTCCATCGCATCCTGTGCTTTTGTTATTTTTCAGCTGTCAAAAATACGCTAATAGCTAAGGAACTAAATATTCGAGAATCAGTAATCGACTCGTTAGTCGATCACTGTGATATGAATTGTCAAACAATAGGATCCTTTAGAAAAGGATGAGTTAAACTTTTTAGGACGATGAGTAAAATTCCACATAGATTTTTTTTATATACAGGCCCATTTAAAGTGAAAATAAATACTTCACACATCTTTCACTTTAAGTAAAGGCCTGTGAATGAAGAATATGATTCGGGATCGATTTCAAGACCTTCATAATGAAATTCGGTAACTGAACCGATGGCCTACCAACCACTTCGTTATAACACCAACGAAGCCAATAGGCAATTAAGATGAGACATTAACAAACATGGATATATTCATATCCTGGCGCCAAATACATGACAGCAGTCGCAGTCTTTAAATTTGGTTGCTCTCCTGTTTTCAATGTTTTCAAACTTTTATCTCTATATCTCATTAATAATTATTAAATATCTACTTGTTGCAGAGGTACGTGAGATTTTTTTGACATGTTGAACATGTTGAGAATGCTCATGATTAGGAGTTTCAGAGACTTAAACATTACTTCCTTGCTATCTAGTTAACCAGTCAGTGCTTTTTAGCGTGTGTTTAATTTTATAATAGTGACAAAATTTGCAAAATACTATGTATAAAAGCATTTACCTACTGGAGTGTGTTTACAAATTTAATTAAACAATGATTTTTGTGTTGGTTTAGTAATTTATTAAAAATTTACGGTTTAATAGCGTAGTTAAAACACTCAATGTGTTAATTGTATCATCTTCTACGACCAGTTTTTTGACACAATCATTACACTAAGTGATTTAAAATGTGTTGTAATATAACTGAAAATGGAATAATTTGCTTCTAACGTTGCTACAATTATATTTTTTGCACTGATAAACATTTGTGATTCGTGTCATGCGATGATATGCGAAAATGAGTATATAAGTAAATTTATTTTTTTTTAAATTTAGAATATAGGAACGGATCTACTTTATTTAAAAGAGATATTTCGACTTTTGAATAAAACCTTTTTTTTTTTGTTAAAAAAATATACACATTTTTTGGTGAATAATAAAAAAAAAGACAATAACTCAAGACAAGAAAGAGGAGTTGGTGAATATAAGAACCACTGAGATGATAAATAAATCCTACAAACCCCGTCTTCCGGTGGAAATGCTGACTAAGTAAGATCGAGGAAGTGTTTGGGTCCTGAAGGCGCATATTTCGAGGATAAGGTACACAATAATAATAATAATAACTATTTCACCTGTTTATTATTATTAAATATTTTATGGAGAAAGGGGTGAGATGTACACTGAAAGGATATTTGTTAAAGCGGCTTGAAAATGGTTTTGTCTAAGGGGTTGTAAATGCCACGAATAATGGTAAAAATAAACAATAATAATTGGGATAACTGTCGAAATATTTTAAACTAGCTTTCGCGACAGACGTTGACCTGTGTTCCTAAATATGAATACCTATTGAATTCGAATTCGTATTGTGATGAATTAGTTATCATTTAATCAATGTGATTCCGAACGATGCGTCTGTATATTCCATCTGTTTTCTGTCAATCGCACCAATTGACAATTTCTGTAAAATTTCAAAATTGGAATAAAAATTATAAGGAAAAAAATACTATTAAGGTTGTCTAATTAGAGTTTTCTTTAATTTTGTATATTTCCATGCATTTTCTTAATTATTTTCTTCTAAAAGGACATTCTCCTGATTAAAGCCTACACGACAAAAAAGAATTATCGAAACCGGGCCAGCCGTTTAGGCGTGATGCGATGACATCGGGAAATAGCTCTCTATTTTTATATATAAGATGAATTTAAAAGATGCATCTTTTGCACCAGAATTCTGTCAATTGCACCAACTATTAAACGACAATTTGAATTCGAAATGAGGTTTATTCACTTTCCGCGTTTATAATTTATAGAAAAATGCGCTTCAACGTTAACAAATTAAAAAAAAACTAGAAAAAATCCATAAAAAATCGGCGTGCAAATATTTGTAATGTCAATGGTTATCAGATATAAAAAATGTGTTTCAATAGAATTTTTCACAGATGACGTTGTTGTATCGATATTCTTTCCATACTTACATTAATATTATATGTTATACTATTTGCTATCCCTTTTTCGATTTTTATTAGTTACTCCGTTATCCGGAGCGGAGAAAAATCCAATAATCCAAAAATTACGTTATCCTGTCTTTAATATGAATATTGACTTCGAATTTGTTTACTAAATGGTAAATTATTAAACCAATATAAATCCTTCAAATGGATTTGTTTTAAACGGTGTTAACATGGCATATTATGACAATCGCAATCAACATTTGACAGATGTCAGATGCTGAATTACTATTGTCAGACGACGGGACGCTCCCTAGAAATCTATTGCATTGGGGGTTTAAATTTGAATTGCATCTTGAAGATGAGGACATACAATTTAACGTTTTTCAGCCACAAGCTATGATTCTTCAACCGATATAATCATACAGCTTCTCCTATTTCTTTTACTTCTTACTTAGCTATCGGTGAAGTTGGAATCGATATGTTCGTTCCACCTCATTTTTAAAAAAATCAGAATCAATGGTCACTTAATGTAGACAGCAAATTAATAATGAAATACTTCCTGCAGACTGTTTCAGAATTCTTAAGCCATATCTACCAACAGATATTTTTTATGAAACTACCGAACCGGTTCGCAGTTTCAAGTAGGTTCGTTGCGATAATTATAAATTTGCCAAGCGATAATGCGCCATCGTTAAATTAATTTCTCTTAATTTCAGAGATCGTTTTGGCTTGACTCGTTCAACAAAATGTTGTGTAATAGCAAAAAGTTTGAAGTGAAAATTCCACAGGGTAGGCAATAACTCTTTTCATCCCCCCACTCTTAACTTTTCTACACACATTTTCCACCTGTACTCGCGGAACTTCTCCAATTTCCAGGATGTCTGAGCTATAAAAGTGAATAGTAAATGATAATAACAATCATTATAATAATATGTTATTATACGTCTGTTGGTATAAGCGTACTTATTATTATTTGTTGAATTACCGGTTCGCGAAAACCGGCTGAAAGGTAGGTGAATTTCGAGGAATCAGTTCACGGGACTAGACAAAGGTTGAAAAATAAAGGCGCGATAACGAAGTGATAAATACTGATTCTGGCCTTGCTTTGGATTTGATGATAACGGACGATGTCATAGACAATGCATATTGGCGGTTGATGTCGTCATGCTGGCTGTTTAGTAATGCGAAACAACACCAATTTCGGTTTTAAGATTTCTGATCAATACTTACCGTGTTAGATTATCGACATGGTCAGATAGAAAAATTCTGATATTTTTTGGCATCCTGTTTAGTAAGATATCGGTTTATTGGAAAAAAACATTGAAATACATTAAGTTTTTCCAGCTAATTTAATATTGTAGTAATGATTTTCTTAACCTTCCGTGGTTTTAAAGGATTACAGTAAGCGATATAGAACATACTGCAATTTGATTAGGGTTTGTTTAATCTGAAACCTGAAAATTATGTGAAGTTATTTCTGACCATGGGATTGCCGGCTAAGAATAGCACCTCTGCTCTTTTTGCTGGTTTTTCAAGCATCCTGTAAGAGGCAGGAAATTGCAAAATCAGATCGGGTTGACCACCTCACGTCCTTAAACCTCAACCGGTCAGAAAAGGCACAGTGAGACTCGAGCGCAATGGCTCCCTATGTTCCTGAGTGGAGCCTAGGCCTCCCGCATTGTGGGTTGGTTTGGAGGGGATCCAGCTTTTTGGTCCGATTTCGTCAATCGGTCTCTAGAGGTCGGCTTTATGCTGGTCGGGTTTGCGGCGGATTCATCTCCTCCGCGCTGGCTAGCGGGGGGCCTAAAAAAGGGAGAATTTTATGTTAATGTTATTTGTAAACTATGATTTTGTATATTTATAAGTTTTAATTTGCTCTTCCCACTGTAAATCTTATTATAACGGGTACTTGGGGATGTAAATATCATAATTTCTTTTTCACTCTTAGTGACGAGGAGTTTTCGCGAACCGGTCGCTGTCATCTGTTTCAACTGCCATTATGTTGATATTCTATTGTTTGTAGTGAAATTATCCGAATTAGTATGCGCGTCTCATCTTGAGTTTAGTGTTTGAGGAGTTTGCCGAATTCATTAATGATAATAATCTCCCGGCTTCTAAACACGCACCGGTTCAAGGTTTTACAACAACTTTGACAGCGGCTTAATTATCTACAAGACGACACAAAGAACAACTTTCAAAATTTCCAACAATATTTCTACTTTCATTCTTCTTTTAAAAGTATAAAATTTTATTTTCTTTAAATATTAATTCAAGGTTGTCAGCTAGAATGGCAGAGAAAAGGTATCTCCATGTCGCATATACACCAAGTTATACAAAAATAAACTTACCAAAAAATCGGTCACATCTCTGGTTTTTCCGTTGACATAATTTTCTTATACATACAAGACAAACATAGATCCTTTGCGTGTTTATCTTTTTCCGTTGACAAAATTTTCTTATTTATCTCTTGTTCTTGCATCAACATTTTCTTGCGCAACTATTTTTCTACCGTTGATAAAATTCTATGATCTACGTATACCTATCCTTTTAATCTTTGTTCTTCCGTTGACGCACTTTCTTTACTCACTTAGGTATACACGAAGTAACAGAGATAGTGGGGGTTAAATCGATAGGTGTTGAGGTTCCCTAGCTCCCCACTTCGGGTTATCCACTATCTCTGTTAGAGTGTATTGTATACTTTTCTTTTATTTTCACAACCTATCTTTTGCATATCGAAATATTTCCCATTTTTTGACCTGCAATTGTTCAGACTAGATTAATAATTTGGATTAAATGTTTAAATGATGGCTGCAGGTACCTAAGTTCTTGCATACATGAAAATGATGACATTTTATTGCAAAAAACTTAAGATTTCCTGTGTTAGTTCACTTAACATTCTCCAGGGCATAAGTTTTAAAAAGCGTCTTCTGTTAAAACATTCTCTAGTTGTCAGAGTAGTTTCAATCACAAAATTGACAGCTTACTGACTCGCTACCTGTATGCGGTATATGTAGCCCGCGTGGATTCGCTGGGTAGGCGGTCGATCAATCATACAGTTAGTGTTTGTGAATAACTATTAAAAAGTTGAAAAATGCGTAATAAATAATACAAAATATAATACTACGGTTAGTATAGAACGTATTTACTGGCAACAACGCCAGCTGTGATAAACTCCATAACAACACAATTTTACTTGACAAACATTGAGTTTTAAGACATTGGTACGTACATTTTTGATCGAATATTTTTCGATCTTTCATAAATATTTTTTCCACATTCTAACATATTTAAAACGTATTTTTGTGTAAAATACAAATTCGAAATCAATATTCATAGTAAGGACTACAGGACAACGTCTGAAAATAAGTACATAGTAAACCGAAGAAAGCGTTTGATAAAAAATTGTTGTTAAGACCCTCAACAAAGCAAAAAAAAAACTAATTATTTATGACCTCAGAAGGTTGAAGGGTAATTGAAATATCCGCAGTTGTGTGACCTACATATTTCTCTCCCAAACACTTTATTTTCCTCCACTGTTGTTTCTTTTGCTCTCTCTTTTTTTATCTTCCACCATTGCCAATTTTCTTTCAGGTCGAATACAATAAATATACATATATATTTTAATTAAATGTCAAAGCACCAAATACATTCGTAGTTAGCAAAAATTTATTAACATAAAACCCCGTATTAAGTTGATTCATTTTGTCAATTTTGGCAAAAGCATTAGGTACTCGTTGAAAATTCCCTCCACTCAATTAAAGAGTTTCTTAACCTAGAGTGTTTGAGTCTTTATTTTTGACATTCCCGAAAGTCCCGAGAATATAAGACAGCCTTCCTGAAAATAGAAAAGCTCTCTCTTATGAGGGTACGCGAGGTGGCCCTTTACACCGTCCTGCATTGAGAAATCACTTTGAATTGTTTTGACTGCAAAATTGGCCTTTTACACCACGCACGATCACGATCATATACAATGTTATTTATTGACCACATTTTTCGAAATTCAATTCTTCCACAAATTAATTGTTCGAATTATGTACAATTTTTTTTGTATGGCATTGCAATCAAGCTTGGACGATATCATGCCACCGACGAATCATTGATTTATAAAAAATGGGTTATTTATTAATTTGTATTACTTTATTAATTCGGGGGAGGAGCTGAGAAGGTAAACCTCCCCCTGTAATTATAACCTAACCTAACCTAACTCATTCATGTAAATAGTAGAAAGCTTGCTAACGCTAACGTAAAACATTTTTTTCGAAGGATTGTACATTAGGAGAATTGTGATTTCTTACAATTGCCATTAGGAGAATTGTGATTTCTTACAATTGCCATTAGGAGAATTGTGATTTCGTACAATTACCATTAGGTGAATTGTGATTTTGGAAGAATTGTTATTCGTACAATTTACCTATTACCATTTTCACCACACCCCGTTTGTTACTGGGTGTATATTTTATTGGTCATATTTCCTTTCATTGCATGGATCTTTTTTTGTCTATCTTGGTGTGCATTTTGTATATGTGTTATGTATTGAAACTCTCAAGTAGTTGAAAATAAACAAAATAAAAAATAACATAAACTATGCACAAGGGAAAAATAGAGGGTCGACGAGGGGTGGGCCGACGGCAGATATCCTGGCTCCGAAATATTCGTGAGTGGACGGGGATCACGAGTGTAGAGGAACTGTTTCGTGCCCCACAGGACCGGGATGCATTCTCCAGAGTGATAGTCAACGTTGGGGCGACCCGACACGACACAGAAAGAAGGAGAAGAATACACACGTTGAACCACGTTTGATTAGAATCGAATGATGCAATATTAATTACTTAATTCCCTTTCGTACGAAGAAAAATACATTATAGGCTATAGTAGTTGCATAAATACAGGTGTTTATGTCAAACCTTGCTGTTAAAGCTTATATTATAAAGGCGTAGAAATTTTTTATTAATTATTTGATAGTCCTTTAAATTAGCTTTATTTTCTTCTAAAGGGTCCCAGTTTTACATGATCACTTTGTGAACTGCAGACAATACAGTAATACATTTTCTTCCCGTTGTTGTAGCAGTTGTATGTAAGAACCCTTGATCAACTTTCACAAAATATTTATGTAATTATAAACTATCATAGTAGCTATCGAATTACTGATGAAAATTAAAAGTATGAAAAATATTTTTTCCATAGCTGGAATGTGTTTGTGATATATGTATGAAAAATATTTTGCGTGGGGGTACCGAGAAACATAAAATAAATATATAAACATAATATTATAACAGGCGGATTTAATCAATTGTTATATTTGATTGAACATTCTATTTTGCAACAAAATCATTTTTTGTGATGTGATTTTTTTCTGTATTATTTTTCCTTTTATAAATGGTATAAAAATTATTTTCTTCCGTAACCTTAGTATAAAAATTATGTAAATTTTATCCTTCGTATAATATACGAGGTTGGTTCCAGAGAGGACATTCTATACTTCCAGGTTTCTAAATTATTATTCTGAAATAACACGACATTTTTTTATGATGATTTTGTCATTTTTTTTCTTAATAATGAAACATCGGATGAATTTGATTCATATTGCAATTTACTTAAATGATAAGCTAACGTTACATATTTTTTTCTATGCTTGTTTTGCTTGACCAAAGAAAAAAGTGACCAGAAATGCGCATCTGTCAGTAAATTTTGTACTATTTATAAAAATTTACTGTATTTTTAATGGATTATTAGTTTTAGAGGATTGGCTCAGAAAAAAAACACCTCGGAATGTTAAATTGAGTAAACATTCAAGGTTCTCTTTTTATAATTAAAAAAAAAAAAAAAATTTAAATCAAGGAACGTCGGTAGCCTAGTGACATAGGCGCCGAATTCAAATTACGAGGTCCCGTGTTCAATTATTCCTTAGATTTTTTTTTTTTCACAAATAATATCTTCTCCGGGGTTGGATTAGAAATTAGAACTGGTTTACGACACTTTTTGACGCCTGATTTTACGCCTATGTATAAAAAAAGCATATTTAATTTAAGTTGATCATGATACGTAAAATTTTCATCACACGACCAGAAGAAAAATCTGACTTAGAGAGACTCGACAAAAAATTCATTAAAGAAATTTGAAGTGGATAATGCGAGTAGAAAACAGGGGAAAAAAACAAAGAATCATGTAAGAGATTCACAATGACCCTTAAAATCCAATGGAAATTACAGTCTCCCATCACCTTCAAACACGTTGGCGCAAATTACTTACGGGGTGAATAACCTTTGAAAAAAAGAGTTGCATTTCTTGACTCTTTCCATCGCTATGGAGACTAAAAAATGTTAGAAAAAAAGAACCATTTTTTTTAAACAAAATACCCATTTTTTCTTCACCCTACCACTCAATATTTTACGTGCGGCGCAACATAAATCTGACACGAAAATGAAATACGCATTGATAACAAAAGGAATACGAAAAACATTCGTCTTGGCCCAAATAAAAAGAAAAGAAATTCATACGTAGTATTCACACATCATCGTTTAAAGTATTCTTTTGTTTTACTTCCACCTCCCGTCGACCCTTATCTGCTCCTCTCGGCTCGGAATAAAACAGTCCACAAACAGCGCCACCTTTGTACGTTGCCAGAACTACTCATTCATTATTCATCAGGCCTGGAGAGGGTAAGAAGTCATGCCTATTCATTAAGGCTCTACCGCTGAAGGTGTGGGTACTACATCGCAGGGTACTTCGTATCGGATAAGACTCCAATGTACAATCACCACCATGAATATCTTTCCTTACTCCTATTCTTATTCTGGTACCGTTAACAACATTATGGAATGCGTCGGCGTTTAGTGTCGACACGAATTTTAAACTGTTGTGTGTTGCTCATTTTTCCGTATGGGTGTGAGTCCTGGCACCTGACCAAAGCCCAGCACAAAGTCTCCGCATTCGAAACGAAGTGCCTCAGGAGAATTTTGGGTATTAGATGGTACCTTCACGAACGACGCTATACGCCTTCAACCTTTATGCAAAGGAGATGGACTTGGCTGGAACATGTGTTAATATGCTGAATAACAGTTGGCCGAAGTGAGCGCTGTTTTTTCAACCGTCAGGGACCCGAAGACGAGGAAGACCCCCACATACCGTGTATCGCTCCTTGAAAGCAGAGCTGAGCGAATTAGACATGGTGCAAAGGGAGTTTGGGTTGGATTGGATTCCTATTCTTGCGCTGTCCTTTCAATAATATGAGTCCTGGACCATGTCACTTTTAAGGATCCCCAACGTCTGGTGAATTTTGAGAACAGTAGGCCTAGACAAATTCAAATTGGCGATCGACTACAAACGAATTCTTCGACAATGTAGAGTAGGAAGAAAATTAACCGTTCACTTTTTATATTTTTATATAGGTAAGTGTCATTGTTTGGTTTGAATAATTTGTTTATTATGTTCCAGTGCATGGGCAGTCAATTTTTTCGCACTATACATTGGCGAAATCTTCGTCTGTAGTCGAACGCCAATTTGAATTTGTCTACGGGGCAGATTGTATGACGAATTTTAGTAGATATGAGAGTCTTTAAATATTTTTGTTTTTCCGAATCGATTTCTCATTAAAAAAGTGGTCGTTCTATTTCGACGCGTTAGAGTAGTATTTTTCATATTGATAACAAAAAAATGTAGTCGAAATAAAAATAAATAAAACAGAAATATTATAATAATATTATTTTGCGCCCGTTCGTTCATTTTTCAATGCACGTATCTAATAATCATTCCGATAGGAGAAAGGTTAAGAAATAAGGTGAAAATAGTTGAAGTATGGAGGAAAATTATTTCATTTTTTCTTTTATAGACTCGTGAAAGAAAATATTTAAAAGTATACCGTTGGTATAAATGCCAGAAATTATTGCGTATGATTAACTAAATTCATGTAACATTTTGATTTTTTCTTCAACCGTAATACCTTTTTCTTATACTTAAATCCTCAGGTTTTCTTTTGCAAATTATTTTTTTGGCTTTCCTTTAGAACGGCAGCCTCACCATTGCTGAAATTGTCCGAAAAAACCCTTTGATAATCTCAGGAGCGGTGAGGCTCGCCACCCACCATGCCGTGTCTAAAAATGAGGGGTGCAATCAGGAAAAGACACACGTTTATGTTTTTTATCATATTATGAAGTATTATTACTAAGAATACTGAGGATAACAATTGCTGAGATTGTCAATGTACCTTCTGATAGATAAGCTCATCAGCGATATGGCTCGCCACCCACCATGTCGTGTCTACAAAGAAGAGGTGCAATGAGGGAAAAACACGAGACATCTTATTTTGACAAATATGTAACAACCAATGACTCAACAAAAGTTTTCACAGCGCACGAGATGTAAAGAATGTTTTAGGTCTTAAAGAAAAAATAACTAATGGCTCTAACAATTAATTACTGATTTTCAATGTTTAAGTGGAACAAACCACTACGGGTTTACGGCCGTCTTTTACTGTTATTTCGAAGGGTGGCTTAGTGTGATCAATATACGTTAACAACGTTCGCCGTAAGGTGGTAATGTTTAAGTCTTCGAAACTCCTAATCATGTGAATTCTCGACATGTTCAACATGTCGAAAAATCTCATATATACAACAAGTAGATATTTAATAATAATTAATGAAATATAGACATAAAAGTTGGACATTATTGAGAACAAGAGAGCAACCGAATTTAAAGATTGCGACTGCTGTCATCTATTTGGCGCTAGGATATGTATATATCCATTTTTGTTAATGTCTTATCTTTGTTGCCTATTGGCTTTGTTGGTGCACAACGTTCTAATTATGTCTAGATTCTTGTGACCAATTTTCAGGACTAGATCTTAACGAATGTGTAACAACTAATGACTCTATCTTATTATGAGGTTGAAAATTTGGATCTGTAACTATTGGTTATGTGAAAATACCTTATAATAGATAGACATATTTTGTTTCATTTTTAACGTTAAACTCTTAATGGGGATCAAACAGAAATAAATTCCTCGTAGTTCATTTGTCTTGAAAGCAACCCCAAATGTTGCTTATCTTTTGTTTTGTGCTCCTCTGACGTATTTTATTCGGCTGAAAAATTGAATTACAACTCATTGTTAAACAACACCTTTCTACTCCCACCCTCCCTTCTCTCTTTGCTTATCGGACGGACGTGACTTATTGAGGGTTATTTTTTATCGCAACCTCTTAGAGAATACCGCCAAAAGCGCAATTTAAGGCTTTTCGGTTGGATACAACGGCCTTAAGATAATTCCACCCCGCAATGTTGACCCATGGACGGAGGAAATAATAATATATCGACGGATTCTTTTAAATAAATTAGTTTTTGCAAGGCATTTTGGTTGAGATTTACACAACACCACCTATGTAAGAAGGTCTTGGCGCTACGTCACATCGGGAGGCCCAGCATTCACTCTCCTATATCTGTATGTACTTACCTGTACGCTATGATATCTGTCTTTACGCCGGCGGGCTGGTGACGCGAGAGGCCAAAATGGCCGCCAGCACTAAGGCCTTCTTATATAGGTGGTGTTGAGATTTACATTTGTATTTTTTGCGCAGAGTATTAAAACACCAAGTTATAATGTACTTTCATTTCATGGTATGGTAGTCCAAGGGCTTCCTTTTGGAGGTCCTCTTTGTTGGTCTAGAATGTTTTCCCGGTCGCTATTCTCTAAATGTCTTCGGATCATCTTGTCCGGTTGTCCGCTTATCATGCTCCTGCCTCCTGTTATATAGGTCTCCAATCTATCAGCCTTTTCATTCACCTACCATCATAAACGCGTACCGCATAGCCTGTCAAGTTTCACTTCTGTCCCGCGATTGTTTGGGATGTATATTCTTGGTCTTTTCCTAATTGTGACGATTTATGACCATACGCATCCCCCAATTGCCATTTTTCTGCTGACATTTCTCATCCAGCCGAAACTTGCCCAAGCCACGATGTCGTATCTCTACCTCATCATTAGCCTGCCCCTGCTTCTCCTTCCCAATCATTGACGCCACTGTAATACGATTTTGATGCATCCACCATCTATCATTCTTGCCACATGCCCAGCCCCCGATCACTTCAGCTCTGCAACTCTTTGGATCACGCTGATGACCTTTTTACTCTCTGATCCTCTCATTTTTCATTAATATAATCATAAGAGTATAAATGGAGGGGATGCGTGGCGCGAGCCGTCATTCGTGCACCGTTCGCCGCCGCAGCAGGACCAACAACAGCTGCAGCCGCCCACCAGCCACCTGGACACACAAAACCGCGTGCGCCGAAGCCGCCGAAGATTGTCTCCCACAGGCCCCCACTTAGGAGACGAAACGTTGGGCACAAGAATCCCAAATCAACCACGGCCTAATAGCCCGGAACATTCCACTGCTAATTGTTCGAACGCCGGGCGTGAAAACCTAAGAAGCTATTAAACATAAATGTAATTTGAGAAACCGTGAATAATAACGCAAATAAACCATTTCCAGTTTACAAGGCTGGTCAACTGTGATCACTATAACGTCTTTGAAAGTTCGAAATATTTAGACAATTTGAAATTGTTACATCCCACAAATCCTATAAAGTTATCTTAAAAAGAGATTCCTTATCGGGAACAACCTTAAAATGGAAATAACGTTGTATTTTACTATGCGTTTCGACCCTCAAATTCGTTAAAAAAAAACAACTCCAAGGGATGTGATATAACATATCGTATCGGTGCACACCCTTATGTCAATAAAGTGGCTGTGTGATAAACAGGAGGAAGTGCAGAGCAGCTGCTGCGCCAGAGGAGGGCGCATATTGACTCTCTTCTGCGACATGTTTCCTCAATCTTATAATGTGTCGTCCCCGTGTCGCGGGATTTTATGTTTCCTTGTTCGACACGGGCTGTAGGGGGAATACGTTTTCTGAAGTTTTACTTTTTACTTGTAATATTTTTGTGGTTTTTCTTCATTCATGACAAGTCATTACTTACTCCGTTCTCCGCCTGTCCCAGCCATATCCATCTCCTCCCCATAATGGTGGAAGTGAAGGGCTGGCGCTGAGTACGCCGGCGTATAATGTCATTAGTGATGGTACTCAAGATTTTCCTGAGGCACTTCGTTTCAAATGTAGATAATTTTTGTGCCTGGGCTTTTGTAAGGTGCCAGGATTCACACCCATACAGGTGAATTGGCATCACACACGCATCAAATACTTTCACATCCATACATTAAAATTCTCCTTAAGTAGGTCTTACATTTTTTTTTATCTTTTACCACATGTGACTCAAACCATACTAAATATAATATGAATCCGATTTATTTCTGTGGCGTCACAACACAAAACATCACAATAGTTATGTTCTGCCTTTATTGTACGAAAATATACCTCAAATGTTTGTCATTTTTGAATCTATTCGATGAGTTGTTATTTAATATCTCTAATATAAATTAAATTCGGGTTAGTACGAACATAACTCGAGATCGGCTGAACAGATTCTTCCAATGTGTGATTTATTCGATTCTTCTTCACTCCGGATTTCTGAATAACTATTAAAAAGTTGAAAATGCATAAGAAATAATATAAAATATAAAACTAAATTTAGTATGAAACGGATTTCCTGTGACACCAACGCCATCTATAAAAACTCTATAACAACAAAATTATTGGTTATCTGACAACCATTGAGTTACAAAACATTGGTACTCAGATTTTTGATTGAATTTCTTTCAAGCTTTCAGAAATATTTTTCTTAGATTCCAATACATTTTAAACGTATTTTTTTGTATACATTGTAAGGACTACGGGACAACGTCTGTTGGGAAAGCTAGTTTTAAATAGAAATCAATCTGTAATTAACACAATTACTCGTCGTAGAAGTGAAAAATGAAATCCGTCGATTGCTTGCTTATCTACCAACCACTTCATACATATTTTTTTGAAATCCGAAAGATGGCTTCGATATATTAAATATCCATGTGTTTATAAAAGGGGTGATAGATATTTCTTTCGGTAAGTCGTTTCCCTTTTCAGTGATTCCAGTCTGTAGCGGCAACAAAACGAAGGTGTTTAGGGTGGGCCGTTGTACATTTTTATTTTGCGAGGTAAACGGGGGATGGGGGATGAAATGTGGGAGTCCCACTCCACCACCTACCCTTACCGGAGATGTTCTTGGTACATAAAATTGAAAGATACAAATTGAAAATGAGCTCGCTTACTCCTTGTGACAGAATTCAATAAAACACACAATTATTTCGTTTCTTCCTTAGTAATAATATTTATGAGAATTTTGTTTTTATTCTTGTTTTTTATGAGCTTACATGTTTTTTTCAAAAGATGGCGATACGTACATTATGATAACGTATCACCATCTATTGAAAAAAAATGAAACTTATGAATTTGTTGTTGTAAGTGCTTTGTTTTACACACTCTATCGTATATTCGGCGTGTATTTTTTTATTTATTTAATTTATTCTTTGTACAGAGATAATAGAAATCGCATTATAAACATTAAAAGTAACAATAGAAAAAATAAACGTTGTTTCTCTCCCGATAGAGTATTGTGAGTGTATTTGACATGATCGACGCAACAATAACAAATTTTCTAATGAGAATGACAGATCAGTTTTTTTTTTGTATTCTGTGTTATCAACTTCACACGGATGACGTCAAAATAAAAGAATTACAACAAAATTATTTTTTAAATTGGTATGCGAGTAATGTCACCTTAATAAGAATGGGAACAGTGGATATTCGCGTATGTCAATACGCTAAAAAAACTCTTTTTCTCTGTTTTAGTGGTTTAAAACCATTTTCGTGATAGTGGTTTGTGGGATGTCGTTGTTGAATAGATTCAATGTCTAAAACCGACATAGGTTTAAAACTTTTTTGTGTGTGTTGATGAAGATAGTGGTCTTAAACCAATGTCGCATTATTACCTTTCTAATGACAGCGGTTAGGGGCACATTGTTTGATCGGTCGGTTCGTGGTTTACGAGCGCTGTGGAAGACTCTTTGTCCCACTTTGCACCCAAGTGTATCCTTAAATAATGAGGAACTGCTTGGTGGAAAAAACATACTGAAGAACAATTTATGTATAATTTAGGGTATTTAGTAGGTACCTAAATACAACGAACTTTAAATAGGTCCTAATGACAATACAACAAACATTGTGTTGACATTTTTGATTACTCTTATTATTACATGCTTATGTATGCAATAGGTTTTAAGAGGTTAAAATAAACCTTCTATACACAACCTTTCTAGAACCTATTGTTTTTTTTTAATATATCTGTGCTCACTCAAAGTGAACACAAATACACTCCTTGACTCTTTCACAGTAAGCTATTTAAAGCTTGTGTCGTGAAAGAGGAAGATGGTCGGCACCTGGGATCGAACCACGACGTCCGCACCAAACAGTACGAAAGCCGGCGCTGTAACCGCTAGTCTACCAACCACCTCTTTTTGTTGCTTGAGTTTATTTTATTCAAATATACAAAAACGTTTCCAAATCCAATAAAAATATTCATCAAGTACTTCATATTATTATATACGTGATGAAATTTTATATGGACGCCAAATTCATTGTTATTATATTGATTGACTAGCTAGTTACCCGTGGCTTCGCTCACGTGTTACTGTATTTGCTTTCTCTTTGAGATTTTGAGGTAACGTTAACGTTAATTTTGAATAACTGACAGAATTATTTTTTTGACTCGGAATTTGGAACAGCATTGTTTAACGCACGTTGAACAACAGTTTTTACGTTATCTCAACAACAAATTGTTAACGTTGGAGCTGTCGTTAATATTTCGACTTGGCCTCCAGGCGTGATGCGATGACCACGTAAAGTAGGTCTCCATTTTTATAATAACGTAATATTCTCCCTTTTAAGCCCCCCCGCTCACCGCAAGCCAGCCCGGAGGAAACTAAACCGCAGCAATCCCGATCCGCACAAAGCCAAACCCTAGCCCGATTGCCAAAAAGACAGCCGCACACAAATCAAGCCCGTGGCGGTTCCCCCCAAACCACCCCATAATACGGGAGGCCTTGGACCCACTCAGGAGAATAGGTTAGGCATAAAGAACTCTCCATTGCGCTCGAAGTCGTCCGAGGCTCATTGTGCCTTTTCTAACCGGTTGAGGTTTAAGGAAGTGAGGTGGTCAACCTCAGTATTCTAATGGTAAAAGTAATTGGCGTTCGACTATAAACGAATTTTCGACAATGTAGAGTAGGAAGAAAATTAACTGTCCACTGTTTATATTTTTTATTAGATGAAACGGATATCGGCAACTATCCGATATCCGGTCTATCCGGCGGCGTAAATAATATCCTGCCGGATACCGGATAGTAAAAAGAGACATATTTGGATAACTCATTGATTTGTTTATTAAAGTATCACTTAAGAAATACACCTTATAATCACAAAATAAATTCTACAACTTAGAAAATTGATTATCAAGCATAAGGTAAATTATGGAGAGTAATTCTATATAATATTTCGTTATATAGACTATTAGACTATATAGAGGAAAACAGCAGCTTTGCTGGTCTTCGTAAGTAAGGGAAGTTTAATAAAACAACGTTTCGTCATATATCATCCTGGCTGAAGATGCAGATAGTTTCCGCGATTTTTGGAACAATAACGTTCCGGCAACGGAGTCAGTCCAATTGGTATATACCGCCTACGTAAGCGTAATTCATGCGTTGTACCCATGGTAATTTACGCACTGGCCGGGCTCTAGTAAGGACTTCTTTAGCATTCTACGAATTTTATAAATTTTTGAAAATAAAAACACCGATATTTTAAGGGGAGCGCTTTTCTTCCTCCCGCAAGGGTTCCGAAGACAAAGAAGATCTTCTCATACCGAGAGGGTCTTCCTCGTGTTCTGCTCCTTCGAAGCAGAGCTGAGGGATCTGGAAATGGTGTGTGAGGAGGTCATAATATCCGGCTAACTGCTATCCCTTTCGTCTCTATTTTTTATACGTTCCAGTGGACAGTTAATTTTTTCGCACTATACAGTGACGAAATGATATGGTCATTGACTTGCCAGTGTTTTCAAAACAATTATTTACGATCTATCCTAAAATGATGTGAGGATTTTGTAGATAATTTTAAAATTTAATATTTTGCACTTTTACTACATTTGATATAAAATAATTTACCTATTGACTTCATAATACTATTTACCTTTTTTCAACATAATATTATATCAACTTGCTATTCATGGTTTACGCAA
The DNA here is from genome assembly GCA_963576905.1 of Mystacides longicornis. Taxonomy (NCBI): domain Eukaryota; kingdom Metazoa; phylum Arthropoda; class Insecta; order Trichoptera; family Leptoceridae; genus Mystacides; species Mystacides longicornis. The sequence continues at coordinate 24,682,259 of OY756437.1, forward strand.
TAAATTCAAAGCAAGATTACTCACATAGTTTTTTTTTTGCTAGTGTTTTTATGAAATGGCTTCAAATATTTTGATAGATGTCACAATCCAGATTCTTTTCGTGAACTTACCGTAAATTATTTTAGTAGAGATAATAAATTACTAAAATAGGTAGGTACCTACATAATGATTTTAATGTCGATCGTAAAAAAAAAACAATTCAGAATCGCTGTACAGGATGCATGGTACGAAAAATATATTTATTTTATTTTTATTTTGACACTTCTACGCAACTTGATGTTGCTTTTACAGTATATAATAATATTATACAAACTATATTATGGTACATAATATATACTTTCAACTTAACTTATCCTTACAATTTATATTCGTGTGGTTTTAAATCAAAATAGAGATGACCAAAACATATTAATATTACACCTGCAAACTCAAATACATGATATTATAAAACCCATTTTACTTTCATTCTATCTGACATTTAAAAATTCACGCTTACATACCACCACACACACACACATCCTCACACGCTGCATTCACACATACACCATTCAGTAATATAGCATGTCATTGTCACTCAGTGTTGGTGACATCCGAACTACAGCGCCACTACGGCCAGTTTCAACAACACAAACTATACAGGGAGTTCGGTCACTCGATACTTATCAAATAACATTTTCTTAAAACGATTTAGCGGTGTTGCAAAAATATCGATATCGCCTAATCGGTTCCCCTCCCTTAGCATTCTTTGCATAGGTATATTATAAGTATAGTTTGTTGTAGCAAGATCCGTGCTGAAGGTACACCTACCCCTGGTTGTTCTTTTTGGTATGTGTAAATTCACCATTTGTAAAATTTGAGGAGAGTCTATAAAACCGTTTATCAGTTTATATAGGAATACCATATCATATACGTAAAGTGTTTACGTGCCTACCTACGAAACTCGTAAATTTGTCATAAAAAAAATATTTTTCTTTATAAAAAAAGTTTGAGAAATGCTGGAACTTTTTCATTAAACTATATTTTAGATATTGTATTTTTCTATATACATACACATTTTTAGGGTTCTAGATTTTATGGTTTTCGAGATATATGAAAAAATTAAATAAAAATTCAAAGGTTGATTACCCCTGACTGAAAAAAAAATTCAACATTCTGAGTACACAAATTTTGTATGCTTAAAGTATTCAATATTTTCTGAAATTTTAGGATCTGTGTATCAAGCGAATCAAAAGTTATAAAGAGGGGACGGATACACACACATACACGTTGGAAAAGTGCCCCTCACCCCCTCCCCTCTAATTACTGATATCTTTTGAAAACGAAATAGTATAATTTGACTCTTTCTGAAGAAATCATTTTTTTGAAATTTCGATAAAACCAGTTTTAAACTTTTTAGGAGCCACTTAAAAATCATCCCTTTTTATATGTGCCCTTTTTCGTCCCTTTTAGTTAAATTTTGGAAAAATTGCCGAATACGCTAACACTCATTTCTATAGAAGAATTCATATGCCAAATCTCAAGTTCGTACAATGTCTAGTTTCCGAGATATTCGCATACTTTGAAAAACATTCAACCCTATTTTTCACCCCCTTAGGGGTGGAATTTCCAAAAATCCTTTCTTAGTGGAAGGTTTTGTATTGAGACCTACCTGATTTCCAAATTTCACTTCTCTACGATTAGCCGTTTGGGCTGTGCGTTGATGAGTCAGTCAGTCAATCAGTCAGTCAGTCAGGCACTTCCCTTTATTATTATAGATTTTGATTATATATTATGTGTATACGTACTTATATACATAGAAGTATAGCATTTTGTTATTGTCAGTTATTGATTTTTTATGTTATAGTGTAGGTATGTGTACTCACTTACTTACCATATTGTTAGTTGTTGCTCCAACATGTATACCTACTATATTTTGATGCTTATAAATCAAGCAAGTATTTTGATATATCTACATAATATTTTAGAAATGTTTGTTTTTTTATTTGCCTTTGACAATACTTTACCGTTATGTCCGAGCATCACGCTCAAAATACAAATGCTACGTCAGATATTAATATGTCCAGAGCCGTACGAAATACTGGAGAAGGTTCTTAAATACAATTTGCTGCATTAACTTTAATATATTTAGAGCTATTTAAAAAAATCTATTTTTTTAGGATCTTCATACAAATTTCTCAAAAAGACTTTTGGAAACAAAATTACTCATGTAAACGTTGAATGGAATCTTGGTATTACGGTATGAAAATGTAATAAAATAATCGTAGATTGATTTGTTATACATATAAATGTTATTCAAATCTTATTATTCTCAATAAATAAAGATTTAATGAAAAAATTTGCAGTTTGATTTTGAAGTTTGACAGGTACAAATTGAATAAACACATATTAGCATCGCCATCTGTTGAAAAGATAAATAAATGTGCTATGAATTATTGATATTGAGTGTTTTGGCGTTGGTTCCACGACAGATGGCGGTGGTGACTTGAATTTTTGGTATTATTGTTCTGTGCTTACGTCAGTTATAGAGGTCTACAAAGCAATGGGAAGCTAGACCAGAACCTGTTTAGTTACCTACCGATCAAGCCTGACAATCGGAATCAAAAACGTAAAGCAAAACGGGTATAAGCTAGTATGAAATAAAACGCTTTTTATACTCTGAATGGAATGTTCGTACGATATTATAATACAATGTGTTTTCTCGATGCTTGATCATACGAAATGTGTGAAAATTAGAGTAATATTTATTAATGTAAATAGGATTTTTTTGGAAAAGTTATTCTATAAAAAGATCACAATTTTATAAGAGTAATAATTGTAAAATCATACATTATATTTTAGATTTTCTCTTCAAGTATGTGGTCTTTTTTCTTCAAATTGTTGAAAGCCAGAGAGTCCATTTATCTAAGAAAATAATGAAAATAGGCAACTATAATCATAAAAATTCTAAATATTTTTGTTGATAGACATTCTGACTTTTTAAGACGTTGAGATTATAAAATATGAAGAAAGCAAAATAATAAAAAAATATATATATATATAAAAACACAAAGATTTATAATGACTTCAATTTAGGTATAATGATTAAAGTGTTTTTAGAATGAGAAGAAGTTTTCTATGTAAAATCGTACATATTATTGTCATCGATAAATTTTCAATCTTTATTTGCACACTTTGTCACATCAAGTATCGAAAAAACACACTGTATTAATATTATATTGTATACGGAGAATTCCGTATTGAATGGACCCACATTTTTTATTATTTGATATTATTTACTTAGGTTATCCGACAATTCCTTTTATTGTATGCATGTAAATACTAAAATGAGAGGTAATTTACTTTTGTATACATTCAAACAACTCGAATGCCGAGTTTTCTATCATTGAATTCTTATTGCCACAAAATAGGGTATGTTTATCGGCAGGCTGCTGCCGGATGCCGGATACCATGGAGAAACCAACACCACCTACATATATAAGAAGGCCTTAGTGCTGCGTCACATCGTGAGGCCCACCGTTCGCTTGTCTATATATGTATGTACTTACCTGTACACTATGATATCTGTCTACACGCCGGCGGCCGTGACGCGAGAGGCCAAAAATGACCGCCAGCACTAAGGCCTTCTTATATAGGTGGTGTTGGGAGAAACGCTATGGGTGGTTGATGTCGTCATGCGAAACATCGCCGTTACACTATAATAATTCGTTATTGATGAGAAAATGTATGTACTTTTTGTACAGTAAGTAACTTAACAAAGAAACATTATAAAAGTGCTTTTTATACACGTGATAACCTTAATAAATTACTATTCAATAATAAAGATAAAAAAGACAGCATGGGTGAAAGCGGTGTATACATGATACGGTGCAGTGACTGCTCAGCAAAATACGTTGGAGAAACAGGCAGATCCATTACAACTAGAATAAAGGAACATCATAGAGCGTTTAGAGGTCTATCTGGTTACTCTGAGATGTCGGACCACTGCATTGAACATAATCATTCTTTTACTATGAACAATGTGAGGGTATTGCACTCAGAAGAACACAGGTATCGCAGATTAGGTCTTGAAACGCTCGAGATACATAAAAATCGCGATTCTATTGTTAACATTCAAGTCCCTGCACCATCTCCTCTATTATCATAGAATATTGTCTTATGAATGATTATTTACTTGTATTTATTTTAAATTAATGTATTACTTTATCAGCCTATTCGTAATTTCGGTCAACCATCCTATTGTTACCTACTAGTTAATTTCTACAATATCTAGCCTAAAAATATGTATACAATAATAATATCTTGTCATCTGTTAGTTATAGTATCCTCTCCCACCATCATTGTAACATACTTTTCTTTGAGTTTATAATTTTTAGTTTAGTCTCTTGACAATGTCTGCGTGAGTCGGACGAAAGCGCTCGAGATTCATTAAAAAAATTGTGAAAGTGCAACTGTGTAATCATTTTAATCATCAAGAAAATGTATGGTATTAAGAATCGGGGCGTGATGTTCAATATCCTTAAGCCTTCCCCAAGAATAATTAATAGGATATCAAAAGAAAAAAGAATTTTTGAAACCCGATAAGTATTTCCAGAGAGTTTTGTTTATTCATACTAGCTGACCTGTCGTACTTCGTCTCGCCTAAGAATAAAATAAAATATTGTTGGTAGATATTATAATATTGCAAGATAGCTGGATTTCGATTTTTGTTTAGTTAATATGAATAGCTATTTAATGGCATAACCAAAACCTACACCCAATGCTGTATTAATTCTGTCCGAGTTTAACTTTTTATTAAAATTGTTTGTGAAATCTTGAAAGAAATTCTGTCAATAATTTGCTTAGCAAGTTTTGTATCTTGGGTAAATAATAATTATTGAATTTAAGGAGTTTTTTTAATCAAGGAATTAGCCATTCCATGAACTATCACCAAGCATCTTCTGCCGAAAACATCGAAGTTCCATACGAGCTTAAATAAAAGTATTTTAAAAACTATTCTTTTTTATTTTTTCAATGCTTTAATAGTTAGTCTGTTGTTCGGAGAGGACACTAATCCAACAAACCAAACAACATAAAAATAGGTTCATTCGTTCTCGAGTTAAATATGGTGTAACTAGCCCGACTTTCTTATATATATTTAGATTTAGATATTTAGGTAAATATGTATAGTAAATTGCCCTTCTCATCAACTGTCATATTACACTCAAAAGATAATTGACTAAAAATGAATAGAATAGTGCATTGAAAAAAATAATGCATTGTCACTGTGAGTTATTCTGAAAGTTGGTTAAAAATGGATTCTAAGATTCCATCAGGACAAACAAACAAACAATAATATAACTTAATATAGAATATCAAAGGTAAACATTTTGTGCGTTGTAATATTTTGGTTACAAAACTAATACAGAACCCGCCATATTTTATCTCCGTAATAATATTGCCCGTACTTACCGAACATTCTCAATTTCATAAAATATTGTGGGCCGAATAAATTATAATGAAATTATTAATATCAAGTGTTTGAATATATGAGTTTTTGAAAATAATTAATTCGTTAGGTACACGCGTAGGGGTGAACGTGTTCATATCAGGACCTACCTCCCCTCACTCTCTCGTTGGCGGGGGGTGATTGGGAGTGGGGGGGGGGGGATGAATGTGTGTATTACAAAGTCCTCATAAGAGCTTTATTTCTGGAAATGACTTATTTCAACAATTTATTACGTACATATTGGAAGAAGAAACATTTTTGTGAAATATATTTCACATATTATTTTATAATGTTTAAACCGGAATTAGTATTCAATAAAGATGAGATCATCAAGTGAACGAGTGTGATTATTTAGGAGAAAAATGTAGTATAAATACAGTAGAGAAGATACCTTTATGAACAACTAGCTTTTTTTTTTAAATGAATCTGTGCTCACTCGAAGTGAACACAAATACACTTTTGACATCTTTCACACTAACCAAAGGGTTGTACCGTGAAAGCGGAAAATGGTCGACACGGCCGGGATTCGAACCCACGACCTCCGCACGAAACAGTGCGAAAGCCGGCGTCGTAACCGCTGGTCTAGACCAACAACTTTCCCGACAGACGTTGTCCTGTGAATATACTATGAATATTGATTTCAAATTTGTAATTTATACAAAAATACGTTTGAAATAATATGTTCGAATATAAAGAAATATATTTCTGAAAGTTCGAAAAATTTTATCAAAAATCTGCGTACCAATGTTTTGAGTTCAATGGTTGTCAGGTAAATAATAATTGTGTTGCTATATAATTTTTCTCCTATGGCGTTGTTGTCAGCAAATCCGTTCCATACTTACTAAATAAATGATAATACTTATTAATATTTTATATTATTTGCTATCCATTTTTCGAATTTTTAATAATTATTCCGTTATCCGGAGCGGAGAAGAATCCAATAAACCAAGCATCATAAAAATCTGTCCAGCCGAACTCGAGTTATACCTAAGTGTTCGCACTAACCCGATTTTCTTTTATATTATAGATATATAGAAAGACTGTTTGGGACATGGGATGGAATGAAAATGTTAGAAAGGAATGTAGTATGGAAGTAAGTGTTGTTACAAATATGAAAGTCAATAAGTTGAGATGGTTTGGGCATGTACAAGCAGAATGACGAGAAGAGTTTATAAGACTGAAAGGAAAGGTGTTAAAAGGCGTGGTTGACGGAGAATGGCGCGGATGGAACACATCTATTTCGTCCTTAAGAAAGTCCAGTATTGATGCAAAAGATGTAGAAAAAGTTGTATGAGGAACCCATGTCGGTGGGAGAAGCAAAATAAATGTTCTTGGATAGAGAAATTTCTATTAGAAGCAGAGTTCAACTAGTTTCGGGTCAATAACTGGAAATGTATGTGATGTAAAGGTGTATCAAGCTAACGTCTACCGCAATTATGGCTTCCATCGTCGACAATCTATAACATACTAACAACAGCTTCACAAGGCAACTTGATACGAAACGGCAAAAGATCACGCATTCATAAATTGGAAGAACGCCACCGAAGACCATATTCTGATTATCTCAGAATGTTCTTAAACTATAGGCGCACATGTAAGTGTCACACTTACGTAAAAACGTTTTCCTTCTGAATATATCGGTTAGGTACACAGATGTTCATTAAAATCAATCAACCCGATTCGAAAATTTAAAATGCGTAAAAGTAGTCTTATTTATACAAGTTTCTAAAGTAGACAATGTCGATCCTAATGTAACAAAGATAACGAAAAAGAACCACAGTAGCCCTAGTATAAGTTTTCGATGATCGAATATCGAAACGATCATCGAAAGGGTTTCGAAAATTTTCCATACAAAAATGATCGAACGATGCGATCGTTTGGTTTTAGAACACTATTTGCACGTTTATAAGCGCTTATTTGCGTGCAATAAGCTTTCGATAAAATTCGTACTAGCCCCACAGATGTTATTAGAACCCGTTCACCAAGTTAATTTTGAGTTAAAAACAACAAAAAGTTGATCCGTTGTTACTAGGAATTTTGGATCATTGTATTTATCATTTATTCCTTCATTACCTCAATTCTATCGGAGTAGTCGTTTTACATACTACATCATCTCTAACCTTTAAGATCTAATAAGGGTGTGTGAGATGCGTCATTTCGACAGCGTTCCCAACACAACCTTTGCTTTGAAAGATGTCGAATGTGTATTTGTTTTCACTTTTTATGAGTCCAGTTGATTCATTAAAAATGGTTTTTCAAGCAATGTCTTCTTCTTTTCCCCATGCACATCCCCAGTTCAGCTGTGGTCGATACCTAGTCTTTCTGTCTTGCGTCATCTCAATGGTTCTCACTAAACCCTATCTTGATATTTTGTCCACCATGTGGCCTGTGGACGACCTCTCCCCCTGGGTTGTGTGGGTATGTTGGGAGAGCCACCTTGACCAAGTGATCTTTCCCCCTTTTATTTAGATATCCATTCCATCGGAGATTCGGCTCTTTGATCTTCTCCGGTATAGACGAGACCTCAAAAACTTCCGCGAATATACTCTTGTCTAATTTTATCTAAACTTTTTATCCAAAACTCAATATTTTCATATCAGTTGTATGTATTTTTGGTCGTATGCTTTCTTTCTAGTCTAACACTCCAAGCCATAAAGCATAGCCGGACAACAGCCGTCTTGTACACTTGGCCTTTGATCTTTACGTGCATTTTCGAGTCGCATAATTCTCCTGACAAAGATCTCCACTTCATTAAACCTGTGTTAAAGTTGTGTATTAACCTGTATAACTTTTTTTAAGCAATGTAAACTAACTGTATTTTTTCTTCTTGTTTCAGGTATATATCACTTTTCCTTAAAACCATTGATCGAATGTAATATGGAGATGATCATATTAACTTTTATCAGCATCACATTGACTTTTTCAAGAGAATAGTAGAATCAATAAATCATGGACAGTATGAAACTTCATAATAATTATTATGTACAAATAATACATTCCTGATATGCTAGACCCTAGATAAGCATTTGAACAATATGTGAACTGTGAACAAGGTAGGTGATAGCTTTTTTTTTAAATTATATATGTATTTTTAACATTCAGAAATTGTTCCAAAATTGAGAGCAGTGGAGAGGTCTTGTTGCTTCCCATATCCCCGCCCAAGTGGGGTGACTAAGGTGTATTCGTTTTCTCTTCTTCTTCTCAGCCTATTCCCGTCCACTGCTGGACAAAGGCCTCCTCCATCTCCTTCCACACCGCTCTGTTTTGGGCTTTTTGGACCCAGTTGACCCCAGCGTATTTGACGAGGTCGTCTCTCCAACGTAGTGGTAGTCTCCCGACGCTCCTGGCGGTCGTTCTGGGTCTCCAAGTTTCAACACTCTTCGACCATTTCTCTGCCTGGTCTCTTGACAAGTGACCTGCCCATCGCCATTTGAGGGAAGCGATACGTTGGGCAATATCTGCAACCATGGTTCTTTGTCGTATCACTTCATTTCTCACTCTATCTCTCAGGGTGATACCCAGCATGGCTCTTTCCATGGATCTTTGGGTAACCCTTATTTTTTCTGTACTCAGCTTGGTCAGCGTCACTGTTTCCAGACCATATGTTGCAACCGGCATTATGCACGTCTCATAAACTCTGCGTTTAAGGTTCATGGGGATTTTACGGTTTTTGAGTATGTGACTCATTTTCCCGAAGGCTGCCCAACTTAATCCAATACGTCTTTTGACTTCGGCGGTTTGGTTTTCTCTGCCTAGTCTTATGGCGTGTCCTAGATAAATGTATTCGTTTTAGTATAGATATTTTATAAATCAACTGAACTGGTGTTCAGAATTTGTTGGTAGGTAGCCTAGCGGTTTAGTCGGCAACTTCTTACGTGGATCATCCCAGATATCATCCATTTCTTCTATCATAACTAAGCTTTTATAAGCGAAATAAAAAAAGATCATACCGTTTTCTAAATTCATGGACTGTAATTCTAGTTTTTTTTTATTGAAAATGAATTTCATTCATTGAAAATACTACTAAAACTAGTACGTAACGCATTCCCGTTACCATCCCGACATGGACAAAAAAAAGAAGAAGAATGTAATAGATATAAATGCAGTAGAGATGAGAGGTCTACAAAGAGTATGTGGAAAGACTCTATGAGACAGAGTATTAGAAAGGAATGTGGTATGAAATCTAGAGTTGTTAGAAAGTTGAAAATCCATCAGTTGAGATGGTTTGGGCATGTTAAAAGAATGGATGCTAGAAAGATAGCAAAAAGATTTTAAAAGGCTGAAAGAAAAGGTGTGAGAAGGCATGATTAGTCGATAAAGATGTGCATCGAACACATAGATTCCGTTCTCAAGGAAGAAGCCAAAGAAATATGAGAGGTTGTATGAGAAATAGTATGTCGGTGGAAGAAAGTGTACTTGGATAGAAAAAGGTGGAGGTTTGTCCTCTTTCGGTCTACTAGTAAAGAAACACAAAAGTACTAAGATCTTCTATCGAATGGACAACACGCAACGTTGACTTCCAGTCCAGTATTTTTCATTGTCCCATTTTATGAGGAGATGCAGTTTCTACTACGTACACAATAATTCAATGTTCAAAATACCCTCTTTTTTGAAAATAGAACAAATTTTTGTTCAAACACAAAAGGGCGGAGTTTGTTAAGTAACGATTAGGATCCACAATTTATTTTAAATTTGCGGGGAGTATTTTTATTTTTTGGAGAAGTTTGTCTCCGGTAAAAACGTGTTTCGTCTACGAAGGGATGTCAGAGGGTTGCTACAATTGGATCTGTATAGGGGAGGAAAATTAACTTAAAATAAATTAAGATTCACACCCTTATATAGGACTTATTTTCGTTTTAAATTTGTTTTCACTGTACTTGGATTTTATTAACCAAGTAATTTCTACTTGTTTGTTAACTAGCTAAATTTTTTAAAGTTAAGTGGTGTCTAAATGTGGTCTTTTTAAGACCTTAACCTGTAAGTTCCCTTAATGTTTCACCAAATTTACAGCTTGTGCAAACCATATATTTACAGTGATACTTCAAGAAGTAGTGTGATCATTTGACATTTGTATTTTATAAATAACTTTGTTTAAATAATACAATCGTAAATCAAGACAATAATAATTAAAAGCGCTTGGTACAATATTACGGACTATCATTGTTTATTTGTTTAGCTTGAAGTTAGAAGAGGGATCCCAAGAACTGTTTACACTCAGCAAAGTGTTACACTGATCTCTGATATTAATATTATTACTACTACATATATTAACTAGCTGTCGTCCGGCTCGAAGGACCATGCACGACTTTCATCGTTATATTGTAATAATTAAGTAAATATTAATTGTGTGTGTGTGTGTGTAATAATGATTAATTATAAATCATGTTTTGTCTTTTGCGTACTATTAACGCTACGACAAACGTGTTATTTTTTCTTAGTTAATTTTTACAAAAATGCAAGTAATAATTGACAGAATCTCTGAGTAATTTCTAACATCTTCTTGTTCTCCCTCATCGGCCTGTTTCCGTGCATTGTTGAACATAATTGTCCTGATCCTCCTTCATCCCTAGGCAGCTCGCAATCTTGGAAGTGTCGTCCGTCCATCTGATCTGGGGGCTGGCGACATTTCTTCTGCTTTGTCTAGGCTGCCACTCCGCCAATATTTTGGTCCATCAGTCGTTCGGGCAAATGGCCACATGGCCCGCCCATCCTCTTTTCAGTGAAGGAACCCTCTCCACCACATCGACAACCCTGGTCTTCTCTGTAAAGTATTTTTAATTTGTTTGCATATCTATACATACTTCGAAATAAATAATTAACTTCACTAAAATGATTAGGGTATAGTAATAGCGTAAAATTGCATTTATTTAAACTGTATTAATAAACCTTAAAATGCACATCGCATATTTTTTTTTAATGTATCTGGGCTCACCCAAAGTGAACACAAATGCACTTCCGACATCTTTAAACAAAAAACAAAGCTTGTGTTGTGAACGTGGGAATTGTCGGAACTGGGGTACACACTACAAACGACCTAAACGTACAAAAGCCGACGACTGAACCACTGATCTACCAACCCCTTTAAACCTTCTATTTCTTTTAAATTCATTATGTTTCACACTAATTTCGACAGATTTTAGCCAATGTTTCATTATTTTGAATGTGATACAGACTGGACGAAACACACAAAAGTCCAGTTTTTTTTAGGAAAAATTTAGTCACAAACATACACGAAGACAGAAGACATTTATATATAGAGATATATCATTATTATTAATTTTATGACTCGACCAAATATTTGATAAACCGTTAAGTCAATAATTTAGTCTCAATCCATCAAATAAAATAATTTATTCCTTGGTATTATTGGTCCGGAGAGTCGAGTATTTGATCAATGGCTTGTCCCCCCATTAGTATTGCGTCCACCCAACTATGTCCCCACTATCAAGAGTGTACTGTTTTGCCAACATGCCATTATTTATCGGATATAGGTTTTATTGTCAAATAGAATTTAGCTTATGCGACTATGGAACGGTCAAACCCTTTACGAATTATACGTTTTTTGATATTTAACAACTTTGATTGCAAATCATCGAGTAAACAATATCGTCCTCGGTAGCCTTTTGGCATAAGCGCCGACTTTTGATGGAAGAGGTTTAACTCCCGGTCGGGTCAGAAATTTCTACTCGGAGTTGGAATCCTGTCTCTCATTGGGTGGTACCGGTTGACTAGCAGTTAATACTTAATTGAGTTCCCCGACGATCCATGGTGGTCATAATTCTTGATGGTTCTCCAGACTTGTCTGTCTTCAGCCAGATGTACGGCGCGATGGAGCGGAGCGATATTCTGCTTTATTTGGTCGCACCAACGCGCAACGCATTGGTGGTCTTATTCCCGATGCTCTTCCAACCAATATCAGCTTTTCTAAGCTTTCCTCTTCCCAACGATCTACGTTACCAAAGCATTTGAGTACACGCTCAAGACGCACGATAGTCTGACTATGATGTTTTATTCCTGCAGTAATGATACATTTGTTATCCATCTATTATTATATCGCAGAACATTATATGATACTCGATCAGAGGTTTCTACATACAACTAGTGCTATTGGAATTGTTGAATTGTCCGCAGTACTCGACGTTCTTCTTCTTTCAACGTGGCAATCCACTCTTAAGAGAGTGATCTATGCCCGACGTTATAGAGTACATTTTTTACACATCACGCCGTTTCCCGAAGGGGGTAGGCAGAGAGTACAGACCTCTATTCTTTCCTATCCAAACAAACCTCTTTCGCTTCTTCCAAGCGCACATTATCATTCAGCATACATGCTCTTCTATTCCTTTTGCTCCTGACTTGGCCCTGCTCTAAGACGGCACCGATATTTATTTATTTATTTATTTAATACAATATACGGCGACAAAAACGCCTATTACATGTTAAAAAACAAATCAAACACACTACACAAACTGGTAAACTCCTAAAAATTTATAAAATGCAAGTATATTATTCCTCAAAACTTAAATCAAAGTATAAATCACAACAAAAACCATAAACAACACTAATCAAATTCCAAATTTTTGGTGTGATGGATACATGACAAATGGATAGGGCATGCAAAATGAAATAATTAAAAACAAAATGCATGCACAAAACGTCACATAAATAAAAAAAAAGTTAAAATGTAGAATATAGAAATTGGAAATTAAATGAAAGCATACATTATGCATTGTCAAAATCAAATTACAACTTTAAAATAGAAAAACACAAATAAAAACATTGAAAACTATATAAAATGTATATACAAAATGGCATATAAATGGCGAAATCAAAAGTAAAGTGTAGATAATGGAAATTGGAAATTGAATGAGAGTATACAATATGCATTGACAGAATATACAATAGTAAAACACAAATAAAAAACATTGAAAACGATATAAATTATATGTGCAAAATGGCATATAAATAAAATAAAAGTGAAATGTAGAATAAAGAAATTGAATGAAAGTATACATTATGCATTTTCAAAATTTAATTACAATTTAAAATAGAAAAACACAAATAAAAACATTGAAAACGATTTAAAATGTATGTACAAAACGGCATATAAATAGAAAAATCAAAAGTAAAATGTACACAGACAATGGAAATTGAATGAGAGTACACATTATCCATATGGTCGGACCATGTCATTCGAGGTCGGCCTCGTCTGCGTGCACCCATTCTTTCAGATTTATATAAAATTTTAGTCATTTCCACATGCCCAAACCACCTTAATTTATTCACTTTCATTCTAGTCACTACGCCAACTATTATCAACTTCACATTACTTTCTTATAATATCATTATTTACCTTATCAATCAGTCTCTTTCCACATATCCTACGCAGTGATCTCATTTCCACAGCATTTATTCCAACTTCAAGATTTTTCGTCCATGTCTACATATGTTTCACTCCCATACGTCATGGACTGAAGCAAAATTGGGATCATCTTTTATGCCTGTCGGGCTAGTACAAGATATTTTAACCAGATTTACGCCTACGAACAAAGTATTGCAAGCAACTGAACAAAAATATAACCTATAATTTCTAATATAAAACTTTTCTCTTGTTCTCGAATTTTCTTTGTTTCTCATGTTGATGAATTACCTACCGACACTGTTTTCTCCATTTTCTCGATACCCCGTCAAGCCCTAATGCGCTTTATGTCTAACATTATCCCCGATCCGAATTAAACCAAACAAAAAAACATAATGACCCCCTTACTTTTATTCACTTAAGTACCTACATACTTCTAATTTTTCTCCCGGAACACATGGGCTTGAGAAGATCTCAATCCAAATGATAACGTAACCCCCCAATGGTAATCTACAGTCTTTTTGTAACCCAGTTTGTTGTCATAATTTAAGCAGGATTGATGTATTTCTATTAACCACGTTTTTGTTTAGTACAATCCTTGCAACAGAATTTTAACCAACTACATAACTAGCTGATAGCCCGTATTGATTTGCGCTGTTGATTCAGATAGACAGGCTTAGTCATTAGATTATTCAACAGACTCTTATTTAGCTTTCCGATGTTTGAAAGACCAAGAAAAAGTAGGTATAATTAAAAAAAAAATGAATCTGTGCTCACTCGAAGTGAACACAAATACACAAAGAGTTGTGTCGTGAAAACGGAAATGGTCGGCACGGCCGGGATTCGAACCTACGACCTCCAATACGCTGTGCGCACGAAAGCCGGCGATTGATACCATTGGACTACCAACCATCTCAAATAAATAATGCATTAAATTTGCCAAATTAAATTAACTATTTAAATTACCGTATTTAAATAATTCCACCAAGAATGCACGTTCAAATCGTTAATTTTTATTTAAAGTAACTTTCATTTCAATACAAGGATGCCAGGTATTTTTATCCAACAAAAAAAAAACCAAACCAGTGTTGCTGTATCCGAAAAGATGAAAGTTCACCAAATAAAAAAAATCTTTCTCAAAATTTCCTATCTGGAAAGTTGACATTTTATCTAAAAAAAAAAACGGTTATTCTCAAAATTTGGTGTCTGGAAAGTTATAAATTCACTAAAAAATGACAAAATCATTCCGAAAATTTGATGGATGACAAAAATACCGAACACTCTTTGGTTCGGTATTTTTTGTCATGCCGAACATCGAACACGGTTCTAAATTACCGAACACCTGGCAACCCTGTTTCAATATAAACATTTAAAATGGTCAAAGGGCGGACTTATTCCGAAGGATCTCTTCCAGCCAACCCATAAGTCGGTGTTTATCTATAAGAAAGAATTGAATTAATAGTAAAAGTAGTAGAGTAAAGTAAAGAAATGGAAGAATTTTCAATATTCATAAATGAGATTGTAGAAAAATATGGTCTGCCACTTACATTTCAGGCATTTTGATTTAGATAATCTGACACCAAGTTGTCTGAAATCTCGAAATCCATGCTGACTAGCTGCTACAGCAAGTGTTCAGATTGCTCGATTGAAGACAAATGGAGACAAGTATGAACTGAGACGTCAGGAAGGATTTAGAGAACCTAGTAGTTGATTCAACAAAAGAACTGCCTGGCTCAACACAACTCAGAAAGATATGGTATAAGTCAACCGAATAAGACGTGATGTAGGCCGTACCGCTTCAAACCTACATAAACGGGATGGATGGACACACCAGCATGCGCATGTGGGATGACACAAACAATCTAACATCTGATAAACGAGTGCCCCAAGTACACATTACAAGAGAGACAGCAAGACTTATGAACACACTAACGGATGATGCGACACAAAATAGGTTCGTTCTCTTGAGGTCAAATTGTGATCGATCATAAGAAGAAGAACAGGATAAACAGATAATGGTCTAATGATGCCAACAGATTATAAAAGTGTCTTGTTAATAGGTCCGTACGTATTTTCAAAATGTTAAAAAACATAAAACAAAGAATTACAAAGAACAATGAAACAAAAAATATACCGGAAATAATTTTTGGCGCAGTGCGTTTAGTTCCAGTTTTAACGGCCCCATAGTAATGACGTGTCTGGAAAAAAAACACCCACAGTACTGTACTTGCAAAATTAAAGGATTCAGCATTTTTTTCTTCATTCTATTCAAATTCCAGATTTTCGATTGTCTACTATTCTGTTCGCTGTTGGAGATTTGTGGTGTTGTCCATTTTTCGTCAAACGTCTCGCATTCTTCCGTTTTACCAAATACAACCAGAAATTTGATGCAACCATTACGTTAAAATACATTTTCTATGGCCTTATGACCATCTTCTACAGCTGAATGAAGATCAAGCGTAACCAATTCATGCTTACAAATTTCCTAATATCTAAAATTCGCACAATGGGAAGATGGAAGAATTTCCAAACCCACAGCAAGACATGAACCCGCATTCCTGGCCGATCCAAACAGGTTCATCAGAGTATGAAAATATCCATTTTTGTTAATGTCTCATCTTTATTGCCTATTGGTTTTGTTGGAGCACAGCGTTCTAATTATGTCTAGATTCTTGTGACCATTTCTCGCGACTAGATCTTAACGAATGTGTTGATCTTATGAATATATTCAGTTGGATGGGTTTAATAAATTGGCCCATGCAATGTAAAACATATAGGTACTGCTGTGAGGACGGGTATACATAGCATACGGAATTATTGACACGAAGCACTAGAAATGAAAAATCTCCGATTTTCGAAATCTCTTCACCGATTACCACGCATATCGGCGATAAAATAAAATTACACCGTGTTTTATACACACTGATGCCTATTTGATCTAAGAGCTCTCCAGGGTATTGAGAGAACTGGGTTAGCATATCGATGATACTTGCAAATACTCGATACAGGAAGGCGTATTTGAAATTTGGCGATGAAAATCATAAAAATATTCATCGATAGATGTCTTTTTTTCACAAATCTCTAATAGTACCTACAGTAAATTTATACATCACCGTATGCGTTAAATCCGGTAGTTCTGATTTTTTGCAGACTTATTAACGATTTTGGCCTGATGAATAATCCAAGTTTGTGACCACGAGCGCCGAACGTAACTTTGTCAAAATCGAATAAAACCTCGAAAAATCGTTATTTTTTCAAATTTTAGACAATTTAAAAAAAATCTTTTAAGGACGTTTTTAAGAGACATTAACAAATTTTTGTTTGACCATTTGGATATAGTCATATCTTGTCGCCAAATACATGACAGCAGTCGCAGTCTTTAAATTTGGTTGCTCTCTTGTTCTCAATAATTTCCAACTTTTATCTCTATATTTCATTAATTATTAAGTATCTATTTGTTGCATACATGAGATTTTTCGACATGTTGAACATGTCGAGAATTCTCATGATTAGAAGTTTCGGAGACTTAAACATTACCACCTAATGGTGAACGTTGTTAACGTAAAGTGATCACACTAAGCCAGCCTTCGAAATAACAGTAGAAGACGGTCGTAAGCCTGTAGTGGTTTGTTATCAGTAATGAATTGTTAGAGTAATTGTTTGTTTGATAACTCGTTTTTAAAGGTGACTAAATTTGCTACAATATGACACTAGAATAATAATTGTCTTTGTAAATCCAATAGTTTCCGAGATTAAGCCTTTCAAAGTTTATCATTTTTTTCGAACTTTGTCAGTGGTAATTGGAACTTCATCCCGCTAGAATTATTCGAGTGACATCTAAAATATTGCAAAAAATCGCCAAGTTCGAAAAAAATGAAAACATTTTTTTTTTCAATTTATCATTATACCCATTCAATATACCTACTTCATTGGTGACCCAGCGGTTACAGCGCCGGCTTTCGTACTGCGGACGTCGTGGTTCGATCCCAGGTGCCGACCATCTTCCTCTTTCACGACACAAGCTTTCAGTAGCTTACTGTGAAAGAGTCAAGGAGTGTATTTGTGTTCACTTTGAGTGAGCCCAGATTCATTTTACAAAACAAAAAAAAAAATATTGTAGGATAACGTCTGTCGGGAAAGTTTGTTTTGTAGCAAATCTATTAGTATAAAAAATATTAAGAGTGATTATAATTAGCTTATCGTACTAATGAAAGTCGGCAGATTAAAAATCTCTACAAAAATAATAACATCTTAAATTTCAAGTAGGTATTTTTCATTCGAAAAAGGAAAGCTCTTCAACGGGAGCCGTTTTATAAGCGTTTCAAGTGCTTTTCGTAAACACATTTTATCCTCGAAAAATTTCGATATTTGAAGCGTGGGATTTATTTTTTAATGGCCTTTCGAATTGATTTGGAAAAATATTACTCGTAAAATATGTTATGTACTTATAACTTGTTGAATAAAATTATTTTTTGTGCGTAATCATACCGGAACTTTTTCGGGATATGCAAGAGGTACTTCCGTTTTATTAAAAAGAAAGTTCTTAGTAGTTCGTAGTATAATTCGTAGTAGCACAAAGTGAAGACTCTCTCAAAGTTATTACTCATAGTGTCATAGTATATGGAATATACATGAGTCTTGTGATCGGATTTAAAAAAAAAAAATAGATTTCGCTGAAATTAATTTTCTCGACGTTTTCGAGGGTGTAGATTCCAAAAAAGCATTTTTTTTTTCAAAAATTTCCGCGTACGCGTACACCAAAAATGTGTGCGCACCCATAACTCATAGTAATTCTTATCCGATTTGATTGAAATTTGGTAGAACGGTTAGCCCCTCGATGTAGATGAGCCTTCGGGGCAACCCTCTTAAAGTATCCAAAGAAAATTTCACTTGTTCTAGAAAAAGGGCTAAAAAAGAAAAAAAATGTCTTCGATTTTCATAAAATTGGGTATACGGGTTGGTCTTATGCTCCTTCACAAGCACGTAAAATTTGAGGTCCGTAACTTCAGTGGGTCCCCCTTAAAGTATCGATTAATATTGAATATGTAGTTCTAAAGCGTATAATAATTGTCTTCTGGCTGTTATAATATACTATGAGTTCTGGGCTACCCTAGGTTAGCAGCTTTTTTATTTTTACATCAGGGAAAATGTCGGGTTAGTGCGAACACTTAGGTATAATTCGAGATCGCCTGAAGAGATTCTTCCGATGCTCGATTGGAATCTTCTCCGCTCCGGTTAACAGAATAATTAAAAATTCGAAAAATGGATATCAAATAATATAATATTAAAGTTAGTTTTGAACGGATTTACTGACAACAACGCCATCCGTGAAAATTTCCATAACAACACAATTTTTATTTACTTGACAATTAATAATTGAGTTTCAAGACATATAATTTCTTTCGAGCTTTCAGAAACATTTCAAACATGTTTTAAACGTATCTTTGTATAAATTACAAAATCAATATTCGTAATAAGGGCTTGTCAGGACAACGTCTGTCGGAAAAAACTAGTTTTTATATAAAGAGATTGACGGTGGCAAATAGAACTCGGCTTTAGAATCTTTTCTTATATGAATTCTTTCGAAAAAGATTAAAATATGGATAAAGAAATAAAATTTCAAACAAGAGTATCTCAATTTTCTCCCCTCTATCAAATAAAAAAAAAGGAAAGAATACAAGCAAACAAACATGTCGGAAAACATTTTTTAAATAGGTCAACACTGTACGAAACAAATTGGTATCAAAATATATGTAAATGGGATGAGGAAAGAGCCATCTATCCATCCGCCCGCACATTACGGCGTACGCACGATCTTGATACGGAACATTGAATGTAAACGAATATGAATATTAATAGGATGTACGGTTCATAATTCCACGAGTCATATTGTGAACGGCGTCATAATAAAATTTTCAAATTCATTCGAACGTTTTTGTAAACTGTACTCCAAGTACCTGTTTTAATTGTCACTATTCACACTAGTAAAAAACATTCTACAATGATGTTTTGTGTTGTTATGTATTATATTTTCATATAGAACATTTAACACGACACATGTGACTCAAACCATACTAAATATCATATGAAACCGATTTTTTTTCTATGGCGTCACAACGCAAAACAACACAATAGTTATGTTCTGCCTTTATTTTACGAAAGTATACCTCAATTATTATTAATTTGTCATTTTCGAATCCATTCGATGAGTTGTTATGGCGTTGCTAATTATGATAAGCATGATCGAGGTCTATGGGAGGAATTAGCCACCGAAAGAAGGCCTTCCATGTCAAACGAACCTTCTTGCCAAAATTCGGGCAAAAAAAAAACTCCGAAGGTCCGAGACTGGCCCAATTCGATGCGACCTCACGCCTCGAACAGGTACCAAAAAGGGGGCCGAAATTCGGCTATCAAATATAGTGTATATAGACAAACGGAAAAGGTTCCTGATGGTGTACAGACTACAGGGGCTGAAAGCTATATTTTAACTATCTAACTCTTGACTCTAAATACCTAAACGTACTTCCGACAGAGACTCAAAATAGGACAGGATTTTACTACGCGAAAATTATGCCACGGCTCTAGCTACAGTCAAAACGATCCTGCCTATTAACAATGTTAATGTCTACCTCGCGTGCATTTAATTATTATCGATCTCACTATCAAAATAACCGTTCAGTCACTTTACCGGCGAACTAATTAACCTTCTAGTCGAATTACCGCGGGCTGTCATAATACCGCAAGTTTTCCTCATTAGAGTTCCAAATCGCTCAACTGCTTCGGTCTTAGCCCGCGACCTTTTCGCCAGTGAAACTCATGAACTGAGCTGAAAAGCGTCCAAATCAGCCACAGCCCATTCTCTTGGAGAGTCATGTGAGGTATATCTTCAGTCCACAGCCCTCCTGACATACTAAATATTCTTATAAGGACTCCGTAACTTTAACCTTAATAGATTTACAACGGCGCGTGTATAATACCTAATCTATCTTATGCGCGGGCAATAACAAGCTCAGAATATCATAACATCGCGACCGGATATTCATAACAAAATTACTCTCTCGGGGAAAACACCGATGTACCTACTTTGACAAATGAAAATTCTACACTGAGCTTACAAGAAGGTTCTAAATATGAAATTCCTTACCAGGTTCAAAAATAAACATTAAAGATAGGTCACACCACTGGTATCGGAAAATGGGGTAACCCGCGAATGACAGATAACAATTCGCGACGTGTGTTTGACAGGTGACGTGTGAAAACAATACAGGTAGGTACATGCTGCAATACAATAAATCCATTGGCACACAGAGATCACAAATATTCAAAAATATGCCGTATCGCGTCGGCCATATATCTCTCATCTAAAACCACATCGAGCAACTTGCTCATAAGCATGCTTGGCGGGGGCAACCAAGCAACAAACAAAATACAGCATAAAAATATATCTCTGTGCCCTATCATCGTCCTGGGGGTAGCTGCCAGCGACGAAACAAAAACACTCTAATAAAAATATGGTCACTCACCCAAAATTCCGCATACCTTCAAAATAAGAGCACAAAGCACCAATAATAAAGCACGTCACATTCATAGTTGGAAGTTGAATTATCACGCGGGCTGTCCAATCTAACGATCCGCCACGCATCCTCCCTCATGGTTAGCCCAGTCAAACAATAAATAATATATTATAATAATTAAACAGAAGGCTTAATCCAAAACCGAAGATTCTAAGTTTTATCAAACGCGAGTTTATCAAATGTGATAGTTTAACCTCCAAAGATACACATCAATCAAGTCGCACGCAAATCCCGTATTAATAACAACACACTCGGACACACCCCGGTAGGTACATAATATGTACAATTGAAATATGCGAAGGATATTAAAAATTACTCAAACACTTCAACACAAAATTTATGAACGTCTCCCATCGGAGCGTGGATCTAGACTAAACTTCAAAAAAACTATTTGTCCTATCGAGGGCCAAATATACTATCTCAAAACAAAGAAGCCTTGCCTTCTCTACTAATCCCTTTAAACAATCAAATTTTTAATGGTTTCCTGGACGTACCTTCAGTGCGTAAAAATTCCGAACTGTCTAATCCGGCATAAACAAACAAGCCACTGTTTTTCAAACTGTTTACCATCGCGCTCCCAAACTTTCAAATAATGACTTAACAATATTTTGAATAGCAAGATATGAATAAATCCCTCACATCAATTATGATGGATTGAATTGAATTGAATGTCACATTTTTTACTTTTATACTACATTCTTCTCATCCTTGAACGTTTGTACTAGAATGTAGTAGAAATTCAGTAGAGATGAGAGCTCTACGAAGAATATGTGGAAAGACGCTGTGGTATATGGAAAGAAATGACGATGTTATTAAGGAATGTGGTATGGATGTTAGTGTTGTGACAAAGATGAAAGTCAATAAACAAGAATGTATGCCAAGAGAATTTATAGGCTGAAAGAAATGAAAAGAGACCGAGAATGACGTGGATGGAATACATCGATTCTCTCCTTAAAAGAAATACAGGTCAAAAGTAAGAGAAATGGGAGAGGTTGTATGAGAAAATATTGTAACTCAAATGCAACTTGCGTACGCCGTCTGGTTGAAGAGTAACGAAATAGTAAGCACTGCAAGCGACCTTGCAGCCCTGCGCAGTTTGTTGTCAGTAGAGCATGTGTTTATCAGTAGGTACCTACACTTAGCTTAGTCCAAGTTCCAACTTCTTCCGCCTACAACTTGCTGCAGACCTTCTTGATTTTGTTAGGTCATGACAACGACTACCAGCGCTTCTACGAATAGTGGGAACAACGTTTTCATGTGTGTGTATCCGCCCAAGGCTTTATTTTCAG
This sequence comes from Mystacides longicornis, assembly GCA_963576905.1. Lineage (NCBI taxonomy): Eukaryota > Metazoa > Arthropoda > Insecta > Trichoptera > Leptoceridae > Mystacides > Mystacides longicornis. The sequence continues at coordinate 24,704,963 of OY756437.1, forward strand.
TGAGACATATTAATTATTTAGTTTTACAATTTGTTTTGATCAGTTGTCAAATTAATGCTTCTCATTTATTTCGGCATAGCATGTGGGTTTCTAAAACAAAAGTAAAAAAAAAACACATTTTAAAATATAAATATTTTGTGTCGTATTGAGGATCATAATAAACTGCCCACAAAATCAATCGCATGAATTTCCTACTACACTTCGTATATTCATGAAAATCTTTATCAATTTAGTAGTTGCATATAGTCGACTCGTACTTGGAGCACTGTGTTGCCACTAGCAAAAAATAAAATATAACAAAATGTCAATAAACATAATTGAATTACGTATTTTATTTTAAAATGGATAGTGGTCAGTGTACTAATAATAATAATAATTCTCGATTGAAACGTAATATATTATTTATCTATGGATCACGGTACCCTCATCACAAATTATTGTCTGTGGTTCGTCCAATTTTACGCGTATACAGTTTCAAACATTCGAATAAACGATACTTTTTTTCCGCTAAAACTGTCAAATTATTTATTCGTTAATTTGATTCTACGCAGTTTGAATTTATAGATACCGATTACATTATATTTCCACAAACAAAAAGTATTTATTTAAAAAGTACTTGTGTGTTTTCGAATGCTTTTATAGTTCACAAAAAAATCCATTACCTATATGGAACTAGCATTCCCGGCAGACGTTGTCCTGTAGGATCCTAACTGTGAATATTGAATTTAATTTGCATAAAAATAAATTAGTTACTTTTATTCAATGTAATTCCCACGGATGAATCTGTTTTAAACCATTTATTTTCGATTCGGATTCTATCAATCGCATAAACTGCTATACAATTGACAGTTTTTCAATATTGAAATTCCAATTTAATTTCTAAATTAGAATTATGAAATAATATATTGTAAGAAGCACTGAGAAGGTTACCTATGTAAAGTTTTCTGAAATTATCTAATGTCCTACATCACTACATCAAGTCTTCTCTACACAGGTGTCAGGTAGATATTCCATAACCAGAGCTAGAGAAATAAAAGTCCGCTTCTGAAGCTCCCTGCATGTAGAACTAAGGCAAAAGGCACCCTGAGGTTGCCTGATATCAGGGAGTCACCGTTTGTCACTAACCTACCAGTTAGTCATGCATACTTCGGCACTAGTCGAATGACATGTTCGATTGGAGTGTTTTGAGCAGAAAGATTTGGCTTATTTGAACGTATGTTTTATATCTCTTTTTTTTTAAGTCTTATCTTACAGATTTTGTCACAGAGTTGTATTTTCATCCATTTTTGTCTTTCTAGATCGAGTATCTACATAGATTCCAAAAATCCTCTCTAAGCAACCTTGTAACTTTAAAGTTATGTTTACAAAATTAACTTAGTATACCAGTTACAAAGCAAAACGTAATGTGAACCTTTGATGTTCGAATTTTTCGTTTTTCTAAAAGTAGAAAGTTATTTTCGGATAAAATTAAAAATGCCGAAACAAAATAAAAAAAGTTCGCAAATTATTAATAATATTAAAATGTTTAAAATTGGTTTTCGAAAATAAAAACATTTTTATCCATCGTGACGAGCCTGCCAGGAAAGTGAGGGTGGATTGCAGAACCAACAGCTTCGAGGAAAAGTTGGGGATGATGGACATCCGGGGTTGTTTGTTGGAAGCTGTAGATAAGGGATGATTGTGGACTCCGTGTTCATAATTTATTTTACCCCCGAAATTTCCAAACAAGACAGAATTTGACGCTTGTCAAATGCTGTTCTGTTCTGTCAAGGGTACGTAACCACGAAATATTCCAATTTAAAAATAATAATGAAAATTGGGGTAAATATTTCTAAATTTGTGTCTTTCAATACTTCTTCCACATCAAAACAGTCGCAGTCTTTAAATTTGGTTGCTCTCTTGTTCTCAACAATTTCCAACTTTTATCTCTATTTTTCATTTTATTATTAAATTTCTACTTGTTGCATACATGAGATTTTTCGACATGTTGAACATGTTGAGAATTCTCATGATTAGGAGTTTCGGAGACAAACATTACCACCTAATGGCGAACGTTGTTAACGTAAAGTGATCACACTAAGCCAGCCTTCGAAATAACAGTAGAAGACGGTCGTAAGCCCGTAGTGGTTTGTTCCATTTAAAAATCGAACATTATAGTAATGAATTGTTAGAGTCATTAGTTGTTATTTTTTCTTCAAAACAAACACATTAATATTCGTTTTAACATTTTTTTATTATTTAAAACAATTTCAATCCGCACACTTCACGATGATTTAATTAATTAAGTTTAAAAAAATAATAATAATAAAGCGGTGAGGTTCGCCACCCAGCATGTCATGTCACAAAAGCGACGCGCAAATACGAGCGGTCGAGTTTAAGTACGGTGTAGGATAAATAGGTGCTGGTATAATTAAAGTTATTGATATTATGAATGAAAATGACTTGATGTCGATTGGGAGAAGAAATGTGTATTAATAGGAAAAGAGTTGAGGTCCATTCTCTCTGCCTCCCCCGTAGGGAAAGAAAGGAGTGTGTTCTTATTGGAATACCTACTCGTCGTACACGGTCCCGTTTGGTGTCGGGACGCGCTGCTAACGACGGCTTCTTAATTAAAGAATTTTCTCCGTCGCCGGATACCAATTTTCGCCAAGTACCTCATTTTTCTTTATTATAATTAGGTAGGTAACACCATACTAGCTGTTTTCCCCGTTGACTGCTTTATATCCATAGGGAATGGAGTTTCTAACAAGCGTAGATTTATTGAAGTAATTGGTAATCATCGGTGCTGACGATCCTCCTTCATTGAAGATGACTGATTGTGCGTGATCCAGTTATTTTAATTCCCCAGCGTTAAAAATTGGATCAAATAGGCCTCTTATAATGTTGGTATAGAACAAAAATCTTTAATTTGTTTAGAAATTCGCTACAAAATTCCAACTAATTCAGTCAGTACTGTGCGCCTACAAATAATAAAAAATGTCATTTCCTTCGCTTTAGTCATTTACTGGAAAATAATTAAACGATTGTTTTACAGTTACAGTTTTGAAATTTTTGTTTCAAACACCTGCTGTTCTTTTCCAGATAAGGATTGTGTGGACTTTGAAAAGCCTTTGATACAGTGTTTTATTCGTTGGATTCATAACAATCTTCGTCTTGTTGACTTAAAATGTCGTTGTATTTGAACATGCTTTTAACCATCTCGCGTGCATCTTTGTTGTGAAGAATTATTTTTCAAATCTTTGGGCTGTATCAAAACAATCATAATATGCGATAACAATTACTATTACAAGATGTGAAGAAGTGGTTGGTTATACCTTGCGGTTCAGCCACCGTTTTCTATTATGAAGTCGTTGGTTCAATCGCTGGTGACAAAACCCTCTTTTTACCCAATAAAACCATAGGTATCTTTAAAAGATGCCAAGAGTGTATTTGTGTTCAATATCACGAACCCAGATTCATTTCGTATCACTAGCATGCCAAGGTGCCGTGATACAAACTGACGATTACCAAACATCCTCTTTATATGTGAGTTAGTTGAAGTGTTATTTTTTTTTTTTGTTTTTGTTGAGGCCTTCCACCCGATATCGAGTGATTGAAGTGTTATTGAAATTATCTAATGATTGAAGGGGTGTCTTTAAGAAGAACGCTTACAAAGTCTTTTATTTGGTCAAAAATCCCGTCTCTTATTTCATTTATTTTTTTCCATGCATTCCTTGCCGTCCAAACGTGATGTCTTTTTAGTTTTTATACATTCAGATTCTAAATATTACCTACGTTTTAAGACGGCGGTTATTAAGATCCTAATGGATGATTCATATCATCGAAATTTAATTTTGCCATTCTGGACTGAAAATTTAAAAGCTCAATTATTATTCTTAATATAATGTATGCGAGTAAAATGTGGACTTCATTCAAATGAGATGATGGAGCTAGATTTAATCGAGGATAGACGGACCAGCGTATCATTGGACTGCTTCTAGTCTATTGTTCTAACAACGAGCCATCTACTATCAGCAGTAGATCTATATATTTGATATCATTAGCGATCCATTACTTAAGTATCGATCTCCATTCTTGTATGTCCGCATCCAGCGGTACGGCGAGGAGGCGCGATGTGATAGTGAAGATATGGGATTAGCCTCTGTCCTAGCTGGTCGCATGATCGTACGATTGCGATGATCGTATGAACGCGTAAATAAATAAGTGATCGCACGATGAAAAATTGTGTGTCCTTACTGCCATCATATTTATTTATTTATTTATTTAATCATTGTCACATCAAATTCATACATATTATACAGTTCAAAACAATAATACACGTCAGATACAAATAAAAAAGAAAAAAAATTGCCGCCTCACTAGGTGTGAACCTGTGTTGAGGCTAGCATGCATATACGACTAGGCACATTAAGACACAACAAATCTTTGGAAAATAAAATTAAAGAACAAGATGATATTAACAATGATAACAAATTACAATAATAGTATTAAAATGCAATAACAGTTATAATTTACAATAACAATAATATGTTTCAACAATATAAATTAAATACAATAGCAATAACAAATTACAACAATATAAATAAATTGCAATAACCTTAATAAATTACAAAAAACAATAATAATAAAATACAACAATAATAATAAATTAAAACGGGACAGTTGCACAATTAAGCATACAAAGAAATCCAAAAGAATATTTAAAGTATACAAGAACAAAATTAATTATAGAGCCGCGGGCTGTCAAAAATTAATAATAAATAAAATAATATTAATAATAATGTCAAAATATAAAATGTCAGAACACAAGAAAAAAAAAAACGAAAACAACAATAACAGCAGCAGTTGAAGTAAAACAAAATGCACAGCAACAATAAAAAGGCAATTCAAAGCATATATATATGTCAAAAAAAAAAACAATTAAATTTACAAAAAAAACAATTAAAAAATAAAGACATAAAATAAATGGTCAAAGGCATAACACAAACAAGCTTAGAACCAACACAGAACAGAAACATACAATGTACTCTCACATTAACAGCACCCACAGAGCACAGCCACAGCCTCCACAGTCAAAGAAAACCCTCAGCCCACACCAACGCCATCATGAAACCACCCAAACAAACCCCATCGACAACCTATACAATCCTTCTGAAAATCATATCAAATACAACGTCCCTGCTCACAGTAAGCAACCATACTCTTATACACTTTTTAAACTCGTTTACACTCTGTATACTTCTCAAAGTAGGGTCCAACCCATTGAACAATCTGGGAGCTAAAAAGTGGCCGGATCTGAATCCCAGAGCACTGTGTACTGATGGTACCGCAAGGAAACCCTGCACAGCAGATCGAGTTCTTTCCCCTGTCACTCTCGTCAGTTGGCCAATTCCCTTATGTAGTCTACATAACACCCTCAAAACAAATATCTTTCTAACCTCAAGTATACCATTTTCAATGAAGGCTGACTCGGTCTGACTAAGGAACCCCATACGGTTCATGACTCTTATAAGTGCTTTTTGTGCCACGTTAACTGAATATAAATGAGAATCGGCTGCTGCACCCCAACACTCAATACCGTAGGATATGATGGATTCACAGAGAGCAGAGTAAACCATCCTCAACACCGTCCCGTCCAGCACATCCCTAATTCGTCTCATCACGTGTACCAGACGACCAAGTCTAGATGTAAGACCATTAAGGTGCCTATCCCATCTCAAATGACTATCAATCGTTAGTCTCAAGTATCTTATACTATCACATCTGGCTATATCAGGACAAGTACAAAGCCGAGCCCCACCCCCACAGGAGTGCAGGCGTATTCTCCGATCAAGGATAGGCTGACCAGCCGAAGTAAGGGAAAAGGCCATACATTTTGTTTTCGAGTCATTTAGGGTTAGTAAATGACGCCTCAACCAAGCTCCAACCCTATTGAATTCCACTTCTGCAATCCCATACACCTCCGACCAAGACTTCCCACGAAACAATAGAACCGTGTCATCAGCAAATACAATGACTCTTCCCCTTAATGCCAAATTGCAAAGGTCATTTATGTAGATCAGGAACAGAAGCGGCCCCAACGTGGAACCTTGGGGGACACCACATGTGACTTCGAGGAAATCACTTAAATGATTCCCAATCCTAGTTCTCTGGGACCTGTTTCTCAAATAACTAACAAAAAACTGATGAGGCAAACCCCTGATCCCAGCAAGCTCCAGCTTCCTCAGAAGGATCGCGTGCGACACCGTGTCGAAAGCCTTAGACCATGATATGATCGCTCGTCCACTTTCCTCGACAACGCAAACAAATAAACATGAATGTTAGTAAGTAAGAACATTTGCCAAATATATAGGTGTCGTACTACATATCGATACAACAGAGCAATACAAGCGACGCGCACACATTTCAAACCAAGGAACCAATCGGACGATCGAATTTACGTCTGTCCAGTTAGGACACGTTCAAATGATGTTATATTTTTTACCGGGACGTCCGCGTTCATGCGATCGTGTGATCATGCGACCAGCTAGGACAGGGCCTTAAACTTATCTAAACGTACTTCGATATGGTTAAAATTTTTGGCAACTCAATTCTCTTAAAACCAAGAATTGATTATTTATAAGGATTTATCATAAATTAACTAACTTTCATGGAAAAAAAATTGCCCGTTTATTGAGAATTCTAATTTGAATATCGTTAAATAATATTCGAGGTTCGAAGAGTTCTATAGCGAGATATCCGCTCCGAGAGAAGAGTTGAGTTGGGGGGAAGGGGGGGGGTCTGAAGGACAGGAAATTGCCGTTTCGTTGAATTTCAATGAAATTCGGGAGCTATTAAAGTCTTAGTGTAGAACCTCTAAAATGAGATTATTAAAATTGTGTGCCGATTATTATTGTTTGTATCATTATAAATACTACAGTCTGGTGATGGTAATACGAGTACTTCTCGAGTATTAACTGAAATATAATATTAAAGTTAATACGGAACGGATTTTCTGTGACGCCAACGCCATCTATGAAAAATTCAATAACAACAAAATTATTGTTTATCTGACAACCATTGACATTAAAAATGTTGTTACACAGATTTTTTATGGATTTTTTTCGAGCATTCAGATTCGGATTCAGATCAGATTAAGATTCAAATATATTTTAAACGCATTTTTGTACTAATTAAAAATTTGAAATCAATACTCACAGTCAGGACTACAGGCAACGTCTGTCGGGAAAGCTAGTTTTAGTATAAAAGTTTATTTTTATTAATAGTCTTTATCATGATCATGCGGTCATTTTAGACTTTATTTTTAACCCGTTTCTTTTTAAGATTGTTTACCTAGAGTTCAATTTATCTATCTATATTCTCAAGGTGCCCTCCCCCATAGAATAAATATTCTGATTGACCTGAGACTATATTATAAAATAGGGTTCTTTATCTCTAATCATTTAATTTGAAAGAGGTTTTGATCCGTAATGCAGGCTATTCAGCACCTAATAGGTATATTTTAAAATATTCTATATGAATCTAGACATAATTAGAACGTTGTGCACCAACTAGGCCAATAGGCAATAAAGATGAGACATTAACAAAAATGGATATATTCATATACTGGCGCCAAATACACGACAGCAGTCGTATTCTTTGAATTTGCTTGCTCTCTTGTTCTCAATAATTTCCAACTTTTATCTCTATATCTCATTGATTATTTAATATCTACTTGTTTTGTATACATGGGATTTTTCGACATGTTGAACATGTCGAGAATTCTCATGATTGGGCGTTTCGGAGACTTTTAAACATCACCATCTAATGGCGAACGTTGTAAACATAAAATGATCACACTAAGCCAGCCTTCGAAGTAACAGTAGAAGACGGTCGTAAGCCCGTAGTGGTTTGTTCTATTTAAAAATCGAATATCAGTAATGAATTGTTAGTTACATATTATTCGTAAATAAAAAGAGGTTCTGGTAACTACGGATGACGATATAAAAATGGCTGACTGGATCACTGGTGCTATTGAGTTGATATTATGTAGTAATTAAGAGCTTTTGATTTTTCATGCAAATTAAACGTAAGGCTAATAACCGTGATCACCACAGCAAAAACCATAATGCAGCCAGGAAATCTTCGCATCTCTCAAATTACTAGATACCTTTCATTCTTTCGCATTCATCACAGCTATGTAATCAGATCTTGAGCCTGGCTAGCCCATCCATGAGATATAAAACTGTAGGGCAAGACACAAAAAAGACGCGGAAATTTTGAGATCAAAATGAATCTTTAACTGTTCGAAACAAGTATGCCAAAATCCATCTCTGGTAAAGTTCTCTGAACGCGTTATTGATAAAAGAAAATCTGATTCTACAAGATTGATTACCCGAGGTTCTTTTACGAAATTGCTTAGCCCTTTTGCTCAATTCATTTTAGAATCGAAAGTTCAAAATGTGTTGCCGAACCATCTGTCCCGTACATCACTAAAATCGATTTTTCTCAAACCATTGTACTTCCCTTTTTGATAAAGACAGTTTATCAAGAGTTTATTAAATGTTATTATAATATTTGTATTGAATTTTTGGGGAAGAAAATGGAAAAAGGAAAGGGTTGGCAAAATTAAGAGAGTGCTGATCACCAGTGTGTCACATTAATTTATATTTTTCTTTCACTTATTTGGGAACTCTATCCTGGTTTAGTTATATTTTTTACGCATTTTGGTAAGTTCCTTTTTATTGTGATAATAGTGTTTTGAAAACCTCAGATGTTCAATTGATGACTTCCCATTAACTTTTTTGGCCAAACCCGAGACTATGAAATCGATTCATTCATACTACGTAGAGTCTATCAATCATTGATCAGAAAAAATATCTTCAATTGAATTTCTCTATTTCACCATCTTAGCCATATGGTTTTTTAATCGCATTTTTTTTCTTAAATACCTTATTACGATATGCAAATATCTCAATTTCTAATAGCGTGCTTTTACAATAAAGTTCATACACAAGGACCAGACTAAGACCCCTGTGGTACTCCCGGCTTAAATTTTGATGAAGGATGAGGAACGATTAATTTTATATATGAGTGTGTGAAAACGCTTCCACCTCCTTGCGTATGGGATATTATAATAGGGATCATGCTTAATACTTGACAATATGTCGATATACACGTTGGGATCAAAAAGTTCCCGTGTAACTTTGATGGAGCAATATTTCACAATAATAATGGAATACTCAAATACCCCCAAAGCTACGGTGAAAAATCAGGAAAGGCAGGAAAAAATCTTTCATCGGTAAGGGCAAGAGTCACAAGATTTGTTTATCGTATAACTGATTTGACATATTAATTGTGGGCAAAATGAGGCTATTTATATCTTTTAACAGACACATATTGCTCTTTTTTTTTTGAAAAGAAGGTCAAGTTTCTTTTCGTCTTGTGTCACCGTGACCAGAATAAGTCTAAGTCCTTCGATATTACAACTCAGATATGAGCCACGTTGCTCACAATCTGTCTCGTTAAGAGTAGTCGTGCCTTTTCAAGATTTTAGTAGTGGCCTTCCAAGTACACGGGTTGTTTTGTGTGCCAGTGAATTGCAGAAGAAGAGGATGTGAATGTACGTTTCATCTTCCCCTGAGCAGAATCTACATACAGGCCGGGGTGTCTGATAGTCCACTTATAGACATATGCCTCCTCAGTCAGCAGTGGCGACGGAGAATCAAATCAAACCGTATGCTGGACGAAAAGTAAGGAAATCCTACACGAAATCTGAGAGAGTCTACCTAACTACGTAAAATCAGACGTAGATTTGGGATGATCTCAAACTTTAGGATCCCACTCCCTACACACACAACACTAAGGATGGTTTCTGGGACCCGGGATTACGTTCAATTGTTGAGACGATAATATCACGGGGTCAGAGGATGTACCCTCCTTATATTGTCGTTATCATACTTAACTACGCCCGACCCACCCCTCCAGGATGAGGATAAGACAGAGATGAGGATCTCGGCATATGTTCCCTAATATAATAATGGAGTATATTATCCATATTTAATTACAACTGTTATTGTCTTTAGATAAGACTCTTCTATTATTATTTTGTAGTTGTGCTTGTCTTGCAGAATTAGGACTTTCTGAATATTGCGTCTTATTTCAAGTGTTATTATTACTCAAGGTTTTTGAGTAGGTATTTGTGATAAAAAAAAGATTGGCGGAATGGATCCATCGTCGCAATATTTAAAAAGGGGGACCCCCTTGAATGCGGAAACTACCGTGGAATTACTCTGCTGAGTGTTCCCGGTAAGGTATTATCTCAGATATTACTACACCGCATTCGGGGGCCTGTCATGGCTGTCCTGAGAGAGCAACAATGCGGCTTTGTACCTGGCAGGTCCTGCACGGACCCAATTTTCTGTGCCAGGTGCATCTTTCAGCAGTGCAAGGAGTTTAACTCTCCAGTCGCTTGTTGCTTTATAGATTTTGAAAAGGCCTTCGACAGCCCACATAGACCATCGATATGGAAAATTTTAGCTCTGTACGGTATACCTCCGAAGATAGTTAAAATGGTGCAGTCCCTGTACGAAGACTCCGAGTGTAGCGTGAAAACGCCAGGTGGTCCTACTGAAGCTTTTAGGATCACCACGGGAGTCAGACAGGGCTGCGTACTGGCTCCTTTTATATTCATAATTGTCATGGACTTCCTGTTGAGAAAGTCCATGCAAGGAGCAAGAGGTATACCGATAACACAGAGAGATGGTCTAATGGGCGAACTGTGCGATCTGGAGTACGCGGACGACCTAGCGTTGTTCAGTACGACAGTGGAGGAATTACAGCGCAGTGTTTCAAGACTCTGCGACGAAACAGCACGCCTCGGCCTTCGAGTCAATGCCAGTAAAACGGAGCTCATGGCAAATAATGCCTGCCCCGATAAACAGCTACCGATAACCATCGATGGTCACCAGGTCTCCCGGGTGGATAAATTTAAGTACCTGGGAGCAACCATTACCACCACTGGTGACCTCGGGGCTGAGCTCCCGATACGTATCGGTATGGCAAGTGGCGCCTTCAACAACATGACCAAGATATGGAAGGCGTCGGCGTTTAGTGTCGAGACGAAATGTAAACTGTTTGATGCGTGTGTGTTGCCCATTCTCCTGTATGGGTGTGAGTCCTGGCACCTGACTCTGGCCCAGGCACAAAAAGTATCTGCATTCGAAACGAAGTGCCTCAGGAGAATTTTGGGTATAAGATGGTACCACCGCATCACGAACGACGCTATACGCCGGCGCACCCAGCGTGAGCCCATCACCTCTACTATTATGTGGAGGAGATGGACTTGGCTGGGACATGTGTTAAGGATGCCGAATGACAGTTGGCCGAGGAGAGCGCTGTTTTTCCTCCCATCAGGGTCCCGGAGACGAGGAAGACCCTCTCATACTGTGTTCCGCTCCTTCGAGGCAGAGCTGAGGAATCTGGACATGGTGTGGGAGGAGGTCATTAACGTTGCGCAGGATCGAGCGCAATGGAGAGCTCTTGTTGCCTCCCTATGCCCCTAATGGGGTCTAAAGGGAGTTTGGATTTGGATTGGATTTGTGATTACGTTTACCTGAATAGGGGTTATATTGTCTGCTTTTCTGATAGTTTTTGAAAGTTCTCTAAGATTTTCTTTCTGGTCATTTTCTTCATGTCTGCAGATCGTGACCTAACGCCAATGTGATCTCTTCATACCAGACAATACCTCTCCAACCCTTCCGGCACTGCGCCGATTGCAGTGTTTCAGCTAACGTTGACCTCAGTGACCCTTGCAGCTCTTCTCCGATGTATCCTCTAAACCTAACTTCAAATTAATAATAACAACTCAGTATTTGTTCACTTTTGGAGACGGGTCTCTTTTTATTTCAATTCGTTTCTTAGTCAACCTCTTCCAATTTATCACGATCTTTTTAATGGGCATTTACTTCTTCTTCATTATTTTTAAAGCTTGTAGTATTTTGCCTCTCCTATTTGTACAGGCACCGATATCTGATCAATAGGTCCCGCATTTGATTCTCGTCTAGCCCTCTAGTTTTGCGTTAGCATCCTATATCTAAATATTTCGTTTGTTCAGGTATCGTCGAATAAAAAATAAATTGCGACTGGCTATGAGTTTCGCCAGCTCCTATACAATAGCATCTTTTGAAGTTTTTTCAATCAATCAATAATAAATAAGAACTGCTGTTTTTGGTCACGGCCTGGAAGTAGAAACAATATGATGGATACAACATTACTGTTATAAAATACACATAGTCAACGGGGGTTATGAAAGGGACAGAACTCTAAAATCCTTACGTATAAAAAAACGCAGCTCAACATTCAAAAAAATTCTTTAGAACCTATAGGCTTTATCCAAATAATATCGTGGAAGTGAGATTGGCTTTCCCTCGGTCGGGGCATATAATGGCGTTGTTATAATCCGAAGGTTCTGATTTTATGGCTGATTTACGATCCGTACCTTAGTCTCGAATAGCATTACAAATGACATCTCCGTTATAACCTAATTTTATGCCTCAGTCGTATTATTTGACATTCGATAGCGATAAAAGAGATACCGGTCCGATGGTAATGGCACCTCGTAAATTTCGGAAATTCGATGTCGTGATGACATAACTATGTGTTATTAAAACACCTTCTTCCTTAACAATATTCTAGGACCTGTTATTTCTGTTGATTGAGAATTATTGGACTGCCAATTGCTGATAAACTATTATATTATTATTTGTTTGATCTTTGTTGTACCTTTCCTTTAAACTTGCTCAATGATACAATATATTGGCTCCAGTGATACAACTTTACCTGTATAGTTCTTACAATTTTGCATTTCGAGTGTGTTATCACTTTAAAATCGTTTTGGAAGAAGCAAAAATATTGGAATTTCAAGATAATCCTCGTCATTCTTTTGGCAGTTGAACACTTAATTTATCACGTGCTGTTTTTAGTAGCCTGTCTTTGAGCATATCCGAAACGGTCAATTTAATATTTTTTGCATTGTTGCTTCTCTTTGGTATTATGATTTTGGGATCATATTCTTCAGTATTTTGCCAAAAATTAATTACAGACCATTCATGTCATTTCATTAAGTCCTTGATGAATCAGCTCTAGACTCTATTGCGTCGTTTCATTTTAGCATAACTGTCATCATATAATTCGATATTACGGCAAAACTTGATTGTCTGCTTTCTCATTTTTCGCATTGAATAAAATCTACGATTATCTGGACTGATCCACTTGGAATCTTTGGCAACAATTTCAAAAGTTTTAGATGTTTTAAGACTTTCTTTACTTGAGCGTTTCGGGTTTAATGCAGTGAAATATACCTTCACTCGTTTATGTCCAGAATTGTTTTTTGCTTGATTATATCATTTATTCGTGATTTTTCTTTTCTATTACAGCCTCAATTGTTTCTTTTGCTTCTCTCCTAATCTTCTCCAGGATGAAGTCGATCTCATATTCGCATGATCGCGCCTTTCCTTACAGTCTTACATATTCGTTTCGTTTTATATTAACATTATAATTTGTTTGAATTCTAACATTAAAACAATTTTTATGTCTTTTTTACGATCACTTTTCCAAGTAAAAGTACCATAACTTCTCTTTTTAATAAGATTTTTTTCTAAGTATTGGAGTTTGTAAGATTCTTATAATATAATAACTCTCTGACAATATGTCGCAGAGTAGATCTGTCCCAATTGACGGAAGATTGTCGCTGGGATACAAACATTATCATATCGCTCCGGCGAGGGACAGAACTCTTCGGAAACTGACATAAAAATGTAAATAAATCGTCTCTAGATTGCGCCATAAAACCGCCGAGTGCACGAGCGGTTGGATGTTTTCGGGGGTAAGGTTTTGCGGGGGATGGGGTTCTTCGGGGTCTTGTAACAAGAGAGTTACATCGGTAAGAGGGTTGTTATATTATGGTGGTAGGAAAAAAAGGACGGATTATTGGGAAATTATGAGTTTTGAAAATCTTAAGAAAAATATTCTTGAATATTATTTATCATGTTTTTCTTGAACTATAGCAATATGGTCTATTGTGAAAGTAAAAGATTTTGTAACGAAAATAAAGGTTCGATCCAGAGATAGCAGAAAGCAACTTTTTCCAGTATAGGATATCCAGTGAGTCATCAACACATTATTATTGGCAACAATCGGCGCGGGGGTTACGTAAACGGACCGAATAATGTACAGAGAGTTCTGAATAATGTACAGAGAGAGGCACTGTGTACTGTGTACCCTTCTGAACTGATTTTCTCTATTGGAAAAAGAAGGGTTTGGAAGACTTAGGCTGAGGTGGAAAACGAAGTGTAGAGGGATGCAGCACAACAGCTACTGGGGGCTGTTGGAGGCGAGCCAAGGTTCGATATGGGCTGATGATGAGTGAGCATCTAAAGCTTGAAAAATCAAACGGTTATTGAAATGCCATCAAATTGCACAAAATATCTCAATTTTAAGGATTACTTAGCTGTATAGACGATGAGAAGGGATGGACTTTTCAACATCATCGAGAACTGTAAATCTAGATGGGAAGAGGTTTCGGACCCAGTGGCTAGCTACTTGCCGTGCATCTCTGGCAAACTATCTGGCTTTGACTAGCCCCGATGATTGTGGATAGCCCTGAGTGTGACTGTGGGGCGGAGGGACAGACTGTTGGTCATATTATTGTGTCCGAATGTGCCCTTAGAGCGTCTGAGGGTGATCCTGCCATGACCCTGAGTGAAACATAATTAATTGTGTAAATCGCCTTTTTGTTATGATGTACTACTGTGACCATAAGATAAATAAATGAGTAGGGATATTGAATCAGCCTTTGCTGATTACATAATTTTATCCATAAGGGGTAGAAGTGGAGCAGAAACAACATATTATTAACCTTTTGGCTACGTACGTCACACTATTGTTATGTTCCAAAATTGAAGAGGTCAGCTGAACGTAATGGCACTTAGCAACAAACATGTCACAATTACATTACTGCATTATGAAAGCGGGTCAATATAGTTTCTGCTGCGCTTTTTGGCACCTTGCCTTCCGCTATCCATGCCTCTATTCTGAAGATAAAAATGTTAAATTACCTAGGTATATCCAGTCCAACGTTATTTGTATTATTTAACTCAGTTTTATTTTATTTTCGATTTGTTTTCTACAACGGTTTCTAACGATCTTAAAACTTTGAAACACGAATTAACGGTGAAAAGTTAGCGATTAGGTTGTTGTTATCCTCAACAACGCAAGAAGATAAAGTTTTTTTTTTGCCGCAGCGCTTTGGTTAAATCTGAAGTTTAACAACGAAATTACATTATTCCTATTTTTTTTTTGTAGAAATTATTCGGTATTTATAAATTATTAGTAGCTTTCCCGACAGACGTTGTCCTGTGGACCCGTTGGTCCTAGCCAGAGGCGGCCCGTTCATTGTGCACTGCGCTTCCAGAAACAAGAATAAACTGATTAAATTATAATAAGATTAAAATATTAATTCTAAAACGTCCATATTTCATTCGTATTCAAAGCTTAGACCGGATCAACGCGAGAATATAATAAAACTATTATATGCGCGCAATTTGGTTGACTTTGTATGAAAATGTTTTAAAACGCCCGATTCCCGAAACGGTGAAGTAAGTGAAATGAGCTACTGTAAGAGTGGCAATTATTACGTATGCTAGAATGAGAGGATGCAGGTGCACTATAGATTTTTTTCATAGCTGATGGCGTTGGCGTCGCAGGGAATCCATTCCATACTAACTGTTATATTATATTATATATTATTACTTATCCATTTTTAAACTTTTTATTGGTTATTCTGTTATCCGGAGTGGAGAAGAATCCAATAAATCAAACATCGGAAAAATCTGTTCTGTCGATCTCGAGTTATAAGTGTTCGCACTAAGCCGACTCTCATTTATGTTATAAGATTTAATCATTGAACATACTTATTTGCCCACTTTTCTAGCAAACAACACTTAAATTTTTTAATAATATATTTTTTTTCTTATTTGTTGCAGGTAAGCGACTGATATCTACGACATTTTCACTTGAAGTAAACGCTTTTACGATAAGTATTAATCTAAAATCATAATACTGATAGTAAAAATATTTACTCTAATAGGCAGAACGTAAGTAGGTAATCCACCAACCAACAAGTAAAATTGAAAAAATTTGAGATTTTTCTGAGTAAGTAGCTACCCAAATTCTTGTCACTATATTCGAGATCTCTGCAACCCACATTTCGGTAGGTACCTACCTACTTCACATTTCAAACTCTGCATGGTTCCCGATGATTTATTTTGACTCAACATCTAAGTGCCTCTCATTTTAGTATTTTCTGCATCTACGTACCCAACATATGATGTGTATCCAAAATTTCTAGCTACACATATAGGTAGGTACTTCAAATTGCGAGCTCCACATCTTGGTACCCCATTTTATCAACAAAAAATCTCGCTACACCACAATTATTTCCCTTCATCTGAGTGACATCAATTTAATCCATACTCGGGTAGGACGTAATAATATTCAAGTCACACATCTTAGTACCCCACATCTTTTAGCCCCACATCTTGACACCCCACATTCAAGAAATCTTGAAAACAATTTAAAGAGTAGGATGAAATTATCATTCTAGAATGAGTTTGCTGCCTAAAAATGATCCCATACGAGGTGACAGTCCGCATAATATTTCGGACAATGTTGTCATAATAATATTCTTACCATTAATTTATTCTCTATGGAAATTTGTGGAGTGTTCCTTATTTCCATTTCTCTTAAAAGCTTTTGTAATCAGAGGGAGGATCTTGTATTAATATGGGGTTTATTCTCTCATCCCTTGGTGGTGGAGGAGAAATTCTGAAAATCAAGTTAGTATACGTACATCAATTTAATAATACATCGAAGAACCACCTATTTTCATAAGTAAGTACACCAAAATTTCGTATCAAAAAAGGTTTCTTTACATTAATTTTGCCAGGAGATTCTGATGAATTTGGATATAATTTTTTTTACCCATCACGCCATGTCCCGAAAGGGTAGGCATAGGATGGACCTCCACTCTTTTTCACACAAATTTCATACGCTTCTTTCACTGACATAACATAAATCTCATGCAGCCTCTCCTATTTTCTTACTTCTGACCTGGTATTCCTCGAGGACGGAATGTGTTCGATCCACGTTATTTTCGGACGATCACGCCTTCTTCCACATTTTTATTCAGTCTTATAAATATTTTTTTACATTAATTCTTTTAACACGCCCAAACCATCTCAACTTATTAATTTTCATATTTTTAACATCTTGCTTCCATACCTCATTCCTTCCTAATATTCTCATTTTTTTACATATCTCACGTAGTCTTTCACATATTCTGCGTTGAGCTGTCATCTCTAGTCACTAGTGCATGTTATACTATCTAACTGTTTTTTGCCCATTCTACGCTGATGAAATTTGGTAGCTAAAATCTCTTCACCACTTTGCAACAGATTTCTCTGCTTTTAATTAATAGTATTTTAATTTCCCACTACTTTTATTTCTAATCTACACGTATTAAGAAGTTCTGATAGTCGGGTCGGTCGGCTCAGCGGCTAGCGTCTCTGTTTCAGATGGCTAAGGTAGTGGGTTCGAATCCTGCAGAGGGCATGATATTTTGTGGCACGTCAAAGATTCATATAATGTGGAATTTGGGATATTTCGTCGAATTCAACCACTTAAATAGCGGTTCGAATACGTGGAACACGGTCGTAAGCCCAAAGCGGTTCAAATATAAAAATCAAACACACTGATTCTAATTATTTATGATGGAATTTTTCCATATTTGAAGCCAATATTGAAGATTGTCTAGTTGGATTTGGAACCATTGGGGCTTATGACCCTCGCATTAGCGGCTGGTTTAGAACGATCATTTTACACTATAGAAACTATTCACCATTAGGTTCCATTGATCCAGGTTTTTACCTCTCCAGCGATGTCGGAGGCAGGCTTTGAACCAACACTCCTACGATGTGTGTGTAGAAACCTGCCGCCAGTAACCATTAGGTCACTGGCGGATACAGCTTGTTCGTAAAAATTTTCGTATCTACTCATTCTCGATTAAATTTAAAGCTACCTGGTAGGACCCGATATGATTACCTCAATCGAGTCAATCTTCAATAATCGCTTCAAATTTTGAAAAATACCATCATAAAAGAACAATCTGTAAAAAAATATATAAACGAACACAGTTCTTTTTTTTTTAATGAATCTGTGCCCACTCAAAATGAACACAAATGCACTCTTTGACTCACAAGTAAGGCTCGAGTCGTGAAAGAGGAAGATGGTCGGTACCTGGAATTGAACCTATAACCCCGATGCGAAACAGTACGAATACCGGTGTCGTAGCCGCTAGACTACCAACCACTTCGAATTATATTTTGTGTACCAATTTTTGTTTTCCAAGAAATTCTACTTGGCCTTCACCAGCATCAGTACTACTTGTGTAGTGAATGAAATAAATGTGTACGTTTGCAAATCTCTGCTAGGTGTTTTAGCGTCTGCTTAGCTCCATGAATTATTCAGAACTCTTAATGTCTCCGAAAGCCTCCCTGCTGTCCTGACCGTTCTAAGGGAAATCTACCACGAAATAATGTGTCGGTTGATTCGTTCCTTTATTTTCCCTCCCATTACGATCTTTTAAAATTTGAATAACAAGTTCGTTCAAGGACATCAGATATTTTATAAAAGGATTATTTTAAGTATTACTGATGTATTGTGTTCGTCTTCAAATCTTACTATTTCATCTAAAACATTCATGCTTTTATTTATTTATTTATTATAGTAAAAATAAACACCACTCATCATAACAGCTTTCGCCTTTGCGATGAGTGATGACAAGTATATGTTTTAGTGTCTTTATTAACCTTTTTTCGTTCAATTTTGCTTGAAGCGCTATATTTCTTCCTCCTTCCATCAGGTTTCTTTTGACTAGTTAAACCTTCAAAAAGAGAAAAAATAAAAAAAAACTACTTTGCCAAATCCACATCATAATATGTATTACTAACAAGTCTACCAACAGAGCTAAATAATATTAAAGAATGGCATAAATCTTAAGAATCTTAAGATCAGTATCGAATTTGTTGCCTATATATAATATATTGCTTTATTTGGAAGTGGTTGCTAGACTACTGGTTACGACGCCGGTTTTCGAACTGTTTCGTTCGGAGGCCGTGGGTTCTATCCCGGGTGACAACCTTCTTCCACAAGCTTTAAGTAGCTTTAAGTGATGGTCTAGTGCTTTCGTCGCCGACTGACTTTTAGTAGCTTACTATGAAAGAGTCAAAGAGTGTAACAATTATTATTGGCACTAGTTTTTCGAACTTACTATTTCTTATGGAGGTAAAAAATGGTCAATAAAAACCCGGAAAAGAAAAAGAATTAGCGATGTTTTACAAAAAAATGTGTATATTTCAAATACCCTACACGAAGAACAAATTCGTCCATTCTGAGTGAAGATCTAGTCCTGAAAAATGGTCACAAGAATCTAGACATAATTAGAACGAGATGGTTGGAAGTGTGGTATCAATCGCCGGCTTTCATGCGCACAGCGTATTGGAGGTCGTAGGTTCGAATCCCGGCCGTGCCGACCATTTCCGCTTTCACGGCACAACCCTTTGGTTAGTGTGAAAGATGTCAAAAGTGTATTTGTGTTCACTTCGAGGGAGCACAGATTCATTTGAAAAAAAAAGAACGTTGTTCACCAACAAATCCAAGAGGCAATAAAAATGAGACATTAACAAAAATAGATATAGCCAGTCATATCCTGGCGCCAAATGCACGACAGCAGTCGCAGTCTTTAAATTTGGTTGCTATTCTCAATAATTTATAAGTTTAATCTCTATATTTAATTAATAATTATTTAATATCTACTTGTTGTGTACATGAGATTTTTTCACATGTTCGACATGTCGAGAATGTTACATATTCATTCAGTCTGAGTTAGTTGATGACTCAGACTTTGCTAGACGAGTTGAAGACATCCTGGAATAATTGGTACTCCTTGGTGGTTAATAAGGAATCAGAGGAACTGAAAAATCTCCCCAATTAGATACACGGACCAATTGAGGGTTGCTTAGAAGAAAGCAGTTGCTGGAGCAGTACCATTCAGAAAGCTTTTGGGGTACCTAGCCAAAAGGAAGCAACGGAAAACTGTAAGTAACTGTTTTCCTTTCCTGCTTGTCGGAACTTTTTAAAAACGTTAAAAAAATATTCGGATTAAAAATGCCAATGTCAGTGTCCGATGACTATGCAAAGGATTTTGATTCATAAAAATTAAGGTATTTTGTTTGACGAGAAAAAAAAAGAAATTCCTCATCTTTATAACTATTAAAATATTTGATACAAGTAATAACTTATTTATTAATTAATACGGTTGACAAGTTATTTTCACGAAAATATTTTAAATCGTAGCATAGTTTTGTAGACGAAGCCTTGAAACTCATCAAAGGCGCTCCCAATTAAGAGTTTGTCTCTCTCCACACCCCCGGTATACAACAACTTGGAATTACGATTCTTAGGGTCCGTGGATGGGGTGTGTTTAAATTATGTTCGGCAAAAAGGTGAAATCCCTTGAAAATTGGGGATGTTAATATTTAAATGTGTGAAATAAAACATATTATAGATTTTTGATGGGCTCCAACATTTTGGCTGAATTGTTAGTTTCATCGTTTCGTATAAGTGTTTCGAGAAGGCCTAAAATTTCTCTTTCTGTAATTTAAAGTTTATAAATGTTGGCTTACTTAGTGTTCTTTCTGTTTATTTTTTACCATACGAAAATGAATTAAGTTTCCTACTTTTTACTAATGTTATGTATTTGATACTCACACACACTTTGATGTATTTGACATTGACACAGACGCATATATTTTGACGCAGACGTTTATCTGTGGCCAAATTGAGAATATATTAAATTTGTTTGTCTTTAATAATAACTAGCTTTCCCGACAGACGTTGTCTTGTGGTTCTAGCCCGAAGTGGCCCGTTAATACGTACATAATGTGCACTGCGCCCCCATAAAACAATACAAAATTAATTCGATTGAGTTAAGCTAATAAAATAATAACATTAAACTATTTCTGAAACATTCATATTTCATTCGTAATCAAAGCTCTGGCGGGAAGAACTTGAGGATAATGCGCTCGCGCACACATCCTACCTCACCAACACGAATGTGCCCGATAATATTGTTGACTTTGTATGAAAATTTTCTAACGCTCGAATCGGTGCGGTGGAGTAAGTAGGAGGAGCGTATGCAAGAATGAGAGGGGACTACCTGCGATGGCGTGGGCGCGTCATAGGTAACCGTTCCATACAAACTTAAATATTTTATTTTACATCATTTCTTATCCAGTTTTTAAACATTTTATTAGTTATTCTGTTATCCGGAGCGGAGAAGAATCCAATAAATCAAACATCAGAAGATTCTGTTGAGCCGATCTCGAGTTATAAGTGTTCGCACTAACCCGACTTTAATTTATATTAGAGATAGAAAAAAACTTATCAATATTTAAAATTTTACGTATCCATGTCATTGTTTTTGAAAGAAAATTGTGAAATAGCGCTCGCTCAGTCTTTGACAATGGAACCTCAATAATGTTCAATATTAAAATAAGTAATGGTCGAATTTCGAGTCGAAATGGTTTCTAATCATGTTTGCATTATTATCTTTCAAATGAGACTGCTGAAGTCTACTGATTGGATAGCCTCCGCGAGTCTATAACTGACAAATAAGTACTTTTGTCTTTGATCGAGTATGATTAGCTGTATTTTTGGCACAAACCACCATCATAGAGTGAACTGCCGTAAAATAAAAAAAAACAACAATATTCTCATATACAAACAACAACAAACTCCCTTTTACACCCCACTCAGGGGCATAGGGAGGCAACAAGAGCTCTCCATTGCGCTCGATCTTGCGCAATGTTTATTACCTCCTCCCACACCATGTCCATGTCCCTCAGCTCTGCTTCGAAGGAGCGGAACACAGTGTGAGAGGGTACCGTGGTCAATACAGGGGGGACACCAGCTGCCTGAACCCCCCCCTGATGGTTTCCAGGCGTCCGAGGCTTAATTCTGTTGCCTTTTCTGACCGATTGTATTAAGGACGTGAGGTGGTCAACCCCACGGTCCCGATCTGATTTTTCGATCTCCTGCCTCTTAAAGGATACTCGAAAAACCAGCAAAAAGAGCAGAGGTGCTATTCTAAGCCGGCAACCCCACGGCAAATATTCTCATATAACTAACATAAAAACAGAATCTCCATGTAAATTGTATTTTCTAGTAAATAACATGGACTATTATTATTATTATCAAAAATGTTTTCTAAAAACATTTTACATTAGATGTATCCCTTGAGAAGTAAAAGTATAAATTACAGCCATGTTCGGGACGAAGTAGGGGGTTGGGGTGCGGGAACCCTTAGGAAGGTGAACATCATCCAGGAATTCATTTTGTCTTATATCCTAGTACGGCCTCGTTAAATAAATTTAATACTTTTGACAAGGTGTTTTGATAATATGCAGATTCGAAGAGGACCCTGTTTTTTTTATTATTATACCTCCCTTCTCTACCTTATTTATTGTCTACGGCAATAAAATTTACACGAGGAAACAGAAAATAAACAGATGTTTTTTTTTGTGCGGGACTAAATATTCGAAATTGTTTAGAAAAAATCGTATTATAAATGTGTCTTTGCACATCTTCAAAAAATAAATCTAGTGTTTTATATTAAAAACTCGTATACACCCATTATGTTTAGTAATCCATTTGGAGGTTTCCCATTAAGTTGACCAATAAATCTCTTTATATTTTACCTAAACTTGTATAACAAAAATCGTATTATAGCTCTGTCT
Source organism: Mystacides longicornis (assembly GCA_963576905.1). Taxonomy (NCBI): domain Eukaryota; kingdom Metazoa; phylum Arthropoda; class Insecta; order Trichoptera; family Leptoceridae; genus Mystacides; species Mystacides longicornis. The sequence continues at coordinate 24,727,855 of OY756437.1, forward strand.
TTGCACAGTTTCAAAGAATGGTTATACTGTATTTTATATATAAAAAAAACTAGTATAATCTCATCATATTTAATAATCCATTAGGAGATATCCCATTAAACTGACCAATCAATCTCTTTATATTCTACAAAATATTTGCACGTGTATAACAAAAATCGTATTTAAACTATGTCTGTACATATGTAGCTTCAAAAAGTAGTTCAAAAGACAGTATTTCATATAAAAAAACTCATATAATCCCATGAGATTTAATAATCCATTAAGAGGTATCCCATTAAATTGACAAATTAATATCTTAATCATCTGCCTTTTTAAAGCGATTTTGGGCGATATCCTCTATTCCTGCCCTTAACTATTCCCTTTTGTGTAGTGACGAACAGACACAAATGCCTGATGTTTGGCCTACCAATTGTGTTCACTTTCAAGGATTAAAAACGAATTTACAGTAAAACGTACAGAATTAAAGTAAAAAAAAAAGCCATTTGAAAGTTTGATTCGATAATTGAAACCATTTACAAAACAAATTAAAGATTTTCTTACCCAATTGAAGTTCAGTATACACAAGTTCACAACAAGAGCCCAATCTCCGCAAAACTGCGCGAGATTGAGCTCTTGTATTCTTCCTATTTCACCAAGTGGTACGTATTACAAAGGAAGAATTGAGTGATTGATTCTATCTTGTTGCAGTTTAAAATATGTATACGGTTTAAAAACCGTATACATATTTTCTCGTTTAATATGCAAAATTAAAAAAATACGCCTATTTTTTTATCAAAAGCTCCGCCCTTTTAAATCGACATGTCATGCTTAAGTTAATTACATTTTATCAATATCGTCAAAAATAATCAAGAAATCAACAAAATTTACTTGTGATTTACAAAAATAGTGGTATAACTCTAGAAAAAGTATTAATTTTATCAATTTTTTTTCCATCATATCAGTAGAGATTAAATTATACAAATTATGATCCGCCTATTTTTATCACAAGCTCCTCCCATTTTGTGACTCATTACAATAATGTTAATTTCTTAATAATTTTCTGCATGTTATACCTTAAACATTTACATCAATAGAGTAGTTTTAAAAACATAGTCGTGCCTACATATCGTATGTAGATAGTGGTTCATTGGAGAACAAGAGGGTGATGGTTGGATTATGACGTCAGACCCTCCGCCCATTTATACGGTCCCGTCTCAAGAATTTAATCATTCCGCCCATTTCCTTCTCTCCCGCCTATTAAAACTTATCACTCATGAGATTTCCGAGACGTATTCTCCTCGTTAATCCTTAATTATTTCTATTATCACACATTGCTCTCCTCTACGAGCCTCTTAATAAGCTGACATTTACATACAACGGCTGAATCGCTCTAGACTCCGCCCTTTTTTAACATCAACGTTTTTTCCATAATTGATTTCAACTTTTCTATCTAGTTACCTTTCTTCTACATATTCTTCTATCGACATTACATTACATTTCTTATATAGTGTTTTTGTTGCAAGCAAACTGTTTCCTTAATTTTCAACTGCTTCCCGTTTCGTCTCATTGATCTCCTCTGTGAATTTTCCGGTTCTGCAATACTCATCGCAGAAGCGCCGTCTGGGTAGCCTTACAATCAGATTCAGGATCGTCCCATTGTCCTATCTTCAGAAAAGCAAATTACAGCACCTGTGTTCTGTTGTATTATCTGTTTTGCTGTACCCAAACCTTTTGTGGGAGATTTGTTCGTGGAGCCTTGGTTGTGGATCTCAAATTGGGCCTTTTCTTTATTTTTACACCCTGGAGAAACGTGATTGACAAACAAGCATTAAGAGTGACATTTAGGTCGTGTGTCTTTTTGTTGACATAGTTTAGGTCGTAAGGAATTGTGTATTTTCGGTGTGTCTCCGCTTTTTGGTGACTGGTGATATCATTTAGGCCAAAATAGGTGTCTTTTTGATGTGTCCGCTTTTTGGTGACATTATTTTTTAGGCTGTAATATGTGTCTCCACTTTTTGGTGACATTATTTAGGCCATTATGTTTCTTTTTTGGTGTTCCTCCACTTTTTGATGACATAATTTTGGCCGTAATATATTGTGTATTTTAGGTGTGTCTCCGCTTTATGGTGACTGGTAATATCATCTAGGCCATTATATGTGTCTTTTTGATGTGTCCGCTTTTTGGTGACATTATTTAGGCCACATGTTTTTTTGGTGTACCTATCTCTCACTTTTTGGTGACATTATTTAGGCCGTAATATGACGTGTCTTTTTGGCGTGTTCCCTGCGTTTTTACGTCCCATTCCTTTATTCCTTGTCTATGCCAGGCTTTGGTGGCTGATGCCAAAACGTTATAATGATTTAAACAATTATTGGTAGTGTTCCATCTTTCTTTTTTCCATTTGGTTTCCAGGCTTAAGCTTTTTTCGTTTGAACCGTTCGGAAAGATTTTCAAATTCACAGTTTATTTAGATATTCTCGTCGCTCCGTCAGTCTCCATATAAACAGGGAGTTGCTTTATGGAAAAAAGTCAATAAGATTTATTCAATACATTAGCATCAAGATTCATTATTAATTTCTTCAAGTGGTGACAGTTCATTTTAAAATTACTCCTTTCTTTGTTTTTTTTTTCTTAGCAGCATCAGCCCACTATCATTAGCATACAAATTAAAAATATGTTAAAAAAAAACCGTCCAATTTTCGAGTGTAAACGAAAATAAAATGGAAATCGCCATTGTTCGCAGGGAGCTGAGAAAGAAATTCAAATTAATTAAGTTTCATTAAAAGAATGTCCTTCATTTGTTTGAATAACAACTTTAAATTGGATTTTTTTAATTCTACCCTTCCTTATTCCTTGCCATTATTGCAATGCTAACAATTATTAATAATGGGTTGATGGAAAGACTCTGTGGGAGATGAAAAATAATGAGAATGTTAGAAACAATGTTATGAAAGTTAGAGCAGTGGGGCTAGTACGAGTTTCATCGAAAGCTAATTGCACGCAAAAAAGCGCTTACTAGCGTGCAAATAGTGTTCTTAAATCAAATATGAAAGTTTTTCGAAACTCTTATACTAGGGCTGCTGTATCAAGAGGAGATGGTTTAAGCGTGTTGAAAAAATGGGTGCTGCTTATTACATAAAATGAAAGTAACGTTGTGAGGATTAGGGGAATAAAGCGCATCGATTCTATCCTTAAAGAAAGAGAGACAGGTCAGTAAGTTAAGAAATCAGAGAATCGGTATGAGGAACTTAATGTTAATGGAAGAACTAAAAAGTGTCTGATTTCATAGGACTTAAAGTCTATACTTTCTACCATCCCCATGAGCGATATGGAAAAAATACTGGTTTACCAGTGAAGGTTTTTGTCAGTTTTGAAAACTTGGTCAAAATTTGTCTCATTTTGTCACAATCCTTCCCCCAGTGCATACTTGTTGCTGTTTCATATTTAATTGTAGCAAAATACGTGTAAGTATTAACGTACCTAGTGAAATTTCGTCATAATATATTATTGAAATAAATAAATAAATAAATAATGATTGAGAAAAAAAATTCAAGTTTCTTCACATCTATCATAAGGGATGTCATCCATTTGGAGTGATCATGAACTTTAGATTAGATTTAGACCCAATTAATGGATAGCCAACTAGCTTTTTTCTTGTTCTTCAGTGACTAGATTTGAATTTTGTGAAGCACCTACACTAGACTACCAAAAGATTATTTCTTGGCTTATTTGGATGGCCTAAAACAGTACAGCATTTTTTAATGCTATATAGTTGAAAAATGTTATAACATTTTGCTCGCTCATATAACAGTGAATCTTATTATTATATATAATAATCTTCCGTCGAAGTCGCGAAAATCTTGGCAAATCTCGTGTGACTTATAAAACTCGCTTAACTTCCCTCTTTTAAAAACTTCTTTCAAAAAGCGTGTATTGTAACGTATCTGTTTAATATATTATAAGCGGGTTCCTTCCCACACTCCTCCCCGCTTACTCCGCTCACTTTCAACCTTCTTTTCCAACTTTTAGCTCGATTTTCGCTTGAAATTCTCAACTCATTTCACCGAAGTGTAAACACGAGTACTAAACCAACACACAGTTAAAATGTAACAAAGAATTCTGTAACTTTCAACGATACAGATTTCGCCGAACTTGCTAGGCTTGTGATTTTGAATCTCGAGCATCTAGAATGTGTAACAACTAATGACTCTAACAATTCATTACCGATGTTCGATTTTTAAATGGAACAAACCACTACGGGCTTACGACCGTATTCTACTGCTATTTCGAAGACTGGCTTAGTGTGGTCACTTTACGTTAACAACGTTCGCTATTAGGTGGTAATGTTTGTCTCCGAAACTCCTAATCATGAGAATTCTCGACATGTTCAAGATGTCGAAAAATCTCATGTTTACAACAAGTAGATATTTAATAATTAATGAAATATAGAGATGAAGGTTGGAAATGATTGAGAACAAGAGAGCAACCAAATTTAAAGACTACGACTGCTGTCATGTATTTGGCGCCAGGATATGAATATATCCATTTTTGTTAATGTCTCATCTTTATTGCCTATTGGCTTTGTTGGAGCACAACGTTCTAATTATGTCTATCATCTAGCTAGACCAAGCTGGGTTTCTGGTTTATTTATAACCACTTTTATAGTGAAAACGGAATATCAATTTATTTAAAAAATACATCAAGAGAACACTGAGATCCTATACAAGATAGTAAACAAATACATATTAATATAAAGACATAAAATCCTCAATGCTCCAATAACAGGTGTCTGTAACGTGATTTCCATATATTATTCCTATTTTGAATGTTTATTGGTTTTATTGGTATTTTATACAAGCTTTCTCGACAGACGTTATACTTTGGTCCTAAATATAGTACTGGATTCAAAAGTGTAAAATGATAAATTAATTACTTTCAATCCAATGTACTAGCCGACTGATGGATCTGTATTAAACCATAAATTTCCAATACCGTTTCTGTCTATTATCAAACAATGACAGTTTCTGTCAAACGCCAATTTGATGTAGAAATTAGAATTATTATTTTTTTAAATGAATCTGTGCTCACTCGAGGTGAACACAAATACACTCTTTGACTCTTTCACAGTAAGCTACTTAAAGCTTGTGTCGTGAAAGAGGAAGATGGTCGGCACCTGGGATCGAACCCACGACCTCCGCACGAAGCAGTACGAAAGCCGGCGTCGTAGCCGCTAGACTACCAACCACTTCTTGCTATTATATTGTAAAAAAAAAAATCACCAGTGCTTCGATAACAGGTATCTCCCGCATGGCTGTTGTGTAACTATAATACTTCAATATCGAGTGAACCATATTTTAAAGCTAGTTTGTTGGTGAACATATTTAAAAAAAAGTTTACTTGACATCTCTATTTTTCATTAATTATTAAATATCTACTTGTTGCATACATGAGATTTTTCGACATTTTGAACATGTTGAGAATTCTCATGATTAGAAGTTTCGGAGACATTACCACCTAATGGCCAACATTGTTAACGTAAAGTGATCACACTAAGCCAGCTTCGAAATAACAGTAGAAGATGGTCGTAAACCCGGAGTGGTTTTTTCCATTTAAAAATAGAACATCAGTAATGAATTGTTAGAGTCATTAGTTGTTACATATTTTTTTACATCAGAGTGCCTAGGGCCTAGACAAAGACACAAACCTTCATCGATAAGTAAACAAACATGCCGTAATTATTATTTGGTTAACTTGTCAATAAACCATGCTCCTACTATACCAGACACCCGTTCGATACCCGCTTCCAACTTCTATCTCGACACTATCTTTAGGTTCAAGATGGATGTGCCCAATTTCGTTGACACTTCAACATTTTAATAATGTTGGTAAAATTCATTGATATCTGTCATTGACTCACAATAGTCAATATTTTTTATCGATTTTTTTTTACCAATCACGCTGTTTCTCCAAGGGGGTAGGCAGAAAGTACGGACATTCATTCTTTCCTATCTAAACACGGCTCTTTCGCTTCCTCCAAACGCATAACATTCCGCATGCATGCTCTTCTATTCCTTTTGCTCCTGACTTGGCCCTCCTCTAAGACGGCACCGATATGGTCGGACCATGTCATTCGAGGTTGGCCTCGTCTGCGTGCATCCATTCTTTCAGATTTGTATATCCTTTCAGTCATTCTCTCCTCGTTCATTCTCTCTACATGTCCAAACCACCTTAATTTATTCACTTTCATTCTAGTCACTATGCTAACATCCACTCCACATTCCTTTCTAATTTATTATCATTCCTCACGTAATCAATCAGTCGCTTTCCGCATATCCTACGCATTGATCTCGTTTCCACAGCATTTATTCCAACTTCCAGATTTTTCGTCAATGTCCAAGTTTCACTACCATGCATCATGGATGAAATCAGGATTACACTGTGCATCAACTGTTTGGATTTCAGAGATAGATGTACGTTCTTATTTATCATTCACGTTCTTATTTCTCATTCTATCCAACTTAATATTAAAGCTGTAAGTTTAAAAATCTTTTTTTCCATCTCAATTTCTTTCGCATCATCCACCGACTTGACATTTCTCATAAAATTCCTTCTATTTCTCTTACTTCTGACATGGGGACTACTTTTGGTCAAGAATCGACCATAACTAAGTGATATTGAGATCATATATTATATATATTGAGCGAGCGCTTCTTTACAATTTTCTTTCATTAGCAATGTCATGGATGTTGGATACGTCAAATTTGAAATGCTTGTATGTACTCAGTTTTTTTTCTATTATTATTAAAGGCAAACAATGGTAATCTTTTCTCAACTTGACTACAGAAAAATAAAATAATATATGCGTCAATGTCAACGTCTGTGTCAATGTCAAATACATAAAATTACAGTAGTGTTTTTAATCCAATCCAAACTCACTAACGGGCATAGGGAGGCAACAAGAGCTCTACATTGCGCTCGATCTTGCGCAACGTTAATGACCTCCTCCCACACCATGTCCAGGTTCCTCAGCTCTACTTCGAAGGAGCGGAACACAGTATGAGAGGGTCTTCCTCGTCCTCGGGACCCTGATGGGAGGAAGAACAGCATGCACTCTCCTCGGCCAACTGTCATTCGGCATCCTTAACACATGTCCCAGCCAAGTTCATCTCCTCCACATAACAGTAGAAGTGATGAGCTCACGCTGGGTGCGCCGGCGTATAGCGTCGTTCGTGATGCGGTGGTACCATCTTATACCCAACATTCCCCTGAGGCAATGCAGATACTTTTTGTGCCTGGGCCAAAGTCAGGTGCCAGGACTCACACCCATACAGGAGAATGGGCAACACACACGCATTAAACAGTTTACATTTCGTCTTGACACTAAACGCCGACGCCTTCCATATTTTGGTCATGTTGTTAAAGGCGCAACTTGCCATACCGATACGTATCGGGAGCTCAGCCCCAAGGTCACCAGTGGTGGTAATGGTTGCTCCCAGGTACTTAAATTTATCCACCCGGGAGACCTGGTGACCATCGATAGTTTATCGGGGCAGGCATTATTCGCCATGAGCTCCGTCTTACTGGCATTGACTCGAAGGCCGAGGCGTGCTGTTTCGCTGCAGAGTCTTGAAACACTGCGCTGTAATTCCTCCACTGTCGTACTGAACAACGCTAGGTCGTCCGCGTACTCCAGATCGCACAGCACAGTGTTTTTAATAGGTATATTTTATTGATTTAGTATGTTTTATACATAGTTTAAAAAAAAATAGAATTCGTCACTCCTTCTCTATATATACAATACGTGTGCGAAATTTCATACTCCTCCGTCCGCGTAATTTTCGTAAAAATGATTACAAAGTTATTCATTCACGTATTAATGTGTAGATAGAGGCTGTGATTGGTTCATTAATTTTTTTTTAAAATATTATTACCTATATTCAACCGGACACGGCACAGGTTAAAGTTGCAATAGTAAGTGGTCTTATCGTATCGAAATTATAAGGTAGTCACTAGTCATAAAATGTAGCTTCACACTGAAGTACCTACCCAGCTTCATAACCTGTTCGACGACATTTCAAAACGTAGGTAAATGTTCGATTAGGTACCCTTTTGTGCACCTACAATTTCAAGTACCTACATAGTAACTTGTTTAAATAATTATTGTCTGAGTATTATTTTTTTAAATTTAATTAAGTAACTTGATTGTGGCATTTCTTATTTTAGTCTGAAATCCAAAATTCATTCAAAACTAGCTTTCCCGACAGACCATGTTCTGTCTTCCTAACTATGAATAATGAATTCAAATTTCTATGGTGATGAATTAATTATTATCATTTGACCAATGTGATTCCGAACGATACGTCTGTTTTAAACCATGTATATTCCATCCGCATTCTGTCAATCACACCAATTGTCAATTTCTGGCAAAATTTCAAAATTGGAATAAGAATTATTATAAGGTAAAAAGTACTAATAAGGTTGTCTACGTAGAGTTTGTCGTATGTATAAAAAGTAAGAATTAATTCATTGGATTTAGGGTCTTGATAACTCCGTCCAAATAAAACTAGTTCAAAAGTTATCGCAGGATAGCCGCTTAAAGTTAGGACAGAAAGTTTCGCGATATGATATTATTCCTAAATAAGTGTGCACAAGGCCACGCTTTTGTTGAAGCAGGATATCCCCCACTCTTAACCCCTTTCTTTCTTCTGCTCCGCTGGCCTCCACACAGGTGCGCGGCGTTTCAACATTATTATTGGATAGACGGCCTTCTTACTAGCAGTGCGTAGTTTCTCTTCCCTCGGCGCACCTTGGTGTGCTGAGGGAGAAATTTTCGTAATTAACACAGACATTTAAGAATAGTTTAAAAGTATAGAATTTATGACGTTTACAATGGTGTATTTGTTAACTGTGTATTGTGATTATATCATATGCGTCTGCAGAGTGGGTGACTTGTTTCCCCATCTCAGCAAGATTTAGTGTAGAGTCCTTACAACAGTCATAAAAGAACCAATAAAGAAGTAGACTTAGAAATTTGAGTGTAATTAAAAATAACAAACTGAAAAGAGTGATAAGTGTAAACCCTGAACGAACTCATAATTAAATGTAAATTTAAATTGTTTATATACCGAACTATGTGACTAATTTGAATGCTTTGAGACTTAAAAAAATAAATGGTGAAACGTGCTTCTGGACTTTGATTTAAATAAAGATGATCCTTCAAATCTCGAACTTCACATCGCCCTGATGATGAGAGCTTGCTCTACTAATAGCTGAGGCAATTGTAACATCAACCTTTTGGTCTCAAGGGTTGCACCATCTGTTCTTCATATCGATCAGGACCTAAGAGGAGGTATGTGACATCTACTCACTTCGATAAAAGGGTAAGAGATTCAAACTATAAGAACTATTGAGGGATCCGTATAGACGACATTGTCGAAGGGTATCACTTGGAGAGGAGAAGGATGGTAGAAGGAGTCAGGAGAGGGAATTCGTTACAAATGGCGCCCAACGTGGGGCTCGATTTGAGGACATCTTCGTGAAGGAAGCCAATTTTCAGCTTGAGTCAGGAACCGGACCACAGGCGGGAAGTCTTAATAATAAATAAATTCAGCTTGAAATACGAAGAAAAGTACGTATTAACTTATCTTACTGTATTGTAGTTTTGTATTGTTTCATTTGTGTACATAATTGGTCAATCTTGCTTAATGAATCTGTTTGATGAGGACGAGGGAGAGTGAACATTTTAGGGAGGAAAGAATGCCACGGAAATTTGATTAGAGTAGCGTTTCATAAATTTAGAATCAGTAAACTGTACAACGTAATTGATATTTCAAAATTAAATTTTTGTATGTGCCTGTTTATAGTAGTATCTTAGAAAAGAGCCGCGTCATAATCACGTGTTAATATTTTCTAGCGGGAAAAGATACTTGCATCCACCTGTATTCTGATTGTGTATAGTGGTATGTGTATGAGTGGGTACCTATAGATAGATGTATTGGTGAGTCCGTTGCTAGGTTACCGATATTTTTAAAGCAGGATTCCCCAACTTTAATTTCAGATGAGTTTTTTTTAATTGCATATTGTTGGATTGTAGAAAGTGTCGGTTAATAGTCGCGTAATAAAATCATCGTTTCATTTCATTATTAGAGTAACTACTCTATTGTTGGATAATAGTCGAGTAATAGAATCATCGTTTCATTCCATTCTTAGTGTAACTACTCGGTTGTCGGATAAGTAAAGTCATTGAATTTGTATTGTGAAAAGATTTAGGGAAACAGAATTGTAAATTTTTCATAGGTAAAATTGGAAGGAGAAATTACATTCGATTAGAACACAGAAAATTATAGATAGTAAATTTTGAATAAAAGATGTCGTAGGTAAAGTCATATTTGGTGTATAAATTAAAAGCTTTGAATAATGAATAAACTAGTAGATTCTGTAATTGGTTTGGTAGTTACGTGGAAATCAGTCCTCACAGTCGTACAGGTTTGAAAAGAAACTTTTCACATAAAAAGTTGTTTTGTTAAAAATAGAAACAGTTTTAGATTCACTGAACTTTCCCCAAATAAAGTTCCGTAAAATCAACGGTCGGAAATTATTATTGTTTTTTTTCTTGTGTATATTCTGTGCTATAGTAGGTATAATATCCTTTGTGTAGACTGCACGGGTATAATAGCGTCACCTCAAGGTTAATTTTTTTTTGTCATTTTAGAAGCACGTGAGACTTGCAAGGGTATATTTTGCAAGTTAGATCTTGAATGGGTACCGGTATGTACTTATTACTTATGGGATACGATACAGTACAATCTTATAAATTAAATCAAAGATTGATATAAAGTTTTTTTTTGCAGATTAAATTAAATACGTATTAAGTTCCGAGTTGGTAAATAATAGTTACAGTAAATCTTAGCATGTACTTGTCTCTTGTGTGTAAAATTCCATGCCGATTTATCATTTGAATAGTGATTAAAGATAGTAAGTTTTTTTTTGCATAAGTACGTACGATTCTATACCAGACTGGTAGTCCTAAAATACAATAGGGTTCAGAGTACAATAATTAAAGTAGATAAATCACTGATTATCAGTTATGTTGCATTTATAAATATAGTTTTTGTTTTGTTTGAGATTGTTGTTCGACATAGCCTTTTCTTCTTCTTCGTTGACTGCAGGCTCCCCTGTTTGATTCAATCAGATTGTTTCACCTTTTGCGGCTACTTGAGAATTTCAAATGAGCAAGTTAATGATTAGTTTTAGAATGACCAGAAACCATTCCTTAGGGATTGGCGTTGTGCATAGATAGACATAGTACAGCCTTGCGATGAGTCGTAAGACACTTGCCCTACCTTCAAGGGATAATTTTTTTTTTTGAATTTTTATAAGTACTCGGTGACGTCACCTTACGTGACTATCTTTTAGAGTTTATTGAGCCAGTGATGATGATATTCTTCGGAAAATTGCTGTTTAGCGGCCCACTTTATGATTCAGTCTTGTTGCTTCTGGGATTATAATGATGGAATGAGCCGTATATTTTTTTTAAGTTACAGGATAGAAGCAAACTTCCACGTTTTAAATTTTTATTTACAGTTTAATTTTTTTTTTGGTGTTTTTGTCAGGTTCGCATTGTTTAAACATAGGATCATGAACATAGTCATGTATAGTTAGTAGAACGGATTATCAGTTTCAAACCGCATCGTAGCGATTTGACAGAATAATATGAAAGTTGTGTTCGAATAATTATGGAATACGGAAATGTCTAGAGTGTCATGAATGTAGCATTTTTTTTTGAGATCCTTAAGATTGTCTAGAATTATTGCGAATTACCATATGTATGTAGTGCTCCTTTCTGGCTGGATATTTTTTTTGGTTATTGTTATGTGTCAGGGGTTTCACTTATAATAGACAGTTGTATTTGGATCCGCGATAGCTGGTCAGCTGTAATAAGACATTAGTACTTATGATATTTTTTTTAAATTTATAAATAAGATAGTGATACGTTATGTAATGAGCAATACCTTTTCATGTCTCAGTATTTGCTCAGTTGATCATAGAAATTGAGATATGATGGCGCCTATAAAATTTAGACAGAATTAACATCAAATATGTCGGCTAGCATGAGAGACCATCACTCAAATTTATTCTTGCATTAATTGGGCAGCAAGAACTTAGAGTAATTAGAATTTTTTTTATTTAAATACAGTATGCAAGTATGAAGTTCCGAATTGGCAAGTGACCAGATTGTGTAAACAGCTATTAATAAATTGTCAACATTGTAAAATTATGTCGTATCTCTAAAACCAATCGAGCATTGACTCTGTAGAGCTGTGATAAAAAGTACCAACAAATAATGAACAGTGTTTAGTGTGACAAGTGAAAGGTTCGACCAGTGTTTTTTTTTTTTTTTTTTTTTGGACTGAACCTATGGCCTTTTATAAATTCAACTTAAAACATCTAAAAATAATTATGATACACAGCATTAGGGATCCTTACTTGATACTGTAGTTATAAGTGTTATTGTATAAATGATAAGTTAATATTATATAACTGATATGTAAATAGAGTTCCAACAAAGTTTTGGTATCTCATGGGAGAAAGTTATATTATTGAAATGTGTATTCCGTTCGTTGCCATTGATGTGTTCTGGACGAATATGTATAAACACTATAGCCTGGCTTGGCTGAGAAATAAGTCGGTGATAGTATTTTGTTTTGTAATAATGTTTTGTGAGTTATTCGTTGCCGTAGAATGGTTCCGGGCGAATGATTCAAATGGTACAACCTATGTCAATTATGTCAAGGTTTGTAAAAGCATCAATTCATAATTGTAATTATTGTTCTGTGTAAACGAATGTATGGGCAGTATGAATTGATAGCTACAAAATGTGAAGGTGTTAAAACACAGTCACCAGAGCGATTCCGGCTTAAAGTAGGATATTGTTGATAAAGTATCTGTATTTGATGTCTAGAGTTTTTTTTTCTCACGGTGGTTATCCGTAGAATGCCTAAAACATTGTTGTTATATGTACATTAGTTTTAGTCTATCTGTAGGAAATGGTGTATGTTTCAATGGGACGCCATAGAATTATCATTACCACCTTCCTAAGGATAAAATTAGTTAAAGTTAAATTTTTAAAACAAGCTGCCATTTGGTTTAACATAATTGAGTAAAGAATTAGAATGATTAATTGAAATTTTGGTGACACCTAATTCTTCTAGAAATTGTAAAGTTGTTTCTGTATAGAGCCTTAGTAAATTTTGAATCCTGTATAATTATATGTTGTCATTTTTTTTTTTTAATTACCTTCCTTATAGGTAATATCTTCTAAGTATTGTTCTTGATACGATTACTTATCATTCTTGAATTACTTCTGGTATGTCATATATGTTTTCTGTGAAATTGTGCCTGGGTCTCGAGGTGAACTTACTATAAATAATTTTTTTTTGTGATGTATGAAAGTCTTGGATCCAAGTAACTGTATAATTGTGAGGAGCGAATGTGAAGTATGTGATTATGTTGATTATGTATGTAATGGTATGTTAGTATCACAAGAGAACCTCGATTTACTTCATGACCGGCTATAAAATAATTGTTCTATGTACTTGCTCACAGAAAACATCACTTACTTCTTCGTATAAGGATAATTTTTTTGTTTTTGCTTGCTTTTGTTGAAACTTAGTATTGTATACCTTGCCGTATAGGAGTCACCAACCTTTTTTTTGATGTAATCTTCGTCTCAGTAATTTAATAATTTTCTTAAGTATATTAATATCATAACTTGCCTTGTATAACTGATACATTCTGGGGTCGCAAACCTTTTTGCGAATCCTTTCATTCTCATGTAAAGTTTTATTTATAAATTTTTTTTTGTTTTGTATCTTACCATAATACTTCTTCGTTCGTTCTGGGGTCGCCAACCTTTTATCAGTACTTAAAGAATTTTTTTTTATTATTTTTTTTTGCTTTTTTTTTGAAAGAGGATATTGTCGTATGTATAAAAAGTAAGAATTAATTCATTGGATTTAGGGTCTTGATAACTCCGTCCAAATAAAACTAGTTCAAAAGTTATCGCAGGATAGCCGCTTAAAGTTAGGACAGAAAGTTTCGCGATATGATATTATTCCTAAATAAGTGTGCACAAGGCCACGCTTTTGTTGAAGCAGGATATCCCCCACTCTTAACCCCTTTCTTTCTTCTGCTCCGCTGGCCTCCACACAGGTGCGCGGCGTTTCAACATTATTATTGGATAGACGGCCTTCTTACTAGCAGTGCGTAGTTTCTCTTCCCTCGGCGCACCTTGGTGTGCTGAGGGAGAAATTTTCGTAATTAACACAGACATTTAAGAATAGTTTAAAAGTATAGAATTTATGACGTTTACAATGGTGTATTTGTTAACTGTGTATTGTGATTATATCATATGCGTCTGCAGAGTGGGTGACTTGTTTCCCCATCTCAGCAAGATTTAGTGTAGAGTCCTTACAACAGTCATAAAAGAACCAATAAAGAAGTAGACTTAGAAATTTGAGTGTAATTAAAAATAACAAACTGAAAAGAGTGATAAGTGTAAACCCTGAACGAACTCATAATTAAATGTAAATTTAAATTGTTTATATACCGAACTATGTGACTAATTTGAATGCTTTGAGACTTAAAAAAATAAATGGTGAAACGTGCTTCTGGACTTTGATTTAAATAAAGATGATCCTTCAAATCTCGAACTTCACATCGCCCTGATGATGAGAGCTTGCTCTACTAATAGCTGAGGCAATTGTAACATCAACCTTTTGGTCTCAAGGGTTGCACCATCTGTTCTTCATATCGATCAGGACCTAAGAGGAGGTATGTGACATCTACTCACTTCGATAAAAGGGTAAGAGATTCAAACTATAAGAACTATTGAGGGATCCGTATAGACGACATTGTCGAAGGGTATCACTTGGAGAGGAGAAGGATGGTAGAAGGAGTCAGGAGAGGGAATTCGTTACAAGTTTTCTTTAATTTTCTAACTTTCCATGCATTTTTCTTAATTTTTTTCTTCTATAAGGACACTCTCCTGATAAAACGACAAAAAAAGAATTAGCGAAATCGGTCCAGCCGTTTAGGCGCCATCCGATGACCACGCGAAATTGCTCTCCATTTTTATATATAAGATATAGATAGCTTTTTTATATTTAATTTTCTTTTTTCTTTCTCAAATTGTCTGTGGTGTCCCAGCCTTCTTACCATACAGCAGACATTTGACATTAATAGATGTAATTTTTTTTTGTTATTGTTATTATATTTTAATGGCCTATGGCCGTGTATGATTGTAAATAAATAAATAAATTATATCCGTTTTCCGTCTTTGAAGTCTTACCTTGCTGCCAGTTTGCACAAATCGTCCTCATCGGGACGGAATGCCATATTTATGTAATAATAATAAGACAAGATACACAAAAAAAAACGCAAATAACTTTTGAACCACCCAATATCGCTGAACATACACAGGGGTCAAATCGATAGGTATTGAGGTCCTCTACCTCCCTGCTTCGGATTATCCACTATTGCTGTTACTCCGTTCAAAAATCAACTATTGATAACTAGCTTTCCCGACAGACGTTGTCCTGTAGTTCTAAGCTGAGTCGACCCCTTCAAATGTGTATAATGTGCACTGCGCCCACAGCAACATAAATACATAATTAATTCTATTGAGTTAAACTAATAAAAATAATAACATTAAAATACCTAATTTCAAAACATTAATATTTCATTCGTATTCAAAGCTCAGGCGGGAACAACGCGAGAATATATGCGCGCGCAGACATTCTACCCCACCTATGAAGTATCGATGCTGGGTGCGCACATATTATGAAAGTGCCCGAAAATTTTGTTGATTTTGTATCAAAATTGGAGTAGGTATGTGGGATGGGCTACTGTAAGAACGCCAAAGACGTTTGCGAGAATGAGAGGGAACTACCATCAAGTTCAGTAAACAAAGTTTTGTTGTTGTGGCGTCGCGGAAAATCCGTTCCATACTAACCTAAATATTATACTTTATATTATTTCTGATTCATTTTTCAACTTTTTGATAGTTATTCTGTAATCCGGAGCGGAGAAGAACCCAATAAATCAAACATCGGAAGAATCTTTTCAGCCGTTCTCGAGTTGTAAGTGTTCGCACTAACCCGACTTTCATTTATATTATGTTGGCTCTCGAATAAAATAGATTATTAATATTTGAATTAATTCTTATGTCATTGTTTTGAGATTCTTTTGTTTTATTATACGTACCTATAATAATAACTGCAATAAAAGAAAATAATGGAATTGCTTTACAGAATATAATAAAAAAACTCAGGGTCTTTGTTTTTTGGAAGCGACCTCGAGCGATGGCGATTCAATAATCCGACCTTCAAAGTTTTCCCGCATCCCATTAGACCTGAGAGTTCGCGGCGAGGGTTGGTATAATATGGGAAGGGAGAAGGTTCTGAAAATTCGAGACAAGATCTCCCTCGGGACAAATTAACCATTAGATTCTACCTCTCCTCAACTATATTGCTCTTTCTCAAGCTCTGAGAAAGTATATCACAAATTTATGTTTCTCACTACTGCTTTTGCTTAGATGGGCAGACAAGGGTTTTTTCAACTCTAATAAAACAGTGCGTTTTTCGAGGGTTAGACAAAGAGTATAAATGGCTTCACACAATATTCATTTCAAAAAATTCCCTTGCCTCCGTCATGCATGACATTTTATCTATAATAAACTATAAATGAATTTTACTTCGACGTATTTTTTTACGCACTATGCCGTGTCTCGTAAGGGTGTAGGCAGAGAGAACGGATCTCTTTTCAAATTATTTTCATAAGGCAGATATAACAAAAAGTGATGATCAATGAAAATATTATATAATAAGTGTGAACTGCAAAAACAGTGGTAGAGTATATTATTATAGGGAATCATTAATTGCAAATAAGTGAGTAGTAAAAAATAAACAACAGAAAAACCTAGATAATAATAGTATGTTAGGTTCAGGTGGGATAAAGGAATGTAGGCTAAGGGTGAGGGACATGGAATGAAGAACATTACATAGTATCGATAAGAATGACATCTAGATATTTTTGTTTTTATACTGTATTTTTCAATGTCGATGACAATAGCCCATATGTGTACCTACCTTCTTGCTTTTTTTTATTTACATCTCCAATCATTCCTTTATGAGCTGAATACAAAAATATAACCATCTATAATTCAGAATTTGACCAAAAAATAGTGTAGAATTGTAGGTAGATGATTAAAATACAAAATAAACCATGGAAATAAAAAACTTAAAAAAAAAAGATTATATTATTATATTCACGAAAAATGTATGACTTAAGAAACACAAATAATACATAATACATTACGCTTTTCTTCATAACAACTTAAACATATAAGCTTAAATTTGTTTATTTTGCAATACATTTTACCTACTTTAAATCTAAATAAGAAAAAAAAAATAAAGCACATTAGGTATATTTTTTCTCTCAGACCTTCAAGTTATTCCTTTGTTTTACGCATTTCCAAAATTCCCATTTTTTTTCAAAATATTTTGTTTTTATTCTAATACGCTTGTACTAAAGATTCAGCTTGGAGGCGATACATCACCATCTATCTTTTAAAACACATTATTCTAGGGGGCAGGGGTACCTAACCAAAAGCGCGCGAGCATAAACACAATTTAATTTTATTTATAAAAATGATAAGTTGAGCTTGTGTCTCGCTAAAACACGAGAATGAATTTGCTATTTTAGGTTTCGAAAAATTTGCGAAGAAAATGAAAAAAATAAAAAAATGTTACCTTTTTCATTCACAGAGTACCTGCCCGATGTCTACAAAATCATATTTGTTAGGTCTTGTATGTGAAACGAAGTTTACCTAGGCTTTATTACCCATCACGTCGTTTCACGGAAGGGATAGACAGAGAGTACGGATTTTGTACCCAGACAAACCTCTTTAAAGGGCATACGGTTCCGCATAAATTGTCTCTATTACTTTTACTCCTGACTTGTCATCCTTTACGATGGCACCGATATGATCGGCCCACGTCAATGTAGATCGGCCCCGATTCGGTGCACCTAGTCATTTAGTAAATAATAAAATAACATTCTTCTTTACATGGGTGTCAGCATTGTCGTGGGAACTTAATTCTCCACCAGTCAAGCGGTCCTGTCCAGTGTGAGGAAGGATTCCTAACCCAAGTAGAAATTTCGAGTGAAAAAAATAACCGATCACGAATCGAATCTGGGACTTTTTGATCTGAAATCGGCGCATTTGCCACTATGCTACAGAGCTCGACAATATTTCACCAAAAGGTGTGTGATTCTTACTGATGCTAATCATTCAATTACCCATAGGCCATTAATATTATGTTACATTAATTTTATTTCTTTATTTATTTATTATGTTACATAATACAGTGTAAGGTGAAAAAAAAAGAAAAAAAATACAAAAAGGCAAAATTAACATACACATCATAAAGAAAAAAAAGGAATCAAATGTCAACTAGTAAAAATCATACAAATAGTAGGTCTTCTTATGCAGTTTCTAAGGCTGACTTAGTGTGATCATTACCTAAAATTTTATCAATTTTAGTGATAAAATTTGTTGAAATCCCCGAAATTCCTAAATCATGTGATTTTGGTGTGGATTTTGTTATCTTTAATTTGTAGATTTTACGTTTTTTATTTTTTTTTTTATAAAAATGAATCTGTGCTCACTCAAAGTGAACGCAAATACACTCTTTGACTCTTTCAAAGTAAGCTACTTAAAGCTTAAGTCGTGAAAGAGGTCAGCACCTGGGATCGAACCCACGACCTCCGATACGAAACGGTACGAAAGCCGGCATTGTAATCGCTAGTCTACCAACCACTTAACTTGTTTAACATATCCGTCGGAATAAAAGTTTCTACGCCCCTGTTCCAGAGTTTGCGACCACCTTCTTAGAGAAAATTCTCAATGCTGTGAATTATTTATGAAGTATACTGCCGCAGTGAGGTTCTTGGCGTCTCACAGGCCGCGCCTGTGCGGTGCTCAAACTTAAAAGACCAAAACCCAAAGCTCTACTCTTGTTTGCATATTGGTACTTTTAGTAGGTACCTACCTACTTCACTTTTAGCTCCTTGCTTTCTCACAATATCTCGCAGTTAACATCATTTTTCTCACACCAAACATTCTGTGTGTGTTTATTTTAATTTTTAACAAAACAAACCGGCAAATTTTATTTAAAACTAGCTTTCCCGACAGACTTTGTCCTGTGTTTTTAACTACAAAATTCATTTGTAACTAGATGACCCGTACGTCGAACTTGGACCTAACCCCGAATAAAAAAAATTGACTTATTATATGAATTAAATACAGTTTACGACATAAAATCTGAATTAAATGATGCATCTATTCTAAGACATATATTTTCCATCCACATTCTGTCAATCGCAACAACTATCAAAGACAGTTTCTGTCAAATGTCAATATTTTGTTTCAAAATTAGTTTGAAATTATATTGCAAAAAGTACTAAGAAGGTTACCTACTTAGAATTTTCTTTGATTTTCTAATTATCCACGCATCTTTCGTAATTTTTTTCATAAGAACCTTATCCTGACAAAAAGCAAACACGCCAAAAAAATAATTAGCGGATTTATGCGATGTCAACGCAAAATAGTTCTCCATTTTTATAATATACCTAGACTAGCTGACCCGCCCGTCGAACTTCAACCCAACTCAGAATAAAAATTAATTTACTCCTAGTAACTTATGCAATGTCTGTTACATTTTAAAAACCTTCAGAATTATTAAAAACAAATACTTATATTATAATCGATTAAGATCAAATCAAGTAACAGAAATAAAAATTAATAATGTTAATAAATTCATTAAGTTGGTGGAATAAGAGAAATAAGTTATTGCAATGCAACTGAATATTTGAAACATTTTTCATATCCAAAAAAAAAAAAACAGTACGGGTTTTAATATTTTTTTTTTTCAAAATGAAGTAAGAGTAATTCGATCTTGCGTTGTTTGTCAGTCCTTACGAACGGGAAGCCCTACGCGACTTAAATCTTAAAGCGTTCGCTCTGAAACAGGCCCCGCATTTTTTGTCTTTTTTTTCTTTTCTTATTTCTGTCACGTTTTCCACTTTCTTCCTCGCAACAATATAACACTCGCATCTCGGTGTTATTATTATTATTATTTCTACTCCATTTCAAATAACCACCTCTTCTCGACCACATTTTTGCGTGGCGACGAAAGATATGCGGAATAATGTATGGCCATGAGCCACATCCAACAATGGTACGAAATTGTTGACAGATTCATGTTAGGAACAGAATTCACGGGATCAAAAAACTTAATCAAAATGTACTTAAGAAAGTGGGATTAGTAACAGCACTTATGATTCTAGAACGGCTAAACCGATTTTTATGTTTTTAATTTGTTGGACTCAATGCCAATTAATTAACCTGTTCTATTCTTTATTACATCTTATATATAAAAATGGAGAGCTATTTCCCGATGTCATCGCATCACGCCTAAACGGCTGGACCGATTTCGCAAATTCTTTTTTTGTCGTGTAGGCTTTTATCAGGAGAATGTCCTTTTAGAAGAAAAAAATTAAGAAAAATGCATGGAACATTAGAAAATGAAAGAAAACTCTACGTAGAGAACCTTATTAGTACTTTTTACCTTATAATTTTTATTCCAATTTTGAAATTTCGACAGGAATTGTCAGGTGTTAGATAGTTGGTGTGATTGACAGAATGCGGATGGAATATACATGGTTTAAAACAGACGCATCTTCACTTGGTCAAATGATATTTAATTCATCACCATACAAATTCGAATTCAATATTCATATTTAGGAACACAGGACAACGTCTGTCGGGAAAGCTAGTTTCATATAAAGCGTTTCAGAGAATAAATGGAAGATTCGTTACATTGAGAATATATTTTGTTTTTACGGATTACATATTTTTCCCACACACTCGTCCGCTCTCCTCTTTGCGCCTCCCCTTTTTATCACGACATGATAGGTGGCGAGCCTCACCGCTGGAATATGTTATAAGATCATTTCGTTGGTATTGTATTACTTTGCTTTTTAGAACTCTGATAGGATTTGATATTACACAATATAATGTAAGCAGTCAGCGGTGTAAAGGTTAACAATGACGCAACATCAGCGGAGTAAAGGTTAATTGTGACGTTCCCTCATATCGAAATCAAAATGTAATAACATCCATGAATTTGGCATTATAAATAATAATGTGAAATTGATATTATTACCCGCAGGTTTTTTTGAGTCCTTGAAAATATACAAAGTATCAGACCACAAAATAAGAGATTCTGGGTTGGATTGATTGCGTCATATTATTGAAATTGATATTTTGTATTAGTAATTAATTAATTATTTTGTACCCACTTTAAGTGTTCTCACACATACTTTTGACATCTTCACGTTGCGTTAAGCTTGTGTCGTGAAAAAGTAATTGATCGTCTCTAAGAATCGAACCGTCTTCCTTCAATAAGTTAACGTGAAATTTGTGCTATTAAACCGCTAATTTTCTAAACACTGCAAAATTATAAACTTTACAAAGCGTGTGGAACTTAAGCCTAGTTTAAACTTGATCGAGTTGCGAGTAATTTAGTAGCTACATCACTCGCTACTCGACCGAAAATTGTTCACAGTATATCCGAGAACAGTTCATTAGTACGAAACTCCACTTCTGTTTGAAAATCTACCGTATTATAACTAGTAGTCGGCCAGTGCTTGAAATTCGACCATAACTAATTTAGATTAAAAGTTTAAACATAAGATTGATCGAGCGCTATTTTACAAATTTCTTTCCAAAACAATGACATGGATACATCAAATTTTAAATGTTTATATTAAGTATAAAGTTTTTTCTAATAATACTTAAAAAAACAATATTAATATTCACAAATTGACGAAATGAGTTTGAATATCCCGCCATTTTCTGCTCCACCTTTCATTTAAATATACCTGCCTTCAAAATACTTTCTGCGCCCATTATAAAGCGCTTTACATTTTTTTCTATGAAGTTACTCTTCTTTATAACTATTCTGTGGAAGTTTGTGTGAGTTTCAAATTCATAACATTACAGTGGTGTTTGTAATGGTTTTTTTTATTATTGATTTAATCTATTTTATGCATAATTTTAAGAAAATATTAGCATTCGCCACCCTTCTTCTATATAAACTATAAGTGTGCGAAATTTCATACTCCTCCGTCCGCGCATTTTCCGTAAAAATAGTCACAAAGTTTTTCCTTCGCGTAATAATATATAGATTATCAATAGAATAAACATTTACACATTATTATTATATAAGACCTAAAATAAAAAAAAGTGGTACTGTATAAGTAATCATGTATGTGTGTGAATAACGGTCTAGCAAGGGCGATGTATGTTACATAATGTGGTGAAATATGACTGCAGTACATAAATGCAGCATCTCAACGCGTCATACTAGCCAGAGAGGTGCACTGTTTTGATATTTTACATGAAATATTGCGCAATATAAAACTGAAGACTTACAAGGTGGGAGCGAATTTTATGCCATTATTGAATGTCACATAATAATAATTATTGTGCAATCAGTTAACGAAGGGTCAACGAATATCGACGCGCTTTTGTCTCATTTCGTGCATTTTTTGTTCACTTACGGCCGGTTTCATAAACATTGAAGGATAATAATTTAAGTTTCCTTTAAAAATTAACACGTTTCATAACAACGAAATCTCGTTTTAAGTCCCGTGGACAGCACTCGACTTTAGTGTAGCAATGTAGTTCAATCTTTTACCACCAACTACAGTAAATTTCCTGGAGTGCTCTTTCATATTATGTTGTAAACATTGTACAATATCGGGCTCAATGGAGAGCTCTTTTTGCTTCCACATATCCCTTTTCTTCTTTTCGAGTTCTTTTTTTTATTTGAAACTGGTGTTTGCATATTGATAACTCATTATATTTATTGTGTATGTGTAATGCTGTGCATTGTGGATTTTTAACACCATGCTTAGAATAATTGGGTAGGCAATGAGTGCGTTTTTCGTTTATTTTTTTTATCCTGAAATATTTTATGTTGAGACCCAAATTGTCCCCCCCCCCCCCCCCGCGGGCCTCATTATATAATTTATTTTCCCCATCCATTAAATCTATAAAATGAGGTCTAGAAAATGCGACCAGATACAGTTGATGTTTCTGTATGTTGGTCTATGGGGATTGAACCAAGAAAACACTCCACAAGACTGAATGTAAAATATGAGCGATATTTAATACTGGAATTGTGTCGGAGGGTGTTTATCCGAAGCTTTAAGCTCAAAAGTCCTGCTGAGAACACCATTTATCAATGGACTCCACATAGTGCTTCCGTAGTGTTGTGTGAAATGTGTAAATAATTTGACACGTATACCTAATATCTGTGAGTTTATCCAAGCTGTGTATGTCTCAAATAACAATGTCAGAATTCGAGCTCAAAGCTATAGTGCACCGAATAATCCCGTCGTCACATAAAGGGTTAAATAATGTATTGTAGAGGAAACCTCAGTGCACTTTCAAGAAATTTCTATGGATGTTTGCTCTAAGTTTTGCTTAAATAACCCTATAGTGCCTAAAGGTTGGATCGTTGATGATAAATTCTCTACACGTGTAAGCAACCCCAATCAAAAATATCTATGAAGTGTTGGGTTATATAATAACTAGCAGATTTTTTTTCGTACAATAGGCATATAAAATGGTAGTTAATTGTCCTATAAATCTGTTGTTATAAATACATATTATCCCTTAAAATGTTCTCAGTTTAAATTTGCGGTAATTTGCGTAGGAACCTGTTGTGAACTTTTCATTCTTTGGTTCTTCAAAAGATTGATGGTTAAATGTTTTTTTTTTTTTTAATGAATCTGTGTTCACCCAAATACACTTTGGAAATCTTTCACATAGAGTTGTGAAAATTTATGCAATGGTCGGCACCGGAACTCGAACCTACAACCTTCAATACGCTGTGCGTACCTACTGAAGCCGTCGAATGATCCAACCGACAAATCTGGGTATAATCAATTAAAGAAGAACAAACGTCGATATGATGATTGTTATTATTATCAAAGAAACAAATATCGGCGGACAAAAATAGGAACTATGTAATTCCCTTAGTTTGATTAGTTTTGTCAGACTATGTTTAAAAAAAATCGCTTAGGGTTATAAGAGTTTCAACGAAAAACCAAGATACGAACAAACTTATCAATATAATATCACTAGCTTATACCCGTTTTGCTTTACGTTTTTGATTCCGATTGTCAGGCTTGATCGGTAGGTAATTAAACAGGTTCTAGTCTAGCTTCCCATTGCTTAACAGACCTCTATAACTGACATAAGCACAGAAAAAGAAGAATGACTTTTTTACCGACCTCATAATATTATACGAACCTACCGACATAATTTGCAAGTTTTCATAGAGAGAGAAATAGCTCTGTGGTTTGAATCTTAGCTACATTCCCTAATGTGTGATAATTAATTAGGCTTTCCACCCATAGAGGGTGATTTGCGCTATCTGTCAAACTTCAAAATGGAGGAATCATTTTGCAAATTTTTTCATTAAATCTTTATTTATTGAGAATAATAAGATTTGAATAACATTTATATGTATAACAAATCAATCTACAGTTATTTTATTACATTTTCATACCATAATACCAAGATTCCATTCAACGTTTACATGAGTAATTTTGTTTCCAAAAGATGGCTTACTGTCTTTTTGAGAAATTTGTATGAAGATCCTAAAAAATAGAGTTTTTTAAATAGCTCTAAATATATTAAAGTTAATGCAGCAAATTGTATTTAAGAACCTTCTCAAGCAAATTGCACCGCTCTGCGCAGATTCATATCTGACGTAGCATTTGTATTTTGAGCGTGATGTTCACATATACGACAGAAAGCACACGAACATTTCTGAATTATTATGTAGATAGATAAGTATTATCAACGATTTTATATAACAGTTAGGTAATCAAAAATGTTTCAAATTACGCAAAATTTTAAGTTTTTTTTTTGTTTAATTTTTTGACAAATCAAATAATTATTGTTACTTGCTTTGAAAAGGTTATTGTGTAATACATTTATCGGGTTTCAACTTTCTCTCATTTTCATTTCCTTTGTTTCTCAGACATTTTTCTATATTATGCCTACCCTTTCGTTTGCCTAAACTTTTAATTGAGAATATTACATAATTGATTTGGTTTACGAATCAGATATTACTCAACGTACATACTTACTTTGTTTCTTTAAAATTTTTATTCAGATGGTATTTTTTTTTTTCAAACAATTTTATATAATAATAAAATTGGATTGCTTTCTGCGTAATCATTCAATCATGTTCTTACGTCATTATATCACACAAACCTTATGTTCTATTTTATTCATATCAGATCCTAATGTGAGGTCTTTTTTATATGAATAAGGTACGGGGATCATATTATGAATTTTTCACAGATGGCGTTTTTGTCGGTAAATATGTTCCATACTAACTTTAATATTATATTTTTTTATTGTTTGCTATCAATTTTTATGTGTTATTCCCTTATCCGGAGCGAAGAAGAATCCAATAAACCAAGCATCATAAAAATCTGTTCAGCCGATCTCGACTTATGAGCAGGGTTGCCAGGTGTTCGGTATTTTTGCTCCATGTTCGGTGTTCGGTATGAAAAAAATACCGAACTATGGAGTGTTCGGTATTTTTTTTTAGAGGAAATGTTCACTTTCCGGATAGCAAATTTTGAAAAAGACCTTTTTTTTGTGGGAACTTCAACTTTCCGGATGCCAAGCGGGAACACTGGTTCGGTATATTTTTGAAAAAAAACCTGGCAACGCTGCTTATAAGTGTTCGCACTAACCCGACTTTATTTATTTTATATTAAAGATTTTTCCAAACCTCATGGGGTAAAATGGTTGAGTTGTATTTACGAATAACTATTAACACAGTCTACCTAGTACAAACTGTTGAAGAGAAGCATTAGTGTTTATACAGAAGAAAATGTATTTCATAATGAAAGCTGCTTTTAAAATGGAGACACTTATGAAGCAAAGCAATAGACAGTTGAGAGCATTTACTTGTAAGTGTGATGGTATGAGCCACTTAAACATCCAGTGCAAGAAAATGCATTTAAATAAAATGATCCATTTATTTTAAATGGAGTACTTACTTGTGTACAGTCTTAACACCAAGATATGATGCATACATATTACCTATATAGGTATAGAAATGAACACAATTCCAATAACAGGTGTCTAACTCATGGTGTACCTATAAAATTATAATTTGACTACAAATCAATCTTGGTTTCGAAATATTCATGTAAGCTCGAAATTACATACGTATAACTCACTGATCAGTTTTTACTTAATTTATAAAAAAATAGTTAATCCGCGTTTGTTATGTCATTGTATGAAAATGATATTTCGTACAACATTTTGTAAACAATCAAAATAGTAGCCGGGCAACGTGAGTGTTTACAACCAAGATGCGCTATGTCAGATTTGAACGAGTTATTGATGCAGAATCGGTACCTTATTTTTTAATAATTTATTTTATCAAAATAAAGTTATTTCCTTATTAAATAATACGGAACCTTTATATTTCAGCCAAAATTAACTAATTTATGTTTGATCACTTCAATTTTAATATTTTTGTACCTACTTAAAAAGTATTTTAATAATATTTCCTTCATAACGTCATTATAATACTTCGAATGATTACGAGAATGCATATTTGCTTTATTTGTTTAAATTTCCTAAATTATCAAAATGATAAACCAAAAGATAGGAGCAGATTTTAAGATAGGGGCTTCTGAGTTGGATGACGTGTTGCGTGGTAGTTGTTATTTTTGTTTTTTTTTTGCAGTTACGAATGGTCGAATTGGTGATGGATGATGCTTGTGAAGTGTGCTGCAAAGACCTTATGAGTGTGTGTGTGTTCTATTTTGTGTGCGTGCTTATTCTGTATTTACGATTTTCTAATGCAAGTTGAAAACTTCATATATGGTTGATGGGTGCATGGTTTCTTTTTCTTTTTACATTAAGTAGTATTGCCTCAGCACAGACTCTCGTCTAGTAAATGTGTAAAATGCTTATGTTTTTTTGTATTTTTTGGGAATAAAATAAATAAAATAAAATACAATGGAACCAAATATAAAGGAGGCACATATTAATTATTTGGACGGGGTAAAACTGAAATACAGAGTATTTATTACAGGAAGCGTTCTTGTATACTCGAAACTACTTTCAGTTGACGTTAAATCCAATATGGCGTGTCAAAATCTACAGAGACCAGCTCACAATCAAGCGATATGAGTTAAACTATCTCGATGACAGCTTGATCGTAATATTTTCTATCGCTGAGCTATTTTTTCCACTGATCGTAGTTTTTAAATAAAGCGGTAAATGTTTATATAGAGAAGGAGTGGCGAATGCTAATATATTTTTTTTAATTATGCATAAAAATACATTCAATCAATAAAAAAACATTACAAACACTACTGTAATGTCATTATGTGTTTGACACTTACACACACTTTGATGTATTTGTCATTGACATAGACGCATATATTCTAAGTATTTCGACCCTTGGGCGACCACTAGTAATACTTATACGTAACAAAAGGAAAATAGTAGAAAAATTTGACATCTCAATAAACTTTTCGACATAATTGTATGAAAATTGGTATAGAAAATTTTAATTATCATAATTTGCATAAATTCAGGCGTCCAAACGGACTGCAGCCAAGAAACTTGACATTTAAAACTATCGGTGCAGAATATTTTAAAAAATTTGAAATTGGCAAACAGAAATATTTTCTTTAACGGAAAGCGTTAATATTTTCCGTAACTTCAAATGTAGTCAAATTTAAAGCTATTTTTAGAATTTTTTAGATTAAGAAATAAAACGCTTTTGTAAAATCAAATTTGGACAATATCGAGACTAACGGATAACAATATATTTTGTATCTTATAATAACTATGAACTTTTTGATGACACATTTTTAATGCTTGATTTTGAAAAGTTTTGAGGTTTAATCTTAACAGCCTTGTGATTATATTCAAATTACATAACATTGCATAACGATTTACTAGAACTTTTGTCAATTTTTCTTGTGTACAAATAGGATAGGTTTTTTTTTTTCGAAAATTGAAGATGATTTCAAATTGACAAAGTTTAATTGAGCACATTTCTATAAGCGATCATAGCAGCCAAGAAAAATTACTTTTAAGTCAACTTATTTGATATTTTTTTTGCACATTTTGGAAAGAAAAATACAAGGAAATTAATGGAAATAAAAATCTTTTATGTTGAATGATTTGAATAAAAAATCTGACCATAACGTGAATCGAACGCTTGACCTTTTGATCACAAGTCGGCGCTTAAGCAAAACCAGGCTACCGAAGTCTTAATCAATAAATTGATTGTAGCATTTTTTTTTACTAGCCTTTCACTCATCATTGAGTTATTCAGGATTGTAGCATTATGCTCACTGAATGTTATGTGTTCAATCAAAAGTGGGTAAAACTACTTCTAATTTATGAGGTACGTCGTTGTAATAGGTACCACAAGTACCTACCCATTTAGGTTTTTTCAAATTTCAAAAAAAAATAGAAGTTTACTGTTCTATCGCGACTTAAATACAAGTCAATTTTTTCGTCTGTCTTTTGTTTTGAACATTCTTTAATCTTTTCTAAGTAACGAGTTGATTAGATGCCTTCCGCCCTTGGTAAAGGTTTAAACTAATAACATGCAGCCCTCGGCTGTCATATCAAGTGGAATACCATACGTATTAACGTCGTCATCCCATAATATTATGGGTGGCTATTGTTTGAACTGGCGCGATAGATACGCTATCTGTTGTCGGGGTGGCAGAACTAACATAATTAGTTGGTATTGTATTAAAATTGCAACCCCCTTTTATGATAGTGATATTGTGTTTTCAAATGACGTGTTTATTAAAAGGCCCTTGATTGATTTCATCACTTGTTGGTTGGGCAAAGAGGAAAACTACTTAATTATAGTTAATAATTATTATTCTATAGTCGCTGCCCGTAAAATTTGACATATGTGACGCGGCATCGTTTGGAGAAAACAAGAAAAAACATTTTTTTTAAACTATTTTCAATCATAAATAAATGTTTTATTAAAAAATAAGTAGTTTAATATGTCTCTCATAAATATAATGTAGAATTTATGAATTAAAATCGTTATTGTTTTAGGAATTTGTCAATGAATCCACATTTCCCATATTACACAGCGTAACTTGCACGCAAACTGTCACATATTGCAAATTCTAGACCGCTTGTCAAAACAAGTATAGACGCATTTACTATTTTGTTTTTTATGTGCGTATATATAGTTCAATAATTACATCAAACCTTTTAAATATTATCTGAAAACGATATTCAAATGAATATTTTATGTAATTTATTAATATAGTATATTTTTTATTTAAAATTTATGACGAAAATTACATAACGCACATTTTACGGCGCCTCTTGCACGCAAGCTGTCACATAAATGGAATTGTATACTGATTTTTAGTACTCATAATTCGAATGAAGTCAACATTACTTTCACTGTGGTATGATAATACAAAAAAATAACTTCATTCCTAGGTAATATAGATTAAAATTAAACAAAAAAAAAGTTGATTGATAGGTATAGATTTATACTTTTATAGTTCTTTCCTTACAACAGTGTTTTTTAACAGTGCTGAAATGAAAAATAAAATAATCCTTCCTTGTTACCAATATTATTTCCTATGAAATAATAATAATCTGCATTTTCCCTCTACAGGTTAGAGTGATCTATATGAGAGAGCATTGATTTTCCAATCTGCTTTGTTCTAAAATTACCCTAAAATCTTCATTATTTAGTTTCACTTAAGTATACGAGACCAAGGCTGAAGGAAAGTTGACGATAGTCCACCACCCTCTGGGGCTCCTTCAATATGTTTCAGTTTTGTAAAAAGGAGTTGTCAAATCTTGGAACTTGAATGATGATAGCTTCGGCTTTCCTCCATGATTTACCAATGCCGAGGATCTCGAGAGGTGCATGTTGGCCAATCTTTTATTGATGAAAAATATGATGATATTTCCAATGCAGTTGACTCTTGTGTTGAAATCGATATATTTTGATTAGGGAGGATAAGATTCAAATTAAAAAAACTTGTTAAAAGGACAATATTTTTATTACTACATATTAATCAATAAAAACATTACAAACTACTTATGAATTAAATCTTAAACTATCATTTTTATTACCACATATTGCAATAAAAACATTACAAGCTACTTATGAATTAAAGCTTAAACTATCATAGAATGGATGGTGGTCTTTATCAATATATGGTTTCAACTCCATTAAATGTTTAAATTTGGCCTCTGACAACGGTAAAGTAGTAGAGTACAATTTTTGAGGTGGAGAGTACAAAGAAATCTTTCTACGCTGAGGTAGCTGTTGCCAGTCCAATGAGCAATCAATCTTATAATTAATTTCACCACTTTCCAAATATTGCAGAGCCCTCAGATCTGTTACTGTAGGGTCTCCTACTTTTTTCCCTGGTCTCAGGGATGATAAATTTGAAAGCAAAGCCTCGTAATTAAAAAAAAAATCGAAATGCACATTTCTTATATCATATGGCTGTTTTGTTCGAGCCATTTTCATTCTCGCAACATAGTCACTGGGAGAGTATATGGGAGGCTTGAAGTAGTGCTCCAGCACAGAATGGACGTTGTCGGCTTCCATCATTGTGTGCCCCTTCTCTAAAAAGATTTGCTCGATGACAACATTCTTAATTTTTGTCAGATCGCTCAATGCGCTGGCCAAAACTTTGTTTCTGTTTTGGTAATTGCAACCATCGGAGATCAGGATGACTTTAGTGTAGGAAGGAGAGATTTTACACAAATAGTCCACAATACAAGAGGTGAACTCATTGGCAGTGACACCACCATCAGCTTCATGCCATGTGTAAAGCGTGACGTCTGCATTGTTTAGTTCATAGATTGTAAAGTTATGCACTTGCAGTTTTTGTCTATAGTAAACTGCAGACGCCATCAACTTTGGACACAAAAGCACGCTCTGTAGATCCATGGTTAAAACCAAAGTGGTGTCACTGCACGAGTTCTTAGCTTTTTGTTTAGCCTCTTTTGCCTGTACTTTTCTTTTGATATGTTCATCATACAACTGTTTTTCTAGATTACCATGCTGAAAGGCGATGCACAAATCGCATTGGTCTTTTCTGGGTTGGTGGATAGAAATGTTTTCACGTTTAAGCATTTCATTGAAAACATTTCTACCCACCTTAGGCAGATTCGATTCATCACACCATGCACTATACACACTGTGCATATGGGTTTTCGATATAAATGAATTGTCTACATAAACTCGACTTGTGTTATTTCGACAATAGTGACTTGGTACCTTGGGTACCAAGTCAAGCCAAGTTTTTATATTTTCCCTATTCTCTTTACAAATTTTTGCCCTCTTGCCATCATTGCTGGTGTGATGAGCAGAATCTGCCTCAATACTCTGTGACCACCTGTTCAACATGCTATGTGATACACAGATTGTATTGATGAACATTTTCAGACAAACTTTATGTTTTGATCCCTCTTGTGTGGCCAAATAAAAATCATGCCCTTTGGTCTTGCGACTACTTTGTAAAGTAGTACCCGATCTCCGTTTTCTTATTGGTCTTACTGTTTGCAGACCAAGAATAAAAGCTTTTTTTTCTGCCCACGTAGGAAGTGACCAAAATTGTTTAAATGTTGTCAATCGATCATCCTCACTCACTGCAAAGCAGTTCAGTGAGTGAGGAGTTAACTTTTTAGGAGCTTGATGGTTACACCTCTCTTTCATCTTTTTCTGTCCTTTCACACTACATTGCCTGTACTTCCCATTGATTCTCTCATAACCTAAATATGCTTTCCCTATTGCCCTTCTATTTTTATGAATTTTAATATTTTTGGTAACAGATACCTCATCGTCGTCTTCAGATATAGTCTCCACATCAATATTGTATACACTTTCTGCATTGTGAATCGCAACAAATTCCCCTGTTATGGGACACAGTACTTGCTCACTTTCCCTTCTACTTGATCCAATACTTTCGTCACCATTCGCTACCTCAATAGATTCATTATTATGAACTACTAATTCCCCTGTAATAGGACAAAGAATGTACTCGGTATTACTTTCATTCGTACACATTACGTCTCCATTACCATGAACGTTGCCTTCTGCCAAGTTTCTATCCTGATGCACCATCAAGAACTCCCCTGTTGTAGGACACAACTCCATAGTGATAGCATCGTGGTTCTGGTTTAACGCATTGGAATCTGCTTCCCTGATCTGGTGAGGCATCTCTGTGAGGTCAGTAGAACGAGCCAAGCGCATGATCTTCTCCGTACGTTTACTGAACATCCTAGAAAAAAAAAAACATTAAAAATGACTATTTAACTAATAATAATACACTTCGGTTTTAAGAAGGCTGTAAATATTGTGATGTATACCTGAGAGCTAACGTGATCCAAAATTTCAGAATTAAACAAATTGTTGATTACAATACAGATTTATTTATTTGTTATTCACACACCACAACTAAGATTCACCTGAAACAACAACAAAAAACACAATTAATGTCGATTGAATTTTAAAAACTCTAATGAGGAAAAGTTAGGTTATGGAAATATTATATTTCATGTTTATGTGAACAAATTTACAATACCTTAGATTTCAGGGACCAAAAGTTGAAGAATCTCCTACTAATAACTAGCATTCAACCAAAGCTGTAGAATCAGTCCAAAAATATTGTGGATGAGCTGGATTTTCTATAAATAATAAAAACATATAAATGAAACCACGTGTCTGAATTGTTTTGTTTTTATATGGAAAAGAATAACAAAAAATACACTTACATATTTGAAACACTGAATAGTACGAATTAACACATTTATAATCACAGTTCTACAATAAAATAACGAGTTTTTCATAAGAAAAATAACAACAACATAACAACACAACACTTTTGATAGTTTATAAAACACTTTGTCTCTATCAATTAAAAAAACAATGTATTTTCAGAAAAAAGCAATAATAAAACACAACGATAATGTAATAGTTTATAACACACTAAATTATGTCCTTTTTAAATTAAATAATCCGTTTTTTACTAGTAAAAAGTACCAAATAATAACGCAACACATTGACAGCTCACAACGCCAGGAAATAATGGCCGGCCGAACGATGCGACGCAGTAGAAATTTCGAGAAATGTGAGCATAGACAAAAAATATTGCACGTTGAAACTGCTATATGTGCGGCATCGTCACTTATAGCAGATTCGCGTGCGTGATTTTGGATGCTATAAACATATTTCATTTTTTATTTTAAAACTATTATATATTTTTACATATGTCATATTCTAGATGAAAGAGCAAATGAAACCGAATCGATTGGTGTATTTAACTCAATATTGAAAAATTGCCACATATGTCATATTCTATGTGCAGCGACGCATGTTAATCTGACGTAATGTAGCATTCTAATGGTCCCCTCCCGTACGGCTCATAACTAGTGACGCCTACATCGCTACCCCATTTCAATTAAACTTGGAAATAATACATGCTGTCACATTTTTACGATTTTGTGATTAATAATATATTCTAACAAGACGTGGCACATTGGTTCATAAGTAATTTTTACACCTTCGTTTACTTTATTGGAGTTTTATCAAGGGGATGTCCATTAATCACGTGATGTTATTTGGCAACTTTTAAGACCCCCCCCCTCCCCACCCTCTTCCCTGGTGATATTTGGCGATGTTACAGAATACCTCCCCTCCCCCAAAAGAATAAGGAATCTTTTGATTATTTTTCTCCATTTTTTTTATTTTCTGAAAGTTTAACAGTGTTATCTAATTTAAATTCATCTGAAAAAATATATTTTATAAGATTTTTTTCTAGACCCCCCCCCCTCTCCCAAGGATCCCTTTTTTGAAAAAATATTTTTGCACTCTTTATCTATGTAAAAACTTTGAGTGCGCGTTGTTTAATACTCTTCCGTCCGCGCAATTTTCGTAAAAATAGTCAAAGGTTTTTTCCTTCACGTATTAATATATTGATTATAATATAAGAGTATTTATAATTTTATGGTTTATGGATTCTAGTGTCATATCCTGTGCTAGATCCTTACAAATGAATACTAACCAACCTATCGATGGTAACATTCTTAGATGGTTACCAATTTACTTTGAGAATTCTACAGTTTTTTATCAAAAGTTAGAATGAAGGAACGTCTCAGTATATGGATGTGGGTTCAAAAACGTCATGTCCCGTAGTGTTTTTTTTTCTTCAAATATTCAGAAATCTGTTGGATAATCAAAAAAAAATTCCAATTGATTTTGTTATTGGTGGATTAAGAATAAAGTTTTTGAAAAGCCTCCGAAAAGATGTACGATGAGTATTCGATGCGGTGAGTAGAAATCCATCGCAGTTTGGAATTTTCACCCCTTCGCTGAATATTTCATTAATATTATTTCGAAGGGATGAACCAGGGGCTAAATAATTGTCGTCCTTACCTCGGCTAATCAAATAATTATTTTGTTGTTGTATAGGTACTCTGTGTTTACCCCGTCAGGGATAATTTGTGTTCCGTCAAGTTATACGAGCTACTTTATCATTGTCATGAAATATGCACGGCCTATTCGGAAATTTGAACTTTCCTTTTATCAAGAAGTTCTTAAAAATCAAATTATTCAATCAGTTTATTGAAAGATACAAATAATCATTATAAAGTTACCAGAATGATAAAATTAAATATATTAGAAAATAACTGTTTAGTACTGACTGAAAAATAAAATTAATTATTATAAAGTAACTTCTAAATCACGAAAGATAAAATTGATTATTTTAAAGTAGGTAACTGGATATCTTCAATGATAAAATTAATAGCTGGATACACACGTAACGATTTATCTTTACGATTTGACCGATAATCGCTCATTTTTCAATTGTTTTCTTTTCTTTCGATTTGAAAAAAAAAACAAAAAAAAAAACTATAAAAGGTATCAACCACTTAATTCAAATATTTCGTTCTGGTACGCATAATTTTAGTTCTTAACGAATATGTAACAACTAATGACTCTAACAATTCATTACTGATGTTCCATTTTTAAATGGAAAAAACCACTATGGGCTAACGACCGTCTTCTACTCTTACTTCTAAGGCTAATGTGATATCTTTACGTTAACAACGTTCGCCATTAGGTGGTAATATTTAAGACTACGAAACTCCTAATCAAGAGAATTTTCGATAATATGTATATGATAATAATTAATGAAATATAGAGATAAAAGTTGGAATTTATTGAGAACAAGATCGAGCAATAATTTTAGCTGATTTATGACGGCAAAAATTTACAGAATTTTCAAAATTAAATTCAGCTTAGGTAAGAAAGTCTTTTCTTCTTGTTAACGGAAAGCCGCTTAAACATTTTTCAAGCTAATAATTAGCTCAGGAAATAAGCCTGACCTTTCAATTTGGAATGTAAATTACTCTCATCATTAAGATATTAAGCTTTGAGAGAGAGAAAAAAAAAACGCTTGAAATTAAAATAAAAAACCCCAGCAAATTGTTTGTGGTCTTAAGCGGCTTGTGAAATCCAGGTCATTCGCTCGTTTTAAACAGTTCTCTTTCAAGCGAAGTATTTTAATAACTGCATACTTACATTTATTTTAAGCTCAACTCTCTAAACACCGTAAAAAAAACTTTGTAAGTATATACGAGGCGAAACTGAAATGTAATTTTATAATATGTTGTGATAATTCAGATTTTGTTTTTGAAGTTTAAATAATTTCAAAGCAATTGTACATGAATTATTCCTTGGTTAATATTTTACTAGCTTTCCCGGCAGACGTTGTCCTGTGGTCTAACTATGAAAATTTAATAATAATTAAAATCTTCCTATATAAAAATGGAGAGCTATTTTACGTGGTCATCGCATCACGTCTAAACGGCTGGACCGATTTCGCTGATTCTTTTTTGTCGTATTGGCTTATTTTGTCGTATCAAGAGATGATTCTTATGAAAAAAGAAAAAAATAAGAAAGTTGCACGGATAATTAGAAAATCAACGAAAACTCAAAGTAGTTAACCTTTCGGTACTTTTGAAAATATAGATTTTATTCCAAATTTGAAATTAAATTAAAGTTTGTCAGTTGTTTGCTAGTGTTGGTGCGATTAACAGAATTTCGATGGAAATTGAAATAAAATATATGGTTTGAAACAGATGCATCGATCTAAATTACATTGGTTTAAAGGTAAAAAGCTTATTTTTAGGTATACAAATTCGTATTCAATATTCATACTAAGGAACACAGGACAACGTCTGTCGGGAAAGCTAGTTTTCAAAAAAATGTATTCTCAATTTGAAGGTATTATCAGAAATTTATTGTAAAACATTGATATTTCCTTGTAACGCTATTTTTGTGTGCTAAGTATACATTATCTCGGCTGATAATATTTATTTTCATATTTGACTGTTTGGGAAGCGTTGCACAGTGTATATAATAACTGCATAGTTTGGGGAGCGTTGAACAAATTATAACAAGATCCGCTGCAGCAGCAAACAGAGTTGGTCTCAGACCAGACGGCTCTAATCCTTCAAATTATTCTACCATAGATAATTCCATAGACGGGAACATGTGCAACTTACGTTCGTAGCACGCCATGCTTTTGTAAGGGTTATTCGAAAAGAAAAGCCCCTAAAATATTTCTTATGAAACATAATAATAATAACACTTTTCAATACAAAAGTGTCAGTATAGCCGGCGGAACTTATTGAAACATCTCTGAGATTAACGAACATGGAACAACAGAACTAATGACTCTAACAATTCACTACAAACCACTACGGGCTTACGCCCGTCTTCTACTCTTATTTCGAAGGCTGGCTTAGTGTGATGAATTTAAGTTAGCAACGTTCGCCATTAGGTGGTAATGTTTAAGTCTCCGAAACTCCTAATCACGAGAATTCTCGACATGTTCAACATGTTGAGAATTCTATGTATACAACAAGTAGATATTTAAAAACTAATGAATTATAGAGATAAAAGTTGGAATTTATTGAGAACAAGATAGCAGCTAAATTTTAAGACGGCGACTGCTGTCATGTATTTGACGCTCTCTGAGATTGATGAAACTACACATGTTTAGTTCACTCCACCTCTTCCGACACTTCGCCGTCCGCACTGCTCCAGCAACTCTTGCCATAAATTATTGGTTTGTCTATCTAGTGGCTGATCTTCTGACCCTCAGATCTCTCAACACCACCAAGGACCACCAGTGTTTCCTGACTGTTCCTTCTCATTTGGAAATGTTGGAAACGAAGAAAGCCTGTCTCCTATCCTCAAACCTCTCAGTGCATTCGAAGCAATTTATCGTATAGCTTTTATTTGACTGATACCAGGCGATTAAGGAGACTTCTTGCAGAGGGCAGGAACTGGGAATGGTTATTTAGTCGCGATGACACAATGGGTATAATAATAATAATAATAATAATAACTTTATTACATCAAAATAAATATGACATGAAAACAACACAAACAAAATCAAAAATCATTCAAGACAAATAAACACCTTCAATTGCGATCTCGGACACCCTCACTAGGCATAGCCTGTGTCGAGTTATGTCCGTAGAAACAGCCTTCTTCTAAATCCACAAAAGGAAAATGATCCAATATATTCTCAATTAAAAACACATCATAACAGAATATAAGATAAAAAAAAAACAAACGAAGGAGAAAAAAAAATATAATAATAATAAAAATGAATAAAAAAAAAAAAAAAAAATAAATAAATAAAAATATTTAAACAGTAAAAGGAGTAAAATCATATTGCATCTATAATGTAACCGGAAAAAAAAAACAATTGAAAATATCAGAAGTTGTAAAAATTTGTCAGTCAATAAAATTGGTAAAATGGTAAAATTTTGAACAAAATAAGTTCCTAAACATAAGATATAAAATGCAAAGAATAAAAATTCATATTTATATACAAAACATAACAATTATAAAGCATTTAAGCAACACACAGAAGGACATATAAAGTCATAAAAAACAAAAAAATATAAAAAAAAATAATAATAATAAAATATATAAAACACAAAAATACACACATATACACATATATACATATATATATATACACACACATACACACCTACATACATTTACACGCACATACACACATACATATATAAAATACATAAAAGTTATACTGAATAATAGACGATAGAATTATTATAAAGAACTATTACACATATTATGATAGTTAAAAACAATAGTAAAAAAGATAAGATATGAGGGGAAGGAAAAAAATGAAAAATACCGGCCGTAAAATTAGTAAGTCAGTCAATAAAATAAAATAGTAGAATTTTGAATAAAACAAGTTCCTAAACATAAAATATAAAATGCAAAGAATAAAAATTTCATATTTATATACAAAATCAATTTTAAAAGCATTAAACAGCACACCCATACAAAACTATAGAAAGCATAAAACACAAAAAAAAAATATCAAACGACAAGATGCATCAGCAGTTGCTCCGACTCACGGAAACCAATTGCCATTAGGTGTGTAATGATTTGGGCCCTACTAAGTATCTCTGCAGTGGTAGATGGGAGTAATTGTCGGTTTATAGCATTGTAAAAACGAGGACCGAGAAATCTATGAAACCTCTGCGAAAACGTTTTGTTTGCTGCAAACGGGACAAGGCAACCCAACTGTCTGGTCGATTGGCCGTGGCTCACGGCTCCATAATTCGAGACATTTTTGTAGATGTGATCCATCAACCTTATCACATATAACTGTCTCACGCTAAGGAATCGAAGTTCCCGGTAAAGTAGATCGGACGAATACCTGTAGTCAACCTTCAAAATTATCTTAAGAACTGTTCTATGTGCCACGTTTAAAGGTTCCAACAGAGATTTTGCCATGCCTCCCCATGCTAAAATACCATAATTAATAATCGATTGGCACAGAGCATAATATATGGCTCGTACGTCTTCAACTCCAAGAACCCGTCTGAGTTCTCTAAAAAAATATCCAAGTTTTCTAACACGACCAGTAATGTAGCTTATCTGCTCCTTCCAATTTAGGTTTTCGTCAATTTGCAGTCCCAAATAACGAATGTCCCTAACTCTTTCAATTTCACTGGAGTTTGAGCTCTGAGTTGAGGTTACGTGTGGAACAGAGGTATCAGAACCGGTATCGCGGTAAACAATCTTAAGATTACTCGGCGGTTCGGAAGCTCTGTTCACCGAAAAACCCATATATTTTGTTTTATCAGCATTCAGTGTAAGTAGGTTGTTATTCAACCACCCAGAAACCTCATCAAATCCCCTTTGAGCCAATTCATAAGCCTGGCTCCAGGTTGTGGCCCTGAACAGAAGAGTCGTATCGTCAGCGAATGTCACAATCTTTCCTTCACTCAGCTGCAAATCACACAAGTCGTTGATAAAGGCAAGGAACAGTGTAGGCCCCAATATGCTTCCTTGTGGAACTCCACATGACACTCTGGAAGGACAGCTGCTGATAGAGTCCATCCTAACAATCTGGCGTCGGTCCTGTAGATAGCTCCTAAACCAATTATTGGCTATTCCTCTTATACCTTTTTGATGGAGTTTTTTCAAAAGCAATTCATGTGGGACTGTGTCAAACGCCTTGGCCAAGTCAATGAATATTCCAACGCACTTTTTACCATTGTCAAGGTTCTCAACCACAAAATCAACCAAAGCAAGGACTGCGTCCTCGGTGGATTTCCCCTCCCGAAAACCAAACTGATTCTCTGAGAAACCATTAAATTCTTTGAAGAACTTTGTCAATCTTGAGTTCATGAGTCTCTCCAAAACCTTCGATAAGCAAGGGAGTAAGGAAATAGGTCTGTAGTTAGATAATTCCTTGGGGTCGCCCTTTTTAAAAATAGGACAGAGAAGTGAATGCTTTAGAGAGTCAGGAAATATGCCTGAGCTGATGCTCAGGTTAAATATGAAGCTAATTGGGTCAGCTATAAAGGTTTTACATTCCTGCAATGTTCTAGTGTGCAGACCATCCAATCCCGGAGCACATTTTGCCCTAAGAGAGCCAATAACTGATACCACCTCATCGGGGGTTGCCGGATATGCAAAAAATGACTGTGTCGGTCGCTTCACAATACAAATGCGTTCAGTACATTCCTCCATCGTCCTGTTTAAGATGGCCAGTCGCTCTTCAACAAGCTCGCTTCCGATTTTTACAAAGAAATTGTTTACGGAATCCAGTTCCGATTTGACGTCAGTGCCCCTGACGATTTTTTGCAGGTCTGAGGTATTTCTAGCCTGAAGGCCTAAAAATTCCTTTATGACCCTCCAGTATTCCTTTGAATTTTTACTGCCCCCCGTTTCAAAAAGGTTCCTATAATATGCTATCTTTGTATCCCTTATGATCTTGTTGCATTGGTTGCGAAACATGTTATAACGATGACGAAGGTCAATATCACCTGGGTTCCTTCGACAACAAAGGTGCATCCTATCCCTCACCCCAATCTTCTCGATTATTTCATCTGTGATCCATTCCGTGATGTGTTTCACTCTACTCCTCACCACTCTCACCTCCTCATTATTCCTAATATGCCGAATAAGGATGTTCCTAAACTCGTCAAATGCCTCATTTACGTCCGTCTTATCATACACGGAATCCCAATTTTCTCTCGCCAAGCAACGACGCAAACATCTGTAGTTAATTCTACCAATCGACCGTGTACGCGATTTTTCTCCTCCTGGACTTACTTTTTCCAATCCAACCATGGTTGGGAAATGGTCCGTTAAAGCCGTCAGGCAGACCGCAGCAGTAACATTCTCGTTTTCACATTTTACCATTATGTGGTCAATGCACGAGTTTTCTCTTGTTGGAGTATTTATTGCAGGTACCAGGCCATGCAATGTCAGGATGTTAAGATATTCTTGCGCCGAACTTGAGAAAGCGTTGCTTATGTCTATATTTATGTCACCTACCAAGATCGTTGTATTTAAATTGTAGTATGACGACAGAACGGGGCTCAGCGAATCCAGAAAAGGGCCAGTATTTCGAAAGGATGGCGGACGATATATAGCCAAGATTACTACACTCTCTCTCAACTTAACAGTTAAGGAATTCGCTTCCACAATGGCAGCCGACTCTTCGACCATCACCGGGTGACAATCGGCTATGTAGATAACAATTCCGTCGTTTTGGTTAAAGTGCCTCTTTGTGGAGTATGCTCTGTAGCCAGAAATATTCTGGGCAACGAAGTCATCCCCGATCCAACACTCAGTCAACACAATGACATCAAAGTCGATGCGCATCTCGTGTAGAAATATTGCCAATGTGTCAAAATTCTTGCGAACACTTCTTATATTGACATTCAGCACTTTGAGGCCCAGTCTATTATGTATAGGTAATATGGTCCTTTGCGTTCTTTATAAAAAATGTCCATTATTTCACCATAAAAGGTTATAAATTTTAAAACATTCACTCAAGCAAGTAAATGATTGGAGTTCAGGGGCAATATTTTCTTCTTTTTGAAAAGCCAAATTCAACTCTCTGGTGTAGTCATTGTTGTCCATTGCTTTGCTGTTCAATGTGAGGAAATCCAATTTTTTTCTTTTCTAATATCCATTCAACCAATGCTCCATATTAAGAATTGTTGGAAAATAAAATCAACGGTTCATAACTTTTGGAATAACCCTGAAATAATCATGTTTTCGAACCTATATAAGCTAGAGGATGTTGAATTTTCATAGACAAAGCTTGTATAGATGTGTTCATTTGTCTATGGTAAAGCGAATTAACAATGGGTCATGGACAAACTGCTCAATGGTATCCACATGGATGGCGGGCCTCCGGTGCACCCAGTGGCTTGTTCCCAACATTCTGACTATTGATCCAATTACAATCATCGACAGACCGTTACTCGTGTCTATTGTCTATGTTAAATATCATTTTTATTTATTACTAGCTTATACCCGTCTTGCTTTACGTTTTTGATTCCGATTGTCAGGCTTGATCGGTAGGTAATTAAACAGGTTCTAGTCTAGCTTCCCATTGCTTAACATACTTCTATAACTGACATAAGCACAGAAAAAGAAGAATGACACTTTTACAATTTTTGTTTTACCGACCTCATAATATTATACGAACCTACCGACATAATTTGCAAGTTTTCATACAGAGCTCTGTGGTTTGAATCTTAGCTACATTCCCTACACTCTCTAATGTGTGATAATTAATTAGGCATTCCACGCATAGAGAGTGATTTGTGCCTGTCAAACATCAAAATGGAGGTATCATCTTGCAAATTTTTTCATTAAAAAATCTTTATTTATTGAGAATAATAAGATTTGAATAACATTTATATGTATAACAAATCAATCTACAAATGTTTTATTACATTTTCATACCGTAATACCAAGATTCCATTCAACGTTTACATGAGTAATTTTGTTTCCAAAAGATGACTTACTGTCTTTTTGAGAAATTTGCATGAAGATCATAAAAAATAGAGTTTTTTAAATAGCTCTAAATATATTAAAGTTAATGCAGCAAATTGTATTTAAGAACCTTCTCCAGCATTTTATACGGCTCTGGGCATATTAATATCTGACGTAGCATTTGTATTTTGAGCGTGATGTTCACATATACAGTAAAAGTATTGTCAAAGGCAAATAATAAAACAAACATTTCTGAATTATTATGTAGATTATTTCTAGCGGTCGACCAGTGCTCGAAAATAGACCATAACTTATTTAAATAATTATAAGTTTGAACATTATTAAGGTTCCATTGTCAAAAAATGAGCGAGCGCTATTTCAAAGTTTTCTTTCAAAACCTTGACATGGTCAAATTTGAAATGTTGATAAATGCACCAATTTTTTTTTTATTAAACAAATATACAAACAGTGATGTTATTACAAACAATTACACAAATAGTATGGACAACAAAAACAACAGTAAAGTATATACGTAGACATTTACAGCGAAGGTATAGGTTAGAAGTAAGACAAGCAACAGAAATTTTCATATTATTATTGTAGAAGAAAAATTCATCTATTTTCAATTTATATCCCGCCATTTCCAGCTCCACCTTTTATTTGAATCTACCGCCTTCAAAAACTTTCTGCGCCCATTATGAAGCGCTTTTCATTTTACATTTGTTTCTATGAAGTCGATGTTCTTATAAGTAGTCTGTCGAAGTGTGTGTGTGTGAGTATCAAAAACATAACATTGCAGTAGTGTTTATAATGTTTTTCTTATTGATTTAATCTTTTTTATGCATAATTTAAAAAAAAATATATTAGAATTCGCCACTCCTCTATATAAACTATAAGTGTGCGAAAAATCGTATTCCTCCGTCCTCGCAATTTTCGTAAAAATAGTCACAAAGTTTTTCCTTCACCTATTAATATATAGATATCGCTTTCGGGATGGCTTTTTGCAATCAATTCAAAGCAAATTGACTATACAGAAATATCCGAATTTTTTGAATATCGAAATCCACATACGGGATTTGGCGTTAAAAATATTTTCATTAAGAATAATATTGTGCAGTTTTTTAGGATTATATACGTTTTTACATTTTAAATAAAATAAAAAAAACTTCATCAATAAAGTAATATTTGCACCATAAAGTTTATTGTATATGTGAGAATTTGAATCAGTAACACACTTTAATATGCAAAAATTCTCCGAACGTCACCGATTCGTAAAAATAACAATTAACTTTAGCATTAAAGAGTTGATTGTACAATATAATATACTAAATTAGGGTTTCAATCCACCTTCCTGACTTTCGTCACTCAAAATACTTGAGTTTAAGAAATGATGACATTTCAAAGACAATAAATCAATCATCAATATCCCTCCCTTTTGGGGCATAGATAAATATACAATATGCATGCTAATAATCTATATGGTTGCGAATAAATAAATAAATAAATAATCTCAAATGATTCCTTCCTTAGACGGAAATGAAAGTATTATCAAACGTATCACAGCCCATTTTGTCTTTCTGATATTAGAAACAGCATCTATGAGGATCAGGCGAGAATATTTTTTATTAAATCAAAAGTTGTAGTAAAGTTGAGAAGGCAATATCATGACAAACAACTCGCAAACAAAAGAATCAAACTTTATTCATAAAAACAAAAGAAAGCGGTCGTCATGATGTTAGTGAGATTTTGATACAATACCAAAGCTCATTCTTTTTTTTTTATTTAAAGAAGATTTCCTCGCAACAGTCAGTCTTATTATCGAACATTGACGTTTTAAAACCATAATTTTATATTTTTTAAACACCAAAAGAGAATTTTTAACGCCAGCCTTCGAAATAACATTAGAAGACTCTTGTTATCCCTTAGTGATTTTTTCAACCGTTTATTTATTTATTTAAAGCCTTAATACATATGAGTACAAATAATATATGTATAAAAGACAAAAATATAAATAATGCATAACCCTATTTAAAAGTGTACACATATTTCACAAGTTGTAATATTTTAAGCCCATAAGGTTTTCATATATAAAAATATGTAATTTTTAGAAACTAAGAACGAAGTAGTAGCA
Source organism: Mystacides longicornis (assembly GCA_963576905.1). Taxonomy (NCBI): domain Eukaryota; kingdom Metazoa; phylum Arthropoda; class Insecta; order Trichoptera; family Leptoceridae; genus Mystacides; species Mystacides longicornis. Next base: position 24,772,526 of record OY756437.1, read on the forward strand.
ATACAATAAATCACAGTCCAAGTTTGAAAATCGAACGGTATTAGTCTGTCATCAGTTTGTTGTTGATAATATATCGTTGAGATCTAATCCTAAAAAATGGACACAGGAATCTAGATCTCTAAATCTATACGGAAACACCGTTTAAACTAAAATACTCGATACGGTGTTTCCGTCTAAATTCGAAAAGGTTGTAGCCAGGTTTCAGATATAGTAATGACTGTTTATATGCCTCTCTGCACTAAAATAAAATTTAATTCTTATGGGAGTGTGTTAACCTTATTGTATTATTATTATTTCTATAAAACCTCCGCCCCTGTCTGGCTAAGGGTGTTGATGGCACGGGTCGGGGGTGCTAAATAGTTTCGGCATGAAAGCGTTCAGCTGTCAGAAGTTAAGTTGCAAGTATCTTGTTTGAAAGTTCGTGCAAAGTGTGACTGCCCTAAGTAGCCGCGGTGTTTATCCAGACATTCATTGAAACACCTCCAGCGCAGCAGCTATACACTGTATTGTTTGTGATAATGGTCCAGAATATAAGCGATATACAAACAACTTTATTGTATTAACATGTAACACTACGAGTTATTTTATCCATACATTAAATCAATAATACTTAGTGTTCGATTCTTAAGAGGATGGTTTGTTATAAATGTTGACCAACAGTGTTACTTAAAACAGACGAGTTTAGCAAAATTATAACATTTCTTTTTATATTGTTTCAGGTATGTGGACATGATGTACTAAAAATCTTATAGTTTTACTGAAGATTAGCCGAGACAGTATCCAGATAAGTATGAATAATTTAATATAATAATTGGTTAAGTCCGTCAGTTAACTCGGTATTTTCGTTGAAACGACAAAATGACGAAAATTTGGATTTGTCAATAAAAGTTCCTGCCTGCAACAGATATAAGTATGTAACGGGAAGAAATGACATATTATCCACAGTTCTCATCGTGTTAAAGTAAAATGTGAATACTTTAAGGGACGATAGTAGCTGATTAATAGAAATTCACAAAATGAATGACTTTTTGTAACTGATTAATAGAAATTCACAAAATGAATGACTTTTTGCCATTTGGTAGTTTGTAGCAACTTGTAAATGTTTTTTTTTCCAAAACTTATGAATCTGGACTCATTCAAAGTGAGAACAAATAAACTTTCGACGTAATTTCACAGAAAGCAAAGTTTGGGTTGAGAAAGTGGAAATTGTTGGCACCGGGATTCGAGCCCACAACCGTCGACTGGACCGTCAGACTACCAACCATCTCACTTTCAATTGTATTTATTAGTTTCCCATTTCTCAATTCAGTATAAAGACTTTTTTCGAAAGAATGCTTTTTTATATAGCTCGCTGGCTACCCCAATATACCATAGCCTTGATGATAGGACAATAGCATTAAATACTATGAACAATAAACTTGGCAACAGTGTTCATATTATTTAAATGATAAAATATAAGTTTAGATTTATCCAATATTCTCTCCTTGAAAACTTCTATCAATGGAATATTTCCAACTTCGAAATGTCTTTGTCCCGTTTTATTATTTGGCTTTTCTTCCATTTAAACTAAACCCCATTACCAACAAGTCTTTGATAAACTTTTCTGGATACCTTAAAGAATCGTTCCTCCTTTATGGTCCCGCAAACGGGTATAGGGAGGCGGCAATACGATGCTCTTCTCGAATAATCTTCATTGCTTTTAACAAAATGTGTAAGTCGAATCATTTCAACCTCCTCTGCATTATTTTAAGAAGTGCATGGTGTGCTATTATAGCACTGAGTACCGCAACACGTCGTTCGTGATGCGGTTGTAAACAATCTTATTCCAGTCCTTATGAGACGCTTTGTCTAAAAACTAATATAATAATATAGATTGGTGCAGCTTTTACTCTACAATAATATTCAACGTCATCTGTCATGGCAATATGTTTTTGAATGAGTATTGCGAGAAAAAATATGTTTATATACATATTTTTTCTATTACGCCGTTTCCTGGAGGAGGTAGACAGAGAGAGAACGGATTTCCATTCCTTCCTATCCAAACAAACCTCTTTCGCTTCCTCCAAACGCATAACATTCCTCATACATGCTCTTCTATTCCCTTTGCTCCTAACTCGGCCCTCCTGTAATACGACACCGATATGGTCGGACCATGTCATTCGAGGTCGGACTCGTCTCATGCACCCATTATAATATCCTTTTAGTCATTCTCTCTTCGTTAATTCTCCCTAAATACCCAAACCACCTTTATTTATTCACTTTCATTCTAGTCACTACGCTAACATACACTCCACATTCCTTTCATTAAAGTTTGCATTCCTCACCTTATTAATCAGTCTTTTTCCGCATATCCTACGCATTGATCATTTTTTTACAGCATTTTTTATTATTATGATGTTATGCTAAGTGAGATCATTTTTATTAAATTAGAGTTTTGATCATCTTACGTGCATATAATTCCCTGTTTAAGAGTCACAAAACGGTGTTCTGTATTGGCATCATCAGTTTTGTTCTGATTTCCTATTTTATTTTGTGTTTCTGTCATGTCATCATCAACTACGCCGACATTTTGCAGACTAGATTTTGGCACATAAAAAATAATGTAGAAAAAGGTGCTTTATCAAATGATAAATATGAAGTAGATTCCGTCATTCGTATTGACTTACTGATGTTAATGGGATCAATCCCTGAAGTCCTTCTCTCGCACCACAACCCTTGGATACTGTACCTATACATTATGTGTTCAATTTGAGTATAATAAAACTTAAACAGTGGTATTGCATTATAACGCCGTTATGACGGGAATAGTTATTACGGTATAAATCGCTTATACCACGCGCTACTAATAATCATCCCTATTCCATGTCATAACTGTACTGCAGAATATTTTGGCAACCTCGCATTTATCAATGAAGCTGGTGGTTGTTCCATACTACGGGGTTGATTTCTAAGAATTCCGCACGAACCCGATTGGACCTTCGACAAATTTCGTGTGCGTAAGATCGCAAGTACGTATACGAATATTTCCGAAGGTCGATTCGATTCGTCTACAGCTAGGACATGTTGCAAGTTTTCTTAAGTTAAGTGTCAAAGTATGAAGAGTGCAGTGATAGTCTGTCTCATTGAACGTCGCTATTACTTCTTTATGCCAGGAATAAAGTTGGGATGGAGATCTTCTTGTATACGCATATTACTTGTTTTATTAGTAGCACTTTTGCGTATTCTGCGTGTATTTGAAGAATAACGTTATATTAATACGGCTGGAAGAATATAAAAGTAAAAAAAGAGGAAGGTTCATCGTGACTTTCTTCATTATGCACAGACACGAAATTAAGTGTACACTTGCCAACCCCGTAAAGGATTTTAGTAAAACAGGTGTGTGAACGCACTCTGTGAGAGGTCCTCAGGGGGGTGCTAATGTTTCCCTGTTGACACGGATTGCGGTCCATCCCTCTAGCAGGCTGCTGTGGCTCTTGTACACACATGGTGGCTTAATTAACCCCGCCTTCAACCTCTTGTGTGTAGGTGGTTGTCCACGGCTTAAAGTTCCTACTTAAGCTGCAAACAAAATACTCACTTTTAATAGACTAAGTTCCCTTGAATATTTCGTTTATTTTACAAGTGCTCTATTTTCTTACTCAAATAAGTATATCTTTAACACCCGGTCACTTGATGAATATTTGAAGTATCTTCCCAAACTTCTATGATATCCTTCACACACATTCAATTGCAACATATCGAGAAATTTTGGGTAGCTTTTGTGGCAATTTCTTATGATGCGAGGAAGCCCACGTAGAAGCGTGTCTCACGTAGAAAACGTTTTAGGCATTCAGTTTTGATGTGATATACGCCATGAGATTAGATGTAGGCAACTGTCTGGCGATCTTTATGCTAGCTCATTTAGCGTTATCCAGGGTGCATCACGAGGAGGCGAACTAGCTTGAAAAAAAAATGATTAACTTACATAAAATGCGACACAGACATTATAAAATCATACGATAAATAAATAAATACACATTCAGCTAACAATTATTAACCTCTACAAAAAGTTGACAACAAACTAAAATATTTTTAAACGACAGACATCACACACCCCTACATTCATGTGTGTATTTTTGACTTGCGGGGAATCGGTGGGTAGGCGTTTTTTTATTATTAAATCACTCAATGTTCTGTCCTATTGTAACTTTTATCGTTTTTACACTTCGCCATTATTCGAACAGTACGCGAAAATATTTTGAAGTGAAAAGCCACCTTGTTCTGCTCTGAGGGTACAAACAATATGTACTTGGGAGGCTGTTGTGTTGCTATTTATTAAACAAAGGAGATACCGTATGGGCGTTTCGACGTTACATAGAAAATCAATTAAGTTTCAGGTACACAGTACACAGTTCGGGGTGCTATTGTGTTGGTACCTCAAAGTTATACACAGCCTTCATTATAATATTATTTCCAACCAACTCCATTATAATTATCTACGTACGAACACATAGGGGTTGTTTTGATTTATTTTAATAATATGTTGTAATCATAAATTCATGTTGCGACATGTGGATCGAACCAAGTCTCAGATACTGCCGCTATATCTTTTTAATAACACGTCATTTTTATCAAGTCGTTGGTACTGATTTTTTTCAGAAGTTTTCTATTTAATTTGGTTGGAATCCTGTCTTAGATTGAACGGGACTGGTTGAATGGTAGAGAATGCTCCAAGCATTAAGTTCCGCCGGCTATACTCACATCTATGTATAGAAGAGTGTTATTTATTTAATTATTAGGATAGATTTTTGCCTTGTAATAAGTATGTTGCAATCATAAACTCATATTGCAAAATATGAATCGAGACAAGTTTCAGACACTGCCACGATCATAATTTTTCTTTGGTGGCTACATATTTAAAAAAAAAATAGCTAAAAACAAAATGACCATGCAATGTTTTATTTATTTATTAGATACGCCAATAGAACACTGAACAACACATAAATAACAAAAACTAAGCATCTCCAGTGCTCCAATAACAGGTCTCCCGCATAGTTGTTATTGTACATAGTAAGGTGAACAATACAATGAACAATAATTAACATATACCTACATATACCCGACCGTTTTGTACGTTAACAACGTTCGCCAATAGGTTTAAGTCTCCGAAACTCCTAGTCATGAGAATTCACAACATGTTCAACATGTCGAAAAATCTCATGTATGCAACAAGTAGATATTAAATAATCTCTAATATAAATTAAAGTCGGGTTAGTGCGAACACTTATAACTCGAGATCGGCTCAACAGATTCTTCTGACGTTTGATTTATTGGATTCTTCTCCGCTCCGAATAACAGAATAACTAATAAGAAGTAAAAAAATGGATAAGAAATTATGTAAAATACAATGTTTAAGTTTGTATGGAACGGTTACCTGGCACGTGCCCACGACATTGCAGATAGTTCCCTCTCATTCTCGCATACGCTCTTACATAGCCCATCCCACTTACTCCACCGCACCGATTAGAAAATTTCCATACAAAGTCAACAATATTATCGGGCACATTCGTGTCGGTAATGGCGAGGTAGGGTGTGTGCGCTAGCACATTATTCTCAAGTTGTTCCCGCCAGAGCTTTGAATACGAATGAAATATGGATGTTTCAGAAATAGTTTAATGTTATTATTTTATTAGCTTAACTCAATCGAATTAATTTTGTATTTTACGGGGGCGCAGTGCACAATATGTGCATATTAACGGACCACTTCGGGCTAGAACCACAGGACAACGTCTGTCGGGAAAGCTAGTAATTAATGAAATATAGAGATAAAAGTTGGAAATTATTAAGAACAGGAGAGCAACCAAATTTAAATACTGCGACTGCTGTCATGTATTTGGCGCCAGGATATGACTTTATACATTTTTGTAAATGTCTCATCTTTATTGCCTTGTTGGTGCACAAATATTATAAAACCCTGAAATTTTTACATATACTTTTCCTTTATAATATAACGTATTTCTTCTATGGTAGCAACGCATCTGAGTGCTAGTTAATCTGAAGCTGTGAAGGAACTTAACCAAGGTTATCTAGAGTGGTGGCCTCAGAAGGAATCTTATTAAGTTGGCTTTCATACTAAAGAGCGCCATCTATCTAATTTGTCGCTAGTATGACTTTGCTGAATTTGCGGCGCACACCGGGGGCTAGTGCAGCTGATGTTTAACAGTAACTGTTATTTTTTGGAATGTGTATTTTAAAAAGGAGGCTAAGTTTGAAAAAGAACGTAAATGGTCTAGCGAACGATTTCGTCATACATAACGCTATTGCATTGGGAAGATTACTGGGGAAGTAAAACATAAATGTTGACAAAAAGAAGAAAACGTAATAATCCAGTAGTGAATTAATAATAGTGTAGACAGGTTTGCGTAGATTCTGTGGAAACATAGATTTTTACAAATTAACTAGGTATTATATTAATAAACAATCAACATATTATTTCTATTTAAAACTAGCTTTCCCGACAGACGTTGTCCTGTGGTTATAACCCGAGGCAGCCCGTTCATATGTACATAATATGCACTGCGCCCTCATAAAAAATATACATAATTTATTCGATTGAGTTAAGCTAATAAAATAATAACATTAAAATATTTCCAAAACATCATATTTCATTCGTATTCAAAGCTCAGGCGGGAACAACCCTAGAATATAATATGCGCGCGCAGACATTTGATGTTATGAATGTGCCCGATGTAGACTTTATGAAAATTGGCTTCTGTAAGAGCGGCATTGGTGGAATTTATTGTTTGCTTGGTGTCATCATAATATCATGTCTGAGTGTTCTATTTTTAGCTCCAGCTTTATTATGTTCGTTTGGTCTAGAATGATCACATTATGCCAGCCTTCAAAACCGCAGTAGAAGATGGTCGTGAGCCCGTTGAGTTGTTCAAATTTGTGAAAATTTAACTCTTTACAATCAAACACTAATTAATTTTAATGATAGCATCACATATTTGGTTCTGTAAAATAAATTATTTGGATTCGATGGAGCCAGAGAAAAATCTATTTTGTTGTTTCACATATATTGTGAAAATATAACTGTTTTCACACAAGCGACTTTAATCTATAATACAAAAGAAAGTGTGGTTAGTGCAAACACTTACAACTAGAGATTGGCTAAACAGATTTTCTTGATACTTGGTTTATTGAATTCTTCTCCGGATAACAGTATAACTAATAAGACATTGAAAAAGGGATAGAATAAAATATATAATATATGATTAAAGTTAGTTTGGAACGGATTTACGGACAACAACGCTATCCGAGAAAAATTCCATAGCAACACAATTTTTATACCTATAAGTGACAACCATTGATTCAAATCCATTCTTAAAGAGATGTTCACACATAATATCTGGACCCTTTTATTGTCTTGCACTTGTTTGTCCATTAACCTCTGAGTTTAAGCTTTGATACTTGTGATAGTAAATAAAAAACCAACTTTGCAAATACTACTTAATTTTATTATCCCGAAATATTTTCGGACGGCTATGCGTCCATCTTCAGCGGGTGGTATTTCACAACTAAAACTAATGACAAATTATAATCTTATGGCTATTGGTGGGGGGTGAGGGCGGGGATGGTGGTGGTGGGGGCGGTGGGGGAAGTGTGAGTGGTGAATATGTTTAGCAGGGGTGATAAACTTGGGATCTGTGTGTTAACTGCTGTATTTTTGTGTTTGTGTATTTCAAGTGTTTCGAGAGCTGTCATTTTGTATCCTTTCTTGTGGTGTATGTGTAGGTATTGTGTGTTGTTTTTGTCAATGTGATGTCCGTGTTCTCTGCAGTGGTCCGCCATTTCAGAGTTGACGGTGATGTTGTGTATGGCTTTATAGTGTTCGTTTATCCGTGTCTCAAAGGGTCGTGCGGTCTGTCCTATGTATGTCTTGTCACAGTCTCTGCAGTTCAGTTTGTAAATGCCAGATTTTTTGTTGGTGTCTGTTTTTTGTTTGTAATTAAATAGGTGTTTTTTTAAGGAGTTATTGGTGTAGAGTGCTGGTCTGAAACTGTCTTTTATGTGTTTGGATATTATTTCGTTAGTTGTATTGTCTATGTATAGTAGTCTGCGCCATTTATGTCCGTCGTTGATGGTGTCAGCTATTTTAGGATATACGTAGTTGTGTATCGTTTCTGTCATGCGTTTTTTGTTATGAAGTTGTAAAATAGTATGAGCGTGGTATCCGTTGTTTGTGGCTATGTTTATGATGGTGTTGAGTTCTGTGTTGTAATCTGTTTGTGAGAGAGGTATGGATATTAGTCTGTGTATCATTGAGTTAAACCCTGCCATTTTTTGTGAGTGTGGGTGGTGTGAGGTTGAGTGTATTATGGAGTCTGTATAGGTGGGTTTTCTGTATATTTTGAATGTGAATTGATTGTTTGTAATTGCAATATTCAAGTCGAGGTAGTTCAGTGATCCGTTTTCTTCCTTCTCCATGGTGAATTGTATGTTTTGGTCGAGTGAGTTCATGAAGTTCAAGAATTGTTCTAGTTGTCTGTGTGTGCCTTCCCATGTACAGAAGATATCGTCTACATATCTGTGGTAGTTACTTATGTATTTAAGGAGTTTGTGTTCAGTGTCAAAGAGTTTCTTTTCAAAGTTGTCTACATAAATGTCTGCTAGTAGTGGTGCTAGGGAAGATCCCATTGGTAGTCCTTCTGTTTGTGTATATATTTTGTTGTTGAATGTGAAGTAATTCTGTTTTATACAAGTTTTAATTATGTTAACGGTTTGTGTTCGTATGTGGTTGTCAATGTTTAGGTGTGTTAATAGGTTATCCAATATATTTAATGTTTCGTCCACTGGTATGTTTGTGAAAAGGTTTTTTACATCGAATGATACTAGAATGCATTTTTTCGGTGGTGTTGTGTTCTGTAGGTGTTTGCTGAGTTCTGTAGAGTTCTTGATTGTGTTGTGTTCTTGACACAATCAAGAACTCTACAGAACTCAGCAAACACACACTTTAGTTGTGAAATACCACCCGCTGAAGATGGACGCATAGCCGTCCGAAAATATTTCGGGATAATAAAATTAAGTAGTATTTGCAAAGTTGGTTTTTTATTTACTATCATGTCGTCGAAATACTACAAAGTTGATAAAAGTGTTTTAGAAGAATTTGATACTTGTGATTAACATTTTATAATTTTTATATTGTATCATGATAGTAAATATTTTTTTAGCAACCATTGTACCCCTTTATACTTATTGTATACACTCACATTTAATTTATAATAATGTAAAGGTATAATGCCGTAAATTGTTGAAATAAATAAATATATAAAAAATAGTGATTGATATTAATATGGATTGTGATTGCTCCTCGATTGTGATGACCCTCGCCCCGACTCTGACGTGTCAAGAGAATGTCTGACATGGTAATTAGAGACGGGCGTGTCACTGACACACGTGTGTCACATTGTGATGACAGATGAGAGGAATCTGGCTGTGCCTCGCTCATACCTCATCTACGTATATACTTTCAAACACATACTCGGTCGCACTGTTGTTATATAACGGATTGTGTGTTAACCCGTTATGTGCACAGATGCCAAAATGCTGACCGAAAGTATAAATTTTCATTATAAACGTTCTTTTTGATACTATTGAAAGCCACACTTTTATTGAATGACTATATGGGGTTCAGATTTTATTATCTGATCCATAGTTTCTCCAGGGGATCTGACAATCTAATTGCAAGTGATTTCTATTGAGATGAAAAAGAGATTCAAAGAGTTTTTCTCAAAGCAGAATGATGGCAAGAAGAACTGTGAGTTTAATAGGTAGGTTCCGCAGTCTTCAATTACTCGACTCGGGTAGCTTACTATTGATCTCATAAAATCACACGCTTTTAACATAACGAACATCGTTTTATTCATAAGTGCAAAATCCAACCCAGTTCTCTACGTTTCGCCCTTAACTGAAACTTGGCTCAAGGATGCTGTGAGCTAACTAAGTCAACCCTCGTTCTGTTTATCATCAGCTCCTCTTCTCCATACAGAAGAAGAACCGATCCCCTTTATGACCCGTTTCCTTGACACAGTTATGTTTAATTCATTCAATTATGCATTCATTCGTTAATACCAACATCTCCTTGCGCTGGGGCTGTGACGTCACATTGTAAGGTCCTTACAATGTGACGTCACTTGCCTATAACTGTATGTACTTACCTGTACTCTATGATATCTCTCATACCGCGCCGGCGGCCTAGGCCTCGGGTGTGACGTCGCCATGCTTCGTGCGTATGGTCGCCAGCGCTTAGGCCTTCTTATATAGGTGGTGTTGGTTAATACACTATGAACCTGATAGAAACATCATATTTTACTGTTCACATTTCTATTCAACTTCAGATTTTTTCAACTCAATATTTTCATGTGACCCTGTGACACTATTCAATATTATTTCTATGGTTTTCAGCCATGCATTTTTAGAGTTTATGCAGTGGCCCTTCGAGAGCATGAGTTCTTTTGTGTGCGAGTGTATCTCAGTTGAGCAAAATCTATGGACTTTGGTGTCTTGTAGTTCAACTTTGGACAAAATTTGCTCCCATGTTCAGTAAAGGTAGTAAGGATCCTTATATATTTTGTGGAATTCTTAAGTGCATCGGTGGCGAACTTCTGTGATTATCCTGTTTTCACTTTCTTGGCATATTTTTGTACTGTTTGTCCTTGGCTTTGACCCAGCCCTGTAGGTTGGTTCTGAAAGTGCTACGTTGGAATCACCAAATAGGCTTGAGGCCTATTTAGAATGTAAACAAATGAAATACTGGAAAATTTGGTGTACCACCTATCGCTTTTACTTTTCTTATTTGGCTTGACGAAAGTGCAATAGTTTCCATTGCTGCAGTTGGATGAATGAAACAATTTCCAATACTCTCATTTTAGTTTCTGAAATTTATTAAACTTTTGTATATAACATAGAATAATAACACAATAGCGCCATTGTTCCATGGATATGAAAGAGATTCTGAAAGTAATAATTATTATGGCTATTTATTTATTTATTCAAAACTCATTACAATATCCAATATAATTATAATTAACTGTCTCGTAATAGACAAAAGCTCGAAGCTACTCATTAAATAACTGTCTGACAGTCAAATTAGGGATGGGAGTTCACCCATCGACGGTTGCTTACATCAATAGTATATCGAAAAATTTATTTATAAACGCATCGACCTCGGTTGCCTGAATTTTGGTCCCAGATTCAATTCCCCGTCCGGTCGGGTCAGCGTTTTTCCTTGAAAATTTACATAAATTCCTTTTTTGTGTCCTTATCGTCTCTTTGAGATTTTCCGCGTTGAGACTAAAGGCCTTATAATAAGTTTGGGTAAAATATGGTACCACCGCATCACGAAAGACTATATTATATATATGCCGGTGACCATATTATTATATCCGACACAGTCCGATTACTACATATTATCATTATGGAGATGAAGTGAACATGGCTGGGACAAGAATGACAGTTGTTCAAGGAGAGCGCTGTTCTTCTTCCAATCAAAATCCCAAAATTCGAGAATGACCCTCTCACCCTGTGTTCCGTTTCTTCGAATCAGAGCTGAGGAATTTGATATCGCAACTTCAAATGATCGAGCGCAGTAGAGAGCGCCTGTTCCGTCATTTTAGTACATATTAATAAGGTTGTCTTTTTTTCGATGTACATATTGAAAATGTAATCTTTTCGCCCCTTTGGCAACCCTTTGCTTGGAAACATTTTGAAGACGCTCCTTGATTATAGAACAAGTAGAGAACAAAGAATGTCTTAACATAAGAATGGCGCGCAATAATTGGTTTTATGGATTGAAGAGAGTCGAGTGCTTCTAGTCTATATGGTGTATTGTGCTGATCAGTGGCGCAGCTGAACTTACGGGAGCCGTGTATTATAATAATAATAATAGTAAACAACAATGAAGCGCCAAATGACTACCTCAAGGCGCATTTGCTATCCTTACACACTTTACTCAAACTTCAATATAAGACGCATTGTATGGTAAAACGATGAATATCACATAATTTTAGTATGCATATTCGATGTTTTTCCATACCACGTGGCATAATTTAGGAGCGACTATCGTAATGAAGCGCGTCTTTTCAAAATGTTTCATCCTCTTCTTTTTTATACAGTTTTAGAGATCTTGGAAGGTCGACTACTAAATGTCTCTCCATTGCTTTGGTGGTCTTTCAAGATTATATTTTATTAATCTTCTAATTATCCAATATTAAATTTAAATAAAATCTACTTATTTTGTTTAAAATATAATATGATACTACAAACCAAATAAAGGTGCATAACTCGATCCTGTTACCATCAATTATGTACGGATGAAAAACGTGGACATGGACGAAAAAAGAAGAATGTTGTATAAATGCAGTAGAGATGAAAGCTCCAGTAAGAATATGTGGAATGACTCTTTGGGATATGGAAAGCAACGAGAATATAAAGAAGGAATGTGGTATAGAAAATAGTGTTGTGATAAAGATTAATGTCGAATAAGTTGAGATGGTTTGGTTATGTGGAAAGAATGGATGCAAAAATAATGGATAAGGATAATTTATAAAACTGAAAAGAAAGGTGTGACAAAGTAAAGTGGATCGAACACATTGATCCCATTCAAGGAAAACCAGCTCAGAAGTAAGAGCAAATAAATTGAAAGCATTAAATTGAGGGATTAAAAAATACTTAAGACTTCAAGCAGCAATTCGAACAAGCGGGTTTTCAATCGTTAAAAAATAAAATAGAAATTAAAACAAACAATGATTATAACATATTTTCGGTGTTGATTGCCCTCGATATACAAAAGGCCTTTGATAATGTCTGACATAACAGAAAAACATAGAGGATGCATACGTGCAGGAGCTGACCGTTTCGGAGTAAATTCAACATTCGAAATTCGCCTTTCAAATATTCAAAAGCACGATATGCGGTATGTATGAAATGTGTCTACAGAACTATGAACATATTGTCTACATTTGAAATGAACTTCCGTGTCTTTTTGCTCATCCACTCTCCTGAGACATAGCTTATGCAATTTCTTAACAGCATATTGCAATTCCGACACAATTATACCCACCAACCTCTAACATTCAACGAACGCCCCTGAGAAATACGACGCAGAAGCCAAATACAGACAGAACCGATTTCTTCTTATAATAACGTCATAATATATACAAAATATATAAAATGCTGAAAACGCATGAATCTCTTAAACTACCCGATTGGTTTTAAAAGTAATGCTTTAAAAGCAATTGGTAAAGGTATATTACATGCTAAGAAGTACCAATACTTCGTCTTCTTTCCGTGAGATTTGGGTTGTTGAATGGCTGTTGGCTGTCTATGTGGAACAGGTTCTTTGGGCACACTGCTAGGCAGGAAAACACTAGCCCTGAAAAATGTATAATCGAATGACGGCGATGTAGATCAAAACTGTTATTGCAAACTGATACTGCATACTTGAAAGTGTACGGCCATCTGTTTGGTATGTCAAGCCTTTTGGTAGTAATTCAAACTAGAGCTCGCTGTAGGCTTAGTCGTCTATTTTATTTCTAGCTTTAGAGAAATTCGGAGCCATATAATTGGTGAACGATTTGGAGGTTTGGAAAGGCATTGTCAGGGACGCGAATTAGGTTTACTACTTGTGTTTCGTTTTTAGTTAGACGTTCGCAGACAGTCATATTTTGCGATAAAGTTTTGTCTTTTTCACGAATTTGTTGTTCATTCTCAACTCAGTAAGTGTGGTGGATAATCTGCACAAAAATGACGAATGTGTAAATTTAAACTACCGAAAATATAACAAATTATAACGTAGAAAAAACGAAACTTCAAATTGGAACATGTCATTTGCAGTTTTCATATTCTATTTTTATGTAGGTACAAATCATTCAATGACAGTGAGAAAATTTCCTCTGCGAGAGCAACATGTCGGAAAGCAGCTAGTATACCAATATATTATGTATGCATGTGTTACTAACGTCAGTACAATCGTGTACATCAAATGACATAATAGCTATTATCTGTCCGTACGTAACGTTATCGTTTTCACATTTCACCTAACGACTCCAGTCATTAGGACGGGTACGCTACATTTACAGCCACACTTAAACCCCATCTATCGGCAGTTTGCGCGAGAAAACTTCTCTATAACGATGACATTATCATAGTGACGAATGTACCCGATAGATGGCGTTGTCGTAGGGCGTACTCTAATGTCTAGTGATTCAGCGTGCAGTTATAGGAAATATTTCACCAACGAGTTCCGTTTTTATGAGAATTGTTTCACTATTACGTTATGGAAAGGATTAAGCTTATTCAGCATCACATGGATCAATATGTTCATCGTGATAAGGATAAACTTATAGTAGAAATATTGTCCCCATACTAAGTTCAAAATATCAAATGACTACCCAATGTCACAGCCCCCCCTAACGAGAGTCTTTCTACCTAAGCTGACCTAACTAGATCTAAGCTAAACCTAAGCTTTACTATACCTAAACCTACGATGACACTATATGACGCAACCCCATTATACCTAAACTATCAATTGCACCATATTTATGCAACTACCTAAGCCCTGCGAGCAAAGCAGACCATCTGCAAAGCTAGGGCTACTAAATCTAGCTATAGAATAATCCTAAGCTGAAAACGACGTTGTCAGCTCTATTCTACTAGTATCTGAAAAGACTATCTAAAAAACCTAGAACATCCGTCTACGAAATGGCCATATCGTGATCGTCTAGAAACTAACCTAAGGACCCAAACGTTGTGGTTTTAGTCTAATAGAGATTTATTGTTCAACTGGATAATCCTGAAACATAAATTAGTCCAATTAGTTATGAAATAAAATATGGTAAAACATCATACTTAAATAACGATTACTTAAATAATATTTCTTCCTTGATTTGTATTTAATTTGCAATAATAGCGACATAAAATAAATAGATAAATATTGCACAATCTCTCGTCACATCGTGATTATAGTCATTCTGCAAATAATTTATTAGTTTTCTAACAAATAATTATATCTTTCTCGATTGCCCTTCGAATTTAAAGGACAATTCTGGTCTGCTGTGAATCCATTGTCTTGAGAGAATTTTGTCTGTTATTAGAAATAAAGATTCAAAATCTACTTATTTACCACAACCACAGTTTCAAATTCTACAATTCTATCTACACCACACCCCCCCCCCTAATGGGGGAGGGGGAAATAGGCCCCCAACGGCCCGCCTATTTCGATTTCAGCCGGCCTAGACAAGTGCTGAATCTCTGTGCTTGTTAGACTAATTCGCGGATAAACACACATAGATTAAGGTATACATAAATAAATAAGCATGCACCCAATACATAAAATAAAGGTTAGTAATTATTATAGAATATTTCATAATAGGGCCTTAACGAGCAATCGCTACGGTCGCTGACTGTACTCTTCCCTAGAAATATGACGAAAAATGGAACGATTACCGCTTCTCGTTTCTAGGAAGGGACTGAGTTTGTTAAGTTTATAAGTATTCGCTGCTACATCTACCCACATGAGTACACATATAGTAATATGCACGCATGCTTACATACATCCAGCAGAGACTAAAGATAAATTCCATGCAACTAAATAAAATAAGTATAAATACGAATATAAGAATATTAGTCAATTCCCAATTTGTATTAGGGAAGAAAAGGATAGGACTATTGTTAGTATAAAATAAAATAATAATATATATATTCTACTATTTGCCACACACTAGCGCAACTATAATTATTGTTAGAATACTACTCAAAGCGTATTATAAAACACCAATCTACTATTTCAAATAATAAAGAATGACCTCTAACTACCCTCCACCAAGACACAAACACAAGCAAGCGAAAGCACATAAAATCTAATCTAATATCTGAAATGCAAAAGAAGCGAAGCACAAACAATTAAGAAGTTTATGGTTAATTATAAAATAATAATTTGAAATGAATCCTTTCTCTAGGATCCTTATCTGAAATGGAAGGGTTTGATTAGTATCATCATTATTTCACCATGATTACACCTAATGATGTAACACTTATGCAATACCTATCTGATTACGACATATTACGCAACACTTAATAACACAATAACGCCCTAATTAAAATACCATTAAATTCATATCATAAATAAATCAATAAATTCATAATCCTAATCGACACAATTTAAAACTATAAAAGCTGAAGATAATCTAAAAGGAAATATAAAATTAAATTTATCACTCCAATTGGAAAACATAAATTAAGTAAAATATTATCGAAAAACATAATCCTAATGACCCTAATAATTAAACTACTATAAAATTAGTATTATTTACCAAATTTAAATTAAAAGGAAATATAATAATATTTATAAATGAAATAAATAATGCCATAAAGTTTAGATTATAAATAAATAAATACATTAGGCACAAAAGGATGAGTTTATTATTAAAAGCTATAATAATTATTATTTATCAGATCAAAAATGAAAGGCAGAATAATATTCAAATGTTTTTAAAAACAAATCATTATAATTTACACAAAAGGGAATATCTTTATTTAATTTGTAGAAGACAAAATACTAAATATATTATTCAATGAAGAAATCAATTTGGAACCAATATAAAATATATTAAAATATTTACTTATCAAATGTTTAAACAAATCGCTATAATTTACCCAACGAAACATTAATTTGTTTTAAATTAGTAAAAATTAAAATCTCTATGAAAATAAACAAATTGAATTAGGAAAAAATAAATTAATGAAACAAAATATAATTATCTGAATTGTCCTTGGGCCTGGTATAGATCTGTTCAGCACTGGAGACCTCCGTCCCCTTCCAGAATTTCTGCTGCTTGTAAGAGATCTTCACTCTTCAGGAGATGAGATGAACTGTCCCAGAAAGCTGTGGGATGACCGCCTTAGTAGGAGATCCTCTCCGCTCCAAGATTTGAAATGAACTGCCCCAAATAGGCATCTGCGACCCCTATTTATTAAAATAAGTTTCGCAATATTTCGAGATAGACCTGTGACGTGTAGCACAGTGGTGTATAACCCCATGGGCGTCTCCAAGTTATTATAATTTAATAATAAATCTATAAATAAAATCTAAAATACTTTACTAAAATGTTAGTCCCGTCACACCAAGTATATTCAAATAAGTGGTAATGTTTTGGAACTTATATTTAACATACTCGTATATTCTATACATTCTATTTGGTACATGGTAGACGGCATCACATCGCTGACGCTCCAGGTGTAGATAACAAAAAATATGATTGAGAATATTTCCTAATTCATTTTGATGATTGTGCATTTTGAATTACTCGTGCTGTATTTTACTTTTTGGTGGGCTGCTTCACCCTTGTTTTGGGTGCTTGCCCAAATAAAATATAAAAAAAAAAAGTATATTATATTCCTACTTCCTATTTTGAAATTTATTACATGTAGTGACGGAGGTAAAAATTGATCCAATCTTTTCCTCCTCTTACATTTTATTAGTCCTAAAATGGTGTACGCTGTTGTATTTATCTTTTCAGCTGAGTTTTATGCCCTTTTTAACATTACTTTAATGCTAAATATTTGATTTAGTTCCTTTGGTAAAATGTGTCATGATATGATAATTATTGTCGATTCATTAGGATCGTGGTATATGTCTGAAGTACGACAGTGAAATAAATTTAAATTACAAAGAAAAAAATAATTTATTTATTTATTTTATACTTTATGCATATTAAAAATAGTATACAAAAAATAGTGTATAGACAAGTGGCAATGGCGGGATTATAGCCGTAGCAATCTCTAACATCCAACCACAAATAATCTCATTTACATTTGGTGATGAGTAACAAATTCAAGCAATAATATAAAAAAAAAAACAATAAAAAGATAAAGGCTCGAAATTAACAGCATCATCAGATCATAATAATATACCTACATGTTTTTTCTTAAATCATCATCTCGATTAATAGAAGATTCAAATATTACGACGAAGATCGAATAAAATGACTACAAAGATCTCTTGTACTTGCATAATTTCCTTACCAAATGCGAAGTACTTATAATGATTCATGTTTCTATCAGAGGTTACAATTTACGTGAACCATATTCACCCTGGTCGTGAGCCTTTGCTTTTGTCAATTTGACACGTGATAACTGTCACTTTTATCGCTTTTATATAAAAAAATCTAATGCGAGTAAAAAAGTCCCTGGTTTCGGCACCAAATCACGGCAAGCTTTATTATAATGATATAAAAACACAGCTTGATTGGTAGGTACATGTTCTTTAGATCTGATCAAAATGTTGATTCGGTATACTAGGTTAAATAAATTTTCAGTAATAATGTCTGTGAATTTCTAAAGCAGATACACGTCGGCAACCTTATCGGTGTGAGTAGAAGCCGAGAAGAGGAAACGGATGTCGTTCTGATAAAATATCAATATTTATTACAGGGTTGCCATTAACTCATAATTTATATATTTTATACTTTAATATCAAAATTTTATTATATTTATTTTGTCATTTCATCTTTATTAGATCGTCAGATTTTTTAAGGTACCCTTTCTCTGTTGTGTAAAGTGAATGTATCAACTGGTTGAAATAAAAAAATAAATAAACGAGATGTAAGTAGTTAATTAAACTGTGTCTGTTAAGTGTAGGGTGTTTTTTTTATTGTTGAGATACCTTTTTGTGTATAATCAAATAGGTATACCTTTTTTTCAAAGGGTTGGCGGTGCACTTGACCTCTAATGAGAAATAATAACATAACGTTTCTCTTAAATACAAACAGTTGATGCACAACGCAATCCTGATTCCATCCATGATGTATGGGAGTGAAACATGGACATGGACGAAAAATCTGGAAGTTGGAATAAATGCTGTGGAAATGAGATCACTGCGTAGGTGAAAAAAAAAATTCAAAATGTTTTTTAAGTTGTTTCAAAAACAGAACTGTGGGGCTAGTACGAGTTTTATCGAAAGCTAATTGCACGCAAATAAGCGCTTATTAGCGTGCAAATAGTGTTCGAAAATCAAACGATCGAATCATTCGATCATTTTAGTATGAAAATTTTTCGAAACTCTTTCGATGATCGTTTCGATATCCGACCCAATCGTTCAATATTTGAAAATTAAGGGCTTTTTCTTTTAAAATATCCGTTTTGGCATGTTTCCTCAAACGATTATACTAAACAATTCCACAATTCTTTACTGAAGTTTTCGTTTTATTATAGAGTGAACTTTAATAAAATAGTTTACCTAGTTCAGTTGCGGAAAATGTGGAATTAAATCTAAATAATGATTGATATTTGTTTCATCCACAATAAACAGTTTTTTTTTAGGAAACGACATCTTAAGTGAATGATTAAGTTTGAACAAAAAATTTGTATTGGGTTTTTCAGATTTCAAATATCTGAATAATCATGAGGATTTTGAAGGTGGTTCATTAGATTGTGGTTTTTATATGCTTTCATAAATCCTACTAAAAGTTTTGCTAAAATAGGTGTCATTTGAGTAAAAATGCTTGCGCTCTTTGCAAAAATTCGAAGTATACGAATAATATTTTATTGACTGAGATATGTTTCTGTACTCAGTTCTCCCAGAGGAGCGTCGTCCCCTTATTATTGTGTTCTGAGAAAGTGAATGAAACGAATTGAAAGAAACACAGAATGTAGAAGTGTGTGTATTATTGAGAATAAAAATAAGATTGTGTAGAGATGTAAAAGAAAGGAGCCGTACAAAAGATAAGTCGATACAATCACGAAGTACCCAGAATTTTTACACAGCAGGGGTGTCACAAAACAATTTGGAAACCCTGAGAAAAAAATTCTGATCTTTTTACACTAACTAAAAAATGTTCATTTTTTTAACGTTGTCTTTTATTGTTTCATCTCCTGTTTTCATAGTAGTACACACTTACACATTTTACCTTTTTTACTCCAAGAACCCTGAACTCCCAGCCGGCCCAGACCTTGAACATCTCCTGTCTGCCAATATGCTTGTTTCGAGGAGATCTCTACTAAAAACTGGAAAGAACCTTTATGACAACAACTTCAACATCACAGAAGCGTGGAGATTGAAATGGAGTGAAGTGGCAGCTGCTCCTTTCTTTCCCAACATCACTGCTAAACCTCCCGTTTTTTGACCTTCAAATACTGTCATTTTTTAGTGACACTGAAATACAATATATCTAATTTTTTTTTGTTTTTAATTAAGTATGGCCATACAATAATAGCCATACAATAAATACCCCACTTGGGGGTAACAAAACTCTCCACTGCACTCGTTCCCGCGCAGATTCAATTGCCCCTCCCACACCGTAACAAGATCCCTCAGGAAAGCAACACGGTATAAGAGGGCCTTTCTCGTCTTTGAGACCCTGATGGGAGGAACAGCAGTTCTGTTCTCTCTGTAATTCGGCATCCTTAACACATGTCCCAGCCGTGTACATATCCTCTAAATTTTGTGATAAAACAATACATACATACTCCCTTTAAGGCCCCCGCACAACGAAAACCAGCCCGGAGGAGACCAATCCGCAGCAAACCCGATCCACATGAAACCGACCCTCCAGCTCGATCGAAGTAATCAAACCGAAAAGCCGGTCCCACACAAACCATGTCCGCCGCGGACCCCCCCAGACCAACCCACAATGCAGGAGGCCTAAACCCCACTCAGGAGCATAGGGAGGCAACAAGAGCTCTCCATTGCACTCGAAGGCGTCCGAGGCTCATTGTGCCTTTTCTGACCACTTTAAGGACGTGAGGTGGTCAACCTCACGGTCCATAAAATAATAGAAGACTTTTTTTTACTTCGAAATGGTTTATTACCAAGAACCTTCTGCCCAAAACATCGAAGATCTTGTATTCTTTTACGTTGCTATGTGTGGTAATTATCTTATTTTTTCATGATGATATTGAGTATCCAGAAAGAGATGCAGACTTTTGTCTTTATTTCTCAGAAGCTTTTACATAATACAGAATTATAATCATAATTGAGAAAATATTATAGTTTTCGAAAATATCATTTTTGGTCACTTCAGATTAACCCAAATTAGTAAATACAAGAGCCGATTTTTTTAAACGGCAGATCGAATATCCGTAAATTAAGGTCAATGTACGACAAATAAAACTATTCTTCATATGACAACAAGAACAAATTGACATTATAACAGAGGAACTGTCAAAAAAACTATTAATTAACGAATGGCGAACCGACATTCAAACGGTTTATATGTTTCGTCAGTATAAAGTGGCCGAAATTTCATATTAATAATATCGGGCCCAAGTAAATCAAATTATAGTGTGATTACAAAGTTGACGTTTTCGTTTGTTCAACCCTGTTTTTGCCATACAATATATTATAAACGAAGCGAATCCTCTTGAAATATCGTCTTTACATTCGGAGAAAATGTCTACGAAATTTTTTTCTGATATTTTTCCAAGAATAAAATCTTTTTTCGGGAACAGATGTCGTTTTCTATCACGGATCGTAAAAATATCTATATATGTATTAATACGTGAAGCAAAAACTATGTGACCAATTTTACGAAAATCACGCGGACGGAGGAGTATGAAAATTCGCACACTTCTAGTTCATAATATGGAGAAGGAGTGGCGAATGCTAATGATCAAGTAGTATCACATAGTTTACCGCAACATCTTTAATTATTGCTATATCATCGAATATCGACTTACAGGCGAATAATGTTGGTAAGAAAAACATTTTTTATCCAGAAAGCCGTATCCAGTTAGGTGTAGGCAGAGAGGACGGACCTCCACTCTTTTCTATCCAAGCACACTTCTTTCGCTTCTTCTTCCGACACACCATTTCTCGTACAACCTCTCCTATTTCTCTTACTTCTGACGTGATCTTCCTTGAGGACGGAATCGATGTTTTCGATCCACGTTATTCTGAGTCAGCCACGTGTTGTAACACCTTTTTTCAGAATTATGAATTTTCTTTGTTTTTCTGTTTGCATCCATTCTTTCCACATACCCAAACCATTAGCTGGATACACACGTAACGATTTATCTTTACGATTTGACCGATAATCGCTCATTTTTCAATTGTTTTCTTCGCTAAGATGTGAAAAATGAGCGATTATCGGTCAAATCTTAAAGATAAATCGTTACCTGTTGTGATGGGATCCCCTCAACGGGACTACTACTAACTAGATTTCCTCTAACTAATACTACCTAACTTCGGAACTACACCTACTCTGACTAAATAAAACATTAAACAAAACCGTGTAAACCGAGTCGACTGAAAGAATGCATCAATGTACCTATATAATAGGTAGATGACGCTAAGACGAATACCTACGAACCCAAGATGAAGGGGTTAACAAACTTCATGATACGCACCTGAAATCACGGTTAAGGAAATCGTATGTGCTTTAAAGAAGACTTTCCGATCGCTACGAGGAATCTAATGGCCATGATGATATTGTGATCGTCTAGTAACCTAAATTTAAGGACCCAATACGTTGTGTCCGAAATTAATTATAACAATCATTCAACTATATAAACCTGTAAACATTTGGTCAACTCTGAAATAAAGGTGATAATATAACACATTTACGTAAACAAATCAAACGCAGGATACCCCACCATTTGTGATGTTAGTAATAATGAGATGAAAGAGCTACTTACCTTACATCCTCGGTTCTGTGGAATGACATGAGAAATATTCAAAACAAGATGAAACAAAATATTCGACAATTTATAACATGATTGAAAGTTTTCACAAATGGTGGTCGTCGATAACTGAAATGTTAGTAGATAAGCATGCAATCAACCCTAGCCTACCACGATATCATAAAACTTTACCAACCCCCCCCCCCCCTGAAATCAAGATAGAACCATTTCGGGCTTACGACCGTCTTCTACTTGGTTTCGAAGGCTGGCTTATGCGCGCTTTATGTTAACAACGTTCGCCATTACACTTTCGCAGTGAATGGTTCTTCTTGATAAAACACAAAGCCCTCCCCAAACTAAGCAGACAAATTAAATAAAAGAATAAAATAAAGTAAGACTTATCAATGATCCAGAGTTGCTATTTCTTTCTTGAATACACTGACTCTATGTTTTAAAAGATTCTAATTCAAATCGGTTCCCAGATAACACTTAATTATGTAAAATACTAATTAAAAATGCAACACTGAATTTCCATTTATGCTTGAATCTAAAAGGAATTTACTACAAATAGATTTCACCACCCAGGAGCACACAAAATTAATATGTTATAAAATGTTCAATAAAATAATCAATAAAAATCACTAACTGAAAACAGGGCTATCCAAAGGATTTCGTACGAGAACCAGCCCCCGACATCCCCGTCGACGATGCAAACCGAACTGTACCGAGATGAACTCAGGCGCATAATTTATCTAATACAAAATCCTTCGTATCCCATCTACAGTCAATGTTTCATGACTCTATCCAAAAGCGTTCCAAAAAAATCAAGATTATATGTGAAGTGTTCGAATCATTTCTCCGCGTATAAATTGGAAGACTTCGATCCCTAATTAAGTAAAATATGTCACTACTAATATTAGACTAACATAAACTAGTATTTAAGTTTATAAAATAAACTACAATATTTCAATAAAATGAATGGCCATGACAATCCTCCCCTTGAAAGATCAATCATGGGCTTGCTAAAGATTCATGATTTTCTTTCACAAACTCAAAAAAATAAAAATATCAATTCGAAAATGAATACCAATTTATGACACCCCAGTATGACCCTGGCTTATTTGCACCTACCATGTGAGCCTTCCTCAAAATGCTATGGATGTAAGTTCTTAATCATACAAGTACCTATCCCCTTCGCAAATATCCCATCCCTCTACACTCATTCTAAACGCCTGCCATACTAATCAACCATTTGGTATAACTACAGTCAATGTAGAAACCCAGTAATGTTATTTGTATCGTGAAGGAATTTAAATTTTTGTAGAAAGATTTTTTTTTCTGAACCATTTTGTTGACTTGATTTTAAAATTGTATAAAAATATATATATATTTTTTTTCATGCTATATAGCAGCCCCCACGTCCCGCTGCTTTTAGATCTCGACCGGCCTGTTCGGATGTCGAGTCCCTCATGCGATTAGACTAACCTTCAACGCGCACGCGAAATATATAAACTAAGATACGAGTACAAAGCATGCTTAAATACATAAACTAAGGCTTTACAATAGGCATTGAATCAATCACCCCCGAAACCGACCCAAATATGGTCACAACTTTAACCACACCTCGGTCGCCCTCTCATAATGACAGATTCAATTTATGGTGTTAAGCAATGACCCATATTAGGACCTTCGGCAAATGGCCAGGGTACTCCACTTTAGCCTTTCCTAGGATCAAGAACGAAGAATGGAAACTTTTCCCCAGATAAAGCTTTGAGGCAAGGACAGGAATTGTTAAAATATGTATAATATTTTGTATATAATAAAGCCATGCAGTATTGTAAAATAAATCATAATAAATACAAGTTTGTGAGTCATTTTCGCCTTAAGTTTCGAAAAGAAAGGAAAAGGAGTTTGTTAAGATACAATAAAATAATGATAAATACATAGATACGATAAATCACGCAAACGGGTCGTTTGTAACGTCCCGCTGCTCTTGGTCTCAACTGGCCGATTCGGGTGTTGAGTCCCTCATGCGGTTAGGCAGGTTAGGCTAACTTCAACGCGAATGCGATATATAATAAACTAAGATACGTATATAAAACATGCTTAAATACATAAACTAAGGTTTTACAATAGGCATTGAATCAATCACCCCCGAAACCGACCCAAATATGGTCACAACTTTAACCACACCTCGGTCGCCCTCTCATAATGACAGATTCAATTTATGGTGTTAAGCAATGACCCATATTAGGACCTTCGGCAAATGGCCAGGGTACTCCACTTTAGCCTTTCCTAGGATCAAGAACGAAGAATGGAAACTTTTCCCCGGATAAAGCTTTGAGGCAAGGACTGGAGTTGTTAAAAATATGTATAATATTTTGTATATAATAAATTCATGCAGTATTGTAGAATAAATCATAATAAATATAAGGTTGTGAGTCATTTTCGCCTAAAGTTACGAAAAGAAAGGAAAAGGAGTTTGTTAAGATACAATAAAATAAGGATAAATACATAAATACGATAAATTATGCAAGGGAGTCGTTAGTAAATTACGATAGTCAACACATTTTATAAATTATTGAAGTATCACAAAGCTTGATAAAGTATTCAGTTCCTTCAAAATACAGAATAATAAAAAAATATATAAAGATAAATTATGTTAAATTCAAGTCTTAGCTGAATTCGGTCCTGCTACAATGATTTGGTAACTGCAACTTGTTTAATTTAATCGAATTGAGAATGATTATCTTAAAATAACTAAAACTTTAATTATGTAGTCCTGATTTTAAAACCAAAGTCTATAACCAGGGACACAGATCACAATTCATTCACCCAAACTCATACTAAATTATAAAAAAATATAAAAAAAAAATACTTTAATAAATATAAAGCTCCCTAAATATGGCCCTGTCGACTAAGATTATAGAAACAAACCAAAGACACAATTACGACTCAAATCCTGAAGTAGGTACCTCACCAAACCGAGGTAAAGCTCGACCGAACATTCAATAATAAAATACTGTAGTGACATAGTGCTTGACAAAAAAAAAACACCATAATAAACAAAAACAAAAATATACCTATAAATACAAACAGACAAAAAAAAATATCTCTCTCAACCATAAGATACCCTAGGACCTAGAAGACACACTTAACATTTCATAAATTTAATAATAATATTTCACAGTTCAATAATGAAAGCCCATAATAATAAATTAATGTGTCTGTTCGAAAAACACAGTGAGACCTAAATATTATTATTATTATTGAACTCTGAAATACATCTATCTACTTAATACAAATACGATGAGGACCACGGACAAAGAGGAAGTACCTTTTGCAACTGCAAAGAAACAATGATTCTATTTGAAAGATGGATAGAAATACGTAAATATGTATTTCTATACATTTTAGAAATTTTGAAGAATTATTATGAAAGACCTTTCCAAGGAATGAAGTGTTTGAAGAAGAAATATACCTACTTATTAAAGTCGGACAGAACTAATTATTATAAAGTATCTTCACACAGAACAGCCTACCCTTTTGGAATTTTAAACTTCAGCAAGCAGAAAAGAACCCAACCTTTAAACTTCAGTCCCAAATATTTATAAGAAATGATAAATCATAGAAAACACATACCCTGCAAAAGCACCAAGTATCTCTTTTACAAAAAATAATGAATCTGGGTTCACACAAAGTGAACAAAAAAAAAACATAACACCCCACTGACCTGAATTGGTGTAAAAGGAGAAGAGAAAAAAAAAATGTCGGCATCGGGAATCGAACCCACGACCAGCATAATATGATACGACCTCCTGAGCGGATACCAACCATATTTTTAATCTAAAATTCTAATAACTTACAATTCATATTCCATCATACCTTGCAAAACTCTTATTTATAAACAAAACCCACCAAAGTCCACTTTATAATATGCCCATCATTCACCCTTACAACTCTTTTTCTCAATATTACTACAAACCAACCCACTCGGTCAACAAGTACATAATAATCGAGAACGTTAAAAGTTATTTTAACAAAACAAAATAGACGTATTAACCTGATCTATATTTAATTTCAACACTCTCCAATAAAATAGCCGGCGAGACTTAACGCTTGAAGCATTCTCTACCAGTCTGCCGGTCCCATCCAAACTAAGACAGGATTCAAACCCCGAATTGAAATTTCAAAATATAGAAAAAAAAAAAAACCCTTAGAGAGCTTCTGATCACGACCGGGAATCGAACCCGGGAGCTTCTGATCAGAAGTCGGAAGTCAGCGTCTATGCCACTGAACTACCATGTTCGTTAACAAAATAATTATATTGCTATTATTACAAGAAATAAAAAAACTACGTGACACCCAAGTAACAGCTGAATTAGTTAAATATTAACAGAGATTTAGAAATGCAAACAGTATAATATCAAACCTCAACATACAAAACTCTAGGTACCTACATTCAATTCAACAAAAAAAAAGTGACTTTATTTTATTATTATTCCTGACAAACTAATAATATTTAACATCTTGACTCTGGTGCACACACAAATAAATTAATATCCCTACTCTAAAGAAACCACTTCACAGTTCACGCATTCCTGAAATGTGACCATAAATCTCCATCTTTATTAGTCTCCATTCCTAACACAATACTTTCCAAAGACAACCTCTAGGACCAAACAAAAATAATACCAGAAAAAACATCGATCTAGGTACCACCTGAAGAACAGCGAAAAAAAATACAGGGTACACACGAACACACAACCGTGTCTCGTCTTGCAGAAAATTAAAATAATATGAATATGTTAGTCGGATGATATTATCAATTAATTGATGTCTTCCAATCAACCGACTTTGTCTCCAAATACAATAGAAAGAAAAGTACCTAAAGCTAAACTACCCTAAAATACCTAATGATTTTATAAATATATCCCTTTCATAACAAGTTATGAGTTAAACCGGCAGAACTTATCGCCTGAGGCAATTTTTTCTAGTCAACCGGTTTCGTCTAATCTGAAACAATGCAACCATGGTCAGGAATTTCGTGTGAAACGAAAGGACCTGATAGAGGGAAGGAAAAAATAAATAAAGATAGAAAGTCGAAAATGTGAACCGACCATGAATCGAACCCGGGACCCCAAAATGAGAATAAATATATTCGAATTAAAATATTACCCTTACCGAAACAGCACCTAACAAACCTACATATAATTCGCTACAATTATTGCCCTATACACACTACCAAACAATATTATCACAAACTAAAAGCAAAAGAATTTCTTAAACAGTAAAACTGTTCAGAAGATCAAATCCTAACGACAAAGAACACCCTGTATAGAAACATGTGGCCCTATTCAGGTACCTACATACATACATAATATCTCCAGCGACATGTATCCACTCTACAAAGTTAGGTAAAAGGTCGATGCATCAAGCGTCAAGTGGCTATACCCTAATCTAGGACCAAAAGTACCTCGGACGTTTAAACCCTCATCATTTCACACCTAGAGACAATTAATACATCTTTAGAGTTCGAAACAAAAACAAATATTATTTGTATCTCACAAATAACCTAAGAATATTATTGAAAATTTAACCTGAATTATTTAAAACAAAACACCTAAACTTACCTCATCATTCACGCTTATTTTTCAACATCGCACATTCGAAATTCTTTCATTAACACATTTCCTTGCTGAACAAAATAATAAATAAAACTTTCCTTATCTAGAAAATAATTTACTTCAATCCTACAAAATTACCAAAAGAGACCTCCCCTCGACGTTAACAAAATATTTAATATTATTATTAAATCCAAAACAACAGCAACAAAAATCCTAAAATACCTAAGTAAAACAAGACCTCCCCTCGACGTTAACAAAATATTAAATATTATCATTAAATCCAAAACAACAGCAACAAAAATCCTAAAATACCTAAGTAAAACAAGACCTCCCCTCGACGTTAACAAAATATTTAATATTATTATTAAATCCAAAACAACAGCAACAAAAATCCTAAAATACCTAAGTAAAACAAGACCTCCCCTCGACGTTAACAAAATATTTAATATTATTATTAAATCCAAAACAACAGCAACAAAATATATACAAGGAAGAAAAAAAATCATAAAATCCCTAAATAAAAGAGACCTCCCCTACTCTTTAAGATTAATGTTATACAGTTTAATAAGACAAACTTACAATCTAATTCTAACTCTTGAAACTAACAACTTCTTCTAATAACTGACTAGAACTTTAAACCATTTATTCAACCAACCATAGAATTTTTTCTACCTCCCCTGCTCTGCTAATCAAATTTTTAACCAAAATTTCCTGAACCTCCCCTAGATGACAACTCCATAATAACGATAAACAAAAGAAAGAAAAAAAAAAAAAAAAAAAAAAAAAAAAAAAAAAACGTAGTAAATCAGGTTTGTCTTTACAGGGGTAAAGACAAGAATCCTACGGTCACGAGGCACCATTCTGTGATGGGATCCCCTCAACGGGACTACTACTAACTAGATTTCCTCTAACTAATACTACCTAACTTCGGAACTACACCTACTCTGACTAAATAAAACATTAAACAAAACCGTGTAAACCGAGTCGACTGAAAGAATGCATCAATGTACCTATATAATAGGTAGATGACGCTAAGACGAATACCTACGAACCCAAGATGAAGGGGTTAACAAACTTCATGATACGCACCTGAAATCACGGTTAAGGAAATCGTATGTGCTTTAAAGAAGACTTTCCGATCGCTACGAGGAATCTAATGGCCATGATGATATTGTGATCGTCTAGTAACCTAAATTTAAGGACCCAATACGTTGTGTCCGAAATTAATTATAACAATCATTCAACTATATAAACCTGTAAACATTTGGTCAACTCTGAAATAAAGGTGATAATATAACACATTTACGTAAACAAATCAAACGCAGGATACCCCACCATTTGTGATGTTAGTAATAATGAGATGAAAGAGCTACTTACCTTACATCCTCGGTTCTGTGGAATGACATGAGAAATATTCAAAACAAGATGAAACAAAATATTCGACAATTTATAACATGATTGAAAGTTTTCACAAATGGTGGTCGTCGATAACTGAAATGTTAGTAGATAAGCATGCAATCAACCCTAGCCTACCACGATATCATAAAACTTTACCAACCCCCCCCCCCCCTGAAATCAAGATAGAACCATTTCGGGCTTACGACCGTCTTCTACTTGGTTTCGAAGGCTGGCTTATGCGCGCTTTATGTTAACAACGTTCGCCATTACACTTTCGCAGTGAATGGTTCTTCTTGATAAAACACAAAGCCCTCCCCAAACTAAGCAGACAAATTAAATAAAAGAATAAAATAAAGTAAGACTTATCAATGATCCAGAGTTGCTATTTCTTTCTTGAATACACTGACTCTATGTTTTAAAAGATTCTAATTCAAATCGGTTCCCAGATAACACTTAATTATGTAAAATACTAATTAAAAATGCAACACTGAATTTCCATTTATGCTTGAATCTAAAAGGAATTTACTACAAATAGATTTCACCACCCAGGAGCACACAAAATTAATATGTTATAAAATGTTCAATAAAATAATCAATAAAAATCACTAACTGAAAACAGGGCTATCCAAAGGATTTCGTACGAGAACCAGCCCCCGACATCCCCGTCGACGATGCAAACCGAACTGTACCGAGATGAACTCAGGCGCATAATTTATCTAATACAAAATCCTTCGTATCCCATCTACAGTCAATGTTTCATGACTCTATCCAAAAGCGTTCCAAAAAAATCAAGATTATATGTGAAGTGTTCGAATCATTTCTCCGCGTATAAATTGGAAGACTTCGATCCCTAATTAAGTAAAATATGTCACTACTAATATTAGACTAACATAAACTAGTATTTAAGTTTATAAAATAAACTACAATATTTCAATAAAATGAATGGCCATGACACTGTGTATCCAGCTATTAAGATGGTGACTTTCATCATTGTCACAACACTCACTGTCATACCACATCCTTTCATAATATTCTACCAAGATTTCGTGTCGGGTTAAAGTAATTTCGTGGTGTTTTAACGAAAATACCGAGTAACGGACGAACTTGCCATTTATAATATGAGATAGTTCTGTTACTAGAAAGAGCAAAGGTAGGGCATAGAGTCTTAGGATATTTAGAAAGACGATTATTTGACTAACTGCTAGTAGTTGATGGCCATTCAGTTTTTTTTTTTAAGTTAAACATTGGTGTATAATGTGCCAGATTCGTTATCAAAGGGCATCGGATTCGGTTACTGGTCGGGTTTGAGTTTTTTCTGTCTGATGTTTAAATTTTGTCTCAGATTTAACATGACCGTTTAGCTAAAGGGACTGATAGCTTTACTAACATCATTGTGTAGTGATACGGAATTCAAAGAAAATAGCCCATGATCAAAATTTTAAAGTTGCCGCTTTCAACAAAAAATAGTCTTGAGGAACAATGGAATGTTAAATTTAGAGTATAAAGTTTTTTAAGAGTATTTTTATGTAGAAAATACTCAGAAAAAGTAACAATTATATTACACACTTAGCAGACTTGGCCTACACTGAAAACTTTTCCAGCTTTTTTTCCTATCTTTTTTTTCAGAATATGAGATTTATTATAATATACGAGTATCTGTATGTAAAATAAAATAACATTAAAATATTGATTCTAAAACGTCCATATTTCATTCGTATTCAAAGCTCAGACGGGATCAATGCGAGAATATACTTATATGCGCGCAGTTTGGTTGACTTTGTATGAAAAATTTCTAAAACGCTAGAAACGCTGGAGTAAGTGAAATATGCTACCATAAGAGTGGCAATTACGTATGCGAGAATGAGAGGGTGCAGGTGCAGAAGACAATAATTTTGTTGTTAGATTATTTCAAAGATGGCGTCGTCTGGAATTCGTTCCATACAAACTTTAATATCATCTTTTATATTATTTCTTATTCATTTTTCAGTTTTTTATTAGTTATTCTGTTATCCGGAGTGGAGAAGAATCCAATAAATCACACATCGGAAGAATCTGTTGAGCCAATCTCGAGTTAAAGTGTTCGCACTAACCCGACTTTAATTTATATTAGAGATTTTGAAAAAAATAAACGCTTTCTCGTGATTCGTAAGGGTGCAATTACACCAAATGAACATAGAGCATACTTTCTATTGGACACGATGGAAGCAATAGGTAACTAAATGCACCCTTATTGTGTATTACTTATATAATTGAGTATGTAATTATGTAGGTTCTACGTAGAAGCGGAACCTCTCATATAATGAATGGGGCAATGGAAACGAGTTGACTGGTCTTGAAACTATCATCAATTTAAGTCTTTATTGCTATCTCGCTTCGAACAATCGTTCAAAACAGCAAGATGAAAAGAGAAAGATATGGGATGAAGAAACCGTTCAAATACAAGAATTTGACTCCGCCCTGAATGCATCAAACAGATTCCTGCAGAAATGCTTTAAAATCCTTAAGAATACTTACTTTGGCGGGAGCATACATCTGGAAATGCTTAATACTTACCAGGAGGAATCTGTCCGTTCTTCCTGGAAGCTCTGATCTTCATCAGTACGACACCCGACAAAGGCAGAACCTTCGGGCCATTTTAAACCAAGGCTATCAAAGGTTTCGAAGGGGTTTCTTTGCCTAAGTGTCCGTCTTTATAATAAGCTACCAGCTGAGGTGAGACTGTTGGAAGCGGAAGCGTTTGAGAGGAGGGTGAAGACGCATCTCGTGGATAAGTCATTTTACTCAGTTGATGATATGCTAAATGAGACGAATTGCACCATTAAGCATTGATAATTAAAATATAATACTAACTAGACATGACTAAGAATGTACTTTTAACACCAAATAATATCATGTATCTGTTGTGACTGACAAGAGCATGGTTGGGCCCTTTACACCCACCATGACTCAAATCATTAAACTTATTATGATTTTTTTATGATTCTTTATTTGTAATTTATAATTATTCTGATGATTTTTGTATTTCTCTTGTGCATTTTATATGTCGTGATCTGTAAAATTTAGATAGGTACATAAGTTCAAAATAAACTTATCTGACGTCCCTAAGTGCCCAGATTGGGTCTATGGTGGCAACAAATAAAATAAAAAATAAATAAAATGAATAATACTTATACTCGTTTTCGCAATGAAGAGATAACTTTCCTAGCATAGTACTTTTTTAAATTAAGATAGGTATCTGCGAGGATTTTTGACGTTGTCACTCTAGAAGAAACCGCTCATACTCTACGTAGAGAGGACCTGCTCTAGCAATATTGTACGGTGTATAATTATTTATTTTTTCTCACTATATTACACATTACTGTTCGTGTGAAACACTCTAGGTATCTCTCGGTGCTCTACTAACTAGAACACATCTGCAGTGTAAACAATGTTTTTAAAGTAGTCTTGGTAGATGTGATGGTATTATAGATTCTAGATAAAGAAGAAAAAAAATCTACAGTGTATGCAGAGTTAGATAACATTTTCTAGGTAGATAAATCTCAACGGTTTATCACAACCTTTAATAATAATAATCAGCCAAATTGGCGGTCTTATTGCTTTGGGAAATTTCTTCCAACCAACCAATCTACGAATACCTTATATACTAGAAGAGATCACTACTTCTTATGGTCTTCCTTGTTTGTGTTCACAGTTGCACAAAGAGAGAAAATGCGAGTATAACGTGTTAAGCGACGGAAGAAAGTATTTTAAAAACATTCTCAAGCGCGTTTCTGTGTTCCATATCAAATTAATGATATGGGCTTCTATGTTAATCCATTTTACTCCCCGCATCAACACTATTTCTGGGGTGTGTTTGAAAAAAAAAAAATATTGGATTTACCTGATAAAATAACCAAAATCTTGATGTAGGACTATAAGGTTTGGTGCCAAGGAGACAGGAATCTTTTGAAGTGAAGTGAAAGTTGGTAATCTAGCCGGCTTTCGTATTGTTTCGTGCGGAGGTCGTGGGTTCGATCCCAGGTGCCGACCATCCTCCTCTTTCACGACACATGCTTTAAGTAGCTTACTGTGAAAGAGTCAAAGAGTGTATTTGAATTCACTTTGAGTGAGCACAGAGTCATTTTATAAAAAAAGTGTGTTCCTTCGGATGATTTCTATGTAGGTATACCCTGGAAGATTCACTTAAATATAAAGAGGTTCTTCGTAGAATCTAACGGGAAAGACACCTGCTCAAAACTCTGTCTCAAAGGCGTGCAAGATGGATAAGACAGGTGATACGGAAGAGAGGTCTCCTAAATACCACCAATATGAGGATGACGGGGGGGACAAGATAGAGTGAATGACTAGACTTTCTACAGGCTGTTCATTTAAACATATCAACCGTTGGTAGGATTGTAAGCAGCGATACTATTAGCAATATGAACCATATTATAATCCTTGAAATTTATTACAAAATAATAAATAAAAACAAAATTATTATTTTTGCTTTAAGCGGTTAGAATTTTATTATTGAAAGAATTAAATACAAAACTTATTCAAAAGGAATAAAATTCTTTACGATTTATATACCAATTCTCTCCTTGCCTACCTCTCAAAAAAGTACAAAAACAGCGTTGGACAAAATTAAATTTGTTTTTAATGAAATTATCAAACTTTGTGTTATGCCCGCCTATTTATTTCACTGAAATCGTTTTGTTTTATTTTTTTTCTTCTTCTTCGAATAATAAAATTAAATTTGTGATAAAAGTTTTTGTTTATTTCTTTCGAGTCGGTTTTTCATTTTGAGTTTATTCTTTCTTACTTATTTCATTCGTTTTATGGAAGGATTTTAAAATATTCATTCGAGCTATTTCATATTACCGCAATTTATCGTTTTTATTGTGATGGAATTAATTGAAAATTAAGAGGTGATATTAATATTATGTTTAACTCAATTAACCTAGTTAATTGCAATGCTATTGTAGTGCTTCAAACACAAAAAATGTCCTAAAAAACAAGCAATTAGAATTACCAGTTCTCTATAGCGATAAAACTCTCCACTTCCTTCTATTACCTAGTTCAAACAATCTTTGGTTTTCTATATAAAATACTAGCTTTCCCGACAGACGTTGTCATGTGGTTCTAGCCCGTTAATATGTACATAATGTGCACTTCGCCCACATAAAACAATACAAAAGAGTTATAAGTGTTTGCATTAACCCGACTTTAATTTATATTAGAGATGTCAAATTTCTTGCCAGTATGAGCGGCGCAAAAATCTATAAAATTGAAATGTCTTGTTAATGAAGTTACTTTAACAGATTCATAAACCACGGTCTGAGTGATAATATTGAGAATATTATAGTGAGTATATAAAGATGATTATTGGGTTCCCGAGAAGTAGCGGTAAAAACATTTTAATATAATCATTTCTCCCATTATGAGAACATTTTAACATTTATTAATCCAAATTAATTAATTAATTACAGGCTCCGTCCTCTTGTTTTATTATTGTGTTGATAACAACAACATCAAAATACGGAGATCGTTTATTATTTTACGCCTTTACATAATTTTATTTATATTGTTATAGTTTATCGAGTTGTCGGAATTATTTTTATCGAAAAAACGATAAAATCATTATTTTTTTGAAATTGGAGCGTGCTTTGAAGGTGACAAAGTATCAAGAACGCCTTTATGTTCTCTTTTGAAATTTCTGTATATCTTTTATTCTTAGTAATATTTGAAATTTACCTCCCGTGCTGAATTTGAAGATTTGACTAGTCGAAAGGTGACAGAAATAAGATTCACATAAAAAGTACGTATACGAAATCATTTTACACGACTGGACGTTGTTAATGCCAAATTATTTTTATTATCGAAACTTCGATAAAAAAATATACTTACACATTTATTTTGATTTATCGAAATTTCGGTAAAATATCCAGTCGAATCTGATTCTAAAATTCAAATCGATTGCGTTCTGAAACAAGAATTATCAAATAATATAAATGATTATTATTATTATTTGATGATTGAGCTCCTTAAACAGGATAATAACAATAACTCACTTATCGTAATGGAGGGATTCCGAGGATATTAATGCAATTAGTTCGTTATCACGGCACGTGAATATAATTACTGCTAGCGACTACCCACCTACTATCATCTCGATAATTGAATCATCGAACCGTTATTAGAGGCGTGTTCCTCGCGTCTTCGCGAACCAATAATCAAGTATTGATAACTAGCTAACCCGTTGCACATCGCAAAAATTCGCTAATCAAACAAAGAAAAGAAAATTCCGATGACAGACGGCATGACCTCACGATACATTTATGAAATATAAGTCACATCTTTTTATTCAGTTGTGGCGTTCCAATTTTAAATCCTACACTTTTTTTAGTGATTCGTCTTATATTCGAATAAGTTCCTCTAATATAATCAAATTAAAATGAATATTATTAAAGCTGCGAATAGAGCCATCTGTTGGTAACGGTTAAAAGTTTTACGAAACGCATTCACAGTCTTGTGTTAATTCGTCGTAAGCCCGTAGTGGTTTGTTCCATTTAAAAATCGAACATTAGTAATGAATTGTTAGAGTCATTAGTTGTTATTTTTTCTTGTGTTGTTTCCCCAACATATGGCGATTACAGTACCCCTATTCTGTAGCAAGTGTAGGGTAGTCACTTGAAAAAAGTGACTATTAGGCGATACATTTTGTATGAAAAACGTCTATACGTATCGAATGCGAGAATCGCATATAGACGTTTTTCATACAAAATGTATCGCCTAATAGTCACTTTTTTCAAGTGACTACCCTACACTTGCTACAGAATAGGGGTCCTGTACTGACCTACCTAGTATTATTTAGAGAGGGTGCAAGCGAACTCTGCTTTACCGGCTTTAGGCATCTGTCATGGCGTACATACTTGATAATATTTTTCTGTGAAAATCTTTATAAAATAAGAATTAAAAGACTTCTACTTATATTTTTTGTATTTCAAATCAACTTCAATATTTTTTATACATTTTCTTACCGTAATGCTACAGTTACAGTTCTACACAAAATTTACTCGTATAATTTTATTTTTAAAACATGAATGTTTCATTAATTGAACTTTTTGTATAAAGATTTTTAATTTTTCAGAAATTTTTAAATAACATCATTTTACAGTTACATTTTACATTTAATAAAAAAAAAGAGAATTTGAGAAATTGGAAAATAATGTATCTTTAAATATACCTCCAGGGTTCCACGAAGATTAAAATCAAACCGGAGTCTGCGGTTTTTGCGTGATGTACCTACCAACATACAAAAATATAAATATACATCCAATCCAAACTTCCTTTAGACCCCACTTAGGGGCATAGGGAGGCAACGAGAGCTCTCCATTGCGCTCGATCTTGCGCAACGTTAATGACCTCCTCCCACACCATGTCCAGATTCCTCAGCTCTGCTTCGAAGGAGCGGAACACAGTATGAGATGGTCTTCCTCGTCTCCGGGACCCTGATGGGAGAAAGAACAGCGCTCTCCTCGGCCATCTGTCAGTCGGCATCCTTAACACATGTCCCAGCCAAGTCCATCTCCTCCACTTAATAATAGAGGTGATGGGCTCACGCTGGGTGCGCCGGCGTATAGCGTCGTTCGTGATGCGGTGATACCATCTTATACCCAAAATTCTCCTGAAGCACTTCGTTTCGAATGCAGATACTTTTTGTGCCTGGGCCAAAGTCAGGTGCCAGGACTCAGACCCATACAGGAGAATGGGCAACACACACGCATCAAACAGTTTACATTTCGTCTCGACACTAAACGCCGACGCCTTCCATATCTTGGTCATGTTGTTGAAGGCGCCACTTGCCATACCGATAGGTACGTATCGGGAGCTCAGCCCCGAGGTCACCAGTGGTGGTAATAGTTGCTCCCAGGTACTTGAATTTATCCACCCGGAAGACCTGGTGACCATCGATGGTTATCGGTAGCTGTTTATCGGGGCAGGCATTATTCGCCATGAGCTCCGTTTTACTGGCCTTGACTCGAAGGCCGAGGCGTGCTGTTTCGTCGCAGAGTCTTGAAACACTGCGCTGTAATTCCTCCACTGTCGTACTGAACAACGCTAGGTCGTCCGCGTACTCCAGATCGCACAGTTCGCCCATTAGACCATCTCGTGTTATCGGTATACCTCTTGCTCCTTGCATGCACTTTCTCAACAGTCCATGACTATTATGAATATGAAAGAAGCTAGTACGCAGCCCTGTCTGACTCCCGTAGTAGGACCACCTGGCGTTTTCACGCTGCACTCGGAGTCTTCATACAGGGACTGCACCATTTTAACTATTTTCGGAGGTATACCATACAGAGCAAGAATTTCCCATATTGATGGTCTATGTGGGCTGTAAATATACATACATAACTGAATTATTAGGTAGATAAATATAATTGTCGATAATTGGCGAAGTAGTCTCATCACCTCTGCTTGCGTTTGTACCTACTTTCCCTAGTAGAATATGTAATTATTTCTCATACACGACTTTTCGGTGTAATGTAGAGTGATGTGCAACAACACTGAGTTGGTTGATAGACCAGCGGTTACGACGCCAGCTTTCGCACTGTTTCGTGCGGAGGTCGTGGGTTCGAATCCCGGCCGTGTCGACCATTTTCCGCTTTCACGACACAAGTATTTGCTTACTGTGAAAGATGTCAAAAATGTATTTGTAATCACTTCGAGTGAGCACAGATCAATTGTTTAAAAAAAAAAAAAACTTTGGTCCAGCGGTAACCGCCCTTATGAGAGACAGCTCGGGTTGGAATCCTGTCGAGGAATAACATTTTGTAAACAAGTTTAACATGCCGAAGTTTTTAATGATGGATATTTGCAATATGATTTATGGTTTTGCGAACCTCGTAAACGTGAAGTGATGTCAAACCAGCCTCCGAATATCAGTAGTAAGCCTGTAACAGCTGATGTATATAAGAACTAATAATATTATTTGTTAAAAAAAAAACTATATGTTTGCGAAAATCTGAAAAAAAAAAAAATAAAAAAAAATAACATTTTTAATTTTTTTTATTTACATAATATAAACGGCTTTCGCCTTTAAACACAAATCATTTCAAATATACCTACAAAAAAAATATCACTAAATAATAAAGATGATCAAACAGATAAATACTACAGTAACAAAAAAATTAAATATAAATATATAACAAAATGGGATGATAATTATAAGCTGACACAGTCCATTCATATTAAAATTCAAATAACAATAGGTACCGGAAGTCGAAATTTAAAGTCTAAAACCCACAAGAAAACATTTACAACATCAATGTACAGTAAAGTATAAATAAATAAAAAAAATCAAAACTTTTTGAATAGATATGTAAAAACAAATTTGAAAAACAAGGACAGATTTCATAAAAACAAATTGAGACAATAACCAATAATAATACACGAAGTATAAATATAAATAATATAAGATGAGAGATTTACGAAGAATATATGGCTTAAGACTCGGTCGGAATTAAAATATGAGGAAGGAATTTGCAATAATAATAATATAACATTTTTCTATACAAAGGTGTCACTATAGCCGGCGGAACTTATTGCCTGAGACAATTTTTTCCAGTCAACCGGTCCCGTCCAATCTGAGACAGGCCAACCCCGGGTAGAAATTTCAAGTGAAAAAACACTTAGAAAAACTCTGACCTGACCGGGAATCGACCCCGGATCTGAAGTCCACGCTAGTACAAAACTAGGCTACCAAGGTCAAATTGCTGGATTGTTTGAACTGTTTATTGCTAACCTCACATTCGAAGGGTTTTTCTCCTCTATGAATTCTTAGATGCAATTTCAATTTGCTTGAGTTTGTCAATTTTCTATTGCAAACCTCACATTCGAAGAGTTTTTCTCCGCTATGAACTCTTAAATGAACTTTCAAATTGCTTGATTGTTTGAACTTTTTTATTGCAAACCTCACATTCGAAGGGTTTTTTCTCCACTATGAATTCTTAGATGCTCTTTCAAATCGCCTGATTTCCTTAATATTTTATTGCGAAGGATTTTTCTGCAGTATGTGTTAATAAATGTCTTTTCAAATTGTTTGACTTTTTGAACTTTTTATTGCAAACTTCACATTCAAAGGGTTTTTCTCCACTATGAATTCGTATATTATGCTGTTTTAAAACGCCTAATTGTTTAAATTTTCTATTGCAAACCTCACATTCGAAGGGTTTTTCTCCACTATGAATTCGTAGATGCCGTTTCAAACTGCTCTATTGTGTGAACTCTTTTTTACAAACCTCACATTTGAACGGCAAGTCTCCATTATGAATTCTTAGATGCTGTTTCAAATTGGCTGAATGTCTAAATTTTCTATTGCAAACCTCACATTCGAAGAGGTTTTCTCCTCTATGAATTCTAAGATGCTCTTTCAATTTGCTCGATTGAGTGAATTTTTTCTTGCAAACCTCACATTCGAACGGTAATTCCTCACTATGAATTCTGAGATGAATTTTCAAATTGCTTGAGATTGTCAATTTTCTATTGCAAACCTCACATTCGAAGGGTTTTTCTCCACTATGAATTCTAAGATGCTCTTTCAAGTTGCTGGATTGAGTGAATTTTCTATTGCAAACCTCACATTCGAAGAGTTTTTCTCCGCTATGAACTCTTAAATGAACTTTCAAATTGCTTGATTGTTTGAACTTTTTATTGCAAACCTCACATTCGAAGGGTTTTTTCTCCACTATGAATTCTTAGATGCTCTTTCAAATCGCCTGATTTCCTTAATATTTTATTGCGAAGGATTTTTCTGCAGTATGTGTTAATAAATGTCTTTTCAAATTGTTCAAAGGGTTTTTCTCCACTATGAATTCGTATATTATGCTGTTTTAAAACGCCTAATTGTTTAAATTTTCTATTGCAAACCTCACATTCGAAGGGTTTTTCTCCACTATGAATTCGTAGATGCCGTTTCAAACTGCTCTATTGTGTGAACTCTTTTTTACAAACCTCACATTTGAACGGCAAGTCTCCATTATGAATTCTTAGATGCTGTTTCAAATTGGCTGAATGTCTAAATTTTCTATTGCAAACCTCACATTCGAAGGGTTTTTCTCCACTATGAATTCTAAGATGCTCTTTCAATTTGCTCGATTGAGTGAATTTTCTATTGCAAACCTCACATTCGAAGAGTTTTTCTCCGCTATGAACTCTTAAATGAACTTTCAAATTGCTTGATTGTTTGAACTTTTTATTGCAAACCTCACATTCGAAGGGTTTTTTCTCCACTATGAATTCTTAGATGCTCTTTCAAATCGCCTGATTTCCTTAATATTTTATTGCGAAGGATTTTTCTGCAGTATGTGTTAATAAATGTCTTTTCAAATTGTTTGACTTTTTGAACTTTTTATTGCAAACTTCACATTCAAAGGGTTTTTCTCCACTATGAATTCGTATATTATGCTGTTTTAAAACGCCTAATTGTTTAAATTTTCTATTGCAAACCTCACATTCGAAGGGTTTTTCTCCACTATGAATTCGTAGATGCCGTTTCAAACTGCTCTATTGTGTGAACTCTTTTTTACAAACCTCACATTTGAACGGCAAGTCTCCATTATGAATTCTTAGATGCTGTTTCAAATTGGCTGAATGTCTAAATTTTCTATTG
This sequence comes from Mystacides longicornis, assembly GCA_963576905.1. NCBI lineage: Eukaryota > Metazoa > Arthropoda > Insecta > Trichoptera > Leptoceridae > Mystacides > Mystacides longicornis. The sequence goes on from OY756437.1 coordinate 24,813,860, forward strand.
CAAACCTCACATTCGAAGGGGTTTTCTCCTCTATGAATTCTAAGATGCTCTTTCAATTTGCTCGATTGAGTGAATTTTTTCTTGCAAACCTCACATTCGAACGGTAATTCCTCACTATGAATTCTGAGATGAATTTTCAAATTGCTTGAGATTGTCAATTTTCTATTGCAAACCTCACATTCGAAGAGTTTTTCTCCGCTATGAACTCTTAAATGAACTTTCAAATTGCTTGATTGTTTGAACTTTTTATTGCAAACCTCACATTCGAAGAGTTTTTTCTCCACTATGAATTCTTAGATGCTCTTTCGAATCGCCTGATTTACTTAATATTTTATTGCGAAGGGTTTTTCTGCAGTATGTGTTAATAAATGTCTTTTCAAATTGTTTGACTTTTTGAACTTTTTATTGCAAACTTCACATTCAAAGGGTTTTTCTCCACTATGAATTCGTATATTATGCTGTTTTAAAACGCCTAATTGTTTAAATTTTCTATTGCAAACCTCACATTCGAAGGGTTTTTCTCCACTATGAATTCTAAGATGCTCTTTCAATTTGCTCGATTGAGTGAATTTTTTATTGCAAACCTCACATTCGAACGGTAATCCCTCACTATGAATTCTTAGATGAATTTTCAAATCGCCTGATCGTCTAAATTTTCTATTGCAAACCTCACATTCGAATGGTTTTTCTCCACTATGAATTCGTATATGCTGTTTTAAAACGCCTAATTGTTTAAATTTTCTATTGCAAACCTCACATTCGAAGGGTTTTTCTCCACTATGAATTCTAAGATGCTCTTTCAATTTGCTCGATTGAGTGAATTTTTTATTGCAAACCTCACATTCGAACGGTAATCCCTCACTATGAATTCTTAGATGAATTTTCAAATCGCCTGATCGTCTAAATTTTCTATTGCAAACCTCACATTCGAAGGGTTTTTCTCCACTATGAATTCTAAGATGCTCTTTCAAGTTGCTGGATTGAGTGAATTTTTTATTGCAAACCTCACATTCGAACGGTAATTCCTCACTATGAATTCTTAGATGAATTTTCAAATCGCCTGATCGTCTAAATTTTCTATTACAAACCTCACATTCAAAGGGTTTTTCTCCACTATGAATTCTAAGATGCTCTTTCAATTTGCTTGAGTATGTGAATTTTTTATTGCAAACCTCACATTCGAATGGTTTTTCTCCACTATGAATTCGTATATGCTGTTTTAAAACGCCTAATTGTTTAAATTTTCTATTGCAAACCTCACATTCGAAGGGTTTTTCTCCACTATGAATTCTAAGATGCTCTTTCAATTTGCTCGATTGAGTGAATTTTTTATTGCAAACCTCACATTCGAACGGTAATCCCTCACTATGAATTCTTAGATGAATTTTCAAATCGCCTGATCGTCTAAATTTTCTATTGCAAACCTCACATTCGAAGGGTTTTTCTCCACTATGAATTCTAAGATGCTCTTTCAAGTTGCTGGATTGAGTGAATTTTTTATTGCAAACCTCACATTCGAACGGTAATTCCTCACTATGAATTCTTAGATGAATTTTCAAATCGCCTGATCGTCTAAATTTTCTATTACAAACCTCACATTCAAAGGGTTTTTCTCCACTATGAATTCTTAGATGCTCTTTCAATTTGCTTGAGTTTGTGAACTTTTTATTGCAAACCTCACATTCAAAGGGGTTTTCTCCTCTATGAATTCTAAGATGCTCTTTCAATTTGCTCGATTGAGTGAATTTTTTATTGCAAACCTCACATTCGAAGGGTTTTTCTCCACTATGAATTCTAAGATGCTCTTTCAATTTGCTCGATTGAGTGAATTTTTTATTGCAAACCTCACATTCGAATGGTTTTTCTCCACTATGAATTCGTATATGCTGTTTTAAAACACCTAATTGTTTAAATTTTCTATTGCAAACCTCACATTCGAAGGGTTTTTCTCCACTATGAATTCTAAGATGCTCTTTCAATGTGCTGGATTGAATGAATTTTTTATTGCAAACCTCACATTCGAACGGTAATTCCTCACTATGAATTCTTAGATGAATTTTCAAATTGCTTGAGATTGTCAATTTTCTATTGCAAACCTCACATTCGAAGAGTTTTTCTCCGCTATGAACTCTTAAATGAACTTTCAAATTGCTTGATTGTTTGAACTTTTTATTGCAAACCTCACATTCGAAGGGTTTTTTCTCCACTATGAATTCTTAGATGCTCTTTCAAATCGCCTGATTTCCTTAATATTTTATTGCGAAGGATTTTTCTGCAGTATGTGTTAATAAATGTCTTTTCAAATTGTTTGACTTTTTGAACTTTTTATTGCAAACTTCACATTCAAAGGGTTTATCTCCACTATGAATTCGTATATTATGCTGTTTTAAAACGCCTAATTGTTTAAATTTTCTATTGCAAACCTCACATTCGAAGGGTTTTTCTCCACTATGAATTCGTAGATGCCGTTTCAAACTGCTCTATTGTGTGAACTCTTTTTTACAAACCTCACATTTGAACGGCAAGTCTCCATTATGAATTCTTAGATGCTGTTTCAAATTGGCTGAATGTCTAAATTTTCTATTGCAAACCTCACATTCGAAGGGGTTTTCTCCTCTATGAATTCTAAGATGCTCTTTCAATTTGCTCGATTGAGTGAATTTTTTCTTGCAAACCTCACATTCGAACGGTAATTCCTCACTATGAATTCTGAGATGAATTTTCAAATTGCTTGAGATTGTCAATTTTCTATTGCAAACCTCACATTCGAAGAGTTTTTCTCCGCTATGAACTCTTAAATGAACTTTCAAATTGCTTGATTGTTTGAACTTTTTATTGCAAACCTCACATTCGAAGAGTTTTTTCTCCACTATGAATTCTTAGATGCTCTTTCGAATCGCCTGATTTACTTAATATTTTATTGCGAAGGGTTTTTCTGCAGTATGTGTTAATAAATGTCTTTTCAAATTGTTTGACTTTTTGAACTTTTTATTGCAAACTTCACATTCAAAGGGTTTTTCTCCACTATGAATTCGTATATTATGCTGTTTTAAAACGCCTAATTGTTTAAATTTTCTATTGCAAACCTCACATTCGAAGGGTTTTTCTCCACTATGAATTCTAAGATGCTCTTTCAATTTGCTCGGTTGAGTGAATTTTTTATTGCAAACCTCACATTCGAACGGTAATCCCTCACTATGAATTCTTAGATGAATTTTCAAATCGCCTGATCGTCTAAATTTTCTATTGCAAACCTCACATTCGAATGGTTTTTCTCCACTATGAATTCGTATATGCTGTTTTAAAACGCCTAATTGTTTAAATTTTCTATTGCAAACCTCACATTCGAAGGGTTTTTCTCCACTATGAATTCTAAGATGCTCTTTCAATTTGCTCGATTGAGTGAATTTTTTATTGCAAACCTCACATTCGAATGGTTTTTCTCCACTATGAATTCGTATATGCTGTTTTAAAACACCTAATTGTTTAAATTTTCTATTGCAAACCTCACATTCGAAGGGTTTTTCTCCACTATGAATTCTAAGATGCTCTTTCAATGTGCTGGATTGAATGAATTTTTTATTGCAAACCTCACATTCGAACGGTAATTCCTCACTATGAATTCTTAGATGAATTTTCAAATTGCTTGAGATTGTCAATTTTCTATTGCAAACCTCACATTCGAAGAGTTTTTCTCCGCTATGAACTCTTAAATGAACTTTCAAATTGCTTGATTGTTTGAACTTTTTATTGCAAACCTCACATTCGAAGGGTTTTTTCTCCACTATGAATTCTTAGATGCTCTTTCAAATCGCCTGATTTCCTTAATATTTTATTGCGAAGGATTTTTCTGCAGTATGTGTTAATAAATGTCTTTTCAAATTGTTTGACTTTTTGAACTTTTTATTGCAAACTTCACATTCAAAGGGTTTATCTCCACTATGAATTCGTATATTATGCTGTTTTAAAACGCCTAATTGTTTAAATTTTCTATTGCAAACCTCACATTCGAAGGGTTTTTCTCCACTATGAATTCGTAGATGCCGTTTCAAACTGCTCTATTGTGTGAACTCTTTTTTACAAACCTCACATTTGAACGGCAAGTCTCCATTATGAATTCTTAGATGCTGTTTCAAATTGGCTGAATGTCTAAATTTTCTATTGCAAACCTCACATTCGAAGGGGTTTTCTCCTCTATGAATTCTAAGATGCTCTTTCAATTTGCTCGATTGAGTGAATTTTTTCTTGCAAACCTCACATTCGAACGGTAATTCCTCACTATGAATTCTGAGATGAATTTTCAAATTGCTTGAGATTGTCAATTTTCTATTGCAAACCTCACATTCGAAGAGTTTTTCTCCGCTATGAACTCTTAAATGAACTTTCAAATTGCTTGATTGTTTGAACTTTTTATTGCAAACCTCACATTCGAAGGGTTTTTTCTCCACTATGAATTCTTAGATGCTCTTTCAAATCGCCTGATTTCCTTAATATTTTATTGCGAAGGATTTTTCTGCAGTATGTGTTAATAAATGTCTTTTCAAATTGTTTGACTTTTTGAACTTTTTATTGCAAACTTCACATTCAAAGGGTTTTTCTCCACTATGAATTCGTATATTATGCTGTTTTAAAACGCCTAATTGTTTAAATTTTCTATTGCAAACCTCACATTCGAAGGGTTTTTCTCCACTATGAATTCTAAGATGCTCTTTCAATTTGCTCGGTTGAGTGAATTTTTTATTGCAAACCTCACATTCGAACGGTAATCCCTCACTATGAATTCTTAGATGAATTTTCAAATCGCCTGATCGTCTAAATTTTCTATTGCAAACCTCACATTCGAATGGTTTTTCTCCACTATGAATTCGTATATGCTGTTTTAAAACGCCTAATTGTTTAAATTTTCTATTGCAAACCTCACATTCGAAGGGTTTTTCTCCACTATGAATTCTAAGATGCTCTTTCAATTTGCTCGATTGAGTGAATTTTTTATTGCAAACCTCACATTCGAATGGTTTTTCTCCACTATGAATTCGTATATGCTGTTTTAAAACACCTAATTGTTTAAATTTTCTATTGCAAACCTCACATTCGAAGGGTTTTTCTCCACTATGAATTCTAAGATGCTCTTTCAATGTGCTGGATTGAATGAATTTTTTATTGCAAACCTCACATTCGAACGGTAATTCCTCACTATGAATTCTTAGATGAATTTTCAAATTGCTTGAGATTGTCAATTTTCTATTGCAAACCTCACATTCGAAGAGTTTTTCTCCGCTATGAACTCTTAAATGAACTTTCAAATTGCTTGATTGTTTGAACTTTTTATTGCAAACCTCACATTCGAAGGGTTTTTTCTCCACTATGAATTCTTAGATGCTCTTTCAAATCGCCTGATTTCCTTAATATTTTATTGCGAAGGATTTTTCTGCAGTATGTGTTAATAAATGTCTTTTCAAATTGTTTGACTTTTTGAACTTTTTATTGCAAACTTCACATTCAAAGGGTTTATCTCCACTATGAATTCGTATATTATGCTGTTTTAAAACGCCTAATTGTTTAAATTTTCTATTGCAAACCTCACATTCGAAGGGTTTTTCTCCACTATGAATTCGTAGATGCCGTTTCAAACTGCTCTATTGTGTGAACTCTTTTTTACAAACCTCACATTTGAACGGCAAGTCTCCATTATGAATTCTTAGATGCTGTTTCAAATTGGCTGAATGTCTAAATTTTCTATTGCAAACCTCACATTCGAAGGGGTTTTCTCCTCTATGAATTCTAAGATGCTCTTTCAATTTGCTCGATTGAGTGAATTTTTTCTTGCAAACCTCACATTCGAACGGTAATTCCTCACTATGAATTCTGAGATGAATTTTCAAATTGCTTGAGATTGTCAATTTTCTATTGCAAACCTCACATTCGAAGAGTTTTTCTCCGCTATGAACTCTTAAATGAACTTTCAAATTGCTTGATTGTTTGAACTTTTTATTGCAAACCTCACATTCGAAGGGTTTTTTCTCCACTATGAATTCTTAGATGCTCTTTCAAATCGCCTGATTTCCTTAATATTTTATTGCGAAGGATTTTTCTGCAGTATGTGTTAATAAATGTCTTTTCAAATTGTTTGACTTTTTGAACTTTTTATTGCAAACTTCACATTCAAAGGGTTTTTCTCCACTATGAATTCGTATATTATGCTGTTTTAAAACGCCTAATTGTTTAAATTTTCTATTGCAAACCTCACATTCGAAGGGTTTTTCTCCACTATGAATTCTAAGATGCTCTTTCAATTTGCTCGGTTGAGTGAATTTTTTATTGCAAACCTCACATTCGAACGGTAATCCCTCACTATGAATTCTTAGATGAATTTTCAAATCGCCTGATCGTCTAAATTTTCTATTGCAAACCTCACATTCGAATGGTTTTTCTCCACTATGAATTCGTATATGCTGTTTTAAAACGCCTAATTGTTTAAATTTTCTATTGCAAACCTCACATTCGAAGGGTTTTTCTCCACTATGAATTCTAAGATGCTCTTTCAATTTGCTCGATTGAGTGAATTTTTTATTGCAAACCTCACATTCGAATGGTTTTTCTCCACTATGAATTCGTATATGCTGTTTTAAAACACCTAATTGTTTAAATTTTCTATTGCAAACCTCACATTCGAAGGGTTTTTCTCCACTATGAATTCTAAGATGCTCTTTCAATGTGCTGGATTGAATGAATTTTTTATTGCAAACCTCACATTCGAACGGTAATTCCTCACTATGAATTCTTAGATGAATTTTCAAATTGCTTGAGATTGTCAATTTTCTATTGCAAACCTCACATTCGAAGAGTTTTTCTCCGCTATGAACTCTTAAATGAACTTTCAAATTGCTTGATTGTTTGAACTTTTTATTGCAAACCTCACATTCGAAGGGTTTTTTCTCCACTATGAATTCTTAGATGCTCTTTCAAATCGCCTGATTTCCTTAATATTTTATTGCGAAGGATTTTTCTGCAGTATGTGTTAATAAATGTCTTTTCAAATTGTTTGACTTTTTGAACTTTTTATTGCAAACTTCACATTCAAAGGGTTTATCTCCACTATGAATTCGTATATTATGCTGTTTTAAAACGCCTAATTGTTTAAATTTTCTATTGCAAACCTCACATTCGAAGGGTTTTTCTCCACTATGAATTCGTAGATGCCGTTTCAAACTGCTCTATTGTGTGAACTCTTTTTTACAAACCTCACATTTGAACGGCAAGTCTCCATTATGAATTCTTAGATGCTGTTTCAAATTGGCTGAATGTCTAAATTTTCTATTGCAAACCTCACATTCGAAGGGGTTTTCTCCTCTATGAATTCTAAGATGCTCTTTCAATTTGCTCGATTGAGTGAATTTTTTCTTGCAAACCTCACATTCGAACGGTAATTCCTCACTATGAATTCTGAGATGAATTTTCAAATTGCTTGAGATTGTCAATTTTCTATTGCAAACCTCACATTCGAAGAGTTTTTCTCCGCTATGAACTCTTAAATGAACTTTCAAATTGCTTGATTGTTTGAACTTTTTATTGCAAACCTCACATTCGAAGGGTTTTTTCTCCACTATGAATTCTTAGATGCTCTTTCAAATCGCCTGATTTCCTTAATATTTTATTGCGAAGGATTTTTCTGCAGTATGTGTTAATAAATGTCTTTTCAAATTGTTTGACTTTTTGAACTTTTTATTGCAAACTTCACATTCAAAGGGTTTTTCTCCACTATGAATTCGTATATTATGCTGTTTTAAAACGCCTAATTGTTTAAATTTTCTATTGCAAACCTCACATTCGAAGGGTTTTTCTCCACTATGAATTCTAAGATGCTCTTTCAATTTGCTCGGTTGAGTGAATTTTTTATTGCAAACCTCACATTCGAACGGTAATCCCTCACTATGAATTCTTAGATGAATTTTCAAATCGCCTGATCGTCTAAATTTTCTATTGCAAACCTCACATTCGAATGGTTTTTCTCCACTATGAATTCGTATATGCTGTTTTAAAACGCCTAATTGTTTAAATTTTCTATTGCAAACCTCACATTCGAAGGGTTTTTCTCCACTATGAATTCTAAGATGCTCTTTCAATTTGCTCGATTGAGTGAATTTTTTATTGCAAACCTCACATTCGAACGGTAATCCCTCACTATGAATTCTTAGATGAATTTTCAAATCGCCTGATCGTCTAAATTTTCTATTGCAAACCTCACATTCGAAGGGTTTTTCTCCACTATGAATTCTAAGATGCTCTTTCAAGTTGCTGGATTGAGTGAATTTTTTATTGCAAACCTCACATTCGAACGGTAATTCCTCACTATGAATTCTTAGATGAATTTTCAAATCGCCTGATCGTCTAAATTTTCTATTACAAACCTCACATTCAAAGGGTTTTTCTCCACTATGAATTCTAAGATGCTCTTTCAATTTGCTTGAGTATGTGAATTTTTTATTGCATACCTCACATTCGAAGGGTTTTTCTCCACTATGAACTCTTAAATGAACTTTCAAATTTTTTGATTGTTTGAACTTTTTATTGCAAACCTCACATTCAAAGGGTTTTTCTCCACTATGAATTCTTAGATGCTCTTTCAATTTGCTTGAGTTTGTGAACTTTTTATTGCAAACCTCACATTCAAAGGGGTTTTCTCCTCTATGAATTCTAAGATGCTCTTTCAATTTGCTCGATTGAGTGAATTTTTTATTGCAAACCTCACATTCGAAGGGTTTTTCTCCACTATGAATTCTAAGATGCTCTTTCAATTTGCTCGATTGAGTGAATTTTTTATTGCAAACCTCACATTCGAATGGTTTTTCTCCACTATGAATTCGTATATGCTGTTTTAAAACACCTAATTGTTTAAATTTTCTATTGCAAACCTCACATTCGAAGGGTTTTTCTCCACTATGAATTCTAAGATGCTCTTTCAATGTGCTGGATTGAATGAATTTTTTATTGCAAACCTCACATTCGAACGGTAATTCCTCACTATGAATTCTTAGATGAATTTTCAAATCGCCTGATCGTCTAAATTTTCTATGGCAAACCCCACATTCGAAGGGTTTTTCTCCACTATGAATTCTTAGATGCAATTTCAATTTGCTTGAGTTTGTCAATTTTCTATTGCAAACCTCACATTCGAAGAGTTTTTCTCCGCTATGAACTCTTAAATGAACCTTCAAATTGCTCGATTGAGTGAATTTTTTATTGCAAACCTCACATTCGAAGGGTTTTTCTCCACTATGAATTCTTAGATGAATTTTGAAATCGCCTGATCGTTTAATTTTTTTATTGCAAACCCCACATTCGAAGAGTTTATCTCCACTATGAATTCTTAGATGAGCTTTCAATTTGCTTGAGTTTGTGAATTTTTTATTGCAAACCTTACATTCGAAGAGCATTTCTTCAATATGATTTAATAGATGTGTTTTCAAATTGCTCGATTGTTTGGACTTTTTATTGTTAATGTGATATTTGAACGGAAATTCTCCCCTGTGAATTTTTAGATGAAGTTTCAAATTACTTGTATTTGTGAACTTTTTGTGGCAATCATTACATTCGAAAGGCTTAGCAACAGTTCGTCTTTGTAGATGTTTAAACTGTGAACTGTCACTGTTCTCATTTTTTATATCCTGCCCAAGCACTGCTTCCACACTGATGAATTCATTTAAATAATCTACATTGACATTTTTCAAAAACGTTTGTATTTCCTTTTCTTCTAGTTTGTAAACAACAATATCACTCACTAATGACGCACTATCCATTTTTAGAAGCAGAGAATAATATTAGTACCAAGCACCCTCGGTTGTAACTATCAACAGTTTACAGAAATATTGTTTATCGACGAATAATATTATCTTAAATAACTCGGTGGCATAAACTTTACAATCTGAGGTTCCTATTTTTTACAAAATACACCACGATAACGATTTGACGCACGCAGTCTGCCAGTATGTATTATTCACTAGTGTTGGCAACGGCGCTTGGCCTAATAAGGGTGTAAAGTCAGCCAGCAGAGACATCTACAGCCGCGCTCCACGAAGCTTTCGAATCCCATACAAATTCCCATACTAATGAATTTTGGTTTTTTGTTTAATTTTTTTAACCATAAACGACGTTTTTAAGATGTTTTTTGCCCCTTTTTGTTTTCAGTACATTGATTAGCAATAATCCTACTTTTTGATTCTCTAAGAAACATTTTTTTTTCCGGAACTGATTCCATAAAAAATGTATGGAAGAGTGGAAAGCTGTCAAATGACGACTGTCTCGGGATAGTATTATTTTTGGCTACGTCACAATTTATCATGTTTCTTTCCGTATTACTTTTTAAGTAGGTATTATTTTTTTACTCTCATGCCGCATTCCGTTCCTTCGAGGCAGAGCTGAGGCAAATGGACTTGGTGTGGGAGGAGGTCATAAGCATTGCGCAAGATCGAGCGCAATGGAGAGCTCTTGTTGCCTCCCTATGCTCCTGAGTGGAGTTCAAAGGGAGATTTGATTGATTGATTGATTATTTTTTTATGAATTCGGGGGTGCAGTATTACAAAAATCTGAAATTATATGCTGGATTTAACAGCTTTGTTATTTAATTTGTATAAGACCGAATTCGATAATTAATGTGTATATTATATAATACTTTCAGACAATTAGACTAAACGATATAAGTACCTAATCTTAAAAAATGTTAATATCGGTACTTTAAAAACACAATAAAACACGCACAAGCAACGTTTGTTATAATGTCAAGTTTTCACGTTTTCTCTATTGTCGGCAATGATTCCGTTTTCGTTTCTCAATGTTGGTACACCAAGACCAGTACCCCTATTCTGTAGCAAGTGTAGGGTAGTCACTTGAAAAAAATTACTATTAGACGATACATTTTGTATGAAAAACGTCTATACGTATCAAATGCGAGAATCGCATATAAACGTTTTTCATACAAAATGTATCGCCTAATAGTCACTCTTTTCAAGTGACTACCCTACACTTGCAACAGAATAGGGGTCCAGTGCCCGCCATACAAAAAGTGCTTTCTATGACGGTTTCGACCCACTTCCACACGACACAGGTAAGTATGCGCAAGCCTCGCAACCGTGCAGCGAGGACAATACTTTCTTCTGCAAACCGTTGGCCTCGAAATAATGTTTCCGAACTAATATTTTTTTTTTCTGCTGTGTTTTTATATCAATATACTAGCTTTCCCGACAGACGTCCTGTGGTTCTAGCCCGAAGTGGCCCGTTAATATGTAGATACATAATGTGCACTGCGCCCCCATAAAACAATACAAAATTAATTCGATTGAGTTAAGCTAATCTACATAATAATTCAGAAATGTTTTTTTATTTGCTTTTTACCGTATGTCATCGCATCACGCCTAAACGGCTGAACCGATTTCACTAATTCTTTTTTTGTCGTGTTGGCTTTTATCAGTAGAAGGTTCTTATTAAAGAAAAAATTAAGAAAGTTGCGTGGTAAATTGGGAAATTAAATAAAACTCGCATTAGCCCCTCCTTCTCTATCTACATAATAATTCAGAAATGTTTTTTATTTGCTTTTTACCGTATGTAATAGCATCACGCTCAAAATACAAATGCTACGTCAGATATGAATCTGCACAGAGCCGTGCAAAATGCCGGAGAGGATTCTTTAATACAATTTTCTGCATTAACTTTACTATATTTAGAGCTATTTAAAAAAACTCTATTTTTTAGGATATTCATACAAAATTTTAATAAACATTAAAAGTGTCATTCTTCTCTCTTTTTATGAATTTTGAAAGTTTCATTCTTCTTTTTCTGTGCTTATGTCAGTTATTGAGGTCTGCAAAGCAATGGGAAGCTAGACTAGAACCTGTTTAATTACCTACCGATCAAGCCTGACATTCGGAATCAAAAACGTAAAGCAAGACGGGTATAAGCTAGTAAAATAATAACATTAAAATATTTCTGAAACATTTATTTATTTATTTCAATAATATACGGCCGAGGCCTTTTACAATTACAATATAGTCACAAACAAAATACATAGTTGGCAAAACACAATCGATATACATTATAAAGTTAACCAGTAGTAAGTAGTGTACCAAAAAGATTACAATATAGGACACTGAGACTTTAATCACTTTTAAAATGGATAAAGCTTAATAGTTAAATTGAATATTTATGTATGGGAACTATACCTAACTTTTCTTAATTTAATACAAATTGCAAAAATGTAAATACTATCTTGTTATTTGAATGCCAAAATGAAACTATAAGATTTTTAGTAAAAAAAAAGAAAAAATAATAATATTATGTTATTGAATAAGTAGATGTATAATATGAGAATGCGTAGATAAGATTATACTTGTAAAATGTCATTGTTATTACTAGCGTATTATGTAGTTTATAAGATTACTAGGATATTATGTAGTTTATAAGATTTATGTAGATTTAGCATATTATGTAGTTTATAAGAAGTTTGAAATTTAATGAATGGAAACCTGTTGACAAGACCGATTATTGGTCTTAAAGGGATCTCTTATTGTTAATATCTTTGAATGGAAAAACAAATAAATAAAAAACAAACAACAATCAATCCGTCCACAAACAAGACACACAGAGACCCTCCAAGCCCACAGAGCAAGACAGGCAGGCAGGAAGGGCTGAAGATGCAGACTCCGGCGAGTGCATGCATGCAAAGGATGGACTTTCAGAAGGATGGACTATCAGAAGGATTCTTCGGTGATCTTCCTAAGGCGGCCGATGCTGGTGTCAAAGAAGTCAATACGACCAGCATATTCGTTACCTAATCGGTGAAGACGCGGGACAACTGTACTTTTCAAATAGTTTGTAGTGAGAGAATTATCGCTATGAAACAAGAATCTTCCTCTAGTTTCGCGGGCAGGTATATGGAGCTTAATGAGACCAATCAGTGCAGGGTCGTTAAAACAATTATTCAAAATTTTGTAAAGCAAAATTAGGTCAGTCAGTACACGTCTCTCAGATAGGCTGTTTATATGTAACAATTCCCGTACGTTGTCGTAATTTATATCCTTGCTGGGTATACCCAACTTGTAGTTGATACATCTGAGGAATTTGTTCTGTACGCGTTCGATGGTGTATACATGATTTTTGTATTCTGGGGACCAAATAGGCGATGCGTACTCTAATTTACTGCGGACGAGAGATATGTAGAGCAAGAGGATGGCGTGGATGCTCTGGAAATCGCGAACCGTACGTAAGACGAAACCCAAGGTTCTCATCGCTTCACCTGCGATACCATTAATGTGGGAGACAAAAGAAAGTCGACAGTCGAAGACAACTCCCAGGTCGCGCATTTCATCTACCCTCTCCAGCCCTATCCCATTCAAGCTATAGCTGAAAGACACTCCGTTCTTCCTCCTAGTGAACTGAATGAATTTGCATTTTTGGACACTAAGGTACAGACTGTTCGAGGCGCACCATTCGTCCAGGCTTATAAGGCTTCTTTGAATTGTCTCACAATCGGTTGTGTCTGACACCCTCAAGAAAATTTTTAGGTCATCGGCAAAGAGAAGATAGTTTATATCACCGAACCCTGCCCCTATATCGTTGATGAAGATCAAGAAGAGGACTGGTCCAAGGTGGCTACCCTGAGGCAGGCCACTCGGGGCCGAAAATGGGGCAGATGAAGATCCATCAATCTTGACCTGCAGACTCCGACCACGCAGATAGGTGTCAAACCACCGAAGCAGTGGATCGACGACTCCTATCGCTCTCAACTTTGCCAGCAATATATCATGGGATACCTTGTCAAACGCTTTTACGAAGTCAGTATATATTGCATCGACCTGGAATCCTTTGTTGAGATTTTGAACGATATAGTCTTCGTAGAGAAGCAGGTTGGTCGTCGTAGATTTGCCAGGAAGGAAGCCGTGCTGTTGTGGGATTATAATACGGGATAAGAAAGGCATCAATTTATCTAGTACAAGAGATTCGAACAATTTTGGTATTGACGACAAAAGGCATATAGGCCTGTAATTTGAAATATCAGTCTTGTTACCATTTTTGAAAATTGGGGTCACATTGCCTGTCTTCCAGAGTGTGGGGAAGACGCCCTGAGTCAGAGACTTGTTAAATATCACCGTCAACGGCACAATCAGAGCGTTCACACAGTTTTTCAATAGTATGGGAGGGATATTATCTGGACCGCATGATTTATTTTCGTCCAAGCGCATAACTGCCCTTGAGACATCGGCGTAGTCTACCTTGCAAGAAGATATATTTTCCAGCAGTACATGGTCCAAAATTGGGATAGGCGTGTCAGCATGGTTACTATGATCAAATACGGAGCCGAAGAATTTAGCAAAGAGGTTCACGACTTCATTCGGCCCTTCGGCGCTTTCTCGTCCCAGGAAAATACGGGGTGGGAAATCACTGTCATCATTACTCAAAGATTTTTTGAGGCGCCACAGCGATTTCGAGTCCGTAGTTGTGGATTCTGCCCTCCCAATGAATTCCCTGTAGCACTCAGCCCTCCTCCCACTGCACGCAGCCCTCAGGTCAGCAAAACTATTATAGAAGTTCATGTCACCTGTTTCCTTAAAGTGCTTGTGCATATTTTTTTTCTCCTCAATTAGTTGAATAAGATCCGGCGTGAACCATTCAGGAAAGAATGATTGCTTATACATCGAATAGGGAACAAAATTTTCAATTGTACTATGGAGTACATCGTACAGTCCAGAGACAGCTGTGTCGACATCTTCACCTCGCAAAAAGGTCCAGTCCCGTTTAAACAGATAATCTGTTGCCCCGACATAGTCACCTCGCTTGAAATTGTGAAAGAAAGATGGATTTTTCCTTCTTACGATACCCTCGATCCTTAGATCTATAAGCAATGGAGGGTGGTGAGAATCGGGCTCAATCACGTCCTCGCTCGCTCTTGCAACCGTGACAGATTCAAAGTTCGACAGGACTAAGTCGAGCAGGCGACCTCTGGTATTGGGTATAAAATTTGATTGTTTCATATTAAGAAAATTTAATGATTCTACTAGCTCTTGCGCTCTGTCATCCGTTGTGTTTATGGAAGGAAGCAGCTCCCCGTCTCGTGGCCAGATTATATCGTGTAGGTTAAAATCACCGATTACGAGGCATTTTGCCTGTGGATGCTTTAAGAGTAGGGCTTCCATGTTTTCGCAGCAGCGTTTATATTTTTCTGATTCAGAGTTGGGGGGAATGTATATACAACCAATGATGAGTTTAGTGTTATCGCTCTTTATCAATACATATGTCTGTTCAATATCATCGTTCTGGGGCTTTATGGAGGAGGATGAGATGTCCTTTCTAACGGCGATCAGCACGCCTCCACCCCTGGATTTTCCACTTGTCTCTCCACTACGATCAACTCTGTAGACGTTGTGATGGATGAAGCCCAATTCGGAGGTCTTTATGGTATTGTCCAGCCAGGTTTCAGTGAAGGCAAA
Source organism: Mystacides longicornis (assembly GCA_963576905.1). NCBI lineage: Eukaryota > Metazoa > Arthropoda > Insecta > Trichoptera > Leptoceridae > Mystacides > Mystacides longicornis. Next base: position 24,829,336 of record OY756437.1, read on the forward strand.
GATTGGTATGGATTGTGAATAGATATTTTGTCTTAGAATTGAGAGTTTAGTTTTAAGGCCTCTCACGTTTTGATAATAAACTTGAGAGGTTACGTTCAGTTTTTTTTGACGTTTGATACTATCCTTGGTGATCCGTTTATAAATTTGACTGTTAGGCCGTCCTCACCACTACTCTTTCGACGATCCACCTCGTCCCAAAGGCTCTTCAGTTGCTGCCTCTGGAGTGGTGTAAGGTCGTGCTTAATCTTAACTGTGTTAGGTAAGGCCCGGCGGGTATGAAAGAGCATTGCCTTGACGTCGTCCTCATTATCAAAGGTGATCTTTATCGGACGTATCCTGCTGCTCTGTCTCCGCCCCAGGCGCTGAACCCTGACAACTCCCTTCTCCACAACCTCAACCCTCTTGAGTATCTCCACTATTCTCCCTCTGTCCTCCTCAGCCTGCCTCTGATGGGTCAGCGATTCGCTGCTCTCCTCAACACCAAAAGCAATCACATTTTTCGATCTTGAGCTTCTTTCGGCCAATTCCGAAAGAGCCTCACAGACATCATTAGGCCTGGGGCTAATTAGAGAAGGCTCAGACGACTCCAGCGTTGCTATTTTTTGGTTGAGCATGCTGAGTTCCTTGTCCTGAGAGGCTATGGTTGCGGCTGCATAGCTCGCCGCTGACAGGAATTCAATAATATGTGGCATTATTTTGGAGATTTGGTCCTTTGTGAATTTGTTAACGGGATCGTTGACCATAAGTGACAGCGCCGTAGCGGCATCCTTGACGTCCGCTATCAAACGCTGTGACTCCATATTGGTCAAGGGGATTTAGAAATCCTATTATAAAAAAGGGGTCGAAAGGCAACAGGCAGAGACAAAAATGGAAGAAAAAAAAAAAAAAAAAATAAATCTGAGAGCCTAAAACCACGAAAATAAAGGGAGTCAGACAAAAAGCCAGATTATGAGGATGGAACCAAATAAGAGGTTGGGGCGGTGATAAAGACAAAGGAAGAAACGAAGAATTTGGGAGAATATGACAGTTAGTTGGTTCTTTAAGTTAAATAATTAGGTATGTAAACAAATATGAGATAGGTTAAAACAATAAAAAGTACTGATAGAAAGTTAAAACATGAGATTATAAGAAAATATAATAATAGTAAAGAATATGAAACTTGTACAATCAATCAAGTATAATTACTAAAGGTGCAAAGAAGTGGCAAATCACAATAACATGAGAATACAACTAGAAATAATAAAAATAGAAATTATAAGAAGTATAAAAACAGATATTGAACCTATGTATGTTGTAAGTTAGTCAGTCGAGTAAAACAACGTGTTAACTACAAAGACCGGAGTCAAATTTATTTGATGTTAGATGGATAAACTGATTTATTGAGTTAAAATAGATAAAAAACAGTATTAAAATAGTAATATAATAGATATTGAGTTAATTAAAAAATATATATGTTAAAACAAATAAATAGGTCATAAAAGTAAAAAAAAAAGTAATTATTAATGAGTTATCGGTTAAAAAGTGAAAAAAGAATAATAATAATAATAATGTCAATAATTAAACAATAATAAAATCAAAATAGGTACTAATGTAATAAAACAATATTATACACAAAGCATCCAGAGTTTATGGTCATCCATAGAGCAAAGATGTTAGTATCAGGGTCCGCGACTGCGCAGTGTGGAAGGTAACAGGCCGGGAAGTTTGACAGCCTTCGAAACAATGAACTCGTGCGCGTCAACTGTATGTAGTCTCAAACGGCGCGGCGTTCTGGGGCGAGTTAAACAGATTATATGGAGTTTAATTCTCAGTCCTCTTCGATAATAGATTGTTTCCAACAAAGGTGTGTGACTCTTGTAGAAGCAGTGTGATGTGTATGTGTGTATGTTTTCGAAACAACTTTTCACATACATGAGCACTGTGTCATCATTATGTGTTGAATGAATAATTGGCTTGAAAAAATGACCTCGATTTCTACCATCAGGTGGATACTATGTGGAGTTTGTTTTTCAGTTCTGAGTGAAGATAGTGTCAAAATAGTTTACTTGTTTCAGTTTGGCGGGCTTAAGTGTGCGCATGTGCAAGCAAGTATGTTTGAGCGCGCGATAGTGGACTTGTTAGTGGAATTAGTGATATTAAGGATCAATGTAAGTGTGTTTTCTCATACAGATTCACAATTTTTGCTTACCACCAAAGCCAGTTCCTATATTTGTTGCTCATTTGATGGTATATTTCAGTTTTTCAAATTGTTATGCTCTTTCTCTTTCTCAATCCGTCAGGCTTATAGTGTGCGAGTGAGACAAGAAAGATTTTTTTTCACTCACCACGGAAGTGGTTCAGCTGTATTCGGCTGTTTTAAGCAATTTAGTTAGTCTTTTAGAACAACAATAACTCACAACAGAAAACACAAGCTTTGAATTGCCCACAGATTGTTAAATGTTCACTTATTTTCGAAAACAAACAAAAATTTAAGTTTAAAAACTCAGTAGCAATTTTCTATGATGATTTCGAGATGACGAAGTAAGTGAGTATTGAGTGACGAAGTAAGTGAGTGAGTATATTAGAAACATCCATATTTCATTCGTATTCAAAGCTCTGGCGGAAAAAACGTGAGATAATGCGCTCGCGCACAAACCCTACCTCGCCTATTAACTAAATACCAAACGAATGTATCCGATAATATTGTTGACTTTGTATGAAAAATTTCTAAAACGCTCGAAACGGTGCTGTGGCTACTGTAAGTTCGGCAATCACGTACCTATGCGAGAATGAGAGGGAACTACCCGCGATGGCGTGGGCGCTTCACAGGTAACCGTTCCATACCAACTTAATATTAATATTTATATTATATACAATATTATAATTAATATTAATTAATATTATTTATATTAATAATAATAATTAATTAATATTATTATTAATATTATATTTTACATCATTTCTAATCCATTTTTTTTCAAGTTTTTATTAGTTATTCTGTTATCCGGAGTGGAGAAGAATCCAATACATCAAACATCAGAAGAATCTGTTGAGCCGATCTCGAGTTATAAGTGTTCGCACTAACCCGACTTTAATTTTTATTAGAGATTATGGCAAGGCGTAAACGAACAATGTGTGGAAAACATTGTTATTTAATAAATAGTATTTACAAGAGGATCCAAATGATTGGCGGAATTATTTACGTATAGTGATGTAAATATCGATATAATATACCTACTGAAGTAAAATTATCAATATAATTTTTTTAAATAATCGATATAAATCGTCAACATTTTTTATTATGGAAATATCGATATTCTATATTTATTTCTGAATATCTTTATAGGTATTTGCACTTTCATAATCGATATTTTTTAGTCTACATGCATTGATATTAAAATTTGTGAAAATATCGATATATTTTTTTTCCGATGGATCATCCCTTGTTTATTATATCTTTAAATTAATAAAAAGACACAGTCATGCGAATAAAATATATAAAACAAAAATAATAAAATATTTTCTAAATATCTTTCCCTTTCAACTTCTTTGTCAATTCTTCAAATGCAGTATTTTTTTATATTTCTGTCAAATAGTTATTTGATTTGATATTGATCACCTAGAGATTTTTTTAATTAAATAAATCGGTAGCATAATAACGCGGGTCTGCCATTTCCAAATGCTTAACTTCGACAGGTCAATCGCTGCTGGCGCGGCATGAACTGAAGACGGAGCTCCCAACCACTAGCTCATGCTAGTACGCGCATGCCAGGCTTGCGCAGGTAAAATTTCAAACACGTCGAAAAGCCGTCAAGCCGCGCCACCGAGTTTGCGCGGTGTACAGTTTTACCAACCACACGCTCCATGTTCCGTGTACAAGCCAGCTTGCGCAGGTAAGACGGAGCGTGTGGTAGGGGCATTACACACGTTACAAAACAACACCATGCTAACGATTTGACACACGACACGCGCAGTCTTAGCCTAAGGGTAGCCTAGTATGTACAGGGAATCAGATTCGCGCCAAAAATTCAAATGGCGTCAACAATTCAAATGCGCCTAAAATTCAAATATATTCGGTTTGCAGAGGGTAAAATGGATTCGGGGTGTGTGTGAAGATGTATGGGGGGCCCTGCCCCCCAAACCCCCCTAAATAATTATGTTCTAACCTAACCTAATTTCATGACTAAGTCATGAAAATAGTAGAAAGCGTGCTAACGAACCTAATTTTTTTTAATGAATTGGGCTCAGCCAAAGTGAACACAAATACACTTTAGACATCTTTCACATAAAAAACGGATAAATAGAAAAAAAAAAAACGAAAAAGAAGTCTGCCTGCACTGGGATTCGAACCAACAACCATCAATACGAACGGCGGCGACCGTAACCGTACATCTGTTGTGGACTTGCGAGTGATGGCGAAAAACTATAATATCTACTATTAATATCGCGCATGCGCACTTTATGCAAGGATTCTATTGGTGCGAATCTTGTTCCCCGTACATACTAGGTTACCATTCCAGTAAGTATTATTGACCTGAAGCTAGCGTCGTATTAGCGCCAACTTCTTTATATTATTTATAGTGTTTTTTTTTAAAGTGACGTGTCATCTGCATACATTACAATATCACATTTATTTTTACTACTTACAGCAAGTCATTTATATAAATCATAAAGAGGAGAGGCCCCAAAATCGAAACCTGTGGCACTCATGTCTAGTAACATTCATCTCAGATCTCACATTGCTTATTTATATTTTCCAGAAGTTTTGATATGGATTTTTTGTTATTATTCAATACTGTGTGTTCATGGCTTCCTTCCTATAATTTTATTTGATTGTTATTCAGAATGATGAACCCAAGCGTCCTGTGATGCTGCATTTACACCCTTGCCATGGTTAGGCAAACCACCACAAACACCAACGTATAAACGGGGTGATTGCCTTGCCTTGCGTGAGCTTGCCAACGCTTGCAACAAGTGTCGGTTGTTACACAGATAAAAGGAATTTGCGGCAAATGTATGAAAATACCGACGCGCACGCCAACGTGTAAATGGCGTCCAAGCGTTTGTGAAGGCTTGGAGCTTGTGGTGGCTTGCCAAACCATGGCAAGCGTGTAATTGTAGCATCAAGGACCTACGGGAGATACTACCCCCTATTCCAATTCAAATTAAGTGCGCACTTAACTAAAATAAGAACGTTCCTATTTTAGTTAGCCGGATTGGTATTCGAGTAATTTTAGAACGTTCCAATTTGTTCCTAATTAGACTTAATTTGAAATTAGTTCATTTTAGTATTCGGATTTCGTATTTAAGTCAATTTTAGTGCGTTTATCTGTCAAAACGTTCCTAATCTTAGTTCACACCTAATTGTATGCGTCTAAAAAGATATCTGATGATATTTTTATGATAAACGTTTTTTTGACCAAATAATTATTATACCAATCCAATTATAAAACAAGTTTATTTTTATTAAAAATATTAAGCATTTCCCCCGAATTTATTATAATTAATACAAATAATAGCATCAAAAATTATTATCATTGAACACCAATGCAATCATACAGTCGTCTTCGTTACACTTCGGGTTGGTTCGGCAGTTTCCGGCGACCATGTTACTTGGAACTTGCTTGGAACTTGGAGATCGTTTGAATTTGTCTTCTCCGATTGGCTGCCCGCTTGTCAGCATCAACCAATAAGGCGCATGCTCGATCCATAGACAATTATAATTAAAAAAAATATTTATGGTGAACTAATATTGGTTTTTAGAACACGGCATAATTGCGAATACGAATTTTAGTTCGAGTGAACTTAATTCTAAATCATTTGGAACGTTATTAATAAGAACGTTCTAAAATCCGAATAGGGGGTATTATAAAATAAAAATAAAATAAAATTATATCTACTTATATCTTTTTGATGAGATCAGTATTTTTGTATAAAGAATCTTTGACAAATGCGTTCAGTGGATTAAAACCATGCCCGCGCTATCATTATTCTCCCAGTCTTCGGTTTGATGGTGATAAAGTTAAACATTGGTAGAATCAATAATGATTATTGTGGGGAACATTTTTCCAATGTTTTTATTTCAGATAACAAATGTTTTGAAATATATAAAGGTAGTAGAGTGGCGTTTGCAGGAATTGAAATTTGTTTGTTGACCCCTGCGTATGTAAAGGTTCGCGACCTCTGTCCCAGATAATTTATCGAACGCCACAGCATATCTAAATTAGTTTTTATCCCTTTGGAGACCGTGGAGACTTTGATAAACGGCCCTTTTCTGACCTCGATTAGCGATTCAAATATTTTTTTACCTACATTTTCTATGTGATTCATAAAGGAACGTTGTGGGAATAAAATCAAATGCCTTTGTAAAGTCAATGAACAAGTGATACGTACTTACATAGAATGAGGCTTGCTTGTACCCAATGCGCTTTAAGAAAGAAAACAAAAAGACAAGAAAACAGAAAGTGTCTTTAGACACTGATTCTCACTCTACTTCTTTTACTTTAGTACTACGTCTACGGTCTTCAGTCTACGGTAGTATTTAAATGATCGAATATAAATTCAAACTACGGATTAAAACAAAGAACTTTACCACTAGTATAAGTTTTCGCTGATCGAAAGAGTTTCAAAAAATTTCCATACAAAAATAATCGGATGATTCGATCGTTTGATTTTCGAACTCTATTTGCACGTTAATAAGCGCTTATTAGCGTGCAAATACCTTGCGATTAAACTCGTACTAGCCCCGCTGGTTATGTGGGGTACCTACTGAATATTGAGTAGGCGAAAGACTGAGGGCGAACACAAAAATATTGAAAAGGGAGAGTAGAAAGTACGATTTTCAGCTAGGAGACATTCAGAATGATCAATAAAATCATTCGCAAGCGAATTAATTGCAACTCATATAATATAATAATAATAATAATTATAGCCGGGGGAACTTATTGCCTGAGGGATTTTTATTCTGTCAACCGCGGTCACGTCCAATCTCAGACAGGCCCACCCCGGGTAGAAATTTCAAATGAAAAACACTGAACCGACCGGGAATCGAACCCGGGACCTCGGATCTGAAGTCCACGCTAGTACAATTAGGCTACCGAGGTCGGTATATCTAATATTATATGCTGCTTTATAACTCAATCGAGTTGATTCATATATTATCCTGTTGAGCGATGTTCGATGGTTGGAACCAATTAATGCTCAACTCAAATCGCTTTTAAAGGTCACTCACTTAGTTTTGTTTTCGCCCATTCGGTATTTTTTTCGCCTAATTAAGTATTTTATTCGTACATGATGACAAAGATGTAGGAATTATCAAAAATATGTACTGGGAACAAAGCGCTATTATTAGACTTGAGAATTGAACTACTTCAAGAGGAATTCCCATTCAGCACGGTGTGCGACAGGGATGCACCCTCTTACATATACGTTTAACCTGTACTCTGACATGGTATTTAAAGAAGCGTTGTCTGACACAAATCTTGGAGCAAAAGTTAATGGCGAACTTATCATTGACACAAGGTACGCAGATGACACCGTTCTGCTGGCAGATAATATACAAGACCTTCAACTTCTACTAGATAAAATGAACTCTGTCGGAGAAGGCTTCGGTCTAAAATATAAATATAAGCAAGACAAAACTGATGGTTTTTGGCCGAGACACTCATCCAGGTGCGAGTCTTCAACTCAGGGGCATTAATATTGAGAGAGTGAATCAATTCAAATATCTGGGTAGCATTGTCACTCAGGATTTAGAACCTGACAAAGAAATAAAATGCAGAATAGAAGCCGCCCGAACATCCTTTAATATAATTATATGGTTTATAATTTCCCATACTACTTAATGTGCAAATAATAAATCATTGTTAATTTTAATTTTTTTTTGCAACTGACGTTATGTTATGTTATAATGGATTATTTTTATTGTTTCAGGTATGTTTTGGATCTTATTTTTAATTACGAAACATCAGAAAGTCATCAATAATAATAATATATGTAAGTTTTTTTAAATTACAATTTTTTTTTTTTTTGTTATCCATTTTCCGTTTGTACTTCAAAATTCGTTCGCTGTCCCCTTGCTGCTAGTCATTGATTGTTCTCTTGTTACCTTACTGCTAGACCATGGTTGTTCCCCTTTTACTTTACTACTAGACACTGGTCATTCCCCTGTTACCTTACTGCTAGATTAGTTGCTCTCCTGTTACCTTACAACTAGACATTGGTTGTTCCCCTGTTACCTTTCTACTAGAAATTTGTTGTTCCCCTGTTACCTTACTATTAGTCATTGGTTGTTCCCCTGTTACCTTACTGCTAGACATCGGTTGCTCTACTGTCAACCAACAGCTAGATATTTGTTGCTTTCCTGTCACGTTTTCGCTAAAATAAGTTTTTTCCTGTTTTCTCTTTTCCTTGCAAGAATTACGTAGTTGTTCCCCTGTCTCCTTATTGATATATGTTGGTTGTTCCTCTGTCCCCTTACTGCTAGATATTGATTGTTCCCCTATCTCATTAGTATTAGACATCGGTTGTTCTCCCGTCACATTAATTATGAACATTGGTTGTTCCCCTGTCACATTTATGCTAAGAATTGGTTGTTTACATACTGTGAAATCTGTGTGTAATCAGTGTGATTGGCGAAATTATTTACATTCTATCATTTTAAGGTAAGCATGTTTTTATTTTATGAAGTATAAATAGAACTCATAAATCATCTAATATTAAAATGATGTGGGATTAACAATAGCAGGGGCAATGCTGCATGGCATTTTAAAGCACCCAGATACCAGAATCGCATTTAAACATAATCGTCATACGACAGAGAAGAAAAAGAATGGTTATTTAGGAAGTGTGGTGGTTAGTAGAGTGAGAAAGATTGGATGGATGATCAGTTTTATTGTAGAAGTAACATTTTATACAGAATTTTATAAAGAAATTATTGAGTGAGCGCAGAGTGGCCGAGTGGTGCGTGTTCTCTGTATGCAGACTTGTTGGTGACTGATAGTTGTACGGCTTTGTACGATGTGGCAGGCTGCTACTGGATGTCGACATCATGGAGAAACGCTATTGGTGGATGATGTCGTCATGCGAAACATGGCCGCTATAGTTATATTTCACTCGAATGGTTATAGTTCCGCCGGCTACACATTATAGTAAGTGTCCTAATTGAAAAACGTTGGCGCGTCGAGTGTCACATTATACTCAAACGTGGACGGATCGTTCAAATTGAGAATATTGTATTGTCGCTCGACGCTCGGACGCGCGATCACTTTTCAACTATGACAGGGCCTTATACTGCCACCTTTGTATAGAGAAGTGTAACTTTTTTTTAAAAGAAAAATGTATTTGTATTTCGAAATATGAATCATCTACATCAATAATAATTATAAATCGATAAACGGCGTATTGTTTTCTGTGTTTTAGAAGGCTATAACTAGATGCCTAAAAGGGTACAGGTTCTGAGTCTCATTGGGCATAGACGAAAAATCTCCGATCCATGTTCATATTCTCTTTTCCTAACCATTAATGTACCTAGTATAATACACATACACTATACAGGGTGACTGGTAATTCGATACATTCCTTGAAAGGGGTTATACTAGAGCAAATTCGCAAAAATTTTGTTCCCATTAGCCTGGGGTCAAATGCCCGTGGTTTTCGAGTTATTTAACTTTTTAGTGTTTTTTTTTTTTTTTCATTTTTCCACATTTTGACCTAATATTGGAATTTGCGAAAAAAAATACTTTGTTTAGGAAAGTGAAAATACATTTTCGCAATAGCTGAAGAACGAATGAATGTTTGAAGTAAAAACTCAAAAATAAATTTCAAAAACCTCAGAATTACAACGTTTTAAAATCGCAAGGCAGTTTTTTTTTCATTTTTAATTTCGATTTTTCTAAGGAAGTCACTTCAAAAAGTATAATATACTTGGCGTACCTACCACAGGATTAATAAGACCCTAATTAATAAGCTTTCCGAGAAGGTATAAAATATGTTTTCCACTATATACAGTTTTGGAAAATAATAATCAATATTAAACGAAAAAAATTGCTCTAGTATAACCCCTTTCAAGGAATGTATCAAATTTCCAGTAAACCTGTATAGTGTATATTACTTTGACCAATTTTGTACCTAATTAATGTTTGTTGTAGTAGATTTAAAAATTAAAATAGCAAAACAAAAAAAAAATACAGCAACAGTAGAGCATTTTGAATGAAAAATAATAAATCTCATAACATATTCTTTTTATTCTTTTATTCTTAAAATATTTCCATAGGCCCTTACGGGCACTCGGAATAGTCAAAAACATAATATACAGTAAAATGCAAACAATATTAACAATAATGAAATGTAACAAAGCAAAACAAGCATGTACATAGGGTCTTAGAACATAATCCATAGAAGTTAAATAAAAGTGTAAAAGAGAGAGATCAGATCATGCATGGTGTAAAGGGCCATATAGCATTCGTCAGGTAAAGATTTTATAAGGGATCCTGCGTGGTGTAAATTGCCACATTGCGTTCATCTGATGAGAGTAAAAGACAAAAACAATAGAGAGGAGAGAATACATAAACAGAAATCATCCCGTTGGACCACTCTACTGAGGAGCGTTTGCCGTAGATTAAATCAATGCGGATTTAAGTCAAGAAGAGGAACAACAACCAACCAACAGTACGGAATGTTTACTTATACACACATATATACATACACTCACACATACACAGATACGGTAAGTGAATACGTGTAATCAATCTAACATCTCGTCAATAGAGTAAAAACATTTATCAACAAGGAACGATTTTATCTCTCTCAGAAAGGCATACATAGTAATGTTCAAAATCATATTACGTATAATTTTAAAATGAAGGGTGTTTTAAAATAAACCATAATTATTTTTCATATTGAAGCATCGCTATATGTACGAGCTACCCTTAAAACAAACAAAAAATATCAGATAACGCAGAGGGTCGCCCTTGATGTTAATATAATAAAAGCCTTGATAACATCCATGAAAATGACACCCTTATCTATTATGTGAAGGGGTTATTAAAAATGCAATTGTTTATCGTATCACATTCTGATATCATCCCCCATAAATTATTATTGTACCAGCTAGAAGGTGTTTCATTAAAATAAGGTTTTATTATGTCTAGTTTCTTGTGACCATTTTTCAAGACTAGATCTTAACGAATATGTAACATTTAATGACTCTAACAATTCATTACTGATGTTCGATTTTTAAATGGAACAAACCACTACGGACTTACGACCGTCTTCTACTGTTATTTCGAAGGTTCAACATGTCGAAAAATCTCATGTACGTATACAACAACTAGATATTCATTAATAATTAATGAAATATAGAGATACAAGTTGAAATTATCGAGAACAAGAGAGCAACCAAATTTAAAGACTGCGACTGCTGTCATGTATTTGGCGCCAGGATATGAATATATCCATTTTAGTTCATGTCTCATCTTTATTGCCTATTGGCTTTGTTGGTTGCCTATTATATTTATTTATTTATTTATATAAGGAAATACTATCATTTTTACATAGCATATCTGATTACCCAACTAGGTGAGACCTGTTCTAGGGCAATCCTATAATACAGTTTCTGTATGAATACAATCCAAATATGAAAACAAGATCATTGATAAGGCAATCCTACACATTTTACTATCTATTCTCTCATATATCCCACATAAAAGCACAAGAAGGCAACAAAAGTTCTCCAATGCGCAGTTATCTTGACCTTCTCCCATATCAAGTCCAAATCCCTAAGCTCTGCTCGAACTTCCGCCATTTTGAGACCTTGATGGGGGGAGGGGGGGTTAAATTAGAACTCTCGTCGACCAACTGTCATTCGGTATCCTGAATTCAGAACCCAGCCATCTCCACCTCCATAACGGCAGAAGTGATGGGCGGCCCAGTGTGTAGCGTCTTTTGTGATGCGATGGTGCCATCTTATACCCAAAACAATTCTTCTAAGTGAAAACAAAAACATTCTTTGATGTCTTTCACGGTAAGAAAATATGCTTGTGTCAACGACGGAAAAAATTTAACAGAACAAAATCAAATTAGTGAATTTCTTAAAACGTACCTAGGAACTAAAATCCCTTCTTTTTTACATTTTTTTCTTGAAATATTTCTTGGAATAGTTTCAATTAAAAGATTATAAATTCCCTTATTTTCTTTCTCAAAAAACTTTTACGAGTCTGATATCAATAATGTTGAAAGCACGAAACCTTGAAAAAAAAAATGGTTTTGACACTCAAGTTAGAAGCAAAAATCTATAATATAAAAGAAAGTCGAATTAGCTATTTTTATGACGCTTGGTTTCTATTGGATTCTTCTCCGCTCCGGATAACAAAATAATAATTATTAACAACTAGCTTTCCCGACAGACGTTGTCCTGTATTCCTAAATATGAATATTGAATCCGAATTTGTATGGTGATGAATTAATTATCATTTGACCAATGTGATTCCGAACGATGCGTCTGTTTTAAACCATGTATATTCCATCCGCATTCTGTCAATTGCACCAATTGACAATTTCTGTCAAAATTTCAAAATTGGAATAAAAATTATAAGGTAAAAAGTACTAATAAGTCTTCGTGAAGTTTTCTTTAATTTTCTAATTTTCCATGCATTTTTCTTATTTTTTTTCTTCTAATAAGACATTCTCCTGATAAAAGCCTACACGACAAAAAAGAATTAGCGAAATCGGTCCAGCGGTTTAGGCGTGATGCGACGACATCGGGAAATAGCTCTCCATTTTTATATATAAGAAGATTCGAAAAATGGATAGCAAAAAATATAAAAGAATATTAAAGTTAGTATGGATCGGATTTACTGACAACAACGCCATCTGTGAAAAATTCCATTTCAACACAATTTTTATTTACCCGACAACCATTACTGACATTAAAAATATTGGGTATGCGGATTTTTGATGCAATTTTTTTCGAGCTTTCACATATAATTATTTTATATCCTTCAAACATATTTTAAATGTTTTTTTTTTTTTGTATAAATTACAAATTTGAAATCAATATTCATATTAAGGACAATAGGACAACGTCTGTCGGGAAAGAAGCTAGTAAAAAATATAATAAGTTTTGACACTTTAGACGCAAAAATAAGCTTCAAAATTTGTCGGTAATTAAGGTACGTACTAGCAGTATGTATGTGTAAAACATCTACCCACCGTTAAGTTCCTTTTTGCTTGAATGACGAAGGTTCCCTTCATTTCGCCTCTTGGCTCCCTGCTTCACGGAACCTGTCACAAACAGAGAGTCATTATAACAGACGAAATAATAATTATTACATCATGTGTTGTAATATCGAGCGTATAAATCATTTTCTCTTTTCAATTATTAATTTTATTGTGACGCAATGGCTTGTGTTTTGAGGTGCTTTGTGAATAATAATATGTCGCGTCAGTAAAAAATGTTTAGCTACTTATAAAATAATATCACGTAAACTTCTGCAGCCGTACTAATAGAACGTTACTCTTCGAATACACGCTGAATATGTAAAGTGCTACTAATAAAACAAGTAATAATAATTTCCATACCAACTTTATTCCTGGCTACCCCCAGGTATAAAGAAGTAAAATAGTGACGTCCAATGAGACAAATTACCACTGCAATCTTCATATTTTGACACTTAACATACGAAAACTTGCAACAAGTCCGAGTTGTCAACGAATCGAATCGACCTTCGGAAATATTCGTACATACTCGCAATATTACGCATACGAACTTTCTCGAGGGTCCAATCGGGTTCTTACGGAATTCTTAGAAATCAACCCCGTAGTATGGAACAACCACAAGCTTCATTGATAAATCGATCGGTCCTACGTAAGTTATGGTATCCCACAGAATTGCGTTTTTCATGTTTTAACGGAAACATGCTTCATTTTATGTATTTTATCACTTCCCAAAACAACAAGTTGATATCGATACTAGAAATATGTTTTTTGATACACGTCAATTATGGTATCATCACTTTTGACCAAATAGTCCCACGTATAGCATTGTATTGTCTCTGGACACAATACACGCTGTCTGCCTACCTGTGCACCCCTATCGTAACTTCAATTTACGATATTTTACGACGTTCGACTTAACAAAAGATGGATCACCTATTATTTTGTTTTTGTTTTTTAAGAAATTAGTTGCTGTGTGTACACGCACATTTCAATAAGACTTTTGTTCACTTTAAGCGTATTTTTTATGAGTTGGCCAATAAAATTAATAAAAATAGCAAATTTGAAATAAAGTTATGCCGCCGTTTGGAATATAATATTATCTAACTCACAGAAAATATGTTTGTTCGTAACTTGGGTTATCTGTTCATTATTCATGTGTTACACTGATCTATTTCCCAATTAATACGAATTATTAAATATATTGGTTGAGTAATTTCAATTATGCAACGACGTAAATAATTGTATGAAGAACTTAAAATATTTTACATGGCTTAGGGATTAAAACAAAATATGGTAAGTGTAATTTAAAATAATTTACGTCGGAAAGCGGAATTGAAAACGATATGGTATGATATCTTACCATAATTTACATCGGAGTATTAGGACATTTTTTGTTGTATGTCATTCTTACCACATTATACGCGATTAGGTATTTTAAACATAAGATATTATACACTTCAAAACTTTTAAATATTCGCATAAATTATGGTTTTTTATACTCTCTTAGAATCTCCTTTGCCTTTTGTAACCGAATCAAGTGAAATAAATGTTCTGATGGACGATCTCCTTGAGAGCAAGGTTGACAAAAGCTCAAAGAAGAGTAGGTACATGCAACATCCATAAGTTTGTTTATTTTTATATATTTTCCTAGATATTTTTTTGTATCGTAAGTTCTATAACATTCACTCTATAGTTGTAATTTATATATCCGGAAGAAATGTGTGGTTTGTAAATCTACACGTTGAAGAAAGTATCGGCAGACTGCACCTGTTTATTTAAAAAAACAACACAATATCGAATATCATATTGAAATATGATTTTTCTGAAATACACTGATTTCGAACAAATCAACTGCAGTTACCGAGAGTAACTGGTGTTTTAAGTGGAAAAAAATGTGTAGGTAAGATTATTTCCTTCCTCCTGAATACGACAGATGCCTCTGTAAGGGGACACACAAAATATTAAATAGGTATTATGTTTTGTTCATGCCGAATCACTCGAAAACGAGTGCAGAGCTAAAAAAATGTTTTGTTCTTACAGTTCGTAATAGGTAACTAAGTAAACTCTTTTATTGCCCATCACGCCGTTTCCCGAAATTGGTAAGCAGAGAGTAGGTACGGATTTCTATTCTTTCCTATCCAAACGAACCTCTTTCGCTTCTTCCAAACACATAACATTCCGCATACAACTGTTTTATTATATACAAAGTATTGTATAAAGACATTAAATAGGTAAAAAGATATTAAAATTTACGAAGTTTAAAATAAGGAATATATTCCTAAAATCTCGTTGAATAAAATGCTTATACATGATTTTCCGAAAAATATTTATAATTAACCTAAAATCAGCGTGTTCGATCGCATTATAGTCTTTGGATTCAGTCGATTCGTAGGTACTATTGCAAAAAACATTCTAGTTAAACAATAAAAAAAATTACATCCCAAAAGGAAGATCAGCGTGAACAATGACACACGTGATATTGGTTTATAAAATAAAGAATTTAACTTGAAATCGAGTATCCTTTTATAATGTTCCATTAAGTACCACAGAGGTGGTACCATTGTTGGTCAAGTGGTTGGTACCTCACATTGTTTAAAAGTGACTTTTGTTGAATGTTTAGTTTGCAAAAATATACAATGCTATTATATTATTAATACCTGTAGTCTAAAGAGTCGTGCCGATAAGGTGTAAAGGCAATAAAAATAATCCTTGTATTGTTTTTAAATATTTTTGTCGGCATGCACACAATTGTTATTATTGCTTTCTACTTTTACAACTCTTATTCAAAACATTCATTGTTAACCCTAGATTTACAAAAAAAATATCGCTTCACAATTGTGTAGATTATCTAAAAAGTCTTATTATCTTTAAGAACATTGTTAAGAGAGAAGAAAGTTGGTACTTTCGGTATTTTCAAAAGGATTTTATCCTTTTGTATACGAGCACACGCTAGGGGCTGACCTCGACAGCCTAGTGGTATAGACGTAAACTTTAGATAACGAGGTTCCGGGTTCGATTCCCGGTGGGGTCAGAGTTTTTTAAGGGTAGAAAGTTTTTTTTTTACCATATGTAGTAAAAGTTTTTTTTTAAGACCGGCCTCTTCCATCCTACGAACCATCCCTTTCGAAGGGCTGTTTTATTGTCTGGGTAGAATAGTTACTTTATTTTTTTTTCTGCTGCGGGATGTTTTATTGTCAGGGTAGAATAGTTACTTTATTTTTATCAAAACTGCTGTCCAGGAAGTCTAAAATAGAATTGTACAAAACCACAATTCGGCCGGTCTTGACGTATTCTTCCGAGACCTGGCCACTGAATAAACGAGATCAGGACAAACTGGACATTTTCGAAAGGAAGATCCTGCGCCGCATATATGGACCAGTCAAAGATGGAGATCACTGGCGAATAAGATACAACCGTGAGATTTATGAAATGTACAATGACATTAAAGTGTCCACATTCGTAAAGATAGGCCGGCTCCGTTGGCTGGGACATGTATCGCGAGCAGATCAAGACTCGGTTCTAAACAGGATCTTCCGCACGAGACCAGAGGGAAGGAGGAGCATAGGAAGACCGAAGCTACGATGGCTGGATGGCGCTGAGAGGGATCTGGGGCTTTTGGGGGTTGGTGAATGGCGCGCACTGGCGGCGGATAGGGTGGCTTGGAGAAGTTTGCTGAGGGAGGCCGAGACCCACTAAGGGTTGTAGCGCCGCAGATGTATGTATTTTTTTTCTTACCCTCTCTAGCATCATAATTATTGGGTATACGATTTTTTGTATAAAAAAACTAGCCTCCCCGACAGACGTTGTCCTGTGTTTTTAACTATGAATATTAAATAAATAAATAAATAAAATCTTTCTTTATTTCTCGCATAAAAAATTTCGCAGACAATTGAAACATATAAACAACAAGATTATACAAATAATAGTTTAAAATAATATCAAATAACACATACATGAGAAATCCCACAATTATAATTTTATGGTGATGAATTACTTTACATGTGACCAATGTGATTCTGACCGATGCGTCTGTTTTAAATCATGTATATTCCATCCGCGTTCTGGAAGTCACACCGATTATCAAACAATTTACAGTTTCTGTCAAAATTTCAAAATTGGGATAAAAATTATTTGGAAAAAGTACTAATGAAGTTGCTTACGTAGAGTTTTCTTTAATTTTCTAATTTTCCATACAATTTTCTTCATAACATCCTTCCCCTGATAAAAGCCTACACAACAAAAAAAGAATTAGCGAAATCGGTCCATCCGTTTAGGCGTGATGCGATGAAATCGGGAAATATCTCTCCATTTTTATATATAAGATGAATGGTTCACTGTGGTTCACAATGGTTCAAGTGAACACAAATACACTTTCACATAAAGCAAAGCTTGTGTTGTGAAAGAGGAAATGGTCGATAACGCTAGGCTTCGAACCCACGATCAACAATACGCCGTACGTTCGAGAGCCTCAGATTGATACCACTGGACTACCAACCACCTCAGTTTATTCATCACGTTGTGGGCCGCGCGTGGATGAGGGAGGCTCAGGGACAGGGATGATTGTATGGAGAGGGGGGAGGCCTATGTTCAGCAATGGACAGAGACAGGCTAAAGAAGAAGAAATCATCACTTTTAAAGCTATACCTAATAAGAGTTATAATTTCCATGCCAACTTTATTCCTGGCTACCCCCGGGTATACGGAAAGAATAGCGACATTTAATGAGACAGACTACCACTGCACTCTTCATATGTAACTCATGCAAACATACACGAAGTTGCAACAAGTCCGAGACGTCAAAGACCTTCGGAAATATTCGTACCGATTCGTACATACTCGCGATATTCCGCACACGAACTTTCTCGAGGGTCCAATCGGTTTTGTGCGGAATGCTTAGAAAACAACGCCGTAGTATGGAAAAACCACAGGCTTCATTGATATTATGTAAATGCGAGGTTGTCAAAATATTCTACGGTACAGTTATGACACGGTATAGGGTTGATTATTAGTACCGCGTGGTATAATGGATTAATGCCGAAATAACTTTTGCCATCATAAAGGTATTATAACGCAGTTTCTATTAGAACCACTGATTATAGATAACTATGACGTGTAATAATCTGTAATATTTTAGAAAACGCTCAGATCTGGATTTTCTGGATGATGAGGTTTTATCAGATTCTGGCACCGTTGACCAGCGCTACTCCTGGACGAACACCCCCTTTTCTCCCTATCAGCAAACTCCCCTTAATTTTGCACTTTTTATTTTAGTTATTATTATCCTTCCTTCGTCTGGTTCCTTGTTTTCAATTTCCTTCGTCATCCCTCCTCTACTTTTCCCCCTTATCCTTCCAACTTTACGACCTTCCACACATAACCCTGTCAGCTTTACGATCCCTTACCTACCTTCTCATTATTTTTTGTCTACCAACGTTTCAAACTATTTCTTTTACCTTATTCTAAATTCATTATTTATTTCAAAGCATTACAATATAAAGGATTTTACGTATAATACAATAGCTAACTAGTTTTCTCGACAGACGTTTTCCTGTGATCTAACTATGAATATTGAATTCGAATTGATAAAAATGACTTTTAATCCATGTCATTCCAGCTGATGCATCTGTTTTCAATCACATATTTTACATCCGAATTCTGTCAATCGCACCAACTACCAAATAACTGGCAGTTTACGTCAAACGAATTTGATTTCAACATTAGTTTTATTCACATTACGCGTTTTAATTTATAAAAAAATGCACTATATGAAAAAAATTCGATAAAAAATCTGCGTGCCAATATTTTTAATATCAATGGTTTTTTCAGGTAAATAAAAATTGCGTTTTTTTGTAGAATTTTTCATAGGTATAACAAAGATGAATGTAAATAATAATATGTTTTTATTTGGTTCGGGCATATTGAAAGAATGAATACGAAAAGCATTACAAAAATGATAATTTATAAAGTTAAATGAAAAGGTTTAGGTAGGTACAGCTTTTAAATTGTAACTTTTTGTTTGTCCATCACGCTCAGTCGCGTAAGGGGTAGGCAGAGAGAACGAACCTATATACATATATATATATATATACTATAGGTCCGCCCCAGCTTCGCACGGGTAGATAGGTACTTAAAAATAATTTAGTTTTCATACAGATCCCTAACTTTTTCAAAATATTTTATAGCATATTATACGGTATTTCGTTCACTACAAAATAAATTTAATTAAATTTATAGCGTCAACAACACGTGGTAATTATGCTGTTAAAATGTAGCTTATATGACACGTTCGTAGATTTACCATAGCAGCGCCATCTATTGATTACTTACTCAACCCAGTCGAAAGGTATCGACATCTGTTAGAATCATTTGGAGTTAACAGATAATTGTGACTGTCAAATAATAACAGACAAATAATTAGCAATAAATTAAAATTGCGACTATAATTTGAGATTTAAACTATCCTATCTCTCAAGTTGGATCGAACTGCACATGGTGTGCGAATTTTATTATAATCGGTTAAGTGGTTTAGGTGTCCATTGAGGACAAACATCGTGACACGAGATTTATATATATTAAGATATATATTTTTTTAATTTAATTTTAATAGATTTCTATACTACTGTGCTACCAAATAATATCATAAAACAAAATGTTGCATGCCTTAAAAATGAAGAATGGTCTTTATATTGGAAAATATAAAATATTTTTTTCATTCGCATCACCCGCAGTAAAAACGTATTTTTACGTTACCGAACTTCGACGTACCGTCGCGCTTCGAAGCTTTTTAACGTTTATTAATTTGGTTGCGAGTCATAAAAAGTCGTTTTATTTCCACGATATTATTTTGTATTATGAATTTAACTGGTTCGTTGTCTTCATAGTTTTTTTTTAATCATGTTTGAATTTCAAATAAAGAATAAGAATATTAACATAATAATCATTGCCGTAAATTTCAACATTTATTTTACAGAATCGATATTATTTTTATACTGTTGTCATGATAGGCACAAATTGAGAAAGCGTTAAAAATTATTCTCGTGTTCCAATTTAAACTTGTCATTTACTAGCTGACCCGCCCGTCGAACTTCGACCTCGATCCAGAATTAAAAATAATTTTATTTATTACATGAATTAAATACAGTTTATTATGACACTGAATTAAACTTAGCTTATAATTTATTTCATTATGTATGTAATAATTATTGTTGATTCGGATACGGTATGAATTTCGACGGGTTGTAGGTTTGTAATAAAAACAGTAAACTCCTCTATCGTTGTGTAACTTTTGAAAAAATCCAAGAGATGGCGGTGTAGTAGTAAATAAATCACATGTGATACACGTTACGATATTTTATATGTTGTTGAAAGAATAGACGTTCATCAAATCAAATTTTCCAGAATTATTTGTTACTAGCTTTCCCGACAGACGTTGTTCCTGTGGTTCTAGCCCGTTAATATGTACACAATGTGCACTGCGCCCCCATGAAACAATGCAAAATTAATTCGATTGAGTTACATAATAAGCTAATAAAATAATAATAACATTAAAATTTTCTGAAACCATCCATATTTCATTCGTATTCAAAGCTTTGGCGGGAACAACGTAAGAATAATGCACTTGCGCACACACCCTACCTCGCCTATGAAGTAGGTACCAATACAAATGTGCCCGATAATATTGTTGACTTTGTATGAAAAATTTCTAAATAAATCATTAAAAAATAATTCATTACCGCCATCTATCGAAACATAGATCTATTGAATCTTTCTACCAAAATATCACTACTATTTCTACCAGACATCTCGCTAATTTCAGTTCGGTCTGAAAATCCTTTCCGTACTAACTTTAAATGTATATTTTATATCTTTCTTATTCATTTATTCAACTTTTTATTAGTTATTCTGTTATCCGGAGCGGAGAAGAATCCAATAAATCAATCGTCGGAAGAATCTGTTCGGCCGATCTCGAGTTATAAGTGTTCGCACTAACCCGACTTTCATTTATATAGTAGATGTGGTAAGATTTAAACCTTCCGCTGATGGTGATATTAATTTTGAAATAAGGGCGTACCTATACGATTCATTTTTTCTATTTATTTCAATACGACTTATAAATATTAACATCGACTGCATCCTACAGCGGACTGAATCGCGGAAATTGCTTTTTGTATCTTGTAAGTAGTGTCTTGCTCCTTTTCTCTGTCAACCACCAACGGCTTCCTTCTGAACCGAGAAATCTAGGAGTTCCATTAAGGTTATGCGCCAGCGTCTCTATTTGGATTCCTGGAATCAGGAAACAGACAGAAAGATGCCTTAACTCTGGCATATTGCTATTTACCTTTTACCATTTTGCCGACATCAAATGCAACCTTTCATCAAACAATGTACCTATTTTGGTTTGCACAGGGAGAAAAAGCACCGTTTTTTTGTCATTGATTTAGTCGAAGTGATGGGGTATTCGGAACAAAACATTCAAAATTTTATTCACATTATTGTTCACGATACAAAAAGAAAGAGACAGTGAAACTGTGACGAAATTCGCCAAATAAAGGTACTTTTTATTGCTTACTAGCTTTCCCGACAGGCGTTGTTCTGTGGTCTTACAATTAATATTGAATAAGAATATAAAATAATGAAAAAATGGCTGAAATGAAAATAATAATAATATGTTTGAATGTTAAACAATTATTTCTGAAAGCTGTAAAGAAATTCTATCAAAAATCTGAGCACCAATGTTTTGAAACTTCATGATTGTCGTCATGGAAATAAAAATTGTGTCGTTATAGAATTTTTCACAGATGTTGTCAGTTAATCCGTTCCATACTAACATTAATATTATCTTTTTTTCGAATTTTTAATAATAATTATTCTGTTATCCGGAGCGGAAAAGAATCCAATATAAACCATGCATCATAAAAATAAATAACCCGACATTCTTTTATATTATAGATTTTGCTTCTAACTTGAGTTTCAAAACTAAATTTTTCAAGGTTTCATTCTTTCTATCCAATAAACGAAGCATCAAAAATATCTGCTTGGCCGATCTCGAGTTATAAGTGTTCGCACTAACCCGACTTTCTTTTATATTGTCGATTTCTGTTTTTGGCCCCACGTTTCGTTTAAAACTGTTAGGTACGTAAATATTCGGAAAATCCAATATCAGTTCTAGGTTGTACAAAGTTATATGCATTCGAAGCTATTCTATTTGAACTAACCGATTGAAAGCATTTGGCTGACTTGGCTAAAATATATTTTCTAATATTGCTACAAAAAATTTCGCAAATGGTCCCAGGACGATTCGAGAAATTGACCTCTGCTTTTTATCACATCTCTTGAAAGTATTTTTTTGAAAAAAAAACAACCTTTAATTAGGTTTTGTTGTTTTTTTTTGTGTTATCCCACTTACAGGCCCTGCCTGAAATTTTCGATATTATTTTGTGTAGTATATATAATTTCGTCAAAATTCATAATTTATTGTAATTGTTTTTACTGTATATTTATATTACTTACCTAAAATAAAAAAAAAATTACTTAATTTGTTCATTTCAGAATAACCTCCTAATATTCTAATATAATCTTATATATAAAAATGGAGAGCTATTTCCCGATGTTATGGCAACCCGCCTCAACGGCTGGACCGATTTCGCTAATTCTTTTTTTGTCGCGTAGGATTTTATCAGGAGAATGTCCTTTTAGAAGGAAAAAATTAAGAAAAATGCATCGAAATGTGGAAAATTAAAGAAAACTCTATGTAGATAACCTTATTAGTACTTTTTACCTTATAATTTTTATTCTAATTTTGAAATTTTGACAGAAATTGTCAATTGGTGCAATTGACAGAATGCGGATGGAACATACATGGTTTGAAACAGACGCATCGTTCGGAATCACATTGGTCAAATGATAATTAATTCATCACCATACAAATTCGAATTCAATATTCATAGTTAGGAACACAGGACAACGTCTGTCGGGAAAGCTAGTACTAACATAAATTTGACATGTCTAACCCTGACTTTGTTCTTGTGAAATGGCCTTGTTCTAATGATTTCATTGCAATACTATGTATTATGTATGTACTTCTTCACACTCTGACATGGTACTAAAGGGACCCTTTACATCCTTTTAGTACTGCAATTAATTAATATGACTATCTTCTCCAGTGTATCATAATTTCTATAAATTTTGAGTATTTTGATATGGATTTTTTGTTTTTGTTATTGTTGTATACTTACTGTGTGTTCATAACTTCTTTCTTATATTTTTATAAGATTGTTATTCAGAATGATGAACCCAAGCGTCCTGTAAAGGACCTACAAGAGATATTGTAAAATAAATAAATAAAGCTTTATTGTGTAATAAACAACAGTTTTTATAAAAACATTTAAAGATTCAAAGGGCGAACTTATCCCGAAGGATCTCTTCCAGCCAACCCAAATTACAAACAAGCAATATAAGAACAAGATACACAAAAGAAAAAAAAAAGAAAAAAGAGATCACACAATTAAGAGACTAAATAATGATATGAAATTTAAAAAGGGTAAAATTCATATAAAACCAAATAAAATAAAATATACAAAATAAATCCTAAATAAATTCAATTAATCAAAATAACTTCAATAAACCAAAATAAATACAATAAATTAATAATCAAAAAAAATCCAATAAATTAAACATTAAAATAAATCCAACAAATCAAAAATTAAAATAAATTCAATAAATTAAAACACATTCTTTTGCTTTTGCTTTTTCCATCGATGCTCAATAAAAAAGAGTAGTTTAAAAATGCGTCATATTAGGAAATTGGTAATAAAACAGCTGATGAAAAGAAATAAAATGAAATTAATTTTACTAAATTATTTTTCGTATGCAATAAATACCTATGAAAAACAGCTTAATTGAATAACTTCATATTGTTTAATTAAAGCCAGGTATTCGGACGTTAAAACACCCGCCCTTATGCATCCCTGACCGTGCAACCAAAATACCTTCTAAATCCATACTATTATTACTTTTCATAATGTGGACGGTAAAGTTTTGTTCAGATTTTGACCGAAGTTTTTTATTCCGCATATAGTAATTTTCAAAATGAATTTCGCTACTCAACGCTTTTCAGACAGACAAAATTAAAATTTTCGTTTCTCTCTTACATTTTGAGTAGGTACCTACTTACCTACTATTCCAGAATGTTTTTTTTTTGGAACAAACAGTTTTTTGTTTCAAATCGTGAATTATAGATACATATACCTAGTAGGACTTGTTAAGCGTTGATTGTAACATAAGATTTATAGGACTGCTGTCTTATTAAGCGTTGATTGTAACATAAGATTTATAATTTAAAATATGCATAAAAAACCATTTTCAACACTTCTATTCCTTCCTCCTCAACGTTCCTTCACCTTGTAAACAAAAACAGTGTCATAAAATTTCGAGTGTTTTGTTTCGAATATCAATAATTATTCTAGTATACAGTACTTATACATTTGGGTGAATGAAACAGTTTTTGAAGGGTTATTGCGTCAACCTAGAAGGGTGATAAAGGTTCTGTTGATGAGTAATTAATTGACTGCAAATAGAAGCATCCTGCAGATGGACACTATTAGATTGACTTCCTGTTTCAAAATGGCCGACACAGGAAATAGACTCATGTTGGACTAATGAAAACATCAGGGTTTTTCCAAATACTGAATTATTTTTATTCTGTAAGATTTCTAATAATAATTGAGCGAATAAAATTTTAATAAATTTAAAATTTTCGTTTTTACTTTCTTTTCATATTGTTTTATATTATCTAAACAATCAATCAATAAATCGAAATGTGGTAATAAAAGCTACAAATTTATCAATATAAATAAGAAAAGATTAAGGAAAATTGCTTGTTCTTTATCCAATTGATCGTGCCTATTTATACATAGACATGCGCCTACGAAACTTTTAGCATAAAAAAATAAATGATATGAAAAAAAAATACATTTTTATATTATAAAGTTGTCAATATAGCCGATGGACACCATTTTCATCAATCAACCGATTCCTTCCAATCTGAGACAGGCCAACAATGGGTTGAAATTACAAGTGTAAAATACTTTGAAAAATTCTAAATCGGACGGGAATTGAACCCGGGTCCTCTTAATCAGAAATTAGCCCTGTTACCACTAGGTTATTGAGGTCGTTTAATATTTTGAATATCGAAAAAAAATCTACTGAATTTTGTTTTTTTTTTACATGCTTACATAGAAAGTGCAAACAAAAAAAAACCTATGTACTTATACATATAATATACTTTGATATGTAAATAAATACATACCCGTGCCACGTAATGAAAATAGCAAGGCAACAAAAGATGCCCGGGGGCCATTGTTAGTATTTGATCGATATTCAATTGTCGCAAAAACCCTTTGACAAGCCCTGCCTGCCTATAACGCGTGCCCCACAAATTGACTTCGTCCAGAAATAGTCTGTATAAGCTCTCCATATATTGTCAGCGCTTTCAAAACTGACTCTTTTCATCAGAGATAATTAATTGGTTTTCAGCTTGGTAACTAACTTATGCAATTTACTTAGCAGCCTAGCTGGGTAAAAGTTTCTATGGAATTACTCCTCTTAGTTAATTGAAAATGGCTTGTATTTTTGGTTATAGAAATGGAAAATAAATCGAATCTTATAATAATATTTTAATTAATTATAATTTAATATTTTTTTTTTTACACTGGCAACTATATTATTATTATTAATATATAGGGAATTATCTATATATTAATACGTGAAGGGAAAACTTTGTGCCCCTTTTTACGAAAATTGAGCGGATGGAGGAGTAGGTATGAAATTTTGCACACTTACAGTTTATATAGAGAAGGGGTGGCGAATGCTAATGTTTTGTTTTAAAATCATATATAAAAATGGATTAAATCAATAATAAAAACACTGCGCACACTACTGTAATGTTTTATATTTGACACACACACTTCCATGTATTTCACATTGACACAGACTTTGTTTTACTGTGGTAATGGTTATCTTTATCAATAATAATAGAAAAATCTTTGTACACAACATTTCAAATTTGACGTGTCGATGTCATTGTTTTTGAAAGAAAATTGTGAAATTCCGCTCGCTCAATATATTATAGTTTAAATTAATTATGGTCGAATTTTGACCAATGAACTGGACCACTAGTTATTATTATTATTTGTAATGGGCAGGCAGCTCAAGCTAATAGGCCCGTATTATTATTATTATCTCTCAAATGATAATCCAGCCTGTTCTTAAATTGGTTAACACTAGTAG
This sequence comes from Mystacides longicornis, assembly GCA_963576905.1. Taxonomy (NCBI): domain Eukaryota; kingdom Metazoa; phylum Arthropoda; class Insecta; order Trichoptera; family Leptoceridae; genus Mystacides; species Mystacides longicornis. The sequence goes on from OY756437.1 coordinate 24,855,816, forward strand.
CAGACACAACACTCTCAGGGAATTCATTCCACATGTCAACCACTCTGTTACTAAGTGCAAAATAGATGAACAAAATAGATAAACAAAAAAAGACATAAACAAAAAAATTGTTAAATAATATGTCAAAAATGGTCATAATACAGGATTGATAGTTTATAGTTGTCAGTCGGATTTTGATAAATTTTGGTTTTGATTGCCACAAAAGGTATTGTAGAATAACTGTCATTTTTCGGTAGTAAAATTACGATTTCTATTAGGTAGTGATTTAGGAGAAGTAGTAGTGATGTAGCCTTAGGAGAATTCTGGGCGTAAGATGGTACCACCGCATCACGAACGACGCTATACGCCGGCGGACCCAGCGCGGGCCCGTTTCCTCTACCATTGTGGGGAGGGGATGGACTTGGCTGGGACATGTGTTAAGGATGCCGAATGACAGGTGTCCGAGGAGTGCGCTGTTCTTCCTCCCACCAGGGGGACGAGGAAGACCCTCTCACACTGTGTTCCACTCCTTCGAAGCAGAGCTGAGGAATTTGGACATGGTGTGGGAAGAGGTCATAAACATTGCGCAAGATCGAGCGTAATGGAGAGCTCTTATTGTCTTCCTATGCCCATATGTGGGGGGTAAAAGGGAGTATTGAATTGAATTGAACATGTTGAGAATTCTCATGATTAAGAGTTTCGGAGACAAATATTACCATCTAATGGCGAACGTTGTTAACGTAAAGTGATCACACTAAGCCAGCCTTCGAAATAACAGTAGAAGACGGTCGTAAGCCCGTAGTGGTTTGTTCCATTTAAAAATCGAACATTAGTCATGAATTATTAGAGTCATTAGTTGTTATTTTTTCTGAATTGAATTAGGCATTAAAATTTGAATTTACCAAATAACATGAATATTTTGAATATATCGGATTCACTGAAATGATGGTATGTTCGCTTATGTATGCAAATTATCATAATGGCTGAGTGTGAAAATGATTTGCAAGAATTTGTGTCAAGTGTGTGTGAAAATTGTGCAAAAATAGCCTTATAATGAAGGTTTTGGTCTTTGAATGGTAAAATGCCCTTTGAAAATTATCGTATTGAGCCATTGAATGAGTAGGTATGATTATTTAGGAAGTGTGTTTAAGTGGGATGGAAAGTGTGAAAGAGTAATCGGACGTAGGAAAGTGGCTGGTAGCATGGTGGGCGGTGCACTAAGACCTATAATGAGAAACAATAATGTCTCACTACAGGCAAAAAACTAGTGCTTAACGCAATAATTCTGTTCCATCAATGATGTATGGTTGTATAACGTGGACATGGACGAAAAAAGAAGAATGTAGTATAAATACAGTAGAGATGAGAGCTCTACGAAGAATATGTGAAAAGACTCTTTAGGGTATGAAAAGCAATGAGAATATTGAAAAAAAAATGTGGTATGGATGTTAGTGTTGTGACAAAGATGAAATTCAAAAGGAACAGTGTAAGAAAGTGTGGCCGACCGAGACTGAGGTACTTCGACCTCATCAATTCCGTCCTCAAGGAAGGCTAGGTAAGAAATAGGAGAGGTGGTTTGAGAAATGTTATGTCGGTGGAAGAACCAAAAGAAGTGAGCTTGTAAAGAAAAGAGTGGAGGTCCGTTTTCTCCGCCTACCCCTTAGGAGACACGGGCTTTTCTATTGTGAGATCTTGCGATTTTCTCTTTCTCAACTTGACCTAGCAATCCTTCAATTTGTATTATTATGTATCCGATCAAAACAAAACAGAAAGATTGACAATACTGTCTAAGTATTAGTGTTAGAATTTTGCTCATTGTGATTGGTTGTTTAATTAACGACGTTGATTGGTCGAAACAAAAACATGGAGCGCCTTATTATATTATTAAAGATCTGTAACAATTTATGATAGTATTTTATTGCGCAGCTGGAATTCCTTTGTTGACATTTCCACGTGTATTTCAAACAAAGAAAACCTTCTGAATTACCATACTTTTGTATATTATTGAACATTCTGAGACGGTGAATGACCACGTGGATTTGGGTTCTTGACCTCTGAAGACAACCCCCCCCCCCCCACCCCCAATGTACAATTGAATTTGCTGAAAACTGGAAATTCGAATTAAACACAAATGAAGTAGGTACATAATAATAATCATTGAATACGTTATATTATTATCAGCAGCAAAACCTATCTGACACAGGCATGGAAAAGGGCATAATTTATAGTTGAATAATTGTCCTATAAATCATTTTTTTTTTGTTTTATTTTCCACTTTTTTAGGTATATGGATATAAGTAGGTACTTTTATGCTTTTCCATTGTAATATTTTTTTTGGGTTTAATTTGAAAGCTCAAGAGTCGTTTATTTTACCCCCTAAACTATGTACAATAGCAATGCGGGAGATACCTGTTATTGGAGCACTGGGGATTCTATGATTTTGTCTCATTATTAATTGTTTTGTGTGTGTGTGTTCAGTGTTCCATTGGTATCTATACTTCTATACTAATATATAAAGAGGAAAGATTTGATTTTTTGTTTGTTTGTTTGTTTGTTTGTTTGTTTGTTTGTTTGTTTGTTTGCTTCGAATAGGCTCCAAAACTACTGAACCGATTTGAAAAATTCTTTCACTTTTGGGAAGCTACAATATCGGCGGTGAACATAGGCTATATTTAATTTCCAAAAAAAAGTGGGTAACCTACGAAAACTTCAATAATGTAACCCAAGGTGTAAAAAATTTACCTAAAATATTCTTTTTATCGCGAACGCTGTGAAAACTAATGATGATAGAATAAAACAATGTTCTACAATTTTGTAGAAGACATCATTATTTACAAAAAGTATCGCGACAGCATATGTCTAACTATTATAGTTATGCCACAATAAGTGTTTTTTTATTTAAAAAAACCCAATAAAATGTCACCTTTAGAAAAAGCTCTTTATTGGTATCTTGGTATTACTCCTTATTAAAATAAATTAGTTCATATTCAAGTCTGCTTCAATATGTTTGTATAACTTTTTGAATTATTCAATTCGGACATTCCATTCGAAAGTTATCACGAGTTTAAAAATGTGAGTATTGGAAAAAAAAGCATAGTCTCTTATCATCTCAACTTATCCGATGCAGAGTGCGTATGGGAGCCGGGGAGGGCTGAGGGGAGTCGTGTCAAGTTTAGTAGAAATACCGCGCAAAGTAGTCACGGTGGTAAAGTGACGTGACACGATACATTGCAATGCAATTATTCCAGATTAACATATTTATGCTATAAAATATTTTGAAAAAGTTAGGGATCTGTCTGAAAACTAAATTATTTTTAAGTATCTATCTACCCGTGCGAAGCTGGGGAGGACCTCTAGTCTCTAATAAATAAGTATACATCGTCATCGTTTACTGTGTTTATAATTATTATTACGGGCAGTTTGACATTTCTTCCCAAAGCAACATTATTTGTATATTGGAAGAAAAATTCCCATAGATAACTATTACTATTATTGTCAAAGAAACTATCAACTTACATACATCATCATCATCATCATCAGCCTTCCTCAGTCCAGTATTGGACATAGGCCTCCCTTCCCGACTTCCATTTTTCCCTGTCGGCAGCCACCCTGTGCCACTGGTGTCCGGTCACCTTTCTTATGTCGTCGGACCATCGCATTTGTGGCCTCCCTGGGTTTCTGCTACCGGTTCTCGGTCTCCACTCCAGGGTTCTTTTGGTCCACCGGTCGTCTGATGTTCTGACCACGTGTCCAGCCCAGCTCCATTTCAGCGATGCAACCTTTTGGACCACATCTGTCACCTTTGTTCTGCCCCTAATCCACTCGTTGCGTTTTCTGTCCCGCAAACTGATACTAAGCATCCTTCTCTCCATTGCTCTTTGGGTTATTCGGAGCTTTTGCATGGTTCTTTTTGTAAAGGTGGTAGTTTCAAAACCATACGTTAGTACTGGGAGAATGCAAGCATCGAATATCCTTTTCTTTAAGTGGTTTGCGAATCGCTTAGACTTTAGGATGTATGACAGTTTTCCAAAAGCAATACATACATGAATGAGGATTTTAAAATATCCTTATTGTATAATCAGTATTAAACATTTGAGAATGGAGACGGTAGTCTTCGAAAAGCGGTTCATGTTTGAATTATAAATTACCAGCTGACCCGCTCGTCCACCCTACCTAACCCGGAAAAAAAATTTACTTATTACATGAATGAAATGTGATTTACATCATAAAAACTTTATTAAATTTAGCTAATAATTTGTTGCGTTATGTAATAGTTGTTATCGTTGATTCGGATGCGGGATGAAGTTCGACAGGTCATAAGATTGAAATCAAAACAATTCCTCTATAATTGCGTTACTTAAAAAAATCAAGAGATGGCGGTGTAGTCGAAAATAAATTACATGTGAAGCCTGTTAACTTATCTATTACATAAAAATGGTGAGCTATTTCCCGATGTCATCGCATCACGCCTAAACGGCTAGACCGATTTCGATAATTATTTTTTTTGTCGTGTAGGCTTTTATCAAGAGAAAGTTCTTATGAAAGAAAAAAAAATAAGAAATATGCGTGTAAAATTAAAGAAAACTCTACAACCTTATTAGTACCTACAACAACAAAAAAACATATAATTTTTATTCCAATTTTGAAATTTAGATATGAACTGTCAGTTGTTAAATATTTGGTGCGATTGACAAAATAGGAATGGAATACACATGGTTTAAAACAGATGCATCGATCGGAATTATATTGGTCAAAAGATAATCAATTCATCACGATACAAATTCGAATTCAATATTCATAGTTAGGAACACAGGACAACGTCTGTCGGGATTTATGAAAGAATAGACCCCATTTAAACCTATTTTTCATAAATCACTCTCGAGAAACCTAATTTTACTGAATTATTATGTTATGGTATGTTCTATACAAGACTCTTTCATTTTTTATTTTACAATTGGATGTGTTTACAAGTAATCCTATATTGTATAGGTTCTTCGAAGGCCCGATCAGGGCGTGGGTATTTAGAGTGTTGTGTAATCCATTATAATACATCTTCCTCAAAGAAAGTCTGAGGGTGGTAAATACAGAGAGAATATTTTGTTTGTATAAAATAATACCTACAACTACATCTTCAAAGGTTTCCTTCTAAACGCCGACCTTCTCACAAATATTTATATTCCACATCCAGAATTTCACTAACAACGCAAAACAAGACTGAAGAATTAGTGACGGACAGTTCATTCATCATAACATCGATTCCGGAGAAGGCACATCGTTGATGAAGGGAGTGCCTACATCGAACATCGTAAATTCTACAAACCATTTGTAAAGTTCATAATGTGAGGAATGATGATATCAGAAAGGAATGTGGAGTGAATGTTAACGTAGTGACTAGAATGAAAGTGGATAATTTCAAGTGAGTTGGGTATGTTGATAAAATTAATGAAGATAGAACGACGAAAAGGATCTATAAATATGAAAAAATAGGTACATGGAGACGTGGCTGATTTACATTGACGCTTGCTCTTGAATGAAGCGAAATGGGTATGTCTGCGTAGGAATGTTTGGAAGACTTGGAAGATAAACATTAGTATACGGTGACATTGTGGAGAAAAATGAATAATGTGGGGAAAAACATTGCAAAACGGGAAGAATATTATTGCTTACAGATTTAATTCACTAATAGATAAACCATTATAATAAACTAACGGCAAATTAATGCTCTTATCGAGAAATGACATTGACAGATCGACACAAGATGTTTTCCGTAGATTTTCATGGTAACACTACCAATTTTCAAATGTTTCGTTAACATTTCAAACTTTAACTTAGGTAAGCAAGGATATTTTTATGACACGTGTCATGTTAAAGTAGACTTTAAATTGTTAATATTGTATATTTCTTTAAACACTAACCTTCCGTTAGTGTTTTCATCGTGTTTCATCATTCATTTGAGTCGATGTTTCGATGGAGTGTTTGAAATCACCAAATTTCGAGGAAAGTACAAATAATATCATCTGTAATATCGCTTAAGCAAACTTGGCACAACGCAAATAGGGGATTATTATATGTTTATACGACTATTACTGTCTATACATAATGTTATGCACATTTCTACAATAGGGATTACTTTAATGGCTTTGTTAATATGAGCAATATTATAATATTATGTGTAAGTAAGTATATAGATACGTCGTGTGTTTTGAAAATAACTTCATCATCGAATTTCGAGGAAGATTTGAGCTCGTTAAGTGTAGCTGGCGAGGCTGGCAGGCTTTGTTTGGCTCCAGGAATAGTGCCGCAGCTTTTCGACAATTTAAAAGGGGTAGGAATTTCGAAATATTCGCTACATAACATAAATCATGTATGGTTCCCGTCTCTAGACGATGCTGGTATTATTTTGTTTTAAAATAATTCTAGCTACTTTTGAGCCTCGTATCTCTATGGTTATTTATTCAGTTCATTGTGCTTTTGCTTAAAAAACTTAGCGAGACTTGCGGCTGGTTAAAAAAAAAGCGACTAAAGAACTCTTTAGCTAAAGGAACCTTTTAAATATTCTCGACATGTTCAACGTGTCGAAAAATCTCATGCATACAACAAGTAGATATTTAATAATTCATGAAAAATAGAGATATAAGTTGGAAGTTATTGAGAACAATTTTTATCATTGCTTCGTTTGACGACAAATTTGAATGTATACGTTTCGACGACAATGTTTACATATTGTCATCATTTCGTTTGACGACAATGTGGTTGCTTTAGCGTTTCGTTCGACGACAATGTGGTCGTTTCATCGCTTCTTTCGACGACAAAATTCTTTACCGTACCTACCTGATTCACTTAGCTCAATCAGTCTCTCTCATTGATTGGGTTAAAGTGCTTTCGATGCGAAATCAACATAATTGGTGGAACCAATGAAATCTACGTATATCTATTTATATAATGACTTTGCACACAAAAGATGGTTTATGTGTTAACTCGAGTGCATGCAACATTGACGTATGTATAAAACGAAAAAAAAATGAATCACAAGATAATAATTAGATAACTGTTGATATAGGTGACTTTTGTTATATTTATTTACATACTAATATCGCGTCAGTTCATACCAGCACCCCTAAGATCAGGTTCGTATAATATTTTGAACATTTTTTTAGACGGACCCAATGGAAAATAATGCCTGCCCCGATAAAGAGCTACCGATAACCATCGATGGTCACCAGGTCTCCCGGGTGGATAAATTTAACTAACTGGGAGCAACCATTAGCACCACTGGTGAACTCGGGGCTGAGCTTCCGATACGTCTTGGTATGTCAAGTGGCACCCTTAACAACATGAACAAAATATGAGAGTGTCGGCGTTTAGTGTCGAGACGTAATGTAAACTGTTTGATGCATGTGTGTTGCTCATTCTCTGTAAGTATGTGTGTGAGTCCTGGCATCCGATTTAAACCCAGGCACAAAAAGTCTCCGCATTTGAAATGAAGTGCCTCAGGAGAATTTTCGGTATATGGTGGTACCACTGCATCACGAACGACGTTATACGCCGCTGCACTCAGCGTAGGCCCATCACTTCTACCATTAGGGATAGGAGATGAACTTGGCTGAGACACGTGTTATTAAGGATGCCGAATGACAGTTGACCGAGGAGGGCGCTGTTCTTCCTCCCATCAGGTCCCGAAGACGTCGAAAATCCTCTCATACCGTGTTCCGCTCCTTCGAAGCAGAACTGAGGGATTCGGACAAGGTGTGAAAGAAGTTTAGAAAATATTACGCGTGATTTTCAATGCAGACTACTTGTTGCCTCCCTAAACCTCTAAGTAGGTACGTGTAAAGGGAGTTTAGATTTTGACTTGCACATAAGTCTAATTTTGCATGTCTTCAAATTTACATATTATTATGCTTCATATTTAGTATGCAACTTATATATAGGGATGGGTGTAAGTTAACACATCTTAATTAAGACTGCTAATTACATATTGGTATACAATTATTCCCTGTAAGGTTATTGAGTTTTACCAATTAATTCCTCTTGTACAGCGAATAGGCGTGAATTAACAGAGTTCGGTTAAGCGTATGAACATATTACATTCGTACACTTTGTTTCGTTAGAGAACATCTAAAGGCAAGGAATTTTAAACGTCAACGGTTTTGTTTCATTAGACAAGTTTCATTTCATTCATTTTGATTGAATATATGGTTCTTTACCTGCGTTATTGCGAATTATTTATATTTTTGACATAAATCATCATCATATCATCACGATATCATTTTTAAGAACAATGCACTTATGCAATAGTTTTCTAAAACAGTAGACACACAATTCATTAGCCGTTATACAAATAAACATCAAATTATCAATATAACTAACTAATATCGCAAAAGTTTTTAAGTTTTAACTTTTTTTCCAGTTCATACATTTTATTTCAGAGGGCTTAATTCTTGTTTAATGCGGCATCCAAGCTAAGTTTATTTATCGAAACGTCAAGATAACAATGACTCTTTTCCGCTTTCATTATTCTAATGCCGGCTGTGAAAGAGATAAAAATAGAATACTTGTCTCAAAGAATAATGCGTTTATAATGTTACAGCCGCTTTTCTTATCTAGGAAATCAGAGCGTTATGGTCTGTTTTCCTAGGACTACGGTACTGTTATAGCAGTAGGGGTGAATGTCAACTTAGAACATCGTCAATTTTGATACCATAGTAACAAAAAAAATGACAAGACTGTCATATTGTCAGACAATGGACTGCTCCATAGGAACCATTGGGGAGTCATTGTCTGAAATTTTCTAAAAATCTCATGCCCGATTTTCTAAACGCGTGTGACCCAAGTGTTGTTAAACTTTAAAAAAAATGGTGAAAAATAATTTTGATAATTAAGCGTACCTACTTATACCCCTATTCACTATTAGATCCGCTAAAATTAAGAATCCACCAAAAAAAAAACGAAAAAAAAAATTTAAAGTGACTGTTTCACTCAAATTATTACAATTCCTCTAAACGTACCCGTAATTTCATCAATTTAAGTGGCACCTTAGAAAGACCCGCCAATTTTTATAGAAACCACTTAAATATCAAAACTGCTTTTGTGCCATTTTTTTCTCAGATATCTCTCTTAAAAACATATCATTTTTTCCTTGTTTAAATCATAAAAGATACATTAATAGTGGTTGTATTTCTTTATCAAGATGAATTTGTTTGGGAAAAAGGAAATTTGGCGACCATGATAATAATAATTTTGACATGGGGAAATCATTTGTTTGAAATCACTTGCAGCTATATTCACTTCGATCAATTTCTTAAGCAATATCACTCGGATTGGTTGAAATCGCTTGACATTGCCCGCGAAATTCAAAGTTTTAGTTGATGCTAAATTTTAGTGGATCTGATAGGGAATTGGGGTATTATTATGTTAAAAAAAACTTATTTAAAAACATGAAAGTTCGCGGACGCACAAGAAAATTTCATGAATAAATACAAAACCATTAGCAAAAATCTTGGACGAAGGTTTCCTAGTTAAAATGGGCAATCCTTTTTAATATTGATAAGGGAATATTTCCGCCGATTCATCGAATCTCTAATGTCGGCTCCTGAAAGCGCCCCGCTAACTCTCCTGTCCGTTGGGGAGGAAAACCCCCTATGTAACCCTCCCCTTTATAATATATTGATAACGTTATTAATTCTCATGTATGACGACACAGTCCATCAATTAGTATCTTAATGCATTGGCGTTTAATTGAATCTGTAGAAGCTTGCCGAGAAAATGGATGACGATCTAAAGTAGTACTGTACAATCATGCTTCGATTTTTTTACCGTTGAATTCGGTTAACGTTTTTTCTCCTTTCATTTTGTTTATACCGTTATGAATTTAAGCTTTTCCGCATTAAGAACCATGGTCTCTAATTGCACTATGTAGTCACTGGTTGTAAACATGTTCGTAAGTTTTCTTTTCATTCATTTCAGATTCTCCGTATTTTCTCTTAATACAGGGTGGGGCAGAATAGACTCCCTAGTTACAAACACTCACTGTAGCGCGCGCAGGTGGGTTAGCGGAGTAGGAGTAGTGACGTTAGGTGAAGGAAGCGATGCCATTTTTATTTCAAGTAGTCGCCATGCAACGATAGCCTGCGAAAAGCCCTCTGCGTCGCCACCATCGCAAGCATTGTTTTTTACGAACATTTCTACGACAAAGCCTCGATGCTCACCGAACCACTGCATGTGACGCTAAGCCACCTACGCTATCGCTATCGTTTACTTACTGAAAAATTTTATATGCTATATTATGGTTCCTAAAATTTACTTGATGCTCTATCATTGGACGAAGTGTATTTATTTTAAATAACTTTGACTTTTCGTGTTATTCATGAAATTTTTTCTTTTTGTTTCAGGTAAAAAAACACGTACTTGTTTCTCACTCCATCGAATGGATCTCTTGTAAGCGATTGATATATTACTTAAATGATATTCTTTCAAATCAAAAGTTTCCAGATATTTACAGTCATCCTGACTTGTCAAAGGAGTTTGACCGTGTTGCTCTCTATATAACTGTTTTTTTTTTATTTCACGACCTTTTTTATTTTTAAATGATCAAGCAAAATATGACAGATTTTATTTATTTATTTATTTACGGCCTGTTGGGCCTTTTTAAAAAATAATATGTATTACAATATAATAATATTAAGAATATAATTATTTCAATATTACAGCAAAAAAAGCAACAGATCAATAAACAATAACAAAACGTTGTGGACACTGTAGTGAGAACAATCTGATTAGATCAATGAAACAATATAATAAAAAATTCATCGAGAGGATAGTAAAAACAGTAACAGTAAACAGTAAACAATAGTTGACCAAGTCTTCATTAACTTATATGAAGTCCCTATATTACAGTGTTGTTATTGCTCGTATATAAAGTGAACACAAATATACCCTATTTGGCAGCAAGCTACTTTATGCTTGTGTCGTGAAAGAGGAAAATGGTCGGCACCTGGGATTTAAAAAAAAAAAAAAAAAAAAAAATAATAAAACATAATAAACAATAAGATACATAATACACACAAAATAAAGGAATATACAACTATACATAGAGAACAACAATTGCAGCAAGTGAAATGGGCCCCATCGAACCCTTGACCTCTACACAAAGCCGTAGGAATGCCGGCGTCGTAACTGGTGGGCTACAAATCTTTTTTCGTTTGCATTGATTGATTAGCTGCTGGATTCGCTGGAAATCAACTTCATAATAGGTTCAATACAACAGACCTAAATTTTTGCATGAAAAATATTAAGATTTTATCCAAAATATATGGCTTTAAAGAAAAACAACATTAGGTACAAGGTCTTTAAGCACTTTGCGAAAATACGTTTATCCTATTTTGGTCCGTTTGAAATAAATAAAAATTAGCTGCACGAAAAAAACATGGGCCCCATTTATAGTCCCTGTGGCACCCCCAACTCCGAACCGAAAGAGTAGATTAATTCTGATTATGTCCCACCTTAATTGTGTAGTATGGCGAGCGTTTAATTAGATTTCCATGTTACCTTTAAGCATATTATCTTCTCTGGGCTTTTTTCGTTACCCAATTCGGGTAGTTTTTGGTACCTTAACCGTTTATTTTATTTACCTTCTCTATACCGCATTGTAAAAAAAAGCTATGCGTGTTATAACCTATATCATTTTAACATCTGCAAGGCCTTGTATCCTGTCATTTGTTGCATTTATTGTTTTTTTTTGTTTTCGAAAACAGCTATGGATTTTTTTTTATACATATATAGTAACTAGCTGAATAAGAGAACATCAGTCACGGAGTCCACTATGCTTTTTCACACAGATGGTATTTGTAAAAAAATATGGTGATCTCCTTATTTGACTTTCTACTACTATAACCCTTTAGTACAGTATAACCCGTTAGTAGGAAATTGTGTATCATTTTTGCATTGACATTTTAATTAAATTTTATAATTATGTGATAATACTTACATACATAATATATTCAAATTAAATTATAAAGTTTTGATCAATGAAGCACAAATAAGTAAAAAACAGGATTAATTTCACTGTATTATCTTCATTATAATATGAATTCAATTTACACTTCAGTCTAAGTAACACGTGGCCGGCTATGCTAACACCAAAAATTTAAAAAGTGGAAATAATTGAATTATACGGTATTTCGTTCACTACAAAATAAATTTAATTAAATTTATAGCGTCAACAACACGTGGTAATTATGCTGTTAAAATGTAGCTTATATGACACGTTCGTAGATTTACCATAGCAGAGCCATCTATTGATTACTTACTCAACCCAGTCGAAAGGTATCGACATCTGTTAGAATCATTTGGAGTTAACAGATAATTCTGACTGTCAAATAATTACAGACAAATAATTAGCAATAAATTAAAATTGCGACTATAATTTGAGATTTAAACTATCCTATCTCTCAAGTTGGATCGAACTGCACATGGTGTGCGAATTTTATTATAATCGGTTAAGTGGTTTAGGAGTCCATTGAGGACAAACATTGTGACACGAGATTTATATATATTAAGATAAATGATTATGTGCTCTTTTGGAGTGAACACAAATACACTCTTTGACTCCTTTCACAGTAAGCTACTTAAAGCTTGTGTCGTGAAAAAGGAAGATGGTCGGCACCTGGGATCGAACCCAAGACCTCCGCATGAAACAGTACGAAAGCCGGCGTTGTAACCTCTAGTCAGTCTAGTCGACCAACCACTGACTAATACATGATATTGGATAGTTGACAAAAGAAAAAAAATATTTGTTCATTTACATAACCATTGAACATTCTGGAATCTACCAGTCTTGTTGAAAAATACGGATATTCGTTCATATTATGACTAACCATCCTAACTACATTTTATTGTACACGTTTCATATTATTTATCTGTATGTCAATATTCGTTGCTGTGACAATAATAGCAAATACTAGTGTTAGTTCCCAACGTGAAAAATTATAATTACGCCCCTTTAAGGGACTTTAATACTTATAACTAATTCATTTGACAATCATTAATGGCAACTTACTATGCCTGTCATCTATATAGTTGCCTTTGAATAAAATATATGATATTAAATTTAAGCAAATAAGCATTTAACTCAATGAAAAATTCTTCTAAATAAACCACTTTTTTGATAAAGCAATTCCGCATGCTACATTCTCAATCAAAGAACTGGAGAAAGCAGAGACACGTCATAATTGAAAGTGCATTTTCGTTTACTGTGGAATAGCTTCGGATGGAATTCCATTTCAGCTCTTTCTTCGAATTGATTTCATTACTATTTTCTATAAACTAACACAAGTTTCTATAAACTAACACTTAGTATGTATGTACATAGATACTAAGAACAGCTTTCTCACTTCGTTACTCGAGCTACTGGAAGTAGTTTTTTTGGACATTGCGTTAGTAAAACTTTTACGTTTATATTTTTTTTTCAATCATGACGATTTCTTTTGACAGTACCTGACTACTGTTTTTTTGTTGTTGTTTGTATTACCCTATAAAGTGGGAGACTTTTTAATTAAACCACGATTTTTGGAGACTTAAACATTACCACCTAATGGCGAACGTTGTTAACGTTAAGTGATCATACTAAACCCGAAATAACAGTAGAAGAGGGTCGTAAGCCCATAGTGGTTTGTTCCTTTTAAAAATCGAACATCAGTAATGAATTCTTAGAGTTTTTAGTTGTTAGTCATATTCGTTAAGATCTAGTCCTGAAAAAAGTCACTAGAATCTAGAAGTAATTAGAACGTCGCCTCTATAATTGTTTTACTTTTAAAATAATCCAAGAGATGGCGGTGCAGTAGAAAATTAATCACATGTGAAGCCTGTTAACTTTTTGTATAATATATTGTTACCCCATTTAAACCAAATTTCACTGAATTATTATAGTAAGATTACCTCAAAATCACGCAGCTATTTGAATAAAAAGGCGTAAAATTTAAAAATTCTATTTGTGGGTGTTTTGACCCATACACGAATGTGAATCGATCAGATTTTTTAAAAAATAAAGTTAAATTTACAGTGCAAATAGAAATTGTGAACGTCAAATAGCAATTCAGCCATCCGCAGCGCGTGTTTCCTAACGGCCGACACTAGCGTATTTTCAATTCCGACAGAACACACCAAGTAAACAAGCGCAAAGTTCATCTTCAAAGAGCGGGTACGTCCTAAAAGTTTGCTTGTTATAACGACAGCCTCCAGTGAAGCCGAATCACCTACCAGCACCGGTTTAACCTTACTAGTGATCGACCAGTGCTCGAAATTCGACCATAACTTATTTAAATTATAAGTTTGAACATTATTAAGGTTCCGTTGTCAAAGTCTGAGCGAGCGCTATTTCACAATTTTCTTTCAAAAACAATGACATGGATACGTCAAATTTGAAATGTTGATAATATGTACAAAGTTTTTTCTATTAGATGATATTGAAGACAAACCATATTGATAAATTCTCAATTTATATCCAGCTATTTCCAGCTCCACGTTCCATTTGAATTTACCGCCTGCAAAAAGCTTTCTGCGCCCATAATGAGATGCTTTTCATTTTAAACTTTGTGTCTATGAAATTGATGATCTTTATAAGTAGTCTGTGGTAGTGTGTGTGCGTATCAAGTTCATAACATTACAGCAGTGTTTATAGTGTTTTTTTTATTAATTCAATATTTTTAATGCATAATTAAAAAAAAAATATTAACATTCACCACTCCTTCTCTATATCTATAAGTATGCGAAATTTCATACTCCTCTGTCCACGCAATTTTCGGAAAAATAGTCACAAAGTTATTCCTTAACGTATTAATATAAAGATGATGTTACCGGAATAGGCATAGGGGTGCGACTACCCCAAGAAAAACACATTGGCATACAATGTTTATGAAATGGTTCGACGAGAAAAAAAACAATTTACGTTCGTTAAAGAACGCGGCTTTCATTAAAAAATAATGAATGAATATTTGAAAACTATATCATAATTTTGTTCTATAATAATATGCTAGCTTCCTCGACAGACGTTGCCCTATAATTCTTACTATGAATATGTAACAACGAATGACTAATAATTCATTGCATACTGAGACCGTCTATTCATTAATCTAATTCATTACTACGGGCCGTAGACCGTCCTCTACTGTTATTTCGAAGGGTGGCTTAGTGTGATCACTTTACGTTAACAGCGTTCGCCATTAGGTGGTCTTAAGTTTAAGAGAATTATAAATTTAAAAAAAAAATGATGGAGAATAATTTAAAAATTAAAAATTTTGCTGGTAGAAATAGAATAAAACTAAAAATATTGAACAATGAAAATAAACAACCAAAAAATAAAATATGATAGTTCACAACATTCTATCTTTAGAAATCCAGGCAATTCAAACAACATCCCATTTTTTGCCGTTATTTTGCCAAGAGTTCCCATCAGCTGTTCCTATATATATGTAATTCCCAGCCCTACCCACGACTCCCGGTAAGATCAATACGTCTTCCATCATGGATCGGCACATGGAAATTCATGTCGACATATTGAATGTTATCGCGGTGTGTGTTTAGGACCATATCTCACAGTAACTTCGTCACGTGTTCATGGGCGTAACACATCCAGTTTTACGTATACGTTTGTTCAATAAAATGGCAACTTTTAGTAATAAAAAACACCGAGTTATAATAATGTAGTATCTATTACTATCTATAATATAACCGAAAGACGGGTTAGTGCGAACACTTATAACTAGAGATCGGCCAAACAGACTCTTCCGATGCTTGATATATTTTATTGGATTTTTCTCTGCTAAAAAACTATTAAAAAAATGAAAAATGTATAAGAAGCAATGTCGAATCCAAGCTCCCTTTACGCCCCACTTAGGGGTACAGGGAGGCAACAAGAGAATAAGAAGCAATATAAAATATAGGAAGTGCCTCTAGAGCCGTAGACGGAAACATTAAAAATTTGGTACGGCGTCCGTAGATCTCCATAGACAATATTTTATCATAGATAACTAAAAATTGACACTTGCTTAGCCGACGATTGACATTGACAGATGATATTAAATTGTCGCTGAGCACGGATTTGATAATTAATAATATTGTTGCACAATAATATAATCGTATAACAAAATTACAACTGTCAGCTTTAGTAACAATAAAATACTTATTAATCTGTTTCATATAAAAAAAATCGAATCAGCCCGCGAACTTCATAATTACCGAAATGTTTGATAACTATGAAAGCGTTGTTTTTCTTCGCTGAGACTAGTCTTCTCTGTGAATGCTGGCAATCAATCACAGCCATTTCCATTTCATCAACATCATCACTTCATAGTGATGTAGTTTGCTTGTCTTTACATTTTCGGAACAATCTCATTACTTTCTGTCATAAAGCTATATTTTCTATCTTTCCATATAGTCAGTTTGAATGATACTATTCTACTCTCTTACTTTTTGAGTGTTATTTTTTGCCACCACTTATACCTACAACTTAATGTTGCATAATAGTATTTTAAAGACTCCTTAGCATCTTTTATTGTATCAGGATGCCACTTCCTTTGATTTTCAATACTCCTTGCGTCTCTTATATTTTTTTATTAGCTTTTTATATCACCTAACACATTTTGGAAATCTATATATCACCAACTTTCATTTTTGAATAATTGATTAATATTAACACTTCACTATCAACCACGCACAAACGCGAAATTGCCACGTATTGAAACATAATTTTGAGATTCCTAGAATTAGGTAATCCACCACATTTTTGATAATTTTTTATTTTATTTTACATAATATAAACGAATATCGCCTTTAAACACAATTTTTTTCATGTATACAAAAAAATACCACAAAATAATATAAATGATCAAACAGATTCATTAACAATAACACTCAAATTAAACTTTTTGTAAAGACTAAAAAAATAAAAACAAGGACAGTCACAAAGAAACAAAATTTAAAATTATTAAAAAAAAAGTCACAAAGAAATAAAATTAACAATTAGTAAAAAAAAAACTTTAAACTTTCTGTTAAGACATGCAAATAAAAATTCAAATTTTGAATAATATTGATGTTTAATTATTATTTCCGGATACTAATAATAGTATCCCATGTATCCCCAATGAGATTCGCACGAAAATTCAAACTTTCCTTTGGTACTTATTCGAAATTCGCGCCAATTCGCGCTTTGACATAAGCTGTCATTTGAGTGTTACCATAGTATGAACTGTAATAAAATGGCAACACACAAATCTACGGACGCGGGTACGGGATCCGGCTACGGCTCTAGAGGCACTTCCTAAAATATAATAATAAAATAAGTATGGAATGGATTTCTTCGGACGCCAACGCCATCTATGAAAAATTCTATAACAGCAAAATGATTATTTACCTGACAACCATTGACATTAAAAATATCGGTAAGCAGATTTTTGACAATCTTAACATATTTTTAACGTATTTTTGTATAAATCAATATTCACATCAAGGACTACAACAGGACAACGTCTGTCGGGAAAGTATAAAAAATCGCTAAACATAATATGTTGAGGTATTTAGATATCCATAAAGTTGTTCTATCACTGGACCATCGCTTAGTAGTACCATCTATGAACTCATAATATCTACATTTTTAATCACCAATGTATTGGAAAACAATATCAACAGACAATGAGTCTATCAGATCTCGGACAACAGAGCTGAAGGCTGACAACCTCCTAGGCCAGGTTAAAAGCGCTTTCTATTCCTAGGAAACATTCGCTGTTCTCTGTTGCCAATTATTGTCATTTCGTTGAAACTTGTATATATACAGTGGGTGAGGAAATATTTCAATTTTTAACGATTTTCGAGGCTAGTGACATCTACTGGTGGATTAATACAATACTTGGATTGAGAGGTTGAGATTGTTTTCCAAATACATTGGTTTTGATTACCTATGTTACTAGGAAAAATCCAGTTTTCAATCCGTGAGGATATAAACAAGAAATACATTTTTAATGTTTCTGCAATGTGCGTTGACAAATATTCCGAAATTCATGTATCGAATCGTAATATGGAATGCAAGCTACATAGATATGTTTTCAAGCGCTATCGCATAGTATTTCCTGCGACTGTTCCGTTAAAAGCAGATTTCCACCTCTACTCTATCCGTCTCTTCCATAGCTAGAGGCTTATCGCTTATAGGGATTCATTTCAATTTCTGACTTTCCATGTTCTGCGGCATCATTTCTACGACATCCATCAACTGATTTGCGATTCTATTGAAAAATCTATGAAAAACTGTTCACGAGTCTTTTTGCTCTTTTCATTTTTTTTTATTTTCTTTTACAAATCGACCGAAATAGGCAGATGAATTATTGGAAAATTTCGGTAGATATTTAGGTATTAATTTTAAATATTCTCTAGAATTTATTTTCGGCTATCTCTTCATTATAGTTGCGGTCTTAGGCTCCTAGATCCCTAGCCGTCTTACTTATAAAAAAGTCGTTAATCGTAAGATTACGTATAACTCACCGATCAGTTTTTACTCGAAATCTTTCACACTTATCATATTGTAGTCGGCGCCAAAAGAAATGTGTGAACTATTTAACATTTCTTCCCCATCAACAGTTGTACAAATTGAACAATATGAACTTGGGATATCAGCTGTTAATTGATTTCGACAATAAAAAGAAAGATGACAGAACAGAAATCACATTAAATAAATAAACTGAATATGAATGTTATACCTAGACACATTTAAAAGTAATAAACTAGCTTTCCCAACAGACGTTGTCCTGTAGTGCTTACTATGAATATTGATTCGAAATTTGTGTTTTATAAAAAACTAGCTGACCCGTCGAACTTTGTATCGAAATAAATAATATGGGTTTTATGGTTTTTGCAACAGAGCTCAAATTCGTTTTTTTAGTTATTTAATATGAATGACTATTTACTGGCATTAGCAAAACCTGCATACCGCGCTGCATTTATTGGGTCTGAGTTTATTTTTTCATCAAAAACTTTTAACTTATGTTAATATGGTGTGGGAGGAAGTCATCATTGCGCAAGATCGAGTGCAATGGAGAGTTCTTATTGCTTCATCTTGCTCCAGAATGGAGTTCAAAGGGAGTTTTAATTTTGATTGATTTGATGTTAATATGTAAAAAAGAATTAAGGTTTGTCATTATATTCGATATTTTAATAGTTATTTTGCTCAGTTAAAATAATATTGATTGATTGATCAAATTACGATAAGGAATATCTCCGTACCGATTCAAAATACGCATTGAGGTGTCAATGGTTTTTTACCCATCACGCTGATTCCCGAAGGAGGTAGGCAGAGAGTATGGACTTCCATTCCTTCCAATCCAAGCTCATTCACTTCCTCCAAACGCATAACATTCCGCATACATGTTCATAAGTGTTTTTTTTTTCTAATACTTGATGGTGTGTAGTGTATGTAGAGTGGGGAGAGGAAGAACCCTCCTGATATTAAAGAATAAGAAAGTAATGTCTGCAAACTTTGCTGGTTTATGTATTGTACTTTTCATTATATTGTTATTATTTGTTAAAAAAAACTGTATGTTTGCGAAAATCCGAAAAAAAAAATCTTTTACTTCTGACTTGGCCCTCCTGTAAGACAGCAACGATATGGTCGGTCTATGTTATTCGAGGTCGGCTTCGTCTGCGTGCACCCATCCTTTCAGATTCATATATCCCTTTCGTCATTCTCTCTTCGTTCATTTTCTTTACATGCCCGAACCTCCTTTCTTCATTCACTTTCATTCTAGTCACTACACTAACATCCACTCCACATTCCCTTCTAATATTATCATTCTTCATCTTATCAATCAGTCTCTTTCCGCATATCCTACGCAGTGATCTCATTTCCACAGCATTTATTCCAACTTCCAAATTGTTCGTCCATGTCCAAGTTTCACTCCCATAAATCAGGGATGGTATCAGGATTGGATTGTGCATCAACTGTGGTTTAAAAAGAGACCTTCTTAGAGGTCTTAGTGCACCGCCAACCCTTCTCCCAGCCAATTTCCTTCTTTTGAACATGTTTAAGTTTTTTTTTTCGATTAAGTTTATAATCAGTATTCGTTGTCAATCATGTAAACAATTCAGTTTAATGGTAGTTTTATAAATCTCTGTAAAACAAACAAAAAAATATTCTACTTGTTCTTCATTAAACCTAATCATGTATTCATTGTGTTAAAACTTACCTAAACTCCTTATAAAATGAACTTCAATTAAGTATTAACTCCTTAATAGCAAAGTTATGTATACGATTTTGTTTGCTGACGGTTTTAAAAATCTCTGTAAATAAAGAAAATTTTAGAAACTCCTTATACTCCAATAATGTATAGGTATTCCTTGTATTAAAACTTACCAAAACCTATCATAATAATTAATTGCAATGAATATAATATGGCCTATCCAATCAATCTTTTTCATACGATATATTTTACATTTGCCTTCTATCAATCGCAACAACTATCAACCCACTGACAGTTCTTTCAAATGTTAATTAGTTAAAATTCAAAAGTAGACCAAATTATTTTGCAAAAAGTACTAAAAAGATTACCTACTTTCTGTGTTTTCAATAATTTTCTAATTTTCCATGCACTTTTTTTTCTATTTTAACCTTCTCCGGATAAAAGCCTACACGACAAAAAGAATTAGCGAAATCGATCCAGCCGCTTAGGCGTGATGCGATGACATCGGGAAATAGCTCTCCATTGTTATAGTTTTCTTTAATTTTCTAATTGTCCATGCACTTTTCTTATTTTTTTCTTCTAAATCAATATTTTTCTGATAAGAGCCTACACGACAAAAAAATAATTAGTGAAATCAGTATAGCCGTTTAGGCGCGATGCGTTGACATCGGGAAATAGCTCTCCATTTTAGTTAGTTTTCTTAAATTACCTATCTAATTTTTCATGTATTTTTCTTATTTTTTTTCTTCTAAAAGAACACTCTCCTGATAAAAGCCTACACGACAAAAAAAGAATTAGCGGAATCGGTCCAACCGTTAAGGCGCCATCCGATGACCACGCGAAATAGCTCTCCATTTTTATATATAAGATTTCGTGGAATTTTAAATGGACCGCAAAGAAATCTCTAAAAATCTTTGTAGGCTTTTTTCTCGATACTTTTAGAATACATAATATATAACGTTCTTTCATGCGATACGTCAATAATTGACGATCATCGTAGCAAATAGTTGTCCGCATTTTTAAGAATTATCAAACTATAGGTATTCGTGTATACTCGAGCTAACCTCTTGTTAGTTTCCTTACCTAAAATTTAATCAGTGAAATTAGGCAAATTATTGCCATACTGAAGTGATAAAGTTTTTAAAAAAATATTTTCTTGATCATATCATATTGTTTTAATACGCAATTATCGAATATTGTGTACCTATCTTGATAAAGGTACCTATGTTTGTTTCGAAACTTAATGGTTGCTTACCTACGTAAATAAAATTGCGCTGTCAAGAAATTTATCACAGAAAGGAATAACCGTTCCATACAAAATGTATGGGTATTTTATTTTCTTAATATTTTTATTCCTTATCAATTTTTCATGTTTTTAATAGCTAGTAGCCTATTCGGGACGGAGACGAATACAACAAATCAAAAACCATGAAAATCGGTCCAGCCGACGGAGACGAATACAACAAATCAAAAACCATGAAAATCGGTCCAGCCGACGGAGACGAATACAACAAATCAAAAACCATTAAAATCGTTCCAGCCGACGGAGACGAATACAACAAATCAAAAACCATGAAAATCGGTCCAGCCGACGGAGACGAATACAACAAATCAAAAACCATGAAAATCGGTCCAGCTGACGGAGACGAATACAACAAATCAAAAACCATGAAAATCGGTCCAGCCGACGGAGACGAATACAACAAATCAAAAACCATGAAAATCGGTCCAGCCGACGGAGACGAATACAACAAATCAAAAACCATGAAAATCGGTCCAGCCGACGGAGACGAATACAACAAATCAAAAACCATTAAAATCGGTCCAGCCGACGGAGACGAATACAACAAATCAAAAACCATGAAAATCGGTCCAGCCGACGGAGACGAATACAACAAATCAAAAACCATGAAAATCGGTCCAGCCGACGGAGACGAATACAACAAATCAAAAACCATGAAAATCGGTCCAGCCGACGGAGACGAATACAACAAATCAAAAACCATGAAAATCGGTCCAGCCGACGGAGACGAATACAACAAATCAAAAACCATGAAAATCGGTCCAGCCGACGGAGACGAATACAACAAATCAAAAACCATGAAAATCGGTCCAGCTGACGGAGACGAATACAACAAATCAAAAACCATGAAAATCGGTCCAGCCGACGGAGACGAATACAACAAATCAAAAACCATGAAAATCGGTCCAGCCGACGGAGACGAATACAACAAATCAAAAACCATGAAAATCGGTCCAGCCGACGGAGACGAATACAACAAATCAAAAACCATGAAAATCGGTCCAGCCGACGGAGACGAATACAACAAATCAAAAACCATGAAAATCGGTCCAGCCGACGGAGACGAATACAACAAATCAAAAACCATGAAAATCGGTCCAGCCGACGGAGACGAATACAACAAATCAAAAACCATGAAAATCGGTCCAGCCGACGGAGACGAATACAACAAATCAAAAACCATAAAAATCGGTCCAGCCGAAGTGGCCCGTTAATATGTACACAATGTGCACTGCGCCCCCGTAAAACAACACAAAATTAATTCGATTGAGTTAAGCTAATAAAATAATAACATTAAAATATTTCTGAAATTTCAGACGTCGCTAAAATTGGTGGGGGGGAGCAAAGAAAATATTTAGGCGATATTTTTGTAGTGATAGTAAGAAATAGTGCTCCTGTTAAAAATAAAAAGATATAAGTACCTACTACTTAAAAATTAGAAAGTCATTAAAATTAATATGACATTATAAATCCATTTTTCTAGAAGTCTGGGGTACATTGGAAGCAGAAGAAGAAGGTTGTGGCATTGGATCACTTATAAAAGCATATTATTCATTTTTAGTTTATGTTTTTTCGTTTCCGCGTTTTTTTATATCGCTCACTTTGGCTTCTATCAAAATACTACAACCGAAACCGAAAAGCACCATGGACCTAAAAGGCGCTAGAAAAGTCGCTAGAATATTTTACAAAATGCTTCATAACGAAGAGAAGGCATCGTTTGTAATGCGTTGGTGTCATTTACGAGTGTTACCATGTGCGTGTGTATTGCTCGCGCGTTTTATCTTCGTTCGGGTAGGCGCCGTTAGTCGATCACTTAATATTCTAGAGGGGTATTCACGAAAAAGTTTAGTTTCAACTAAATTCAATAACTAATTTGTCTTAAGGGGCTATCACACTAAAAACACATATTTAAATGAGACAAATTCCAATTAGGTATTTTTATTAAGTTCATCTTCACAATTTCCCGCACGGTTTTATAAAAAATATTGTTTTTTTTTTAGTTAAAACAATGAATATTTCGCAAAAGTCATGCTTAAATATATTTAATTAAGGTTCATTCAACTATTAATTTATTTATTGCTTCATTTACAATTTTTTTATGAAAAAAAAAATACAAAAATATTCCCAACTAATATAATAGCCATGCTGCTAGTATACCTACATATTATTAAATTAATTTTAAAGTGAATCTAATATATATAGTTTTATAGTTTTTAAGGATTTAAAGGATATCTATGTAATGTGTAATAAAGAGAGATTAAAAAAGTTAATTTATACATAATATTATACAAAAGGTTTTAAAATCAATTGACTTAGTTTTTGATTATTAATTTTTTTGTTTTTTTTTTACATTTTATTATACACATTTTAAATTATTGATTAGTTTTTTTTTTCAAACATATTGTTTTTATGGTAGGTGGGTATCACCATTCAGTCTGCAATCTTTGATTAGTTCATACCTTAAAATTTTCTTGTATAGAGAGAAAAAACTTTTTTCAAATTACAAGATAACCCAGTAGTCTAAATATTTTTTTGTAGTTAAAAACACATACCTACCTACCATTAATTTTTTTTCATGTCTCATGCAACTTTGCATTATTATTATCAAAGCTAAAATCTTCTAGACAATTATTCAAAGTATCTTTTAAGCTAACACAAAACTAACAGTGATGATGAATGTGACATTTTGTAGGTAAATATTATACATTTTCTTTTAAAATAGGGCTAGGCAACATTTTCTTGACTAATTATGAAAGATCATTTATAATTATTAACCTCAACGATCCTTATAAAACCTTTTTTTAAGTTATGAAGGAAAACTGCATGTATGAATACCCACAATATGACGCGAAAATATGAAGAATAAAAACTTCAATATTTATTTTTTATGAAAATGAATCTGGGCTGTTTCAAAGATGAGTGAACACAAAAACACTTTCGACATCCTTCACATAAATTAAAGTTTGTATTGTGGAAGTGGAAATGATCCGCACCGGGATTCGAACCCACGACCTGCGATTCGCTTTACTTACGAAATCTGTCGACCGACATCGCTGGTCTACCAACCATCTCCAATTCTCCATTTCCCCAAATAAAAATATATAGAAAAAGCATGATAAAATGCCCCACGTTTCTATAAAATTACTAGCAGACCCATCAGACATCGATCTATACAAAGATATTGACACATTGAAAATTCTTTAACAAAAACGTTGGGTTTTAAAATGAATTAGAATTTCCAATTTATTATAAGAATTACTGAATTATTATGTAGATAATCCACCGAAATAAGCTTGATTTTTTAAGACAACATCTATTTAAATTTATAATGTAGAATCTTTACACAATCTATTTTATACATTTTTACGAGAAAAAACGGTGAAAAATAGTACGTAATTTAATTGAAAAAAGATATATATATATATATATATATTTTTTTTAATGTTCATAATTTTTTTTTATATATTTTACCCATAAGGCGTAGGCAGAGAGAACAGACCTCCACTCTTTTCTATCCAAAAACACTTCTTTCGCTTCTTCCAACGATATACCATTTCTCACACAACCTCTCCTATTCCTCGTACTTCTTACATCCCCTTCCTTGAGGACGGAATCGATGTGTCTGATCCACGTCATTCTCGGTCGGCCACGCTTTCTTACACCTTTCCTTTCTGTCTTGTAAATTTTCTTTGTCCTTCTGTTTTCATCCATTCTTTCCACATGCCCAAATCATCTTTAATACATTTTTATTATCTTAATCTTATAAATCTTTTAGGGTGAGTTGTCTCATTAACACTTAAAGAAATAATATTTTGTTTGATTTTATCGTATTAATTTTTTTTATCAAATTTGCATCATTCTTGTCATTTTAAGGCCTCGAAAACCAAAGTTGCCTATTCCTGTTCAAATAAGATACATAATCTACATAATATTTTAGAAATGTTTTTTTATTTGCCTTTTGTCGTTGCTTTACGGTATGTCCGAGCATCACGCCTAAACGGCTGAACCGATTTCACTAATTCTTTTTTTGTCGTGTTGGCTTTTATCAGTAGAAGGTTCTTATGAAAGAAAAAATTAAGAAAGTTGCGTGGTAATCTACATAATATTTTAGAAATGTTTTTTTATTTGCCTTTTGTCGTTGCTTTACGGTATGTCCGAGCATCACGCCTAAACGGCTGAACCGATTTCACTAATTCTTTTTTTGTCGTGTTGGCTTTTATCAGTAGAAGGTTCTTATGAAAGAAAAAATTAAGAAAGTTGCGTGGTAAATCTACATAATAATTCAGAAATGTTTTTTTAGTTGCTTTTTACCGTGTCATCGCATCACGCCTAAACGGCTGAACCGATTTCACTAATTCTTTTTTTGTCGTGTTGGCTTTTATCAGTAGAAGGTTCTTATGAAAGAAAAAATTAAGAAAGTTGCGTGGTAAATCTACATAATAATTCAGAAATGTTTTTTTATTAGCTTTTTACCTAATGTCATCGCATCACGCCTAAACGGCTGAACCGATTTCACTAATTCTTTTTTTGTCGTGTTGGCTTTTATCAGTAGAAGGTCTTATGAAAGAAAAAATTAAGAAAGTTGCGTGGTAAATTGGGAAATTAAATAAAACTCGCATTAGTCCCTCCTTCTCTATCTACATAATAATTCAGAAATGTTTTTTTATTTGCTTTTTACCGTATGTCATAGCATCACGCTCAAAATACAAATTCTACGTCAGATATGAATCTGCACAGAGCCGTGCAAAATGCCGGAGAAGGTTTTTTAAAACAATTTGCTGCATTAACTTTAATATATTTAGAGCTATTTAAAAAACCCTATTTTTTAGGATCTTCATACAAAATTGTAATAAACATTAAAAGTGTCATTCTTCTTTTTCTGTGCTTATGTCAGTTATAGAGGTCTACAAAGCAATGGGAAGCTAGACTAGAACCTTTCTAATTACCTACCGATCAAGCCTGACAATCGGAATCAAAAACGTAAAGCAAGACGGGTATAAGCTAGTATACTATAAAAGAAAGATATTGTATAGATAGATATAAGAAAGAGATGGGACATAGATTCTGTGTGAAGCGAGGTATTTCATTCATCTCCCCGGAGGATCGTTCAGAACTAATTGCTATTGTTGTCTCTTTTTATCCCACATACCTTTTCTCCTCTTTTGTTTTAATAATGATTGAATCTCACTTCACGTGACTATTCCTTTCTCTGTCCCCCATCCTCTTCTATACCCCTTCTGCTCTATTTCCATCCTCTTTTGTTCTGGTTTCCTATTATTCTTACCTCTGCACACTGTTTCATCCATTCTCTTCTACCTGTGCTCGATATTTTTTTGTTTTATTTTGCTCTTTTTCCCCATTATTGCCAACGTGTATTATACATTAAGAGCACACGTTGAAATATTAAAAAAATGATTTTCAAACTGTTTTGTTGGCAGCCTTTCATCAATCCGTGTCCTATAAGAGATAGGCAGAGAGAACGGACCTCCACTTATTTGTATCCAAACACACTTATTTCGTTTCACTTTTACCTCTATTCTTTTATAATATAATATTATATTAACCCATTTTTTGTCATTTTTGAAACAACGTGCCTCAAGAATGTTGAGCATAAGGTGGTACAGGCGCACCCGACGCAGAATTGTCACTTTCAAACATACCACTTGTAGTATTGGAATGGAAGAGGGAGATGTATCGAGTAGAGTACCTGATTTGTTGACTGCCGCATTGTGTGCATCTCCAGAGATACTCTACTTAGTTCCTGGAGGGCTACAATTACATTTGTGTGTTAAGAATGATTTATGACAGCCGACAAGATCAATATTTTGAATTTTAACCGATGTGAATACTTTAAAACTATAACTGCTTTATTTAAAAACTACGATCAGTGTAAAAAATATCTCAGCGATATAAATATTACGATCAAGCTATCATCGAGATAGTTTAACGCATATCGCTTGATTGTGTGCTGATCTCTGTAGATTTTGACCCGCCATATTGGATTTAACGTCAACTGACAGTTTTTTCGAGTATACAAGAACGCTTCCTGTTATAAATACTCTGTTTTTAAGTTTTTTCCCCGTCCAAATATGTGCTACCTTCATACTTTGGTCCATTGTATTTTGGTTTATCATTTTGATAATAGGCAATTTAAACAAAAAGCAAATATGCATTATCGTAATCGTTCAAAGGCTTTCCATGATGCACCAACTAAAATTATAAGAAATATAATGACGTTTTGAAGAAAATATTCAAAGAGTACTTTTAGTTAGGTACAAATATTAAAATTGAAGTGATCACACATGAATTAGTTCATTTTGGCTGAAACATAAATGTTTCATACGATTTAATAAGGACTTAAGTATATTTGGATATAAAATAAATAATTAAAAAATAAGGTACCTATTCTGCATCAATAGCTAACTCGAAATCATTTAAATCTGACATAGCAATTTAATCATTATAATCATCTTTATGTGAGACCTCGGGTAGTTGTTAAGTGAATTGTTTTTAATCAGTATCTGATTGTGTTATATATTTTGTTTGCTGTATATTTTGTGACATCTGCCGGTGCATAGGTGAACACTGTAATGCCGGCTGATGAAAGAAAAATCGAAAATAAATAAACAATAAATAAATAGCGCATCTGGGTTGTTACCAATCGCGTTGCCCGGCTACTATTTTGTTTTTTTTTCAACATTTCGTGTGAAATGTCATCTTCATACATAACAAACGCGGATCAAATATATTTTTTAACAATAAAGTAAAAACTGATCAGTGAGTTATACGTAATCTTACGATTAACGATTTTTTTATAAATAAGACGGTAACAGTTTAGGAAACACTGACTCCACAATTTTTAAGCTTCTTACGTGTCTTACTCAAGTGAAGTCTTGGGGCTTTCTGGATATTATCTCTTGCACTATACGTTGAAATAAGTTCTTTTTTTCTGTAATATTTAGAAACTAGGCGTCACTTCTAGGAGCTTTCGCCAACATCTACCATGATAAGCAGATACGTACCTTTTATTTCTTTCTTCCACTGGATTTTGTTTTCTACGTTTTTTCGCCACAATTCTCCAAATAACAATCATAGAATATTCATGGCTCCAATAACAGGAGTCGATAATTTGGTCGGCACAATCATCGTCTCAAAATACCCATTAATAAAATGAAAATAAATAATAAAAATTCTCAATAAAATACAAACAAAATGGCGTGCCTTAAGTCAAATTCATAAAATTGGCTGCCACCATCAACATCCGGCATTAATTTGTTGAGATTTCTATTGCGATGCCACGGATTGCATAATGCATGCGGTTTGTTATTCAAATTCATTCAGGTGAAAAAAATACGCACTTTCTGGTAAAAAATCAGGTTTTCAGTTAACTATAGAACACTTATAAAAAACATTACAGTGGTGCCCGAATAATATCTAAGTAATAATATATATTTTTAGTAAAAATAAAAATGAAAGAGTCTTTTGTAGTTCTATCACAAAATTTGTGATAGAACTATACAAGACTCTTTCATTTTTATTTTGAAATGGACTATCACCAAGCACCTTCTGCCCAAAACACCGAAGATCTTATATTTTTAGTTTTTTTTTACATACAAACATATTCACTTTTTGTCCATTTTTTTATAATCAAAATTATGTAGATATAATGGGTATGGGATAAAGCTAGTACCATCGGTTGGCTTACATTTTTTGTTTACACCCAACACCTGAAGATGTCGTTTAATATCTTTGAGCAAATATCGAGTTTTTCCCAAATCCCCATTGATGCAAACCTTGGGAGATTAGCTTCTTGGTAAAAATAGAATACTCGAAAAATAAAATCGTTGTTCATTTTGTAGTAAGGATCTTTGAAAAATACTTTCTTTACAAATGGGGTTGAAGAATGGAAATGGTAATTCTTTCTTTATCAGAGACCGTCAAGACCGAAGATCTCTCTGATGCATAAGCAGGTCAGAAGGCAGCCTATCTGTGACGTCATGTGTATAGGCGGTGTAGCGGTATTTTGTGATTGCGGACTCTCTTTCGCATCACTTATTTATACCTATGCGAAAGATAGACAGCAATTACGCAGGAATCACAGGTACATACAAAATTTACTGTCTCTCTTTCGCATCACTCTTTCATATGCGAAAGATAGACAGCAATTACGCAGGAATCACAGGTACATACAAAATTTTCTGTCTCTCTTTCGCATCACAGTTTCATATGCGAAAGATAGACAGCTATTACGCAGGAATCACATGTACATACAAAATCTACTGTCTCTCTTTCGCATCACTGTTTCATATGCGAAAGATAGACAGCAATTACGCAGGAATCACAGGTACATACAAAATTTACTGTTTATCTTTGGCACCACTCTTACTTACATATATGCGAAAGGATGACAGCGTTCAGATGTACCTTCATACAAAATTTACGCTACCTTTGATTTCTTTTATCTATTTTAATACTGTTTTTTTTTATTGTGTTACTTCATAATATTATTACGTTTTTTATTTACTTCAGGAAAGAAGAGGACGCCTTAAAAATTAACGATAAAATCCAACAAATTTATTCAATACTAGCTGACCCATCGAACTTCGTCCCGCCTTAAAGTCAAAAAAATATTGCTGGGTAACATAACATAGCTAACATACATGACTACTCTTTGTGGAAAAAATAAAAAATCATGTGGTTATAATATTATGAATCAGTTATTTCAAAAGCACCCATTTGTATATTAGATATCTTTATTGAATGTTCATCATCCGACTTATAAAAAAGTCATATAGGTAATACAGACTTTTTTATAAGTCAGATGATCCTAAATTAAATGCACAACTAAAACACCAGAAAAAGATTCATTTCAATTATTGTCGCATTACAGCCATCTGTGAAAACATAGGGAAAACATTGATCTTTAGGATCTTTCTACCAAAATATCAATCAGCCAGACATCACCCTATTTCCCCAACAGATGGCGGTAATGTCCCCAACAGAAAATCCGTTCCATACTAATTTAAATATTTTTTTTTTATTATTTGTTATCCATTTTTCAATTTTTATTAGTTATACTGTTATTCAAAGCGGCGAAGAATCCAATAAATCAAACATCAGAAGAATCTGTTGAGCCGATCTCGAGTTATAAGTGTTCGCACTAACCCGACTTTAATTTATATTAGAGATTATTACCTACAATTGTTTCTGTTGGCCTATTAAATGTGTAACAATTTTACAATATTAATTGTTTACATTATACACCTGTAATTGTAATTTATAAAACAGTTCCAAAAATACTACATCGCGTATGCGTGTGACGTCAGAGATCCTGCATTCTTGTCTATCAATACAAATGAGACAGACAGCAATCACGCAGGCCTCGATACTTTACTGGTCACCTTCGCTTCTAAGATAATAAGTAAAAAGGTATAAAAAGAACTAAGTAATGTTATAATATTTGAGAAGTGGAACGGCAATTTGGTTCAATACTCTCTTTGTTTTCGCCAAACATTCAAACTCAATTCACACTTTCGACTGATATAATTTATTTCGAAATTTTCGAAAGTTCCATATGCTGAAACTAGAATTATCCCTATTATTATTATTATCGAATTGTGTGTTAACAGGTTTCGCACTCGAGAATCGAATAAAGTTTTAAGTAGGCACCTTTTACCCTATCACGTATTATGCCAGTTTTAATCCTTGAAATTCACATTCCGCCATATGCACCGCTTCGGGCGTTGGTTGATGGTATAAATTCAAAGGTAGATTCAATATATTATATTCCATTATTTGGAGGATTCGACACGTTCATGAATCTATTATTATTTCGTCGGGATGCGGTTTAATGTTTGAGCACATTTCGGAATTAGTTCACCCGGCGAGTATTATTCCCCATGGTCACTAACCGATGGTTTCTAAACGAATACTATCTAATAGGTACAGTGTATTTTCAATTATTTATATTTTTGATATTAATCTGCATTAGCTGAAAGATAAAAGCTGAAAATATTCATGAACCACTTGAAAAGTTCATAAGCTGGACTACAGAAATGACGGGAAACTTGGAGTCAATTTGAATACGAATTAAAATATTCCGACATTATATTTCATTGTAACAGAGATTGCGCGCATGAACTAGTTAACCCACCAAAGAGAAGATGTTGTTTCATCACACAATGTAAAGAAACTTCATAAAAAAACGGGATTCGAACTCACGTAAACGTGTGTTCATAACTAAGCGCTTAACAAATTTCAACTTCTATCTATAATAGTTAATATACCTGTTATCATTAGCTAAATTCTCACTTTGGAAACATGAAAGATATGTTTTTTATCCGGCTCGAAGGACCAACGAGTAGGTTTGTTAAAATAATACTGTCTTCAAAAATCTTCTAACATCAAAAAAGTAGTATCTATGTTATTCTAATTCTGGAAGGATGAAAGTTATGTTTTTTAATCCGGCTCGAAGGACCAACGATTGTGGTTAAATAATGGCATCAGTATTTTTAATCTTTTAGCAACAAAAAACTAAAGAACAAAATAGTCTTTCTTGTCTATGTAATTATCGTTCTGGAGAATTCAAATAAACTTCATGGAAGCAAAATATTAGGTACGAATAATAAAAATGTCGGAAGAACTTGCTGTTAAATGGGATTTTAATCAAATTTTTCCATTGTGTTGCAATTACAATTAAAGTATCCTGAAGGATTTTGTCCCTGATGCAGCCTCTGCGGACGTTCATTTCACCCTTCAAGATGAGCTTTATTTTTAATACATAGTATAAATATCATAAATTATTCCTTATTTGGATTGTTAATAATTTGACATATGGTATGAAAAACAAAATGAGAGTGTTTAAAAGAAAATACTGAGTTACGAACGAAGTTATAAAATAAAGAATTAATTGATGTCATACAATTTCCCACACTTACAAAACTTTGATCATTTAATAAGTACAAAAGTTTTTCAATAATTTATCAATTAAATATTATCCGAGTTTAATAATATTATTATTATTTCGGTGGAATGCTTCTCAAGTCATATTTCAAAGGAGTCGTGGAACTATTCGCTATGCTTTTTGTGGAACGAACTTCAGCACACAAAACAAAAGCACAATGAATATTAATAAGTCTGGGAATGCTAATAATTTGTTTATTAAGTTCGAGCGTATACCCGGTCGACTCAATCGACGCAATAACTACAAATTATTTCACCAATTAATTGATAAAAATGACAGATCAGTGTTTTTGTAATTCTTTAAAAAATGCTAAAATTCAATTTTAAGTGGTAACAAGCCATTTTTGCGTTATTGTTATAGGAGTACGTCAGTTATATGGTGTCAAATCAAACTTAGGTAGAAACATTTTTTTGCATTTTATGTATATGGAAATGGTTATAAACCATCTTTGATTTATTGATTTTCAAATGAAACCGGTTGGGAGAACCCCCTTTAGGTGGTTTTTTGAGACTTTAACTGTTATAGAAACATTTTTAGTCTTTTAAAGATATTGATTTTGTTGCCTAAGTATTATTTAAGAAAGTTCCGTTTGAGAATGGTTAATGACTATAATTTCAAAATAAGAATTAGTTAACTTTTGAAACATGTAAAAAATAAGAAGCACTGTACCTTTTTTGATACCTAGGCGAATTATTATAAATGAGTCATCAAAGCCTGAATTTGTTTGGCAAACATAATTTTCTTATATTTCTTACCTTCTTTTCCATTTTCAGAAAGAAGCACGCCAGAGTGGTAACATTAAATAGTATGAAGAAAAATACGATTCCTTGAAAAATATCAAATGTTGCGTAGTTTGTTGCAAACAGTACCTAGATATCTTTTTTCCGCTCCGGCTCGAAGGACCAATTTATATAATTATTCAATATGATGAAACAACGTTAGTAACAAAGTTTAACATTGTTATAAAAAAATTAATATTCCGAGAAATATATCAAATACTGCTTGATTTGTTGCAAACAGAAACTTTTGTTTTTCCGCTCCGGCTCGAAGGACCAATTTATATAGTTATTGAATATGATGAAAATAAAGCAACAAAGTTTTTTTTTCTTTTGAAGGCAACAAAAATATTCGGAATGGAAGGGATTTTTTTGTCTTCCGCTCAACTGGGTCCTTTATCTTTATAGATGGGTTCAATTCTCTCATTTTTTCCCGACCCACACCACTAATAGGTACGTCTTCTTTAATGGATTTACCCTCCAGGCTTCAAACATTGAAACCGTTTAACCATCCCCTTCTTCAAGAAAGTAGCATCTTCCCATCGCGACGCACCGACTTTCATCTTAGAATAATATCTAAGAGTTCGACCCTCGGATAAGAAAATAATACTGATTTAAAAGAATGAATTTAGCAGATTAATTACAATAACTTTTTATTTACCATATAAGTATATTTGTATGAGTTTGGATATATGTTTGTTTCAAGATCAATAGCGAATGTTTTTAAAAAAAAAAATTTTGTAATTATGAGAGTAATGTTAACTCCATCAATCTAAGATGAAATTATTGGTTATCATAAACAACTTTTTAGGGTAATAGAATCTAAAAACATCCAGTACTTTAAATTCAATGTCAAAAGGACAGTATATTTATTTTTAAAACATTAAATATTTTTATCATGATATTTTGAAAATCATCAAATATTATTTCTTTAGTAAAAAATGGTTTTAAACACACACACACACGTATACGACCACATCCTTTAACAGATTACATTTTGATCAAATTCTAAGTAAATATTAGAGATTTTGGTTTTGTTTTAATTATTTATCATTAGGGGATTATCCAAATATTAAAAGCTGTTTTTCGTGGATTTTCTTTTTTTTTGTTCTAAATAATGAATTATTTTCCTGAGCTTTAATCTTCTTTGGAAAATATGTTTATCTTCTCCGCCCTAAACAAGGATTCCACGAAATATTTTATTTTTCGACCCGTTGTTTTTTTTTTCTACCTGAATGAATGTCCGGCGGATCAGAATATTTTACTGTTTGAACAACCTTACATTATTTGCCTGAAATTTCGCTTCACCCCTCAGATTGGGATCCTGAAAAAGGGTAGGAAAGGGAATCGACCAACTTACGCACAGAAAGTTATATGTCCGACCAATAAAGAGTCAACACAAACGAGATGTCAATTCAGAGCTCGTTAAACCGGTAGTCGTCTGTTGCTCAGAATCCTGGACCGTAACCTGGACAGCAAATTTCAGAATGGGGTTTCCGAGACAAATTTTGGGACCTAGGAAGGGAACTGCTTTGAGCACTAGTGCTCAATCATTAAAGATTAGAAATAGACAGAGAGAATCTTTTTCAAGAATTTTGAACCTTTTGAAATGCAGTACCCATAATAATAATTTTAGCTAAGTAAGTACCTACTACTATAAAATTTGCTAATTTATTTCGTAAGGTTTAACATCTGTTTAATATAAGGCGAACAATCCTACATAATATACTCGTGGAAAACTAGCTGACCCGCGCGTCGAATTACGACCTAACCCAGAGTAAAAAAAAATTACTCCTGGTTTATGCAACGTTTGTTACATTTTAACCTTTTCTACTTGCAACTACCCTCCAAGGAGTGGTATTGAACTCATACTCCGCTTAAACCTTCCCGTACATTAGTATATCATATCACCAAAGTTTCATTGAAATACGTTCACTGGTATTTGAATCTATCGAGTACATACACACACCCTCACAAACATTCAGTTTTATAAACATATAGACTAGCTGATTCAGCTAAGGCTAACACCATATCCAGATCCCTCAGTTTTGCTTGTATGAGTAGGTCCTTCTCGTCTTCGAGACCCTTATGGGAGGAAGAACATCGCTGTCCTTGGCCAACTGTCATTCGGCATACTGTGTATATTAGTATAGATCAGAATGAGTATGTATTACAACGGTTACATTAAAATATCACATCTCGTTTATTACTAAACCGTCGACGGATACATATTTTACCCTCAATGTCAACGTTTATAAACTTCCATTTTGTCCCCAATACTCCACCAAGTCCCCAACACACTTATCCTTCCGCCATTATTAAAATTTTACTCCGAACGGAAAAAAAACCCGGTGGAACTTAATTATGTTTTCTTTTCTGCTTCTCGCATTTCCTTCTTCGTTCGTCTCTTTATAACTCACACTTTTTCTCTTCCTCCCGTTGGGAGAAAAAAAAATATGGCGATAGAGAAAATACGATATTTTATTTTAAATTTTTACCGGGCATCGAGCTCACTATCTTTTTTCTACCCATCACGCTGTGTCCCTTAAGCGGTAAGCAGAGAGAATGGATATCCACTCATTTCCATCCAAGCCCACTTCTTTCGCTTCTTCCACCGAATACCATTTTCTCATATAACCTCTCCTATTTCTCTTACTTCTGACCTGGCCTTCCTTGAGGACGGAATCGATATGTTCCGCCTTAGGTCTCTGCTTGCAACTTCCCTTTCACCCGTACAAATTATCTCTGTTATTTTATTTGAATCTTTTCTTTCAACACGACCAAACCATATTAACGTTTAAACTTTCATGTTTGTCACAACACTAACTTCCATACCATTTTCCTTCCTAATATTCTCCTTCCTTTCCATGTCCCATAGAGTCTTTCCACAATCCACATAGTACATATTCTTTTATATCCATAAAATCCCTTATTTCTTCAAGTTTGTTGATGGTTAAATAAAGTAAGTTACCAATGGTACCATTATCTAGCCTGTAGAAGAAAACGTTCTGAAAGATTTTCTGTTAATGAAACCGGTTAGCATTATTAAAAAATGGAGTGTTACGGTCTAAAAGATGAACTGTCAAAAATATAGAAAACTGAAAAAAAAAACGTGAAAAAGTTTGCTCGGCTTAAAATGTCCTATAAAAATCCTGAATCTTTTACTCTCAGTAAGAACTTGGCAAAAACGTGATCTTTCTAATACCTGCCGAATTTCAGAAAGAAATTAATGCTGAAAATACAGAAAATTGAGTTACATACAATAAGAATAAAGAAAGACATTTCAATGTCAGCTTAATTATAATATCCACTTAAATATTTTCAGAAGCTTGAATTTAAATTGGACATGAAAATAAAAATCATTTTGCCAAATTATTATTTATGTAGGTAGGTGCCTACTTATTCTTCTTTCAAAGAAACAGAATTTTAAGCATTTTATTACTGTATTGAAAAAATATATTACTGGAAATGGAATTACCTTCTGAAAAGTTTCTCTCCTCTAAGCCATGACGGATAAATTTATTAAGAGCCACCCAGACTGTACCTTCTCGCTTTTAATATAACAAATTTCATTTCTTCCTTAATAACTGTCTAATGAATGATGAGTTTGTGTATTCACCGTATATATATGTATTACTTACTCAAATCCACGTTCGCTCCCAATATGGAGCATGTAGACGCCACGACTTTCCTCCAAGCCTCTCTATCTTGCGCCAATTGCACAGCTTCATTCCAGCATAGTCCAGCCTCTTGCAAAACCGCAGTGAATGCCCGCTTGATTGTTTATTATGGCCTGCCTCGCCTTCTTGTCCCATCTGGAGTGTCGAAATAGCTTACACATTCAAACTGTTGATAGTTTCGGCCGAGGGTGCTTGGTAGTAGTTCATTGCCACCGATGTAAAAATAAATAACGAGTCTTCAGTTTGTGCTACTACGAATTATTTTATGAGGTTAAACATGTTTTCGGGAGCGACTGCTCCTTTCCTCAGACAGACGGGCAAAGACTCGATATATATTCAAGACTCTCGAGGCTATGCGGGGAATATGGTCAAGCCAGCGATCAATCTGCGATTTTGGATTGCTGAAGTGATTGGCTGTTGTGCTGTTCTGGCGCGAGACATAGTGGTACTTACCACTCAATCCCCAAAATCTGTTCTCAACACTAAGGATCAACACAACTGCTGTTGAGTCTTCGTCATATTCGTATTCGCATATGCTAACCCAAGATTCTGAGATTCTTTATAAATACAGAAGAGAATTCAACGAATTCAACAAACTGACATTTGACTTAAATTTTTCTAACCGACTCCCTATTAAAGTCCACTAACTAGCTACAATCGACTAATTTAACTAACCGACTCCCTATTATAGTCCACTAACTAGCTACAATTGACTAATTTAACTTACCCACTCCCTATTATACTCCACTAACTGTCTACAATCGACTAATTTAACTAACCGACTCCCTATTATAGTCTACTAACTGGCTACAATTGACTAATTTAACTAACTGACTCCATACAATCCACTTTTTTTGTTTTTTCTTCTCGATGTAACCTTTCAATTGTTCCCGAGGATTCCATATATTTATAATAATGTAAATGTCTTCCACTGCCGACAGTAAAATAATAAAACCGGGAAAGAGATGGTAGCTAGTAGATACCGAAGTACACAAGAATTTATGAACTAAGTAGGTATAAATGTTAAATTAAAAAAAAAATCCAAATATAATAAGTAATATTGAAAATTAGATTTTTCTTAGTATAACCGTCGATCAAATGTGGGTCTACTCCACTAGAAAAACATTACAGTTAGATTACAAATCCAAAACAATTTTACAACACCCTGTTATTCTATGTGTGAGATTCCTTCTTTTCTGAATTTCAGAGCAATATAGTGACTGTATGATAATGTCATCAATCCTGCTACGCTAGCTTAAAGTTCGAATCCTTAAAAATATATTATATACGTATAGCTTCTAAAATATCAATTCCGATACATTTCTCCCATTTTCTTTCACTCTTTGTATTTTATGTATAAGGGAGTTTCATCGGTTTCTTTAGGAAATTACCTACATTTTATCACAGTCAAGGTAATCACTTACCAATATGAAAAAAAAATCATTCCTTAATACGCAATCTTACGGATTTTTATTTCTTAAGTTTGATAAGGTTCTCAAATTAACTACCCTCCGTTCTTTTAGATGTTTTTTTTTTCGCAATTTACGCCCCAAGTTAAGACTAAAAACCGATTTCAAAATTTAAGATTTCTGGAAATACCTCAATCCAGTGAAGGTTTCTTTGTTTTTAATGTGACCATATTTAGAAACAACGCGCTTGAATGTCTACATATGGCAGTTCTACTTTGGCAATTAAAATGATATTCTACATCTGAATGAACTCTAAAAATGTGGCATGTCATCCTGCGGTTCAGTCGTCGACTTAAGAATTCCACTCCCGAGGTCTCCCATCTTCCTCTTTAACAACCAAGCTTTGCATGAATTTTTTTTACAAAAAGAGAACGGAATTTTTGTTAGAATCCAAAGATTAGAAAGTTACAAACGTAACTGACTAAATGAAACATGGTACCAACTCAAAATTGCTCCAATCACAGATTCTCTCGTATACTTGGCTATAATGTATGATTTAATCGGTCCAATCACTGTTTTTTAATCCACAGGTTCAACCTAGAAGGGTAATCACGAAAGGATTTTGTTGCGATCTAATTCAAATCTCAGCCCATTCTAATATTATTGAATTTTATCAAAATATTGTTAAGAACTTCGCTTCTGGCAAATGACCATAAAAAGACAAGTTTTTTAATGGTTAGTTTAATGATTATTTGAGTAGCTTTTGAAAAATGCGGTACTTTTTTATAAGCACTCTAAAGTATTCAGAACTGTCAAGCAATTCAAAACCGATATAGGATTCGGAACGGGCTAAGATTTGAATTAGATCGCAACTTGATCGTATTTAGACCTTTTCATCAACGTGAATATCGCGACAAAGATGAAATTAAAGATGTGTAATGAATACCAAATTTCTAATCTGATATGCAATTTTGGGAGATGGTAACCCTGCACGCCATAGATCGGGATAGATTAATACCGACAAGAAATTCCCTTCCACCTGTACACCTATCTCGTTAAAGCATCTTCCACCTGTATTGATTTTCTAAACTAAATTTGATATCTCTCTGCCTAAGTAGCTTTCCAATACATCCCAGCTTCCGTTGATAAGTAAATAAGCGAGCTCTTCGCAGGTAGGCATGTAAATGTCAAATCAAATTAGCTTCCATCGAGCACGTAATACAGATCTAATGACGTAAATTAATATTATTTGTGTCTTTCAA
The DNA here is from genome assembly GCA_963576905.1 of Mystacides longicornis. Taxonomy (NCBI): domain Eukaryota; kingdom Metazoa; phylum Arthropoda; class Insecta; order Trichoptera; family Leptoceridae; genus Mystacides; species Mystacides longicornis. The sequence goes on from OY756437.1 coordinate 24,895,407, forward strand.
GAGGGAGTCGTTATTTTAAGGATGAAATGTCGACGTTACAACATCGTTCCTCATAATAAATCACCTTTCAAGGCTAATTAAGTGATAAGTCCAATTTAAAAAAAAATGCTCCTGATATAGGCAACCTCAACAACTTGCAACTCCTATTTTTATGCAAACTTGATGTCAAACAGTATTTTGTAAATGCAGTTAAACTGATTTTCTGTACGTCTAAAAAACTGCTCTTATAATTTCTTTTTCTGGGTGACACACGATTTAAGAATATATTTTCCTTTGATAATAATCGTCTGGGATTAGCTAAATAATATCCAATATTTTTGACAGGAGATAATTCATTGTATTCTCTCACATTAGTAAGGTAATTAGGTAAACCAACCGTCACATGGTTGACGATCAACAATAGGGACCTCAAGGAAAGTGAAGTGGTATCAAAGCTGGCGCTTAACGTAGCTAATTCTTAGGAAAAAGGACAAAGATAGCCTTCTACAAATAATGGGACAAAGAAGAATATCGCAATTTGACGACACAATTAATTGCTTGTAAGAGATTTTTTTATGAAAATTAGTCCTAGAAACGAAATATGTCATGATTAAATTTTTAAATACAGAAATAATCTTAATAAATTTAGATCATATTATTTTAATCATAATAAAAAAGCCCCTATTTTTGAAAGCCAACTTTATCAAAATTAAAACCTCGTTTTTTCAAAGAGGCTTCGATGATTTTTCAACAACCCCGTGTCACTTTCTAAGCTAAGAATAAAACCCAAAATGCCGACTCTTTCAAAATAGAAGAGTTAGATTAAGTGTATTAAATTTTTATGGTCAAGGGTAAGAGTCCGACACTTACACGAAGAGGAGAAGAGACATTAAGTCTTACATCCTCATCTTAAGGAGGGGTAAAAAATCTTAAATAGAAAAAGCACTAAGCAGACAAAATAACAATAAAAAGGAGCTTGAAATGGTTTAAAGAATAATAACCCTTCCTAGACGTTTTCTATAGAGACGACAAGGGTGTCTTAAAAAGCGTTACTTGTCAACGTAAAATGGATCTAATTTTCCGCTTTACTACGGTTGATTGTCGTTTGTAGGGTGTTATTAATATTTATACAGAGGATTACGCTTCACCCGGTGCATTAAAAACCATTATTGTGTAAGTTTGCGTTTTTTTTTTCTTTTGTCTATTCAACTTCGAATAAAACAATGCAATTTTCATCTGTTTTTTTTATTAAAGTACAATACAATTGTATTTCGAAACATTATCTAACTTCTGTTCGTTTTTAAAAATTCTTCAACATCCCTGTATGTATGTTAAAAGGTGCATGTTCGTTTAATCTTCAATCAACACCATCTGAAAAAATAATAATATTCATCATCATCAGCCCTCCTCAGTCCAGTATTGGACATAGGCCTCCCTAGTCATCTTGTGCCACTGGTGTCCAGTCACCTTTATTATATCGTCGGACCATCGCATTTGTGGCCTCCCTGGGTTTCTGCTACCCGTTCCCGGTCTCCACTCCAGGGTTCTTTTGGTCCACCGATCGTCTGTTGTTCTGACCACGTGTCCAGCCCAGCTCCATTTCAGTGATGCAATTTTTTGGACCACGTCTGTCACCTTTGTTCTGTCTCTAACCCACTCGTAGCGTTTTCTGTCTCGCTGATACCAAGCACCCTTCTATCCATTGCTCTTTGGGTTATGCGGAGCTTTTGCATGGTTCTTTTTGTGAAGGTGGTACCACCCCTTAGCGCTACCACATTCACAAAAGAAAAAATAATGTTCGGCTCTTTTAACAAACAAACAAACAAACAAGTAGTACAGTATTGTGTTACCTCATTTATTAGTGGTAAGTAAAGTAAGTAACAAATATTTATCCGCATTACTTAAGTTAATATCCCATGAATGGCCCTTAAAATCGAAAAAAATGTAGTAAGTACAATATAACTATGTATAAATCTTATAAAAAATGGGAAGTTATTATGCGTGGTCATCGCATCACGCCTAAACGGTGATATAAAATGACCGTTCCTTTGGTAACGCGTCACCCTGTATATTGTTGTATGGATGAGTTCGGGCTTGGATTCTACGCTGCTTCGTTTGCTCGAAGCGAAGCGCAATTTTCTCAGAGGTTAATTGAATTTTTCGAGAATTTTCTTCCATTTTAGAACGGATAATATAATGAAGTTATATATTATATAATTACACCGCTTTCTTCCGCCTAACAATGTTTACTATACGATGTTGCAAGCTGCGAAACAAAATTATCTCGCTATAAGATTTTCACCGGTGCAGAGTCTTAATAAGCAAACGGATAGATTGGCGTTAGTGCGACCTATAAACTTTTATTAAAAATGACAACAAATGCTTGACGGAAACATGGCTGAACTGCGCGGGATGAATAATTATGCAATCAATTTTAAGTGGCAATCACATTCAAATATTTTTTTGCATGAATACCTCGTAAGTACGAAGTCACCTATTGGAAAAAATATTCTTAAAATTAAAATTTTTTATGACTATTGATTTGTTAAGCCCAAAATCACTCGAACTCGGGTGAAATTAAAAAATAATATATTAATTATTTGTTAAATTTTATTTTAAAATAAAGAGTAGTTTTTCATGAATATACAACCCTCTTGCCTGTAATAAAAATTTCCTTTTTTCATATTTTTTAGATTCATTTTTTCTTTCTCACACTCTCGTTTCCCCCCTCGCTTCTCCACGGCTCCTTATCTCTCCGAGAGACAAGATTTGCATAAGATAATCATCTTCTCATCTCCTGGTAGTCTGATTCATTTTCGAGAGATGCCAAGACGAGCGTCGACTTTTTTATATAACGATAACAACGCTTTTTTGTGTTATAGAAGTTGCATACTTTTTGGAGTTAGACTGTCAAATTGAGAAGTTGACAAACATTTATTTTAATATCCTATATACAGGGTGTCACAGAAAGTATAACCAAGTGAACACCTTTCGGGCTATCTATGTAGATCAATATAATATGTCGTGCCTTTTTTATAGTTTTTTAATTTAAGAGGTACGTACAAATTTGTTTTTTTTTTCTGAAATAACTGTCAAAATAAGGCAGATACACAAAACAGTTTAGGGTCTATCTGATACCATCGTGCCAACAAAATAATATGTTGAATCTCAAAATAAGGTACAATAATTGTTTGAAATATTTGAAAAAACTTAATAAATGATCACAATTTTTTTCCTAACCATTATTAAAGACTGGACTTTTTTTTATCTATCCTATAAATTTAACTAACCTTTCTCCACGTCATTATACTTTAAAATGTTTCAAAGTAAAATGAGCAATAGAAATTTCGATTATTATACATACAAAATTTAAGCATATTTTTTTATATAAATTAAAGTGCAGAAATTGAAAAAAAAAGATGATTGTAATTTGATGAAAAATTGTAAACGAAAAAGTGAACAAAAAGAGAAGAGTAAAGTTTGATTACTATGTTGTGAGGTTATGTCATTTGACATTAGTTATTTTTTCGTTTGTTTTTTTGACTATCCACTTTTTATTTCCCGTGATGTTTCAGAAAGAAAGCGGATATTTTGGAAAAAAAAATATCGTTCGAAAAATATGTTCAACGAAGTTTGACGGGTCAGCTAGTAGAAAGATACAAAAAAAACTTATGCTAATATGTACTTCTTCAATTATTCTCGGCTTTTTACAGGCGTTGTCTAGTTGGGGGAGACGTTGTATTCTCTAATATAAATGAAAGTCGGGTTAGTGCGAACACTTATAACTCGAGATCGGCTGAATAGATTCTTCCGATGTTTGATTTATTGGATTCTTCTCCGCTCCGGATAACAGAATAACTAATAAAAAGTTGAATAAATGGATAAGAAATTATATAAAATAAATATTAAAGTTAGTATGGATCGGATTTTCTAACCGGTACTGCCACCGCCATCTGTTGGGGAAATAGGGAGATGTCTTGTAGATTGGTATTTTGGTAGAAAGATTCTATAGATCAATGCTTTCCCTGTGTTTCCACAGATGGCGGTAATGTTACCGACATTGTAATTGTATATTACAACCACATAACTTTTGATTGTTCACAATGAGTAGTCGCGTAGGTATGTTAGCTATGTTATGTTACCCATAATATTTTATTGACTTTAAGGCGCGACGAAGTTCGATGGGTCAGCTAGTTCCTATATTGTATTTTGAAAATTAAACGATCTGATACCAAATGAACACTTTTATTCGACATTATGTCAATGTTGAATATAGACATAATTTCACCGACTATTTTGCGATATTTACTAAGATAATTTGCATAATTTAAATCCAAAATGTTAAATGCGTTATTTACCGTGGATCAGAGAATAATTTGAAGCGAATTAATCACCGTTTCGTATCAATTATAATCTAATAAAGTGATTATTTACGCAAACTGCAGGATCATTAAAATGACGCGTCTAAAGCACACAAAATGGAGGCTGTATTCAAAATGGCGACACATCATTATTACCTTCGAACCATTGAGTGCAAATATTATTAGAGACCTTTTATTGATGCGCAAAACCGAAAACCGGTTCCATATGCAGTAGTCACGTGACTGAAGATGTATTATTATAAATAATTCATTTTCATTGGACACAAAACTAAACCCCATACTGAAATGAACTAATTCCTTAAATATTTAAAATAAAAAGCCGAATTTTACAAACCGCTACCGACAAACGGCACAATTTGTATGAGTTTAACAACAGTCAGCTGGTACTTGTTGGAACCTTGCACAATAGTAGGTACATTATCCCTCTAGTATTATTTTCTTCTCAAAGCTTCGAACAAAAGAACGTCACCAAATGGAAGCTATTCAAAATAATGACGTTCGATTATTAGTTCTGTAAAACATCGCTATGGCGCTAGTTATCGTTTAAAATTTTAAACATCGAACGTTGCGGTCTTCCTTAACGCAATCCTTCACACATCTACGTTTTTCGGCACCATAATAAGAATCACTTAAAATATTTTTGTCTCTCTTTTATCTTCCGTTATGATGTAAAGATAACAGTGGCGCAATATTGTGATTTAAACACAAAAGCACGCCTCATTTTGCGGCCATAAGGACGTCTTAATGAGGCGCGCCTTCTTCCTTGATTTCGTCACTTGACAAAAATATTCCTCCAAAAAAATATGTGCTAATCTGTAATTTTATGAGCATTTTTATTTCTCAATAACATATATTTTTTAAGGTTGTATTTTTTTTAATTACACACTTATTTTGACGTAAACTGTTAAGGTTGTATAATTTGATAACAACACACAAAAAAGGTTGAGTTTCCCTGAAATTACAGTTCGATATATACTACTCAAGATAGATAAACTTGAGAAATTTTCCTGAAATAAAATAGCTCTTTTCAAACAAATTAAATTGTATGTTGAAACAATTTATTCGCGTTTTCAAGGATGATTGCTTCCAATAGATACACAATTAAACAAACGTCATCAATTTCAGTGGTTCTTAACATTTTTTTACTAGACCTTTAAAAGTCTGCTTCTTGATACCTTAAATTACAAAAGAATTTTTTTTGATAATAATTGATTTACATTTTAAATATCGATTACTTTTAAATATTGAAAATATTCTGCATAATTATTGTCTTTGCCGTTTTGCCTTGTACAGTATTGTAGCAAACAATGTGAACATCGAGAAATTAATCATAATATTATTATGATTTCAACATTGCTAACTAAAGCGGTTTTGATAGTTCTGATGTTTTTTAACACACCACAGCTTGTCATTTTGTGTAAAAATCATTGACTGTTTGCTTGAAAAAAGACGACACCATATTTTCAATACCTTTCAAATGTTGTGTAATACATACTTAAATTAGTGAATACCAGCAAACGATTTTTTATATCGAGTTCACTCATTTTAGGAAAGTAACTTGTATAAATATCACTATGATAAATTTACAAACCGTGTTTATCTCTAAATATAAAAAAAAAACAGTCCTGTATTCCGTTGCATGCAACTTTACATTGGTTGCGTTACCGCGCGTGTTCAAATGACCCTTTAATTCTTTTTTGTTGAGTATTATACTTATTTATTGCGTTTTAAATGTCAATTTAATTCAAATTTGATTTGTAATGACGTTAACAGTAGCTCTCAGTTTGATGCTATTGACAGAATGCGGATGGAAGATATATGGTTTACAAAAGATGCATCGGTCAGAAGTAGGTACGTTGATTAAAAGTAATCAATTTACAATTTCAGAAATTTGAACTAATATTCATAGTTCGAACCATAGGATAACGTCTGTCGGGAAAGCTAGTAGTACATTTATAACACTTTATTTTTTGAACAATTATTGTCATTTAAATAATATAAATCTGTGTTCGCTCACAATAAGTGGCACAATACTGTACTATGTCTTATCACTTAGAATGGCCACCATAAATCACATACCGCTCACGTGGATCCTAATACTGCCGCACCGCTCTGACGTTTCGCCGAAATGTATTTTTAATAACGATACTCCCTCTCTAACCAACCAACGTGACCCGCACGTGTTCCTTCTCTTTCCACCACGTGTGTGTCAGAGTACTTTAACATAGGGTGACCAAAGGATAGGCAAAAAAAACTATTTTTACCGGATGATAATTGAATTAATGTTGGGATGCCACTATGTATACAAACATACATTCTCCGCAAGGTACCTGGCACACTGCAAGCTTTCCCGGAGGAGACCAATCCGCAGCAAACCCGGCCCGCGCGAAAACGACCCCCCAGCTCGATCGAACCAATCAAACAAAAAAGCCGGCCACGCACAAATCAAGCCCGCCGCGAATCACCCTCAAACCAACCCGCAATGCGGGGGGCCTAAGCCTCACTCGGGAGCATAGGGAGGCATCAAGAGCTCTCTATTGCGCTCGAAGGCATCCGAGGCTCGTTGTGCCTTTTCTAACCAGTTGAGATATAAGGACATGAGGTGGTCAACTACACGGTCCCGATATGATTTTTCCATTTCCTGCCTCTTACAGGATGCTCGAAAAACTAGAAAAAAGAGCAGAGGTGCTATTCTTAGCCGACAACCCCACGGCCAATATGTATAGAATTAATAAACATATGTGTATTAATAAGTTTTTTTTTAATTTTTAAATGAATCTGTGCTAACTCAAAATGAACCCAAATACAGTATTTGACTATTTCATGGATAGCTACTCAAAGCTTGTGTCGTGAAAGAAAAAGATTTTCTTACACCTGGGATTGAACCCACGACCTCCGGTACGAAACAGTACGAAAACCGACGTCGTAACCGCTAAACTACAAACCACTTCATTTATTTTATTGAATGTTACATAAAGTCATTCTACAAATTGAATCAACAAAAAGAAATGAACAACGAATAAACACCGGGAGAGTTCCGTCAGTTACTGAACAAATTATTTCTCATTAAATTTTTTGTATTATTCCTATTTCTGTGGATGACCGAGAATGACGTGGATCGAATACATCGATTCCGTCCTCAAGGAAGGCTAGGTCAGAAGTAAGCGAAATAGGAGAGGTTAGATGAGAAATGTTGTGTCGATGGAAGAAAAGAAAGAAGTGTGCTTATATAAAAAAGAGTGGAGGTCCATCTGGTTACCCCCTAATGGGACACGACGTGATGGGATAAAATCTTCTTCTGACACAGCAAAAAATATAAACAAAATTGGTCTTGTGTGAGAAGTGTAATGCTGGTGGAAGAAGGGAAAGAAGTGTTTTGGGATGGAAAAGGTCCGTTCTCTCTTCCTGCTTTTTAAGCGATACGGCGTGATGAGTAAAACTAAGCTTTTCCTAGCTACGTGAACATTTGGTCACCCTAAATGTGAGTATAGGTTTGGCTAGTTTAGGCAGACATACACACTCCGTTTTTCAGCTCCGTGTCATACCGGAGGGTTATTCAATAAAAAAAATTGTTAGTAAAATTAATGATGCATACATCGTCCCGTTTCCAAAGAAAAGGTTCCCCAACTACTAAATTTGAGTTAAGTAAACTTTTTCAAAGGAAATAAAAACGATTCCTTTTTCCCCTGACGTTTACGAATGATTTTTTTGCAGGCATAAAACATTTTTACGTAAGTAGGTATATAATATTATGGAGGAAATCGGATCCCATTAAATATTATAATTTGATGTTATGGGTCATGTTCAAAAATATACTAGTATTCACCCAGAGGTCGAAATTCGACCATACCTAACTAAGTAGGTAATATTTAGATTTTATACTAGATGTATTTCACAATTTTCTTTCAAAAACAATGACATTGATACGTCAAATTTGAAATGTTGATAATATGAACAAAGTTTGTTCTATTATTATTAGACAAGACGAAAAATATTTATCTATTCTCAATTTGACCACAGATAAACAAAATAATATATAATGCGTCTGTGTCAATGTCAAATATTCTTCTTATTCTTCATTTTGGCTTATCACCCCTAAGTGGGGTATTCCTGCCATAATCACATAAGTAATCCTACAATCTCAAAATGTTATTAGTATTAGGTTTACAAAATTGATCGAAGTGTGTGTGAGTATCAAATACATAACATTTAAATAGTTTTTGTAATTTTTTTATGGATTTCATGTATTTTATGCATAATTAAAAAAAATATTAACATTGGCCACTCATTCTCTATATAAACTTTAGGTAAGTGTGTTAAAAATTTCATACTCCTCCGTCCGTGAACTTTTCGTTAAAAGGTGTATAAAGTTTTTGATTCAAGTATTTACATACAGAAAATAATAATATGTACTGTGAGTTTTTGTCATCATGTGACGATATTCGTCGCTTTTTTTCACAATTTTAGTGAACAATATTGCGTTAATGAGGAATTCAATTTATCGATACGTTGGTAAGCAAATTTGTATGAATTAATTATGTGTGCCTTTTGATTTCCGATTCAACACGTAAATAAATTATGGCTGTGGGTGGATTGTTACCTACACAAATATTGTGAGAATTTATTGTACAGAACTCATCTATTCAAATAATTCACATTTATTCCTCCGGGGTGTTATATCGTGTGTATGCACCCGCATCAAACAACAGTTCTCATACAAGGGCACTGCCTTGTGGGATTTCTCGTTTATGCATACGCCATTACATAGACGACGCGACGCCAGAATGTCTCGCAGTGTCGGACGACCCAGTAGACATAATTCGATCATTTGAGATGGTTGGTAGTTCAGTGGTATCAATCGCCGGCTTTCATACATTGGAGGTCGAAGGTTCGAATCCCGGCCGTGCCGACCATCTCCGCTTTCACGACACAACCCTTTGGTTAGTTTGAAAGATGTCAAAAGTGTATTTGTGTTCACTTCGGGTGAGCACAGATTCATTTTATATATGAAAAAAAAACTGGCTATATAGTAAACCATTCGTACTTATTTTTTTCTTGCATGAAATGTCGTACGTTATGCTAAATGTCGTAACATTAAAGAACCGTTTTTAATAGTGGCATTTGGCAGTTATCCCTGTGAGGCATTAAGACAGCGATGATGTGAACAATGTTAATATAATATCTCGCCCATAGCGATACACTCGACGGTCATTTATCAACGTGGATCAACAAAGGGTATCCAGTTAAAGCGCACACCCATACACGGGCTTGTATCCTTTTTATTACAATGTGTCATAGCGTATGCTTAGCTTTAATTCTCCTGCTGTGACGTCACTTCTTAAGGCTTTAAGCCTTTCTGGAATACATACCCCGCCATTTGTGCCTTTAAAGATACGTGGGAGGCAAATAATTAGGATTATAATAAATTTACGACAGTGAGAATGTTAAAATGTAAACTACTAAACTATGCTTATCTCTTTCACTGCCGGCAGTAAAATAATGAAAGCTTGAAAGAGATAGTGTAATCTTTACGTTTAGTGTCAATTAGCGTAGGCTGGATACCGAAGTAAGTAAGACGCCACTGAAATAAAATATATGAACTAAGGTTGGGTTTCTCGATCGTTAGTAATAGCAAAGTAATAGCAATATTTTTGTCATTGAAAAATATCATTTTATCATAATTTTGCTTGATGAATAACTGTTTTTAAGCATTGTGGTGTTGGTACGCATGTTATTAATCAATTATCATTTATTTTGATATTCCTGACGATTGAGTAACGCCTGATAGTAAAGTATTGTGCTAATAATTTACTATTACTCGCGGCGCCGGCGTCGAAAAACCCACCCCTAGTCAAAATCAAAATTACACACCAATATTGGTGTGTAATTTTGAAAATTAAATATTTATTTGTATAACGTCCGTTCTTTAAGGGATCTACATTTCTAGAAAACCAGAACTTAAGTGCCTTAAAAAAAAACCTTCAGATGATTAATGTTTCAAGGCAGGATCTTTTCATCCTCAATTCCTTGTAAAAATTAAAGGACTATTGGCTGTCCTTTGAGAATGTAACAGGAAATTCATTTGCGAGATAACTGATTTGAAAGTAATTGATAACACCAATATTGGAGGTATTTTACTTTCCGGTTTTAACTACATAATGAAAAGTAAAAATTAAATTAAAAAAAAAAACGATTTTTGATACTTGACGAATTAAATTCGTTTTTCTATATAATATGGTGTCTTATTAAAACGGATTTTGTAAATGAATCTGGTCTTCCCCGAAAGTGAATTATACAAATACACTTTTGACATCTTTGACACAGGTTAGTACGAACACTTATAACTCGAGAACGGCTGAACAGATTATTATTATGCTTGGTTTATTGGATTCCTCTCCGCTCTGGATAACAGAATAATTATTAAAAAATGGAAGAAAGATAGCAAATAATACAAAATATAAAAAAGAAAACACTTAAAAAAATAAAAGAGTATATAAACTTTGTAATTCCACTTTGATTTCAACAAAAATCGTTAAAACGTTTTAATCATTGTTTAAGTGCTTTTAAAATGGCGTTCAACAACGTTTAAAACAAAATATAATATTAATCTTTGTATGGAACGGATTTACTTATTTATAGCAACACCTTCGGTGAAAAATTTCATACCAACTTAATTTTTATTATTTACTATTGAGTTTCAAAGCATTCGTACCTTTGCAGATTTCTTTCAAGCTTTCACAAATAATAGTTTGACGTTCAAAAATATTTTAAACGTAATTTTTATAAGGACTTCAGGACAAAGTCTGTCGGGAAAGCTAGTCTTATCTTATCTTATATTTAAAAATGGAGAGCTATTTCCCGATGGCATCGCATCACGCCTAAACGGCTGGACCGATTTCGCTAATTCTTTTTTTGTCGTGTAGGTTTTCATCAGGAGAATGTCGTTTTAGAAGAAAAAAATTAAGAATTATGCATGGAAAATAAGAAAATTAAAGAAAACTCTACGTAGACAACCTTATTAGTACTTTTTACCTTATAATTTTTATTCCGATTTTGAAATTTTGACAGAAATTGTCAATTGGTGCGATTGACAGAATGCGGATGGAATATACATGGTTTAAAACGCATCGTTCGGAATCCAATCCAAATCCAAACTCCCTTAAGACCCCACTTAGGGGCATAGGGAGGCAACAAGAGCTCTCCGTTGCGCTCGATCTTGCGCAACGTTAATGACCTCCTCCCACACCATGTCCAGATTCCTCAGCTCTGCTTCGAAGGAGCGGAACACAGTATGAGAGGGTCTTCCTCGTCCTCGGGACCCTGATGGAAGGAAGAACAGCGTTCGGAAATGGTCGTAAGCCCATAGTGGTTTGTTCCATTTAAAAATCGAACATTAGTTCTGTTATGAATTGTTAGAGTCATAAGTTGTAATTTTTTCTGTACGATGATGTTTCATTTCTCCTCCGGTCACCCTTGTTTACCGGAAATATGTAATATGATTTATTTCCCGTATTCCCTTGACAGTTGCCCTAAATTAAAAATAACTGAAACAGCGTTTAATTTTAATTCCGCAACATTGTATCTGGTGTTTTTAATAATCATTATCAATCTCGGTAGTCTTGTGGCATAGGCGATCAAGAAGTCTAGGGTTCGATGCCCGTTCGGGTCACAATTTTTCTAATTTCTACACAGGGTTGGCCTGTCTCAGGTTGTACGAGGCTTTTTGACTATAAAAATCACCTCTTGTAGTAAGTTCCGCCGGCTATGCCAACACTTTTGTATGTGTTGATTTTTTGTGGCGTGTATTTATCAAAAAGAGAGGTCTGTTTTCTTTGCCTACCCTTAAGAAAAACTTGGCTGATTCATAGTGCTCATAGCTGAATTTCATAAATGGTTGATAGAGTGTATATTTTCATTTTAAAATATGCCTAGTAAGGTCTAAAACCTCTCTTATTCTCAATAATTTCCAACTTTTATCTACTTGTTGTATACATGGGATTTCGACATGTTCAACATGTCAGAATTCTCACGATTAGAAGTTTTGGAGACTTAAACATTACCACCTAATGGCGAACGTTTGTAACGTAAAGTGATCACACTAAGCCAGCCTTCGAATTAACAGTAGAAGACGGTAGTAGGCCCGTAGTGGTAGGTTCCATTTAAAAATCAAACATCAGTAATGAATTGTTATAGTCTTTCGTTGTTACATATTCTTAAACCTTTGTCTGACAGCCTCGCAAATTGACACTTTTACCTTGTGGCCATTTAAAGACATTTTACAATATCCGACCACTGTTTATTATTTTTTTCCCCAAAAATGATGGTATTTTTCCCATTTTGGGGTTTAAAATAAATACCCACAAAGGGGTGCGAAGGGGTGATAAAATAACAAAATGTCAAACGGTGGTGTTTTTGTAACCGAAGTACAAAAGAAAACACAATTTTGATTGTGCCCCTAAGATCAAAAGGACCACAGATTATTGTTGTACTAGCTGTTCCCGCTTCCTTAAAAAACATTTCAATCAATTCATATTTTTAATCTCGTGAACGTGAATCATAATTATAGAAACACATGGAAAAATTCAAACGTCGTCTTGTTTTTCTTCGTAATGAATTTACAAATATTGTCGTAATGTGATTTTAAAACAGCCAAAAGCCTTCTCAAATGCTATAAGATTTTTTCTAAAACCGATGGATGATTTCTGAGAATACAGCGTTCAAACCTTAGAGAAATAATGTGCTACTGCGCATGGTCCCAACAAGTACCACGTGAATGCTGTTAAACTCATACAATCTGTGACGTTTACGGTAGTAGCTTGTGATACATGATTTATTTTTTATTTTTAACTAGCTAATACCCGTCTTGCTTTACGTTTTTAATTCCGAATGTCAAGCTTGATTGGTAGGTAATTAAACAGGTTCTATTGTTCTAGTCTAGCTTCCCATTGCTTAACTGACCTCTATAACTGACATAAGCACAGAAAAAGAAGAATTACACTTTCACAATTCATAAAAAGAGAGAAGAATGACAGTTTTAATGTTTATAAAAAAGAAAGAAGAAAAATTATAGTCTGCCACATACCTAGGTACATGGAAAAAACTGCATGTATCATAATATGTTACATCTTACACTTGATTCAATTCCACTGCTCAATAGAAGGGTAAAAAATTCCTTTAATAGTAATATAATACAAACCTACCTAAATAATATGAAAGTTTTACTCTCAATATGGTTTGAGTCTTGACTACATTCCCTACAACCTCTATGTGTGGAATGGTACAAATTTTATGCGATTGGCTAATGATAAAGGCAGCTGTTTTACCGACCTCAAACGTTAGTCGAAAAGTAATCTGAAAATGTACTTTCATTTTAATGTTGATAAAATGTGTTTTATATGGTTTGAATTACATTTATTTTTACTTCAAAACAACCTTGAATCTTTTAAATACATTTTTATTCTCTCAAACTTTGGTTCCATGCAACATTTACATGAGTAATTTTGTTTTCAAAAGATGGCCATCTGTGTTTACGCAGATTTTACTATGAAAATTTTGTAATTTTAGAAATTTATTAATCACATTAAATATATATGAGAAATTGTAAAAATTTGTATCTATGATTACCATAAATTTCTTTTCCATGTCTGGATACATCAAACTCAAAATAATCGCCACAAATTGTTGAAGAGTTTTGCATCTAACTTGACATCAATGGTTGATGTGTTATAACTTCAAGATGCAAGTAACAACATCTGGTAGATTATTACTGAGCGAATAAAAATCAACTTGATTATGCAAATAAACTCACCTACATAGATTAACAATACTCTCTATTTTGGTGGTTCAACTTATAAATCTGCAATCCCCAGACTCGTCACAGGAAATTGAAGAATTAATTGCCCATAGTAGGATTCGAAACCTACCGAGATGCTCACTTGACGTCAATAGATGTTGTATTATTATTATGTGATAAATTAGGTGAAAAATTCTATGGCAATTAGGCAAAACTATTTAATGTCATTTTGAGAAAGGCATTGGAATCAAAACAAAACTACACCACTACAATATAATTTAAAAAAATATGTGAAGTTACCTATAAGGAAATTTTCAATGAATCAATGCAGGTATATCAATATCCAATTTAGGTATTTCTTCTTCTCCTTATTGATAAATGCCATTATCTATTAAAATTAAACAAAATTTGAACCAAAATGTACATAGGAAACAAATTCAAATTTAAGTTATTGGCTTCTGAAAAATGTCAAGTTTTTCAAGGTAGAACCATTTTAGTAGTAGTATTATTTTTATGAGTATGAATGAATGAATGAAAGAATTTTTATTTATTTTTTGTCCAATCATTATTTAATTCATAAAACATAAAATCAACAATTGAAAAGCTATATAAAAAAAATAAAATATGTATAATCTCAAAGTTTTATTGTTAAATCAGCAGAGTAAAAAAAATATTCTCCCAAACAAATGGAAACCAGAAAAGATATTCCGACCCACCGTTATAAAAAAAACTATTAGTTATTCACTTCTTAACCCAAAAGTATTAGGTATATCATTTTTATTCCATAACCGAAATAAAAAAATTAAAGTTTAATTAAATCTGATGCTAGAACACAGAAATCCATACAATAACCTAGAATCCCGACTCGCGTTCAAAAGTGAAGCCTAAATATTGCAACTTTTGACAGTTTGGTTCCCAAAAGAATGTGGTACAGCGTATATTTATTCAGTAGTTTTCTCGTGTTTTTTACAATAAAACATATTTTTACATTGAAATAAGTGAAATTAGATCATTTTTAAGTTTCTTTATAAATGTACTGTCAAAATTGCTGGCCAAATCGGCTTCACTTTTTTACTACGAAGAATATATGAAAATCTATGTGCTAGAAACACACTATTGTGTCAGCTTGTGTTGTGTCGAGCCAGAAGCATTATCATTTTTATATTTATTTATTTTCTGTCAAAATTAAGCATTGCTCACCATTACAGAGTAATCCTTTGCGGTAATAGTGGTTAATAATATGGTTTAAGATACATTTAGGCTCTATATGAAGCTGATATGCTTCTAACGGGTTGAGAACTTATTTATAGTGATATGTGGTAAAATTGATAAAATCGCTGGCATCCGCAAGACACTGTTATTGATTATGGTCAATCTTCTTTACATCCCATAAGCAGCCATTGAATATTTTTTCAATATAATTGTTTCCCTTCTCAAATGGGAAATTTAAATGAGCTCTCTAACATGGATCTGCAATATAAAGTTTCTGATTTTAAAATACACATAAAGAAATCCAAGAAACATAATTAATGAAATTCTTACATAGGTAGCTTACCATTTTGGTATATTTACAATATTATTATATTGTCTTGCAAAAATTAAACCTTTGAATTTCTTTGTTAGAAATGCACTTTTATCAATCAATTTGATCCTTAGAAGTATGTACTTAATTGCTATGTCAAAAAGGTGGGATGAAAGCAATTAGTCTCGTTGAAAACACGTTTGCCTCAGGAACCTGAAAAAAATATCAACAAAATAAATTAATTTTGTGATTTCGGTAACACACTAATTCCCGCCTTATAACATTATAACCTTATAATTGTTTTAGCAACGCATAAATGTTTTAAGTTACGGCATAGGCTTACAGATATTTTAATCAATTTGACTTACCAGTTTTATTTTCATTAAACTCAATTGAAAATAAGGTAATTATATTTTTCATAATCGACGATATCAATCCGAACCTTTTGTTTGACAACAAAATATGACGTATAGTGAAGTATTAACCATCCATGGATAACCAAAGATAATAATATAATTCAACACAGTTAGGTACTATTAAATTATTTTATGATGTATATTTTTGATTTACTTATATAATGGTCTCTTAAAATATTTAGACTTATTAAAAAAAAAAATTTTCACACAAAAAACCACTTTAAATGTGAAGAAGAATTATTAAAAAAATCATTCTTATTTTGTTTTCATATTATGAAGCTAAGACAAAAAATTACATATTAAAAAGTTCGTCTATGGTAACCTACTGTCAATTATTGTTATTCTGACAGCCAAACAAAAACAACAGGAATTCTATTTTCAAAAATTTTGTAAGTTTTTTAATATATTGAAATATTTTTGTAAGTAGGTACCTAAGCTATATTTAATTATTAAGATTTTTACCTATCATAAAGTTTTTAGTTGTGAATTGTAAAAATATGGGTATATAAAATATGATACTTTGAAATTGCTGTCCCTCCTGTAACTAAACTTTAGACAGATTTTGATGTTTGTTTTGTAATATTGTTTTCTAGGCATGGAGTTGCAGTCTATCTGAAATAATAATACCTGATACATTATGCAGTCTAAATGGATTTAATGAAGATCTTAAAAAGGTATAAAAGCTACACTTTTAAACAAATAATACTATGAAAGATTCCAAATGAAGGTTTTATGCAGAGCATATCATATCAAATATGTATCTAGCAGTTGATTGTTTTATTCTAATTTGAAGTTCATAAGTAGTTTGATATACTTTCTAAATCCTTAATATTGATTCTAATCAAATTCTCATAACATGTATTTTTAAAACAAATCCCTGAAAAAGCAAAATTTTCTAATGTCGTCTTATATATTTGCAACCATGGCCATGTAATCACTGTATTTTGCTTTCATATATTAATAGAATTGGTTTTTTTTAGGTCAGAACACTCAGAACCTTGCAGGGATTTTGGATATATCAAGAAATATTTACCGAATGCTTCAACATACAACATGCTGTGTTTTTTAAAATATTACCCACCTTGTTTTGTGATGAATATAACATTAAATAAAATAAATTAAAGGTAAGAGAACATAAGTTTGCATTTATCTACATAAGAAATTTGCGTTCGATACAGTTTTGTGAATACATATTGTGGATAAATCAAGTGAATTTTACTTTACCAAAATACCTACATATCTGATTCTTTTCCAAAATAAACAGGAAGTATTACTTAATTATTATGATGTGTGTAAAACCAAATATATTTTTTGACTATAAACATACACACATACCTGACAAATCCATTATAATCTTGTAAAATAGGAACGTCATCCCTTCCTGTCAGATTGGCTTTCTTTCAACGTTCTGTTTTACCGACCAAATCTACTAAAGAATATTCATACTCATTTCAATTTTCAAATATCATTTTTTCTCTAAAATCTTTATGAAAGAACAATTTTTAGATTGAAATGTATTATGAATTTAATTTAATGTATCTTTATTATTTTTTACCAACATTTAATATGATTTTATCAGGTATGTAGCTACATAATTACTCATCTATCTGGCTACGACAGTTTGACACAAAATGTGGCCATAAATTTTTTAAAATGTGTCAAATAACAAAATGGAGGAAATATTTTTCCAAAATCTTTCTTTAAATCTTTATTTATTGAGAATAATAAGATTTGAATAACATTTATATGTATAACATATCAATCTCCAATTATTTTATTACATTTTCATACCGTAATACCAAGATTCCATTCAACGTTTACATGAGTAATTTTGTTTCCAAAAGATGGCATCTGTCTTTTTTGAAAACGTTGTATGAAGATCCTAAAAAAATAAGAGTTTTTTAAATAGCTTTAAATATATCAAAGCTCATGTGGTTAAATATATTTAAGAACGCTCTCTGGAATTTTGCGCGGCTTTTCGCATATTAATATCTGACCTTTACGTTTGTTTTCTATGATTGATGCTGTTACAAAAATATATATAAATAAACGGACTAAAATATTATGTAGATATTTTAGCGACAACACAGAGGAATTTTATGTTTTAATCATAATATAATTAGTTAAAGGATGTGCCTATGGGTTTTGTTGTGTTGTCTTATGCTTGTGCATGAAGGTTAAATGAGTTATCATTGATAATTTAACTTCAGTTGAATATAGGAACCAATTTTCGGTTTTGCGCATCCAAAAAAGTTCTCTAATAATATTATTTTGTATTCAGTGGTTCAAACATAGAATGTTTTCAGATTTATATTTTTTTATTCTCATAGATTTGAGGTAAGACCTTTTTCTCAGAAATTTTATTTCTCCTTCTATTATCGCCTCTCAAACACAGATATTTCCTGGTGAGGTACTTTTTTCAATGTGGTAAAAACAACATAATAATAATATTAAAGATGTGAAAATTCTTATCAGAATACAATAATTCAAAAATGTTATTTTGTTTTTTATAGAACTTATTTTGTTTTGAAATAAGAAAAGAATACAAAACAGGAATTTGAATTTTTTCATTCAATCCAATTCAAATCCAAATTATCTTAACGCCCCACTTAGGGACATAGAGAGTCAACAAATGGTCCCTATTGCGCTCTATTTTGCGCAATGTCTCGTCTTCTTCCCACATCATGTCCAAATCCCTCAGCTCTGCTTCGAAGGAGCGGAGCACGGCTTGAGAGAGACTTCCTCGTCTTCGGGACCCTGATCGGAGGAAGAAAAGCGCTCTCCTCGGCCAACTGTCATTCGATATTCTTTACTCATATCCCAGTCAGCCAAATCCATCTCCTCACCATAATCGTAGAAGTGATGGGCCTTCGTTGGGTGCACCGGCGTATAGCTTCGTTCGTGATGATCTGGTACCATCTTTTACCCTAAATTCTCCTGAGGCAAATCGTTTCGAAAGTGAAGACTTTTTGTGCCTGGGCTTTGATCCGGTGCCTATATCAAAAAGATTCAACCTTTGGGTTTTCGCAGGTAGGATTCGAACCTGCATAGCATACATAATTGTATAAAAATAATTAAATTAAAATTAAATACAATGCTGTATATTAAATATAAAAATATCGGTATTATCTTTCATGATACATCACGGTGTGATGTAATCATGAGAGATCTTCGAACTACAGAGAAAGGAACTTTCTTAACATCCTATACATTAGGACAACAGAACTGCCTTTTGAATGGCATATCTGATACCACTACTACAGACACCACGTTTCCCTAGATTGTCTTTAAGAGACTTGGGAATAGCTCCATTCGTCTATATCACTATAGGTATTATGTGTGTGGTTGGTGTATGCCACATATCCTTGATTTCGTGAGCAAGATCAAGATATTTAATTATCTTGTTTTGCTCAAATTTTCGTCATACGGTATAGTGATATCCACGAGATACGTTATCCCTTTCCTACGATCAACCAATACAATGTCCGGACGATTTACGTTAATCGTTCGGTCAGTTTGTATTATTATTATTATTGTTTAGAGACATCTGTTGAAAATTTCCCGTAACATCGTTATGAGAGAATTCCGAATTATCTAATTTGAAAGTCGCAATAATAAAAAAAGGTTATTTTTTTAACGCGATAAACCCTCGTTTTATTACAACTCTTTTCCTCTCATTCTGAAGTGAGGACAATGGCGGTTTGTTATTGGTCGAAACATACTTTGGAGGCGTGATCCGAATGCAGATGAAGTGTGGTATAAACTCGTTATTTTTAATCCAAATCACGTAGCAGGCTTGGGACGCTGCGCCTCGCACTTTTTTTTTCGTCTTTTCTAATTTTATCTTATTGTTTGTATACAAAGTACAAAAAAATATTGGTTTTTCAGAACTATATCTCAAGTTTTGTATGGAATATTTCCATGATTTGCAATTTTGTAGATTCAACAGACTTTCAATTTCCATTAAAATAATAAAATTTTAAACGGAATTACCGCTACAATATTATGTTTCAGCAATAAATTAATAAAGCATAATAATAATATGTGTATTTCAATTAAGACAATCATGGCGAGGGAAAGGGACAAAACAATAAGAGAGGAAAAAAAACACTCATATGAACAAATAATTAAGCAAGAATAGCAGTGGGAAAAGCAATATCACAGTTCAATCATCAACCAAAAAAAGTCGAACGTTGTTGTTGTAAAGTGATCACACTAAATCAGCCTCCGAAACAACAGTAAGTAGAAGATGGTTTTAAGCCCGTAGTAGTAGTAAAAAAATTACCTACCATTTGAAAAACGGACATTCATTGATTTGAAATGATAGTATCGAAAATAATCGGTTCTATAATAAGTAAATTATTTTTGCATTAGATTTCAGTAAAATAAGTACTTATCGGCTTCTCGATTCTGTGGGAATAACACATAAAATATTGTAGTGAAGTGTTTGGTAGACCAGTCTACTTTCACAATACAAACTATGTGAAAGATGTCAAAGTGTATTTGTCTTCACTTTTGGGTGAGCTCAGTTTCATTTTCATCTAAAACAAAAAGGTTGTTCATTAACAACCATTATTATTCACAATGATTATTATAACAATCATTATTCACATGAAATTACAGAATTATTTGAAAGGTTATTATTCACATGAAATTACAGAATTAATTGAAAGGTTTTTCGTATTTATTTTAAACAGCATGACTAGTTTTGTATGAACATGTTCGCGAGTGAATTAGAAACAGCATATTTCTCTCATATAAAAAAAAATACCTACAGATTTGACAAAACCGGTTAAATGGAAGTAAAAAAGGGTGAAAAAAAAAAAACATAAATAAATATTATAAGAAACACATACAGAAAATCACCAATATCTTACATAAATAATGTATATTTCCCCAAAAAAAGGTTATATTTTAAATAACATCCTTTTCATGATTATAGGGATGTTTATGGTTTCCTCCCTAAGTACCCTCAAGGACCTGATGGAGGATAAAGTAGTTACAGTGGAACCTCTCATAGCGAGCGCATCTCTCAATTCGCATAACGAACTAAAGAATGCGGAATATTCGCTTTTTAATCGAGTGACGTTCGAGTTTCACTGACGGCCCGCTTTACAAACGACAGTTCAAAGTTATTACTCATGGTGCCTTCTGTTTTTTCTTTTTTTTTTTTGGTAAATATTCCATAGTGCGCCGTCAATATTTTGTCATTAACATGACTAGAGTCGTACTTTTATTGCTGCCTTTGACGGGTCTGAGTAGTTACCCAAATGAAAGTCAATAGGCGATAAATGAAATACTTAAATAAATAAAAAAGAAATTGATCAATAAATTGAAAAAGGTATGAAAAAAGAGAAATGTCAAATATATGTCAGATTAGGAATGGCTAACTACCGACATTCAATGTGTCAGTAAGTTCCGTCATTAAAATGTAGGCAACTGAAGTCTGACTTGACAATATCGGGCCTTTCTTATGAATCGCGACATCAGCGCCAGTGTTTGGTGCTTATTCCGCTCTCTCATTATTCCATATTTTTTTATTGTATATTATGTTGTTGAATGAATGAATGAATGAATTTGAACATTACATACATGAAAAGTTTTTAAGTCAAGTACACCTAATTATTACCCTTGAAAAAAAAAATACAAATATAATCCGCAAGATGGCAGCCAGATGAGGTGGCAAATTTGATCAATCATAAAATGCTGTTACACAATTTTTCCAAATTTTGAAGCGTTGGTTATAATAAAAATGTCATTAGACAGTTTGCTGGTTAAAAAGGATTAGTCTTTATAAAATGGATCTAGGCTCATTTATTTTTCCTTTATTTATCAAAGACGAGGAAGACCCTCTCACACTGTGTTCCGCTCCTTCGAAGCAGAGCTGAGAGATTTAAACAGTGTGTGGGAGGAGGTTATAAACATTGCGCAAGATAGAGCGCAATGGAGAGCTCTTGCTGCCTCGCTATGCTCCTGAGTGGGGTGTAAAAGGGAGTATTGATTGATTTATTTATTGATCAAACCTACATTAATTGTATTCCAATTTGCTAAACTGCTTAAACATTTCATTTGAACAAACATTATTAAAAAATATATAAAAAATAGTATAGGTTTATTAACGCGTGAGACGCATTATCATTGATTTGTTCGGGAAAAATTGTTTCGCTTAAAGAGTAAAACTCTGACAAATAATTATTATGCTCGTTATAAAAGGTACCACTGTACTTTATTTTATTTTTCTTTCTCGGTTATCCGCCTCATAAACCATCCGCTGAACTATCACTTAACTCCGGTGTGAGTCATTTTAATTACTTATGCAAATCTTAAGCCCGTCGACTCGACAGCGTTGTGAGTGCGCTCAAACTAAGCCAAGCTTAAATAATAACCCTCGCCCTGTCTTCGCGATAAAGTTTTCAAGTAATTAAGAATAGTCCAGAGAAGCAAGCGACTTATCTATTTGTGTCATCAAGATTGATTTCGTTGAAGTGAAATGGTACAACGATTAAGAATGCGTTTTATTGCAGACAGCCATAAAAATAGTGTTAATTGTTTTACTGTATCAGTTATTTTTTATTTATTATCAACTAGCGGTAAGTCCACGGGTAGATTGGTATTTAAAAAAATATTTCAGTTTTTTATGATCTTTATAGATCCCTAACTTAACTCAAAATATTTTATAGTTTGTCTGAAATGATGTAGCATTCTAATGGTCTCCTCCCGTCCGGCTCGTACATCAGTGACGCCTATATATCTCTGCCGCATTTCAATTACTTACATTTTTTTTTTTAAATAAAAGTATAAGGAAAAGGATTTGGGTGTAAGGTGGTACCACCGCATCACGAACGACGCTATACGTTGGCGCACCCAGCGTGAGCCCATCACTTCTACCATTATTTGGAAGAGATGGACTTGGCTGGGACATGTGTTGAGGATGCCGAATGAAAGTTGGGCGAGGAGAGCGCTTTCTTCCTCCCATCAGGGTCCCGAAGACGAGGAAGACCCTCTCATACTGTCTTCCGCTCCTTCGAAGCAGAGCTGAGGAATCTTGACATGGTGTGGGAGGAGGCTATACACGTTGCGCAGGATCGGGCGCAATGGAGAGCTCTTGTTGCCTCCCTATGCCCCTTAGTGGGGCCTTAAGGGAGTTTGGTTTGGTTGGTTAAATAAAAGAATACTTACTTATTGAGGCATGACTATAAAAGTTTTTTTGTAAATCTTTTACAAAGTCGTAGTATTATTTTATTTAATCGTCAATAGTTTACGCAGCGCACGCGAAGTAAAGATATTTTAGGTATTTTTTTACAACTTGGGTTACAGTATTGGAGTTTTGGTAAGGATTCCAAATTATTTTGATAATTCAATATAGCCTTTGTTCACCAGGAATAGTGTAGCTTCCCAAAAGTGAAAGAATTTTTCAAATCGGTTCGGTAGTTTTCGGAGCCTATTCAATGCAAACTAACAAACAATCAAATCTTTCCTCTTTATATATTAGTACCTATAGATTCTATACATTAGTGCCTATAGATTTTATATATTAGTACCTATAGATTTTATACATTAGTAAATATAGATTTTATATATTAGTACCTATAGATTTTATATATTAGTACCTATAGATTAGGAAAATATACTCTATTTTCAAGCCCTGGGTCTTTGTTCGTTTGATATAAACGCATCTTAACATCAAATCGATCCGAATTTCGTTACGCCTTACTTAAGAGTGCACGCACATAGTCATATTTTGGGATGGAGAGTAAAAAAATAAGTGTGTAAATTCATTCATTTGTACCATTCCTCACTTAAGGTAACCGTAGACACTTCTTTATTTAACTGCCAACTTGATTGATGGAACAGGAAGAATCAATAAGAATTCGCTTAATTTATATACTTGTTTCTTATTTGGTAAACACTCACAACGGCTTTCTTAATGTGTCCTTTTCCTTAATTTTTGTTTGTCAAATGGAGAGTAGATATAAAGGAAGAAGGAATGAAATAGAATAGAAAAAGGATGATTTGACAACTCACCAGAAGAAGGAGACACGAAATATTTAGTTGAATCGATTTGTCCCGCGATAAGACTCGAGTACAGGGATGGTAAACCTATGGAACGCGAATGGGGAAAAAATTACATTTTTTTATAAAATGTTTAATATGACGTTCTTCTCGTAATAAAGGGAATGGTTCTTTTATGATGCTTAGAAAGATGGAACATCAAACAAGCTTTAAGTAGCCTTCTGTGAAACACTCAAAGAGTGTATTTGTGTTCACTTTGAGTGATCGCAGATTCATTTTTTTTTATAATTATTTTATTAATATCAAAATGAATCTGAACACACTCTTTGGCTCTTTCACGGTGAGACACTTTTAAGGCTTGTGTCGCGAAAGAGGAAGATGGTCGGTCGCTGCACTCGAACCCACAACCTCCAGTTCGAAACAGTGCGAATGCCGGCGCCGTAACAGCTAGGCTAACAACTACTTTTGATAATATAACTCAAGTAAAATAACACAATTTAAGTAAAATAAGAAGCATGTAACGATAATGAACTATTATTTCGAAATCCCGCCTGTATGTGGGGTTTATAATTTGTATATCCTTTCAGTCATTCTCTCCTTGGTAACGAACAAAATGGTGTTATAAAAAAAGATGTAGGTAGCTACTTACGATTTTCTATGGAAAACAGCTGCATAATTTTATAAATCGTATATTTTTGGCTTTGCGATTCAAATATATAGTTGCACAAAATATGCCCAATCGATTCGTTAATTTTGTAAAACAAAATATTGTTTGTTATCGGGATTCAAAAAAGGTTCGACTCCCCTGCTCTAGACAATAACATGCCGCTGTCTATCTGTGTTCATTGCTGTCCTCTCTTACCCCCTGCGCCCCTTCCCGCACCCCTGCAGTTATTATTGATGGACATCCTCTCCTCCACCGTCTACCCTCGTCTCTTTTCTTCCTCATCCATCTATGTCCGACTAATCTCTCTATCTTCACTTATCACTAATAATACTTAAAACATTCCTGCGCATCTATTCTTACTAGGGGTCGGCCAGTGCTCGAAATTCGACCATAACTAATTTAGATTATAAGAACATTATTTAAAATTTTCCTTTGTCAAAGACTGAGCGAGCGCTATTTCATAATTTTCTTTCAAAAATAACGACATGGATACGTCAAATTTGAAATGTTGATATGTTTCAAGTTTTTTCTATGGTTATTTATTTTATTAACACAAAATAATATTAATCTATTCTCAATTTGACTACTTTTTAACTTTTACATCGAATCACCAAAAAAACTTTTTTAGCGCTATTTGGCGTCTGCATCTAAGAAACTGTCAAATAACTGCATAGAATAATCAACAGTTTTTTTTTCACATACAAGATTGTTCTAGCAATAACGGAACAGCAGATTATATGCGTCCATTGTCTCCCCGTGTCCAAAATGTACCCGGTCTCTCATACTCGTCTAGCATAATAATCTTATAATATAAACGAATCTGCCACTGCTTAACTGACTGACTGATGTCATTAACGCTTTATGTTCCTGGGTTTACCTGAAGATGGCGCCACTTGCAACTAAAGAAAATTTTGTTCTACTAATGTGGGCTGACAGTAATATATTATAACTCGCGTGCGAATTTAGCCATAAGAAAGCCAATTTTGCTTGAAAAAGTTTACCAAATCAGGAAATTTAACGCACACACGCGACTTCATAGCGGAGAAAAGCCATACAAATGCAATATTTTTAATAAAAAGTCTGCACACACAAGTAATTTACAGATTAATATATACAAAAATAAAGTTTTCAAGAAAAGGCCACAAGTAGGCGCCAGGGTAGCCTTAAAAAACATATAACTTTAATCCTAATATCGATATCGATTTATCCTTATAGATATTATTTGGAAATATACCGGCAGTCATTCTACCTGTCCGAAATAAGAACACCATTTTGTATTATGTTATGTTCAGTAGAATTCAATCCAGAGGTATTGAGATGTTCATAAAGAACATTTTCGCGATTAATGATTTGGGATTATAAAAGGTGTCTTTCATCGTGTTGTCCTACTTGGGTTTCAAGGGAAAATAATCTTTACTTCCGATTACATTCAATGCTATCAGGTTTTTAATATCACGAAATCTTTACAAGTATTCGGTGTACTGGCGTGGTCTTCAGATCCGAGGTCCCGGGTTCGATTGAAATGTTTTTTCACTTGAAATTTATACCCGGGGTTGGCCTGTCTCAGATTGGACGGAACCGGTTGGAAAAAACTGTCTGTAATAAGTTCCGCCGGCTATACTGACACCTTTGTATAGAAAAGTGTTATTTAAATTAAATTAAATTTTGGATTAGAACCAGTGATGTTATTGGTAGTCTGGCTGTAACGACGCTGTTCTGATTCATATCGGAGGTTGTGGGTTCGATTCCAGATTTCGACCATCTTCCTCTTTGACGACATAAGCTTTAAATAGCATACTGTGAAAGAGTCAAATAGAGTATTTGGATTCTCTGAATGAGCACAGATTCATTTTTATCTACATAATAAAATTACTTCTATTATTTATGCTCCAAAGACAGACTTATTGTGATGTCTTCTACGTTAATAACGTTTTGTCATTACACGGTAAAATGTATTTAAAACAGCGGAAACTCTTCGAAATCTTGACGATTTTTCGAAATATTTCGAAATAACAAATATTTCGAAAACAATTTCCTTTCCCTATATTTCAAATCAATTCTTTTGTGACCTTTAACAAAAGTAAAATAATACAATATTTGAAAAAATAAAGTGTATAAGGGTTTGATTCTTGGATTTGCTCCTGGGAATTGATGACCCCACATAAAAGAACAGTAAACTCTTGAAAAAGTCCCCAACGTTGGGACAAGCCCAATTCTTGTA
Organism: Mystacides longicornis; assembly: GCA_963576905.1. Classification (NCBI taxonomy): domain Eukaryota; kingdom Metazoa; phylum Arthropoda; class Insecta; order Trichoptera; family Leptoceridae; genus Mystacides; species Mystacides longicornis. The sequence goes on from OY756437.1 coordinate 24,922,400, forward strand.
TCTGTCTGTTCGGATGTAATTATTTTTTATCAAATTTCGTTGGAAAAGTTCCAAAAGTTGGACTAAGGAATTCTTGGTCCCTTTGGGATCAATATAAACATAAAGTCTTCTAAAAACCTGTAGTCAAGTGTGAAACAGTCAATTTTGGAAAGAACATTCAATACAACTGAAGGCTTTCTGCCATTAATTTCTTCTATACGAATTTTTTCTAAGCAATCCGACTCTAATGTTGATTTTACTTATATTTAAGTAAGTATATAACGTTTTTTTTTTGTTTGTTGTATATGTTCTCGTTCTTTGACACTTATACTAGCTTAAAAATCTTTATACTTATTTTTATTAAGATTTATTCATAATACATTATAGAAGATTATTGTGAGATAATTATAGCCAATTGAGCCAATGTAGCTGGCTTTGAACTACCTAGTAAGTATAGCCAACTGAGCCAATATATTTGACTTTAAACTGCGTCGTATTTTTAGCCAATTGAGCCGATAAAGCTCGCTTTTACGTAGTAAGTATATAGCCAATTGAGCCAATATAGGTGGCTTTAAACTACGTTTTAAGTATATTATAGCCAATTGAGCCAATATAGGTGGCTTTAAACTACGTAGTAAGTATAGTCTACTGAGCAAATATATTTGAAATTAAACTGTGTCGTGTGTTTATTCAATTGAACCGATAAAGCTCGCTTTAACACTCGTCTTTTCAATTTGACTCAATGTACCGATCGCGCGTAGAAATTCGGGGTGAAAAACTCACACAACTTAAATATTTGACTCACTGACCAACAGTCATTGATCTCGAGACGATTTTATTCGAACCAAACTTCTGAGTTCTTTATTTTTTTGTAATTTTTACACAAATCAATCATTGCTTTTAAGTATTCGATATTATGAAAAAATTAATGTTTATTGTAATAATTCTATCTTTACAAGAAAAAATCTTGGGGTCTCCTTTTCAAAGGTGCTTATGAACTATTTAATAAGCTGGTAGGCTTCTGCAGATCGCTGTTGCGAAAATCCAAGGTAAAATTGTGCCTTTTTATTTCATTCCTCTGATCTTAGGGTGGAAAAGCAGAAGAGAAAGTAAGCATAGGCTTAGATAAAACCTAGTAAATTAAGAATCTATGAATATTCGGAATATAACAATGCAAATATCATCAGTAAAAATAATTTATACCAAAAAACAAATGAATACTATTTTCTGATACAGTTCTAATATTGCGGCCAGACTCTATGTTTTATATAACATATAACTGTATTTTGGTCTTTAGATATAAACGGCTTTTGTATTCCTCTATTGTAAATTATTAACTACTAGTGAATTGTATCAGATATGTATGTAGTGTTAGTGTATTATCTGGAGAATTTTATTGTATTGCTAATATCATTTCTTCGGCGCTGCCAAAATATAAACTCCATAGACAACGTACGGGGTTTGTCGATAAAACCTACATGGACGACTCCAGAAAACAATCACTGTTACTTTTGATCCAATTTTCAAGGTTTTATCAAAGACGTAAAATGTTGTACCCTCTTGTTGAGGTCGGCCATTTTGATTTCAACGCTGTTTGGTTTCCGCCTTTCATTGAAACATGTTGTTGTGCTCGTTCTATTTAAATAAAATTCACAATGATTCAAGCCGTTTTGTTTTCAATCAAAAATATTCGTTGCCTCTTGTACCAACGTTAGTCCTTCGAGCCGGATACGAACCAGCCGTTAATTTATTTACGTGTGATTTTTTGTAACATAAGTGTTTTGAAGATGAGAAATCCTCGCAATCTGTAACATTCCTTCAAACTACAGCTAAAGGATTTGAATATAATGTGGAAGAAAACAATACTGGCGTGTGCAGGAGATCGATTTTCTCGCTAAAGGGACAATAAAGGGTGCTTTCAGGAACACGGATGTTCTAGAAAGATTTCAAAAAGGCTCTTGAACTTTTTCGACGTTATGACAGTCTAGTGTGGATTTTGGTTAGGCAAGGTTTCCAACTACTGTCCAATAATCTTTATTTCTATTACGAAGAATGTATAATTCCAAGTTCATTTTCAATAGAGAAATAACTGCCAATGAGCTGAAAAGTATAGTGAATTTAGTTTCCCTAACTCATTAGGAAGCCCATAATGATGTACACGCACAGTCACAAAATGTGATTTGAATAATCTGTTCCCGCTGATTTGAAATTGGAACACATTTAGGCTGTTTTTTTTTTCGAACGCTTTTTGTTTTTGAATTTGTTTTGTTTTTATTTTTCGTAGGTAACCTTGTGTCTTGTTTATTACGGGTCTGGTTTATGTCCGATACTTTTGTTTATTTTTCTTGACAATAATAACATTACCTTCACAAAAAATACTAACCCTCAAATATTTATGGTCGTAAAGGATATTTTTTCAAGCTATATTTTGTTTATCTTTTTGATGACACGTTGAAACCAAGTTTAAACATACAAACATAGCCCAATTGTATGCTAATAACCTCAGCACGTAACCCAAATATTTCTTCACAAAATTCCAAATTGGTGTACTCTGTAAATGGAACTTCTGTATCCTATGTATAAAATAGTATAAAAAAGTTCAGGGTAAGCTCATTAACGGTGCGAAAATCTTTCGGTAAAATTTAGTTTTGATGGACGTCAATTCTTTCAACAACATGTAGAATATCGTAACGTGTATTACATGTGATTTATTTTCGACTACACCGCCATCTCTACAATTTTTTAAAAGTTACACATCTATAGAGGAATTAATTGTTTTTATTACAAACTTAAGACCCGTCGAACTTCGCCCCGCATCCAAATCAAGAATATAATTATTACATACATAATGAAATACATTATTAGCTAAATTGAATTCAGTTTTTATGTCATAAACTGTATTCAAGTCATGTAATAAGTAAAGTTATTATTTTTTATTCTGGATTAGGTCGAAGTTTGACGGGCGGGGTCAGTTAGTTTGTAATAATTGTGAGGAAAATAGAAGGAGAACAAATTTTCATTTTCCATACAAAGTATTCCAAACTTTCGTATGGGTCACAACAAAGAATCGTTGATTTTGTAATTGTTATCGACTGGAATTGAAGAATACGAGCTTAGGATTTATAAAGATTCAGTATCTGTAGACTTTTTTAATAAAATGTTTTTGACCTTGAAGATCCCTACTTAATTGAGTATGTTTTCCCCTTTTCAGAGCGCCTCATCGTCTAATGGAGGTAGCGGAGCAGCCCATTTCGAACCCCAGGTCGCTGCCTTGTGCGACCCAGGGGCGTCTTACCATCCGCAATTTATGAATGACCAGGGCAGGTGGGAGACCGACCTAACCACCAAACCGTCCCCCGGATCCTCGTGCATGAAGGACAAAATGGACATCTTGGATTATTGTAAAAAGGTAAGCGAGCATTATTTTTTGATTTAGAAGCATCGGAGTTACTGAAAAATATGATATCCACTATTTTAAACAGAAAGGAGGAGAAAAATGAATATGGTGATATCCTGGCGCCGTCTGTGGTTACTAAACAAAAGTTCGTTGCTCAAAAGGTTCTCATACAGTTCAACTGATGGCTCATCATATTTTAATCACTTATTCTTCTTCTTCGCCCTCGCCTTTGTCCCATTATTTGGGGTCGGCTCTCCGTGTCCTGTTGCGCCAAGATTTTCTGTCTAACGCCATCTCTAGGTCCACTTCGCATTCTTTTAGGTCCCTATTTATGCTCGACAACCATGTGGCGGGTGGTCTGCCTGGTCTCCTGGCTGGAGTTTCAATGTTCATGGCTCTCTGGATCATGTTTTATTGTGGTCGTCTCATAACATGCCCATACCATCTAAGCCTGTTTTCCGTTATCTTTTCGGTTATGGGTGCGACCTTGAAACTTCATGGACATGGACATATTATGAAAAATTATATCTGACAGCTTGTCAGTTTCGTACACACCGCTAGTATTATTGGTTCATATCTTACTGGAGGCATGGGATTGAATTTAATCCACCTTATAGCAAACGTAGTTAATGTAAGGTGATCGCATTAAGCCAGCCTTCGAAACAACAGCAGAAGACGTTCGTACGCCCTTAGCGGTCTAAATTTACCATTAAAAATTGGAACATTCATAGTGAAAGCTTAGCATCAATAACTTTGAAACTTGTTTTTTTTTCTACTTTTTTGTGTAACAGTACTTTTTCGAAACCTAAAAAGTATAAAAAAGAAAGCAAACCTTTTTCAGAATGTACATACAGTGTGGATATCCCATTTTCATTCTGTAAACAGGCATTCTCCAATTGAAGGCAATGACTTGCATTTCGAAGGTAAAGTGGGATGTAACAACGGAAAGAGTTTTTAGGTTATCTAGGCGTTAGTTGTTTAACCTGGCCTCATTTCAAAAGTGCAACACTGATACTTATCCGTAACACATATAGGGTGATTTTTTTGAAACATCAGGACGGTCTTAAAGCAAAAGCTGTATATGTCATTGTTTACTTATAGGTGTTAATCAAAGATCGGAATAACTATCCGGCTCGAAGGACCATTTGAGAAAGAAGCCAAAATCGTGTGATAAAAAGGTGTAAATTAACGAAAGAGTAACTATCCGGCTCGAAGGACCATTTGAGAAAAAAGTATTTTACACGTGTGTTACATAAATCACTATGTTATAAATGTATTTTTCTTCTTCAAATGCCATGAATTTCTTAATTGTTATTTTGGAAATTATTGAGTTAGTAAAATTCACTAAATGATGAACATGCATTTCTTGGTGGAGTTTATTTATACAAAGAACTAAATTCTTTGTTTCGAATTTAGTTGCTTAGTCTCCTGTGACCATGTAGGACGTGTGCCTACGAAACTAGTCAGGATAATAAAAAAATGTGGAAGTTATACAATCTTTTTATTTGAACTTTATTGAGTTAGTATTTAATAAAAACTACCATCGGTTTTAGAAATCGTATATTTTATTTGGATCCCGCTTATTTTGTGATAAAATGTTTATTTAACCACTAACTCTTTACTCGTACTAACTCAATGTGTCTCAATAAGAGGGTCCTTTTTTTATTTCAGCTAATTAGGTATTTCTCGTAAATGGCAACAATGAAATTTGACAGTTGTCACCAATGTTTATGCCGGCTTAGAAAAATGGTGAGCTTTATCTAAAAATTAACTTAATTACATGAAAATAATAATTTATTCACAGCCGTGGGATTCATTTGCCGGATATTTTAGTTCATACTTATTTGAAAAATGTAACCTTTAATTACTAATTAAAATGGCCCAACTCTCTATGAAAACGTGTTTTTTTTATATAAAAATAAATGATAAAGTGTACTCTAACTAACACACTCTTTATACGTCTCTCCGTGTTTCTGCAAAATTGTGATCTAACAGTATCGATTTGTTTGAAATCGATTGCCAATACTTTGTAAAAGTAAACACCCTCTATCTACGGAATACCGCCTTCGTGTTAACTATATATTCTATTTCATCAAAGAGTGATGACTTGTGCATTGGGGAAGAAAAACCTTTCGCCCTGTATAATAATGCATGGTGTAAAGTGTGTGTGCCGCATCGGCCTAGATAGCGGTGAGTCGCTGCCACTTAGAAGCAAGTAGTAAAGAACAGTACTGGATGTAGCAGCCACTCGTCTGAAGGACTATCTCGTTGTAAGCACACCGCTGTGACTGAGTGATGGCGCTGTCCTACTTGGTACGCGTATTATAGTGCAGGTTACAAGTGGGCTAAGTAAGAACCATTCTCTGATATAAAATTATTTTCTCACCATCTTTATTAAAATGACTGATTAATTGATCGACTAACGCAGAAATTCCTCGCGAACTAGACATAATACACAATATAATCTTTATAGTGGTACGTATCGGTATGACAAGTGGCGCCTTTAACAACATGACCAAAACATGGATAGCGTCGGCGTTTAGTGTCGAAACGAAATGTTGCTGTTTGATGTTAAGTTCCGACACCTGATCAAATCCCAGGCAAAAATGTTTTAGCTTTCGAAATGGAGTTTCTCGAGAGAATTTTGGGTGTAAGATGGTACCGACGCATCACGAACGACGCTATTAACCGGCGCACCCAACGTGAACCCATCACTTCTACCATTATGGAGAGGAGATGGACTTGGCTGGGACACGTGTTAAGGATACCGAAAGACAGTTGGCCGAGAGGAAGACCCTCTCATACTGTGTTCCGCTCTTTCGAAGCAGAGCTGAGGAATCTGCATATACAGTGGGAGGAGGTCATAAACATTGGTACGTGAGTTCCGTTGATTAAAAACACCCCCACACAAACATAGCCGATACCGCGTCAGTTAGTTTTTCAAGCACTTTTGTTCCTTCAGCCATAATTTACCCGTCTAATCGAAAATCAACAAAAAATGGGTATTTTAATAAATACCTGTAATACAAAATATAAAATACCTATTATACAACCGAGGAGATTCAATTAGCGCTGTTCCTGAAGTTTTGAAAACACATCGTCTGGTATGCGGGGTCAGATTGGCATTGGCTCACGATCTTCAGATATGACATTACTTCATAGTTGACTTGTACAATTCTTCTTCCGCACTAAGCCCCCTTTACACAGTCTAGTGCACGTCACGCTAGCGAGTTTTGTAAGTGGTAGTATTTGTTAGTGCAATGAAGTAGCAGTCAGTCGAAACCATCAACCGTGGAACTACCCTATCCTTGTGGGGTTATATCTTAAAATATATGGGCAAATCAGAGTTCATAGCAACACTGTAACCCTAAATAAAACCCAGTTCCATAAACGATATGACCAAAACTATTAAACATATATACATACATACTCCCGTTAAGGTCCCCCACTCTACGCAAGCCAGTCCGGAGGAGACCAATCCGCAGCAAATCCGACCCGCACGAAGCGACCCCCCAGCTCGATCAAAGCAACCAAACCGAAAAGCCGGCCCCACACAAATCAAGCCCGCCGCGGATCCCCCCCAAACCATCCCACAATGCGGGAAGCCTAAGCCCCACTCAGGAGCATAGGGAGGCATCAAGAGCTCTCCATTGCGCTCGAAGGCGTTCGAGGCCCTTGTGCGTTTTCAGACCAGTTGAGGTTTAAGGATGTGGGGTTACATTAAAGGCATGCCTTAATACTTGTGACTTTATGAATCAATTGTGTCAAGGTGGATGATCGAATACATGTTTGTTGGTTTCTCAGATGCCAATGAACTCCTTTTTGTTGGCTAGTTTTATAAATGAAGTAGAGATGAAATTCTTAACGATATGTAAAAGAATGAAAATATTAGGAAAGAATTGGATATGGAAGTAAGTGTTGTGATAAATATGAAAGTTATCAAGTTGAGATGGTTTGGGTATGTGGAAAGAATGGATGCAGACAGAATGACAAAGGGAATTCATAAGGCTGAAAGAAGAGATGTAAGAAAGCGTGGCCGACCGAGAATGACGTAGATAGAATACATCGATTCCGTCCTCAAGGAAGCCCAGGTAAAAGGTAAGAGAAATAGGAGAGTGTGTATGAGAAATGTTATGTAGAAGCGAAAGAAGTGTGCTTGGATATAAAAGAGTGGAGGTCCGTTCTCTCTGCCTACCTCTTGCGAGACTCGGTGTGATGGGTTAAAAAATAATCCGTTATTTTTCATCTCCTATGCGTTCTATGCCGTATTTTTTTTTGAAAGGAAACGGTCGGCAACACGATTTCAACCCACAACCCTCAGTACGCTGTACATATATACGAAAGTCGCCAAATAAACTGCCATTACTGGCAACATTACCAAGTTTCTCCGCATTTGGATATTCTGTACTTTAAAACAGTGTTGAATCCACCTTTGCTTAAAAGGATGGCCTGCTGGGATCAATTTTCCTAACAACGCTCATTCTAAGTGTTAATGTGTCAATTTTGTGTAAGTAGTGGAGTATTTGTGTCGACATACAACAATACCCAGTTTTGCTCCTTGTCATATGCAACTTTTATATCAAACAACAAATGCCTATTATACGATTCATTATCTGAGATATTTTCGGTTGTAAATTGGACTATCTCTAAGTGGTTGGTAGACTAGCGGTTAGAACGCCGGCTTTCGTACTGTTTGGTGTGGACGTCGTGGTTCGATCCCAGGTGCTGACCATCTTCCTCTTTCACGACACAAGCTTTAAGTAGCTTACTGTGAAAGAGTCAAGGAGTGTATTTGTGTTCATTTTGAGTGAGCACAAATTCATTTAAAAAAAAAAATCTCTTGTATGGGTCTGAGTCCTGACACCTGGCACATATTGGTATAACATGTTTTAAACTTATTTTTTTGTTGTAGGGTTTTGTTATTTCTTTCACTTGTTTCCTCATCCTCAACCCTTCTTTTTCTACCTTTTACCTGTTACTATTGCCTTTTGAATTTATTTATATATTTTTTTTAACTATATTTGGCAATCTTTATTTTGTAAATTTTTTATTTGAATCTTTTACATATTATTATATTATATCATTTGTTTATTTATTCACTTTGACAGCGATGTTTTATTATTATGTGTAACTCCACATAATAAATGATTTTCGATATTATATTTTTGTCTAGTATATACTTTTCTAGAACTTTGTAATTGTTTTTACTGTATTTTTTTATTACAACTTATCGAAAGAAAACTTTGTATATGTATTGTGTGGTGCAATAGTTTGCTAGTTATGAATAATGATAGGGTGTGATGTCTCTCTAAGAAGAACCCCTTGTTCATGGACTGTATATAGGTAGGTATGTTGACTGAGGATGAGTACTGAAACACTTCTGCTGGTGGCTTAGTAAAGAGCTGTGTCCTCTAAAATTTAAAAAAGATTTCGATACCTACAAGCAGCCGTATTTATAGGCTCCAAATAATACATTGTAACTATGCGGGCTTGCATTACATCATTGCTTGCAAAGATTTCGCAATTTTCTGAAACGCTGTACACTCGTCGCAGGGATTGATAGTCACAAGCGGTACCTGTGTATAAATAAAACTAGGTAGGTAGCCAGGCGTGAGTATGTATATTCTATACATCGCTCTGAACAAACGTTATTATTATTATTATGTCTAGATTCTTGTGACCTTTTTTTCAGGACTAGATCTTAGAGAAAAAAATAACAACTAACTAATGACTCTAACAATTTTTAAATGGAAGAAACCACTACAGGCATACGACCGTCTTCTACTGTTATTTCGTAGGCTGGCTTAGTGTGATCACTTTACGTTAACAACGTTCGTCATTAGGTGGTAATGTTTCTCTCCGAAACTCCTAATCATGAGAATTCTCAACATGTTCAACATGTCGAAAAATCTCATGTATGCAACAAGTAGAAATTTAATAATAAATGAAATATAGAGACATAAGTCGGAAATTATTGAGAACAAGGGAGCAACCAAATTTAAAGACTGCAACTGCTGTCATATATTTGGCGCCAGTATATGACTATATCCATTTTTGTTACTGTCTCATCTTTATTGCCTATTGGCTTTGTTGGTGCACAACGTTCTAATTATGTCTAGATTCTTGTGATCTTGTGTCATTAGTTGTTATTTTTTTGTTATTATTATTACTAACCGGCTTTTATTCTAGTTAACTGGGGTCGTCCAATTCGAGCCAGGATGTTACATAATCTTTCAAAAATTGCAATAACAAAATTCGTATTCTACAATAATTTTATAGAAAAAATACTTTTATAAAAACAAAAAATGTTCATATGAAATAATCTAAAGAAAAGGCAGTAAAAAATATAATATGAAGAAAAACAAATACTGAAGAAACAGTAAGTTACTTTAAGCCATCTACATATTATTAAGTCGTAAGTCCTTCAACAGTTGATTCGCCATTAAAAGATTGTAACTTTTTTTTTCTTTTTACTTAAAATTACGCAAATATTTTGTACAAATTTTCAGTGAAACATTTCGAATTATTATTATCGTTACATTCTTTTATTTCGTTGAAATTCATTTGTTTTTTTTTTCTTCTTTTCATTGTTTGTATATTATAAACACACTTATTGTTTTGTTTCAAGTAAATTTTTAAGCTTTCTTTGTTTGCGACAATTGCGTGATTTGTCTCCACGGTCGTTCTCTCTGCGACTTTGACAACCTCGACAAACGACATCATGTTTTGACAAAAAGAAAATATTTTTTTTTGTTTTGAAATTTGAAATTTATTATTGTTTTTACTAAAAATTTATATTATTATTTTAAACTGAAACTGTTTTATGTTTGATTGCTGTGAACTCTGAAAAAATATATCAGATTTTAAAGATTTTTTTTTTGCATTTAATATCCTATTTCTTGAAGAAGGCTTAAGGTTGTTTTAAATCAAACTACTTCTGGTCATTGAGTGTCGAGACATGCGTGTGTTTGTGTGAACACTTATAACTCAAGATTGGCTGAACAGATTCTTCTGATATTTGATTTATTGGATTCTTCTCCGCTCCGTATAACATTAGAACCAATCAACAATTGAAAAATGTATAACAAATAATAATAAAGTAAGTATGGAACGGATTTTATACGACGCCAACGCCATCTATGAAAAATTCAATAACAACAAAATTATTGTTTACCTGACAACCATTGACATAAAAATACTTATTAGTACGATAATTTTTGTGGAATTTTTATTCGAGCTTTCAGAAATAATTATTTAACATTCAAACAAATTTTAAACAAGTTTTTTTATACATAATATACATATTACAAATTTCTTTCTCTAACTATGTCTATTTTCCGTCTGTGAGTAAGTCTTACTTTGCTGCCAGTTGGCACAAATCGTCCTCTACGTGACGTAATGCCATATTTATGTAATAATAATATTACAAATTTGAAATCAACACACATAGTAAAGACTACAGGACAACATTTGTCGGGAAAACTAGTTAGTAATAAATAATGTTCTATGGGGTCACCATTATGGGGTCAGATTGGCTTGATCTGATCCATATCTTGGAGATGTAGATGAGATGTATGTAACTTTTCTCAAGGTTGAATGAGAGCAAGGAAAATGTGATCTTAACAAGAAAAAAAAGGGAACTCTCTTATGAGTTCAGTATAGGGTTGAGAATATCTTTAGTACTCACCAGCTTTCACTTTCTCTTTATGAGTTAATCTGAACAGTTAAGAGGAATTCAACTCACTACCGAAATGAAACCAAATTTTGACTTTTACATTTCACAAACACTATATTAATAAACTTAAACAAAATTATCACAGGAAATATTTTTACTTAAACTAATTACAATATTGTGCACTGTTGGTTCTGAAGGGAAAGAGTGGAGATTTCAGGAGGGAAAAATCTATATATAGGGTCTTTTATTCTTGCAATGATAATTTGGAAAAAACGTGAAGTAGGCTCCCTCTGGTGCGAAATATTCTAAGCTCGGTTATCTTGCTAAAAGGTGGTGAATCTTCCTTGTTGATAAGTACTAGTTGTCTCCGGCGCATTTCGCTAGATGGCTCTTTTCCCTTTCTGAAGATGGCGCTTCACAAATATGATATAAAATATATAAATAAAATGTTGCAGAGGTCCACTGCTACAGTTCACTAGATCGGCTAGTATAATAATATAATGATGGAACAATCAAATTCATAAATAATTTTTGTGATTTCTGCTTTAATCCTTTTTTTGTGACGAATTGTTTGTCAACTAGGCACCGACTTCTGTTCAAGATATGCCGAGTTCGAATCCCCGTCGGATCAGAATCTTTGATTCGTAGTCCTATCAGAGACCCTCTTTGTTTCTGTTTACTGAAAATCATGACGCATTGCAAGTCGAGACTCTCAAACGCCTCTGTGCTTTCTGTCCTCCTCAGATGCCCTGAGCATGTAACGCAAACCAACTCATATATCTGTCTACGACCAAAATGAAATATACTCTTATGTTGTTATGTTTGTTTTTTAAAGTATTGCGTTTTTTAAACATTCTGTTTGCTAGTTATGACATCCTCAGAGCAAAACTTGGTTATCTGTAATGGCCTCATCCTCCACATTTACATTTACGAATCTAGCTTACATTGCACATTCACACTTTTCGCTTCATAAATTCTCTGGCAAAATATCAAAAAGCAGCTCTCACGGAGAGAGTTTGCAAGTTTTGGCAGCGAAACATGACCGAGCATTCATTCCGTGTAATAATCTCGAAAATCTAAGACCCTAGAGCAAATCTATATATTAAAACGTGAAGGAAAAACTTTGTGACCATTCTTAAGAAAATTATGCGGACTAGGTGTATGTAATTTTGTACAATTTTTTTATATAGAGTAGGAGTGGCTAATGCTTATATTTTTTTTAAAATTATTTTATTACATTCCACGCAAGAATGTTGCGTATAAACTACAATGACTGTTATTCTGAAATGAAAAACAGACGATTGAGTTGCGTCGTATCCAATTTTTATTGAGACTTTTGGCATTTCTGTATTCTGAAAATGTTTTATCCAATACATTAGATGCGTAACTACTGGCAACCGATTAAGTTCTAAGCAAGAGCTTCTTGCGTTGAGTTGGAACGTGAATTTGAGAATACCACTCAATGTTCTGTCGTGATGATAAAAGGACCTTTTACAACAATAATTACGGTGTTATATTTATTTTTCACTGTGCTTTCCTTTTGACTCTTGAAATTGTATTCTCCGAATTGTGCTGATTTATGACGTATATTGTTTCATTTCCTTGAAGTTTAAATTCTTATGTGTTTTGTATATCTGTAATGTATGCTCCCTCACACGGCTCTTCACTGGCTCGCTAACACACGGTATGCGCAGGTGACGCGACCTATCTCGCCCATGGCCCGGAACATACTGACTCACTGCTCCGCGTCTCACCCCGTCACACCGTGGACCGAGACAGTGTAAGGCTCTGTTACGGTTATGTAAGTTGTGTTGGGTTATGCTATTTAGACCCAAACACTACATCCCTTCCTTATCAAACTTAATTTCATTAACTTAGATCCATAATCGAAATAGAACATACTTATTTCACGATCACTACCACACATCACGTATGTTTATGCATTCGAGTTATTCTTCAGTTGAATCACGAGTTCTCGAGTTATTTCCTTCATTTGCTTATATAGCTTTCCATTCCCCTTCTGTTCATTTTTAAATACAATATATTCCTCCTTAATCTCTCCCGTTTCTTCGTTTCTTATCATTACGTCTGTATTAAATTTACAAATTAATATTCAAAATCTTATATTTTCTCAACTACATTAGGTGTTGAATTATAATTCGGGGTTAGTTTATTTATTTTATTGAGTTCTTTTACATAAACTTTTTGTCCTTCGTTCAAATCCATGTTCTGTGCTCTTCTTTGCTTGTCCCCGCATCCTTTTCCTTTTCTCTTTGTTCTTTTTTTTCTGTCTCTAATTTAATCGTCATATTCATTATATATAATCTTCTAACGTATCAACATCATACAAAATCTCACAGGCACCAGCTGGGGCGCCATCGCGAATACCTTAAGAACTTCATCTCTGGCATTGGTGTATTCATCTGCAGAATATTGTACACCTGTGTGTATCAACAGTACTCACACAAGGACTCTTGACACCCAGTTGAATAACAAAATGCGTATGGTGAGTGGCACGATAATCTACCCCACTGCAGTGGCTACCAGTCCTTAGCGGCATCGCTCCCCCAACACTCTGGAGACACAAAGCTATCAAAAGAGAATGGTCAAAATGCATGGCTAACCCAGCTCTGCCTATTCACCAAGACATACCCAATGCGAACTCTCTTCGCCTCGGATCCCGCCATCCCACCTGGAAGCTTGGGAGAGAACTGGTGTCACGCAATTACGACACCAGATCAGAGTGGCGCTGTATATGGGGGGGGGGGGGGGGGGGGAAGCAATCGAGATACCGAACAGCTTGTCGAAGACCCCATAGTGATGCCTGCTGGCGGAAACCTACCTCGCCGCCTGTGGTGTAACATCAACAGAGCAAGAACTGGACAAGGAATATGTGGCCTTCTATTTCGCAGATGATGCAAACGTGACCACCATTACTGTTCTTGCGGAGAGATAGAATATGTGAACCATATCGTTCAAGAATGCCAAATAACCAAGTTCGAGGGCACCATGATGGACATTCACAGCTTGTCACTTGAAGCGATTCAATACATGAGCTCTCACGATCTTGACCTTTGACTGTAGCTTTGTCTACATCCATAAGATATATATGTACATATCTCTTCTAAAGTAGGGATTTTATCATTGTTCAGTCCTTTGTTACATAGTTCTCCTGTTGTCTTTTCGTTCATAGATTGTCAGTTTTTCGGCATTATTATCTATTCTCAGTCAGCATACTTTGCTCCTTATGCGTCCTTTCATGGCTTAAATGCTCGGGTGTCCTTCATGATCCGTATTTAGCTTCCGAATATCTTTATTTTCCTTGAACCTTTACAATATTGCCTAAAATGCCCTTATTTCTCATAAAAATGGAATGTTTTTCCTAGAGCTGAAGAGTTCTTATCTTATGTATATTTGAAATTTCCACACCGACAACACATTTTATTGTTAGTAGTCAGTCTAGATTTGTTGTCCTCTGAATTGTTAATATTTCTATCCTTTTTAAACGGCACTATATGTTTTCTTTTTTCTTTTTTTTTTTCTCTCTTTATATTAGGGTAAGTTGTTAGAAACTCTCCCTCTCGCCCTCTGTATGTTGATTCTGTGATGTCTTTTTTATGTTAAGTTTTATGTCTATATGTAACCAATGGACAGTAAAGGATAATAAATAAATAAATAAATAAATAAGCTATAGCATGAACCACCAGATAGTTTTTTTTTTCCGCATTCTTCATATAATTATTGAGCCACAACTTCTAAAGTGTTAGCTACAGTTAATATTATTACTTTTTTATGTAACTTCATCAGAATTTTCGAACGCAAATCGATTGATGTATATTTTCCAGTTATTTGATCTATCTGCTAGCTGATCTCCAAGTTTATCGAATCGACATTTTTATGCTTGTTTTCTTAGTTTTACTACAAATTTCTCACTGTCTTCATGTTTAGAAGGCAAAATAGATGCCTTTCAAACGATTTGCTTTGGAATGGAGTATACGTCTAACTTATGGATAACCATCTGAAAAAAATAATTACTATCAACAGGTTCAGCGTTAGCACCCGGTATATTATAGAAAATGTCTTGAAGTCCTGATTTCACGAATAGAAAAAGTGTCGCATTTTTCTAACTGGTTATCTTCTATCTCAGTTGCCTCCAAGTAAATGTGCATGGATAGTTCCAACTTTTTACAGCGCTATTACCTTCTAAGTCAAGCCTTTCCGAAGTCAGTAAATTTTTCCAGTTATTTGCTCTATCTGCTAGCTGATCTCCAAGTTTATCGAATCGACATTTTTATGCTTGTTTTCTTAGTTTTACTACAAATTTTCCCTATTAAGAAGGTACGTGTAATACAACTTTTTAATAGAATCAGAGTGCATTTTTTCAATAATTACCAATTTATTAGGGGCACTTATGTACCAACAGTCTTTCCCAATTTAATGGGGACACTTGTGTACCAACAAGTTTTCCAATTTGTTGGAGGCACTTGTCTACCAACATTTTTTCCTTCATGGGGGTATTAGTGTACGAACATTTTTTACCAATATATTGAGGCACATTTACACACACATTTTTCCAATTTTCAACAAATTTATCCAATTTTCAACAAATTTTCCAATTCAATGGGGGTACCTTTGTACTATCAAAATTTCCAATTTAATGGGGGCACATTTGTACCTACAAGTTTTCCAATTTATTGGGGGCACTTGTCCACCAACAAGTTTTCCAATTTGATGGGGGCACTTGACAACCAACAAAGTTTTCCAATTTAATGGGGGCACTTGTCAACCAACAAGTTTTACAAGTTAATGGGGGCACTTGACAACCAACAGTTTTCCAATTTAATGGGGAACTTGTAAACCAACAAGTAATCCAATTTAATCGGGGCTCATGACAACCAACAAGTTTTCCAATTTAATGGGGGCACTTGTAAACCAACAAGTTTTCCAATTCAATGGGGGCACTTGTATACCAACAAGTAATCCAATTTAATGGGGGCACTTGTAAACCAACAAGTTTTCCAATTTAATGGGGGCACTTGTATACCAACAAGTTATCCAATTTAATGGGGGCACTTGTAAACCAACAAGTTTTCCAATTTAATGGGGGCACTTGTATACCAAGAAGTAATCCAATTTAATGGGGGTACTTGTAAACCAACAAGTAATCCAATTTAATGGGGGCACTTGTAAACCAACAAGTTTTCCAATTTAATGGGGGCACTTGTATACCAACAAGTAATCCAATTCAATGGGGCACTTGTAAACCAACAAGTAATCCAATTTAATGGGGGCACTTGTAAACCAACAAGTTTTCCAATTTAATAGGGGCACCTGTATACCAACAAGTAATCCAATTTAATGGGGGCACTTGTAAACCAACAAGTTTTCCAATTTAATGGGGGCACTTGTCACCAACAAGTTTTCCAATTTAATGGGGGCACTTGTATACCAACAATATTATAATAACTATTCAATTTGTTAAAGGCACAATGTGCCGTATAAATAAATAACTAAAATTGACAATGTGTCCTTTTTCTTTTGTTTTATTTGTTAATTCGATAGTTTGGAAATCTTTGACGAATAATATGAACCATTTTTTATATCAGGTCTGGGCAAACCCCTTGCATGGCGGCCCAATTCCAACAACCCACAAGGAGCCAAGGGCTGCTAAGAAGAAAAAGATGTAACAAATATTATCTTTACGAAAAATCACCATTTTCCGCTTCACAAATTTCTAAAACCCACACTATTTATTGCCTCAAAAAAACAAAACAAAAAAAATAAGAAACTAATTGCTCATTCTACACCCACCAAATTTCCATTCCAGGGGTTAAATCAGTTGTAGTTCGTTGATATTTTCAAAACTACCTGTGACAATGATCGTCAGAGAACTTCATCGTAAACAATTCAATTGATGTTCAAAATTGAAAAGTTTAATACTTACACAAGACAAGTAGATATGTTTTATTTAAAAGTTTTCTTAAGTTACAAAAAAAAAATTGTTCTGAATCAATGGCATTACAAAATTTGGAGACATTCCCATAACATTTTACAATTTATTCAAAGATCCAAGCTTGTGGATCACTCCAACCAAAAATAATATGTCAATATTATTTCATATAAAAACTATAAACCTACTCGATAGATTTAATGGCGGGCTGCAGTTTTTTCCAGGGCTGATTTATATTTAATAATAATGTAGGTAATTCGTGAAACTTCATATTCACAAAGAATCATGGTATATAAGTCATTCAACTTAGCGTTATTTGTACAATTATTTCGATTCCAATAAAAACTCACGAATTAACGTGACATGATCTGTCCGATTTCATAAGATTTTGTAAATTCAAACATTTTTCACAGATAGGTACGGACTATTTTTCATGTTTAAATATTTGGTACCCGACATTCATACAATAACAACACAATTATAAAGTTAATTAACTATCTTTGACACATTACCCCTTTTGTTATTAATGTTATCTAACCTTTAACCTCGTCGCCATATGTAATGTATGCTCCCTCACACGGCTCTTCACTGGCTCGCTAACACACGGTATGCGCAGGTGACGCGACCTATCTCGCCCATGGCCCGGAACATACTGGCTCACTGCTCCGCGTCTCACCCCGTCACACCGTGGACCGAGACAGTGTAAGGCTCTGTTACGGTTATGTAAGTTGTGTTGGGTTATGCTATTTAGACCCAAACACTACAATATCTATTTTTCCTTGCTATACTAATTTTGTTCGTGTTTTTTTTTTTTGTATGATTTGTAACATGTGATGATCTCAAGAGTCCCACAAGGGACCTACGGGTTGATAAGAGAGAATAAAGAATGATATACAAAAATAAGCAAAATTTCATAGCAATTTCAAGTAACAAACTCATGTAGAAAAATGAAGTAAAAACAGCAATAACTCTGCATGGTAATAGATAAAATGTACAACACCTACTAGGAAACATCTCTATTATGCATTAAAAATAGATTAAATAAATGAAAAACCATTACAAACATAATGTTATGTATGTACTCACACACTCTTCCACAGACTACTTATAAAGACCATAGAAACAAATAAAAAATGAAAAGCGCCTCATAATGGGCGCAAATAGCTTTTTGAAGGCGGTATTATATATTCAAATGAAAGGTGGAGCTGGAAATTATAGATAAAAAATACATTAAATCAATTTAAAAAATATTACAAACACTACTGTTATATTATGTACCTATTTGATACTCACACAAAGTTCGATGTATTTGACATTGACACTGAAGAATAATATTATTTAGTTTGTCTGTGGTCAAATTGAGAATACGTTAATATTATTAATTGTCTTTAATAATAATAATGGAAAAACTTTGTTCATATCAACATACATGACGTATCCATGTTTTGGAAAGAAAATTGTGAAATAGCGCTCGCTCAATCTTTGACAATGTATCCTTAATAATGTTCAAACTTATAAAAACTTATAATTAAATTAGTTTGATCGAATTTGGAGCACTATTCGATCACTAGTAATATTAATTATATATAGAAGATGTATAACTGTAATTTTTCATCTTTTCCAGGTTTATCCAAGTCGCGACATCACCAACATCGTAGAGGCCTCCCACTACCTGAAGGTTGGGGGATGGTGCAGACTTGGTGCCAGCAACCCTGCCAAGTGCAAAGCTGCCAGATGGGTCAAGCCATTCAGGTGTTTGGGTGAGTACCATCACACTGTTCCTAAACCTGAACCTGCATCCCTTAAAACTCTACTTGAAGGATAAAGGGAATAAAATCTTATAATATAAATAAAAGTCGTGTTAGTGAGAACACTACTTATAACTCGGGAACGGCTGGACAGATTCTTTCGATGTTTGAATTATTGGATTCTTTTCCGCTCCGTATAACAAAATAACTAATAAAAACTTTGAAAAATGGATAAGAAGTATTATAAAATATAATATTAAAGTTAGTGTGGAACGGCTTTACTGACAACAACGCCATCTTTGAAAAATTACATAACAACACAATTTTTATTTACCTACCTACTTTACAACCATTGAGTTATAAACAAAGATTTAGATTTATTCACTTTTCGCGTTTTATTAACTTCTACTTTACATCAATAACTTTAATACTATTTTCCATCAGTTTTTCGATGCTTTATTAGTTATTCTATTATCAAGAGCCGAGAAGAATCCAATAAATCACACATCGGAAGAATCTGTTGAGACAATCTCTAGTTATAAGCAGTGTTCGAACTAACCCGACTTTCTTTTATATCTTAGATTATTTTTTATCGTTATAATCCGTAAGAAAATAAAGTTAAATTCGAACTAAACAGTAGAAGATGAAAGTAAACCTGTAGTGATCTATATTTTCCATATTTTTTTTGTATAGGCGTACTTTGCTACTATAAGAGGTCTATTTTCAGTATTGCGCATAATGGATTATACAGTATTTATTATAATATCTTTCATATTATATTAGAAATAACCTTTTCAATAGGTCATCGTTGTATCGACCTAACCTAACCATAGACATTGTAATATAAGTTGTCTTTTGACGCTAATGTCATGTTTTGAAGGTCGACTCTGCACCAGTGTTGCCATTAGATATTAATATTTTTGATATTATATTGGTATACCAGTATACTAATTATTATTTTTATGTTCATTATAATTGTTGTATTTTTTGGCTAAAATATCCCCTTGTGAATGAAATGAGAAAGTATACAAAAATCATTGTTTTTTTTTATGTCTAAAATTTCTCGACAATACAATTTATCTATTATGTGCCATCTAATCTGAACCTATGGTATATCGAACCCGGAACCTCAAATTTAAAAGTCGGCAACCAAGTCGAAGCAATAACAAATTCATTTTTTATGCCCAGTTTTTGAAAGCTTAGGGTGTACGATGTGTATTTTGTATCCCTTGTTTCAAACATCAGTTCTCACGCGCCACTAAATATGTAGTTTTGTGTATACGAGGACTGCAAGGAACACATCGGGTAGGCGGAATTAGTCAAGCATTCAGTTTTCTAGGCTATTTTATTCAATATAGGCTATAATGTTTTTTAAATTATTTAAAAATGGAATGAATTCATTAAAATATTGTTCCTGTATTAAAAAAAAACACGTGTGAAATTTTGAGGTTATTTTTACATTTTAAAAAACCATAGATAATTAAACAATCCTGTTAGTTCTCTTTAAATGGCATAATCGTCATGGACAAAAGTGAGCTTTTAATAGGCGGACTTATTTAAATAGTCCCATTTAGTTCGAATAAGAATAATAATAATAGCGTTTGAAATTTGAAAAGAGAACGAATTCGTTTCGAAACAAGCGGGAGAATGTTTGTGAAGTACTCTCCAAGAGGCTGGAAGACAAATAATGAGATAATACAGGCCTATATTATTATTATAGTCTTAACGCTTGTTTCATACGTGCGACATAATCGCCTGCTATTTTTCCAAATAATAATAACTTGACAATTTGTTTACCGGCAGCGTTTAGCGTAGTCCACTTCAAGGGGTACGTACAGTATTTCAAGATCATCCAATAAGGCTCTTCATTAGATATATAATTTATTGAGATCGATAATTCCTTTGCCAGTTCGCCAAAAAAATAAATAACACTCTTCTATAATTTCTCTGAAATATTCTGACCCGACCGGGAATCGAACCCGGGACCTCTTGATCTGAAGTCGGAGCCTTTGCCACTAGGCTACCGAGGTCGGTAAAATAAAATAAAACAACAGTTGTGTCAATAAATAATTGTCCTTAAACTATGTTAATGTCCGACCAAACCCGTAGCATTAAGTAAACAGATGAGTCTTTCAAATTATGCAATTCTGAACCACTACATAAGAGGCGCATTTTTGCAGTCTTTTATCGTAGTTAACTTGCTTCAATATAGGTTTTCACCTAGTGAGGCAGCACTTTTCGCTGAAGTAAAGTAATTGTGATGTTCTATTTTCGAAATATCAAAAATATTTCATGTCTTTATATCTTCTTTATGTGCTTTGTCAAATATCATCTAGAACAGAAAATTTAGTATCCATAAGTAGTAAGCCTGGGGGCCTGGCAGGAGTCAGATTTCCTGGCTGCGCAATATAAGGGAGTGGACAGGCATCCGAACTGTGGAGGAGCTGTTCCAGGCAGCACAGGACAGGGACAAGTTCGCCGAAGTGATCGCCAACGTTGGGGGAACCCGACAGGACACATAAAGAAGAAGAAAAAGAAGAAGTAGTAAAAAAATATAAAAAAATAGTAGGTTTCTATCAGTAATGTCAATTTGTGCACAAGCGACTTAGTCGCACGAAAATAAGCTACTGTGTGATTGTCGTTTTAAATCGTTCATAGTTGACACACTCCAAAGCAAAGCCAGTGAGATGTTAAATCGATAATTAAATTTGGAACGAAGTGTGTTCCATAGACAATCATATTATTATTTTGAATTTCCTTTGTCTAAAATTCGTGTTCTATTTTCAAAATGAACAATTCTATGAGATGAACATTTTTTTTATTCTATGTTTTTGTCAACAGTGCCACCTACTGAAAATAAAAAACATCTAAGCAATTTTCTTTACAATCATGATAGTAATAATAATACAACTATAAACATCTTAATTCATCTCTCTCTAACCAAGCCATTAAAACCAAATATTCAAATAGAGTAAGCGAGACGGAATGGTTTTACCTACATAAATTTGGTTGTTGTTTAACTTTATTGGTATTTTATGGAGAAATTTGGTAAATCTCTACAGGAAATCGTTATTGCTTTTATGTCAAACTTAACGGGGTTCAATTTACAGCCGGATTAAAAACATATTTGATTTTAATTAACGTTTTTATTGGCTGTAAAACGCAAGATAGGAGTATTCCCATTGCGTTGATCTCTTTAAAATGGTTAAATATTACGTTACTATGACGTATTATTGCGTAAGTGTCTGTCATCTTCATTTGTTTTTCTTTCAGCAAGAGCATAAGAGCATCCTTAGAACGAGTAACGTTTGTCCGATCTTTTTTATTTTTTTACCCATCACGCCAGAAGGGGAAGACAGAGAGTACGGACTTCCATTCTTTCCTATCCAAACAAACCTCTTTCGCTTCTTCCAAACGCATAGCATTCCGCATACATGCTCTTCTATTCCTTTTGCTCCTGACTTGGCCCTCCTCTAAGACGGCACCGATATGGTCGGACCATGTCATTCGAGGTCGGCCTCGTCTGCGTGCATCCATTCTATCAGATTTATATATCCTTTTAGTCATTCTCTCCTCTTTCATTCTCTCTACATGCCTAAACCACCTAAATTTATTCACTTTCATTCTAGTCACTACGCTAACCTTTCTAATATTATCATTCCTCACCTTATCAATCCGTCTCTTTCCTTATATCCTACGCAGTGATCTCATTTCCACAGCATTTATTCCAACTTCCAGATTTTTCGTCCATGTCCAAGTTTCACTCCCATACATCATGGATGGTATCAGGATTGCATTGTGCATCAGCTGTTTGGATTTAAGAGATACATTATTATTTCTCCTTAGAGGTCTTAGTGCAACGCCAACCCTTCTACCAGCCAGTTTCATAGGGTTTGTTCGATCTTGTGAATCTAAAAGCTTTTTTCTTAAGTTTATTTTTTACAATTACAGTAATGAAGTATAGGTTTTTGATCATTGAAAGACATTCTTTTCTCTCTGCTTACCTCGTTCGGAATACTGTCAAAATGCCCGAAAAAGTAGTTTGACCCAAAAATTCTCGCAAGCTTTATAAAAATCAAGTTGCACACAATATGTCAAAGTTGATTCAAATGTTCGGAACTCGTAAGTATATAAATAAATCCACTTTCTCCAGTGGCGTGCAAAATTTTACGAAAAGATTTATCTTTTTATTAGGATTATTAAAAAATATATTTGCTACAAAATTCTTGGAATTTCCTGTTCTAAAAACAGGGACGCCTACTCACAATCAGTGAAATAGAATTATGTACTACTTAGTTTTTTTTATTTCAAAATCGGATTTATAATTCAATTTAATCCTGTTTCTAAGAACCCGCGTATTACGAACGTGAAGTTCTTTGAAACTTTTTCCTCTTTCTTTTCTTTTTTTTGCGATTACGCACTAATCCTTCAGTATTTTTTAGAATTTTTCTATTCCATGACCTAATAATGCCTTAAAATAGAAAGATTTTGTGTAGAAACAATCTTGTAGAGTCTTTTTAGATTTGGAAAAAGCTTTCAACGCAGCTTTTTTTTTGTTGAGAAACAGTGGGACTAGTACGAGTTTAATCGAAAGCTATTTACACGCTAAAAAGCGCTTATTAACGTGCAAATAGTGTTCGAAAATCAAAGGATCGAATCATTCGATCATTTTTGTATGGAAATTTTTCGATGATCGTTTCGATATTCGATCATCCAAAACGTATACTAGTGGTACTGTTTCCATATTTTTGGAAATTTCATAGTAGTGCAGATTACTACGAAAATGTATTTTCTCTCAAGTTTTTCACATTAGTTTAATGTCTGTACATAAAATTAAAAAAAAAAAAAGGAAGTACAAGCCGTATTTCCTTTATCATTGATTCACGCGTAAGCGGCATAACCAATTTCGCTAATTCTTTTTTCGTTGTGTGTGCTATTGTGAGAAGAAGGATCTTACGAAAGAAAACTGAGAATAATAATAATAATAATAATAAATCAGATTTATTTTCGATATATAAAAATTCAGTATAAAAGAAACAAGCATACAATTAAAACAAAAAGCAAATACAAGAATTTAAAACGATTAATCGAAAATCCCACAAGGCAGAGCCTGTGTGTGGGGGTATACATTAAAATAAGCCATAAAAGTCAGTGTGAATAAAATAAAATAAAATAAAAAATCAAAACAATAAAAAGTACTTAGTAAAAACAATATACAATTAGTAAAAACAATAATAAAATATGGAAAATAATAATGATAAAAATGATAGTAGAGCAGATCCAGCATAGTTGGACAGATTTCCCATTAATACACATTTCAAATGAAATAAATAGTTTACATGTTTTACAAAAAGAATAAGATTACATAAAGGATAAATAGTCAATTAGATAAATTCAAATCTAATTAATAGTAAATATCAATAATAATAGAGAATTTGAAGGTATCTATAAATACTCAACATTAGCAATAAAATAATTCATTAGAATAAGAAAAGGAAAACTAAGTGATAAATCAATTCTCTTAGAAAGTAGCACCAAACATTTGAAAAATTTAATACGTACTACAGATATCCTTTTTTGTGCTTTTGACACAGTAAAACTCTTCTATTTTTGAATTTCAAATGTCATTTAACATTACAGCCAGTTCTTTGATGGTTGAAACGATTAATACAAAGGATGTCATTCATCGTTCAATTAAAACAAATGCATCCGTCGGAATTATATTGGTGAAGTAGGTAATAAATTTATCGATATATCAACAACTGATGACCTAATAATACTGTTCGATTTTTAAATGGTATGAGCAAACAACTAGGGGCTTACGACCGTCTCCTACTGTTTTCGAAGGCTGGCTTAGTATGATCACTTTATGTTAGTCCTGAAAAATGGACACAAGAATCGAGATAAAATTAGAACGTTGTGAATTGATTTATCATTAAGTATACAAATCGGAATTCAATATTCATAGTATAGAGAGGAGATATGTCTGTTGGGAAAGCAATAAAGTATCAAGTTTATATAGGTACCTACTTGATTCCACAAAAATTGAAGAAATTTTTTTTTATGTGACTTGAAATAGAACGCCACTGCTTAGAGAGGTCCTCTACTGGTGGAGGTAGTAGGTTGAGCCACTCTTTGCAAAGTTTTATAAAACGGATAAAGGCAGTAATGGGCAGCGCGGCGCAATGCGGAATAAATCCCCCGCTCGGGGCGGATGGGCACCGCTGTGAGCACCTAATGTGCTGTTAATAATCGGAACGACACGACTCACTACATATATATGTACCACTGTCGCTGCGACCGAATCGGCTCGTGTGGTGCGGGAATAACTACCATTATATCCAACATTACTTTTGGAATTTTTTCTATGCATACAAGATAATGAATTAATGATTTCGTTAACCCATACTCTGTCTTTTAAGGGGTAGACAAAGAGAACGGACCTCCACTCTTTTTTTATCCAAGCACACTATTCATTTCTTCCACCGACATAACATTTCTTATACACCCTCTCCTATTCCTCGTACTTCTTACCTGGCCTTCCTTGAGGACGGAATCGATGTGTTCGATCCATATCATTCTCGTTCGGCCATGCCTTTTACACCTTTCCTTTCAGTCATATAAATTCTCTTTGTCATTCTGTTTTCACTCATTCTTTCCACATGCCCAAACCATCTCCACTTATAGACATACTTCTCAAGTAGATCCTTTGAAAGTTTTAAAGGTGCACGCAAAGCAAAGGTGACGGCCATTCAACCCCTAATAGTGTCCAGCACAATTGTTTACACCCCTGGATAGACAATCCCAGATACTATTGTTTGTTTTTAATCAGTTCTTGATACCGTTGTGTATGTATTTAATAGAGGAGAGATATCTTGTGTAATAGATGAGATATAAATATCTTGCGCGAGAGATATAATAACGGTAAGTACCGAAGTACCGCGGTCAAGAATCGGTATTATTCCTTCGCTCAGCGAAACCCGAGAACGATTCAGGGTAATATTTTCTACAGACAAGCCGTCGACTGATACCACTGTGCTACCAACCACCTATTTGATGTTTAACTTTTTTCGTTAATATGTTTTTTTTTTGTATCCTCTTGTACCACCGCATCACGAACTACACTATACGCCGGCGCAACTAGAGTACACCCATAACTTCAAGCATAGCATACCATAGAGGAGGAAGGTCCTCTCACACCTGGTCCATTCCATAATAATTATTCGGGGTTGACATGTTTTAAGAGAAGGTTTGAAATGAAGTGGTTGGTAGATTGGCGTTTACGACGCCGGCTTTCGCACTGTTTCGTGCGGAGGTCGTAGGCTCGATCCCAGGTGCCGACCATCTTCCTCTTTAACGACACAACCTTTCAGTAGCTTACTGTGAGAGTCAAAGAGTGTATTGTGTTCACTTTGAGTCAGCACAGATTCCTTTAAAAAAAATTGGTTTCGTGGTTTGAAAGTTTGAGAATGTGTATTTATATGATGTTTCTCAAAGTCAGTTATATATTTCTCAACAGTTACTGCGCTTAATATTCATTATAAGAATAAAGAAAATTATATATGTAGGTACTTACCTAAATTTTTGGTACCTAATATCATTTTGTTAGTCTATTATTTTATTTTTTGAATCGCTTCTATACTATAGTTTAATTGAATGTCATATTTTGTTGGGATTTGGTTTCTAAAGCACTAGGTTCATTATAAAGTGGCCCCTGGTTTGATACCCAACAGGGTGATATTTTTTGCATGCATTTTTGCATTTTTAACCGAGGTTGGCATATGTCTCTTAGAAGAAAGAATACTGTCTATCTGTTTCTTAAGAAAGAAATAAAGAAAGAATAATTATGAAAACAATCAGAGAATACAATTTCTCGATATTTTAAAGATCGAACGAAGAATATTATGAAGGAATGTGGTATGGATGTTAGTGTTGTTACAAAGATGAAAGTCAATAAGTTGAGATGGTTTGGGCATGTGGAAAGAACGGATGTATAATGGATAACAAAATTACCATATAAATCTGAAAAGAAAGGTGTTAGAAGGCGTGGTCGACTGAAGAAATTGATGTGGATCGAATACATCGATTCCACTCTCAGGAAAGGCCAGGTCAGATGCAAGAGAAATGGGAGAGGTTGTAGGAGGAATTGTATGTCGGTGAAAGAAGCGAAAGAAGTGTATTTGCATATAAAAGAGTGGAAATCCATTTTCTCTGCCTACCCCTTACGAGACACGGCGTGGTGTGTCAAAAAAAGATCCTCGTGGTTTTGAAATTTGACAACCAAATACCAAACATTGTTTATGTATAAAATCGATGACTATATATGTAAACCACTTTTCGAAATACCAATTTATAGATGGTCGTATGCCCGTTATGGTTCGAAACCATAAAAGGTAATACTATGACTTTTAGAACATGGAGCCGAATCCAGAAAAAGAGTTTACTTAATTTATCTTTTCGACCTTTTAGCTACTTGGTGGACAAACTTCGAACTTATATGAAAGAAACAAAATATTCAGTTTTTTTTTTCCACAATATTTATTAGCCTAACCGGTTTTCGAAGACCGAACGTTAACCGAAAACCGGTTAGCATAATAAATATCGTGGAAAAAAACTAAATAATTTTGTTTCTTTCAAATAAGAGTATACTTTGTTTTATGGTAGATATTGGACACCATGGAAATAATAACAAGCAGAAACTAATTAATGGGCGATGTCGAATTAGTTTTCATATCAATGAACAAGAAAGTATACTCTACTACCAGCTCTATATTTTTTGGTTTAGATGAACCTACCCTTACTTTTGCTTAAAAAAAGATATACTTTGGTAATATAACTATACGTTCTATTTTCTCCATGTGTCATTTTGGGTCTCCTTACGTCATATTTCATTCAAGAGAATCTGTGGCCGTCTTGGGCAGCTGAAGAAAGTGCTTCGACTGTTCTTATTCCAGTCCAAAATGCCTGATATTACGGAACCAAGAAATTTGTCTACGGCCCACACATCTTCGACTCTCATTTTCCCTTCAAAACCAGTGGCAATAGCTCGTACTTCTCTCCCGTGAGCTCATGTCCCAGATAGGACACTTTCCGGACTTGAAATCAATCAGCATCGTCGCTGATGCATCCACATTTTCATAGTGCTCATCTTTAGGATCCATTGATCAACTCCATATAGAAGAACTGACCAGACAAAGCACTGAAGAATTTTAATGTTAAGAATCATAGTATTTCCGAAACTTATTCCCCATCACACGTATTGTGATATCAATTTCTGGATTTTGTGGTTTTGGTATCAAATGCACACACGTGCCTCCTCTATTTTTGTATCCT
Source organism: Mystacides longicornis (assembly GCA_963576905.1). Classification (NCBI taxonomy): domain Eukaryota; kingdom Metazoa; phylum Arthropoda; class Insecta; order Trichoptera; family Leptoceridae; genus Mystacides; species Mystacides longicornis. The sequence continues at coordinate 24,950,482 of OY756437.1, forward strand.
TCCTGTAACTTAATATCCTCGCAAGGAATCGAACCCCAACCTCAAACTATAAACACATGGCTTCTTTAAACATTTTCATTCTACATGATTCGTCAATTTTATAATATAAAAGAAAGTCGGGTTAGTTAGAACACTTCTCTGTTCCGGATAACAGAATTCAACTATTAAAAAGTTGAAAAATGCATAAGAAGTAATACAAAATCTAATATTAAAGTTTGTCCGGAATGGATTTCCTGCGACGCCAACGCCATCTATGAAAAAATACGTAACAACAAAATTATTCTCAACCTGACAAACATTGACATTAAAAATATTGGTACGTACATTTTTTTATGGATTTTTTTCGAGCTTTCAGAAATAATTTTTAAACATTGTGATATATTTTACACGTATTTTTGTATAAATTACAAATTCGAAATCGATATTCATATTAAGGACAATAGGACAACGTCTGTAGGAAAATCCAGTTACTTAATAAAATCAAAGACAACCAACTAAGGAAACATGATTTTTGGGTGCATTTAAGCCAAACAAACATAGCGCCAATGCTGGATGTAGAGTATACTTTCTTGATTGTTGATAATATGGTCACTAATCTGTCATCGCCCATTAATTAGTTCTTGCTTATTAATGTTTCCATGGCGTCCAATATCTACCATAAAAGAATGTATGCTCTGCTTCTAGGTTCGGTTCTATGTTCTTTTGGTGTTAGTAAACATACACTCATATGTATAATACTAACATCTATGTTCAGAATAGTGTGTGTTGCGGGTTTAACTTTTAACTGCAAAACTGAAAAAAAAAATGGAGCGACCTATTTTTCGTAAAAAAAATATGTGAAATTAAAAAAAAAAGGAAGTCGTTTTGTAGTAAAAATAATTAATTGTAATCTCTCCTTTAATGGGGTCATTAGTAAAAATGACCGAACGTATGTCGGTGTGTTTTATTACGACGTATTATCGTGCTTTTACCCTTTTATTTTTAATTAAATTAAAATTAAATTTTTATAATTTTACCCTCATTTGTTTTTATATTATTCTTTTTGTTGCAACGTTATGTATGTATTTAATAAACTTTTTGGGCAGTGAGGGGTACCGCATTATACAATATCTATAATATAAAAGAAAGACGGATTAGTGCGAACACTTATAACTCGAGATTAGCTGAACAGATTCTTCCGATGTTCAATTTATTTAAATCTTCTCCACTCCGGATAACAGAATAACTATTAAAAACTTTAAAATGCATATGAAATAATATAAAATATGATATTCAAGCTAGTTTTAAACGGATTTTATGGACGCCAACGCCATATATAACGACAAAATTATTGTTTACCTGACAACCATTTACATTAAAAATATATTGTACATACGCAGATGTTTGATGAAATTTTATTCGAGCTTTCAGAAATGAAACATTCAAACATATTTTAAACGCAGTTTTGTATAAATTACAAATTTGAAATCAATATTCATAGTAAGGACTACAGGACAACGTATGTCGGGAAAGCTAGTTATAAGATAAAACTGCAAAGATCTACTATAGTTAAAATCGAAAGTCTGCGATTTATGCGTGATGCAATGACATATGATATGATATCTAATAATTACATAACTATTATATAGATTAGTGGTGTTTGTTACAAAGAAAATAAATCCCTCAACATCCTTCCGATAAATTGACTAGGGTTGGATCATTTTTATTGGCAGATACCCCACCCCCCACTACCACAAAACCTTCAAACCCCTCCCACCTACAACTCTCAGGCCCACCCCCTCAACATTCACCCTTTTCTTTTTTTTAGATCTTACGTAATCTAATTTATCACATTGCGTCACATTTTTCACTTTTCCATCTCTCTTTCTATCGATACGTCTATCTCTGTCATGTCTAGGGCTGTTTAATGACCCATCGAGATATATATTAAATTTATTCATCGATTTTTAGTTATAGTACGAAAAAAAATCGAATATCTATAGATTAACGTGTGAAGGAAAAACTTTGAGACTATTTTTACTAAAATTGCGCGGACGGAGGAGTATGAAATTGATTTATTTATTTCAATTTACGGCGTTAGCCATTAGCATGTTGTAATATAATTATTGATTAATTTAACAACAACAAAGCTCAATATCAAGTGGAACATTTAATGAGCATTTGTTTTCGCACACTTATAGTTTATATAGAGAAGGGGTAGCGAATTCTAAAATTTATTTTAAATTATGCATAAAAATAGATTAAATCAATAAAAAAAAACACCACGCACACTACTGTAATGTTGTGTATTTCATACTCACACACACTTCGATGTATTTGACAACACAGATCTTTTGTTTATCTGTGGTCAAATTGAGAATAGAAAAATCCTTTTTTGTGTTAATAATAACCATTGAAAAAACTTTGAACATATCAACGTTTCAAATTTGATGTATCCATGTCATTATGCAAAAAAATATAAAAACCCTCATTATTTTGTACAAATGTGTACTTGCTAACAAAAAAAATATACAAATATTTCATTTTTATAATAAAAAATGCCTAAAATAAACGACTTTCACCTTTTGTTGTTCCAACATTCATCATTCAAATATTAGAACATTTTCGAATAAAGAACGATTTTGAATCCATAGAATAGACTCGTGTCGAAACTAAAGCTGGCCTCAGACGGCGAAACTTTTAATAACAGCATCCATCCTCCCTGTGAGTGTAGCTTAAGGCGAGTACGTAAAGATTACTCCTATAAAGTTTGGGTCGTGTTTTTTCATTGAATGTAATTAAAAGTTAGATATGAAATTTCACGTTCGTTACTACTACCCCCTCCCCTTTCCTCTGTAGGGTTGTCTCTCCATCCCTTTCTATCGTTTTCTCTCCACCCGTTTGCTGATGTGAAGCCATATATCTTAAAAACAAGTTTAATTTATACAATCAGATTGTGGTCTATTTTGCTTTGCCGATAAAAAAATCTTTAGTGCCACAAGTCTTAAAAATGTCAACGTATTTTCTGACTTATTACGTTTTTTTAGAACAAATTCAAACATTGGTCTTTTAAGTGATAACTTGTAGCCTAGTTTCGAAACGCTTGATTCTGTAAGTTTACGGTTCAATCTCGGGCGCTTGCCACAGTCATCACATTGTCAATTTTTTTTATAAATAAAGACTAAAATGTCATTCAATAGTCGCTCCCTTTATGGCTTCAGGGAGGCAATAAAGCACAATCTCCTCCAACAACCAAAATACGTATTTAAAACCAGCTGACCCGTCGAACTTCGTCCCGTCTTAAAATCAGTAATAATAATTCTTAGTGTTAACTGATCAGCTTATTAACATTCTGTTTTTACTATGTATTCGAGTTACCTTTACCCGAAAACAACACCGAATTCATTACTTTGTTACATATCAGAAATTATTTTTTAGTTTAGATTATTATATTCTAATCCCGAGGAAACTTCACAAGGCTGAAATATTCATGGAAAAAATGCAGTAAAATAAAAAAGGCGTCAAAAATTGTGGCAGAAAATGAGGTGTAATTGTGACACAAAACAAAAATGATGGGGTTTTGGTGAATTACAAATTTGACCACCTGTAAATCAACCATAGAAAATGATCACAAACCTGCACAGTTCAGTTTTAAATCGCACATTTACAAAAAATACCTTAATGTTAACACCTTCTTCTTTGCTCCTAGTCTTTATCCCATTTACGTGGGATCGGCTCTCCTAGTCCTCATCCTCCAAGTTCAGCGTCCTCCACACGAAGCCTTGCCTCTCGCAAGTCCGTTTTTATTGTGCACATCCACGTAGTCAGGGGTCTGCCTGGTCTTCTGAGTCCTACTTCTATGTCCATTGTCTTCCATTCATCAAAATTGATAATTGGTTGGATATAATACATAATATTATGTTAAAATCTATATCAGTGTTCCGCAAACTTTTTGTGTTCAAGGTACACCTACCAATAGTGTAGCCAGGTGTACAAATTATATTTGCCAAATGTTGCTACTTGCCAATGCTTGGCCAGAGCCCCCATTTGGCCAGCCTGGACCAGCATGGGCCATAGTGTAGCCGTAGCTTTACTGATTTGCATCAGCAAGCTTTGAACGCATGGATAAGTAGGCTTTGTCTCTTCTTCGGATTTTTTAAATTTTAATATCCGATCAGTGTCCAAGAGAAATGGTATACGAGAATGCATTTCGTACTGAGTCCATAGGTTGCAGGTCACACTTAAAAAAATAACAGTTTTCTGGTAATAGCTCCAAGGGTTTCATTATCAATACCGGCAGCTTTTTTCTGAATCAATTCATAAGGAACCTACCATTGACAGCATGGCTGATCTACACCAACTTAGCGCGAAAGCTTTCAATTTTGTCTAGAGACGTTAAAATATTAGAATTCCTATCTTGCATTTTCTGTTGAGCTCATTGGAATGAGTAAATATGTCCAGCAGTTATCTGCCTACTTTATCAGTTTATACGAGTTTAACTAGCCTTTTTTTTTTCTTTTTAACACAGAAGCCAAATCTGAACCATTTACCTCAAAAACACTTAGGTCTCATTTTTTCGCGGCACACCAACCAATGACCACGGTAGGTACACCAGTGTGCCGCGGCACACCATTTGCGGAACACTGATCTATATTATCCCTGTAAAACGACAAAGGATCTATGTGCATTTAGTACCTTTTATTTGAATCGTTTTTATTTCCAAACAATCGAAATATTTTTCCGACCATCGGCCTTAAAGCTGACCGTAATAGTTCCACTGTGGTATTTTTAATGCTCGACCCTCATTGTTTTTTTCGGTCTCTTATTCTCGCCCCGGTTCACGCACTAATAAAACCGGTTTCGCGGTTTCGAATAAGTTTTTTGAGGTTTGTAATTAAGTTTTCGCTCACCCACCGGAAAGGGAAGGAAATAATTAGAATTACTATGCGATCTTTAAATAAGGGTGAGATTTAAGTAACAGTCACTGTTATTTTTTTTTTATTTTATTACTACCATTCGCCATAGACGTTGTTCTGTGTTCCTAACTATGAATATTGAATTCAAATTTGTATAATGATGAGCTTATTACCGTTTAACCCATGTAATTTAGATCGATGCTCTGTTTCACACCATATATTTGCCATCCGCATTCTGTCTATCGAACCAACTATCAAACAACTGACAGTTCCTGTACAACTTTAATTTAATTTATATTTTATATTTGTATTTTTTTAATGTATTTTATCTGTATTTATGACTTAATTTATTTATTTTGTAATGTATCTATATCACTTATTTGAATGCATGCATGATGTAATCTTTATCCTTTAAAATTGTGTTGTGTTCGATAATGTTGTATATTGATAGAATTGAATTGAATTGAATTTCAATTTTTTAAATTTGGAATAAAAATTATATTGTTAAAAGTACTAAGAAGGTTACTTACTTAGTGTTTTATTTGATTTTCTAATTATCCACGCAACAATCTTAATTTTTTCTTTCATAAGAACCTTCTCTTGACAAAAGCAAACACTTCAAAAAAAGAATAAGCGAGAGCGGTTCAGCCGTTTTGGCATGATGCGATGACAACGCAAAATTGGTCTCCATTTTTATAATATAACTAGCTTTCCCCACAGACGTTGTCCTGTGTTCCTAACTATGAATATTGAATTCCAATTTTTGTATGGTGATGAATTAATTATCATTTGACCAATGTGATTCCGACCGATGCGTCTGTTTTAAACCATGTATATTCTATCCGCATTCTGTCAATCGCACCGACTATCTAAAAATTTACAGTTTCTGTCAAAATTTCGAAATTGGAATTTAAATTATATGGATAAATTACTAAAAAGATCTACTTAGGGTTTTCTATAATTTTCTAGTTTTCTATGCATTTTTCTTATTTTTTTTCTTCTAAAACAACCTTCTCCTGATAAAAAAAGCCTACATGACAAAAAAAGAATTTGCGAAATCGGTTCAGCCGTTTATTTATTTATTTATTTATTTATTTATTACATATACGGCAAGGCCATTTACATGTTAAAAAAAAATTAGGTATATAGTACAATATGACAGACACAATCAGTTATATATACAAAATAAAATTCAATAGACATAAAAAAATCGGCATTAAAATTACAGCAATCAACACACAATAAAATGAACGAGAATCCGAATTCAGCTCCAAGCACAAAACAATTCTAGTCAATTACAAAAATAAAAAAAATAAAATAATAAAAAATCATAATGATACAAGATAATGAGCAGAAACATTACAATAAAATAGCTCTGCTCATACTTGCTTACGTTAGTCATGTCGTCAGATAATAAGTACTCAATAAGAATTTAAAAATTTAAAATTAACAAAAGGATTGTAAAATAACAAGAATGAAAACTGGACAACAACCACAATTATGACTAAGTCAATGACAAATAAAAACAAAACCATGACACTATAAAATTTCACAATAATAATAATAATGATAAAATGATAAAAAAACAAAAAAAAAATACACCGATATATGTGCATACTGATACAAGTCGGTTCACCAACCCCGAAGTCAAAGTGTCAATCATTAACCCTCAAGTATTCCAGAATATTTCTCTTGAATTTTACGAAACTGTCAGCGAAGACATCAGCGTGCTCTCCCACAAGATTACCCTGTCTATGAATTCTGTTTAGTGGTGAATAATAAGTATAATTGTTCCGAGAGCTAGATTCATGAAAAGTCACACTTTGTCTGGTAAACCTCACAGGAACATTGAGTTGAATTAATTCGACCAATTCCGGGGAATCGATGGCACCATTCAATACTTTATGTAGAAAACACAGATCGAATAATTTTCGACGGTTCTGCAAACTAGGGAGACCAAGCTCGTCCATCAGTGCAGGATAATCAATGCTCTCTACTGGGATCCCCATTTTATAATTCACTAGTCTCAAAAATTTTCTTTGAACCCTTTCCAAACTGTTGGTATGTATGGCATAATAGGGGGACCATACAGTTGTACTGTATTCAAGAAGAGGTCTAACGAGAGAGACATAAAGTAACCTATACGACTGAATTAACTGCAAGTCCGAAGTTAATCTAAAGATGAAGCCTAGGCACCTCATTGCCCTGCTGACAGTTTCCTCAATATGTATGTTAAAAGTAAGATCTTCGGAGAAGGTGACTCCCAGATCTTTTATGTTTGAGACACATTGTAGGACTACGGTATCAATGGAATAGTCTTACTTTAACAGAGATCTGGTTCTGTGAAAGCGAACAACCTGACACTTCGCAGCATTGAGGCTCAATTTGTTTTCCTTGCACCAGTTACTCAAAGAATTAAGATTGTTTTGCACTGTTGTGCAATCCTCTAAGCTGCGAACATGCTTATATAGCTTCAGGTCGTCCGCAAACAACAGAACGTTTATATCCCCAAAGATCTCCACCATGTCATTGATGAATAAATTAAAAAGTATTGGCCCCAAGTGCGACCCCTGTGGAACCCCACTGTGTGCGTTAATAATATTTGATATGCAGTTCCCAACCTTTACTTTAAGAGTTCGTCCCGTAAGATAACTCTCCAACCAATTATAAAAAATTCCGTCAACTCCATATCCACGTACCTTAGATAATAGTATTTCGTGCGATACCTTATCGAACGCTTTCGAAAAATCTGTGTATATGGAGTCAACTTGGCCTCTATTTGTCAAACAATCAATGATATACTTTTGGTATACAAAAAGGTTGGTGAGTGTGGACTTTTTAGGTACGAATCCATGCTGCAATGATGTAATTATACTGTTTATAGAGCTACTTATTTTCCCAACAATGATGGACTCGAATAGTTTGGGAATTGCCGACAATATGCACACAGGTCTATAGCTGGTCACTAATGTATTATCTCCCTTTTTAAATATGGGACTTATATAACCTTCCTTCCATTTATTAGGGAAGGTGCCTGATTTCAGAGATAAAGAGAATAAATTATGCAAATGATTGGACAAGACTCCCAAACAGTTCTTAATAAATATGTTGGGGATACCATCAGGACCAGCTACCTTTGAAGCATCCAGACCAAGAATCGCACTTTTGACCTCGTCAATAGAAATAGAAATTGTGGGCAAATCGATTGTTTTGTCAGTGGAAAAATTGAAACCAGAAGGTTTGGTCGGTTTATCATAAACATCCTGGAAAAATGAGGCCAATAAATTGACTGCACTCTGGGGTGAATCAGAGCGCCGATTGTCAAAAAAGAGATTTGATGGTATATCGAATCGATCATCTCTCATGTTGTTTACAAACCTCCATAAATCCTGAGAACCCCCGGGTAGATTACGCTCAATTGTATCTATGTGGTTTCTGTAACAACTTTTGGACAATGAAGAACATTGGGAGCGCAAGTTAGAAAAAGCATTGTAGTCGTTTTTATCCAGAGTTTCTTTGTATTTCTTGTGGGCTATTTTCTTCCTATGAACCATCTGTTTTAATTCGGTACTAAACCACTTAAGGCGATTTACACGTTTAGGCGATGACAACGCAAAATAGGTCTCAATTTTTATAATATAGTAAAATTTTTCGGTAGGTATGATACTTTTGTGGTCGCTCAAAACCTATTCTCAAATGAAATGCGTTCTCTGCTTCAGTATGCACTCAAAAAGAAAAATAAAGCTTTGCGTTGGGCAAGGCCCATATCTGTCAAGTATTAAAAATATTTGAGTCATCCAAAATGTAAATGTCATTCACATTTTAATCCCATAACAAACAATTTGCTTCTAGGAAGAACAACAATGTCTTATCAGATTTTTATTCATCTTTGCGATTCATGATTTCAATTTGATTTATATAAAATCCCAATAGAATCGATCATTTCGAAAACGACCAAAGTTTGCATAGAATTCTATACATACATACTTTGGCGAATGATGAGAACTTGGAACAAGTGGATGAGTGTGTTTATTTAGGTAGTCTATTTAGCAGAGATGGAAGGTGTGAAAAGGAGATTGAAAGAAGGAAACTGGCTGGTAGAAGGGTTGGCGGTGCACTAAGACCTCTAATGAGAAATAAGAACGTATCAAATTCTCTTAAATCCCAACAGCTGATGCACAATGCAATTCTGGTACCATCCATGATGTGTGGGAGTGAAACATGGACATGGACGAAAAATCTGGAAGTTGGAATAAATGCTGTGGAAATGACATCACTGCGTAGGATATGCGGAAAGAGACTGATTGATAGGGTGAGGAATGAGAATATTAGAAAGGAATGTGGAGTGGATGTTAACGTAGTGACTAGAATGAAAGTTAATAAATTAAGGTGGTTTGGGCATGTAGAGAGAATGAACGAGGAGAGAATGACAAAAAGGATATATAAATCTGAAAGAATGGGTGCACGCAGACGAGGCCGACCTCGAATGACATGGTCCAATCATATCGGTTCAGTCTTAGAGGAGGGTCAAGTCAGGAGCAAAAGGAATAGAAGAGCATGTATGCGTTTGGGAGAAGCGAAAGAGGTTTGTTTGAATAGGAAAGACTGGAAATCCGTACTCTCTGCCTACCCCCTTCGGGAAACGGCGTGATGGGTAAAAAAAAAATACTTTGGTCCTCTCGGTCAATCAATGTCCATTGCCCTTTGTACGGACGTTGCCTACCGACACTCTTCAGCGCAGTGTGTAAGTTGTCCTTATATCTCTTGCGCTGTCCATCGTGTTTTCTCTTCCCGTTAGCTAGCTCTCCATATAGGGTGTTTTTCGCGAGCCTATTATCTTTCATTCGGACCACGTGGCCAGACCAACGCAAGAGAGTGGGATACTGAGGCAGTTTGATCGTCTGAGTACTATAGCAGGGTCGTCTCCGTAATAGCCGATACAATATAGTTATGAATTTTAAGCATTTTTAATTGGGTTCAAATAACATTTCAGATTACTGTTCTTTAATAGACAACCTTAATGCAGTATATTACTTAAGTGCGGGGTTAATTTGGTCATCGCAAAGCGAGGGTTAATATAATTAAACCGAACCTTGGTAAATAGAACACATATGATTACAATATAACTACACGTACAGATAAAACAATTATGTTACAGTTAGTCTTCATGATTTGTATAGTTGGCGAAAGTATGGATATGCCTTTTGTGTACTGTTACAATAGGTATACACAAATTTATTTCAGAATCTTTATCTTCTTAAGAGTGGGCATCATGCTTACTGCGGTATCCGAGCTACGCTTGTTTAAGTACACGGTACGTCAAGATTACACTGTCTCTTTCCTACTTTGTTATTTTACTTTGGCAGTGAAAGAGGTAAACATAGAATACTCGGTAATTTGTGTCTCACTGAGAATATTTTGTTTGTAGTGTTCCGGCCGCTTTTTTTTTCTATGAAAACAGATCATTAGAAGTAGTTTAATCCTATAATATAAAAGAAATTCGGGTCAGTGCGAACACTTATAACTAGAGATCGGCTGAACATATGCTTCTGATGTCTGATTTAGTGGATACATCTCCGCCCCGGATAACAGAATAACTAATAAAAAGCTAAAAAATGGATAACATATAACATTAAAGTTAGTATGGAACGGATTCCTGCGACGCCATCGCCATCTATGAAAATTCCATAACAACACAATTTTTGTTTACCTGACAACCATAGAGTTTCAAAACACTGCGATTATTAACACGCAGATTATTGATACAATTTCTGTCAAGCTTTCAGAAATATTTTTTTTAACATTCAAACGTATTTTTATATAAATAACATTTGAAATCAAAATTCATAATAAGGACTACCTACTACAATGTCTTTCGCGGAAGCTAGTGATAGTATGAGAGGAAGTCAGCGCCGGGCAAGAATTTTGAAAAATAACCGTTTTTTTCAAATTGCTTGCCGCAACGACTTTTTCTGAGACATGGGTACAAGTGTAAACTTGTAAATGGTAGTATAGAAATAAATTTCAGTGGCGGGACGTCAAGAGTTAATTGTAGAATTACCTAATTGGGTTCCACTGTACTCTCTCTTTAGATTGGACCTTTTCATATTATGACGAGTATCCCCTGAAAGTGAGTTCATTATTCCAATGTTTTAAATTCTTCCTGACGCGTTAATTATTCACCTAATGTCGCTAACACTGTGACTAATCTGCCGATGTTTTAATCAACTAGGAATACGAAATTTATCAACTTTTTTTTCCTCATATATCGTGACTTTCAATAGGAAAAATAATGCGTAAATGAATGATGCTATTCATTTATGGTAATAAAAGTTTTCACGTAGCAAAAGTTTGAAATGTCAAAACCTCAGTCAGTGAGATTTTGTTGTATGAAATGCGTTATTGTATATACAACTAGCTTTCCCGACAGACGTTGTTGTCCTGTGGACCCTTTGGTCCTAACCAGAGGCGGCCCGTTCATTGTGTACTGCGCCTCCTGAAACAAAAATAAACTAAATAATAACATTAAAACATTAATTCTAAAACGTCCATATTTCATTCGTATTCAAAGCTCAAACGGAATCAACGCGAGAATATAACAAATTACATGCGTACAATTTGCAATGCGCGGTGGAGTAAGTGAATTGGGCTACCGTAAGAATTGGCAATTACGTATGCGAGAATGAGAGGGAGCAGAAAATAATAATTATCTAATTAGATTTTTTCAAAGATGACCTCGCATGAATTTCGTTCCATACTAAATTTAATATCATATTTTATATAATTTCTTATCCATTATTCAACTTTTTATTAGTTTTTCTGTTATCCGGAGCGGAGAAGAATCCAATAAATCACACATCGCAAGAATCTATTGAGCCAATCTCGAGTTATAAGTGTTCGCACTTACCCGACTTTAATTTATATTAGAGATGTTTGTACATGCCACAATATTACAGTAACAGAACACGCTTCGAATTATTATGCATACAACTTTCGTGGTAAATCACTAAATCATAAAAAAGTAGACTTTACATAAGTGCCTTCCACTGTACTTTAACAGAACTTAAAGTCACTTTTAAGGGAAATTTTGTTGTATGAAATGCGTAATTGTTAAAGGCAACTAAAGATGCCTAAATGTTTTATGTAATTATAGACGTGAACGTGATTTGCAAGAACTTGTGAAGCGTGTGTATCAAAATTGTGAAATGAATGATCTTAAAGATGAATGTCAATAAGACAAAGGTGCTTGTTTTTGAAAGAGAAGGCATAAGAAAGCAATGTTGTGTGAATGTGAATGATGAGAACTTGGAACAAGTGGAGGAGTATGATTATTTAGGTAGTCTATTTAGCAGAGGTGGAAGATGTGAAAAGGAGATTGAAAGAAGGAAACTGGCTGGCAGAAGGGTTGGCGGTGCACTCTTATGAGAAATAAAAACGTACCTCTTAAATCCAAACAGCTGATGCACAATGCAATCCTGATACCATCCATGATGTATGGGAGTGAAACATTGACATGGACGAAAAATCTGGAAGTTGGAATGAATGCTGTGGAAATGAGATCACTGCGTAGGATATGCGAAAAGAGACTGATTGATAAGGTGAGGAGTGAGAATATTAGAAAGGAATGCGGAGTGGATGTTAGCGTAGTGACTAGAATGAAAGTTAATAAATTAAGGTGGTTTGGGCATGTAGAGAGAATGAACTAGGAGAGAATGACAAAAAGGATATACAAATCTGAAAGAATGGGTGCACGCCGACGAGGTCGACCTCGAATGACATGGTCCGATCATATCGGTTCAGTCTTAGAGGAGGGCCAAGTCAGGAGCAAAAGGAACAGAAGAGCATGTTTGCGGAATCTTATGCGTTTGGAAGAAGCAAAAGAGGTTTGTTTGGATAGGAAAGAGTGGAAATCCGTACTCTCTGTTTACCCCCTTCGGGAAACGTCGTGATGGGTAAAAAAAAATTATATACCTTACGGCCATACATAATAATTCTGCAAAGCTGACATTCATATTTTGAAAATCCTTTATCACATTATTATGGTTGAAAACTGTTTTGATTATTCTTTGAGCGCTTTTAATTCCCCCCTTTCACCATCCCCTCCCTGGAATCCCGGAACCCCCCCCCCCTTGGTCCAGCACGTGACTCCAAGCTCCAGGTCTCCCACTATCCAGCGCCTCGTGTTATGTGTCCCGTGAAAGGTGGATGAAGGACAAACTGTGTCAGGAATATTAATATGTGTCCGACAGGTATCGCCAACTCTGCAGATTTTTTTAAATGTTTAACCTTCACGCCTAAGCCGAAACCTGTATACTTAAATCTTCTTCTTCTTTGGTTTGGTAGCAAGCGCGAACATCTTCCCCTCCACTCCTTTCGGTTCTCCGTTGTTTTTTTTAGTTCTATCTATAACCTGCACTCCACGTCCTGGCGCATCTATTGCGGACTAGTGGTCGACCAGCTGGTCTACACAAATTCGAATTGGCGTTTGACTACAATGTATAGTGCGAAAAAATTTACTGTCCACTGGAACATTTAAACAATAATTTAAACCCAACAATGATACTTATTTAAAAATATAAAAAGTGGACAGTTAATTTTCTTCCTACTCTACATTGTCGAAGAATTCGTTTGCAGTCGATCACCAAAAATGCAATTTGTCTAGGCCTACAGTGCTCGAAATTCCACCGTAACAATTTAAATTATAAATTTGAACATTATTAAGGTTCCATTGTCAAAAACTGAGCGAGCGCTATTTAAAAATTTTCTTTCAAAAATAATGACATGGATACTACTGGATAGGTCGAATTTGAAATGTTGATTTGTACAAAGTTTTTTTCTATTATTTTTAAACATAAACAATAATCTGTTCTCAATTTGACCACGGATAAGTTAAATAATATGTGCGTCCGTGTCAATGTCAAATACATACTTTCTTTTATGGTTGGTATTGGACATCGAAGCAGAACTGAGGGATATGGACATGGTGTGGGAGGAGGTCATAAACATTGCGCAAGATCGAGCGCAATGGAGAGCTCTTGTTGCCTTCCTATGCCCCTGAGTGAGGTGTAAAAGGGAGAATTGATTGATTGATTGGACATCGTGGAAATAATAACACGCAACAACTAATTAATGATAGATCACTCTCTCGAGAGTGGATTGCCGCGTTGAAAGAAAGAAGAAGAAGAAGAACTAATTAATGGTTAATGACAGATTAGTGTGCATCTCAAATGATTAAGAAATAATAATTTCTACTTCCAGCTCTGGCACTATTTTCGTTTGGTTAAAATGCACCCTTGCAAATAGAGACTCTTTTTTTCATTTCTAATATACAGTAAAATGCTCCATACTCATGTATAATGTATATCGTGCATTTGAGGCTAACCCACAAAAGGCACACTTTCGAAGAATCTCGCTAAAACAATTCAAATAAAATCTTGTTTTTCATTAAAGCACTTGGTTGACTAGCCCTCTTTTTAGGGATATCCGCGCACCTAGAGAAAAGGTGTGGATTTTGATGACAGTTATTAGGTGTTGCCTTGCAGGAAAACATCCTATGAGAAGTCCGACATGTCAAATAAATCTCCCTTACTGACTTTTCTGTATCCTCCATATTGCATCCTTTCCATGTGTGGAAGTTTTATACATTTCAAATACCTACAAACTTTTTTTTTTTAACTAGCACGCTGCACCCCTGAAGAGGTAGGCAGAGAGAACGGACCTCCACTCTTTTCTATCCAAATATACTTCTTTCGCTTCTTCCAACGACATTAAATTTCTCGTACAAATTCTCCTATTTCTTTTGACCAGCAGCCCGATTCACGGAAAAGTTTGAATCGAACTTCGTTCGAACTTCGAACTAAACTTAGACTTAAACTTTTCCGTGAATCGGGCTGCAGGTCTACCTTGAGAACGAAATCGATACACGTCAATCACGATAAAAAACGCCTTCTTACACCTTTTCATTCAGAATTAAAAATCTAATTTCATTCATTATTTCCACATGTCCAAACCATCTCAACATATGCACTTTCATCATTTTAGCAACACTTACTTCTATACCACATTCTTTCCTTATATTCTCATTCTTTTTCATATCCCACAGAGTATTTCCACATATTCATCGTAGAGCTCTCATCTCTACTGCATTTATATTATATTCTTCTTTTTTCGTCCATGTCCACAATTCACATTCAAACATCATTAATGACAACAGGATTGCGTTATGCACTAGTTTATATTAGCCTGTAATGAGACGATGTTAGTTCTCATAATAGTTTCTCTGTTATTTGGAAATCACAACACAAATACGCTATATTATTTGACTCTTTCACAGTGAGCCACTGAAGCTTGTGTCGTGAAAGAGGAATATGGTCGGCACCTGGGATCGAACCCACGATCTCCTGTACAAAACAGTAAGAAAGTCGGCGATGGAACCAACTATTTAACAACAAAACATCGACATTCTCAAGGCACTACACCAAAGGCCATTTAAAAAAAAGTCTCAAGTTCACGAACGACGCTTTTTGCTCAGAACATCCCTCTGCCGAATTGTGACAACCTTGAAGTATTCAAATTTTGTTATCTGTTACTCCTTAGAAATAACTATAATCATCCCGATTCTTTCAAATTAAAATAGTTTTAATACAATAATGTTTTGTAGCAAATAAGACGATTTCAAAAGGAGTAATAAAATATTAAAGCTTTTGTTTCTAAGTGTACCTACCTATATAAATAATTCTCCCAAGTTTTTCGCAAAAGGACGTATTGTGTATTATTTCGAAGGTTTTGTTTTCTCTTTATGTCGGTATTCAATATCAAGAGACAGTGTTTCCAAAAATTTCAGAAAAATAATAACTTTTTTTTACCCATCACGCCGTGTCCCGTAAGGGGTAGGGAGACAGAACGGACCTCCACTCTTTTCTATCCAAGCATACTTCTTTCGCTTCTTCGCTCATACACCCTCTCCTATTTCTCTTACTTCTTACCTGGCCTTCCTTGAGTACTGAATCGATATCACTACGCTTTTTACACCTTTCCTTTCAGCCTTATGAATTCTCTTTGTCATTCTGTTTGCATCCATTCTTTCCAAATGCCCAAACCATCTCAACTTATTAACTTTCAGCTTACTCATACTCATTATTAATTCTTTCATTATTCTTTTAAATATGGTTAAAAAGCCTAATAAATGTAAAATTTGCACCAAAGCTGTGTGATACTCTCAACTCAATACTCTCTTTGTAACCCTAATTCTCCAATATGCTCGATTTCCTTCGTCTTCCTTGTTTTCTGGATCCAGATGAGCCAAACTGTCATTCGGCATTCTTGTTACATGTCTCAGACATGTCTATTCCAACTTCAATATAATTCAAGTTCTAATTCGGGTTCTTTGTAGAGTAAAGTCGTTTCTTATGCAGTTGTAAAGAAGTAAACATTTACAATGTCTGCTATTTCAAATGCTTCAAATTATATTATTATTGCGAAATATGGATTTATGTGATTACTTTACTTAAAAAACTTATTTTTGTATGTTTTGTATGCCCCAATCATAAGTTGACAATTATTTGAATATGTAACAATTTATTTATGTCATTATGATAATTTTCATAACTTTGGTACCTACCCTTATACCAACAGCAAAATGAAATAATACTGTTTGTAACACTATCCTAAGCTTTGGACAAAGTTTGAAAACCTGCAGAGGGTTGATAAGTTTGAATACCTTTGATTTATCCCACTAACTTCAAGCGATTTGACAAAGTACAATATTCATCTCGTATTGTATCCGAAGCTCTGTGAGGGATACTTTGATTAAAGTTTCTTTATTCTATGGGAACTTCCATCTTGATTTACTGTACAACTTTGAAGCCGGCTGCAACTACTAAAATCTCTTTGAATTGCTGCGATTTCGAAAATAACAATCTTCAAATGTGAAAATCGATATCATATTTTAGGATATACATACCACTATGCCTTTGTTCGGGGTTTGCACCCCGTTTCCTTGGAGAAATGTTACGCGCAATAAAGGAGCATTAAATGCCTTTTAGCCCTGTGTGGACCCTGTTATGTTGGCCCGGGCTGAAACGGCGGTTACAACCAGTCCTTGTGGATGCTCTCAACTAGCTGACGAGAGTATGTAGTACCTTTCATGGCTGTCCAACATCAGGGCATATCCTACACTCGTTTACGTATTATAAAATTAGCTTTCATTAGTCATATCATTTTTCAATCTGAAACTTGACAATTATACGAAAGCTGCGTTAACTGCTTTTATAATTTAAAAATCATCATAACCACAAACTTTATTTTTGGGATAAAATTAACGGCAGGGTTCTTTTTGTCTCCAGAAGGTCCGTTCCAATCAGACGCTCTTTTGGTGCCTGAGAGCTGTCTCTTCGATCACATCCACAACCAGAGCCACTGCTGGCAGTTTGGCAGATGGAACGTCACTGCTGGACGCGCCTGCCAGGAGAGAGGTCTTCAACTCAGGAGCTTCGCCATGTTGTTGCCATGCGGGATCAGCCTCTTCTCTGGCGTTGAATTCGTCTGCTGCCCCAAACATTTCAAAGGTAAGTCTGATCAATAATACAAAACATTTCTCAAAACACTTCATCACAAATGAATGTACGAACAAACACTTCAAGCTTGAAAATGGTCACCAATGAAATACTAACCAGAAAGAACTGTCATCGCCTACTAATAAGTTGTTGTTTCCATGGTTTCCAGTATCAACGGTTAGGAAAATATACTCTACTAGTTTTCCCGACAGACGTTGGCGTTGTCCTGTGTTCCTAAGTATGAATATTGAATTCGACTTTGTATAAGGATATAAGCTTTTTACCTTTTAACCAATGTAATTTAGATCGATGCATATGTTCTTAACTACATATTTTCCATCGAAATTCTGCCAATCGCACCAACTATAAAAAAAACTGTCAGTTTCTGTCATCCTTTAATTAAATTTCGTTTTTTCATATTTGGAATAAAATTTATATTGTTAAAAGTACTAAGAATGTTACCTTCATAGAGTTTTCTTTGATTTTCTAATTATCCTCGCGACTTGCTTAAGTTTTTCTTTCATAAGAATCTCCTCCTGACAAAAGCAAACACGCCAAAAAAAAAGAATGAGTGAAATCGGTCCGGCCGTTTAGGCGTGATGCGACGACCACGCAAAATGGTCTCCATTTTTATAATATACTAGCTTTCCCGACAGACGTTGTCCTGTGGACCCTTTGGTCCTAACCAGAGGCGGCCCGTTCATTGTACACTGCGCCTCCTGAAACAAAAATAAACTATCTAGGTAAATAATAACATTCAAATATTATTTCTAAAACGTCCATATTCAAAGCTCAAACGGGATTAACGCGAGAATATAATTATATGCGCGCAATTTGGTTGACTTTGTATGAAAAATTTCTAAAACGCCAGAAACGGTGGAGTAAGTGAAATGGGCTACTGTAAGAATGGACAATTACGTATGCCAGAATGAGAGGGTGCAGGTGCAGAAGACAATAATTTTGTTGTTAGATTATTTCAAAGATGGCGTCGCATCATATTCGTTCCATACAAACTTTAATATCATATTTCATATTATTTCATATCCATTTTTCAACTTTTTATTAGTGATTCTGTTATCCGGAGCGGAGAAGAATCCAATAAATCCACATCGGAAGAATCTGTTGAGCCGATCTCGAGTTATATGGTTCGTTTGGTATAAATTCGTCTTTACTCAGGACTAGAACTTACAACCACAGACATCAAGCAGTTAAAAAAACTCATTTTTCCTAAAAAGAAATAATGGATTTCCATACGGAAATATTTCTCTGACAGATCTGAGGTTTTCGAATGGGGAAAATATTTTTTCATAACCCCACCCCACCCCTCACCTCTTAACTTCCCCCACTCCATTGTCCCATTCCAACCCTAAATTCCTGGAAATGAATTAAATAAAATTCCAGTGAGTTCGTCCAGAATTCAATTATCATATTGTTATTACTATTATAATATAAAAACATAATATTTATGCCTTTATCATTTTCTGGAGTAAGTAATATAGAAGTCTTCAGACGCCGCCTTACGAACGAATAACCTTGGTTTTTTATACAAGACAATATTCCAACCCCCTCTTGATGAATAATTGGAATTTTTCCACAAACAGGAAAAATTGTTTGCGTAAATTTAAAGCGTTTTTCATATTATTTGACAATTTAACCTAATGAACGTTGATAACTAACTGTAACCCCAACTCCCTGTCTGATCCGCTAAAATTTAGCATCAACTAAAATCATGAATTTCGCGGGCAATGTCAAGTGATTTCAACCAATCCGTACGATATTGCTGAAGAAATCGATTGAAGTGAATATAGCTGCAAGTGATTTCATTCGAATGATATCCTCATGTCAAAATTATCATCATGGCCGCCAAATTTCCTTTTTCTCAAACGAATTCATCTTTATCAAGAAATATAACTACAATTAACCTATATTTTATGATGAAAACAAGAGCAAAATAATATTTGTAATGAAAATAATAACTTACTTTGTTTTTATTTATTTTTTTTTTTTAAGAGAGGTAACTGAAAAAAATGTCACGTTTTTGACATAATATAAACGGTTCCACTAAAATTTTGGCGGGTCTTTCTAAGGTGACGCTTACATTGATCCAATTTTGTACCATTTTAGATTAATTTAAATGGAACAGACAGTTAAAATTTACTTTTTTAATACATTTTTTGGCGGAATCTTAATTTTAGCGAATAGGGGTATGTGTATTAATATGTGTGTTACACTGTTGGCGCAGTATTCTCAGGTTAGAAGGACGAACGCCACATTCCTGAGATTCCCGGTGGTAACATTTCGTACTAAATGACAATAATAATTTACACGTGAAACTTCGGTTGTGCTGTCACCTTGAAATTAATTCCTCTACGGTATTATCATTTAGTTGGGGACGTATAATTAATTTTTGGAATTTGAAATTGGTGCTTGACTCTAGAACTGAATATTGGATGTCGGATCTTTATAACTACTTATAAATGGCTTGAAATCCAATAGAATAATTCGAAAAATGGATGGAAGTCGTCCATTTTGATCAAAAATAAATAAAAAAATAACATCTAACAATTCATTACTGATGTTCGATTTTTAAATGGAACGAACCACTACGGGCTTATGACCGTCTTCTACTGTTATTGACCGACCGTCTTCTATTGTAATGGATATAGTCATATCCTGGCGCCAAATACATGATAGCAGTCGCAGTCTTTAAATTTGGTTGCTCTCTTGTTCTCAATAATTTCCATCTTTTATCTCTATATTTCATTAATTATAAAATATCTGCTTGTTGCATACATCAGACATGTTGAACATGTCGAGAATTATCATGATTAGGAGTTTCGGAGACTAAATCATTACCACCTAATGGCGAACGTTGTTAACGTAAATTGATCACACTAAGCCAGGCTTCACAATAACAGTAGAAGATGGTCGTAAGCCCATAGTGGTTTGTTCCATTTAAAAATCGAACATCAGTAATGAATTGTTAGAGTCATTAGTTGTTTCATATTCGTTAAAATAACACCCTTTTATACAAAGGTGTCAGTATAGCCGGCGGAACTTAATGCTTGAAATATTTCCTACCAATCAACCAGTCCTGCCTGATCTGAGACAAGGTTGTGTAGAAATTTCATGTTAAAAATATCTTTTTCTTCTCATGGTCGCTCACAATTTGACCTCCACAGAACAAAACCATGCATTGATTGGATCGCTTCATCCGTCAGTGCGTGCAAATTCTGCAGGCCCTCTTGAATGTGTATATATGACGCGCTCTTTTATCAGATGATCGATTGTTTGTGCTATCCCACATGCGCATGCTGGTGAGTCCATCCATCCTCATTCATATAGGTTTGAAGTTGTACAGCCTACATCACATCTTATTCAATTGACTCTACGCCATATTGTCTTTCTGTGTTGCGTTGATATAGGCGGTTATTTTGTCGGTTCTGGTTCCTTACTAACGATGCGGTCCATAGTCGTCTTCAATCTAGCTATCCGCACTTGTTGGACCCTACCGGGAATCGAACCGGGATCTCTTAGTTAGAAGTCAGCGAAGACCCTTTGACTTAACTGGGACATTTCATGCCAAGGATGCCGAATGACGGTTAGCCGAGGAGAACGTTGTTCTTCCTTCCATCAGGGTCCAGAAGATGAGGGTTCCTTTAAAGCAGGGCTGAGGGATTTGGAAGGGGTTTGGATACCATTATGGGAAGAGGTCATCGAAACTGCACAGTATCAAGTGGGTTAAAAAGTGGGTTATTTATGTACCTATGTATGCATCTGTTTTTCGTTAATCTTCGCGTTTGTATACTATGAGTGAATTCGCGAGAGATTTTGCGCCCTTATATTACTTGGAAATCCCTAGCAGGAGCCGCGTATAAATCACCCCCTCCCTACTCCAATCTTCATCCAAGTCCTAATTTCCTCTACCCTCCCCCCTCTCCACCGCCTATGTCTGCGCTCACCCTTTAACTCTCGGAAAAGGAAGAAGCACCAATATGCTCGTTCAGTGCTTTCCAAATGTCACACCGTTTTATTTTTGGGTGATATGTCTTGTGGTTACAATAAACGTGATGAAGTCGGTTGTTTTGCAAATCAGCTAATTTAACATACATAAAAGATTATTGCATTTGTAATATTCCTTTTTTTATATTCTTCTTGATGACTCTCTAAACGACTTGTTACATACTTAACCCGTCAACTTTAAGTCACTCACATTTACTACAAGATTGTACCATTTGTTGTGGACACATCTGACAGGCAGGAACACTGTGTGGGAAACAGAAATTGTTGTTTTTTTTTCTATTTTCTCCGCATTATTTTCTATTTTCTTACCATTTAAAAATACCCAAATGTTATTTATTGGAATATTTTGAAACTGCGACTAGCTAAATCGGTTCAGTTGAGACATTCTCGAGTTCAAGTTCAAGCCGCCATCTTATTGTTCTCTTACTGAAACTCCTTGTAAAAACAATGGCCAAAACTTGCCAAAAATGCGGTGCCGTTATCTTACGGACGCAAAATGAGCAGTTATGCTCTGGGTTGCTAGGGAGCGGTCCCGCGTCTGACACGACGGCTGTCATCGAAAAGTACGCTAATGTTTTGTTTTAACTAAGATAACCTCATTGATAATGTTCTAAACTGACACATTCATCGCTGTTTTATAATAGCATCACCGTATGCAGTACGGCCCCATAGCTCTGTTTCAAAGAATCGGAATACAGTATTAGAGGGATTTTCTCATTTTCTGAGTAAAAACAGACATTCCTACACGCGTTACTCCTCTCCATTATAAAACATTTAATGGGCCTACCTTAGCGTAGAGGCGTATAACTTCATTCCTAGAAGTTTTTGAAAAAAATCAGTTGTTCACATTGTTTGTGACAGAAACACCGCGGCAAAATATTGTCGCAATATGGCGGGCGTACCATAGACATCGCTAAATGTCATAAATCAAAATGTCAGAATGTGGAAAAATGTGTGATTCTTATACTACCACTTTTTCTGATACGGATTAAGTAGTGAGACTGGTGGAGCTGGGGAAGGTTTTCCCAAGTCTTTTAGCTGGAGCGGAAGTCATTTCCCGCCATATTTTGTTAATGGACATGAATTGCCTCATCACAATATCCCGCCTTCATATTTCAAAAACAAAATAATGTCTCAATATTTTGAATTAAGAACGTTCTATATTATGAAGGTAAGTACCTACTTAGTTGAAAGTCACTGATTTTTTTTATATAGATGGAGGCATCCTATATTTTTTCATAGCAAAAAGGTAAATCCAAATATTACCTACAAAGTTTGACAGATTGGTTGGCAAAAAGGAACGTTTTAAGTATTTTGGTATTTTATCAAGAAAAGGGGTGATATATTGATTTTCATGGATTTAACGAAATACGCCTATCTTCTTTTTACACCATCTTTCGAATCTGTTACATATGAATAGGAAAAGTATTGAGACATCTGTCGAATTTATCACTAAGCTCGACGGTAAATGTAGAAAACAATAACTATTTTGGACTATAGGATCCTTTATAAATACGTATCTATCTATCATATTTTTAGGATCACGTCTTGATATCCTGGACAAGTTTATCCCTATCGGCGTTCCTATATCTCCCTGTTCGGTCACCCGGTGATAATATTATAATTATGTAGGCTCCGACAGTTTGGTCCCGGCACGCCGGATAATGATAGCCACGTAATGACATTAATGTCACAGCGTTATTAGAGCTATAAATATCGGATCAACCAAGACGGTTAGGTGTGAAAGGGGTGAATTTGTAGTTATTTTATCGTTCTGGCTTTATTAAGAAGACTAAAGCAATTAATAACTTTATATTTACACTAGCTTATACCCGTCTTGCTTTATGTTTTTAATTCCGATTGTCAGGCTTGATCGGTAGGTAATTAAACAGGTTCTAGTCTAGCTTCCCATTGCTTAACAGACCTCTATAACTGACATAAGCACAGAAAAAGAAGAATGACACTTTTACAATTTTTGTTTTACCGACCTCATAATATTATACGAACCTACCGACATAATTTACAAGTTTTCATAGAGAGGTCTGTGGTTTGAATCTTAGCTACATTCCCTACTTTGATAATAAATTAGGCATTCCACTCATAGAGGGTGATTTGTACCTGTCAAACTTCAAAATCAAACTGCAATTTTTTTCATTAAATCTTTATTTATTGAGAATAATAAGATTTGAATAACATTTATATGTATAACAGATCAATCTACAATTATTTTATTACATTTTCATACCGTAATACCAAGATTCCATTCAACGTTTACATGAGTAATTTTGTTTCCAAAAGATGACTTACTGTCCTTTTGAGAAATTTGTATGAAGATCCTAAAAAATAGAGTTTTTTAAATAGCTCTAAATATATTAAAGTTAATGCAGCAAATTGTATTTAAGAACCTTCTCCAGCATTTTGTACGGCTCTGGGCATATTAATATCTGACGTCGCATTTGTATTTTGAGCGTGATGTTCACATATAAGGTAAAAGTATTGTCAAAGGCAAATAAAAAAACAAACATTTCTGAATTATTATGTAGATTTCTTCTGTTCAGATTTGTTCGAATATTAAATTCTGTACCTTAGAGCATAAAGTGTGGGAGTCCACTTTTTTGCGATTTTGACTTAATGATACAGTTTTATTCGCAATTGAAGGTTCTATAAGTGGTCAAAATATTGAAGTCACCACTTGTTAAAAAAGGTGACTTTTGAAATTAAAAATATGTTTAAGTCCAATTTTTGTTAGAGCATAATCCATTATATTTCTTATTATAAAGAATATTGAAAATTGTATTAATTAAACATAAACATGGTCTAATTGGTGAAAAAAAAATTTTTTCAGATTTAATATTTTTCATATAGAAAAAAAGTTCGCGTTTTGTAATTTCAAGTTTCATTAAATCCTCTCTCCTGCAAAATTACTAAAATGTGACTCCCACACTTTATGCTCTAAGGTACAGAATTTAAAAAAAACTTTTAGTAGATTAAAATTTAGTACCTACCTACTACTGTTAAATCAAAAATGTTCGATTTTTAAACAGTAGTTATCATCTGACGCTAACGACGTTTGCCATTTAGGTGGTAAATAAATGGCAAACGTTTATTACGTAAAGTGATCACACTAAGTCAGCCTTCGAAACAATAGTTAACGTTCGGAGTGGTTCAAAATTAAAATAATTATTAGTACGATTTAAAGATCAAATATCCATTAATTCTATTGTACCTACTGTAAAACCGTTTATTCTAACTGTACAACTTTAAAATGAAAAAAAAAAAACAAAACGATATTTTACTAGCTCTCCCGACAGACATTGTCCTGTGATCTAACTATGAATATTGAATTCGAATTTAAAGGAATGACATTCCGACTGATGCATCTGTTTAAAACCACATATTTTCCATCCGAATTCTGTCAATCGCACCAATTATTAAACAAACAACTGACAGTTTGATTTCAAAATTAGATTTATAAATAAATAAATAACGATTTATTCACTTTTAAATATATATAAAAAAATACTCTTCGATGTTAACAAATTATTAAAAAATTTCAATCAAAAATATGCGTGCCGATATTATTAATGTCAATGGTTGTCAAGTAAATAAAAATTGTGTTTCCATAGAATTTTTCATATGTGGAGTTATTGTATCGAAATTTCCACACTAACTTTAATTTTAAATTATTTTCTAGAAATTTTTCGATGTTTTATTAGTTATTCTGCTATCCGGAGCGGAGAAGAATCAAATAAACCAAAAATGATAACAATCTGTTCAGCCGATCTCGAGCTATAAGTGTGCGCACTAGTCCGACTTTTTTATGTCTTTAGATTGAAATATTATTAGATTTATTAAAAAGATATTCTTATGTCATTTTTGTCAAGGTTGGCCCAAATGACGTAAGTGTGGCGTTATCGGGTTGTCCAATTTTCGGCCACTTTTTCGAGCGAGTGGAGTAATCGCCAATAACGCGGTGAATGTTGGCTTCAAGTGAAGAAAAATGAAAAATTAAATCACAATGTTTTTGGCCCACCTTCTACCCTGTGTGTGTAAGCACCCTTTCAGAAATTCATAACAGCCTTGTGGGATAGCTCGCTTTAATGAAAGCCTTCAGGATAAATTACCGCTCAATGTTCTGGGATGAGACAGAATGAATATTGTTATCTCCCTCTGAGTGACATTTATAGTTTAAAACCACCCTCTATTATGATGTCTACCTTTTGTGTCAAAATATGCGAATAGTTACAGGAATTTTATCTTAAAATAAATTTATCTATACATAAATACGGGAATGAAAAACTTTGTGGCCATTATTTGTGGACGGAGGAGTATTAATATTTCACACACTTATCTTCTATTATATAAAAATGGAGAGCTATTTTCCGTTGTCATCGCATCACGCCTAAACGGCTGGACCGATTTCGCTAATTCTTTTTTTGTAGTGTAGGCTTTTATTAGGAGAAGATTATTATGAATTATGGTTCTTAAGAAAGCTCTACGTAGGCAACCTTATTAGTACTTTTTACCATGTAACTTTTACTGTCGGTTATTAGATTGCGGATGAAATATACATGGTATAAAACCGACGCATCGGTCGAAACTACATTGGTCAAATGATAATTAATTCATCACCATACAAATTCGAATACAATATTCATAGTTAGGAACACAGGACAACGTCTGTCGGGAAAGCTAGTTGTTTATATAGAGAAGGAGTGGCGAATGTTAATTTTTTTTTAATTTACATAAAAATACAATATTAAATCAATAAAAAAACATTATTTTACGTTACGTATTTGATAATCACACACTTTTCGATGTATTTGACATTGGCACAGATGTATATAATTCTTATGTTTATCTATGGTCAAATTGAGAATAGACTAATTTTAACAATAATAAAAAAATATGTAACAACTAATGACTATATATGGTCAAATTTCGAGCACTTTTCGACCCTAATGTAGGATTAGTTTAGGTCGATTTTTGTCTAGCTACTAAAACAGTAAAAAAAAACTAAACGCTCACCTGAAAGCTTAGTAACGTCAATTTTAATGTTTTTAAAGTAATGTATTTTGGTTAACTGTCATTTTCTAACCGTCGTTTAAGTTTGGGGTAGGTACTATTAATTTTCAAACGTATCTTTTATAGAATTCTACCCTTTACCATAGAATTGTAAAAACTAAAACAAAACTATTGGTTCGATTTTGACTACCTGATACTACATTATTTTAGATAACAACCCTTAACAACTAAATATATCAGCTAAATAGTTATACAGTCTGTTATTATATAACTACTCGTCTACTATACATACTTTATACAGAGTTTTTTTATTCACTTATCTAACTTAACTGAAATAGGTAATTAAAAGTAAAAATATTTTTTTTACTAGCAACAAAACCTGTCGGGCTGTTATAGAAAAGGAGCATTAATAATTGTTTGATATCATACATCAATTATATAATAATATTATTGTCCGTTAAGGGGACGTCACCTGTGACCATGCAGGACCTGTTCCTGCGAAACTAGTCAGGTAAATAAATATTGTGGAATAACAAATCAATTGTTTTATTTAAATTATTTTATTTAAATAATTCCACCAAGAATGCACGTTCAATTCGTTAATTTTATTACAAAACTCTTCCTTATCACATTGGGGATTGCGGACAATAATATTAATTTTCTTCCCGTAACAACAGTTGTATGTTAGAAATGTCAAATTTTATTTAGTTAGGTAGTGTTGTAACAACACCCCCTGTATGGAAGTTATCAATAGTCGAACAACCCTTGTTTGTAAATAAATCCAATAATGAAAACTACAGTCGAACCACGGGAATAGTCGTTCAAATGACGTATTTCTTTATTCTTAATAATTAATTAATAACAATACAGTAAAGCTTTTATTAAATTTCAATAGAGGTGAGTATAATTAAAATAATACGTATCAACACCATTACACGCTTTCTTCGCTACTTTTTTCGTCGGACCCATTTTTGAGGTTGGAACAAAATCAATGAATGTAAGGAAACCTTCTACCTTGGTCGTTGTTCAGCGTAATTCTTCCTGTAACGTTGATCCCAAACTGTCTTTTCAGGGTTCTTCCGCGAAGCTAGGTCTGTAATGTGGAAACGCCCAGGTGGAAAATGAAATGTTGGATGGCTAATTCTGCGGTCTGTCACTTTCCGAATATGTCCAGAATCATTTTTTTTTTTTAAATTATCAAATCAATTTTTCATATTGTGATATTATATAAACCGGAGGCATAGAACCTTTATATACCGGAGGCATAATTTTATGCTAGTTAATAACTGCTTAATTCGGGTATTTTATTTTCAATGGACAGGCAATGTGGATGGATTGTGTGTAGGTAGACTTGAGGTCAATTTATCTGATCAACTAGAGAACGCAAACGATGTTTGCATTAAGTAAGACAAAGATCCCTGGTTGAATCGTCGATTGTGATGATTCCTACTGTTCGATATACAATATGGGTAGGCGCTAGGTACGTATATCGAATTAAGTTTACGAATTCAAAATTATTCTATGCGTACTGAGTGCAACAAAAGCGTTCGTTTTTTCACTTCTCTCTCGCTTCTTCTGACTCGCCTACTTGCAAAACGTCAAAATTCGGAAATTACGCTCGGAAAACCATCATACCCAAATAACGGTCGGCGGTCCCATAAGTGTTGTGCACATCAAGTACATTACTGGAACCAGGAGTAAAGGAAAGAGCCAGCAAACAATCGGTGAGTCCCTTTCCAATACAGTCCACTTCTTCTTCGTTCGTCTACGTACTTCCTGCTTAAAGCTGGGAGACGTAGCGGACATATTTTGGTCCTTCTCCCCAAATTTCCTTTATTCCATTCCTATTTCAAGAATCGTGAGTTGCATTCAGTACGTTACAACATTTCGGAAATTTTCAATGCGGTCGGATTCGATATATGTACCTTGTACTTATATTAATTTTGTGGGTAGGATTCATTACGAGGGACGCTTATACTAATTTTTCTTTCGGAACGTTACGGCTCCTAGCTTCGTATATATTCGGTTCATATACGTGAAGTTAGAGCGATTGCAATCAGCCGGTATTCAGTATAGCGGCCATCTTGTTTGTTTTGACATAACAAATGTAAACAAAAACAATCATGGCAAAGTTCATTAAATATAATTTGAGTAAAGTTTCAATTGATAGTTTATTAGAATTAGGTAAAGATGCACAATCCAATAAAGATTCTTTATCTTTAATCGTTCAGTTTAATACGAGATATAATGATGTCGAAAAATTATGGGAAAATTTTGTTGAATCATATGTCTCTATGGAAGCAGCAAAACCAAAGGACTTTGATGCAGAGATGCATTTAAAGGAATATATTAAATACGAATCTATTATATACGAAATTAAAGGATTATACAACACTATGCTTTCTGTCACAGCTACTAGTACGGGTCTAGCTGATGTGACTAATAATTCAAAACAGTTGTCGGTCCCCAAAATGCATTTGCCTGTATTTGAAGGTGACTTAACGTCATATCAAAGTTTCAGGAATGTTTTCGATAGTTTGGTTCATAACGAGAAGTCAATTCCAAGTGTGCAGAAATTACATTACTTGTTAGGCTGTTTGAAGGGTGAAGCATACCAATTGATCAAACATCTTACAATTTCTAACGAAAATTATAACGTGGCGATAGACATTTTACATAAGCGTTATAATAATCCACGGCTTATAGCGGAAAATCACCTAGACAGAATATTAAATTTAGCTTCTTTGACTGATAGAAATATGCAGTTGAGATATTTTATTAATACTTTAATAGAAAACTTAGCGGCATTAAAGTCATTGGATTTCAATGTGGATGAATGGTCATTCATTTTGTTACATATCATGTTAAAGAAAATTACTTCGGATCTTAGAAGAAGGTTTGAGTTGCAATATTCTAATGC
Source organism: Mystacides longicornis (assembly GCA_963576905.1). Classification (NCBI taxonomy): domain Eukaryota; kingdom Metazoa; phylum Arthropoda; class Insecta; order Trichoptera; family Leptoceridae; genus Mystacides; species Mystacides longicornis. Next base: position 24,979,899 of record OY756437.1, read on the forward strand.
TCAGAGTCCTACATTTTCTCAGTTTATCGACTTTCTGGAGGTCGAATGTAGGGCTTTAGAGGCATGCAATGTATCGAGTGTTCGAGAGGTAAACTCGGTTACCAAAAAGCATCACAATGTGCTTACAACACATGTGAAATCGGAAAAGTGTTTATTTTGCAAGGAGACACACAATCTTTATGCGTGTCATAAGTTCAAAGAGTTGAGTGTTAGTAAGAGACGAGAAATTATACGGGAAAATCAACTATGCTGGAATTGTATGGGTACTCATAAAGTTCAACAGTGCAATTCTAAATTTTCATGCAAACTCTGTAAAAACAGACATCATACACTCTTACATCAGGGTCAACCTTCAACATCGAATGCTGATAATAGTAACCAAATTGTTTGTACTTCGTACATTAGAACACATTCAAAATTTAGTACAGAATTACTCGCAACAGCGATGGTACATGTAAAAAATTCTTATGGTGAGTTTCAGTCAGTTCGCGCATTAATAGATCCAGGTTCTCAATGCAGTATAATCACTGAATCGTGCGTTCAGCGTCTCGGGTTGAAACGGCAATCAGCTGATGTGCATATTTCAGGGGTAGGCGGAAACTCTTCTAATGGTGCAAAAGGTCAGGTCACTTGCAATGTAAAACCGGTTACATCTAGTGGTCCAGTCTTCTCATTTGATGCACTTGTGTTAGGTAACATCACGGGAAATTTACCTGCACATTCTATTTCTTCGGATGTCTTAAGGGAATATAGACATATTACTCTGGCGGATCCAGATTGTTTCAATTCAAAACCAATAGATATTTTACTTGGGGGAGATATTTATAACGATATTTCCATAAGCGGTAAAGTTACAATACATCCAAATCTACCAACTGCTCATGCAACAATATTCGGCTGGGTTTTAATAGGGAAGTATCAACAAAATTCAAGCTGTAACACGGAAAAGAGGATGGCATTTTCACATGTCGCCACTCTGGCTAGTGAAAATAACAATGTAACAGTTAATTCAAAGGTACTACCGAAGAATGTTGTAGGCAATGAAGGGACTTGGGATATTTTTCAACATTATAGTTCTTTTCAAAAATTAATTAGGGTTACTGCGTTGTGTAAACGGTTTATACACAATTTAAAAAATAAAAGAAACAAGCGGATAGGTTTTATTTCACTGAGTGAATGGAGATCAGCGCTACATTCACTAGTTAGGATTGTACAACACAACGAGTTTCAACGAGATTGGAATTTTATCAAAAATATTCAATCATCTAATAATTCAAGATTGCATCGATTAAATCCATTTATCGATTGTGAGGGTATACTTAGAGTTGGCGGTCGATTGCAGAATACTTTATCAGGTAGTTCCAAAAGGCATCCTATGATACTGCCTAAAAATCATAATTTTAATTCATTACTTATTAGGTATTATCACGTTAAATATTTACACTCAGGTCCGGCACTTACTCTGTCTTTTACTAGACAACAGTTTTGGATCATTTCAGGTAGAGATGCAGTGCGACGTGTTATAGACAAATGTATTCAATGCTTTCGTATCAATCCAAAGCCTCTGGAACCAATGATGGGAAATCTTCCGGATTTCAGAGTCAGGCCAAGTCGAGTTTTTCTTAAAACAGGGACAGATTTTGGTGGTCCTTTTTACATAAAATCTTCCAGTTTACGAAAGGCAAAAATCCAAAAGGCATACCTGTGTATATTTGTATGCATGGTTACAAAAGCGGTTCATTTAGAGGTCGTTTCAGAACTCTCCACAGCGGCATTCATAGCTACTCTAGACAGGTTCGTTTCTAGACGGGGCTTATTTTCAGATTTATATTCGGATTGGGGAACGAATTTTGTAGGCGCAGATAATTACTTTCGAGAAATCTTACAAAATAAATCGAATTCAACGGTATTGCAATCTTATTTTTTGGAGAAACAAATTGTTCTACATCGGACTTCACCAGCTTCTCCACATATAAACGGGCTCATGGAAAGTGTGGTGAAATCATCAAGCTGCATCTTGAACGGATTTTAAGGTGTATAATAAATCTTTGTTTAGAATGGGTACATTTTGGTACATATTGTTTATTGTTTCATACTTTTAAATAGGTTTATTTTTATTTTCATTTTTTTTTTTCACTTCGGATAAGTGAAATTTCTTTCATTTTCATTACTTTTCTAGGTTAAGCATATACTTCAAACAGGATGGCTTGTATATTGCATACTTTTGATTGGGTACAAGGGTTCAAATGATGAACTTCTTTCATTTTCTTTTCTCGGGGCGGGTGTATGTTCGATATACAATATGGGTAGGCGCTAGGTACGTATATCGAATTAAGTTTACGAATTCAAAATTATTCTATGCGTACTGAGTGCAACAAAAGCGTTCGTTTTTTCACTTCTCTCTCGCTTCTTCTGACTCGCCTACTTGCAAAACGTCAAAATTCGGAAATTACGCTCGGAAAACCATCATACCCAAATAACGGTCGGCGGTCCCATAAGTGTTGTGCACATCAAGTACATTACTGGAACCAGGAGTAAAGGAAAGAGCCAGCAAACAATCGGTGAGTCCCTTTCCAATACAGTCCACTTCTTCTTCGTTCGTCTACGTACTTCCTGCTTAAAGCTGGGAGACGTAGCGGACACCTACACTTATGCGGTGTTCACACGGGGCGATATAAGGCCAGACGATTTCGCTTTCATAAAAAAAAATATCGCTCGGTCACCCATTCATCGTGTGATGTGTTCACACGAGTCCACCGGCACACATTCAATCTGTCAGGTGCGCTGATTTTGACGTAGTTTTAAACGTGGCGGACGGAGTGTTTGGGGTTAGTTGAAAATGTTGTTTTAGACGATATAAGGACACTCCTTACTAAGGAAAAATAAAAAAAAACGCAGATATTGGGTGCGGAATTGGATTCTAAGGAGAATTAAATTTGGAGCAGTGCTGTCATCTGTCAAGAAACATGTCTGCGCATGCGTGCATCATTCCACCAGAAACAAAAGTTGACAGGCGTTCAATCTCGCGATATTCGCCTCGTGTGAACACCGCATTACAAGATAGACTGTAGATTTTGTAAACGATGAACGAAGGTGCGTTTACTCTACGTTTGCCTGTGCGTGCCGGCAGACAGGGTAGCCTACAAAACTAATAGCGAATATCTTAACTAGATAACAATATTTTAACAGAATCCTACATTTCACAATATATTCAATTTCACTTGTCATCTTTCCATCTCATTAAGCAATGACTCGCGAACAAAAAGGTCGTAAGTGTCACTGTTATGATTCCGTAAAGAGACCTTAATGAAATTTACACGGTTTGATAAAAAATAGGCAAGTTTTTGAAAAAAAGTTGGAAGAAAAAAAATGCGACATAAAGTTTATTTTAAACTAGCTGACCCGCCCGTCAAACTTCGACCTAACCCAGAATAAGGATTGCAATCCCGCATCATTTTCAATCCCGCGGGAATTTTGCGGGATTGCCACCAATCCCGCGGGATCCCGCACGGTTAAACAGAATTTAAAAAAAAACTTTTTTATGGTACCTACGTGATAGTCGAATATTTATTAAAAATTGCAAAAATGGAATAATTATAAAACACCTCACTGTACATAATTTAATAATTATTTTAAAACTTGACTTCTCGTTTACTTATCTCTAATATAAATGAAAGCCGAGTTAGTGCGAACACTACTTATAACTCGAGATCGGCTCAACAGATTCTTTCAATGTTATATAAAATACAATATTTAAGTTAGTATGGAAAGATCACCTGCGACGCGCCAACGCCATCGCGGGTAGTTCCCTCTCATTCTCCCATGCGTGATTATTTTTGTTTCTGGGGGCGCAGTGCACATATTATGAACGGGCCGCCTCTGGTTAGGACTACGGAACAACGTCTGTCGGGAAAGCTAGTTTATTAATATAAAGTCCAAAAACAATAGCAATATGAATACATTTGGTAGTAAGTTCTTTGATAAATATTTGATAGTGAGTTCTTTGAAATAAATTATATATACAAAGATGTCAGTATTAAAGCCAGTGGAGTAGGTATATTGCCTGAGGCAATTTTTTTAGTCAACTGGTTCCGTCCAATCTGAAACAGGCCAACCCTAGTTTTTTCATGTGAAAAACGATTTAAAACACACAAAGATTTTAAAGATTTGATAGAACAAACACCCAACCAGAAATTAAACCCGGGACCTCTTGGTCCGCGCAGCGCATATAACACTAATGTTTGTCAACTAGTTGATTAATTAAAAATATAAATTCTAATCTTTATTTCAGGTAATTATAACCAGATCAGTTTTCTTTATCATATTACCTACTATGCTAATGGTCTTTTTTTTCTTACTAATTAATCAATCAAGTACCTATAACGTAGCAAATTTTAAAATAACAAATAAAAAGTCCTTCTCCTTCTGAAAATATGATCTTAAAAAACAAATAGCATCATCGGTGTTATTTCCCAACCTACTTCTTATGGAACTAATATATAGCCAGCGGCCGACAGGGCACTTTCTGACTCCACACTTGTTGATTTGATAGTTAATAAATTGTTTTCTGCATTAACATCGTCTGCAACAACAAGTTGTACAATTTGAGAGTCTTCTTTATGACTCAATGTTAAATGTTTTTCATTTCTTTTAATGAATTTACGAAATTCGATGCTTGCGGATCCGCACTTGCGCTGCTGCGGGATCCCGCAGCCTCTAAAATTACGCGGATCCCGCATTGCGGTATTGCAATCCCTAATTTTAACCTTTTCTTCTATAAAGAAACATTTCTTAGTCTCCTGTGACCATGTGGGACGTGTGCCTACGAAACCAATCAGGATAATAAAAATTTGTGGAAAAGGAGACTAAGAAACATTTCTTAGTCTCCTGTGACCATGTGGGACGCGTGCCTACGAAACTAGTCAGGATAATAAAAAATTGTGGAAAAATTATACAATTTTTTTTATTTGAACTTTATTTTCAAACTAGCAGTCTGTCCCTGCTTCGCACGGGTAGGTCATAGGTATTTAAAAAATAATTCAGTTTTCTTATGATCTTTATAGATCCCTAACTTTATCAAAATATTCTATAGGCTATGTTAATCTGGAATAATGTAGCATTCTAATGGTCCCCTCCCGTCCGGCTCGTACCCCAGTGCCAGTGACGCCTATATCTCTGCCGCATTTCATTTTTTTTTCTAATAAATCAACACTTATTTTGGCATTATTATAATAGTTAGACGTATGCTGTTGCGACACTTTTTGTAGATAATTATGTCTTCTACAAAGTTGTAGTACATTATTTTATTATATCATCAATCCAGCGCACGCGATGTAAAGAATATTTTAGGTAATTTTTTTACACCTTGTGTTACATTATTGGAGTTTTAGTAAGGATCCCAAATATTTTTGAAAATTCAATATAGCCCATGTTCACCAGGGATAGTGTAGCTACCCAAAAGTGAAAGAATTTTTCAAATCGGTTCAGTAGTTATAAATAATTAAAAATATAATATTTTTAAGCATGCAAAAAGTCAAGAACCCAACTATCTAGAAATAGTTCCCAGGCTAGGGATTCAAAAATACGTCGAAATGAAGAATCTTCATCTATGCTTCTATCTTAAAATATTCCTCGACAATGGTTAGAATTTTAAAAAAAAATCACTTAGCGCTTTTTTTGAAAAAAAAAAATGTTTGATACTTATTCGGCAAATAATATCAAAAACTTCTACGTCTTTTTGGTTATATTCATTACATGACAATCGAAGAATATTTTTTGAAATTTGAAATAAATATAATATGTTTTTTCTTGTTAGATACAGTGTAGTACTCAAATAATTAAAAAATGGCGTTTCAATTAATTTGTTAAAATAAATAAACACTTATTGTGGCATAACTATAATAGTTAGACATATGCTATCGCGACATTTTTTGTAAATAATGATCTCATCTACAAAATCGTAATATACATTATTTTATTAGATCATCAATAGTTTTCGCAGCGTACGCGATGTAAAGAATATTTTAGGTAATTTTTTTGCACCTTGGGTTACATTATTGGAGTTTTAGTAAGGATCAAAGGCTATATGAAAATAAAATAAGCCTATGTTCAGCGGGGAGAGTGTAGCTTCCCAACAGTGAAAGAATTTTTCAAATCGGTTCAGTAGTTTCGGAGCCTATTCCCGTCAAACAAACAATCAATCAATCAATCAAAACTTTCCTCTTTATAATAGTAGTGTAGATAAACTCCACCAAGAAATGCATGTTCATCTAGTAAATTTTATTTATAAAAAATCGCTTGAAAAACATTAAGGTAATATTTGGATAGCTCTAAATGTGTTCTATCTTCTAACTTTCTCGTCCACATTTCAAAAAGAATCATAACGCTCTTATAAGGATTTTCCCCTTCAAAACCTATTAGTTAACAAAGATTATAAGGTAAATTCCAAAATCTACTTGTTGCCAAAAGACAATCGTGTATCACAATGACATGCCAATTTGAATTGAATACAATATAGAGGGTACCTATTGTTTCTAGAACAATTTGTGAAGGACGAGCAGGTAACAACCCTATTATAATAATAACATCCACTCGACCAAACACAACCTACCACCCTTAGGTAAGTAATGTAAGTACTTAGTCTAAATATTGATTTATACTCGAAAGTTTTCACTCTTTGATTGTTAAAGTTGGCCGGGTGATTTAGCACTGGGAAATTTGAAAAGTGCTTTGAAATAAAGAGAGCTTTAAAATGAGAGGAGTTCCACATTTTTGAATCGTGCCATAATCCACATTAAGCCTAGCCAATTTCCGCCCAGATTTTTCAAAATCGTTGTTCGAAACCCATGACACAATCTTCTTGCCGTGTCTCTCTTTAGGGGTATGGCAGATAAATCGGACCCATATTATTATTTTCTATTCAAACACACTTTATTAGTTTCTTAAACAACATCTCCTATTTCTTTTACAGTGAAGCTACTCTTGAAATTTAATCCCGATCTTAACGTCGACCTTCACAACAACTTTCTTATGTTTTTTTCCTGATAAAAGCCAATCCAACAACAAAAAAGAATTAACGAAATCGGTCTCCATTTTTTTAATATAGACTATCTAAATATTATGAAAGAAATACCGGTTAGATGCACCCTTTTTATAATGTTTTGTTTATTAGATTCCTATCTACTTCGAATAACAGAATAGCTATGTATTAAAACATCGAAAAAATATAGTAAAATGTAATACTAACTTTGGTATGGAATGGATTATCCTTGATGACAACGCCATCATCTCCTTAAAACACAATTTTAGACATAGACTTTAATACCTACTGATGACTTTTATCTTCTATTTTTTTTAATCCATAAATACCTACCGTTGTTTTTTTCTAAAGAAACATAAATATTTTTTTTTAATAGACCTCCACCCGGACTCGAGTGATTTTATGCATTTTTATTTACATTGTTGTTAAAATGATTTTAAAAATGTTTCATCTGCAAGCCATAGTAATATTCGTTGCGTATAAAACTCATTATTTAACACAATAATAACGTTATTTGTTAGTTGAAAAATGCGAACCTAAATTTAATATATCAACAATCAAATCAACAATTCTATTAACAAAATGATTTTTCGAAATTTTTTCATTTATGTATCGTTCAATCATTTTTTTCTGTTTGAACTGTCGAATCACCATTATTTTTAGTGATTGCAACGATTCATGTTATTTCATCGATGAAAAAAAAAATTAAATGTGGTGCAAATGCAATCATTTCCTACTGTACGTGTCAACCCCTTTACTAAAACTAGTGGTCGACCAGTCCTCGAAATTCGACCATAAATAATTTAGATTATAAGTTTTAATACTATTGAGGTTCCATTGTCAAACACTGAGTGAGGGCAATTTCAAAATTTTCTTCAAAAAATAAATAACATGGATACGTCAAATTTGATTGATATGTACAAAGGTTTTATTATTATTATTATATAGGAACAAACAATATTAATCTATTCTCAATTTGACCACAGATAAACAAAAGAATATATGCGTCTGTGTCAATGTCAAATACATTCAAGTGTATGTATCAAATACATAACATCACATTAGTGTTTTTTTTTATTATTGATTTAATGTATTTTTTATAAAAATTAAATGCACCAATAAAGGAACAATGGTCAAGTGATTGTCAAAATTTTGACGGTGTACTATGCAATATTTGCCCTAAGAATCGGTGAAAAGTTTCGAACACAGGCATAAAATAATAATTTCGATCAATTATTTATAAATTAAACTCTATAGAGAGTGAGTTGTCCAAATCCATAGATACCATTTAAAACTATAGTAACAACAATATTTAATAATATTTGGGAATTGCGGATATTTGTTCTGTCGTTTATAGAAGTTCCCCTAAATAATCAATGTGCGTTTGAATCCCTATTTAACAGTCGATTGCGTCGAACAGTATGTATTTGCATGTCCAAACGTGGGCGTGCATTTAAATTGAATTTCGTACCACTGCTGCACTATTGGAAATGGATTTTTAAATTTTCAAAATTGATTTTCCTCTTTTTCCCTACTCTTCTGTCGAGTGTCTGAGGAGGTCCCCAGCTGGTGTGCAGTCACTCGAAAAGCTATTAGAATACGCTTTAGTCAAGATATCGAATGGAGAACCTAAGTGCTTTTTTTCTATAATGTCATCGTAGTCAAAATTTCCCCTCCATTTATTATAATATTTAACACATAACTGATTTAAAGCTAATTTTATGACTAGTGTAATTTTGAGAAAAAATATGCGCACGACGGGTTTTGAAAGACTTCACAAATTCAATCAATGCAATCTTAAAACAACGAAATATGAAAGAGTCGATGTTAGCCGACTTTGGTAGCCTAGTAGTATAGGCGTAAATTTAGTCCCGGGTTAATTTCCCGTCCCGTTCAGAGTTTTGTGTTTTTTGCTCACTTGATATTTCCACCCGGGGTTGGCCTGTCTCAGATTGACCGGGTGACTGGAAAAAATTCCTCAGACAATAAGTTCCGCCGGCTATACTGACAGCTTTGTACAGAAAAGTGTTCATTATTTATTAATTATTAATCAAATTTGGTCTTGAATATCTACATAATAATATACTGAACGCTTTATTATGACAAGCGGTCGACCAGTGCTCGAAATTCGACCATAACTAATTTAGATTATAAGTTTGAACATTAGACTGAGCAAGTGCTATTTTACTATTTTCTTTCCAAAACTCTGACATGGATACGTCAAATTTTAAATGTTGATATTATGTGTAAAGTTTTTTATATTATTATTGAAGAAAAAACAATATTAATCTATTCTCAAATTGACGCAATAAGTTTGAATATTCCGCTACTTTCAGCTCCACCTTCCATTTAAATATACCGCCTTTAAAAAGCTTTCTGCGCCCATTATGAGGCGCTTTACATTTTATTTTATTTTTCTACGACGTTGATCTTCTTTATAAGTAGTGGAAGCGTATGAGTATCAAATACGTAACATTACAGTAGTGTGCGTAGTGTTTTTATTATTGATTTAACCCATTTTTATGCATAATTTTATGAAAATATTAGCATTTGCCACCCCTTTTCTATATAGACTATAAGTGTGAAAAATTTCATTCACCTCCGTCCGCGCAATTTTCGTAAAAAGGATATAAAGTTTTTGCCTCACGTATTAATATATAGATTCTTCAAACACATTATTTTCAAATTTGTAATACTTAGTCATTATACTTATTTATAAATTAAACCAACTTTGCAGTATTACAACAGATTATACTGCGGGAAAAAAATATAATCTATTGTAATACTGCAAAGTTGACTTTATTGTGATCTCAGAAAGAAGTCATTAGATGAAAAAAATAAATCTGCTTTTGATCTCCTATTGATTGGATAAGCCTCTATAGTAAGATCTTTAGTTTTTATATATAGCAAGATTTCTTATAATACTCTCTCGTCACCAGGGTGGTTGCCAGCCACCAATTGCTGTAGGTAACTACCTACCTTGTCTACACAAAATTGATATCTAACTGACGCGATACCAGTAGGGGGTATATGTGTGCATGTATCCGCCCGTCTCAAACAACATAACTCACAAACTACTAAATACATGGCGTTAGTCAATCAGCTGGCCAGTGTTCTAGATTTAAGGTTATTCTTATATAGACAATAGCAAGATTGTCATCTTCAGTGTATGCAAATTAATGATCAGTTACATGGTTTGACCTTGTAAGAATCTTTCTCTATAGAACGGATCCGTTGTTCGATCCGAACAAAGCCTCATTAGGCTCTACTATGCGCCACGTCATGGTTTAGGTATGAATGTGATTACATGGTACAATAGCCTCCTGGTAGGGGCGTCTGGACGTAGTGTCGCGACGCTCACTGACACTATGGGGCGTCTGTCGGCTTTAAAGACGGTAGGCGTCTAAACAAGAGACGGGTCTAGGCAACCTTTTTCATATTTCTATTCTTCATTAAGGCCTATTAAACTTGTAGTGGTGAAGTATTTTATTTTATATGCGTTATCTTAACATTAAAAATCATCGGAAGTTGACTTAATTAATAATGACTTAAACGAATATGTAACAATCAAGGACTCTTACAATTTTTTTTTTTTTTATAAAATGAATCTGTACTCACTCAAAGTGAACACAAATACACTCCTTGACTCTTTCACAGTAAGCTACTTAAAGCTTGTGTCGTGAAAGAGGAAGATGGTCGGCACCTGGGATCGAACCACGACGTCCGCAGTACGAAAGCCGGCGTTGTAACCGCTGGGTCACCAACCAATTCATTACTAATGTTCGATTTTTACATGGAACAAACCACTACGTACCTATTAATTAATGAGATATAGAGATTTATCTCTATATTAAACTTTTAAGATGAAAATTATTGAGAACAAGGCAGCAACCAAATTTAAAGGCAGCGACTGCTATCGTGTATTTGGTGCCAGGATATGACTATATCCATTTTTGTTAATGTCTCATTTTTATTGCCTATTGGCTTTGTTGGTGCACAACGTTCTAATTATGTCTAGATTCTTGTGACCATTTTTCAGGACTAGATCTTAACGAATATGTAACAACTAATGTTATAATAACATAATGACTTTGCTACAAAAATGCTCTTTCCTTGCGAATACTATAATTTATTTTAACGGTTTCTTTATCTTTCGTCTATCTCTTTCCATCTTGCCGTTTTGAATGAGCGAGATAGCAATAAAACAATTTAACTACAGTTAGTATAATGTGGAGACTATTGAAAAAGGTATCTAAATTTAATACTCTTAAAGACTAGGTATACATTTTAAAATACTAAGACCTTTTACCGAACGAAGATCATTGCAAGGGTGGCAATCAGTCATCTACTCATCATTGTCCCATTTTGAGAGGAAATGAATAATGATTCAACCATGTTTAAAATGTTTCTCATTTGCCTTTGAAAAGCTTTCTTTAAATAACAAATTCAAACTGGCGTTCGACTACAAACGAAGATTTCGCCAATGTATAGTGCGGAAAAATTAACTGTCCACTGGAACATATAAACAATTATTTTTAAACCAAACAAACACACTTATATAAAAATATAAAAAGTGGACAGCTAATTTTCTTCGTACTCTACATTGTCGAAGAATTCGTTTGTAGTCGATCGCCAAATGCAATATGTCTAGGCCCTCAGAATTGTCGTGATTGGAAAACAGACTTAAACAATATTTTTTCGAATACCTTCAGTAACATAGAAGGACAGTTTGTCACTACTTATTAGTGGATATAAAAGAATGCAACGAAACCAATTTCAAGAAAGAGTTGAAATGGAATTCTTCTTCAAGCACAGCTGAACGAAATGCACTTTCTTATTCTTTGTCTACGTTTTTTCTCATATCAAGAGTTCTTTGATTGAGAAAGTGCTGTGTGGAGATCATGCGCTTAATAAAACTTAGAAGAAATGCAATTTTCTTTGTGTCGAATGCTTGATCAGCGATGAAATTGTATAAGTGTGTATTGTGATTTCTAAAAAACTTACCTTAATGCACATAAAATACCGATAGTTGTTCCTGCTACATTATCCTCTAAGACAGTTGACTGCCAATAATTATCCTTCCGGCTTTTAAGCTTCGTCCTGGAGGTCTGTCTCCTTCTAGTATCATAACTGGCAATTTTCGCAGCTGTAAAAAACTATTTCTGTATGTGTCTGTTTGCAGCCTCGGAGATTTCCGATTAATCTATACAATGATTACATAATTTTTGATCCTTCGAGCCGGATTCAAGATAAGTTGTGTCTGCCTGAATAAATTTAATTAAGATTGAATAGTGTTACAGGGTTTTTTATTTCAAATTGGTCATTTTTTAAAACAAAATGGACTTTTAAAGAGACATATTTCAAATTAAATTGGATGATTCTCAAAATAAAATTGGACGCGTTGTTATATGTATTTTATAGAAAAATAATTATTATTAGCACTACATACATATACCGTCATGTATAAGAAATAAGTCCACTATTTATTCTAAACAAAGATGTCGATGATGTGATTTTGTAGAATGTATTGTTTGAGACATTTTTTTCTACTCATCCGTTCCCTTCAATTTCAATACAGACCAACTCGGGGTAGAAATTCATATCATAAACGCATAAAAAATAATGGCTCGACCTGGAATCGAACTCGGACAATCCGATTATTAGTACTGCTCCTTAGACTACCAGACTAACGTGGTCGGCAAGTAAGTTCTTATGTGTTTCATTCCGGTAGTCTTCGCATGAAATATTTCTACCCCGGATTGATCTGTCGGAGATCAAACAGGACTGGCAATAGATTCTGCTACTTTTACTGCTACTAAAAGAAACAGTAGGTACTGCGTCTTATTTGTTTTGAAAAAAGTCCATTTTGATTTGAAAACTGTCCAATTTGAAGTAAAACACCTATATCAAATTCCTAGTCCTCAAACAGTCCAACCAAACAATACTTTCAATTTAAAATTAATATAAATGCTGAAACAAGGGGAAATGGTTATGAATCTCTGGCTGTAACCACTGGACTTTATTGAATTGTTTTTAACCCTTTCCACACCACTGATGTATGTATCAATAATTCAGTTGTATTTCTGCGTAATTCGACTTTTCCCGGAACTAAAAATATATTGTAAACAAGGAAAAAATAATTGTGACCACTTTCGATTTTACAATATTGTTCATGTTTCAGTAAACATCTTGATTTAGTTATTTGAGAAATTAATGAATGTATTAATACATAATTTTTATGTACAAGAATATCATTAATATGGCAAAGTTTACCGGTCGTTAAACAATCTCAACAGGCGATATTAATCAAACGTTGATCAATTCTAGGGTATTCAGATTTTAGCATTTATCATTTTACCGGTGAAAAACTTATCTCTTCTACATTTAATTCGAAGGCTGGATTAGTGTAATGATTTTCAATTTCTTCAGCAATTTTTGGCATTATTAAGTTTTACACAGTCACGTTAGCAAAGTTTTTAAGCTAATTCAATGCTCTTTTTACATCAAGTGTCCACAATGTAAATCTTAAACAAAAACCACACATTTCTATTCTAAGTCAATGTCCTAAATGCCCATAAAATTTATTTCATTATTTTGATAAAACGCATTATAGAGGACAAGTATACTTACATTAAAAGTAGAAACAATAGAAAGTGGACCTCAATCGAGATGTGTCACATGTTACAAAATTAATTTTATATGAATAAATTTTGTTGTTACAGATAATCTGAAAGCCAAAAAGCCCGTTGATTTGGACCTCCTTAAACCTGAATCAGATCTGCTGTCTAAGGATGACGATATTTTGGCTGATGATGGAGCTGGAATCGGCGACACCACAGCCGACGATGTTCTCGACGATGATGTTGCTGACGATGATGACGACGACGATACTGAAGATATCGATGAAGATGACGACGACCAAGAAATGTCTGACGAACCTGTTAACAACAGAGGTAAGTCATCGGTGATACACATTGAGAAGAAACAAGGTTTGATAAAACCCTTTTCACACTAACATTTGCACGCAATCATGTTCCAGATGACGATGATATCGATGAGACTTCCGATGTAGACACAGATGATGCTGACGACGATTACGATGATGATACAGCGACTGGTGACTCTCGAAACGTATACAGTGATCTTGACACTGATGATTTTGGACACTGGGATGATGCCACACCAGCTGCTCCCACAGTCTCTACATCCACTCCTTCAACCACCAGCAGCACCACAACGACCACTACACCCGCTCCAACTGTAATAACTCAAAATACTTTCTTCCCTTCTTTACAAACTTAATTGACGTTCTTTTATTTCTTTTGCTTTAGACCTGGTTTTTCTTCACAATTGATTCCTGATAGGCCATGCTTCACTTTCTCTTGTCTACAAAGTTATTCTGTCTACTAAACTTGTTAACTCATCTTTTTATTTATCCTCGTGTTTAAATCTTGCTTTTTCTTCTTTCTTTAGCTTCATTCAAATTTGTGTACTTAGTCTTAATTTTTATTGTTTTTCTACATTTTAGACAACCACAGTCAAAGTTGAGCCAACATCAACCCAGGACCCCTACTTCACACACTTCGACCCAAGAATCGAACACCAGAGCTTCAAAGATGCCCAACAAAGATTGGAGGAAAATCATCGAGAAAAGGTTTCTTTATTATAGTTATTCACTCGTCATTAACAAAAATAGGCTTTGTAACGTGGTAAATCCAAGAACTTCAATCGGAATCTAAATACAAACACCTGACTGCAGCATTGAAAACAAATGAAGGTTTTAAAACCGGGGTTCTTTGAATTATGTCAAACTGATACATTTTAGGATTAAATTAAACAATATTGTTTATATAATATCCAAATGCTGCCAATTGTATGATATATTAATTTTAATTTATCACCTCATTGCAGGTGACCAAGGTCATGAAGGAATGGGGTTCACTCGAAGAGAAATATCAAGAAATGAGAGCTCAGGATCCTCGCGGTGCAGCTGGATTCAGGCGTCGTATGGCATCTAAATTCCAAGCTGGAGTAAGGGCATTGGAACGAGCTGGCGCTGCCGAACAAAGGCGGCTCGCGGCTCTTCATCAACAAAGAGTTTTGGCACACATTGCTCAAAGGCGACGAGATGCGCTTGTATGCTACACTAGGGCTCTTTCTGATATTCCACCAAATGTAAGCAGACTTTTAGAATCTATTTAATGTTGACGCTACCATAAAAAAACATCCCTTTTTATGCGACCCATTATGTTTCAGACTCACCGTGTCCAGAAATGCCTGCAAAAACTTCTTCGTGCTCTTCACAAGGACCGTGCCCATGCTTTGGCTCACTATAGACATTTGTTGGCTGGATCTCCTGAAGCAGCTGCTGCCGAAAGATCAAGAACATTAGAAAGGCTTGTTGATATTGACAGGACTGTTAACCACAGCATGCAGATGTTGAAGAGATACCCAGATCTTTACAACAAAATTGGACAGTTGATGGATGACTACATTCAGGTAAATTAATGGCTTAAATTTATTTGAAATATTGCTGGAATAGTTTGTTGATCTAACTAAAAATTTGAATAATTGTAATTTTAGGCTTTGAGGTCCAAGGATGAGACTCCCGGATCAATGCTTTCAATGACTCCTGAAGCTGAAGCTGCTATCTTAGACAAGTACAAGGCTGAGGTTGAACACAGAATCGCAGAGAAGGAAAAGATCAAGGCAGAGGAGCGTTCACGAAAGGAACAGCGAGGACGTCAGAGAGCCGATGCCAGACAAGAGAGACACCGAGTATGTAGCTGTTTCAGATTGAAACTTAAAACTAACGTAAAAAAAGATACTAAGTATAATTACTTCTTCTAGGTTGAAGCCGTTTTGGGCAAAAAAATGGCCGGAACATTCGAACAAGAATCTCTTGAAGACGATGATGACGTTGATGAAAGTCTACTGGTCCTCCCTCGGTCTGATGATCAAGTTCAGTCTTCAAGCCACAGCAGTGTGTCTACACCATCTCCTCAACCGTCTAGCGCTCCTGCATCGTCTGCAGCACCAAGTGCACAACCAATGCCATCTTCTTCAGCTGGACCAGCACCTTCTCAAGCTACACCCACACAATTGTACGCTTCTGACTCGAGCAACACTCAGGACACTTTGGTAAGATTTTTGGCACAGTGATGATCACACAAAGCAATTATGAATTGATTAACAAATCATTTGACATTTCAAGAATGGGTTTTATTTTGCCTTTCAGGAGGAACTCTCATCATCTTCCTGGTACAGCAGCAGCGCATCTCCTATCGTGACTGTTGACGATGCGGCTGTTCAGAGAATTGCCGATGAAGTAGCCGCTGCCCAAAGAATACATCAAGATCCTCAACCAGCTCATGCTATGGTTCACGATATTGGACACGGCGAGCCTGTAAGGATGATGTATAGACAATGATGATTTTATAGACAAACTATAGATGAAATCGCCCATAACTTTTTTGCCATCAATATCAATAATTTCACCTTTTTTATTCCGCCTTTATCACCCCTAAATAAGGTGTTTACTGCAAAATCAATAGTTTTTTCTACAGCTGAAAATATGACTCCCTCATATAAAATACTTTTAAGAGAAGATTTGTTGACATTAGAATGCCATATTTTTGCTATAAGATAACAGGGAAGTTCTTCTAATCGAATCACGTGGTTGGTCGGATTTTCCCGAGGGTCAGGATTTTTTATGTCTGTTTTGTAGGATAATTTCAAGTTTATCCATGTAAGATTTATCAAACTATGGTGGTTTCAGAGCTACACTGTAAGACGAGAGGTATACGGAGGAAGCAGTGCTCTTGTTCATGGAGGACGTGGCTTCTACTTAGCTGTCTGCGTCGGTCTTGCAGCCGTTTTAGGTGCAGTAGCTATTGGAGTTGCTGTAGTCCGTAGGCGTAATGCTGTCAGTCCCCATGCAATGGGTTTCGTTGAGGTTTGTATGCATCCAACTTGATTTTACATTTGATTTTAACTGTCGTTGATGTTTGCAAATGTAATTGTAGTAGGTATTGCTTGTTATTTCATTTCCTCAAATATGTACCTAATAGTTTTTTTTTTATAAATTGCTAAAAATAACGGTAGCTTATTAAACAGAGAAACATAGCTATCTTTTGAAAAAAAAATGACAACGCAAGCAAGTAAAAGTTTTAAAGCAAAACAGGTAGCAGCAAGTTATTAGACACTTTTTTACACTAAAGTGCCAGTACAGCCAGGGAAACAGGCCTTGAAAAAGGCAATCCGTTTGCATCCAACAATAGAAAGAAAAGTTCAAAACCGAACAGAAGCTGTTGTACAGGTTTTATTTTTTTTACATTCTGGCTGTCCAGCCTCCAGTTTCTAAAGTCCTTGGCTCTTGAAAATATACCCAAGTCCAATTTTCAGATAGAGTTACACATTCTCAAATTGGATTGTACCGATTGACTTAACACAGTCAATTAGTTCTTTTTTACTAGGCGATAGGCGGAGATAAATAACCTCTATTCTATTCTATCAATCTACTTTTGCTTCTTCCACCGACATTTCTCATACAACATCTCCTATTTCTTTTGCTTCTTAGCTGCCTACCTATAGGATGGAATCGATGTGTTCTATCCGAGTCATTCTCCGCCAACCATATTAATTTCTTCCAATTAGTTGTTAACAAACAATATTGTTACCATTTGTTTAAATCTAAAATCTTAATCAAACCCTAACATAGGATTCCAGCGCCAGCTCCTGTCTTATAATATAAATATCTAATTCATTTGGAATGTTTTTAGGTTGACCAGACTGGTCCTTGTGTTCCACCGACACCGGAAGAGCGCCATGTTGCCAACATGCAAATCAACGGTTACGAAAATCCAACATACAAATATTTTGAGGTTAAGGAGTAAACAGCCTATCAAATTGTGACGTGTTTTGGTGTGAACATTAAACATTATAAACTATTACCATTGATAGCCCGTCTCGTTATTATTCTTCTTGATTTATTCAGTTATGTATGGAGAACATAATAATGAATAAAAATTTAACTACATAAATCAGTATTGCGTAATTATTTCATTATAATATTTGTTGTTTATAAAATAAATTTAACAAAACTGCTCTCAACTCTTAATAAAAATATACACACACATGGAGTGCTAATTTTCTTAAGATTAACAAAAAAAAACAAAGAAAAACTTGATTTAAAATTCCACAAACAATAATAATTTACCACTTTTTTGTCACGACAAATATGTCACAATCGTTTGACAGTTCCCTCCATTCTTTCAACATAACCTAAATTGATATTTTTGTTGTTACGTTGTCGAATCATTCAAGTTTTTCTATGTTTTGTCTTTAAATTTATCACGTTTGTAATGAATAGAAGGTTAATGAAAAAAAAAATAGTAATTACATGTTTTACATAATAATTGTACTTGGTGTTGTTTGTAGTTCTATGCTACCATAGATAAATCACTTAAATAGAAGTTGTGTAAAGAAAAAATGTATCATTAATTAATTACTTATTATTATAATTATTCTATTACAATAAAAAAAAAACTTCATTTTATATTTTGTTTGTTGACTTAACTTTAAAAGGAGACGGGTTGGTGAGTGTTTTTCACTTGTTTATTTCTTTCCGAGTTTGATTAATGTATAAGTATAGTCCACAGATAAAGAAATGTTTGAAATTGTCATTTCTAAAACAAACAAAAGATTTTGATCTTGATGATTATCTCATAGATGGACTTATGCAAACTCCTACTTTTAATAATTAATTAAACAAAATAACAGTATTTTCATTGTTTATAATTAACAATTAATTGATCATTATATTCATTTGATATTTATATGAAATAATTAATACTAATATGATCAATATACGTCCTAGTATGTTAAAGTTTTCCAAAGCTGTTTTAAGCGTTATTACTGATTTAACAATAATTCCGGCATTCAGCTTATGACCCATTATAATCCAGTTTTGTTAAACAAAAAAAAACATAGTTTTTCGTAATTTGTAACAATGTAAAATAAATATAATAAATTATTTACACATTAAAATAATAATATTTAAAAAAAAAGCACATGTATCAATATAAAAAAAAATATATAATTCTATTGCAAAATATTTTACACCGTATATATTCTACAAATATATTTTGTACTCCTATAAAAAGTGTAGCTTGTATTTTTATGTTTTGTTTTTTGATAATTATTATTATGATATTAATAAAAAAAAAGAAAAAAATAGAGGCTGCTGATTGATTGTAGTAACAATTATGATTTAAGAGAATAGAAAAAGAAGAATTATTATTTATCGGATATGAATAAAACAATGAACTACAGTCACATTTAGAAAATGCTTAAAATATGCGTGTTGCGGTAGGTGACTAAATCTAAACTTAGAATAAAAACTATGGTTTTTTTTTCTATCTTATCATTTTGAATACTCGACGATTCAATTCAGAAGATATTTTTGTAGATGTATTAATATAATGGGTTCTACATTAACCAAATTATCCCACCTATTAAAAAAAAACACAATAGTTGGCTTAAACGGATGGGGAAATATTTGTTAAAAGTGACGTGCAAATGCTACGACAATATTGTACAAGTTATTTTTTTTTACAACTTGCAACACTAATACAAATGTCAAAATGAAAACTGTCATAATGTACGTCTCAACTAGTCATGGATCAAAATTTCTTCACCCGTTTGCTTCCAAATTATCGCCTTTTTTTGTTTTGTTATTTTTTTATTCCAAAAATATAAATGTAATTTTAAAAATATTATAATAATATTATGTAATGTATATGGCATTTTGGCTTTCATAGTTGTAATGATATTTTTCTAAGTGTACCTTTAGGTATAATGCCACAAAGTATGTATCTAGATTCCATTATATTATTATTGTTATTTTTAATCTTTCTCTCTCTCTTTCTTCTATTAATTAAATAACTTGCTTTTTTTTTAAATACTCATTAAAAATGCCAGACAATATTATATTTTTATTTAAATTAAACATTCCAATTTAATATATTTGTTTAAAATATTTATAATATTTATTCCGAAAGTGGAGATTTTCTTTCGCTAAGTTTCTAAGCCAAAATTATGACGTGGTATTGTTTGACATTATTTTACCATAAACACTAATCATCGATTTCGATTGCCATATGAAAAAAATTGTCATACGTACTTAACTCATTTACAAAACTTTAAAATGATTAACCTGCAAAATTATGTTACACGTATTGTTTAATTTAATTATTGTTACTTATATTTTTAATGTAATAAGTTAGTTACTTGATTTATTGAATATATATATTAAAATGTGTGTAAAATAGTTTAATGCATTACTTTATTTATTTATCTTTATCATGTGTATTTATCTACTTACAATATTTTCACAAGTTCGATTTTATGGGTAAAAATAGTAAAAAAAAAAAAAACTAATAATGTTTGTAAACATACATGAAGTAATACTTGCACCATAAATAATGAAGAAAAAGAAAAAAAAAACGTTATTATGTTTTTTCTCAACAAGATATTTACAAATATTTTATCATCTGCGTACATTTCTATTACTAAAATTATATTTGTGTAAAAAATTTTCACTTATAATTTTATATCAAAATATAATAAATTTTTTAAATATATATATATATTAGCGATCATAAGTATTATTCATATCACATTAGAGCGTAAAATTTCTTTATATATTTTTTTTCTGCTTATTTTGTATTTTTTGTCAATATTTTTTCTTTGGTATGATACTTGAATAATTTTTTTTTCTTCACTTGATTTTTTTAAATTGTTTCAATAATATTAAAAAATATAATATATACTTATATATTTATAATAATATTAGTATGAAATAAATAATAAAAAAATAATATATAACCATAAAATTCGTCCGATTAATATTGTTAGCACAATACAGTATTCGTAAAAGTTATTTTGTATCCTAAGTTACTTTTTGTATCATAGATCTTCTTTCCGTAAACAAATTTTATTGATTTATAGTGATCTCTATCAAACTCAGTATTTCAAGTGATTGTTTAACTATAAAAAAAAAACACAGAAACCGAAGAATGCAACCTTTATACTTACCTACTTAAAAGATTTATCGAAATTGGTATTTTTAAAACCGTGTATTATATGGTTTCTGTATTTCTCAGTTATGCGTTCTTTCTAAAATCGAGAATTCACTACATTCTACATACTTATCATATTATTATTTAAAAATAAAAGTCATCATTTAAATTTATGAATTATTTTATTTAAGTATTCATTTATCTTCTTAAAATGATTATTAATAATAATAAATAATAGTACATAACATAAAGAATAACTATTAAAAATGCTATGATTATGATATATATTATATATATATATATACATTTAATGGCTATTATTGCTCTAAAAATACCTTATGGTGTATAAATGGATATATTTAAAAATAGATTTGATATGTGACATGATATTATTCTTATCATCTACATAATATAAATTTTTATTATTTATTATGTTTTTATTTATTTTATTTTTTATTATTAAATTATTATGTATTATTATAAAATCATGTAACTAGCTTTAGTATTTTTGTGAATGTTTTTTGTGTTCTGTGGCCATATTTATTGTAATAATTAAACTTATCTATAATAAAAACAATAAAAAAACCACACCTAAGGCTGTTTCATTTCTCGAACCCTTATTAAATGAAATTAAATGAAAACTATGGAAAGTCTATCTAAGAAATTAAATAAAAGTAACAATAATTCACATTTTCTTCTATATTTTGCGGGCCAGTACTCGAAATGCGACCATAACTAATTTAGTCGAAGAGAGCGAGCGCTATTTCAAAATTTTCTTTCCAAAAACAGTCCAGTTTCCAATTTGAAATGTTATGTTCAAAGTTTTTTCTATGGTTATTTAATACAAAGGTTTAAATCTTATCTCAATTTGACCACAGATAAACAAAAGATGGGAGGCCTAATATTGACAGAATCGTAACCAAGTATTCGAATTGCCCACAACAGCTGTCATTTCTTATGACGTTGGGCGTTTCCATAAATTTTATATAATATAGGTAACCGCGTCCAAATATTTCGCTGATATTTCGACCCGCAGTTTAAATAAATTCAGGGGGGGGGGAATGTGAAGAAGTATGGAACAATACAAATATACATACGCGATACAAACGCATAAATATACACGATACAAACCCCCCCTATAATTATAACCTCTCCTAACCTAACTCAATCATATAAAATAGTAGAAAGTTTGCTAACGCTAACGTAAAATAAAATTTAACACTAATAAAAATCTATGGAAACACCAAACGTCATATGAAATAAGAGTTGTGGGTAATTTGAATCCTCAGTTACGACTCTGCCAATTGTATGGTACTGCAAACGATCTGTGTCATGTCAAAACATTGTGTGTGAGTATGAAATACATATCATTTCAGCAGTGTGCGTAGTATTTTTTTTTATTGATTTTAATCTATTATTATGCATAATATTAATAAAAAATTATCATCGCCACCCCTTCTCTATAATATGAACTTTAAATGTGCAAAATTGCATAATCCTCCATCCGCGCAATTTTCGTAAAAATCGTCACAAAGTTTTTCCTTCACGTATTAATATAATCTAGGTAGGTACCTAGATATTTATAGAAACATAAAGCTATGAAAAAATGTGAAGATTATAATAATTTATCTTGTTTACCTGAAAATGACATTTTTAGTGTTAATAATGCCCCTTAAGAAAAAATTAGGTTAGTTCGAACTTAACTTATTCAAGAATACCCCTTCAGGTATTCATGCAAAAATTTAAAATTTTCTGTCAACATTTTTCGATGTATCTATCACTAATATTTAAGACAAACTAATTACTATGCAAACACATTTAAAAAAATTAATATTAAGCACTGACAACACTTTTTGTTTTATTTATATTATGTTATATGTCTTTTCCATACACAAACACTTATTAAGTTATTTATAAATAAATTAAACTATTTAATTCAGAGAGTTTATGACTTAAGTATTTGAAAAAAAACTCATTCAGTTTGCTGGTGAATTATCTCTAATCCAATTGGCGTAGCTGAACACGTTTGTGTAGACACTCGGGACCCCGGCGCTGCCACACTTCTCAGACCCAAAAGATACAATGCCGATCTGAAAAATTCAATATAAATGCTAAATGTTGTAACATTGGCTCAGTTGTCACTAACGATAATGATATGAGTGCGGAGATTGGGAGAAGAATTTTTTCAGCTAACCATAGCTATTTCGGTTTCACTGGACAGTTAAAAACACGACTTATATCCAGGAAGACTAAAGCCACTCTATATAAGACATTAATTAGACCAGTCCTAACATATGCCTCAGAGACCTGGACACTGACTAAGCACGACAAAAAAAGCCTGGACGCGTTTTAAAGGAAAATCCTACGCAGAATATAAATGATGGTCAAACTTGGCGCAGAAGATACAACACGGAGCTCTATGATCTCTACCAGGACATCAGCGTAGTCAGGTTTATTATGATTATTATGTCAGACTGTGATGGCTGGGTCACTGGCATCATATGGAGGATCTGGAGCTCTCAAAAAGAGTGTTGTTTAATAATCCAACCAACAGAAGAAGCAAGAAGGGGATCAAATCCCTTCAATCCCCTTCTTGGCTATGGCCTTGATGAGAATGCCTACTTCCATACCACATTCCTTCCACACAATTCTCACAAATCCAAAATACTTCAATAGAAAAGAAAGTAATATCCACGTCTTTCTTATTACCTGCGTATATCTTCCATCAATCATCAAAACTAATGGCGCTCCTCCAAATCCGGAGCACGCATCTCTGTCAGTTTCACCTCCAGCACAGAGCTGGGCATTGGAGAGAGGTGCAGCCGTCTCGTATATTCTTCTGCACTCATCCAACGGCACCAGAGGGACAGACAAAGTCTGCCTTATAGTCGGAGCGACTCTCTGCGAACCAACCTTTCCCCATCCTAGGACGACGGCTCTGATGGATGGATTTGTGGGCACCGGAGAACCGGAGAGGCATATTGGTAGACTTGTCACTGAAAAAAAAGCAATTTAAATATACTTTCAAAATACATTTCAATTCATATTTTTCCACAGCTGACACTACAGAGATTCCCTGATATCAGGCAACCTCAGGGTGACTTTTTGCCTTACCCCTACATGCGGAGCTCTGCAGGTGCGAACTCTTATTCCCCAAAATTTTTGTGGAAACTAAATATTTTTTTATAAGAAGACGCATTATTGTTGAAGAATTGAAGAAGTTGGATGAAGGGGATATACTTGGCACCTTTGCAGAGTAAATGGAAGTGGAGAGTATTAGAGAGATGTGGAGACCCATCAGTACCTCCACAGGGGATGTTAGGTTACATGACCAAAAACAATTGTTGTAACCGGAGATGGGAATCCTGCTAGGACCAATCTTTCGGGAACAGAAAACACAAGATGAAGTAGATGTCTTGATGAGGACAGGATCCCGGAAGAGGAAAGAGGCCTTTGAAAAAATTGGAATGACTAATTCAAAATTAGCATTAAATGTACATCAGTAAGTACAGTACGAGAGTGGTTCTTTAGTTAAGAAATGATTTGTCTAGAACTAATAGAAAGCAAAATGACTTGAAATACATTTCTACATTACTCTATAAGAAGATTTGGAAATCCTAATTCCATCCATGATGTATGGTAGTGAAACTTGGACATGGACGAAAAATCTGGAAGTTGGAATAAATGCTGTGGAAATGAGATCACTGCGTAGGATATGCGGAAAGCGACTGATTGATAAGGTGAGGAATGTTAATATTAGAAAGGAATGTGGAGTGGATGTTAGCATAGTGACTAGAATGAAAGTGAATAAATAAAGGTGGTTTGGGCATGTAGAGAGAATGAACGAGGAGAGAATGACTAAAAGGAAATATAAATCTGAAAGAATGGGTGCACGCAGACGAGGCCGACCTCGAATGACATGGTCCGACCATATCAGTTCAGTCTTAGAGGAGGGCCAAGTCAGGAACAAAAGGAATAGAAGAGCATGCATGCAGGATGTTATGCGTTTGGAAGAAGCGAAAGAGGTTTGTTTGGATAGGAAAGAATTGAAATCCGTACTCTCTGCCTACCCCCTTTGGGAAACGGCGTGATGGGTAAAAGAATAAACATAAGTTTATTTATTTGATGATGTGGCAACCAGTCCACAATGTAGTAACTGGCAACCACTGCAGACCATAGACAATAATTGTTTTATCTTTGCCATAAGAAGAGACACCGCAGCCCGTCATCTTCTTTTCGGGATACTTGGGACGCGCACAACTTTATTACCGGCTCTCATATACATAAAATAACTAATCATTGTAATTTAAATTAAGTAAACTCTGTCAAACTGTGTCACTTGTTTCCCTTTAACAATGATACTGCCAGCGCCATCTGTTGGGGAAATCAGTACTTACTTATCAATTTACCAAACACTTGTTTGGTAAATTGATATTTGATGACAGATCCTTAAGATCAATGTTTTCACTATATTTTCACAGATGGAAGTAATGATTTTTTATATTTTATAATAATGATTATTGTTACGTAAACGTATTGTAACTTTTTATTTGAGCATTAAAAACGGACAAGCAATCTAGCCAGACGTGGTTCTTTTACTACACACAATTATCATTTGTCCTTAATGAGTTTATGCAGCTTCTTAAATTTAGGTTCTTAGTGCCACAAATGATACAATCACAAATATTAAGAAACTTACTAGTGTATTTCATATCTTGTTTGAGAACTAAAAGCGCCACATCATGTCTGTAGATCTTCCTGTCGTATCCCGGATGAACAATGACGTGGGATATTGATATGGACTGTGTTGGCACTGCACAGAACATATCTCCGCAGTCGGGATCTGTAGAGGTGTCAAACTCTCCAATCAACACTGAAGACCTGCAAATAATTATTCAAATCATTATTCATTTTATAAAAAAATGAATTTTTAGAGTCATTAGTTGTTATTTTTTCTTTAAAAAATGTTTAATATCATTGACTTAACAGCTCATCCTTTGACCTTTACTGTTAAGCAAAATGTAAAAATACATGCACCTGATGTCAGACAAATAACTTCCTCATTCCTCTTTTTTACTTCAATGTTTCTTATACCTATCTCTCACCCTTAGCCTACATCCTTTAAACACAGCTGTGCATACACTAATATTACCTAAGTTTTTCAGTTGTTAGATAAATCAGACATATATCAATGAAAGAATGCTAAACTTACAATTTATATTCCTCAGCCTTAGCCAAGGCACAGTGAGCTGCTGTCAGCACTACTTTTTGAGAAATGATGGATCCAGCGCAGGGGTATCTCATCTGTCCAGTCTGGCGATCTAAAACACACATTCAATATGATGAGCTGGCAAAGGCTGAATTTTTATGGACCAAACATTATTTGGCATTCCTCACAGCACAAAACGAAAAACACTAGCAGACGTTTATGATGAATGCTTACTTAAACTCTGGACTGAAACCCAGGGACAAAATCATTCTAAGGCCTTAATTAACGCCTACAATAAAAAATCCTACTGCCCCATAGCAGCAATAATGTATGCACCATCACGAGGTCCCTGACAGGGTACTACAGGCTGCACAAGCATATGTGCATCATAAGGATATTGGACTATGGGAATCACTTGTGATCCCAATGCATCTCCTGTGTGAATGCCTACCAATGATAGACACACAAATCTGAGCAAATTCTTGATGTGCCCAGTCCAAATTAAAGAGTTGAACACCAATAAAATCCTACGACTCTTCCAGGAGGCTGGACTGAGCAACGAACTCTAAATGCAGGGCCAATCACAATAGTTCCATTACGGGACGCAGTAACCTTGGAGGCAGCAGGCCTAGTAAATTGAATAAAATAATAATAATAAACGTCAACGCTTTCCATACTTTGGTCATATTGTGTAAGGTGCCACTTGTCATACCGATACAAAACCAGTAGTGGTAATGGTTGCACCCAGGTACTTGTATTTATCCTTTTATAATGATCGTCACGAAATGGAATAGAATTCAGCTAATAAGTTACGTAACATGACAAATTCTGATTCTGGGGAGAGATGAAGTTAAATGGGTCAGCTAGTAAGGAATAAGGATAAAAATAGGTTGGTAGGCACCATTAATATTAATTTACACCCACATAATAAAATACATAATTTGTATGAAGAGTAACAGTGAAAGAATTTCTTACTCATAAATCCAACTCGCACAACCCATGGATGGGATCCAATACCACTGTATGCCCTGGCCTGCACCATGGGGTTCCCACAGGAAGTCGGCATTTGTTGCTGTTGGGCAGACGACTGATCTTCATCACCGCCTTCTCCTTCATCCCCCAGCACTCCCGGAGGCCTTCCCCCTGAATCCTGGGCAACTTGGGACATGACGGGAGCCATACCGCCTGGTGGACAGCACACGAGAGATTCTCCACCACGCCAACCGCATGTCAGTGCAGTCAGCCTGCGGAAATACCTGGGTCAAATCATTAGCATGGTGGGTGAATGATGATGAGATGAATGACATGAAATAATATAACCTATTTTTTTTTATAACCATCACATCGTGTCTCTTAAGGGATCGGCAGAGATCTATACAAGCACACTTATTTTTTCTTTTTACTATCCGATTGGCTTTCAATCTTTTAACATACCCAAACCATCTCAATTTTTAAACAATCATCTTTGTAATAATAAACCACTAACTTCCACACCACATTCCTTCCTAATATTCTCATTCCTTTCCATATCCCACAGAGTCTCCACATATTCTTCGTAGAGCTCTCATTTCTATTGCATTTATACTACATGATAGTTTTTGTCCATGTTTCACAGCCATGCATCATTGATGCTAGCAGGATTGCGTGATGCACTAAGATACTTTTAATCTCGTAGAAAAGATAGGAATAAAGAATTATTATATCTACTTATTTTGGTGGAGCTTATTACCTTAGGCGCTTTTATTCCACTAAACCAGTCCCGTCCAATCTAAGATAGGTAAAATATTTCGCTTTTTTTTTATTCTGACCCGACCGGGAATTGAATCCGGGACTTCTTGACCAGAAGATAACGCTTATATTATCACTAGGCTACCGAAGTCGGTTTTTTTGATAGAATTTAAATCCAAATTTTGTTAGTAATGTTTTATTTTATGGGATGGAAATGCTCAAAATGGACAATGAGCTGATTAAAAATGTGTTCAGTGCACAATGAGTGAGAGACAACACACAAAAGTGAGGGCACACTATATAAAATCAAAAAATACAATACGCTTTTGGACTCTATGGAAGAACATGATAATATTATTTTTTGGATTGACTCGATTTCGATAGCAAAAATGTTATGTTACTTACCTATTTGAGGCCAAACATGATTTGTCCAAGAGATCCTCAAGAAGTGGACAAGTGGAAATAGGCACACAGACATAGAGGGTATCACATTGTTCCTAGAAAAGAAAACAAACGAAAAACAAAAAGCAACTTTTTAAAAACTTGACACATTATAAAACGTATATCAAAATCGAATGCCATCTTTTGAAAATAAACGCAAGCTATGACGATAGCTTAAAAGCTTTCAACAAAATTCTAAAGATGGAAATAAGCTGACATTTACGGACATCCCAATAAAGCTATTTTTTTTATTTCAATAAATAAATTTCTAAATAGGTATCTACTTTTTTACAGGCTAATGATTTTTACATTGCGTTATCTCGACACTTAATCGAACGAATTGTGTGAATTTTAGACGAGAATTTATTTGAAATTGTGATTTTGTTGTAAAAGTCAAATGTCAAAAATAATAGGTACTATACCAACCTACATAATATAGGAAATTTGTAAAATTTAGTTGATTATTTTTCGGTCTGTAACTTTGAAATTAGGTTGTCAAGGTAAATATTTTTTGTATCTGTTATCGAATTTCATAGTTCATTCTACAAATTATTCTGTAAAATTTTGGGTTTTATGTAGGTATATTTTTAAAAGGGGTACCAACCTTTAAAAAAATATGCATAAAACTGACATCCCAAAAACTTTTGAAATAAATTCTCAATAATAAGATTTAAGAACAAGGAAATCACCTCTCCATATCCAGATCTGTGTTCAGGTTTCACCACTCCATAGGATCCCTCCTCAATCATTATCAGAGCACCTGAAAATTATATAAGAAATATTATGTGATATATAATTAATATATCACTACCTTCTACACCTATTACTGATTATTATAGTAGAGATTGGTTCTCCCAGGTGAATATCCTAAGTTAAAAGGAATAGGTACATTTTCGACAAGATAGGCGAGAGTCCCCCCAAAAGCAAAAGGTCTGATGGTCACCATGAACAAGGGACATGTAGGCACTAAGAAGGTCTAGAGACATAGTTAAGTTTGTTCTAACATAATAATATAATACTAATACTGCTGATTTAGCTGGAATATTATATATTAAAATGTAAATGAAGACGTCAACCCAAATAACTAGGTAATATTAATTATTTATTTATCGTATGGTATACAGTACATCACTAACTTACTAACTAACTCTCCCTTTTACACCCCACTCACGGGCATAGGGAGCCAACAAGAGCTCCATTGCGCTCGATCTTGCGCAATGTTTCGAGCGCAATGTTTATGACCTCCTCCCACAGCATGTCCAAATCCCTCAGCTCTGCTTCGAAGGAGCGGAACAAAGTTTGAAAGGGTCTTCCTCGTCTTCGGGACCCTGATGGGAGGAAGAACAGCGCTCTCCTCGGCCAACTGTCATTCGGCATCCTTAACACATGTCCCAGCCAAGTCCATCTCCTCTCCACAATGGTGGAGGTGACGGGCTCACGCTGGGTACGCCGGCGTATAGCGTCGTTCGTGACTACATCACATCATAAGTTATTCGAAATAATAGTCATGCTTGTCAAATGTTTAAAAGATTTCTTATAATATATTCGACTGTCCTCAGGTAAAAGGCTTTAATCCACATTTTTTACAAAATTGGTTTTATTATTTTAAACTAATAATGTGTGTCTCAGACACATTCCGGTAAAAGGATTTAAGCCGCAAACACTTATTTCCTACATAAAAACGCAAATGATTGCAAAAAGAAGGACTTAAACGCAAAACGCAACCATGTCAAAGGACTTAAGCCACAATAATCTAGTTGAATCAGGTAAAAGGCATTAAGCCACATGACGCATGATGTATGAAAACGATAGTTTTTTTTATGACGGACACAAATGTCAGTGGCGATGTAAAAGGACTTAAACCACCTTTTAATCATGTTTTTTCTAATATCTCGATTATTTATTAATTTTTTAGTCTTAAATTGCTCAATGTGGTAAAGAAAGCATATTTACACACGATAAATATAATTATTTTGCATTTTCAATAATACATCGGTTCGCATATGTTTTTTGTTTCTGGTGTAAAATTTTATAAATGTGGATTGAAGCCTTTTACCTGAGCACAGTCGAATTCGGTCGCTGGGTCATTGAAGGTGAAAAAGGTAGTATCTGCTATGTATTCTTGTGATCATTCTTTATTTGTTTTTTTTTATATATATAAAAATTCTGACATTGCTGACTTTGTGTGATCGCCACCTGCTTGTTAACAACGTTCGCCATTAAAATTGTTGCATTCGCCGTTCAAAATTTTGGGGATTCAACGAATTTGATCACGAAAATGGCGAAAGTTGTCAATCTTAAATGATCACACTAATGGACTATTAATACAATGGTTTTCTAAAAAAGCGAACCCTCAATTTAACGGCCGTTATGAAAAGAATAATCATTTTTTCAATATTGCTACATACGTCATACATTCTCCGTTTAAGGTCCCCCGCACACAGCAAGCCAGCCCGGAGGAGACCAATCCGCAGCATACCCGACCCGCACGAAACCAACCTCCTAGCTCGATCGAAGCAATCAAACCAAAAAGCCGGCCCCGGACAAATCAAGCCCGCCGCGTGCTCATTGTGCCTTTTCTGACCAGTTGAGATTTAAGGACGTGAAGTGGTCAACCTCACGGTCCCGATCAGATTTTTCGATTTCCTGCCTCTTACAGGATGCTCGAAAAACTAGCAAAAAGAGCAGAGGTGCTATTCTTCGCCGGCAACCCCACGGCATATTGCTAACTACCAATATTAATATTGCGCAAGTTTTTGAATTTAACCTTTGTACCTACACTTAGTTCATACATTTTCTGTCCCGCTTACATTTTACTGCAGGCAGTGAAAGAGATAACTATAGAATGGGTTTTACTTGTTCGAAGAATAAGGCGTTCACTGTGATACGGCAGCTTTTCTTATCTAGGTTTCGAAAAAGCAGTAGAGATTCTTGAAAAACTCGCTCGAAGGGAATCAAGTTTTGTGTTAAAACAAATCTAATAGTGCTCCAGTTAAGTCGTACATATGTATCAAAAGGTTGGTAGTAGGCGGAAATTATGCTTTTATGTAATCTAAATTGTTTTTTTTTTTTTTTTAAATGACTGGTTTCATTATAATATTATCCAACGATGAATTCGAACCTGCAACCAACAATATCGTACAGCACGGCTAAAGCAATACTATAATGGCGTCGATATTCCCACATTTTTATGACTAGCTTAATTAATAAATTAAACCCAAGGATATACAAATAAAAATATAATAAATAGGAAAATCTAGAGCACAGAGAATAAAAAAATGAAGAACCTTTATTTGCTATGGTTTTAATTTGTCCCGAACAATAAAATGCATATTATTGCAT
This sequence comes from Mystacides longicornis, assembly GCA_963576905.1. Taxonomy (NCBI): domain Eukaryota; kingdom Metazoa; phylum Arthropoda; class Insecta; order Trichoptera; family Leptoceridae; genus Mystacides; species Mystacides longicornis. The sequence continues at coordinate 25,011,739 of OY756437.1, forward strand.
AACATGTTGCAATGATGATAATAATTATTATTGCGACATGCCGTGCATGCACTCAATCAATCAAATAGTTGGGTAATCAGGTGCATCTATGATGTACCTATTGTTCAGTTGTTAGCGACTATAATAATAATAATATGGTAAATATTTTTTTTTATTAGAATGATGAATCTGTAAACACAAATATACTCTTTGACTCTTTCACAGTAAGCTAGCTACTTAAAGCTCGTGTCGTGAAAGAGGAAAATGGTCGGCACCTGGAATCGAACCCACGACTAAATAAGTGATATGTGAGAATATATCAGAGACAAAAATGCCATTATATAATTACTTAGAATTTTATTTTAATAACGCAATGGTTATTTAATAATATTTCTCACTACTTCAAATAGATGTCGCTTCGTTCATGAAAAAAATATTGTCTATACCTACGCGTAAATTTCGTAGAGGTGTGAGTATTGTTGAGGGGGTTCAAATTTAAAAATCTCTCAATAGTTACATATTCATTACATTGACGTTTCTTTTCAAACCCCTTTGCAGTCATTTTATTTTATTAGCCAGTGCTAATAAAATAAAATAAAACTTATTTATAAATCTACGCCATAATATAATGTTTAATCAGTAAAAATAAATAACTGATTTTTAACAAGGAGTATGTGCACTCATGTAATCTACATAATATAAATCTGCCTATAATCGAGGTCAAAAATATGTATCATCATATTGTTATAATGGACCTGAAAAACACACCGATTATTCTCTATTAAAACTTATTTATAAATCTAGTGATATCGAGTTTTTAAAGCAAATAATTCCAACCATGACTGACGGATGCGTTTACATCAAACGAACATAGAGCCAAAGCTAGAAATAGAGCATTCCCTCCTGATCGCTGACATCGACACCGAGCAAACAATATCGAGTAAGAACTAGAACTCTGTCATCGCCCAACAACCATTCATGAAGTGATTGGTTGCCTGGAGGTTCAGTCTGCAACCGGGTGCAACCAATCTCCTGGATGAGGGAGGGTTTGAGAGAGCGGTGAAGGCGTATCTGGTTGACAAATCATTTTATTCCATTGACGATAATATGCTTAATGAAACAGAATGCATCATTCAGCATTGATGAGAATTATTTCTTTATTTCTCCAACTTTATTCGTATTAATAATAGATTGTCCTTTGTCGCTACAATTGGATCCATCTAAATCCCGAAACCCGTACTGGTAAGCTGCTACTGCGGATTACTCGATCGAAGACAAAAAATGTAGACAAGTATGGACCGCACCGTCAGTAAGGAACCAGAACCCAATAGCTGACCCGACAAAAGGACTCAACGCAACCCAGAAATATATGGTGTAGAGTTAACCGAATAAGATGTGATGTAGGCTGCACCGCTTCAAACATGGATAAATGGGGATGGATGGACTCACCAGCATGCGCATGTGGGATGACACAAACCATCGACCATATGATAAACGAGTGCCCCATGTACGCATTTAAAAAAGGACTACAGGACTTGCACGCACTAACGGATGACGCGATCCAATGGTATCGGGTCTCTGGAGGTCAGATTATGAGCGACCATAAGAAGAAGAAGGTTCCACTTTTTGTAATCATTGCATGCTTCTGTTTTATTAATGCCTTTTTTTCTTGACGATGCTCTAATTTCAGACCTTTTACATCTGAATTAGAACAAATATTTAATCTTATATTTTTGAACTTGTGTAAAGATCGTATGTTTTATGTTTTATATTTTTCTTGTTGCTATCATGGCGTGTTCAAGTGGCCTTAATGGGTCTATGGCGCAAGCAAATAAATTAATAAACTTTCTATTCGAAGGTCATGGTTTCGATCCCCAGTGCTTGTAACATTGTTAAACATCTCCAAGACTTAAACATGCTATAATGGAGACGGTAGTCTCCGAAAAACGGTTCATGTTTGAAGTATAAATTTTGTGATAGAACTACACAAGACTCTTTCATTTTCATTTTGAAATGGACTATCACCAAGCACCTAAGCCCAAAACATCGAATATATCTTACTGATTGTATCACAGCGTACAAATGTCGTGATGGTATGAATCTCTTGAACTCACCAATTATTTAAAAGACTTCTTCAGACATCGTAATATAGATCTATCTCCACGTCTCCGTAGATCCGCAGACCACCGGATGTACTCGCAGTGTGAACGAACTCTTTATAGTTTGCCAGAATTGTTGGGCCATTGTTTTCCGTTTTGATCACACCGTATGATCTACGGCCAAATAATGATAATCAAGTGTGGATCATTGTGTGATCTATAAATCCTACAAAGTGGTTAATTATTATTGTCTATTGTTATTTTAATGAAAGTTGCCCGGTGTGTAGATCGCAATCAATAATTTCGCAAATATCATTGCTATTAATTTATTTTGGCATAGTTGTTTTACTCTAGTTTTGATGACGGTCCATTCATTCATTATTGTGGTAGAAAATACAATTTTATTATTCGCGTGTTTTTCCACAATATCTAAACAAGGCAATTGCTGGCGTATATCATTTTGGTTGTACCCTAGAAAATCTAAGCTTCTAATTGACAGGACGCATCGGAACAAGCTTCCCGAAATTATTACTAGGAGAATCCAAGGAACTTTCTGCAGGCTTTGATTCCAGAAAAACCAAAACATGCGCTAGCCTATTTACAATAGAACAAAAAAGTATTACAGGTTTCATAAAGGGTCACTAAGCTTGACGAAACCCTGAAGAAGCCAGATGATGGAACTGCAGATTCCGTTGAGAAGGTGCAGAAACATCTCACCACCTTCTTGCAGACTGCGATGCAGCGAGACCAGGAAGTTTTGGAAAATGCAGTTTATGTGAGAGATGGGCATCCGCGTCCCGAATTTTCTCCTAATGCTAGAATTTCCTGAAATATACCGACCTTCTAGCCTAGCCTAGGCATAGGCCGACTTCAAATCAAATGTTGGAATCCTGTCTCAGATTGAATGGGACCGCTTGACATTGTTATTTGTTTGGTGTAAAAATCAACGACTAATAAATAATGCTTTACTTCTACAGCTCTGGCTCTATGTTCACCGCAAAGGATTACTCTGTAATGGTGAGCAATGCTTAATTTTGACAGAAAATAAATAAATAAATGTTATTTTGGTGTAATCGCATTCTAAGAAAGGCAGGATTTGGACACACTCGTTTCCATGGGTTTTATTTTTTAAGGTCAAGATAACTGTTACCATTAGGGCTTTCGGCCAAAAACAATTTGTCACCTATGTTTAAAATCCTTTATGAATAAGAATGACCAAAATTACAACAAGCCAAGGTACTCACATTTAAAGATTTGAGATTAAAGACATTTTTGTTATAAATCTTAGTACATTTTGTTCAGATTTCTGCATATTTTATGAATATTTTTTGTCAATTATTTAAAGGGGTTATTTATTCTTGTACTGTAGTAGGAATTGAATATTGGAAATTGGCATATTAAATACATTTTTTGCAAAAAAATGACGCTTGACAGATTTCCGCTTTGCATAAAATATCAATCAATCAATACTACCTTCTACACGCCACTCAGGGGTACAGGGAGGCAACAAGAGCTCTCCATTGCGCTCGATCTTGCGCAATGAATAAAATATATTAATCTTAACATAATATATTATATAATTGCATAAAATATACCCTTCAAAAATATGGTAAGTCTCCATATTATCAATCATAGCGCGAATTCGTTTTTCGCGTGTACGACGCTGGTCGCTGCCGCAATCTCTTCCTACCATTCTAACGGAAGAATCTGTCGGGGGCCACTACGTCCATTGTGCCGGTCTTATTGAATTATCATGACACGGTTGCAGCACGAGAGAAATTAGTTCTGTTGCCTCTATTGTTGGCAGCTAATTCGTGACATTAAGAGCAATTTTGAATGAATTGTACTAATGAGTCAATGAATGAATGAATGAAAAACTAATTGTATTACTACAAAATTAAGACCTAATTTTACTAATTTGACAAGGTAAAATTGTGGGAATATTATTAAGTGAATTGTTTTAGGAGCGCTTTTTTCGTTCTTTCTGATCAGCGAAAGAGTAAGCCGAATATTGACCCATTCCACGCTACGCATGGCTCGGTATACACGCGGTCCAAGAGATTTTGTTTACCGTATCCATATTATTATGTTTCTTTGTCGTCTAATTACTCCATCAAAATAGGACGGATCTTTAAGAAACTGGGTGCAATACGCGGCTGACCTAATTCGTATGTAAGTCGATATTGATTTTGTTGCTATGAAAATAATAAAAATCATAAGCATCCGCAGGAAGTATTATATCGACAAGATGCGTTACTCTAACAATTCATACTACTAATGTTCGATTTTTAAATGGAACAAACCACTCTACGGGCTTACGAACGTCTTCTACTGTTATTTCGAAAGCTGGGTTAGTGTGATCGCTTTACGTTAACAACGTTCGCCATTAGGTGGTAATGTTAAAGTCTCCGAAACTCCCAACCATGAGAATTCTCGACATGTTCAACATGTCAAAAATCCAATTTATATACAACAATTGGATATTCAATAAATTAATGAAATATAGAGATAAAAGTTGAAAATTATTGAGAATAACAGAGCAACCAACTTTAAAGACTGCGACTGCTTTCATATTGTATTTGGCGCCAGGATATGTATATATCCATTTTTGTTAATATCACATCTTTATTAGGTACCTATTGGTTTTGTTGGTGCACAACGTGTTCTAATTATGTTTAGATTCTTGTGACTAGTTGTGACCATTTTTCAGGGACTAGATCTTAACGAATATGTAACAACAACTAATGAATCTAACAATTCGATTTTTAACTTTTATATTTTACGTGATACTAGTTCAGAGATTCCTATGTACAACGGTTGCTAAGGAAAAATAATATGTTAAATTGTAAATATTTGTATTTTTGTTTTATTTTTTGTGCCTGTCACCCAACAGGCTTTGCTGCTGGTTATTTTATGATTTACATAGTAGAAGCACAGTGTATACGGTATAAGTACAAACAAAATGCTAGGTGTTACCAATAGCACACACCTACTACGTAACAAAACGACTCATATAGACACCAAGGACGAACAAAGACTAATTAAAACGAGATTAACTTTAAAATGATGTAATCATTAATTATTCAGATTAGATACATCACACGTTTAAAGGGTAGGTGGAGAGGACGACAATACGCCATAGAAAACTATGCCATCCGTATCGGTACCACTGAGTACAAATATCATTAGAGAATTTGTTATATGCGCAGAACCGAAAATTGGTTCCTTTATTCAACAGTCACGTGACTGAAGATACATTATCAATAATAATTCATTTTACTTTAATCCACAAGCACAAGATAACACAACAAAGCCCATAGGTACATCCTTTAACTAATTATACGATTAAAAATCATAAAATTTCTCCCTGTTAACGCTAAAGTATTAAAAATAAAAAATCGAATGTCACAAACCGCTATCGACAAACATCACAGTTTGTATGTGTTTAACAGCAGTCACGTGGTACTTGTTGGAACCATGCGCAGTAGCACATTATTTCTCTAGTATTATTTCTTCTCAATGATCGGTACACCATCGTTCATTGATCACGTGATCCAAATTTGAAGAACCCCCCCCCCCTACTCCCCCTTGGTGATACGAACTGACATTTGAGACAACCCCCCCCTCTACCAAAAATCACTTGTACTTATTTTTATCTTATACATATACTAGCTGACCTATTCGTCGACCTTTGACCTAACCCAGAATAAAAACATAATTTGTAGGTACTTATTAGGTACTAGATTGTATGATGTAATAATTATTGTTGATTCGGATGCGGGATGAAGTTCGACGGGTCATAAGTTTATAATCAAAACAATTCCTCTATAATTAATTGCTTTAGGTAGGTACTTTAAAAAATCCACGAGATGGTGGTGTAGTGGGAAATGCAACACATGTTATGTCTGTTTACTAATTAATTGTACACATTGTTTAAAGAATAGACCCCATTCAAACCAAATTTTACCGAATTATTATGGTATAAGATAAGAGAACTTTTTTGGATCCGCAGAACCAAATTTTGTTTACGTAAAAAATGAATCTGTGCTCACTCAAAGTGAACACAAATACACTTTTCGACTCTTTCGCAGTAAGCTACTTTTAAAGCTTGTGTCGTGAAAGAGGAAGATGTTTCCTTTATTCAACAATCACGTGACTAAAGATAAATCTTATATATAAAAATGGAGAGCTATTTCCCGATGTCATCGCATATCACGCCTAAACGGCTGGACCGATTTCACTAATTATTTTTTTGTCGTGTCGGCTTTTATCAGGAGAATGTCCTTTTTATTATTATTAGAAAATTAAAGAAAACTCTACGTAGACAACCTTATTGGTACTTTTTACGTTATAATTTTTATTCCAATTATGAAATTTTGACAGAAATTGTCGATTGATGCGATTGACAGAATGCGGATGGAATATACGCATCGTTCGGAATCACATTGGTCAAATGATAATCAATTCATCACCATACAAATTCAAAATCAATATTCATAGTTGGGAACACAGGACAACGTCTGTCGGGAAAGCTAGTTTTATCAATAAATAATTCATTTCACTTTCATCCGCAAGCGCAGGACAACACAACAAAGCTCATATAACTTTCTTTAACAAATTTTATGATTTAAACCTAAAATTCCTCCGTGTTAGCGTTAAAATATTACAAATAAAAAATCAAACGTAACAGTTTGTATGAGTTTAACAGCAGTCACGTGGTACTTTTTGGAACCATGCGCAGTAGCACAGTATTTCTCTAGTATTATTTCTTCTCAAAGAAGCAATTGTGGTATTTCCAAGTGATATATACACATTATCTAAATCACTGTACAAATATTTATGGCGTGGCTAAAATTAATACACAATAATTGTGATGAATAAATTATTATTAAATAAAAATAATAATAATGTATAAGGAGCTAAATCCGTATAAGTATTTTGCATACTTCCATAGTATCATGACATATGGTATCATGTTCTGGGGCCGTGCGACGGATTGGTCCAGAGTATTCATTCTCCAAAAGCGAACAATTAGGATGATCCTGAATATGCGAGCCAGAGAATCATGCCGCAACGCATTCCGGGAGCTGGGTATTCTAACCATGCCCGGTGCATATATTTGGGAGTGCCTGTTGTATGCTAGAAGGAATCTGCCAAACACTCCCAGAAACACTGACATTCACGGGTACAGTACCAGGAATAGAAATAAAATCAGGGCGATCGAGCACCGACTATCAATGGTATCTAAGGGATTTATTTGCACTAGTGTTCGGTTATGTAATAAGCTCCTCCTGGTGTGAAGCTCTTAGATGAGGGGGGGTTTGGGAGAGGGGTGAAGGCGTATCTGGTTGACAAATCATTTTATTCTATTGACGATATGCTTAATGAAACAGAATGCATCATTCAGCATTGATGAGAATTATTTCTTTGTTTCTCCACCTTTGTTTGTATTAATGGATTGTCATGTGTTGATACAATCGGTTCCAACTTTTTGTAATCATTGCTTCTGCCTTTTTTTATACCTATATACTAACGATGCTCTAATTTCAGACCCTTTACATCTGAATTAGAGCAAATCTTAATCTTTAAAATTTTGAACTTTTGTGCCTTATGTAAGGATTGTATGTTTTATGTTTTTTTTTTTATTTTTGTTGTTAATTATTGTTGTAACTATTCACTCCATGACGTGCCCAAGTGCCCTTAATGGGTCTATGGCGCAAGCAAATAAAATAAAATAAATATCCTGCCATCATAAAATTTAAATACCTAGTTAAGTTTCGCTTTTAATTCATTAATCCGACGTGCGCATTGCACATTGTTTGATAGAATAAAATAAAATGTGCGCAATACCGACAGTTGAAAAAGAACATGCATACCTACTTCGTTGATCCCATTGTTTCAACCAACATGGTATTCATTATTGGTTTATATGGGAATTCGTTAATTGTTCAATGTAATTTAACACTGTTATATTTAAATAATTATTAGACCTACGCCAATAATTTGAATCAAATATCTATAATATCTACATTAGGTTTTTGAGTCCACATAGGAGTATAGGGAGGCAACAAGATCTCCCCAATGCGCTCGAACTTGCTCAGTTTCAACGACCTACCATACATAATCTAGAGTATATTACATTTTGCCAATATACTATATCCCTCAGCTCTGCTTCGAAGAAGCGGAACACAGTGTGAGAGGGTCTTCCTCGTCTTCGTCAGGCGGTCCTACTGAAGCTTTTAGGATCACCACGGGAGTCAAACGGGCTGCGTTGTTCCTTTTATATTCATTATTGTCATGGACTTCCTGTTGAGAAAGTAGGTGCAAGAGGTATACGAATAACACATAGATGGTCTAATGGGCCAACTGTGCGATCTGGAGTACGCGGACGACCTAGCATTGTTCAGTACGACAGTGGAGGAATTACAGCGCATCAGTGTCTCAAGACTCTGCGACGAAACAGCACGCCTCGGCCATCGAGCCAATATGTCAGTAAGACGGAGCTCAGCTCATAGGGAATAATGTCTGCCACGATAACCATCAACGGTCACCAGGTCTCCCTGGTGGATTAATTTAAATACCTGGGAGCAACCATTACCACCTCTGGTGACCTCGAGGCCGAGCTCCCAATACGTATCGGTATGACAAGTGGCGCCTTTAACAACATGACCAAGATTTGGAAAGCGTTTGATGAGGGTGTGTTGCCCAGGATATCACTAGAATGAAGAATTTCAAAGGGCCAGGAAGCGGAGAATCTTCCAGATCAACTTCAACATGGTTAAGTCCACGGTATTTGGAAAGCTAAGAGCTTTTGGCTGAAGAACATTTGGCCCTTGCAAGAGAGAAGGAGGCTACGACACTAGAGAAATACAACTTAGCAAGACACAGAAAGAAGAATGCATTGTTCTGCGGGTGTCTCTTTAGCATAAACAACTTGAATTCAAACAAGAGACCATATCCATTGTGATGACTCATCAGCAGGAAGAGGCAAGACTCGGGTTCATAGACTGTGAAGGAACATATCCTTTAATTATTATATCCGTAATAAACTTTGATTCTTGGAAATTCCAGCAAAGATAAGATCTATGAAGTTGAGAGACGTGGACGAGCTTTCAAACAACATGCTTTATGTTTCTGACAAATACACATAGATTCTTCGTCTATCAATTAGGCGATAGCTTACCTACCTATAATATAAGCATTTTCATAATTATTATTAGTGGTCGACCAGTGCTCGAAAATCGACCATAACTAATTTAAATTATTAGTTTGACCGATATTGAGGTTCCATTTGATGTGAGGGATTTATTCATATCTTGCTATTCAAAATATTGTTAAGTCATTATTTGAAAGTTTGGGAGCGCGATGGTAAACAGGTTGAAAAACAGTTGCTTATTTGTTTATGGCGGATTAGATAGTTGGGGATTTTTACGCACTGTATGTATGTCCAGGAAACCATTAAAATTTTTATTGTTTACAACGATTAGTATAGAAGGCAAATTCTCCAGTTTTGAGATGAATGCTTTGATTTTTTTTGGACTTCAGTTCAATATCAGATCTCGTTCAGAAAACATCTCTCCATAGTTTATCGCAATTTTGTTTCCTTGTTAATCAATTTATAATTCCCGTCGCGTTTTATAGTTTCTGTAGTCATTGGGAAGTGTTTGACGATTGAGTTATGGTGTGTCACATATTTAGAGTTGTTTTGTTTAGAGTCTCGCGTTTGTTGATTAAACCTTCCGTTTAATTATGGTTTATTATAAATTGAAGATTCCCGATCTGAGCGGGTGGCGAGGTTCGAGGTAGAAAGGGACAAGTGACACACCATACCTCATATGTGTGAATGTGACGTGTTTATTTTCTTTTTGTGCATTGTGCTAAATATTTGAAGGTAGGTATGCTGAATTTCGGGTGAGTGACCATATTTTTATTAGGGTGTTTTTGTTTCGTCGCTGGCAGCTACCCCCAGGACGATGATAGGGCACAGAGATATATTTTTATGTTGTATTTTATTTGTTGCTTGGTTGCCCCCCGCCAAGCATGCTTATGAGCAAGTTGCTCGATGTGGTTTTAGATGAGAGATATATGGCCGACGCGATACGGCATATTTATGAATATTTGTGATCTCTGTGTGCCAATGGATTTATTGTATTGCAGCATGTGCCTCCCTGTATTGTTTTCACCCGTCACATGTCAAGCACACGTCGCGCATCGTTATCTGTCATTCGCGGGTTACCCCATATTCCGATACCAGTGATGTGACCTATCTTTAATGTTTATTTTTGAATACGGTTAGGAATTTCATATTTAGAACCTTCCAGTAAGCTTAGTGTAGAATTTTCATTTGTAAAATTAGGTACGTCGGCGTGCTCCCCGAGAGAGTAAATTTGTTATGACTATCCGGTCGCGATAGTATGATATTCTGAGCTTGTTATTGCCCGCGCATAAGATAGATTAATATGTATTTTGATCGCGCCGTTGTAAATATATTGAAGTTACAGTTACGGAGCCGTATAATAATATTTAGTATGTCGGGTGGGCTGTGGACTGAAGATATACCTCACATGACTCTCCAAGAGAATGGGCTGTGGCTGATTTGGACGCTTTTCAGCTCAGTTCATGAGGTTCACGGGCGAAAAGGTCGCGGGCCAAGACCGAAGCAGTTGAGCGATTTGGAACTCTAATGAGGAAAACTTGCGGTATTATGACAGCCCGCGGTAATTCGACTGGAAGGCTGATTAGTTCGTCGATAAAGGGATTGCACGTTTATTTTGATAGTGAGATCGATAATAATTAAATGCACGCGAGGTAGACATTAAAATTGTTAATAGGCAGGATCGTTTTGACTGCAGCTAGTCGTGGCATATTTTTCGCGTAGTAAAATCCTGTCCTATTTTGAGTCTTTGCCGGAAGTACGTTTAGGTAGTTAGAGTCAAGAGTTAGATAGTTAAAATATAGCTTTCAGCCCCTGTAGTCTGTACACCATCAGGAACCTTTTCCGTTTGTCTATATACACTATATCTGATAGCCGAATTTCGGCCCCCTTTTTGGTACCTGTTCGAGGCGTGAGGTCGCATCGAATTGGGCCAGTCTCGGACCTTCGGAGTTTTTTTTTTGCCTGAATTTTGGCAAGAAGGTTCGTTTGACATGGAAGGCCCTCTTTCGGTGGCTAATTCCTCCCGTAGACCTCGATCATGCTTATCAAATGGCGCTCAACGTTAGTTCTGTTATAACACAGAGCAGATTTAAAGAACCTAGAGTTAGACCCTGGAATAAAATAAATTTAAATTTTTTTACAAAAAAATTTTTGTTTGATAAAAAAAATTTTTTTTCTAGTTTCAATTTTGTTTAAAATTTTCTGAGCTAGTTAGTTTGATGTGAAAGTGTATTTTTGTTTATTAAGAATAATATGTTTTGAGTGGTGTTATAGAATTCAAGCAATTTTTGTAGATATGAGGAATAATGATTAGTTACCGGGCTTTGAATGTTAAACGTGGTTGAGAAGAGAAATTGTTTGTAAATATTTGAATATTTTGTAATGTTAGATTTTGGGAGAAAAATAATTAGCACATAGGAATTTGACATATTATGATATTTATTTATGAACGCTTGCTTGAACTTAAGTTGTGTATAGACTGAGCAGTTGCATATTATATACCTACGTACGACGATTACCTTTTCAGCTCGAGGTATAAAATTATTTTGTATTTTTATAACATAGGATTTTAATAGATAAATTGAAACGTGTTGGTTTTGGAATTGCTTAGATTGTAGGTTATGTTAAGCCGATACTAGGTATATGATAGATATTTAATTTATTATTATAAGGCCAATAAAAGAGAGTCTAAAGTTATAGGTATAATTTTTAAGAAACATGATAAGATAAGAATAGGAGTAATTATAAAGAAATGTATTTTGGGTATGAACAGCGATGTATAAAAAAAATAGACGTAGAATATTAATGGATTGTAATAGTTAATAAATAAATAATTAATAATATTAATAATAAATAAATTAAGTTTCAATATTGCTAGGAAAGATATGTAGGTAGAGATTATAACATTAAGGTACATAGATTATTTATTTCAATAAACAATAAGAATTATTACTTAACCTTCGTAAATTTGTAACAATCTTTATTATCAATTAGCTTCCAAATTTTATGAACCATCTGTAGGTATTTTTTTTTTCGAGGAATCACCTCAAGTAGGCAGTTTAAAAGAAAGCCATTGTTTTATAATATACATAAATAACAAAATTTGGTATAGTGCATATCTGGTTGTAAATATTAATATTATTTTAAGACAGAGAACAATGAACTGTGTTTTAACCCTCACAATTGACAAATCCGAGAATTGGCCGTAGTTACAATAATAATATCGTATTGTGTACATTAACGATGGTTCTTAAAATGTTTTAGCAAAAGTAATTTATTTTAGTAGCAGATATTTTTTTTTTGGGATTTACTTATAAAAATGGCAAGGGATTGAATAAATTATAATTTACATTAGTTCTGGAGGCCACATATTGAAATCTTTGGCAAACACATTTTAAAACTTACCACCTGTTGTATGAAAGGTGATTTTTTTTTAAATTAGCGAATTTTGAGTGTTTATGACATTATAATATGGTGAAGGTTATAATAAGAACTGTTAATATTTGAGAATTATAGAATAAGGAAAAAAATATTGTACAATCGTTAAAGAGAGGGTGGAATTGTTTTATTTTTTTGTAATGGTCGATTGGTACAATATATTTTTTAAAGTTGAAATAAAAGAAACAATATTTTGAATAAAAAAAGGATTGGCGAATTGATGTGAGGGATTTATTCATATCTTGTTATTCAAAATATTGTTAAGTCATTATTTGAAAGTTTGGGAGCGCGATGGTAAACAGGTTGAAAAACAGTTGCTTATTTGTTTATGGCGGATTAGATAGTTGGGGATTTTTACGCACTGTATGTATGTCCAGGAAACCATTAAAATTTTTATTGTTTACAACGATTAGTATAGAAGGCAAATTCTCCAGTTTTGAGATGAATGCTTTGATTTTTTTTGGACTTCAGTTCAATATCAGATCTCGTTCAGAAAACATCTCTCCATAGTTTATCGCAATTTTGTTTCCTTGTTAATCAATTTATAATTCCCGTCGCGTTTTATAGTTTCTGTAGTCATTGGGAAGTGTTTGACGATTGAGTTATGGTGTGTCACATATTTAGAGTTGTTTTGTTTAGAGTCTCGCGTTTGTTGATTAAACCTTCCGTTTAATTATGGTTTATTATAAATTGAAGATTCCCGATCTGAGCGGGTGGCGAGGTTCGAGGTAGAAAGGGACAAGTGACACACCATACCTCATATGTGTGAATGTGACGTGTTTATTTTCTTTTTGTGCATTGTGCTAAATATTTGAAGGTAGGTATGCTGAATTTCGGGTGAGTGACCATATTTTTATTAGGGTGTTTTTGTTTCGTCGCTGGCAGCTACCCCCAGGACGATGATAGGGCACAGAGATATATTTTTATGTTGTATTTTATTTGTTGCTTGGTTGCCCCCCGCCAAGCATGCTTATGAGCAAGTTGCTCGATGTGGTTTTAGATGAGAGATATATGGCCGACGCGATACGGCATATTTATGAATATTTGTGATCTCTGTGTGCCAATGGATTTATTGTATTGCAGCATGTGCCTCCCTGTATTGTTTTCACACGTCACATGTCAAGCACACGTCGCGCATCGTTATCTGTCATTCGCGGGTTACCCCATATTCCGATACCAGTGATGTGACCTATCTTTAATGTTTATTTTTGAATACGGTTAGGAATTTCATATTTAGAACCTTCCAGTAAGCTTAGTGTAGAATTTTCATTTGTAAAATTAGGTACGTCGGCGTGCTCCCCGAGAGAGTAAATTTGTTATGACTATCCGGTCGCGATAGTATGATATTCTGAGCTTGTTATTGCCCGCGCATAAGATAGATTAATATGTATTTTGATCGCGCCGTTGTAAATATATTGAAGTTACAGTTACGGAGCCGTATAATAATATTTAGTATGTCGGGTGGGCTGTGGACTGAAGATATACCTCACATGACTCTCCAAGAGAATGGGCTGTGGCTGATTTGGACGCTTTTCAGCTCAGTTCATGAGGTTCACGGGCGAAAAGGTCGCGGGCCAAGACCGAAGCAGTTGAGCGATTTGGAACTCTAATGAGGAAAACTTGCGGTATTATGACAGCCCGCGGTAATTCGACTGGAAGGCTGATTAGTTCGTCGATAAAGGGATTGCACGTTTATTTTGATAGTGAGATCGATAATAATTAAATGCACGCGAGGTAGACATTAAAATTGTTAATAGGCAGGATCGTTTTGACTGCAGCTAGTCGTGGCATATTTTTCGCGTAGTAAAATCCTGTCCTATTTTCAGTCTTTGCCGGAAGTACGTTTAGGTAGTTAGAGTCAAGAGTTAGATAGTTAAAATATAGCTTTCAGCCCCTGTAGTCTGTACACCATCAGGAACCTTTTCCGTTTGTCTATATACACTATATCTGATAGCCGAATTTCGGCCCCCTTTTTGGTACCTGTTCGAGGCGTGAGGTCGCATCGAATTGGGCCAGTCTCGGACCTTCGGAGTTTTTTTTTTGCCTGAATTTTGGCAAGAAGGTTCGTTTGACATGGAAGGCCCTCTTTCGGTGGCTAATTCCTCCCGTAGACCTCGATCATGCTTATCACATTGTCAAAGACTGAGCGAAAGCTATTTCACAATTATTTTCATTCGAAAACAATGACATGGATACATCCAATTTGAAATGTTGGTATGTAGAAAGTTTTTTTCTATATATTATAGATTTATTTTATTTATTTTTTATTTATTTTCCAACTTTTACATAGGTACATAGATATTTTTTGTAAGTAGTAACATATTTGGAATTTATCACCTCACTAGTCACTAGACGACAGCCTGTGTTGAAGTGATACTAATTTGTACTATTAGATTATTATTATACTTGGTATTGGTCAATGTTTTGCCTATTTAATAGCAAGTGTTATACCTTTTAGAATAGCTTAAGAGACGTAGAAGTTTTTTAAATTATTTGCAGAACAAGTTCGTTACATTTTTAAAAGAAAAAAGCGTTTCAAAGTTAAAAACACTTAGTGAAATTTTTTTAATCCTAACCGTTGTCGAGCTGTCTTTTTAAGCTGTTAGTAGTAGGTTCAGTTTTTGTTAATCATTTTTATTAATTTACATGTCCTCTCACTAGATACATAAAAAAACCCGGACCCTAGGACATCTTATCCAAAAAAATCGATAAAAAGGCAAAAAATAAAGGATTTTTTTTCAAAATCTTTAAAGTTCAATATCTCCATAACGGTTAAGTTTCGGACACCATATTATGAATCAAATCCATCAGAAATGACCTAAGTAATAACGTCCTTTAATATTCAGTAGGACTTTTCCTGTTACCCTGTATAAAGTATAAGTATGCGAAATTTAATACGCCTCCACCCGCACTATTTTCGTAAAAATGGCCACAAAGTTTTTCCTTCACGAATCAATATATGGATGATAATAGGTAGTATAGAAAAGGTCATTAATTCTTTGATCTTCCTATTAATCAATTATATAAAAAGGGTTTTAATTTTGCATTACCACATTGAGAACTGATGCGGACAAATTGTCTTCATGTAGCAACAGTTGTATGTAAGAACCCTTGATCAAATATCACAATGACATAATTCATTTTTCAGTATTTTAATAACAAATCCTTTTTCTTCATCATGAGTATCATTAACATGTCGAAGATTTTTAAATCCAATTGGCAGAAAATGCGAAAGAGATCGGTTACACTAGAAAAAGAGAATTTTTGGAGAATCGCAAATGGACAGGTGCGGGATTTGAACCTTAAACTATTCATATCAAAAGTTAACATTGTACCTACAAAATACATACCTTTTTGACTGGTTGTTGCATTTTTAATACAGTCCACACCAAAATACAAAACACACAAACACAGTACATAACTCAATGACCACATTTCGAAATTGGTACCTACTTTTAACACCAAATTAAAAAAAAACAATCAAACCAAAACTGCACAATAATTAAGCGGATTAAGCACCATAATTTTAGGATTGAAAGACATTTTAAATCGTTGTTTTGTTTTTCTCTAATTTTAAATCTGGACTATTTTTTGTGTCCCACATTTGCAGAAAACTAAACAACAGTCCCGATCAAAATATTCTCGAACCTTAATAAACCGGTTTGTGCGAACCGTCAGACCCTGACGTCCAGAAACGACCGCTCGGTTCGAAAATGATATTAGGATTAATATTTTTTTTTAATAATAATTAATTAAGAGACAGGCAGCGGTCTCGCAACATACACACAGACAGATAAAACCGCGGTATTGTCTGCTAGTCCAAGTGTAGCCATCTGTATTACGCCGGTCCTATACCAAGCACGTTATCAATTAGATCTCTGCTTTGGATTGAAGGGGTCGAAAACAGTTTTATCTGTTTGAATTAATGATAATTAATAATCTGTTGATTAGAATATCACGGGTGGGGCGTGCTCCCCGGTTAAACACGAGACATAGTCTTTATAACCGGGTAACCATCATTTGAAAGAAAATCAATTTGATTGTCATAATAATTACCTATTGTAAAAAAATGTCTATTGTTGTCTGTAACTTTATTTTAAATAAATAAATACGTTATACGTTCGCCATAGGTGGTAATGTTTAAGTCTCCGAAAAATTGTCACAAGAATCTAGACATAATTAGAACTTTGTGCACCAACAAAGCCAATAGGGAATAAAGATGAGACATTAACAAAAATGGATATATTCATATCCTGGTGCCAAATACATAACAGTAGTCGCAGTCTTTAAATTTGGTTGCTCTCTTGTTCTCAATAATTTCCAACTTTTATCTCTATATTTTTTCATTAATTATTATATATCTACTTGTTGTATAGTTACATGAGATTTTTTGACATTCGGAGTTTCGGGGACTTAAACATTACCACCTAATGGCGAACGTTGTTAACGTAAAGTGATAAAGTGGCACAATACGAAGGAGTCTGATTAGTTGGTTTAATTATAACAATAATTAAATTTACTTATTATATTTTTATCATAACCCTATAATCCCCCAAAGCACGAGATCTGCTCAATTTTGGGGGTAAAACATATATAAAAAAATAATGTATAAATTTATTATTGCGTATATTATGTGTTTTTAATGTTCTTTTATTTCTTAATAAAAATATTTTAATTTCTTCTTCTTCTTCTTCTTAATTTAGGCCTTGTGGCCTGTAATTCAAGAGGTGGGGTTGGCCTCCTGCGAGGCCAATTGAGAAATTGAATTTGAATTTAAAAAAATTTGAATTTGAAAATTAAAATTTAAATATGGTTGGGTTGGCTGGCAGAGATCTTTCGGGATAAGTCCGCCCTTTCGACTGTCTTTTTTACTGTCGCCACACATTACTTTGGAATAATAAAGTTTTATTTATTTAAATATTTGATATAAAAATAAAAGGTTGACGATTACTTCTATAGAAGCTACCTGAATCGTGTATCGGATTTCCGGTCAGGAATAATCGCCAATTTAGAAATACATACATAATATAAAAATACCCAGTTCTATACCTACCTGTCTATTATAGGTATTATGTGTATAATATATTATATTTTATGGGACTATATTAAAGTTTTTACAGTAGGTATATTATATAAAAGTATTTGCCGTTAATATATTATTTATATATAGGTAGATATATATAAATCAAATAATGCGCCATTTTGTTTTGGTAATTAGCTGTTTTTAATAATGTGATTTTATACATGAACGATTTCAGTTTCAATTTCGTCTCGATGTTCTATATTCAAATTTGACTTTCCGACGATAGTTCTATTTTCAAAATTTACACCCTCTTAGATAATAATGCCAAATATTGAAATTCTCCAGTGTTGAAAAAAGTGTCCCGTAAGGCGTAAGGGATATTCTTTATTCTTTCTTTTCAAAATAACAATATAAATATATAATAAGTACACATAATAAAAATATATACATAATTTCTTACTTGCAGGTATCAGAAATAAGAAAAAAGAAAGTACAATTAAAGATTGAAGATCAATAATATCAAAGCTATTTTGAGTGTAAAGGGCGCAAAATAGCTTCACGTCAACCTGTTTAAAAATGGGCACCAAGCAACAAAATGAACAAAACACAATTTAACCTAAATTTCAAATAACAATCAACGGTCCCATTTAGCATATCGTCAATATTGTAAAATACTTGTTCAACAAGATACTTCTTCACCTCTCTCTGAAACTCCAATAAATTAAGTGCTCTGAAACTATGAGGCAGAGAGAACGGACCTCCACTCTTTTCTATCCAAGAACACGTTTTTAGTTTCGTCCACCGATATAACATTTCTCATACAACCTCTCCTATTTCTCTTACTTCTGACCTGGCCTTCCTTGAGGACGGAATCCACGTGTTCGATCCACATCATTCTGGGCAGGCCACGCTTTCTTACACCTTTCCTTTCAGCCTTATGAATTATCTTTGCCATTCTGTTTGCATCCATTCTCTTTATGTACATGCCCAAACCATCTCAACTTATTAACTTTCATCTTTCACACAACATTAACTTCCATACCACATTCCTTCTTAATATTCTCATTTCTTTCCATACACACAGTCTTTCCTCGTATTCTTGAGCAGATGTTTTGCAGTAATGCATTTTCAATAATGGCATTTCGTTATCGACAAGATACCTACCTATTTCTAAAATAAATTATCACATCCGATTTTTAGTGACAACCAAATCGAACAGTATGCAATCCCTTTAAATATCCGAATATGTTTGATGGTCCAATGATAATGTGGCTAATTCGAGTGTCCTTATCTAAAAGTCGAGGTTGCGTTGTTTATTTCGGGTGACATTCAGAATCGGTGGTTACGTCATGTCAATTTGGAAATAATTCATCAACCTTTGACGTAGGCTATGATGTTGGGTTATACAATAAAGAAAAAACAGAAATATATAATATGGCAGTTTTTCATTAGAGTAAATCTATGGCATCTTCCCTTTGTTTTTTTTTGTAACACTCAGTTATGAGAGGTGTATTTCTTTAAATATCTTCATAAACATTTGTTTGCTTCACACGTTGCCGAAGCCCTTTCAGCTAACGTGATCAGCAGGAAAGTGAAAAGTGGACTGTGAATGGATTGCAATGCACTTACCCCAAATCCAATGTTCTCCAAATGTGTATGATCGAATCTCCTTGTTTTCTGGCAGCACTGCACTTTTGTTAAACTTATATTAAATAAATGTTTGGATGCACAAGATGTAAATGTAATTGATGACGATTGAATGTCCCGATATGTACGACTTCCGAATTTGTAGCGACGATAAAGAGCGATTTTTTTCCGTGTGTGTGTTCCCGAGATGCGGTAAGTACCAACTGACTGAAGTGCACTGCAGGGAAGGGACCAAGGAAAATAGGTGACAATATTCTGCCCTGCAACGCGAACCACTGATTGTGACATTTGACCCATGTACCTATACATAATTATGTAGGTACCTATATAATATAACATGTTCAATTAATAATATTGAACATACTCCCAGCCGAAAGAAGAAATGCGAAAATCCCTAGAAAATATTAAACCATATAACTAATTACGAACTAAATAAAACAAATTAACCAAATTAACAGCTCGGTAGCGGACATACCTTTACCACTGGTCGAACCAATAAACCAGTAGAAGTTTTTAATTTCACTACACGAACGACGCCGTCACTAGCGGGAAGTACTTCCACGATCCTCCCCATTTTCCACCTGAGTGGAGGCGCATTATCCTCCCTGATGAGGACCAGTGTACCTTCCCTCAGGTTATCCCTGTTTCGGGTCCACTTCGACCTTTGTTGGAGGGTATGCTGGTACTCCAATTTCCACCTCTTCCATATTTGTTGTGAAAATTGTCGTATCATCTCCCATCTTGAGAGTCTATTTTGTGACACGTCACAAAAATTAAACTCTTGTACACTTAAAAGAGAATCCCCAATAAGGAAATGAGCTGGAGTAAGATAATTGAGATCGTCCACGTTCTCGGACATAGGACATAGCGGCCTAGAATTTAGTATCGCCTCGATACGTGCAAACAAAGTATTCATTTCCTCAAACGTTAGGCTTGTCTCGCCTACGACTCGACGCAATAAGGTCTTTGCCGACTTCACGGCAGCTTCGAAGATGCCCCCATAGTGACTAGCGGTTGGAGGGTTTCTTATGAACTCTATCTTCCGTTCTAAAAGATACGAATGAATATCCTCACAATCATTGGCTTTGCGGAAAAATGATCGCACTTCCCTTAAATGATTATCTGCTCCAACGAAATTTGTGCCCCAATCCGAGTATAAAGCTTTACACAAACCATTCCTTGAGACAAATCTATCAAGATTAGCCAAAAATGCCGCTGTCGATAAATCCGAAACCAATTCCAAATGTACAGCTTTTGTTGCCATACATATGAATACACACATATATGCCTTCTGCGTCTTGTAACCTCTCAATTTAGATGACCTAATCGCAAATGGACCAGCGTAGTCCATACCTACATGTAGAAAAACTCGAGCTGGATTAACTCGAAAATCGGGCAAGTCAGCCATTAGAGGCTCCACAGACTTTGGTATATTGCGAAAACAACGCATACACCGGTGTATGACCTGACGGACAGCATCCCTTCCTGATAATATCCAAAACTTCTGTCACACCAACGACAGAGTAAGTGACGGTCCAGCATGCAAATTAAGAGTGTGATAATACAAGATAACCAATCGAGAAAAGGTATGGTTTTTCGGTAAGACGATCGGGTGTTTGGCCGACTCACTTATACACGCCTTCCTCAATCTACCTCCCACCCTTAACACACCATTCGCATCAATGAATGGGTGCAGTTTACGCAATGATGAGGCATACGATTTTCCTTGACGTATTAAAGCAATTTCCCTATAAAATGCAACCGCTTGCACATTCTTAACAATGCACATCATGGCAGAGTCCCACTCTGCTATTGAAATATTTCCCGATAATTTTTCTCCGTTCCCAATATTATTACAAAAACGTCTGCATAACGCTGTTACTCGTTACTAATTAATTTACTAAGACTACTATACCTGTCAATAATATCCCAATAATTCTCCTGTTTTATTGACGCATTGTGAACCAATTCCGTATGAGAATGCGGCCCCAAATTCACGATCTCTGGGTTGTTCGGCCACTCCGATCGAGGCTTTGCCAACCAAGCAGGACGAAACCACAACGAATGGTCTACGAGTTGACCCGGTAATAAACCCCTAGAGGCGCAATCCGCAGGATTGAGCGACGATGGAACATATCGCCATTCCATTGAGTCACCAAGAGCATGTATCTGTGATACCCTACTGCCCTCGAATATTTTAAATTGATGTAACGGAGTTTTAAGCCACGAAAGAACTACCTTAGAGTCACACCAAGCAATAACATTTTTTAAATCCAAAACGTCCTTGTAAACAGATTTAATGTTGTGGCTGATCGGGGTCGCCACTTATGGCTGAGGCTGTCTAGTGGTCCTCGCCATGTATGGGGGATCTTGCCTGTTTGCATTGAATGGCAATTGGGTTATATGCAATGTCCACATATGAATAGAAATGAAGTACTCATGAGAGCTCTTATGCTTTGCAAGATGATGTGAATTAAGAAAGAGTAATAATGTCTCAGAGGATGCAAATAATATCTATGTTTGGTTACTCGCCAATGTCTTATGAAGGAAAACTTTTGTTTGAATTAAATAAAACTCGCGATGAATATTGCACTTTTATTTTACAGATAAAATAATTAATTTGACAATAATAAAACTTAACAACTAGGTACAAGATTAAAACTAGGTAGTGAGGTGAACTACGAGGACTAAATGGCAGAGTTGTGACTGGTGTTTCTTCTTATATACCTACTTATGTCCGCTGGGAAAATAAAATACTCATGGAATCATAAAACTGGCTAAAGAGTCATCTGTGTATATATTCGCAAAGCTCTTCTTCGAATATGAATGCGTTCTATAGTGACGTTCTGAATCAAGGTGTGTCAAACTGTTGCTTCTGGTATTCCTGGATGGCGTTGCCACATTAAAATATATTTTTTGAGAATATTTGACATTTTCTTTCTCAGTATGAACATTTGAACTTAAATAAACAAAATCATTATTATAGCACCCAATTATTTTTGGCCTAAAATCACCTCAATGTTCCCCACAAATGTGAACTTTACAGCTATTGACATTAATATTCCTCGCCGTACTTTTTTTGTTTTATAATATCAAACTTGATTTTTAGATATCCAAGGGCTACCAGAGCCCAATGACTGGAGAATTTGACTTTGACTTTCTGAAACTTGAGACTTGTTCAAGGTCATCACTTCTCTTATTTTTGTCATTCGTATCTTGAAGCGTTGTAAGGGTTTCAAGACACATTTTGACCATGGCTTTGCATGTTGTTCACCCAGAATCTTCATTTCATTTCCCGTATCAGCTGCCCACATCTGGCGATATTTCCTCCGAAATTTGCCTTGGCATTACCTTCAGTCAATTTGATAATTTGATGAAAATCAAACATCCTGATGAGGGTTTTCCGTTGGATTTACAATGTTTAGATCCTAATTTACTTGCGCGGTTCTTCGTAAAAATACCTCAGGGTCTTTAACCAATAAACCTTCCTTCCTCTGAGATTTTTTTTTTTACTAAACCGTAATATTTCGAAACAGGGCCGTGTGTACACACACTATAATGTAAATAAAATGTTTAAATTACATGCTGCCTCACTAGGCTTACGCCTGTGTCGAGGCTAGTTCTTAATATCTACCATTCGCACTATATCAACACATAAAACAGCTCCATCTGTGATTTATCTCTTCCAGTATTCATCAGCCATTCATCAAGACGTTTTGAAAACTCTTTCACACTCTCATAAGCTCTCACCTCATTCGGTAACCTATTATACATTCTCGGTGCAAGATACTCTGCCGTTCTCTGTCCCAATGCCGTCCTCATCCTCGGTACATGTTTTATGCCGTTTGCCAGCGACCGCGTATCACGCCCCCCCGTGACAGGTGATATGTGAGGCGACCCATATAACCGGCCCATAATCCCACATACCCTCTGTGTATGCCCATACTATTGACATTTGTAACATCTTGTGAGCGGGCTTTCATCTTCGACACTCCGGACCGAGACTTCTCTCGAACGCGCGCTAAGACCCGAATTGAGTACGGTCTTACGTGTCTATTAGGAGATTTCTCGTCGAGGGCGCAGAAGAAGACGTCGGATCTCACGAACGCATCGCAGGCCCGAACTAAGTACGGCTTGCGTTGTTATTAGGAGTTCCTCCATCCAAGGACGCGGCCGGGCGAACAGAGAGAGCTCTCGAACGCATTGCGGACCCGAAGCTAGTAGGGTCTTGCGTGTTATTAGGAGATCGATCTGAGGCGGGAAGCATTTCTCGAACATACGGGGCCTGAACTGAGTAGGGCCCGCAGTATTACTAGAGAGTTCCCGTCTTCTGCGCAAGCGACGAGCGACATAGTGCATTCCCCTGGTAGCTGGCTAATTCTTTAGAGCCTGCAATCCCTTGTACCGCGCGCGAGTCGTGTGGTACAAGATGCATCAATCTATTCTAAATAAATATATTATTAGATAACTTTTAGTTACTAAAAGCAGAGACATGTATTGTTATAAATATAGACTTGCAATCCCATACAAATTTTTACAAAAAAACTGTCTAAAATACCTGATCCTGCTATCTCTCTCTAATATGTCACCTATAACAGATAACAATATCTTCAAATTTGTTATTATTTGTGAATAAGAATACGTGTAACATATTAAATAAGTGCAAACAAATAGATTTCAAACCGGCCTTCTATGCAAATAACAATATAAAAAAGTACATTTTTAATAATAAATCGAAAATAGATGCATTAGACAATAGTGGAGCCTACAAAATAAATTGTAATGACTGTGATGCCTTCTACATTGGACAATCTGGAAGAAAGATTAAAGTAAGAGCGGATGAACACTTAAAAGCAATAAAAAACTTTTCAATGAATTCGGACATGGCAGACCACGCAAGAGATCACGGACACCGATTTGATTTAAGTAGTTTTAAGATTTTAAATATAAGTGATAAAGGTAGAAAATTAGATATTTTAGAGACAATGCACATACATAATAACAATAATAATAACCTCCTGAATATTCAAATCCCGCCCGTAACATCCCCACTAGTTAAACTGTTAATAGCACCCCCGCCCAATCCCCCTCCTTCTCGAAACATAGAAAGCAACCTATCCTCTTAGTTTTTAGTTTAGTATAGTTTAGGTTACTGATGATGGACGGTAGTCCGAAAACGTTTTAACCTTATATATTCAAAATAAAAAGTAGAACATACAAAGTTTTTCTTTTTTCTCTTTTTTAAAATTAGATAACAATAGTTTACTCTCATCGTCTCTTTTACTTGAATGTGATTTTATTATCTCTCTCTTTTAAACTTACCGATTGTATGAAACAGGGTTGTCAGTTTTTACTTTATTTTATAAGATATATTATATTTTTAACTTTTACACTATATTAATGGTTCCGAAAATGTTTTTTTTTAATTTTGTCAGCAATTAAACAGGATGTACTACAATTACTTATTATTCATATTGAAGTAAAAAATTGTGATGTACTGTAAACACGGTGAGTTAAATCAAACATGGTATTCATTTTTTTATCACAGTTTATAGTCATATTTTTCGTAGTGTTTTATTATTTCTAACTTTTTACGTAACTTTTTCAAAACCACCTCTTTGAGGTATCAAAAATTTAATTCGAGCCGCTGCGCGCTGTTATCCTTGAAAGACTCTTCCACCTTCACCTGCGATGGACATGTATATTCATAATCACAATTTATTTATTCATAAGAACTTAGTTCCCTTCTCTACTACATTTGGAAACTTTTTGAACACCTAACACTGGTCTTCCAAACGGAAGACCAGTGGTATCAGTCGGCGGCTTTCGTACGTACAGCATATTGAAGATCATGGGTTCGAATACCGGTCCCATCCATTCAACACTTTATGTGAAAGATGTCGAAAGTGTACCTTTTTGTGTTCACTTTGGGTGAAACCAGATTTATTTCTTTTAAAAACATATTTTAAATAAATTTGTTACAGCCCTAATACCATCATAGTAAGGACAATAGGACCACCTAACATAATATCTATTGTATATTATAATACAATAGAATGGTCTTGTGCGCGCCTTTCATCTCGATTAACAATAAACTCACCACCCATCCATCAGAAAAGCATGCATACCAATGCAAGAACTTATTTTTGCACCTTAGTAATAAAATGCGCCTTTTTATTCATGTTCTTTATTTTAAACTCGTTATGTCTTGTTAAGTCTGGACAAGATGGTAGCGGAAAGAATAAATATTTTTTACATAATATTTCATATTTTAAATTTAGTAATTAATATACTTGTAGTTAGTTATGATAATTTACTCCAATGCTTTTATTAGCATTTTTAGACCTATAACAGCAACCTTTTACTACTCTGAAAATATCATTTTTACCACATTTTCAACGCAAAAATACGACGAAAGACAGACAAGCGACACCTGCAGAGGTTGGTCAACGACTGATGTCAGGTAGTGAGTGACTCATGTTTTGATTTGGACTCATGTTTTTGTGTGCAGATTTTGGAGTCCAATTGCGAATAAAATAAAATAAAAAATATCACTGACTAAAAGACATTATTCCAACTGGGTATCAATCATATCAATTACATACGATGAAATTTAATATACAAAGTAACAAATAAATTGTTATCTTCAAAAGAAATTTGTGTTTCAATATTTCCTGAGCGTACCAACAAAATAAAAATGTAAAATAAAATTATAAAAATTTACTCAGCTTAGTATGTAAAGATGTTTCTGTCCGAATATCTTTTGTCCTGGTAGAGTCATAATGAATAAGTTACGAACAGCCCTTAGTCTTCCTCAAAATGTGTTGAAAAATAATTATCCTCTTTAATTATACCCATGAAAACTGCCCCCTCTCTGGTGGATGCCTAGATCATCTTAATGCTCCACTCCCATGCTCGATCTTTGTCGTCACCCCGATACTGAGAATATGTCATCTAAATTCCTATCCTCTATCACGATACTAGAATTACTCCACCGTGTTCTCATTTGTGATGTTAAGATTTTAGTTCAACAAAACCTCCCCGGTTCATTTCTCCCGATGCATAGAGTGTGGTATCTCTCCCTGTTTTAGGAATCTGGAATCTCTCCCGATACTAGGATACTTGAATCTCTCCCGATACTAGCACCGCATTTCTAAAATATAAATCTATATAATAATTGAGAAATGTTTGTTTATTTGCTTTTTATCGTATGTCGGAGCATCACGCCTAAACGGCTGAACCGATTTCACTAATTCTTTTTTTTTCGTGTTGGCTTTTATCAGTAGAAGGTTCTTATGAAAGAAAAAAATAAGAAAGTTGCGTAGTAAATTGGGAAATTAAATAAAACTCGCATTAGCCCCTCCTTCTCTATCTTCTACATAATAATTCAGAAATGTTTTTTTATTTGTTTTTTACCGTATGTCATAGCATCACGCTCAAAATACAAATGCTACGTCAGATATGAATCTGCACAGAGCCGTGCAAAATGCCGGAGAAGGTTCTTAAATACAATTTGCTGCATTAACTTTAATATATTTAGAGCTATTTAAAAAACTATTTTTTAGGTTCTTCATTCAAAATTTTAATAAACATTAAAAGTGTCAATCTTCTCTCTTTTTATGAATTGTGAAAGTTTCATTCTTCTTTTTCTGTGCTTATGTCAGTTATAGAGGTCTGCAAAGCAATGGGAAGCTAGACTAGAACCTGTTTAATTACCTACCGATCAAGCCTGACAATCGGAATCAAAAACGTAAAGCATGACGGGTATAAGCTTGTTTTAGAAATAATTTCAAATTCAATCAAATAAATTAATCAACTTTAATAGTTAATAGTTCTCAAGTGAAAGAAATTTCACTCGTACAATATGTTACACATTTGAATTCGCCGATCGAAAATTTAAGAATTTACATACCTTTTATTTGAATAGCGGTTCGGTTGATTCGAGATGAGATTTACTTGATAACTAATGACACTTTAATACAATTATGCACTCAATCCATGATGGATTGCTGTTTTTTATTTCACTATTAAATATTTGACGGCCGCAAATATGCTACCGACCTACCATCTTGCCGAACAGATTCACCGGGCCGCTTGTTGCGTTGGACATGCGTGTAACTACACCTCTCTTTCTAGCGTAACGCGCTTTCTCTTTCTAACAGTACTACGTATGTCAAGGTAACTCTGTGTACCGCGCAAATCAAAAAAATCTCGTTACAGTTTCTTTAAACCACCAGATTGAGCGAACATTTTATTGCAAATATTGCACTTGTTCGGCTTTTCTCCGCTATGCACTCTCATGTGTATCTTTAAATAACTAGATTGAGCGAACATTTTATTGCAAATCTTGCACTTGTACGGCTTTTCTCCACTATGCACTCTCATGTGTATCTTTAAATAACTAGATTGAGCAAACATTTTATTGCAAATATTTCACTTTTACGGCTTTTCTCCACTATGCACTTTCATTTGTTTCACTTGTACGACTTTTATCCGCTATGCACTCTCATGTGTTTCTTTAAATTACTATAATGAGCGAACATTTTATTGCAAATATTGCACTTGTACGGCTTTTCTCCGCTATGCACTCTCATGTGTGTCTTTAAATAACCAGATTGAGCGAACATTTTATTGCAAATACTACATTCGTATGGCTTTTCTCCGCTATGCACTCTCATGTGTGTCTTTAAATAACCAGATTGAGTGAACATTTTATTGCAAATCTTGCACTTGTATGGCTTTTCTCCGCTATGCACTCTCATGTGTGTCTTTAAATGACCAGATTGAGCGAACATTTTATTGCAAATATTGCACTTGTTTGGCTTTTCTCCGCTATGCAGTCTCATGTGTGGCTTTAAAGCACAAGATTGAGCGAACATTTTATTGCAAATATTGCACTTGTACGGCTTTTCTCCGCTATGCACTCTCATGTGTGTCTTTAAATAACCAGATTGAGTGAACATTTTATTGCAAATACTACATTCGTATGGCTTTTCTCCGCTATGCAGTCTCATGTGTGTCTTTAAAGAACTATATTGAGCGAACATTTTATTGCAAATCTTGCACTTGTACGGTTTTTCTCCGCTATGCAGTCTCATGTGGTTCTTTAAACCATCAGATTGAGCGAACATTTTATTGCAAATATTGCACTTGTTTGGCTTTTCTCCGCTATGCAGTCTCATGTGCGTCGTTAAAGCACAAGAATAAGTGAACTTTCTATTGCAAATGTTGCACATGTACGGCTTTTTTCCGCTATGCACTCTCATGTGTCGGTTTAAATTACCAGAATCAGTGAACATTTTATTGCAAATATTGCACTTGTACGGCTTTTCTCCGCTATGCAGTCGCATGTGCGTCGTTAAAGCACAAGAATGAGTGAACTTTCTATTGCAAATGTTGCACATGTACGGCTTTTTTCCGCTATGCACTCTCATGTGTTGGTTTAAATTACCAGATTCAGTGAACATTTTATTGCAAATAATGCACTTGTACGGCTTTTCTCCACTATGTAGTCGCATGTGTCTCTTTAAATGCCCAGGTCGAGGGAACATTTTATTGCAAATATTGCACTTGTTCGGCTTTTCTCCGCTATGCAGTCGCATATTATGTGTCTTTAAATGACAAGATCGAGCGAAATTTTTATTGCAAATATTGCACTTGTACGGCTTTTCCCCAATACTATTTTGTAAACCTGTTTCTGAAGAACCTGATTCCGTGAACTCCTTATTAACAACATGATAGTACAGTTCATTAGCAATGTCGATGTTTACATTCTTTAAAAATGCTTCTATTTCATTTTCGTATAATTCATAAATTATAATATCACTTTCGGCACATGTGTCGTCCATCATTGCCATTTGCGATTGTATTTTTCAATTTTCACGGTGTGGACTGTGGAAACTTCATACGTTTCTTTCTTAATGCGATAAAAATGGTTGAAAGCGATATCGCTTCAAGTTGAACGCCTTTCAACTTATGTATCTGGTGGAACGATTCACGCATGCGCAGATATGTCCGTATGTTCTGTTTCTTGACAGTTGACAGCACTGCTCTAAATTTATTTCTCCTTAGAATCCAATTCCGCACCCAATATCTGCGTTTTTTTATTTTTCCTCAATTAGGAGTCTTTTTATATCGTCTAAACCAATATTTTCAACTAACTCCAATTACTCCGCGACTTCTACCTCGACGTCCGCCATTTTTAAAACTATCAGCGCACTTGACAGATTGAATGTATGTCGGTGGACTCGTGTGAACACATCAGACGATCAATGGGCGACCGAACGATATTTTTTTTTATGCAAGCGATATCGTCTGGCCTTATATCGCCCCGTCTGAACACCGCAACCAAAGTTAGAGTTCGCAAGAACTTCACTAGAGGCGCTAGTAGTTCGTCTGCTATATATATACCTATGCATGCATTCGTTTCGTTTCGTCGGCCATTACTGTCAACGTGCGGCGTGTTTGTGTTTGACCATTAGTTTTGTTATATTGTTTGATGTTATATTTACAATTTTATAGTGCTCACTTAATATATTAACTTATTAATCGGTGTGTTATTTTTGTGATCATTATTAATATAGATACTCGATAAAACCAAACTCATAACTTCTCTGATGTTGTTTGTATACAAGTGTATTATTTCGTCGTTTTACATATTTTGTTGTCACCTTAAACAAGTGTCATCTTTCGTTTAATTCCACTTGATAAATATAACTTTTTCTAAGATGCAACCTCACAGTGTTGATAATGTATTTGCTGACATCTGATTTTATCATAACCTATAAAATCCATACAATGTACATAACATAAATGTGTCAAAAGTTCATTTGTTTTCATTGGTTTGAAACACAGTAGCAGCTCCATTAATTTGAATGTTTTATTTCAGCTACCATGCCACGTTCATGTAATGTCTTTGGCTGCAGTTCCAACTACAGATCACAAAAGCAGGATAAAACTGTCACAACATTTGCCTTGCCAAAAGATAAACTGTAAATGTTGATGTATAGAATGTAGCAGATTATATTTGTAATAATGATGATTTTATTATTTATTTAATACTGCAAATTTTTGGTTTCATTTTCGATTTTTAACCAGAATTTTCAAAAGGTTACGTAATTCGGTGGGTGGATAACAAATTTTGGTGGGTGGGGGGTACAGTTGGTGCTGTAGTTGCATAAGAACGACGCTAGAGGCGCAGTAGTAGTATACAGTTGGCGGCCATGTTTTACAATTACGCAAAAAGTGGTGGGGAGACGCTTATCTTATTACGGACAACCTAGATTTCACAACATTATTGGCCATGCAACATGGCGGATACGACGAGCTCCTATTTGCACCAAGGAACATGGTCGCCGGAAACTGCCGAACCAACCCGAAGTGTAACTAATGCCTGCCACACACGCTCCGGTATACCTGTGCAGGCGGCCTGCGCAGGTATACCTCAAAACGCCCACACACGCTCCGGTCTACCGTAAGGTAGACCTGCGCAGGCGACCGGAGTGCCGCCACACACGCTCCGGTATACCTGTGCAGGCGGCCTGCGCAGTTACTTGGAGAGCTATTAATTTGTACTATATTTGATCGACCTCGGTACGGTACCGCAGTGGTTATAGGCGTGGACTTCAGATCACGAGGTCCCGGGTTCGAATCCCGGTCGGGACGGAATTTCTGTGTTTTTTTACTTGAATTTTTTTTGTTTTCTTTTATAAATTTCAATATTAATAAAAATTCAAAACTCCGAACTCGGTAGCCTAGTGGCAAAGGCACCAACTTCAGATCAAGAGGTCCCGGGTTCGATTCCCGGCCGGGTTAGAAATTTTCAATGTGTTTTTTCACTTGAAATTTCTACTCGGGGTTGGAATCCTGTCTCAGATTGGACGGGACCGGTTGACTGGTAGAGAATGCTTCAACCATTGAGTTCCGCCGGCTATACTGACACCTATGTATAGAAGAACCAACATTCCTCAGGAGAATTTTGGGTGTAATATGGTACCACCGCATCACGAACGACGCTATACGTCGGCGCACCCAGCGTGAGCCCATCACTTTTACCATTATGTGGAAGAGATGGACTTGGCTGGAACATGTATTAAGGATGCAGAATGACAGTTGCCCGAGGAGAGCGCTGTTCTTCCTGCCATCAGGGTCCCGAAGAAGAGGAAGACCCTATCATACTGTGTTCCGCTTCTTCGAAGCAGAGCTGAGGAATCTGGACATGGTGTGGGAGGAGGTCATAAACAAGATCGAGCGCAATGCAGAGCTCTTGTTGCCTCCATATGTCCCTATGTAGGGCGTTAAGGGAGTTTGGATTGGATGTATAGAAGAGTGTTATTTACCTATTATTATTTAAAATATTTATTTATTAAATAATAATATATCATAATATATGAAGTATACATCATTGTATAACTATAAAAAAAAAGAATTAAATACAATGCTATATACTAAATATAAAAATATTATTATTATTAAAAAACTCATCTAGTTCTTCTCTCGAGTCCCGACTGAGCCATATGCAATTAAAGGAATGCACAACCACTCCACGCAAACGCTGGAAAACTACTGAAAGACCTGCGCAGGCGACCGGAGTGCCGCCACACACGCTCCGGTGAACCTGTGAAAGAATTGATTTTCGATTCTTCTCCGGTCGCCTGCGCAGGTCTAAAAAACTGCACAGGTCTACGACCACACACGCTCCGGTATACCTGAACAGGCCGCCTGCGCAGGCGTATTAGTGACAATGATAATTTTTGATACTATTTGTATTATTTTAAATAAGTTCGGAGCAACAGCTGAAGAGGTGTTCAAACCCCTCCCCCCTTTAATTATAACCTAACCTAACCTAACTCAATCATATAAATAGTAGAAGCTTGCGAACGCTAAACGTAAAATAAAATTGAACACTAATATAATCATACAGTCGTTCTTCGTTACACTTCGGCCCCATGTTCCTTGGTGCAAATAGCAGCTCGTCGTATCCGCCATGTTGCATAGTGTAGCGGTCCCCCTTTTTTCGAAGGCGTGGGAACCTCCTAAGCTAAACTAACTAAACTGAACTAGACTGACCTAGACTAGCCTGAACAAAACTAACTACGAAATAATATATGAACGAACCTAACCTTAACGTGAACCGAATAACAAGCTAATAGATCGTAACGTAGAGATTTGGCCATGATCGTGATCGTCTAGTTAAATATAAAAGACCCCGTACGTTGTGTACCTATAAACCTATTTACTTATTAATAATGAATAGAGTTTAAGTGAATTTAAAATAATGTTACTGGCATCAAAAAAAATCACTCACCTTCGTATCCGTCTGCAAAATGACATAGAACACAAAATATACAAAATCATAAATTTATATCCACAAAGGACGGTACATAATCATAGCCTGAAAAAGAAACATTGGCTTCCATTCGGAAAATGTCTGTATCGTGAACAAAAATAATGATCACACGGTGTATTTAAGGTTATTATACTTAATCTGGGTTTATTAACTTGGCAAAATTTCGTTAGTGGATTTTAGTACCCCCCCCCCCCCCCTCCATGCAATAGGAAACAGGCCCAGCGTCACCATCGCCTGTTTCGATCCCAGTCAACCATTTCGCACACTGGGTCTCAATGATTAACTACCCCTTTATCACGGAACGCGGAAATATAATAAAATAAGAAATACATACATAGCATGCACCAGGTACATAAATTACAAGTTATTTATAATATAGAATGACTGATCTTAGAGTCCTTCCGAGGCAACACGCGTGTCTGTTAAGCTCTCATTTACTCTACAGTCATTTAGTCGATGATTTGGAATGTTCCACACCAAACACATCTAGGAAAGGACTGGAATTGTTAAAATATAGATAGTAATAAATAGAGTTGAAAAATCCAGGCAAATTACATAAATTATCATAAAATAGAGTGTTAATCATTTCCCATCTGCAGCATGAGAAGAAAGGGATGCACTATTGTCAGTATATAATATAATAATGATAAATAAATAAGTACATAAGCTCACGCAACCCGTTAATAATTTTCAGCTATAAATGCCAAGTATAACAACCGATTGTTAAAAGGTCATGAATCCTTTGTCTAGTAAATAATGTGTAAAAGAAGGACACGGCTCATTCACGACACAGAACAAAACAGAATGAAAACATACAATGAAGAAATAGTTTATCAATCAATCCTATCCTACCATGATATCATAAACCCTTCCATTATAAAGTTTTACTGCCCCAGAAATCAAGATAGAACCATTACGGGCTTACGACCGTCTTCTACTGTGGTTTCGAAGGCTGGCTTATGCGCGCTTTACGTTAACTACGTTCGCCATTACACTTTGTAGTGAATGGTTCTTCTTGATAAAACACAAAGCCCTCCCCAAACTAAGCAAACAAATTAAAATAAAGTAAGACTTATCAATGATCCAGATCTGCTATTTCTTTCTTGAATACACTGACTCTATATTTTAAAAGATTCTAATTCAAATTGGTTCCCAGATAACACATAATTAAGATAAAATATTTAAGCAAAGAAGATGCAACACTGAATTTAAATTTATGTTTGAATCTAAAAGGAATTTACTCTTAATAAATTTCACCACCCAGGAGCACACAAAGTTAATATATAAAATGTTCAAAATTGGTAATAAATGAATAAAAAATCACTAACTGAAAACAGGGCTATCTAAAGGATTTCGCACGAGAACGCGCCCCTACACTCCCCGTCGACGATACAACCCGAACTGTCTCGAGATGAACTCAGGCGCATAATTTATCCAACACAAAATCCTTCGTATCCTAATTTCAGTCAGTGTTTCATTGCTCTATTCAAAAGTGTCATCTAACTTAAGAGAAGTGAGAAGTGATTGAATCATTTCTCCGTATAGAATTTGGAAGACTACGATCCCTAATTAAGTAAAAGATGCAACTACTAATATAAGAATAACATAAAAAAGTATTTAAGTAAAAGATGCAACTACTAATATAAGAATAACATAAAAAAGTATTTAAGTTTATAAAATAAACAGCAATTTTTGAATAAAATGAAGGGCCACGACAATAGCCAATTATGTTGTGAAATCTAGATTATTCTCTTATTACAGTATATTTATATTATCTTTGGTCTTTTTAACAAAGAAGGCCTTAGTGCTACGTCACATTGTAAGACCCAGCATTCACTTGCCTATATCTGTATGTACTTACCTGTACGCTATGATATCTGTCTACACGCCGGCGGCCTGGTGACGCTAGAGGAAAAATGGCCGCCAGCGCTAAGGCCTTCTTATATAGGTGGTGTTGCGTATAGTCTTTAATACGGGTGTAAAGCACAGTATAAAAATCTATGGTGTAAAGCTAATGTATAGAGACATCTACAGCCGCGCTCCACGAAGCTATCTGACTCCATATAGTAGTAGATAATAATCTTGTCTTATATGGACCACGGACTGTGCGGACGACTTTTGCCCAAAGATTTATGCCATTTTTAGGACCTAGAATTTACAACAAAATTATGCCGGATATATTATCTGAGTCTCTGAACGCCGGAGGAACGAATTTGTATAATAAAATAGTCCTTCTAGCTCACTGCTACTCTTTGAAGGGTCCACGGATGTCACAATCATTGCATGAGACTCGTCTCTCCTCTTGGCAGTGGCGATTTGGGCATAGGTCGACACATTGGTCATGTCACGCACACAGTTCTGGGACTCCTTATAATTTCCCAAAATGACGTCCATCTTGGTGCTTTGTTCTTTTAATTGGGTCCTCAATTCTTCAAACGCAGACATTATCTCTCTCTGACCACCTTCTTCCTGTTTCTTCTGAGTCATTACCATCCGCTTTATAACACGTGCATACTCTTTAGTTTCTGACAAGCTTTGTGATTCCCTAATTTGGTATACGATATCTTCTGTGCTATATGACGCGGACATATTCCCAGGAGAGGGGTCTCCCGGTGGCAACACCAAAGTAGAACTCATCCTGGGAGAAGTATCTCTAGAGGATGGGGCACTTTTGACATCCAAACTCTTGTGCAATAGCCTTTTGCTTGTAACTTTTTTCTTTCTGGTCTCCATTCAGCAACCATTCCTAGGATATTATGCAACCGCTCAAGTTAATGTTTTTATTAACAATTTTAGCTACACAATTTTTGACAGCATACTTCTGAAGAGATGCAAATTTGTATTTTGATGAAATATTATTTTGTACACTAATTTTTCATCAAAAAGTATTTTAAGTTATTTCGTCTTCTTTAGGACAGAATTTGCAGTCATTCTTCACTATCTATTTGAAAATGAAGAATAATAAATTCAAGGTAGGTATAGGTACCTGTGAAAGCCGATGAAAAGCTAACCATTCGTCAAAATGACGACTATTAAATAGTTATTTGAAAAATGAAATAGGTAACTCACCAGAGAATGTAACTAAATGCAGGATGTAACTAAACTCTTATGGAAGACATTGTCATATTTATTCGATGTTCGTCATTTTGACGAACGTTAGCTTTCTAGGGCTAGAAAGTTCTGTGAGGGAAAGTAATAGGCGAGGTTAACCGCTATGCAGTCTCACGTGTGTCTTTAAATTACCAGATAGAGCGAAAATTTTATTGCAAATACTCGTACGGCTTTTCTCCGCTATGCAATCTCTTGTGTTTAATTAAACTATTAGATTTAGCGAACATTTTATTGCAAATATTGCACTTGTACGGCATTTCTCCGCTATGCAATCTCTTGTGTTTAATTAAACTATTAGATTTAGCGAACATTTTATTGAAAATCTTGCACTTTTACGACTTTTCTCCGCTATGCAGTCGCATGTGCGTCGTTAAAGCACAAGAATGAGTGAATTTTCTATTGCAAATACTACACGTATGGCTTTTCTCCGCTATGCACTCTCATATGTTTGGTAACCTTTACTCCTCTGGTGAAAGTGGGAGAGAATTACTACAGCCCTCCCACACTCTCTATTAAGTTGGGAGACTCCGTACCGTAGCTATCAGAAAGACCCCAAATAAAAATCTATAAAACAATATGTGTGCCACGGCTTTAGACTCTCTTCAAGAGGAATATAAATTAACTGGTGCTAGTCTTTCCTCTATGAATGGGGATTATTCAAATTTAAACTCACAACTTTATAATTTAGTCAAAAATTAATAAACACCAACCAACAATATGTAACAACTCAGTTAACTTCATTTCAATACTTTACATTTCGTCGGGTCCGTAGAAAAAATGCCTATGTGACTTTTGTCCATTTTACAGGAGAGCAGTTTAAAGATTCCAATACACATTTTTTGAGATTCCTTCATTACTATTTGAGCTATATTCTTCAAACTTAGAATTTGTAATAGAAATAAAACTATTTAATATTAAGCATCTTAAAAAATTCCCTAACTTGTATACTTTTCTAGAAAAATCACATAGGCAGTTATTCTAGGGAAATTTTTCAGCCTATGTGAAGATGTTCCTTTTTTCTACGGACTTCGTCTCGTAAATCTCGTTCCTATGTTACGACGTACCTTTATTCTACGGAAATATTGGTTTATTTGTTCAGTCCTAAGTGCAACAATCATCGTTTTCTTTAATATAAACATAAAATATCGTACTTTCAATAATACTCACATCATGATTCGGTTATTTTTTATCAAACGCGCATATAAAATAGCAAAAAATATATATGTATACAAATAAAATGATGCAACACATAATATACCATATCACTTTTATAAGCATGTTATTTTTTGAAAAATATCAGGTTTTAAATGTGTGTTAATTTTATAAAAGTCTTCTTCTTCTTTTTTTGGAACCTGGTGATCTGTTGTTTTGTTTAGATAACCCCTTCGCGGATATAGACTACCTAATAAATGGGTTTCTACATTTCAAAAGGTAAAATATTATAAATAAATAAATATAAATTACTCAATTGTGAGTGGAATTGCAGAAATTAAAAAAAAATATAATAAAGTTAACACGAGTACCATTAAAGATAAAAACGTATTATACTTTACGGTACTTTATTTCAAGTATATTTTCCTCGATGCTATCCAATGGATATGAATGGTGGAATACCAGTTATGGTACCAGTAATAGATAAAGAAATTATAAAATAAAGTGTCTTTTTCGTGTATGGTTTTTCATGCTAATTTCAGATTTAAGGACATATTCATAATAACTTAATTTATGATTATGCCTGGGTTTAAAAAATGTTTCTAGCTATTATCGTTATATATACTTTCAAGTTGTAATTAATATTTTAAATGTATGGAATCTAATTATTCTCTTTCTGTTCATACAGTGTACATATTTGGTCCATTTTATAAGATTTTTTTTATTTCTGGTGTTAAGTATCTACTTTATCTGCATATGATTCTGAAAAACATAGGCATTTATATTTAATTACTGAATCTACACCTTTTGCTTTTGGAAAGGGTGATTTGGCACACCGCTTTCAACAGGAATGAGGACTTATGGTGAAAACTATTACCTCATCTTTATGATATTGGAAGGAAAACAATAAAGTGTATAACTTAAGTCATAACTCTGTGGAACCTTATTTACTAAAGAATCACGTCATATTAACATCAGCAACACTCTAAATTACATACTTCTTGTTTCACAAAGCTTTTCCACATGAAATGTGTATTATGATGAATCCTTTTGCATATTTACAAATTTTGTAAGTATTGTATGTTAACAGTAAGGTTTAAAGCTATGTTCGCGTAGATAGTTTACAATTGAGATGCAATATATTATCTAAGTACTCTTATTTAATCAGTGATGTGCTTAATTTAGATTTTCTCCTCCATAGGATATTTTTATTTTGGTGTTTCTGCACCATTTATGAAAGTTAGCATTTATATGGAAACTATTTTAGTGTTTAGATTTGAATTAATTCTAACGATTATTTGATTCATCAGTCACAGTACAAATTAAACATTTCCAGACTGCTAATACTTCTTGTACTTATTCGAATAAAATATGATGTTATTTTTTGATTAAACTGTGTTTCCAACAGGATTTACGTATTTATAGGACCAGTTGTAATTTCACAATATACTCATATTATTTTTCTACTTCTGATGCATTTTTCAAGCCCTAGTTTTAGGTATTGTTTATATTTCAAGCATTTTAAATAGATTTAGCTTTTCGTGAAATGTTTTAAGAAATATTTATTCTAAAATAACATATTAAAAAAATAAACAAAACGTATAACATTAAATTTAATTAAAATTATTAAAGTAAGTGTCTTAAAAACTACCACGTATTCATACAAATTAACTTAGGCTTATGTTAGTACCTTTTTATGAACCGTATATATATTGAAATGTATTTAGAAGCTTAATGGCACATATTTACGAAATTTTAGTTGCAGCATCATACGAGTGATTTGTTTCATAAAATATTGTATATAAATTATAAAATATATTAAATGCGTTTGAATTTGTAAAAAAAAGTTTATCTCAATGAAACACCCCACCAATATACAAGTTTTAATGTAAAAACATTCTTAAAAATATATATAATAACGGAAATAGTTAGTAGAAAAAAAGGTGTATGTTAAAATGTGTCCGTAGAAAAAAGGTCGTTATGAAGATAGGACTATGAAAATGGAAAACAATTCCGTAGAACAAAGGAACATCTACACATTGGGTAGTGGGGTATCCCTAGAAAAACGGGTCATCTGCACTTAGGACATAAAAATTGCAAAAAATATATAATTCTCCAGCGGTAAAAATATTACGATATTTTCACTCAAAATAATGAATACAACTCAAAAAAGGTAGATAACGATGTTTTTAAAAAATACACATTTTAATCATCCTATGTGCACAACGGAAGTTTTTGAATGGAATATTGTTAAAATAAATTATAACTTCAAAAATTTTGGTTAAATTTTAATTATTTTAAATAGTTTATGAAATAATGTTTAATTTCTACTTCTCCAATCAATTTTTAACTTGATTCTCATCTGAAGTTAATAATTATCAATACTTTAGTCGGTTTCGCTGAACCAATCCTTTGTACCAAAATACTATTCATAAGACATTTATAATACAAATTTTGTTGTCTTTTATATCTTAAAATATCGCAAGTGTAACTAAAATTGTAAACTCTGATAAATATTTAAAAAAATGTGGATACAAAACAAGTTTGCGTTAAAAAGATTCATGAGAAATATATGAGCGTTCGCATCGTATAGACTCCGACGAACAAGTGCGCATGTGTACATGGGTCGTACAGTTATGCATCGTTGGTATGAAAATGAGCACAGTAAAACTGCTTAAGTGCACATGTCACTTTTTTCTTCGGAGATTTTTTCACATAGGACGTTTTATAAAAAAATATCTCAGAAACTATTAATGATAGAAAAAAACTAAAAATACAGTTTTGTAGAGCTTTTAATACTAAATTAAACTGCA
Source organism: Mystacides longicornis (assembly GCA_963576905.1). Classification (NCBI taxonomy): domain Eukaryota; kingdom Metazoa; phylum Arthropoda; class Insecta; order Trichoptera; family Leptoceridae; genus Mystacides; species Mystacides longicornis. The sequence continues at coordinate 25,051,505 of OY756437.1, forward strand.
TTAAAAACTCATTTTCGACCTATGATCACATGGACCTTTTTTCTACGGGCACGGCGATTTAAACTTAATGCACTATCTATAACAATTATAATCTTAATTAAGATAAAAAACAATGGTTGTAACAAAGAAGCAATATCATGAGATGCATCAATCTATTCTAAATAAATATATTATTATCTAACTTTTAGTTACTAAAAGCAGAGACATGTATTGTTATAAATATAGACTTGCAATCCCATACAAATTTTTACCAAAAAACTGTCTAAAATACCTGATCCTGCTATCTCTCTCTAATATGTCACCTATAACAGATAACAATAGTTTACTCTCATCGTCTCTTTTACTTGAATGTGATTTTATTATCTCTCTCTTTTAAACTTACCGATTGTATGAAACAGGGTTGTCAGTTTTTACTTTATTTTATAAGATATATTATATTTTTAACTTTTACACTATATTAATGGTTCCGAAAATGTTTTTTTTTAATTTTGTCAGCAATTAAACAGGATGTACTACAATTACTTATTATTCATATTGAAGTAAAAAATTGTGATGTACTGTAAACACGGTGAGTTAAATCAAACATGGTATTCATTTTTTTATCACAGTTTATAGTCATATTTTTCGTAGTGTTTTATTATTCCTAACTTTTTACGTAACTTTTCCAAAACCACCTCTTTGAGGTATCAAAAATTTAATTCGAGCCGCTGCGCGCTGTTATCCTTGAAAGACTCTTCCACCTTCACCTGCGATGGACATGTATATTCATAATCACCATTTATTTATTCATAAGAACTTAGTTCCCTTCTCTACTACATTTGGAAACTTTTTGAACACCTAACACTGGTCTTCCAAACGGAAGACCAGTGCTGCATTAACTTTAATATATTTAGAGCTATTTAAAAAACTATTTTTTAGGTTCTTCATTCAAAATTTTAATAAACATTAAAAGTGTCAATCTTCTCTCTTTTTATGAATTGTGAAAGTTTCATTCTTCTTTTTCTGTGCTTATGTCAGTTATAGAGGTCTGCAAAGCAATGGGAAGCTAGACTAGAACCTGTTTAATTACCTACCGATCAAGCCTGACAATCGGAATCAAAAACGTAAAGCAAATTCAAATTCAAATATTTTTATTAAGGAAATAAAAAACATTAAAAAAATACATTCACAATAACAAATTTATACATTTTTTTAAATATATTTTTTTTACCCCCAAAATTGAGCAGAGCTCGTGCTTTGGGGGCAAGACGGGTATAAGCTTGTTTTAGAAATAATTTCAAATTCAATCAAATAAATTAATCAACTTTAATAGTTAATAGTTCTCAAGTGAAAGAAATTTCACTCGTACAATATGTTACACATTTGAATTCGCCGATCGAAAATTTAAGAATTTACATACCTTTTATTTGAATAGCGGATCGGTTGATTATAGATGAGATTTACTTGATAACTAATGACACTTTAATACAATTATGCACTCAATCCATGGATTGCTGTTTTTTATTTCACTATTAAATATTTGACGGCCGCAAATATGCTACCGACCTACCATCTTGCCGAACAGATTCACCGGGCCGCTTGTTGCGTTGGACATGCGTCTAACCAAAGAGAATATAATACCTGCGTGTAACTACACCTCTCTTTCTAGCGTAACGCGCTTTCTCTTTCTAACAGTACTACGTATGTCAAGGTAACTCTGTGTACCGCGCAAATCAAAAAAATCTCGTTACAGTTTCTTTAAACCACCAGATTGAGCGAACATTTTATTGCAAATATTGCACTTGTTCGGCTTTTCTCCGCTATGCACTCTCATGTGTATCTTTAAATAACTAGATTGAGCGAACATTTTATTGCAAATCTTGCACTTGTACGGCTTTTCTCCACTATGCACTCTCATGTGTATCTTTAAATAACTAGATTGAGCAAACATTTTATTGCAAATATTGCACTTTTACGGCTTTTCTCCACTATCCACTTTCATTTGTTTCACTTGTACGACTTTTATCCGCTATGCACTCTCATGTGTTTCTTTAAATTACTATAATGAGCGAACATTTTATTGCAAATATTGCACTTGTACGGCTTTTCTCCGCTATGCACTCTCATGTGTGTCTTTAAATAACCAGATTGAGCGAACATTTTATTGCAAATCTTGCACTTGTACGGCTTTTCTCCGCTATGCACTCTCATGTGTGTCTTTAAATAACCAGATTGAGTGAACATTTTATTGCAAATCTTGCACTTGTACGGCTTTTCTCCGCTATGCACTCTCATGTGTGTCTTTAAATGACCAGATTGAGCGAACATTTTATTGCAAATCTTGCACTTGTACGGCTTTTCTCCGCTATGCACTCTCATGTGTCTCTTTAAATGCCCAGATCGAGCGAACATTTTATTGCAAATATTGCACTTGTACGGCTTTTCTCCACTATGCACCTTCATGTGTTTGTTTAAATTACCAGATTGAGTGAACATTTTATTGCAAATACTACATTCGTATGGCTTTTCTCCGCTATGCAGTCTCATGTGTGTCTTTAAAGAACTATATTGAGCGAACATTTTATTGCAAATCTTGCACTTGTACGGTTTTTCTCCGCTATGCAGTTTCATGTGGTTCTTTAAACCATCAGATTGAGCGAACATTTTATTGCAAATATTGCACTTGTTTGGCTTTTCTCCGCTATGCAGTATCATGTGTGTCTTTAAAGCACAAGATTGAGCGAACATTTTATTGCAAATATTGCACTTGTACGGCTTTTCTCCGCTATGCACTCTCATGTGTGTCTTTAAATAACCAGATTGAGCGAACATTTTATTGCAAATCTTGCACTTGTACGGCTTTTCTCCGCTATGCAGTCTCATGTGATTTTTTAAACCATCAGATCGAGCGAACATTTTATTGCAAATATTGCACTTGTACGGCTTTTCTCCGCTATGCAGTCGCATGTGCGTCGTTAAAGCACAAGAATGAGTGAACTTTCTATTGCAAATGTTGCACATGTACGGCTTTTTTCCGCTATGCACTCTCATGTGTCGGTTTAAATTACCAGATTCAGTGAACATTTTATTGCAAATATTGCACTTGTACGGCTTTTCTCCGCTATGCAGTCGCATGTGCGTCGTTAAAGCACAAGAATGTGTGAACTTTCTATTGCAAATGTTGCACATGTACGGCTTTTTTCCGCTATGCACTCTCATGTGTTGGTTTAAATTACCAGATTGAGCGAACATTTTATTGCAAATCTTGCACTTGTACGGCTTTTCTCCGCTATGCACTCTCATGTGTCTCTTTAAATGCCCAGGTCGAGGGAACATTTTATTGCAAATATTGCACTTGTACGGCTTTTCTCCGCTATGCACTCTCATGTGTTGGTTTAAATTACCAGATTCAGTGAACATTTTATTGCAAATAATGCACTTGTACGGCTTTTCTCCACTATGTAGTCGCATGTGTCTCTTTAAATGCCCAGGTCGAGGGAACATTTTATTGCAAATATTGCACTTGTTCGGCTTTTCTCCGCTATGCAGTCGCATATTATGTGTCTTTAAATGACAAGATCGAGCGAAATTTTTATTGCAAATATTGCACTTGTACGGCTTTTCCCCAATACTATTTTGTAAACCTGTTTCTGAAGAACCTGATTCCGTGAACTCCTTATTAACAACATGATAGTACAGTTCATTAGCAATGTCGATGTTTACATTCTTTAAAAATGCTTCTATTTCATTTTCGTATAATTCATAAATTATAATATCACTTTCGGCACATGTGTCGTCCATCATTGCCATTTGCGATTGTATTTTTCAATTTTCACGGTGTGGACGTGGTGTGGACTGTGGAAACTTCATACGTTTCTTTCTTAATGCGATAAAAATGGTTGAAAGCGATATCGCTTCAAGTTGAACGCCTTTCAACTTATGTATCTGGTGGAACGATTCACGCATGCGCGGTGTCCGTATGTTCTGTTTCTTGACAGTTGACAGCACTGCTCTAAATTTATTTCTCCTTAGAATCCAATCCCGCACCCAATATCTGCGTTTTTTTTATTTTTCCTCAATTAGGAGTCTTTTTATATCGTCTAAACCAATATTTTCAACTAACTCCAATTACTCCGCGACTTCTACCTCGACGTCCGCCATTTTTAAAACTATCAGCGCACTTGACAGATTGAATGTATGTCGGTGGACTCGTGTGAACACATTCGGGCTACGTTCAGGGAGTCGTCGAGCGATCCCCCGACGATCGCACTGGGCGTTCAGGGTACCGGAGCGAGTCGTCGGACGAAACGCTCCGAAGCGTTCAGCGAATCGTCGAGCGATCGCTCTAAAGTCAACCAAACGCACCGAGATTTCTTCGGGTGAAAGTCGCCCTGACAGTTGTTCTGTCAAAACCCATTAACACATAAATCTCGAACCATTCAAAGTTGTTGTGTCGTGGCCGTTGTTGTGTTTATTCGCTATTTGTGGAAGATTTATCAAAATGGAATGTTTTTTAGTTACGGACGAAAGTGGTAGAAATATAATTATTGATGGAAAATATTTAGTTGAAAGTATAGCCGGTAATTTCTATTCTTTAATCTTTATTTTATACTAAAATAATATGCATAGGTTAGTTTTGTAATACATTTTTATCGATTTTATATCAGTATAAAACATGTTTTTTTTAATTTGAGATGGAAGCCGTATGCTGATAGATTGTCCTGGAGTTGATACACCAAATGATTCACAAAGAGGTTAGTTTCTTAAATCATCTTGTTTCTACCACATGTATATTTTATTCTTATGACGCAGACACCACGTGCACCATCTTTTGTTAACGGTTAATATACATGCGATAACTTTATTTTAATGTAAAATTATTTCTTACTATGCGGAGTGAACTCTTAAATTAATATGTCGGCCATACAATTCATTGTGTTAATATTTCTTTATTTATATTAAATATGTTCCCCCTTTCAAAATGCATAGGCATTTGTGTGAAGGTGAGGAGATACACAACTCTAAGTAATACATAGCATTTTCAAACCTTACCCTATACATATAACATAACACAATATTCCAATATTCTTATCAACTTTTCAGTATCCAAAACAGAAATACAATAATTTTCTCTATACATATAGGTACCTATATCATAAACAGTCCATCATATTACAATTTTTACCATAATATAATGTTCTACAATTATATTGCTCCAAGCTATCTAAAACAACATTTTTTTTTAAATGTAAATTGGTTATTTCAGATGGGAACCAGGCGATGGCTGTCAGCCCTCAGCGAGTTCAGACAGGAAATGGTATGTCTAATTCTATCATGTGTATTACTTTTTGTGTGGCATTCCGTTTTAGCAAGATGTTTATTAGTGACATTTGTTGTGTTGTGGCCCATCTTTCTTTCCATTTGGCATGGGCTCTCCTCATCTGGGGGTGCAATGTTTGACAAAACCTGTAGCCATGGGGTCGGGATTGACCTGACGGAGCCAGTTTTAGTTGTCATGGTCTTGTTCAGCTCTACGTCAATCTTACCACAATTTGCACTCCTTCGCCGCACTAGGCAGCAATATTCTACAGTGCTATATTTATTTATTACTAAGCAACCAGTGATTGCTTTTAAAAAATATTGAATAAAAAAATACAATAATTGGTGAACACTTAAATTAATATGTCGGCCATACAATTCATTACTTTAATATAGATTTCTTATTTCAGATGGGAACCGGGTGATGGCTGTCAGCCCTCAGCAAGTTCAGACAGGAAATGGTATGTCTAATTCTATCATGTGTATTACCTTTTGTGTGGAATTCCGTTTTAGCAAGATGTTTATTAGTGACATTTGTTGTGGTCCATCTTTCTTTCCATTTGGCATGGGCTCTCCTCATCTGGGGGTGCAATGTTTACCAAAACCCATCACGCCGATTCCCGAAAGGGTTAGACAGAGATATCGGACTTCCATTCTTTCCTATCCAAACAAACCTCTTTCGCTTCCTCCAAACGTAAAATATTCCGCATACATTCTCTTCTATTCCTATTGCTCCTGACTTGGCCCTCCTCTAAGACGGCACCGATATGGTCTATGTCATTCAAGGTCGGCCTCGTCTGCGTGCATCCTTTTTTTTCAGATTTATATATCCTTTTAGTCATTCTCTCTTCGTTCATTCTTTTACATGCCCAAACCTCCTTAATTTATTCACTTTCATTCTAGTAACTACGCTAACATCCACTCCACATTCCTTTCTGATATCGTCTTTCCTCACCTTATCAATCAGTCTCAGTGTTAAGACTTACCAAGACTCCTTATAAAAATGGACTCAATTATTACTTTTTATTATCAATATGTAATATAAATGAATGAATATAATATAATTTATCCAATCAATCTATTTTATACGATATATTTCACATTTGCATTCTATCATTTGCAACAACAATCAATGCACTGACAGTAATTTCAAATGTCAATTAATTAAAATTCTAAAGTAGAAAAAAAAATTATTGTAAAAAGTAGTAAAAAAATTACCTAATTTTTTTCTTCCCGTACAGCCTTCTGATAAAAGCCTACATAACCAAAAAAGAATTAACGCAATTGGGCCAGCCGTTTAGGCGCCATCCGATGACCACGTGAAATTGCTCTCCATTTTTTTATATAAGGTTACTAAGCAACCAGTGATTGCTTTTAAAATTATTTGGAAAAAAAAATACAATAATTGGTGAACTCTTAAATTAATATGTCGGCCATACAATTCATTACTTTAATATAAATTGCTTATTTCAGATGGGAACCGGGTGATGGCTGTCAGCCCTCAGCGAGTTCAGACAGAAAATGGTATAGCTGGGTTAGCTGGAAGCCAGTCTGCTTTATGCAGATCAAATTGGAGCAGGCAACAAATTCTGGAACTAATAGAGCTATATAAAAAATACGAATCGTCATTCAAGTCAACGACTATCAGAAATGATAAAGTATGGCAGAAAATTGGTATTGAACTTGGCCACCACTCTGCCAAAGAGGCCGAAAACAAATTTAAATATCTTAAATCACGATACATAAGAAAAAAAGACAATATGAGTGTGAGGAGCACCGGAGCGTCGGTGATCGTTTTTGAATTTTACGAAGAGTTTGACAGTATTTTTGGAGGTGATCCTAATGTGTCTCCGGTTTCCACTGCCTCCTCTTCTCGGATAGAAGTCACCGGGAACTTTGAGGAACCATCAGTAACCTCTCCAGTGTCCTCCAGAGTGGCCCCTGCTTCGTCTGAGGGCTCTTCTCGAGAAGAAATAACCCGAACGAAGAAGGCGAGGTTGGAGAGGAAATTTGAGTTGTTCGAAGAAGGCTGTAGGCTGAGAGAGGAGGCGAGGGATCGGAGACACAAAGAGATGATGGAGATTATGAAAAAAATTTTGGACAAAATTTAAAAGACTGTTTGAAGGGGATTTTTTTTTAATTACTTTTTTCTGTTATTATTTTTTATAGTAAATTTGTCAAAAAAACTTAACATTTTTACTTCCCACATAAATCCTGTTATTGTTTTATGCGCTCGCAATATTTGTTTACAACATAACATACCTTTCAGAGTTGGTGAGTGTGATATCTATGGTGATGAATCTATGGCAACGGGGCGGACTAGTCAGCAGTTGAGGACAGAATAGAAACAGAGTCAATACGTGCCGGTTTACAGACTACTCCTTTATAGCTGTTCTTACATTATACAAGAATTAATAAAGTGTCGATACCTTTACAATGTGTATTATTCAATTACAATAATTGGCGACGAGGATAAAGTGGAAAAAAGGACATAATAAACTTAATAATAGTTGTTAACAGTGCAGTGAGTGCAGTCTAGAAAGGACGCGCCGCCATCTTGAATATAGATACCGCGTGGACTTTTTACAAATTGCGTGTGTTTTAAACTTAAATTCATTAAATAACAAACAGATTCTGTGTATAAACACTTCAAAAATGTCGAGTGAAGACGTGTTAGCTCAATTAACGGCCAATATAAATGCCTTAGTGACAGCTCTGGCAACTCATACCGGCGCACAAACCAATGCCGGCATACAAAATCAGTCTATTCAATTTGACTGTTTCGACGAAACAAAAGAATCGTTCCCAAGCTACAAGGAGCGAATTGAAAATTTTTTCGCGTTAAAAGGAATCACTACTAACCCGACATTATGCGCAAGAGTTTTACTGAACTCAATCGGATGTAAATATTTTCAACTTCTCGGATCACTTACTGCTCCGGATCCACCAAGCACCAAAACGTACGCAGATATCATTAAACTGTTAGAAGACCATCTATGCCCTAAGCCAAACAGTTTAGTGGAGCAACACAGATTCCTTTCTACATTCCAACAGGAGGACGAAAATGCTGCTCAATACGCAGCCAGACTGCGTAGTTATACAAACACATGCGCATTTACTTGCGCAAACCCGGAATGCGGGAAGTCGACTGCAGAGACTTTCCTGAGAGCTCAGTTCATAAGGGGGATAAAAGACAGCTCCATAAGAGAGACCTTACTACAAATTCCAGCTACAGAACTCTCTTTTAGTAAAGCTCTTGAAAGAGCAACTATTCTGGAGACTTCAAAAATAGACAATAGAGAGCTCTCTAACAGTCTACAAAGCGTAACGACCGAGGATAACAATACAATAAATCGTATTACAATTCAAAATCGAAACACAAGGAGAAATCAGGAAAACATTAAACTCAATTCATCACGAGGAAAAAAACTCCAAAGGAAAAGGGTTGACTATACTGAACTTGGAATTGCACACCTATGCATCCGTTGCGGAAAAAACAATCACAAAACTGCAGATTGTTTTATTAATCCAGAAAAGCTCAAGTGCGGGTATTGTAAGAAAACAGGCCACGTTAGCAAGGTGTGTATATCTACGCTGACTAAACAAAAAAACATACATTATACAGAAGTAGATTCGGAAACGGAAGACTTACACACTGTCGACATCTACAATTTAAACAAAGAGAAGAGATCAACAATGACAGATAAGTATTACGCTACTGTCAAGATCGGAAGAAAATGTCAGACCTTCGAAGTTGATTCGGGAGCCGGGATTACAATTCTTCCTATGTCTCAATTTGAAAAACTGGGAATGAACGATAAGCTGACTGAAACAAAAATAAAACTACGGTCATATACCAACGAAATATTCAAACCAATAGGAAAAGCTAGAGTTCCAGTCAAATATAATAATATTGAAGCAGAGGAGGAAGTGTATGTGGTAAAACAAGACTTGACACCATTAATGGGACGTAGTTGGATCAGATGCCTAAAAATAAATTTAGAAGAATTAGATAAGAAAGAAACCAGCCAAGTGATGCAGTCTGAAGTACACAAGGTCGAAAAAGAAGAAAAAGATTTACAGAAAATATACCATAGATATTCCAACATTTTAAAAGAAGAAGTAGGATGTATTCCAAATATTGAATGCAGCTTAAAATTGAAAGGAAATGCGCGACCAATATTCTTAAAACCACGGGAAATACCTTTTGCATTAAGAGGTAAAGTCGAAAAAGAACTAGATAGTTGGGAAAAACAAGGCATTATTACAAAAACTGATTATTCAGAATGGGGTTCACCATTAGTTATCGTTCCGAAACCAGATGGAGAAATACGGATATGCGCAGACTACAAAGCCACCTTGAATGAGCATCTGGAAGACTCGTGTGATCCGATACCTAACATCGAAGAGATCTTGAATAACATATATGGTGCAAAGTATTTTTGTAAATTGGACTTATTTAAAGCATATTTACACATAAAAATGGATGATGAGAGTAAAATATTACAAACAATTTCAACTCATCGGGGTACATACAAAGTAAACAGATTGGCTTTTGGGATTAAGTCAGCTCCCAGAGAATTCCATAAAATAATATATAGGATATTAAAAGACCTAGAAGGGATAATAATATACTTTGATGATATTCTTATACATGGGAAAACACAGGAAGAATGCAGAATTAACTTAGAAAAGTGCTTAGAAAAACTACAGGAAAATGACCTTCACCTGAACTTGAAAAAAATGCAAGTTTTTCCAAAAGACTATAGAGTTTTTAGGATTTGTTATTTCCAATGAGGGCATAAGGAAATCACCGGAGAAAGTCGATGCCATCATGAGAGCGCCTCAGCCTAAAAACGTAGATGATATTAAACGTTTTTTAGGTGTTATATCATATTACTCAAAATTCATACCAAATGCATCAACAATTACTCAACCATTCAGGCAACTCTTAAAGAAGAATACTAAATTCAATTGGACAAACAGTTGTGAAGAAGCATTTCTCAAAATCAAGAAAGAAATCGTTGGCAATCGAGTTCTCACACCCTTCAACCATTTATTGCCAATAATAATTGCATGCGACGCCAGCCCATACGGAATTGGAGGAGTTTTGTCGCACATAATAAACGGTGAAGAGAAACCAGTAGCGTTTGTATCAAGATCCTTGACATCAGCTGAACAGAACTACGCGCAATTGGATAGAGAAGCGTTGTCAATCTATTGGACTGTAAGGAAATTCTTCATATACCTATACGGGAGACCATTCACACTACTCACAGACAACAAACCACTGTCGAGAATATTTCAGCACAACACCTCCTTACCAGCAATGACATCGGCTCGACTCCTACGATATGCCACCTTTTTAGGAGGCTTTGATTATAAAATCAAACATCGCAAAGCAGAAATGCACAACAATGTAGATTTTTTATCACGGGCACCGGTGGAGGATAACCCACTGAACGATGAAACAGACATATATTATATTCAGACGATAAACCACATATCAGATGAGGTCATAAACAGCCAGAAGATAGCCCAAGAAACAAACAACGATGAGGTTTTATCTAAACTCAAGATAGAATTACAAGAAGGAAAGAAAATTGATCCTGAATTAACTATTCAACAAGGAGTTATATTTAGGGGACACAGAGTGATAATACCAAAGTCATTACAAGAACATGTCCTAGCAGAACTACATAGAACACATTCCGGTATAACAAAAATGAAGCAGCTAGCCCGCCAATACTGCTATTGGACAGGTATTGACAAAGAAATTGAATGCCTGGCAAAGGCTTGTAAAGAGTGCATGCAGATTAAAAAGGAACCAGTGAAAGAAATGTTACATCAGTGGGAAGAACCAATAGAAAACTTTCAGAGAATACATATGGATTACGCGGGACTTTTTCAGGGGCATCATTTCTTCATAGTGATCGATGCAAAATCAAAATGGCCAGAAGTTTTTTCTCAGAAAAGTACCCCAACTTCTTCTTCCACTATAAAAATATTGAGGAACATTTTTAGCAGACATGGCTTTCCAGAGGTCTTGGTCTCCGATAATGCTGCTATCTTCAAAAGTGAAGAATTCTCAAGATTCTGCAATCAATGCAGCATAACACAAAAGTTTATAGCCCCAGGACATCCAGCAACTAATGGGTTAGCAGAACGTCATGTCCAGACTTTTAAAAACAAACTCAAGACAATGGAAACCGACCCAAAACCACTAGAAGAAAAACTACAAGAGATATTAATGCGCTTCAGAGCAACGCCCCTCAAGTGTGGAAAGTCGCCGGCAGAACTATACTTAAATAGGAAAATGAGGATAGAGCTTGACTTTTTGCGTCCACTTTACATAGAGGGAAACAATGTGGCACAACCACCAGTGCATCAGCTAAGTGTGGGAGATAGGGTGTTAGCAAGAGTCTACGCTTCTAAAGTCCAGTGGAAGCCAGGGGTGGTGAGAAAAGTTCTAGGTAGATTGCATTACATGGTGGAGTTGGATGAAGGTTATACGTTCAAACGCCACAAGGACCAGCTACAGAGGACAGAAATTGAAAGGGTAGAGTGCAGTATTCCACTAAAGAAGGATAGGTGTGCGGGGATAGAAAATTATCATCTTCTCCGCCACCCCCGCTCGGGATTACAACAGCAGCTACCATCACACCAGTCATCATTACCACTACAGCCACCGTTAGCTCACTCATCACTTCTTCAACAGCCACCGTTAGCTCAAGCTGCTAACACAACCACATCGTTAAGAACATCCACCAGGGAACGTAGAAGACCAAAGCACTTGGACCAGTACTCCTCATAACAAGTGTGGGAGAACTGTGATATCTATGGTGATGAATCTATGGCAACGGGGCGGACTAGTCAGCAGTTGAGGACAGAATAGAAACAGAGTCAATACGTGCCGGTTTACAGACTACTCCTTTATAGCTGTTCTTACATTATACAAGAATTAATAAAGTGTCGATACCTTTACAATGTGTATTATTCAATTACAATAGTGAGAGTAGTTTTCAAATCCAAATTGTTGAAACTATAAGCATGAAGAAATAAGTAGGGAATGCTTAATTCAATATTTCTTTCAGTTTTAGACAATAATCATTACTGGAATACATTTAACATTAATATGATATTCAAATCAAACCAAATCTCCCTTTGAACTCCACTTAGGAGCATAGGGAGGCAACAAGAGCTCTCTATGATATTAAGTATATTATATTAAATTTGTTACAATGATAAAGGGTTATGCTAAAATGAAACATATTTAGTAGGTAATAAAACTATAATTTAGTGAAAAACATTTTTGGCATTACTTCAATTACAAAAAAAAAAACAATTATACAAAATATATATTATTATTTATAACACTTTATGCACAATAACAAGTTACAAGAAAAATTTACATACACAACAGTAAGATATAACATAACATAAGATCTAAGGGAGGCAAGTCTTGGTTCAGAGGCTGCAGGATACTGAAGGACTAGGAGAGCCATCCCACACAAAGGAGACAAAGGCTTACGATGAAGAAGAACATGGAGTAGCTGGTGTTGTGACTAGATTGAAAGTGAATAAATTAAGGTAGTTTGGGCATGAAGAGAGAATGACTGAGGATATATAAATCTTTACAAGTTGGTGCACGGAGACATGGACCAATATAGGTGCCGCCTTAAAGGAGGTCCAAGTCAAGCGTAAAAGGAATAGAACAGCATGTATGTAGAACCAGGGCCGTCGCGTGGGTGGGGCGACCGCCTTCGCCTTGGGCGCCGCGATTCGAGGGGCGCCGCCGTGGGCAAAAAAAACTATTTTGCTTGTAGTACAGTCCAGGGATTCACATGCGAACTCATAGCTGAGAAAAGCCAAAGGAATGCAATATTTGCTATAAAAAGTTTAATCAATTTTTAAATTTGAATCTTAAAAAAACTCTAACTAAATTTTATTTTCATTGCAACCGAGCAAGCAACAGGAAATTTTTGGCTAAGAGACGTCGCCAATCTAGGGAAAGAGCGACTTCATAGCGGAGAAAAGCCATACGAATGCAATATTTTCAATAAAAAGTTTAATAAACACCCATATATGCTAACATCGCAGAGAGAAGCTAGACTAGAATCTGTTTAAATGAGCCTGACTAACGGAAACAACCCTGAAAAGCAAGACGGGTATCAGATAGTATAAAATATGTAGTATAAAAATAAATACGAGTTTTATAGGGGGGGGGGGGAGGCGCTGATTATGATCATCCTGAACCAAAACTGGAATGAACAAAATTACGAGATTTATAGGGAGGGGGGGGGGCGCTGATTCTGATTATCCCGAACCAAAACTGGAGTGAACAAAATTACGAGTTTTATGAGGGGGGTGGGGGGCGCAGATTAAAGCCTCGCCTTGGGCGCCTGAAAACCACGCGACGGCCCTGTGTAGAACATTGTGCTGTTGAATGAAGCGAAAGAGGTTTGTTTGGATGGGAAAGAATGGAAGGCTGTAATCTCACTAAAATCAAAGAGTAGAGTGAAAAGATTATGTATGGAGAGAGGGAACGAGAGGATTGCACGTTAGATGATTATGAAAATGAGTTGCTATGGTCCGAGACCAAGAGCTAGCTGATCACGGCGTGTTAATCCATCAATGATCATGCTGTCTCGATCTGGCCTGTTTGACTGTTCCCCCATATTTGCGGGTGACAGGTGCTCACCAACCACTGCACTTGAGCCCTCTTCAATATATTGATTTATCAATATATCATCATGGCTTAAACACAGATTGTGGAGCACACAACAAGCTAAAATAGTATGTGGAATAAGGTCCACTCTGTTCATATCCAAATATTTTAACCGCCTGAATCGGCCAAATAGCAATGCAAATGCTCTCTCAACCACCTGCCTCGTCTTTGCATGTATGGTGTTAAATCTTGTGTGGGCAGGTGGCAGAGTTCCTCTCTCGATGTATGGTGGAATACACCATTTTAACACCGGGTATGCCTTATCACCAATTATATATTTGTTATCCCCAAAATATTTATTAACATCCCTATATATATCGCTGTTTGTAAAAATTCTCCTATCTCCCACAGAGCTTGGATAGCCAGCGAAACAATCTATGAATTTTAATTCATGCGTGGCTATGGCCTGTAATGTAACAGCATGAAAACATTTGCGGTTAATGTACCTCTCAGCGTTTTTTCTTGGTGCTTTAATTGGCACATAGGTGCCATCTATTGCCCCAACCACTCCTCTTAGTCCAGCAAAACTTCGAAACTTCTCCTCTATCAACAAAGATTCTCCTTCAGTTGGCCATCTTATTATTTTATGGGCTATTTGGTTGAGAGCCTTTATCACCCTCAAAAAGCATACGAAAACTGAGCTTTTGCCCATGTTAAATCTTTCTCCAACAGACCTGAAAAATATTTTTAATGAATTATTTTATGGGCATTTTTTTGCAAAACGTTTAAATGTATCAAATTGTTTATAGTGAAAATGTTTAAGTTACCTGAACGAATCTGGTGTGGCTAACAACCACAACGTCACCAACAGCTGCCTTTCAGGATCAATAACTTTTCTATTCTGTGTGGAAGATGATAGCAATGGACCCAAATTTTCCAACAAACATTGGAACGCCAAACGAGTCAGCCTAAAATGTGATTGAAATTCCCTAGCGGAATATGAAGGAACGACCCCTTCGATATAATTTTGAATTCTGTTCGGAGTATTTCTCCTACCACCTTCAATTTCCTCCCTCAAACATTCTAAAAACATCTCTTCTTCAGCACATTCTTCATCCTGGTTCAACATAACATGATTCATATAAGTAGACATCATTGAAACAACAATTCTTGCCTTTTCTGTATCCATTTCTAAATACTTGTTACAAGTTCCTCAGCAAAGCCAAATCCGTTTACAAATGTCCAATGAAGAGATCCAAATTAAAATACAAGTCTAAATGTGTGTGTGTATTCAAAACCAATCCAAAAACAAAGCCGAGTCAAATATTTATATCCAAAAACAAAACCATGAAACACAACATACCGAAATTACGAACGAACAAAACGAAAATGGCAACATAGCTATCACATACGTCACTCTAAGCCGTTCACGGAGACCTAGTGCGACTATCGCCATCCGCTGCAACTTCACGATCGTTCGTCGTCGAGCGTTATCTCTGTTCACGATCAATGGGCGACCGAACGATATTTTTTTTTATGCAAGCGATATCGTCTGGCCTTATATCGCCCCGTCTGAACACCGCAACCAAAGTTAGAGTTCACAAGAACTTCACTAGAGGCGCTAGTAGTTCGTCTGCTATATATATACCTATGCATGCATTCGTTTCGTTTCGTCGGCCATTACTGTCAACGTGCGGCGTGTTTGTGTTTGACCATTAGTTTTGTTATATTGTTTGATGTTATATTTACAATTTTATAGTGCTCACTTAATATATTAACTTATTAATCGGTGTGTTATTTTTGTGATCATTATTAATATAGGTACTCGATAAAACCAAACTCATAACTTCTCTGATGTTGTTTGTATACAAGTGTATTATTTCGTCGTTTTACATATTTTGTTGTCACCTTAAACAAGTGTCATCTTTCGTTTAATTCCACTTGATAAATATAACTTTTTCTAAAATGCAACCTCACAGTGTTGATAATGTATTTGCTGACATCTGATTTTATCATAACCTATAAAATCCATACAATGTACATAACATAAATGTGTCAAAAGTTCATTTGTTTTCATTGGTTTGAAACACAGTAGCAGCTCCATTAATTTGAATGTTTTATTTCAGCTACCATGCCACGTTCATGTAATGTCTTTGGCTGCAGTTCCAACTACAGATCACAAAAGCAGGATAAAACTGTCACAACATTTGCCTTGCCAAAAGATAAACTGTAAATGTTGATGTATAGAATGTAGCAGATTATATTTGTAATAATGATGATTTTATTATTTATTTAATACTGCAAATTTTTGGTTTCATTTTCGATTTTTAACCAGAATTTTCAAAAGGTTACGTAATTCGGTGGGTGGATAACAAATTTTGGTGGGTGGGGGGTACAGTTGGTGCTGTAGTTGCATAAGAACGACGCTAGAGGCGCAGTAGTAGTATACAGTTGGCGGCCATGTTTTACAATTACGCAAAAAGTGGTGGGGAGACGCTTATCTTATTACGGACAACCTATGTAGGCCACACACGCTCCGGTATACCTGCACAGGTCGCCTGCGCAGGCGGCCTGTTCAGGTGTACCGGAGCGTGTGTGGGGGTAGACCTGTGCAGTTTTTTAGACCTGCGCAGGCGACCGGAGAAGAATCGAAAATCAATTCTTTCACAGGTTCACCGGAGCGTGTGTGGCGGCACTCCGGTCGCCTGCGCAGGTCTTTCAGTAGTTTTCCAGCGTTTGCATGGAGTGGTTGTGCATTCCTTAATTGCATATGGCTCAGTCGAGAGTAGAACTAGAGGAGTTTTTTTATAATTATTATTTTTTAAATAATAATATTTTTATATTTAGTATATAGCATTGTATTTAATTCTTTTTTTTTATTATAGTTATACAATGATGTATACTTCATATATAATATATTATTATTTAATAAATAAATATTTTAAATAATAATAGGTAAATAACACTCTTCTATACATCCAATCCAAACTCCCTTAACACCCTACTAGGGACATATGGAGGCAACAAGAGCTCTCCATTGCGCTCGATCTTGTTTATGACCTCCTCCCACACCATGTCCAGATTCCTCAGCTCTGCTTCGAAGAAGCGGAACACAGTATGAGAGGTTTTTCCTCTTCTTCGGGACCCTGATGGCAGGAAGAACAGCGCTCTCCTCGGCCAACTGTCATTCGGCATCCTTAATACATGTTCCAGCCAAGTCCATCTCTTCCACATAATGGTAAAAGTGATCGACGTATAGCGTCGTTCGTGATGCGGTGGTATCATATTAAACCCAAAATTCTCCGGAGGAATGTTGGTTCTTCTATACATAGATGTCAGTATAGCCGGCGGAACTCAATGCTTGAAGCATTCTCTACCAGTCAACCGGTCCCGTCCAATCTGAGACAGGATTCCAACCCCGAGTAGAAATTTCAAGTGAAAAACACATTGAAAATTTCTAACCCGGCCGGGAATCGAACCCGGGACCTCTTGATCTGAAGTTGGAGCCTTTGCCACTAGGCTACCGAGTTCGGAGTTTTGAATTTTTTTAAATATTTAGATTTATTTATTTATTTTATACTTTATGCATATTAAAAATAGTGTACAAAAAATAGTGTATAGACAAGTGGCAATGGCGGGATTATAGCCGTAGCAATCTCTAACATCCAACCACAATTTTTTTTTCACATTTATAAAAGAAAATAAAAAATAAAAAAATTTCAAGTAAAAAAACAGAAAAATTCTGTCCCGACCGGGATTCGAACCCGGCACCTCGTGATCTGAAGTTCACGCCTTTAACCACTACGGTACCGTACCGAGGTCGATCAAAAATATAGTCAGTAATCAAAAAAATTAATATCTTTCTAAGTAACTTCGCAGGCCGCCTGCACAGGTATACCGGAGCGTGTGTGGCGGCACTCCGGTCGCCTGCGCAGGTCTACCTTACGGTAGACCGGAGCGTGTGTGGGCGTTGTGAGGTATACCTGCGCAGGCCGCCTGCACAGGTATACCGGAGCGTGTGTGGCAGGCACTAGATTTCACAACATTATTGGCCATGCAACATGGCGGATACGACGAGCTCCTATTTGCACCAAGGAACATGGTCGCCGGAAACTGCCGAACCAACCCGAAGTGTAACTAATGCGGTGTTCAGACGGGGCGAATATCGCCAGGACACCAAAATATCGCCAGCTAATTGAACCGTGTGAACAGATTGTCGATAAATCTGAAGCGATAAAAATGGTTGAAAGCGATATCGTCTCAAGTTGAACGCCTTTCAACTTTTGTATCTGGTGGAACGATGCACGCATGCGCAGATATGCGCGGCGTCCGTATGTTCTGTTTCTTGACAGTTGACAGCACTGCTCTAAATTTATTTCTCCTTAGAATTCATTTCCGCACCCAATATCTGCGTTTTTTTTTATTTTTCCTCAATTAGGAGTCTTTTTATATCGTCTAAAACAATATTTTCCACTAACTTTAATTATTCCGCGACTTCTACCTCGACGCCCGCCATTTTTAAAACAATCAGCGCACCTGACAGATTGAATGTATGTCGGTGGACTCGTGTGAACACATCAGACGATCTATGGGCGACCGAGCGATATTTTTTTTATGCAATCGAAATCGTCTGGCCTTACATCGCCCCGTCTGAACACCGCATAAGACGACTGTATGATTGTATTAGTGACAATGATAATTTTTGATAATATTTGTATTATCTTATATATAAAAATGGAGAGCTATTTCGCATTGTCATCGGATGGCGCCTAAACGTCTGGACCGATTTCGCTAATTCTTTTTTTGTCGTGTAGGCTTTTATCAGGAGAGTGTCCATTTAGAACAAAAAAATTAAGAAAAATGCATGGGAAATTAGAAAATTTAAGAAAACTATAAAAATGGAAATTTATTTCCCGATATCATCGCATCACACCTAAACGGTTGCACCGATTTCGCTAATTCTTTTTTTGTCGTGTAGGCTTTTATCGGGAGAATGTTGATTTAGAAGAAAAATATTAAGAAAAATGCATGGAAAATTAGAAAATTTAAGAACACTATAAAAATGGAGAGGTATTTCCCGATGTCATCGCATCGCGCCTAAACGGCTGGACCGATTTTGCTAATTATTTTTTTGGCATGTAGGCTCTTATCGGGAGAAGGTTGGTTTAGAAGAAAAAAATTAAGAAAAATTCATGGAATATCAGGAAATTTAAGAAAACTATAACAATGGTGAGCTATTTCCCGATGTCATCGCATCACGCCTAAACGGCTGGACCGATTTCGCTAATTCTTTTTTATCGTGTAGGCTTTTATCAAGACAATGTCCTTTTAGAAGAAAAAAATAAGAAAAATGCATGGGGAATTAGAAAATTAAAGAAAACACAGTCGGTAATCTTTTTAGTACTTTTTACAATATAATTTTCTTCTACTTTTGAATTTTTATTAATTGACATTTGAAAGAACTGTCAGTGGATTGATTGTTGTTGCAATTGATAGAATGCGAATGTAAAATATATCGTATGAAATAGATTGATTGGATGGATAAGTCATATAATATTCATTGCAGTTATTTTTTTTAAGGAGTTTTGGTAAGTTTTAATACGAGGAATTCATTATTGTAATGAAGTGTAAGGAGTTTTGAAAACTTTCTTTATTTACAGAGATTTTTAAAACCGCCAGCAAACAGAATCGTATATATAACATTGCTATTAAGGAGTTATACTTAATTGAAGTTCATTTTATAAGGAGTTTTAATAAGTTTTAACACAAGGAATACATGATTATATTGAAGAACAAGTAGAATATTTTTTTGTTTGTTTGAAAATCAATTCTTTGTTTATGGGCTGATTTTTACAGAGCATGAGTACATACCTACATAATAACGTAAATATAATCTGCATCGTTAATATGTAAAAAAAGCTGGATATTATTTGCTAATGACCTAGCATTTGTTTCTTTATTGAAAATAAAAATTGCTACACTTCCACCATGTTGTAATAGAAGATCACAGATACTGCATTAAATGTGATTTTTATTTATTTCCATTGTTTTGAAAGATAAGATTTAAGAACGCAATGTTGTGTGAATGTGAATTTGAGAACTTGAGAAATGGAAGTATGTCTATTTGGGTAATTTATTTAGAAGAGATGCAAGGTGTGAAAAAGAGATTGAAAGAAGGAAATTGGCTGGGAGAAGGGTTGGCGGTGCACTTAGACCTCTAAGAAGATATCTTTAAAATCGACAGTTGATGTACAATGCAATCCTGATACTATCCATGATTTATGGGAGTAATGGGAGTGAAACTTGGACATGGACGAAAAATTTGGAAGTTGGAATAAATGCTGTGGAAATGAGATCACTGCGTAGGATATGCGGAAAAAGACTTATTGATAAGGTGAGGAATGATAATATTAGAAAGGAATGTTGTGTGGATGTTAGTGTAGTGACTAGAATGAAAGTGAATAAATAAAGAAGGTTTAGGCATGTAAAGAAAATAAACGAAGAGAGAATGACTAAAAGGATATATATTTCTGAAAGAATAGGTGCACGCAGACGAGGCCGACCTCGAATGACATCGTCCGACCATATCAGTGCCGTCTTACAGGAGGGCCAAGTCAGGAGCAAAAGGAATAGAAGAGCATTTATGCGGAATGTTATGCGTTTGGTGGAAGCGAATGAGTTTGGATTGGAGAGAATGGAAGTCCATACTCTCTGCCTACCCTCTTCGGGAATCAGCGTGATCGGTAAAATAAGTATTGACACCTCAATGCGTATTTTGAATCGGTACGGAGAAGTTCCTTATTGTACTTTGATTAATCAATCAATATTATTTTAACTGAGCAAAATAATTATTTAAATATTGAATATAATGACATACCTAAATTCTTTTTTTACATATTAACATCAAATCAATCAAAATTAAAACTCTCTGAACTCCACTCAGGAGCAGAGGCCATAAGAGCTCTCCATTGCACTCGATCTTGCGCAATGATGACCTCTTCCCACATCATATTAACATAGGTTATAAGTTTTTAATGTAAACATAAACTCAGACCCAATGAATGCAGCGTGGTATGCAGGTTTTGCTAATGCCAGTAAATAGTCATTCATGTTAAATAACTAAAAAACGAATTTGAGCTCAGTTGCATAAAACCTAGAGTACCCATATTATTTATTTCGATACGAAGTTCGACGGGTCAGCTAGTTTTAAATAAGTTCGGAGCAACAGCTGAAGAGGTGTTCAAACCCCTCCCCCCTTTAATTATAACCTAACCTAACCTAACTCAATCATATAAATAGTAGAAGCTTGCGAACGCTAAACGTAAAATAAAATTGAACACTAATATAATCATACAGTCGTTCTTCGTTACACTTCGGGACCATGTTCCTTGGTGCAAATAGCAGCTCGTCGTATCCGCCATGTTGCATAGTGTAGCGGTCCCCCCTTTTTCGAAGGCGTGGGAACCTCCTAAGCTAAACTAACTAAACTGACCTAGACTAGCCTGAACAAAACTAACTACGAAATATATGAACGAACCTAACCTTAACGTGTACCGAATAACAAGCTAATAGATCGTAACGTAGAGATTTGGCCATGATCGTGATCGTCTAGTTAACTATAAAGGACCCCGTACGTTGTGTACCTATAAACCTATTTACTTATTAATAATGAATAGAGTTTAAGTGAATTTAAAATAATGTTACTGGCATCAAAAAAAATCACTCACCTTCGTATCCGTCTGCAAAATGACATAGAACACAAAATATACAAAATCATAAATTTATATCCACAAAGGACGGTACATAATTGTAGTCTGAAAAAGAAACATTGGCTTCCATTCGGAAAATGTCTGTATCGTGAACAAAAATAATGATCACACGGTGTATTTAAGGTTATTATACTTAATCTGGGTTTATTAACTTGGCAAAATTTCGTTAGTGGATTTTAGTACCCCCCCCCCCCCCCCATCCATGCAATAGGAAACAGGCCCAGCGTCACCATCGCCTGTTTCGATCCCAGTCAACTGGGTCTCTATGATTAGACTACCCCTTTATCACGGAAGGCGGAAATATAATAAAATAAGAAATACATACATAGCATGCACCAGGTACATAAATTACAAGTTATTTATAATATAGAATGACTGATCTTAGAGTCCTTCCGAGGCAACACGCGTGTCTGTTAAGCTCTCATTTACTCTACAGTCATTTAGTCGATTATTAGGAATGTTCCACACCAAACACATCTAGGAAAGGACTGGAATTGTTAAAATATAGATAGTAATAAATAGAGTTTAAAAATCCAGGCAAATTACATAAATTATCATAAAATAGAGTGTTAATCATTTCCCATCTACAGCATGAGAAGAAAGGGATGAACTATTGTCAGTATATAATAATGATAAATAAATAAGTACATAAGATCACGCAACTCGTTAGTAATTTTCAGCTATAAATGCCAAATAAGAAATACATACATAGCATGCACCAGATACATAAATTACAAGTTAGTTATAATATAGAATGACTGATCGTAGAGTCCTTCCGAGGCAACACGCGTGTCTGTTAAGCTCTCATTTACTCTACAGTCATTTAGTCGATGATTAGGAATGTTCCACACCAAACACATCTAGGAAAGGGCTGGAATTGTTAAAATATAGATAATAATAAATAGAATTGAAAAATCCATGCAAATTACTTAAAATATCATAAAATAGGGTGTTAATCATTTCCCATCTGCAGCATGAGAAGAAAGGAATGGACTATTGTCAGTATATTATATAATAATGATAAATAAATAAGTACATAAGCTCACGCAACCCGTTAATAATTTTCAGCTATAAATGCCAAGTATAACAACCGATTGTTAAGGTCATGAATCCTTTGTCTAGTAAATAATGTGTAAAAGAAGGACACGGCTCATTCACGACACAGAACAAAACAGAATGAAAACATACAATAAAGAAATAGTTTATCAATCAATCCTATCCTACCATGATATTGTAGCAGTGAATCTTAACGACATGTTTATTTATGTATTTTACATCATATATGCGTAGCGCCATCTTCAGAAAAGGAAAAGAGCCATCTAGCGGAATACGCCGGAGACAACTACTACTTATCAACAAGGAAGATTCACCACCATTTAGCAAGAAAACCAAGCTTAGATTATTTCGCACCAGAGGGAACATACTTCATTTTTTGTACAAATATATTTGCAAGAATAAAAGCCGGTATATATAGATATTTTCTCTGCCAAAAATTTACTCTTTCCTTCAGAACCGACAGTGCACAATATTGTAATTAGTTTTTAAGTTAATATATTTCCTGTGATAATTTTGTTTGAGTTCATTAATATAGTGCTTGTATTTTTGTAAGTTAAAATTTAGTTTCATTTCGGTAGTGAGTTGAATTCCTTTTAACTGTTCAGATTTACTCATAAAGAGAAAGTGAAAGCTGGTGAGTACTAAAGATATTCTCAACCCCTACCAAACTCATAAGAGAGTCTTCTTGTTTTCACTTTTCCCTGCTATCATTCTACTTTGAGAAAAGATACTCATATCCCATCTTCATCTCAAAGACATGGACCAGATCATACCAATCTGACCCCATAATATCATAAACCCTTCCATTATAAAGTTTTACTCCCCCAGAAATCAAGATAGAACCATTACGGGCTTACGACCGTCTTGTACTGTGGTTTCGAAGGCTGGCTTATGCGCGCTTTACGTTAACTACGTTCGCCATTACACTTTGTAGTGAATGGTTCTTCTTGATAAAACACAAAGCCCTCCCCAAACTAAGCAAACAAATTAAAATAAAGTAAGACTTATCAATGATCCAGATCTGCTATTTCTTTCTTGAATACACTGACTCTATATTTTAAAGGATCTAATTCAAATTGGTTCCCAGATAACACATAATTAAGATAAAATATTTAAGCAAAGAAGACGCAACACTGAATTTAAATTTATGTTTGAATCTAAAAGGAATTTACTCTAAATAAATTTCACCACCCAGGAGCACACAAAGTTAATATATAAAATGTTCAAAATAGGTAATAAATGAATAAAAAATCACTAACTGAAAACAGGGCTATCTAAAGGATTTCGCACGAGAACGCGCCCCTACACTCCCCGTCGACGATACAACCCGAACTGTCTCGAGATGAACTCAGGCGCATAATTTATCCAACACAAAATCCTTCGTATCCTAATTTCAGTCAGTGTTTCATTGCTCTATTCAAAAGTGTCATCTAACTTAAGAGAAGTGAGAAGTGATTGAATCATTTCTCCGTATAGAATTTGGAAGACTACGATCCCTAATTAAGTAAAAGATGCAACTACTAATATAAGAATAACATAAAAAAGTATTTAAGTTTATAAAATAAACAGCAATTTTTGAATAAAATGAAGGGCCACGACAATAGCCAATTATGTTGTGAAATCTAGATTATTCTCTTATTACAGTATATTTATATTATCTTTGGTCTTTTTAACAAAGAAGGCCTTAGTGCTACGTCACATTGTAAGACCCAGCATTCACTTGCCTATATCTGTATGTACTTACCTGTACGCTATGATATCTGTCTACACGCCGGCGGCCTGGTGACGCTAGAGGAAAAATGGCCGCCAGCGCTAAGGCCTTCTTATATAGGTGGTGTTGCGTATAGTCTTTAATACGGGTGTAAAGCACAGTATAAAAATCTATGGTGTAAAGCTAATGTATAGAGACATCTACAGCCGCGCTCCACGAAGCTATCTGACTCCATATAGTAGTAGATAATAATCTCGTCTTATATGGACCACGGACTGCGCGGACGACTTTTGCCCAAAGATTTATGCCATTTTTAGGACCTAGAATTTACAACAAAATTATGCCGGATATATCTGAGTCTCTGAACGCCGGAGGAACGAATTTGTAGAGGCTGCATGGTTAACCAATGGCTAATGCGGGTTGGAATTGACGAATAAGAGGGTGTGCTAATAATACGAATCTTAAGATAGGGACTTCTGGGTTGGACGACGTGTTGTGGAGTGGTTATTATTTTTATTTTGCAGTTACGAATGGTTGAATTGGTGATGGATGATGATTGTGAAATGTGCTGAAAAGACTTTATGAATATATGTGTATATTTTGTATTGGCGAAGATTGTCCAATTTTCTAATGTAAGTTGAAAACTTTATATATGATTGATAGATGCACGGTTTCTGTTTACATACATTAAGTAGTATTTCCTCAGCACAGATTCTCGTCTAGTGAGGTAATAAACCCTATACACAATGGAGCGAGAATCTTGGCCAACCATCATTGGCTCCAGCCATCCAGCTTAGCTCAGTTGGGGTGGGTTACCTAGGGCTGTCTTTTTAGGTTTTTTGTAGGTAAAAAAAAAATAACAAATTCTAAATCAACACAAAACTTATTTAATAGATTAAAAACAAAACAAGAACAAAAAAATGATAAAACTATACTATATCGACGGTCAAAAGGTAATAGGGGATAAGCGACAAAAACCTAATTGTTCAGGAGAGCAGTTTAAAGTTTGAAATTTCATAAAAATGCACATAACTTTTTTATTTATTGACATATTTTGAAAATTGAAACAGTTATCGAATGAAAAAAAATAAATGTAATTATTTTTAATTTCATTATTTTGATTCGAAGTTGCTTTTTGTGGTTTTATGTCGCTTAGATCAATTGATCTTATTTTTCTTTAGAGGTAATTCGGCATAAGTTACCTCTTCACAGAAAATAACTAAGGGTAAAGAAGACTTAGCTACATTCGACATCCTCGTACCAAAAGGTAATAGGTCATAAGCGACATGACTGTAGAATAGCTTAAACGGGTAAAGAAGGATAAGTGACGATTAACATCATTGTGCCAATTGGTAATGGAGCATAAGAAACAGTGCTTATAAAAAACATCGAGAGGATGTTAGAGATTAGCGACACTGTAAGTGGATTGACCAAAGGGTAAAGAGGAACATCCGCACATCAAGATTTTTATACCAAATGGAAAATGGAAACATCCAACGCTCTGCATTATCTGGAAAATTGGTAATGTGGATTGAACGCCACATCTTTAAAATTATAAATTCACAACCACCATGTTTTTTCTTTAAAATAAGACTTACCGCCTGCCTGAATTTAAAGAGTCATACAAAATCGTAAACGGATTATTTTATAAGAAGTGTAACACTTTTTCCTCGAGGACCAGAGACTCCTCATAATCTCCAGTACTCGAGAAAAGTCATGCACACAAATAAGCTGCCTGAATTAGGACTGTAGTCCTCCTTCAAACCGCTCGTTGTGGTCTGCCATCAGGAGAGAGGCTTAAGAGAGTGTGGTCTCATCCACAATAAATCTTCTAAAAGATTCTAGAATATTTACTTAATCACATTACCTTCATTATGTGATGCCCGGCTACTAAAATAAAATTCTCAACTATCAAGCATGTTTGATTTTAACTCTTTTCTCAAGATAGGGTTACGATGCAAGCCTACCAAATACCATTTCCTTTAGAGGGCAATTAGACAACACAACATTATGTTCAAATGAAAGAAGTAAATTAATAACAAATTGAACATCGTTTAATTTCAAGACCAAATCATATAAATTTCCATAAATAAAACAAATATGATCAAATTTCATAAAAAATTCTCTACAGATTCTACAAATATTAACATTTTCTTAAAACTAATCGAAAAACATTCCAGTCGATAATTAACTCAAAGGACTTTCTTCAGTAGAAAGTAAATGTAAATTCCACCAAATATTAACTTATAGACTGGTAGAAATTTCTCAAATATCAAAATAAACTACTTCGACTACATTTGAATATTACTTCAATTTCTTTCCTCGCCTTTATGTACATACGGTATTTCAACCGTTGCGAGTCAAACGTACAACCGTAGGTACAAGAGAATATATATAAAAAAAAGTAAATTTAACAAGCGTATTCACAGCTTCATCAAACAAAATACTATAACGATTCGTGTGGTCACCAAAAGCAAATACTACATAAATTAAGAAAACTTCGACTTAACTAAATTAATCCTGATTTGCCGCTACGCTCACCAGATTCACATCCATGGTAGACGTTCAATACTTGAAATTACGATTCCCGCATCGCAAGAAGGAACCACCACTTTCCAAGTTTATTGACCCTCAAATCCGTGGACAGCTCGAGTTATACCTGGATCATCCCCAGATTCCCTCCTGTACAATTTGCCTTAATGACTATACAAGACGGCATGATATACTTTACGACCCCAACCCATCGATTTAAATTTTCAAACGCAGGGACATCTAACTCAAGTTAGCAATTATATATCCATACTCAAGCCTAGGTATTTATATCCTAAGCCAGCGATATTCAAACCTAGATATTTCTATCCCAAGCCAGCGATATTCAAACCCAGGTATTTCTATCCCAAGCCAGCGATATTCAAACCCAGGTATTTCTATCCCAAGCCAGCGACCCGTATTCTGAAATAAGAATACAAATCGTGTCATGCTAGTTACCAAAAAATCTTTAACGAAAATTAGTAATGTTGCGTATCAACACTATGAAAAAATAATTTAATCACAATTACTTATAAATTTCTCAACTACATACCTGCCAATTAATACGGGCTCGCGACACATTTGAAAACCCTTAACAATTTATCTCACAATAACTAGTTTCACTTAAACTAAATGGTGATTTAAAATTAACACAATAAAAGAATTACATTCTCGTCAGGGCGTCTGATCTTTTTCTCTCGCCGTTGCTAAGTTCACCTCTAATATATAGTGTCCAGATACGACATGTTTAATACTTAGTATTGCCGCTCGGAGCGCTACCCATCCTGACGACGCATAGATGTGTTCCTTAATTAGCATACACTGCTACTCGATATTAAACGTGAAAAATAACTGTTACAAATACACCCCTCCTCACATAAAAAAAAAATTTTTTTTTTTTTAAATGTGTTCCTAACACATCACCCGCATTACCCCATTCTACCCTATTCTCGGATAACCTATCTCCAAACATTTTCCTAAATCTCACACCGCGCCAAGTGACCACACAACACTTCATCATAAAACTTAAACTAGGTACCGAATTTGAAAGTTAATTAAAAAATTACAGGAAAATCACTTATAAACCTAAGTTTCCAAAAATTGGAGAATTCAGAGAGTTCATTGCCAACCAGCTCAGATTACTTAAAACTAATATTTACAAATTTATTTGGGCGCCAAACGATTTGCTTCAGATTCAATGTCTACTAGGTAAATCATATCTTCGGAGGTAACAAGCAAAATCGTTAAAATCATTACCCACCTCATCTAGTGGTTCCGACAAATTTTATAAAAACAAAAATATAATAAAGTAAAAAAATACTAAAATTTTTCATAATGAAGGGTTTAACCTAAAATGAACTCTCCAAACTTCCATATTACATTTTACAAATTCATATTATCAATTACAAGATAAATTTTACCAAAAAAATTATTAATACAAACTCTTTCTCACTTTCTTTTTTAAACAATATGAATCAAATTCAAATTCAATTTATCCAACCTTCAATTCTTTTAATCTTCAATAGTCTTCAAAAATCAAACTATATTTTATGACTTCAATTTAATGGAGTCTACTTTACTTGTACATTGTACATAACATCAGACAATATCAATAACATTTGTCTCAACTGACTCAAAAAAACAAAAAAAAAAAAACTTGTAAATTTAACATATAAAAATCATTATATGATATGTACTACACTTAATCAAATCAAATAAAAGAACAATTAACAAACAAATGAGCATCTTGGAATTCGAACTCGCCCAGACGCACTGTACGCTGACACAATTGACCTTAAAGTCAAAACCATCCTATTCTCTTACAGAGATTTCACCTCAAACTTTGAAAAGTCGAGTAGTCTGTCCTCATCCATTTACCGTTAAACAATTTCAATAACACCTTTACTCTCCCACTCAAACCTTCTGTTACATACTCGGATAAACAAAGTATTTCACGAAACGGCTAACATTTTTCTCACAAAAAAAAAACTTAATTTTTATGAGTTCATCCATACTACAACAGAACATTATTATCTTCTCTATCTAGAATATCTTCGCTGTCCTATGACAACTGCTTTACTACAACAACCCTACAGACAGACGAACCAAATCTGATGCGTCAATGCGAACCAAAATTTTCTTAACATGTCACTACTTACCTTCATCACATTTCCTCATTCATTCATCACTAATTATTATCCATGGATTTACAAAACTTCAAACATTCCGTTCTCAAACTCTCTGTGTTCTCACATACATAATTGATTTCACATAACCCTCAAAACGGCCCCGCCGATAAAGGTTGCTGTATTGCATCTTAAACTTGAGAAGAGTACATAACAAAAAAATAACTCCTTTCTAAAACCTCAAACGAAACAAAACACTAATTCCCTTCGGCGCAGTCAAAATATAATTAAATGGAATAATTATCTTTAGAATGGTTTGTTACTCCGCTAACATTCAAACACGCTCACGGCGCTTACAGTAAATTTCGCCGTACACCACGGCGCTATACCGTTTCTGCAATCAAGTATAAATATTTATTATGGGATTTCTATTTTTCCCAACTTTTACGGACTGAAATAAAAATCTTTCAAAACGAAGATTATTTTTTCCTTCCACTGGTGGTGTTATACCGAACCGATAAATTAAACCTAATTTTCATACAATATTCGCAACAGTAATTAAAATTGTGTAACGCACACACAGTAAATACTACATATACTTTTTTTTTTAATCTATACTTAACCTGAATAAAATGAAAATCTTTTACTAAAACCTAACCCATTTACATGTTTACATCGATTTTTAGGATATCTTTGGCGTGATATCTATTCCTCGCTCCATTTCTTTACATCTACCTCCTTGGCTTTCGCTCTCATAAATTTTGACCTATCCATAACCTCAAAAGGTTGTTCTGACCTATTAAGAGACTTCTCCTTCTGTCCTGGTTTCCTTCTAGTGTAACTCTTAACTGAAATTACATCTACCTTATCGTCTACCTCCTTCTGATAACTAGTACCCTCATCTGACACAGCAGACCTACTATCCTGCTCTACCAAAGGTATTTTTAATTTATTGTCTAGTTCGGAATCCATTCTAACTTTGCTTTTCTCTGCTAAAAAAAATTAGAAACTATATCAATACCTAATAGCAATAGTATAAATTACTCACTACCGAATCTTAAACACTAGATTCGTATACAGCACTAAAATTTGCTCTGCGTCTTTGATCTAAAACTTACTTCAAACTTTATACTAACTCATATACCTCTTCCTACTTGAAAAACAAACTTAAAGTTATTTCACACCTAATCCTATCGTGAACTACTATTCACATAAATGTTCTTTACACTTTACGCAATAATCCTTTTCCATACACATGCATACCGTTCCACAGTATCAAAATATTGTGAGGACAGAATACCTAACACAAAATAATTTCAAACAAGAAAAATCAAAACAAAAAATTTATAATAATAATTACCCGATTTTACCCATAACTTCTTCCAAAGAAAAAAGTTAGCAAAATAATCGTTCATAAAATCAAATCTTCCTTCCGTATACTTTATGTTCTCGGTTAAATATTGAATTGTCAGCGCAAAGATAGTCCAGACGACTTCGCTCTCCGTGACTGCTTTCATATGGGAGCTTCACTCTCCATAAATATACATCAATTGTAAATCTAGAAGAAAAAAATACAAGTTATTTTCATGCAAACACAAATCTTTTCCCTGAATTTACCTAATCTGATCAGTGTCTCAAACAATATTTAAAAAAAAACAAAATCAAAACGAAAACTTGATAAATAATAATGAACAAGAGAAATAAATTTTAAATTTTGTTGCAGTTCAAAAATTTAATATTACCCCGAATTTAATTTAGACACTTTGTTACTACGAAAAAAAAATTTTGCTACCCTACAAAAATATTTTTTTTTTTTTTACAATATGTCACATGGTTATTAAATTTCAGCAGAAAAATTTCCTACCTACCATGATTAAATTAAAAAATTTTTACAAAATTAAAAAAAAACAACCCAATTTAAATCCAATTTTACCCTTACTTAACTAAACTTAACTAATTTGGAAAGAAACTGATCAGACACCCGAGACGAGAATCCAAAATCCAGCAAAGTAAAAATAACATAAAACAAATTTCAAGAATATTTGACCTCAAGGAAATGGCTTGGTTTATTGAATTCGAAGTTTCAACTCGAAATTCTGTCTTTCCTGATGCCCCACGTTGGGCGCCATCTTTATGTAACACTTTTTCCTCGAGGACCAGAGACTCCTCATAATCTCCAGTACTCGAGAAAAGTCATGCACACAAATAAGCTGCCTGAATTAGGACTGTAGTCCTCCTTCAAACCGCTCGTTGTGGTCTGCCATCAGGAGAGAGGCTTAAGAGAGTGTGGTCTCATCCACAATAAATCTTCTAAAAGATTCTAGAATATTTACTTAATCACATTACCTTCATTATGTGATGCCCGGCTACTAAAATAAAATTCTCAACTATCAAGCATGTTTGATTTTAACTCTTTTCTCAAGATAGGGTTACGATGCAAGCCTACCAAATACCATTTCCTTTAGAGGGCAATTAGACAACACAACATTATGTTCAAATGAAAGAAGTAAATTAATAACAAATTGAACATCGTTTAATTTCAAGACCAAATCATATAAATTTCCATAAATAAAACAAATATGATCAAATTTCATAAAAAATTCTCTACAGATTCTACAAATATTAACATTTTCTTAAAACTAATCGAAAAACATTCCAGTCGATAATTAACTCAAAGGACTTTCTTCAGTAGAAAGTAAATGTAAATTCCACCAAATATTAACTTATAGACTGGTAGAAATTTCTCAAATATCAAAATAAACTACTTCGACTACATTTGAATATTACTTCAATTTCTTTCCTCGCCTTTATGTACATACGGTATTTCAACCGTTGCGAGTCAAACGTACAACCGTAGGTACAAGAGAATATATATAAAAAAAAGTAAATTTAACAAGCGTATTCACAGCTTCATCAAACAAAATACTATAACGATTCGTGTGGTCACCAAAAGCAAATACTACATAAATTAAGAAAACTTCGACTTAACTAAATTAATCCTGATTTGCCGCTACGCTCACCAGATTCACATCCATGGTAGACGTTCAATACTTGAAATTACGATTCCCGCATCGCAAGAAGGAACCACCACTTTCCAAGTTTATTGACCCTCAAATCCGTGGACAGCTCGAGTTATACCTGGATCATCCCCAGATTCCCTCCTGTACAATTTGCCTTAATGACTATACAAGACGGCATGATATACTTTACGACCCCAACCCATCGATTTAAATTTTCAAACGCAGGGACATCTAACTCAAGTTAGCAATTATATATCCATACTCAAGCCTAGGTATTTATATCCTAAGCCAGCGATATTCAAACCTAGATATTTCTATCCCAAGCCAGCGATATTCAAACCCAGGTATTTCTATCCCAAGCCAGCGATATTCAAACCCAGGTATTTCTATCCCAAGCCAGCGACCCGTATTCTGAAATAAGAATACAAATCGTGTCATGCTAGTTACCAAAAAATCTTTAACGAAAATTAGTAATGTTGCGTATCAACACTATGAAAAAATAATTTAATCACAATTACTTATAAATTTCTCAACTACATACCTGCCAATTAATACGGGCTCGCGACACATTTGAAAACCCTTAACAATTTATCTCACAATAACTAGTTTCACTTAAACTAAATGGTGATTTAAAATTAACACAATAAAAGAATTACATTCTCGTCAGGGCGTCTGATCTTTTTCTCTCGCCGTTGCTAAGTTCACCTCTAATATATAGTGTCCAGATACGACATGTTTAATACTTAGTATTGCCGCTCGGAGCGCTACCCATCCTGACGACGCATAGATGTGTTCCTTAATTAGCATACACTGCTACTCGATATTAAACGTGAAAAATAACTGTTACAAATACACCCCTCCTCACATAAAAAAAAAATTTTTTTTTTTTTAAATGTGTTCCTAACACATCACCCGCATTACCCCATTCTACCCTATTCTCGGATAACCTATCTCCAAACATTTTCCTAAATCTCACACCGCGCCAAGTGACCACACAACACTTCATCATAAAACTTAAACTAGGTACCGAATTTGAAAGTTAATTAAAAAATTACAGGAAAATCACTTATAAACCTAAGTTTCCAAAAATTGGAGAATTCAGAGAGTTCATTGCCAACCAGCTCAGATTACTTAAAACTAATATTTACAAATTTATTTGGGCGCCAAACGATTTGCTTCAGATTCAATGTCTACTAGGTAAATCATATCTTCGGAGGTAACAAGCAAAATCGTTAAAATCATTACCCACCTCATCTAGTGGTTCCGACAAATTTTATAAAAACAAAAATATAATAAAGTAAAAAAATACTAAAATTTTTCATAATGAAGGGTTTAACCTAAAATGAACTCTCCAAACTTCCATATTACATTTTACAAATTCATATTATCAATTACAAGATAAATTTTACCAAAAAAATTATTAATACAAACTCTTTCTCACTTTCTTTTTTAAACAATATGAATCAAATTCAAATTCAATTTATCCAACCTTCAATTCTTTTAATCTTCAATAGTCTTCAAAAATCAAACTATATTTTATGACTTCAATTTAATGGAGTCTACTTTACTTGTACATTGTACATAACATCAGACAATATCAATAACATTTGTCTCAACTGACTCAAAAAAACAAAAAAAAAAAAACTTGTAAATTTAACATATAAAAATCATTATATGATATGTACTACACTTAATCAAATCAAATAAAAGAACAATTAACAAACAAATGAGCATCTTGGAATTCGAACTCGCCCAGACGCACTGTACGCTGACACAATTGACCTTAAAGTCAAAACCATCCTATTCTCTTACAGAGATTTCACCTCAAACTTTGAAAAGTCGAGTAGTCTGTCCTCATCCATTTACCGTTAAACAATTTCAATAACACCTTTACTCTCCCACTCAAACCTTCTGTTACATACTCGGATAAACAAAGTATTTCACGAAACGGCTAACATTTTTCTCACAAAAAAAAAACTTAATTTTTATAAGTTCATCCATACTACAACAGAACATTATTATCTTCTCTATCTAGAATATCTTCGCTGTCCTATGACAACTGCTTTACTACAACAACCCTACAGACAGACGAACCAAATCTGATGCGTCAATGCGAACCAAAATTTTCTTAACATGTCACTACTTACCTTCATCACATTTCCTCATTCATTCATCACTAATTATTATCCATGGATTTACAAAACTTCAAACATTCCGTTCTCAAACTCTCTGTGTTCTCACATACATAATTGATTTCACATAACCCTCAAAACGGCCCCGCCGATAAAGGTTGCTGTATTGCATCTTAAACTTGAGAAGAGTACATAACAAAAAAATAACTCCTTTCTAAAACCTCAAACGAAACAAAACACTAATTCCCTTCGGCGCAGTCAAAATATAATTAAATGGAATAATTATCTTTAGAATGGTTTGTTACTCCGCTAACATTCAAACACGCTCACGGCGCTTACAGTAAATTTCGCCGTACACCACGGCGCTATACCGTTTCTGCAATCAAGTATAAATATTTATTATGGGATTTCTATTTTTCCCAACTTTTACGGACTGAAATAAAAATCTTTCAAAACGAAGATTATTTTTTCCTTCCACTGGTGGTGTTATACCGAACCGATAAATTAAACCTAATTTTCATACAATATTCGCAACAGTAATTAAAATTGTGTAACGCACACACAGTAAATACTACATATACTTTTTTTTTTAATCTATACTTAACCTGAATAAAATGAAAATCTTTTACTAAAACCTAACCCATTTACATGTTTACATCGATTTTTAGGATATCTTTGGCGTGATATCTATTCCTCGCTCCATTTCTTTACATCTACCTCCTTGGCTTTCGCTCTCATAAATTTTGACCTATCCATAACCTCAAAAGGTTGTTCTGACCTATTAAGAGACTTCTCCTTCTGTCCTGGTTTCCTTCTAGTGTAACTCTTAACTGAAATTACATCTACCTTATCGTCTACCTCCTTCTGATAACTAGTACCCTCATCTGACACAGCAGACCTACTATCCTGCTCTACCAAAGGTATTTTTAATTTATTGTCTAGTTCGGAATCCATTCTAACTTTGCTTTTCTCTGCTAAAAAAAATTAGAAACTATATCAATACCTAATAGCAATAGTATAAATTACTCACTACCGAATCTTAAACACTAGATTCGTATACAGCACTAAAATTTGCTCTGCGTCTTTGATCTAAAACTTACTTCAAACTTTATACTAACTCATATACCTCTTCCTACTTGAAAAACAAACTTAAAGTTATTTCACACCTAATCCTATCGTGAACTACTATTCACATAAATGTTCTTTACACTTTACGCAATAATCCTTTTCCATACACATGCATACCGTTCCACAGTATCAAAATATTGTGAGGACAGAATACCTAACACAAAATAATTTCAAACAAGAAAAATCAAAACAAAAAATTTATAATAATAATTACCCGATTTTACCCATAACTTCTTCCAAAGAAAAAAGTTAGCAAAATAATCGTTCATAAAATCAAATCTTCCTTCCGTATACTTTATGTTCTCGGTTAAATATTGAATTGTCAGCGCAAAGATAGTCCAGACGACTTCGCTCTCCGTGACTGCTTTCATATGGGAGCTTCACTCTCCATAAATATACATCAATTGTAAATCTAGAAGAAAAAAATACAAGTTATTTTCATGCAAACACAAATCTTTTCCCTGAATTTACCTAATCTGATCAGTGTCTCAAACAATATTTAAAAAAAAACAAAATCAAAACGAAAACTTGATAAATAATAATGAACAAGAGAAATAAATTTTAAATTTTGTTGCAGTTCAAAAATTTAATATTACCCCGAATTTAATTTAGACACTTTGTTACTACGAAAAAAAAATTTTGCTACCCTACAAAAATATTTTTTTTTTTTTTACAATATGTCACATGGTTATTAAATTTCAGCAGAAAAATTTCCTACCTACCATGATTAAATTAAAAAATTTTTACAAAATTAAAAAAAAACAACCCAATTTAAATCCAATTTTACCCTTACTTAACTAAACTTAACTAATTTGGAAAGAAACTGATCAGACACCCGAGACGAGAATCCAAAATCCAGCAAAGTAAAAATAACATAAAACAAATTTCAAGAATATTTGACCTCAAGGAAATGGCTTGGTTTATTGAATTCGAAGTTTCAACTCGAAATTCTGTCTTTCCTGATGCCCCACGTTGGGCGCCATCTTTATGTAACACTTTTTCCTCGAGGACCAGAGACTCCTCATAATCTCCAGTACTCGAGAAAAGTCATGCACACAAATAAGCTGCCTGAATTAGGACTGTAGTCCTCCTTCAAACCGCTCGTTGTGGTCTGCCATCAGGAGAGAGGCTTAAGAGAGTGTGGTCTCATCCACAATAAATCTTCTAAAAGATTCTAGAATATTTACTTAATCACATTACCTTCATTATGTGATGCCCGGCTACTAAAATAAAATTCTCAACTATCAAGCATGTTTGATTTTAACTCTTTTCTCAAGATAGGGTTACGATGCAAGCCTACCAAATACCATTTCCTTTAGAGGGCAATTAGACAACACAACATTATGTTCAAATGAAAGAAGTAAATTAATAACAAATTGAACATCGTTTAATTTCAAGACCAAATCATATAAATTTCCATAAATAAAACAAATATGATCAAATTTCATAAAAAATTCTCTACAGATTCTACAAATATTAACATTTTCTTAAAACTAATCGAAAAACATTCCAGTCGATAATTAACTCAAAGGACTTTCTTCAGTAGAAAGTAAATGTAAATTCCACCAAATATTAACTTATAGACTGGTAGAAATTTCTCAAATATCAAAATAAACTACTTCGACTACATTTGAATATTACTTCAATTTCTTTCCTCGCCTTTATGTACATACGGTATTTCAACCGTTGCGAGTCAAACGTACAACCGTAGGTACAAGAGAATATATATAAAAAAAAGTAAATTTAACAAGCGTATTCACAGCTTCATCAAACAAAATACTATAACGATTCGTGTGGTCACCAAAAGCAAATACTACATAAATTAAGAAAACTTCGACTTAACTAAATTAATCCTGATTTGCCGCTACGCTCACCAGATTCACATCCATGGTAGACGTTCAATACTTGAAATTACGATTCCCGCATCGCAAGAAGGAACCACCACTTTCCAAGTTTATTGACCCTCAAATCCGTGGACAGCTCGAGTTATACCTGGATCATCCCCAGATTCCCTCCTGTACAATTTGCCTTAATGACTATACAAGACGGCATGATATACTTTACGACCCCAACCCATCGATTTAAATTTTCAAACGCAGGGACATCTAACTCAAGTTAGCAATTATATATCCATACTCAAGCCTAGGTATTTATATCCTAAGCCAGCGATATTCAAACCTAGATATTTCTATCCCAAGCCAGCGATATTCAAACCCAGGTATTTCTATCCCAAGCCAGCGATATTCAAACCCAGGTATTTCTATCCCAAGCCAGCGACCCGTATTCTGAAATAAGAATACAAATCGTGTCATGCTAGTTACCAAAAAATCTTTAACGAAAATTAGTAATGTTGCGTATCAACACTATGAAAAAATAATTTAATCACAATTACTTATAAATTTCTCAACTACATACCTGCCAATTAATACGGGCTCGCGACACATTTGAAAACCCTTAACAATTTATCTCACAATAACTAGTTTCACTTAAACTAAATGGTGATTTAAAATTAACACAATAAAAGAATTACATTCTCGTCAGGGCGTCTGATCTTTTTCTCTCGCCGTTGCTAAGTTCACCTCTAATATATAGTGTCCAGATACGACATGTTTAATACTTAGTATTGCCGCTCGGAGCGCTACCCATCCTGACGACGCATAGATGTGTTCCTTAATTAGCATACACTGCTACTCGATATTAAACGTGAAAAATAACTGTTACAGAAGGTAATCTGATTTTTTTTTTGTTTCATTTTAATTTTCAAATCTTTGCAAACACACAGTTTTTTAATACATAATAACCAATAGCCATAAAACCAGCAAATTATGCCAACATTATTTTTTTTACTTGAAATACACTACCTACACAAAGAAAAAGAAAAACACTTAAAAGCTAGACGGGCATGTCGCCGAAAACCCACCAGCGCATACATCGACTCTTGCCATGACGGGTTCCAGACACCCGGCATCAGTATCCTCATCATAATGTATACAACATGGACACTAGTATGGGGATTGGGGAAGATAAGGAAAGAGGAAAAGGGAAGATGAAAATAGATCGGAGGGCCCCCGCCTATGCCCGATGAGACCCAGAACCTATCAGGGATCCAATTATGGACCTCTTAAACATAGAAAGGGATATACAAAAAATGCGTTAGAATTATCCGATGAAAGAGTAATGAAAAAAATTTGCAGGTAATAAGTGCTGCACCTCGATTGTTTAAAAGTGTCGTCCTGGTCAATCTGATTGGGAAGTTGAAAAAAAAAACTTGTTAGATGTTACTGTCGATTATATTATGGGTTATTATTTTATATAAGAAAGAAGGCAACGTGCGCCTGTTCTCTAAGGTCATTATTTTATGGTGACGTGCAGAGAAACGAGAGCTCTTGAATGATAAGAAGCATCTAAAATCTTAAACATAATAAATATTTATTCTGTACTTTCTCCAACCTGTCAATATACGTGATGTATTGGGGACTCCAGACCACAGTAGCAAAGTCGAGATAACTTCGCACATACGTAAAGTATTTTTAGTTTTTCTATTGCCCTAAATGTCTCAGATACTCTCATAACAAATCCCAGTTGTTAAAATGCCTTGTTCGTGATCATATCAATGAGAGTTCTTAGTGTCATTTTGCTGTCCATCAGTGCCCCGAGATCCCTGATAACGAGACATCTCCTCAAGGAAATTTCATTACTTTTGTAGTCCTATGGAGGGGCTCCTTTCGTCTTGTGAAGGATATCGCGTTGCATTCATTAACTTTGAGGAACAGTTGGTTTTCTAGCACAGTTTTGAAAGAGATCGACCTGAAAAGATTTCGCGTCCTTGAAATTACTTGTCCTTTGGTAGACCTTTGTGTTAAGAAAATCAGAAGACCTCTAGCACTGCTGGATAATAATTACCTATCATTAATGTACAAGATGAAGAGAATTGGGCCCAGGTGAGAACCCTGCGGTACACCGGACACGTAACGTCTAAGCGTCTGAATAATCTAATCCAATCTATATTAAAAACTCCTTTTACGCCCCACTTAAAGGCACATGGAGGCAACAAGAGTTCTCCAATGCGCTCGATCTTGCGCAATGATTATGACCTCAGCTATATCCATAGACCTATATCCAAATCCCTCAGCTCTGCTTCAAAGTAGCGGATCACGATATGAATGGCTCTTTCTCATCTCATTGGCTTACTGTTATTCGGCATCCTAAACACATGTCACAGCCAAGTCCATCTCCTCTTCATAATGGTAGTAGTGATGAGCTCACGCTGGGTTCGCCGGCTGCTGATGCGGTGGTACCACCTTACACCCACAGTTCTTCTGATAATTTAATCAAATAATTATTTGTGTAATTAAATAAAACTTTTATCTCTATATTTCATTAAATATCTACTTGTTGTATACATGGGATTTTTCGACAATCTCATGATTAGGAGTTTCGGAGACTTAATCATTACCACCTAATGGTGAACGTTGTTAACGTCAAGTGATCACATTAAGTCAGCCTTCAAAATAACAGTAGAACACGGTCGTAAGTCCGTAATGTTTTGTTCCATATAAAAATCTAAAATCAGTAACGAATTGTTATTTATTAGTTGTAACTTGTAACATATTCATATATTATTATAATTATTTGTATAGCTCTGATAAGTCCATACATAATAATATGTACATAGATACGTAAATAAAGGTTTTTTCACGCTTTTCTTTGTTAGGTAGGTATGCGGTATCTTTATTATCTACGTTAGCTAGACTCCAGTGTTAAAAATGTACTTTTCAGACAAAAACTAAATATTTAGAGTAGGATGTAGGCAGTAGGTAATGGAGGTTACATGACCTGCCCTTGTGGTTTAGTCGGTAGGTACCATAGGCCTATTATGTCTAAATTGATAATGATATGAGTGCGGAAATTGGGAGAATAATTTTTTCAGCTAACCGTAGCTATTTCGGTCTCACTGGACAGTAGTTAAAGTCACGCCTTATATCCAGGAAGACTAAAGACACTCTAAATACGACACTAATTAGACCAGTCCTTACATATGGCTCAGAGATCTGGACATTGTCTAAGCATGACGAAAACAGGCTGAACGCGTTTGAAAAGAAATTCCTACGCAGCATACACTGCCCTATAAATTATGGTCAAACTTGGTGCAAAGGTACAACACGGAGCTCTACAAGGATATCTGCGTAGTCAGGTTCATTAAGATTAACAAACTGCGCTGTCTGGGTCATTTGCACCGTATGGAGGATCTGGAGCTCCCAAAAGGGTATTTTTAAATAATCCAATCGGTAGAAGAAGCGTCGAAAGACTAAAACTAAGATGGCTGGATGACGTTGTCGCGGACTGTCGGGTTCTGGGGCAGCAAAACTAGAGGGTGGCAGCCAGTGACAGATCGGGATGGAGAAGCTTTTTGGATGCAGCTTAGACCCACCACGGATTGTAACGCTGAAGATGATGATGATTATGTCTTAATTACTGGATTACCTACTAACCTACATAAGAGTTTTTATGCTCTGTCTAAGGTTAGATGTTGATGTAATTTATTGGATACAAAAATACGTTTTATCACTTTATATTAGAAAAAAATATATATGTAGTTGTTAAAAAAACTAAAGCAGGAACTTATTGAAATAACACAATGCACTTTTGTATAAAGCAGGTTTCATTATTTTAAATATTGTAAATGATAAGTACCTTCTTACAAAAATAGTGATTTTTTCAAATTTAGTAAAATATGCGCTATGTGGTTCTAAAGTAACTAAGCAATTAGAATCTTTGGATAAAAAAAACAACAGTCTTCAAGGCAACTACTTCTGTAATTAAAGACTTTCAAAATATTTTTACTCGCACCTAAGCACTATGCTGTTTCATGCGCGGTGACCATTCATTCATTCACCATGTACCTACTTATTTAGCTTCTATGGCGATTTTTTTTAAGTAAGTAAATAAAAAAATTATAATAAAATTAACGAATTGAACGTGCATTCTTGGTGGAATTATTTAAATAAAATAATTTAAATGAAACAATTGATTTGTTATTCCACTATATTTATTTACCTGACTAGTTTCGCAGGAACAGGTCCTGCATGGTCACAGGTGACTTAGAAACTTAGTTTCTAAGTCACCTGTGACCATGCAGGACCTGTTCCTGCGAAACTAGTCAGGTAAATAAATATAGTGGAATAACAAATCAATTGTTTCATTTAAATTATTTTAAAAAAATTATAATCAGTCACAAAGTGTGGTAGGAAGGTTATTAGAACTTTTACTTCGGGGTAAAGGAACTAGGTCTTATATTATTACTAAGCAGTCTTTAAAACGATTTAACTTATCATAGAAGCTAAGCAATTGAAACATATCGAGGATATAATGGCCTGTACAAGTGTACACATCTGAATACGCGCTGTAACGTAAGCAATGCAAAGTTGCATACAACGCATCAAAATTCCATAGTACGCGGTGAGTAGTGTGGTTCTATGAAATAAGCGCCTCGATAAATATCTAATTGAGTACAAAAATGTGATAAAAATTGCTGTAAGCACCAATTAATAAATTATCAATATAAAGTAATACGGCGTAAGCGACAGGTTTGTATTAAAATTGTAAATGGTAGTACGATTTAAGTGACATATCAATATCAATTTTGATTTTAGTAATTGGGTATAAGCGACAGCTCTATTGTTAACTTGTAAACGAAAGTAAGATATAACCGACAGTTTAACATCAAATAAGAATAAGTAGTTGGGTATAAGGGACAACTATAGATTATATTTGTTGGTGGTAGTAAGGTATAACCGACGCATCATGTTTTTGCCGACAAAGGTAAAGACGCATAAGTTCCAGCTTTCAAAACAGGTGGAAATGGTAAAGAGTCATAAGTGCCCGGAGTATCTATGCCAAGGAGAAGTAAACAGACATTACCGACTATAAACCAAAAATAATGCCATTTTTACACAGGTACAAGCGCCCTAAGGGTAAAAAAGACCTAAAAATCGGTCGGTTACACCAAAATGACACTTATATTTTGCTGGGGCATAAGCGACAAAAAAGTCATCGTAGAGCCGTGGGAGTGAGCGCATTCGAAAGAGCGGAAAATTTTAAGTAAGATGGCATTCATAACTCATTTTTGACCAAAGTGTCGCTTATCCCCTATTACCTTTTAACCGTCGATATCAATTCTTTCTGTCGTGTTGCCCAATTCTTCGTTATAGTTTTTTTTTTTATATCTTGCCCACCATTTCTATCCGATATGACCAATCTTCATTATACAAATTTCCACCAAAATATTAAGAAAACTCTCCTAATGTATGTTTAGTCCAACAAAACAAATTATCCAAACAGAGCACTTTATGCCATGAATTACATTTTCCACTTTGTTTTTCAAAAAAATAAAATAATAACCAATAATCAATTTCAAACACCAACCGTGTTCACTTCTCTGTCTTTTTTTCCGTTTGATGAAAAGAAAATAAAATAAAACAAAAACCTGTTCCAAACATAATTCA
Organism: Mystacides longicornis; assembly: GCA_963576905.1. NCBI lineage: Eukaryota > Metazoa > Arthropoda > Insecta > Trichoptera > Leptoceridae > Mystacides > Mystacides longicornis. The sequence goes on from OY756437.1 coordinate 25,094,447, forward strand.
AATTCAAAATTTTAAGTGTCCAACTATATTGTTAATCAAATAACCAAAAATAATAAACGCGTGGGTACCTACTTTAAAGTATTTATTTTTAAATTTAGAAAAAAAATTCTATGTGTTTTTTGTACCGCTCCAACAAATTATATATATATATATATATATATATATATATACACATTGTAAAATGCTAATGTTTTTTTGTATTCTTTGGGAAATAAATAAATTTAAAAAAAATAAAAAATATATAAAAATGGAGAGCTTTTTCCCGATGTCATCGCATCACGCCTTAACGGCAGGACCGATTTCGTTAATTCTTTTTTTGTCGTATCAACAGCTAAAGAGGTAATCAGGAGAAGGTTGTTTTCATAGATTTTTTTTTGGAAAATTGCGTGGAAAATTAAACAAAACTCTAAGTAGGTAACCTGTTTACTACTTTAAAATATAATTTTTATTCCAAATGTGAATTTCTCAAATTGGTGTTAGATAGGAACTTAATTTTTTAGTTCATTTATTTTTCATAATATGTACATAATTCAATGAATGTTTTTTCAACAACGTTGTGATACTTCTCCATATTAAAGGTATTTTAATGAAAGATCTTTGCAAATATCACTTAATTTTTTATTTTTTATTGCCAAAAAATTAAGTGATATTTGCAAAGATCTTTCATTAAAATACCTTTAATATGTACATAATTATTACAATATTTCTTCTTTTATTTTTTTTTTTTTTTAAATTTATTATTTCGGGTTGAGTTTGTTTCTTATAAACTATTTTCTTAAAAATAAAAACGTTACATGAATACCCTCCTTTAAAAAGAATAATACTTGTGTAAAGGGAGGGGAGCATCAAAAAAACAGTCTAAAACACAAAATAGTTTCAAACTCTATAAAATATTTCAAACCTCAAAATAATAATACTCAACTGCATTTATTTATGAATGTTGGTATCTATACAATATCACCAGCTTTGTAAGCGGTGTTTGTCCACTGAATAACAATAATACCTAATACCACAATATCCACAGTACAAATCTAACCAATGCAATTGAACATGTTGGTGTGGTTCGTTGTTGTTTTTTCCCGTTCTTTTTTAAAATAACATTTTAATTTTTGATTTAAACTTGTTTAAGCATTTAATATCTCTAATGTCGGTAGGGAGCTCATTAAAAATCACTCGTCCCCTGTATGAGTAGTGGTGTTGTGCTGTTGTAGTTTTAACCTTAGGTTTTTTAAGTTTGTTGGCTGACCTAGGTCTACCTGATACATTATTTGCTGCCTATTCGTCCGGTTTTTGGACAATATCTCTGTGAATATGTACTAACGCTCCTCTATCAAACAACTCCTCGATCTGAGGGACCGGGAATATTACGAAGAGATCGCGTGTGGGATAAATTCTGTTTTTTTTTTTTCAATATAATTTTTATTATCAGTTTTTGCAAAACTCTAATAGGAGCCAGATTTGTGCTATAAGCAGCCCCCCACCCAATTATGCCATACTGTAAGATGGACTGGCACAAAGCATAATAGACTGATTTTAAACTATCTATCTTCAAAAGGTTTCTTAACTTCAAAAATATATCGCGGGCATCAAGCCAGAAGGGCGAACATGCAAAAATGCGATTTTTCGTTTTTAATGCCATTCGATGCCTGAACATTATCTCCACCTCTCCTAAAAAAATAAGAGCATTCCATTTCATATGTTTTAAGATTTTGAAAAAAATAAATTAGGGCATATGCTATGGTATTGTCGATCATGTTGAGCCAGAAGGGCGTATGAACATATACGCCGTAGGCTTGCAAGAATATGTTTGTGTAATATTGTCGAGCCAGAAGGGCGTATGAACATACGCCATAGACTTGACAGAATATGTTTGTGTAATATTCTCGTGATATTCTCGTAATTTTGACGCGTGCATGTAATATTTTTCCTAAACACCGGGCGAACACCATCTCAGTACCTATACGTATCAAGCTGCTAACGAACGGACGTTTGTATTTTTGTTGGTTACACTGGTTACATCCTAGCTAAATAACTAACTCTCAAAAATATGGAGGAAACAAGAGCTCTCCATTGCGATCAATCTTGCGTAATGTTTATGACCTCCTCCTAAACCATGTCCAAAGCCTTCAGCTCTGCTTCGAAGGAGCGGAACACAGTGTGAGAGGGTCTTCCTTGTCTTCGGGACCCTGATGGGAGGAAGAACAGATCATCCTGACACATGACCCAGCCAGTTGGCGGGGTCATGTAATCAGGATGAGAGTGACTTCCCTCTCCTCTCCACATTGGTAGAGATGATGGGCCCACGATGAGTATAGCGTATAGCGTCGTTCGTGATGCGATGGCACATATTACTTTAAATTAATTCGGGGGCCCAGCTGAAAAGGCATGTGCTACAAACCCCCCGTATAATTATAACCTAACCTAATCTAACTCATTCATGTAAATAGTAGAAAGCTTGCTAACGCTAACGTAAAATAAAAATTTTCGAAGACTTGTAATTCGCACAATTTTTTTTTAGACCTTTTGGTAATTAATCCGTTAGGATGCTTTGTGCCAAAAACACTATTAATTTAATTTTAAATACAGCCTTTACAGACCTTAAAATTCAAAATAATAATCCTTACAAAATTACAAAATTCTTATAAACCAATTATTATTATAGTCTTATTAATTGACGATGATTTTAAAGATACTCAACGTCCTCGAAAGAGAAATACTCCTGGCAATCGGCTTCCCTTATCGGACATGCAAAAAGAGCGTGTTCCACGGAGTCCACGGACTCTTCATCCATACCACACTCGCAATATGGAGAGTCCGCCAATCCAATTCGAAAGAGGTGTTTATTCAATCTGTGGTGTCCAAAATACTGAGAATATGTCATCTAATTTCCTATCCTCTATCACGATACTAGAATTACTCCACGCTGTTCTCGTTTGTGATGTTAAGATTTTTGTTCAACAAAACCTCCCCGGTTCATTTCTCCCGATGCATAGAGTTTGGTATCTCTCCCTGTTTTAGGAATCTGGAATCTCTCCCGATACTAGGATACTTGAATCTCTCCCGATACTAGCACCGCATTTCTAAAATATAAATCTATATAATAATTGAGAAATGTTTGTTTATTTGCTTTTTATCGTATGTCGGAGCATCACGCCTAAACGGCTGAACCGATTTCACTAATTCTTTTTTTTTCGTGTTGGCTTTTATCAGTAGAAGGTTCTTATGAAAGAAAAAAATAAGAAAGTTGCGTAGTAAATTGGGAAATTAAATAAAACTCGCATTAGCCCCTCCTTCTCTATCTTCTACATAATAATTCAGAAATGTTTTTTTATTTGTTTTTTACCGTATGTCATAGCATCACGCTCAAAATACAAATGCTACGTCAGATATGAATCTGCACAGAGCCGTGCAAAATGCCGGAGAAGGTTCTTAAATACAATTTGCTGCATTAACTTTAATATATTTAGAGCTATTTAAAAAACTATTTTTTAGGTTCTTCATTCAAAATTTTAATAAACATTAAAAGTGTCAATCTTCTCTCTTTTTATGAATTGTGAAAGTTTCATTCTTCTTTTTCTGTGCTTATGTCAGTTATAGAGGTCTGCAAAGCAATGGGAAGCTAGACTAGAACCTGTTTAATTACCTACCGATCAAGCCTGACAATCGGAATCAAAAACGTAAAGCAAGACGGGTATAAGCTTGTTTTAGAAATAATTTCAAATTCAATCAAATAAATTAATCAACTTTCATAGTTAATAGTTCTCAAGTGAAAGAAATTTCACTCGTACAATATGTTACACATTTGAATTCGCCGATCGAAAATTTAAGAATTTACATACCTTTTATTTGAATAGCGGTTCGGTTGATTATAGATGAGATTTACTTGATAACTAATGACACTTTAATACAATTATGCACTCAATCCATGATGGATTGCTGTTTTTTATTTCACTATTAAATATTTGACCGCCGCAAATATGCTACCGACCTACCATCTTGCCGAACAGATTCACCGGGCCGCTTGTTGCGTTGGACATGCGTGTAACTACACCTCTCTTTCTAGCGTAACGCGCTTTCTCTTTCTAACAGTACTACGTATGTCAAGGTAACTCTGTGTACCGCGCAAATCAAAAAAATCTCGTTACAGTTTCTTTAAACCACCAGATTGAGCGAACATTTTATTGCAAATATTGCACTTGTTCGGCTTTTCTCCGCTATGCACTCTCATGTGTATCTTTAAATAACTAGATTGAGCGAACATTTTATTGCAAATCTTGCACTTGTACGGCTTTTCTCCACTATGCACTCTCATGTGTATCTTTAAATAACTAGATTGAGCAAACATTTTATTGCAAATATTGCACTTTTACGGCTTTTCTCCACTATGCACTTTCATTTGTTTCACTTGTACGGCTTTTCTCCGCTATGCACTCTCATGTGTGTCTTTAAATAACCAGATTGAGCGAACATTTTATTGCAAATCTTGCACTTGTACGGCTTTTCTCCGCTATGCACTCTCATGTGTGTCTTTAAATAACCAGATTGAGTGAACATTTTATTGCAAATCTTGCACTTGTACGGCTTTTCTCCGCTATGCACTCTCATGTGTGTCTTTAAATGACCAGATTGAGCGAACATTTTATTGCAAATCTTGCACTTGTATGGCTTTTCTCCGCTATGCACTCTCATGTGTCTCTTTAACCTTTCCTTCCCTGTGTTGTGTAGGCACTACGCATTGCTCCTTTTAACCTTCAATATCTTTATAAATATAATTTATACGGGGCTGAGGCTTTGGGTATTCCTCCGTCATACATTTACCTATCGAATCAGAAAATAATACTGAGAATAATCATTACTTATGGGGTGCATCCATAGGATTTTGTAAGCATCGGTAGCGAATTTACTAATACCATCAAAGGTGTACTCCACTACAGTCAATGTTGGGTAGGTACCTACCTACATCCACGGGAACTATGTTAGTAGCTACATGCGCGAACATTTAGAAATCACGTGATCAATAGCATGACGTCTCACTCGCGCGCACTCACTTCTCCTAGAGTGACGATGAAAACACATTTCTACCTTCAGTGGTGCAAAACTGATTATTTACGATCTATAATAAAATTATTATTTTAGTATTTTTATCTCTTTTTATAATATAAATATATTATTTGTATGTAATTGTGTATTTATTTATAGAAGTGCTTTATTCATATGTAATTACGTTGTGAATCTTTTACACCTACCGTATTTCACAATACTATTACTGTGTTATAAAAAAAAATCAACTTAGAAATATATATTTTTATATAACTAATTGTTACTAAGATTTTGTAGAAAGCTCTGTGTATGTCTTTGGGGAAATTGGTTGACAGATGAAGAGAAAGCGAGTAATAATAATACTGCAGACTATTTCCATTACATTCATACGGTCAAAAATTAATACACAAGATTTTATCGACAAAATGTGTGGGGTACAAGCCGCCAATAAAACAAGAAAACAAATTTGCAGCATTACATTTTTAACCTTTTATCCCTACTCCTAAAATATGTAATCATTGAAGTTGGTTTATTTTTAACAATTTTGTTTTACTTTTTGGTAATTGTTACACTGTAAATAACAAATAATAAATAAATAAATTTTTCAATTCAATGAAAAAATAAAGGTAAAAAAAACAATAATAAATAAATAAATTTAGGTAAAAAAATAATATAATAGTTTTAAACCACTGTCATTCTCTGTGTTCGCCAACTGCACTCACACAAACACAACCCAGTCGCTCCTGGACTTCCGTATGTGTGTGCTGTGTAACTTGTATAGACAAGCCGCCAAATGTATGGGAGAATACCTATGTTTGTTTTTTTCAGATTTTTAATATTTAAAGCAATTATGGAGAAAATATTTTTATTTTGAGGCTTCATTAAAAGATGTAAGAATATAATTATCATGGTTTGAAAATGATTGCCTTGTTTTTTGGGACTAAAATAGCTAATTTAAAAATGTGTAGTGACTACACAGCACCGTAACGCGCGGAAGTTTTTTAGCACAGTAAGGGAAAGGTTAAATGCTCAGATCGAGCGAACATTTTATTGCAAATATTGCACTTGTACGGCTTTTCTCCACTATGCACCTTCATGTGTTTGTTTAAATTACCAGATTGAGTGAACATTTTATTGCAAATACTACATTCGTATGGCTTTTCTCCGCTATGCAGTCTCATGTGTGTCTTTAAAGAACTATATTGAGCGAACATTTTATTGCAAATCTTGCACTTGTACGGTTTTTCTCCGCTATGCAGTCTCATGTGGTTCTTTAAACCATCAGATTGAGCGAACATTTTATTGCAAATATTGCACTTGTTTGGCTTTTCTCCGCTATGCAGTCTCATGTGTGTCTTTAAAGCACAAGATTGAGCGAACATTTTATTGCAAATATTGCACTTGTACGGCTTTTCTCCGCTATGCACTCTCATGTGTGTCTTTAAATAACCAGATTGAGCGAACATTTTATTGCAAATATTGCACTTGTACGGCTTTTCTCCGCTATGCTGTCGCATGTGCGTCGTTAAAGCACAAGAATAAGCGAACTTTCTATTGCAAATGTTGCACATGTACGGCTTTTTTCCGCTATGCACTCTCATGTGTCGGTTTAAATTACCAGATTCAGTGAACATTTTATTGCAAATATTGCACTTGTACGGCTTTTCTCCGCTATGCAGTCGCATGTGCGTCGTTAAAGCACAAGAATGAGTGAACTTTCTATTGCAAATGTTGCACATGTACGGCTTTTTTCCGCTATGCACTCTCATGTGTTGGTTTAAATTACCAGATTCAGTGAACATTTTATTGCAAATAATGCACTTGTACGGCTTTTCTCCACTATGTAGTCGCATGTGTCTCTTTAAATGCCCAGGTCGAAGGAACATTTTATTGCAAATATTGCACTTGTACGGCTTTTCTCCGCTATGCACTCTCATGTGTTGGTTTAAATTACCAGATTCAGTGAACATTTTATTGCAAATAATGCACTTGTACGGCTTTTCTCCACTATGTAGTCGCATGTGTCTCTTTAAATGCCCAGGTCGAGGGAACATTTTATTGCAAATATTGCACTTGTTCGGCTTTTCTCCGCTATGCAGTCGCATATTATGTGTCTTTAAATGACAAGATCGAGCGAAATTTTTATTGCAAATATTGCACTTGTACGGCTTTTCCCCAATACTATTTTGTAAACCTGTTTCTGAAGAACCTGATTCCGTGAACTCCTTATTAACAACATGATAGTACAGTTCATTAGCAATGTCGATGTTTACATTCTTTAAAAATGCTTCTATTTCATTTTCGTATAATTCATAAATTATAATATCACTTTCGGCACATGTGTCGTCCATCATTGCCATTTGCGATTGTATTTTTCAATTTTCACGGTGTGGACGTGGTGTGGACTGTGGAAACTTCATACGTTTCTTTCTTAATGCGATAAAAATGGTTGAAAGCGATATCGCTTCAAGTTGAACGCCTTTCAACTTTTGTATCTGGTGGAACGATTCACGCATGCGCAGATATGCGCGGTGTCCGTATGTTCTGTTTCTTGACAGTTGACAGCACTGCTCTAAATTTATTTCTCCTTAGAATCCAATTCCGCACCCAATATCTGCGTTTTTTTATTTTTCCTCAATTAGGAGTCTTTTTATATCGTCTAAACCAATATTTTCAACTAACTCCAATTACTCCGCGACTTCTACCTCGACGTCTGCCATTTTTAAAACTATCAGCGCACTTGACAGATTGAATGTATGTCGGTGGACTCGTGTGAACACATCAGACGATCAATGGGCGACCGAACGATATTTTTTTTTATGCAAGCGATATCGCCTTATATCGCCCCGTCTGAACACCACAACCAAAGTTAGAGTTCACAAGAACTTCACTAGAGGCGCTAGTAGTTCGTCTGCTATATATATACCTATGCATGCATTCGTTTCGTTTCGTCGGCCATTACTGTCAACGTGCGGCGTGTTTGTGTTTGACCATTAGTTTTGTTATATTGTTTGATGTTATATTTACAATTTTATAGTGCTCACTTAATATATTAACTTATTAATCGGTGTGTTATTTTTGTGATCATTATTAATATAGATACTCGATAAAACCAAACTCATAACTTCTCTGATGTTGTTTGTATACAAGTGTATTATTTCGTCTTTTTACATATTTTGTTGTCACCTTAAACAAGTGTCATCTTTCGTTTAATTCCACTTGATAAATATAACTTTTTCTAAGATGCAACCTCACAGTGTTGATAATGTATTTGCTGACATCTGATTTTATCATAACCTATAAAATCCATACAATGTACATAACATAAATGTGTCAAAAGTTCATTTGTTTTCATTGGTTTGAAACACAGTAGCAGCTCCATTAATTTGAATGTTTTATTTCAGCTACCATGCCACGTTCATGTAATGTCTTTGGCTGCAGTTCCAACTACAGATCACAAAAGCAGGATAAAACTGTCACAACATTTGCCTTGCCAAAAGATAAACTGTAAATGTTGATGAATAGAATGTAGCAGATTATATTTGTAATAATGATGATTTTATTATTTATTTAATACTGCAAATTTTTGGTTTCATTTTCGATTTTTAACCAGAATTTTCAAAAGGTTACGTAATTCGGTGGGTGGATAACAAATTTTGGTGGGTGGGGGGTACAGTTGGTGCTGTAGTTGCATAAGAACGACGCTAGAGGCGCAGTAGTAGTATACAGTTGGCGGCCATGTTTTACAATTACGCAAAAAGTGGTGGGGAGACGCTTATCTTATTACGGACAACCTAGATTTCACAACATTATTGGCCATGCAACATGGCGGATACGACGAGCTCCTATTTGCACCAAGGAACATGGTCGCCGGAAACTGCCGAACCAACCCGAAGTGTAACTAAGACGACTGTATGATTGTATTAGTGACAATGATAATTTTTGATACTATTTGTATTATTTTAAATAAGTTCGGAGCAACAGCTGAAGAGGTGTTCAAACCCCTCCCCCCTTTAATTATAACCTAACCTAACTCAATCATATAGAAGCTTGCGAACGCTAAACGTAAAATAAAATTGAACACTAATATAATCATACAGTCGTTCTTCGTTACACTTCGGGACCATGTTCCTTGGTGCAAATAGGAGCTCGTCGTATCCGCCATGTTGCATAGTTGCAACCTCCTAAGCTAAACTAACTAAACTGAACTAGACTGACCTAGACTAGCCTGAACTAAAGCTAAGCTGAACAAAACTAACTACGAAATATATGAACGAACCTAACCTTAACGTGTACCGAATAACAAGCTAATAGATCGTAACGTAGAGATTTGGCCATGATCGTGATCGTCTAGTTAACTATAAAGGACCCCGTACGTTTTGTACCTATAAACCTATTTACTTATTAATAATGAATAGAGTTTAAGTGAATTTAAAATAATGTTACTGGCATCAAAAAAAATCACTCACCTTCGTATCCGTCTGCAAAATGACATAGAACACAAAATATACAAAATCATAAATTTATATCCACAAAGGACGGTACATAATCGTAGCCTGAAAAAGAAACATTGGCTTCCATTCGGAAAATGTCTGTATCGTGAACAAAAATAATGATCACACGGTGTATTTAAGGTTATTATACTTAATCTGGGTTTATTAACTTGGCAAAATTTCGTTAGTGGATTTTAGTACCCCCCCCCCCCCCTCCATGCAATAGGAAACAGGCCCAGCGTCACCATCGCCTGTTTCGATCCCAGTCAACCATTTCGCACACTGGGTCTCAATGATTAGACTACCCCTTTATCACGGAACGCGGAAATATAATAAAATAAGAAATACATACATAGCATGCACCAGGTACATAAATTACAAGTTATTTATAACTAGCTTTACCCGTCCCTTTACTACAAATTGGGATGATAAATCGTCAAAAAATAATATAATATCTATAATTTCTAGTCTACTTTTTCTGCTGTAAATGTTTTCGAGCATTTAAAAATAACTGAACCATTATGTAGAAAAAATAAAAAAGACGCATTTTGTTATTCATCCGATTCTTAAGCATAATGACAGGTCCGAAGTTTATTTGTTCAATTCAATGCTACAGGTAATTCGTTTTTATTGGTTAAAATGGATTTACGTGATGTTGCTCTCTAGTTCATAATGTTATAAGACTTAAATAAAATCTAGTAATTTTGAGTAGATTTATTAACACCATATTGTTCTTACAACTTTACTCTCTGGCAATAAAAAGCAATTCCTATTAAATTACACGTAGGGGAGACCAGCCTAAGTTGGCGATGTTAAGGGATTTGTAAGATATCACCTTTAATGGAATATTTATTTAAATAAAATATTTTGCTATATTATAGATAATACGTTTGCCTACAATAATACAAGCATTAATTTTTACTAAAACATAAGGATTTATAGAAAAATTGTATTTAGAAAACATCCTCAAATTCGTCATCTTACCCGTATGCCGGGTAAGATGACTATATGCATAGGGAAAGTTGACGAATTGCATCATAGTATGGGTTCTGTCTTACAACTCTAGATTAAATTAAAAAGATAAAGGAATAAAACATTTTTATTGTATTTAAAAACGAATTGATACATAATATGTAACTAAATCATTTAAAAAAATCAACATGAAATAAAGAAAAAATTAAAATAGAAATTAACACAATAAAATGAAAAACCAACTTAAAAAAATAAAAATTTAACGTTTATTCACATGAATCACACTTAAATTCCCCTTCTCCTTCGTAGTTACTGCACTTTTCGTGCCACCAGGATTTGCAAATCTTGCACTGTAACCAATCTTCAGCTGGAGGTTCTTCATAAACCTCCATACATAGTGGACATCGAATTACAACGTTTTCCATGACTGTTAATGAGCAATTACGAGATGTATATTGATCAACCTTAACAATAAAAAAGTTCACAATAAAAGATGACAACCAAAAATATAATTTGCATTATGTAGGGTAAGATGACGAATTCGTCAACTTACCTGCGTATCCACCTTATAATGTTAAGAATTGCTTGGACAGACGTCGTAACAAATACTGAGGTATTACGTAGAACAAATGCTTATAGGTAATTGCTTAACACAATCAAGCTCTGTAAACTATCATATTATTTTGGTCATAAACTCACAGGAGAAACATACACCATTCTTCATATCTTTATGAAAGGGAAGATAGAAGGTCGTAAGGAAGCAACTTTCCTGGTTTCAAAACATTCGGGAATGGACCAGAATCAGAACTGTGGGAGAGTTGTTTCGCACTGTCCAGAACGGAGATGATCAACAGGACATGTAAAGAACTAAACTAAAAAAATGAATATAATTATCGTTTATATATGATGTTTGTATTGATATTGTAAAAAAACACAGCTGGTCTAGGACATCCTGATATTACTCATATTGCATTACTTTACATAATAAATAGAACTTTGTATAATGTACATGGAATTTTAGTAAATACCTTACAAAATTGTTTTGGGTCTATAAAGGAATAAATCTCGGAGAGGAAGAGGGGCTTATTAATATGGAGATCTATTCACAATCTACTCACTGTCCACACTATATGGTAGAAATCTTTTCATAACCAGGTTTAAAAATAAAACAATTTATTTTTATTACCAACATAAATACCTTTAATGTAAATAGTGAGTAAACATGTTATTTTATGCAAACGCAAATTTGGTGAAGTTTCAAGACAAATATACACAGCTCAGTAATAAAAATTGTGTCAAACCAAGTTCTGTGTTTGCCTGTTGGTCCGCGGGAGGTATTTTATTTTCCTCCTACCCTGCATATTATCAGCCGAGCATTCCCCTATCCGCCACCTGGGGACGCGTCCAATAGCGGTTATCAGGCTCCGCGAAGGATCATTCATCTCTTTCATAAATCGTCTCTCAGTAATCATCTCTTAAGAATATAACAAAAATTTAGTTGGTTTACTGAATAATTACATTACAATATTACTTTTATAGCTATGTTACAGAGACATTTTAGCAAACAGAAAAAAAATAAAAAATCGCAATACAAATTCTTAAATAAATTTAAGGAAGTTATTTTTTATTTTTATTCAGTTAAACAGTTTATCCAATTTGTAATAAAGAAGATAGGTACATTTATAGAAAGAAAGTTTTTAAACATTTCTAGCAGTTGTAGTATTTTGTAAAAAGTATTAAAAATTCAAATCCATAATTTTATTGAAGAATGAAATCGAGTGCCAATTATATTCCAAGCAAACATGACACAACCCGAAAAAATCTATTACTTCGTTGTAAAAGCCTTAGAAACAGTTGTAGTATTTTTTGTTTAATATTTTCAAAGGGTTAATAAGAGGAAAACTTATGTTGCATGAATTTATAATATGTATTTGGAAGGATTTTAGTTTGAAACAAATTTCATGATTGAATATTTATATATTCAAATAAAACAGAGAAAAACATGGATTTCTTAAGTCCACTCCGATTTAATATAAGTAATATGTGAATTGTTAATCCAACAGAGAAGATGTAGAATCAATTTCAAAAAGTAATTTATATTCAAATAAAACAGAGAAAAACATGGATTTCTTTTAATATAAGTAATATGTGAATTGTTAATCCAACAGAGAAGATGTAGAATCAATTTCAAAAAGTAATTTATATTCAAATAAAACAGAGAAAAACATAGATTTCTTAAGTCCACTCCGATTTAATATAAGTAATATGTGAATTGTTAATCCAACAGAGAAGATGTAGAATCAATTTCAAAAAGTAAATGTTAGGCAAGGTAAAATTAACCATGTTAAAAGTAAGGAAGAGTCAAGCACAATGGGTGATGACACATACACCTAAGTCATATTAATTATAAGAGTCTATATAAGAATGGTCTCATTTAAAATGATCTATCCGACAATGCAAATACAGTCAATAAGTAGGTAAGATTTGTAATTTAGTGATTACTAACATAAAGGAGCTTGCACAAAAAAAAGAAGTTGAACACATCTTTTAATGCAGTAAATTAAAAAATTGAAATGGATGTTCAAATACCATTATGTAAAATGTTGAAATGAAATAGTGGAAATAAATGTTATTAATACAGATTATTTGTGGTAGTTTAATATATTAAAAAATCTGAAAGAATGGGTGCACGGAGACGTGGCCAACATAGAATGACATGAACCGATTATATTGGTGCCGAATCAAAGGAGGGCAAGGTTAAGGGTAAAAGGAATAGAAGCACATGTATGTAAAACATTATGCATTTGAAAGAAACTAAAGAGGTTTGTTTGGATAGGAAAGACGGAAGTCTGTACACCTACGGGAAACAGCATGAAATTATTAAAATAAAATAATGATATATTATATTAAATAGGAATATTATTATTCTACAGAGAGTATATTACATACATATCTTATTTCTAAGAATGACACACGCTACGTAGTGCCTCTTGATAAACAATATTTTTGGTACACATTGAATCATTTTCTAACAGAACGTACAAATTTTGATTGCTACTAACTCTAGAGCAGGCTACATATAATTGGCCGTGAGAAAAACATGGATTTCTTAAGTCCACTCCGACTACAGACAGCGTTTGACCCTGGGATTTGTTTATCGTAATAGCGAAACTCAACCGTATAGGGAATTGTAATCGTTTAAACTCGTAGATACTATCCGACGGAATAAGGGGAATTCTAGGAATAAAAACTTTATCCCCTTCAGAACATCCTGTCATAATGATGCCCTCAATAATATTGGGCTTTAATTGCGAAATTTTTAACCTTGTACCGTTGCACAATCGTGTAGGATCAATGTTTCTGAGGAGTATAACAATAGAACCGATTTTAAGTTTCAAAATATGGGGAGGTAATTCCGGAATATCGAGTGAATTTAAAAATTCTATAGGAAAATCTACCGATTGATTCTCATCAATATTCGTATCTATTGATGTATATACAACTTCGTTTGAACTAAAATGTTTCAATATATATTCATTTATATCTCTAACTGCATCATTTCTTGGGGCAAGAATGGCCCGTTCTCTCCACCAAGAAGTAGGTTTGTTATTCAAGTTAAGGAGGTCAGGATAAACGCGTTTGACTAAGTCATCTATGCTATTAACTACAGTGCAAAGGGATTGTGGAATACTAATATTACTATTGCTTGTTATAGGTAACTCACCATTACCTATATCAAGTAATATTTTTGAGAAAGCTTCCGAACCTTCATCTCCGTATAACTGAGCTCGCAAATTGGTCGATAATTTTAAAACCGATACATGATCCCAAACGTGGGATGATTTTAGGCAGGCATTTATTTCGTCAGCTCTGGAACCTTTGGGTACAACGGGTAAAGTTTGACGGAAATCGCCCGAGAACACGAAAGTTATTGGTCCCATCACTTTTGTAACATCACTATATAAATCTTGCAACGTTCTGCTAACTGCCTCAAGAGCCGTCTTATGAGACATCGTACATTCATCCCAAACTACTAAATTACACTTTAATAAAAGTTTTGCCGTTAAACTATTCCTAGATATATTACATGTGGGAGAATCTGTCGCGGATAAATTAATAGGCAATTTAAAAGTGCTATGAGCGGTGCGACCACCTTGCAATAAAGTAGCAGCAATGCCAGACGACGCTACAGCAATAGCTATTTTACCCTGACTTCGAATCTTAGCTAAAATCAAATTTATTAAAAATGTTTTACCTGTCCCTCCAGGTGCATCTAGAAAAAATAATTTACCTAAATTATTAGCAGAGCTTTCCATTATCGAATCGTACACTATTTTCTGTTCCGCCGTTAATTTACATTCGTTATCATCTACATATGTCATTAAATTCTCAGCATTATCATCTTTTTCGTTGCAGTGCATTTCGAAATCTACCTCGCGCCGCGGATCAGGTAAATGATATGCACTCAACGACCATCCCCCCATATTTTTTACAATATCCTCTAATAAACATAAGGTTTTATTAAATATTTCCGAAGTAAATTGTAAATCATGATTGTCTGCAGACATTCTAGCATCGTGCAGTAAATCTTCAGACAAATGTTCCTTATACTTCACCCACAGCTCCTTAGGATCACTAAAACAACATTCATGCAACATTATGGCAAACAAATATCTCAACGATTTAGAAGACTTAAAAAGTGAGGCTTCTTCTAAGGTATCATGACAAAGTTGGTCATTTTCTAATAAACCTAATGCCATGCACGCTGCTTGGTATGTGGGATGAATTACTCCATTTACAGTACGTAAATAAGCAAAAGATGTTGGTCCCTTTACTTTATGCAACAACATTCTCAAATAATAACATTCACTATTGCTCGGATGAATAGTGTACACTCGCCCCAAAGTGTCACACTTTTTCACTCCAAACTCAGACATAAGTGTACCTTGCTTGCGTCGAACATATCGCTTCTGCTGGTTGAAGGTGTAATAATGAGGAACTTCATGATAGAGTAATGTTTTGGCAAAGCAATCCGTATTGCATAGATCAAAGAAAGCTGTCAAGGTAGTCTTCGGAGGTGAGTCTAGATTTGGTATATTGTCATCCCTGAAATAAACTCGTTCACCATTTTCTAGATGAACTTGTAAATGAAAGACTGGGGGATATCTTTCATGAATTGGAAAATCTAAAAGTCTCCAGACCGCTTCTGAAGAACTAACGTACCTCGCATTTTGATAGACCTGAACTTCATCAGTATCGTTAATTGAAAAAGTAGCTTGGTCAGAGCCTTTATTAATATATTTACACACGTATTTAATAGATTTAACCGAGTGACAGGATTCTACATTAATGTGCGCTTGGAACATTCTAGAGAGAACGGGACAATACGGAACAACCCACCTATTATCTATCTGAATTTCGCCCGACCGACTTGTTATAGAAGCTGTGAAACCGCCGTTTTCCACACTACGTCTTTTGTATAAAGGATAACCGTCCCTATCTAATTGAGTGTCATTTACAAACTTTTTTGGGTAATGTTTCGAACACTTACCATTAACCATACACGGAGATTGAATGTTTAAAGATCCGCACGGGCCATGAATCATACTACTTTTAACAATGTCGTGTAATAACGGGTCGTCTTCACGATTGGGAATTTCGGCAGATATAATTTTATCAATGTCAGTCAAGCGAATTCTATTTTCTAACCAAAGCAACACATGGATATGTGGAAGACCACGCTTCTGCCATTCTACACTGTACATATAACATTTATGAGCACCGAAAATATGAGCCTTAGTTAGCATTTGCATCAATGCTTTTACTTTAAGTCTGAAGACTCTCGCAACTATATCAGGTCTATCGTGAGGATTTTGTGTAGAATCAATGGCCTGAGTTATCTCTTCCCACTTGGGATTCGTAGTAAAAGTAATAAACAAATCCGGTCTGCCGAAATTATGAACATATGTCATGGCGTCTTGAGTTCTTTCGTGCATATACCTTGGTCCACCTGTAAAGGTAGCAGGTAATATGACTAATTTTCCCATATTTTCTACATTGCCATCTGTACGTATCGCGTCCTGCAGATGAACATAATTCTCAACCCGCAATTTAGTTTGATTTAGTTTAATATAAATAAGGCGTTCGGTCTCTACTTTGACATACATGTCAACCAAAAACTGTTGAAATAAGGCACGGCTATTATGTAAATGACTCTCGGAATCCCTAATTTGTATTAAATATGCATAAAATTGCATACAGCTAACTTTTTTATTAGTGAATTCACCGTTATTAGGGTTGATTTGTTTCCAAGCAAAGTGATATCCGTCTTCCCCGCGACAAAATAAAATTGGATATTGCAGACAGTCGTATGCTCTGTGCGTTTCTGCAATTCGTTGTAATGCGTTGTCTTTAGCTCTCAAAATAATGTCTCTTTTATTTTGAGTCTCACCGACTACCAAAGCAGCTATTTCCGAAGTAGATGGAGCGTTATATCTTCCAGGATGGTCGTCAGCTGGCTTTTTATCTGCGTGAATTACAATTTCAAATTCAATATTATCTACATGAGTTTCAAGGGTATTTTTGAATTTATTGACATAAACGTTATGGGTGTGCAATGTTGTCTGAATTTGGGAAACAATATTTTTATTTAAATCTTTGAAATTGTTGCATCTAATGTCTATTTCATTTCTGTCGTTTCCGACAAAATAAATTTGTAGGAATTTAGGGTCAACACCTGAAACAGGTAAAAGAGATCCAATCTTATGGTAAACCTGGCCTTGGATTTTAAAAGAAGGTGAGAAACCAGATTCTCTTACCTCCTTAGCACCGAATGAAGTCATTTGAAAAGCGGCATTATATTTTCTAATATTTTTCAAAAATTGCTTGGACTCTACCGAACCAGAAAAGAAAAGTGAACAAAGGCTTTCAGGTGGTTTTTCTAATAATGGTAATTTAATTTTGCCAGCTGAACAACACATACCTGGAGTTTCGCCAGAAAATTTTAAGGCTTTGCAATATTTACAAACTAATGATAATGTACCCACACTATTTTTATAATTGATATTAATATTATAACTTAATGCACACAATTTGAAATCGTTGAATTCTAGAGATCTATGTTCAGACATCCGCAAACACATATCTGCCACCCGTATATCTCTACATTCCTCACTTTCGTTCAATCTGGACGTAGTAACCCTATTACGCATATCTGCCACCCGTGTATCTCTGCATTCCTCACTTTCATTCAATCTGGACGTAGTGGCCCTATTACGCATATCTGCCACCCGTGTATCTCTGCATTCCTCACTTTCGTTCAATCTGGACGTAGTAACCCTATTACGCATATCTGCCACCCGTGTATCTCTGCATTCCTCACTTTCATTCAATCTGGACGTAGTGGCCCTATTACGCATATCTGCCACCCGTGTATCTCTGCATTCCTCACTTTCGTTCAATCTGGACGTAGTAACCCTATTACGCATATCTGCCACCCGTGTATCTCTGCATTCCTCACTTTCATTCAATCTGGACGTAGTGGCCCTATTACGCATATCTGCCACCCGTGTATCTCTGCATTCCTCACTTTCGTTCAATCTGGACGTAGTAACCCTATTACGCATATCTGCCACCCGTGTATCTCTGCATTCCTCACTTTCATTCAATCTGGACGTAGTGGCCCTATTACGCATATCTGCCACCCGTGTATCTCTACATTCCTCACTTTCGTTCAATCTGGACGTAGTAACCCTATTACGCATATCTGCCACCCGTGTATCTCTGCATTCCTCACTTTCATTCAATCTGGACGTAGTGGCCCTATTACGCATATCTGCCACCCGTGTATCTCTGCATTCCTCACTTTCATTCAATCTGGACGTAGTAACCCTATTACGCATATCTGCCACCCGTGTATCTCTGCATTCCTCACTTTCATTCAATCTGGACGTAGTGGCCCTATCTCGCATTTTTTCTAACCTTGCGTTCCTGCTTTTTGGACTTTCATTTGATAAAGCAGCATTCATTACCTCTCGTGCCTCTTCCAATCTTTTTTTGCTTTGTTCCTCCGTTTCATTTTCTCTTCGACGTTTTTGAGCTTCTACTGCGTTCGATTTCCTTCCAAGAGATGATTTTTTTCTAGCTGGCATACTGAAAACAGAGTTGAGTAAATAAATTTGGTCAAATATTAAATATTCGATTAAAAATCAATTAAAAAATCAAAAATTTTCGCAGAGGCAGTAACAGCGTTAAGCGAATATTTTCAAATATGGCGCAATATGGCGTCATCCGTGAAAATTTCAAAGATATTTGACAGGTAAATTTTCATTTCCCTCCATTTTGACTATTGTCATCTATGATTTTTGACCAATCTCATAGTTCCCAAATGCTACCATTATGTAAATTTTAATTAAAATAAGATAATGAAATTTAAAAAAACAAATATTTTTATTTGAATAGTATTAAAGCCAGGTCTATGATTAAAGCAAATTAAATGGAAAAAAAATTTTTCACACAAAAACCACCTTAAATGTGAAAAAATAAATTGTAAAACATTCAATAAATTATAAAAAATTTCTTCATTCTTTTTTTGTTTTCTCGTGAAGCTCAGACTATGAAATAAATATTATAACACAGAATTCTATACAGGTAGTTATATATAAAAATCTATGAATTATAAAGGTGATCTATGGCGATAGATTCTGACAGCTGTGCTGACAGCTCGTACAAATCGAAACAGTCTAACAGTGATTGAATTCGAAATTCAAATACTTTTTAAGTTTTTTAATATATTGAAATATATATTTTTCTAAGTAAGTACCTAAGTTATATTTAATTAATTATTAGTAAGATTAGGCTATTCATTTACCTATCATAAAGATAAAGGGTCATAAAATATGATACTTTTGAATTTGTCCCTGTAACTAAATTTTGACAGATTTTGATGTTTATTTTTTAATAATAATTAATTATTAGTAAGATTAGGCTATTCATTTACCTATCATAAAGATAAAGGGTCATAAAATATGATACTTTTGAATTTGTCCCTGTAACTAAATTTTGACAGATTTTGATGTTTATTTTTTAATAATATTGTGTTCTAGGCATGGAGTTGCAGTCTATCTGAAATAATAATACCTGGTACATTATGCAGTCTAAATGGATTTTATGAAGATCTTAAAAAGGTATAAAAGCTACACTTTCAAACAAATAATACTATGAAAGAATCCAAATGAAGGTTTTATGCAGAGCATATTATATCAAATATGTATCGAGCACTTGCTTGTTTTATTCTAATTTGAAGTCCATAAGTAGTTTGATATACTTTCTATGTCCTTAATATTGATTCTAATCAAATTTTCATAATGTGTATTTTTAAAACAAATCCCTGAAAAAGCTAAATTTTTTAATTTTGTCTTATATATTTACAACCATGGCCATGTAATCACTGTATTTTGCTTTCATATATTAATAGTATATTATGTTTTTTTTTCTAGATCAGAACCTTGCAAGGATTTCGGATATGTCAAGAAACGCTGCCAAACTTTACCGATCTGTTACCTTTGAAGAAGTTTTATGCTTATGTGGATAAATCAAGTGAATTTTATTACCAACATACCTACATATCTGATTCTTTTCCAAAATAAACAGGAAGTTTTGTTTGCTGTCAAATTCATTCTGGTAATGTTTTGAGATAAGGGTAAGTACCTGTTTTACCGTTCAATTTTTGCTATTATGGATGTTCATACAAATTTCAAATTAAATCTTCATTAATATATTTTATTACCTTAGCTTATTATATTTTATTTAATATTTAATATATTTTCTTTAATATTGAATATGATTTTATCTGGCATCTACATAATTACTCATCTATCTGGCTACGACAGTTTGACAAAACTGTGGCTATAAATTTTTTTAAATATGTCAAATTTAAAATGGAGGAAATATTTTTCCAAAATCTTTCATTAAATCTTTATTTATTGAGAATAATAAGATTTGAATAACATTTATATGTATAACAAATCAATCTCCAATTATTTTATTACATTTTCACACTGTAATACTAAGATTCCATTCAACGTTTACATGAGTAATTTTGTTTCCAAAAGATGGCATCTGTCTTTTTTGAAAACGTTGTATGAAGATCCTAAAAAAATAAGAGTTTTTTAAATAGCTTTAAATATATCAAAGCTCATGTGGTTAAATATATTTAAGAACGCTCTCTGGCATTTTGCACGGCTCTGGGCATATTAATATCTGATCTTTATATATGTTTTCTATGATTGATGCTGTTACAAAAATATAAATAAACGGACTACAATATTATGTAGATATAGAATGACTGATCTTAGAGTCCTTCCGAGGCAACACTGTTAAGCTCTCATTTACTCTACAGTCATTTAGTCGATGATTAGGAATGTTCCACACCAAACACATCTAGGAAAGGACTGGAATTGTTAAAATATAGATAATAATAAATAGAATTGAAAAATCCATGCAAATTACTTAAAATATCATAAAATAGGGTGTTAATCATTTCCCATCTGCAGCATGAGAAGAAAGGAATGGACTATTGTCAGTATATTATATAATAATGTTAAATAAATAAGTACATAAGCTCACGCAACCCGTTAATAATTTTCAGCTATAAATGCCAAGTATAACAACCGATTGTTAAGGTCATGAATCCTTTGTCTAGTAAATAATGTGTAAAAGAATTAAGGACACGGCTCATTCACGACATAGAACAAAACAGAATGAAAACATACAATGAAGAAATAGTTTATCAATCAATCCTATCCTACCATGATATCATAAACCCTTCCATTATAAAGTTTTACTCCCCCAGAAATCAAGATAGAACCATTACGGGCTTACGACCGTCTTCTACTGTGGTTTCGAAGGCTGGCTTATGCGCGCTTACGTTAACTACGTTCGCCATTACACTTTGTAGTGAATGGTTCTTCTTGATAAAACACAAAGCCCTCCCCAAACTAAGCAAACAAATTAAAATAAAGTAAGACTTATCAATGATCCAGATCTGCTATTTCTTTCTTGAATACACTGACTCTATATTTTAAAAGATTCTAATTCAAATTGGTTCCCAGATAACACATAATTAAGATAAAATATTTAAGCAAAGAAGACGCAACACTGAATTTAAATTTATGTTTGAATCTAAAAGGAATTTACTCTAAATAAATTTCACCACCCAGGAGCACACAAAGTTAATATATAAAATGTTCAAAATTGGTAATAAATGAATAAAAAATCACTAACTGAAAACAGGGCTATCTAAAGGATTTCGCACGAGAACGCGCCCCTACACTCCCCGTCGACGATACAACCCGAACTGTCTCGAGATGAACTCAGGCGCATAATTTATCCAACACAAAATCCTTCGTATCCTAATTTCAGTCAGTGTTTCATTGCTCTATTCAAAAGTGTCATCTAACTTAAGAGAAGTGAGAAGTGATTGAATCATTTCTCCGTATAGAATTTGGAAGACTACGATCCCTAATTAAGTAAAAGATGCAACTACTAATATAAGAATAACATAAAAAAGTATTTAAGTTTATAAAATAAACAGCAATTTTTGAATAAAATGAAGGGCCACGACAATAGCCAATTATGTTGTGAAATCTAGATTATTCTCTTATTACAGTATATTTATATTATTTTTTGGTCTTTTTAACAAAGAAGGCCTTAGTGCTACGTCACATTGTAAGACCCAGCATTCACTTGCCTATATCTGTATGTACTTACCTGTACGCTATGATATCTGTCTACACGCCGGCGGCCTGGTGACGCTAGAGGAAAAATAGCCGCCAGCGCTAAGGCCTTCTTATATAGGTGGTGTTGCGTATAGTCTTTAATACGGGTGTAAAGCACAGTATAAAAATCTATGGTGTAAAGCTAATGTATAGAGACATCTACAGCCGCGCTCCACGAAGCTATCTGACTCCATGTAGTAGTAGATAATAATCTTGTCTTATATGGACCACGGACTGCGCGGACGACTTTTGCCCAAAGATTTATGCCATTTTTAGGACCTAGAATTTACAACAAAATTATGCCGGATATATCTGAGTCTCTGAACGCCGGAGGAACGAATTTGTAGAGGCTGCATGGTTAACCAATGGCTAATGCGGGTTGGAATTGACGAATAAGAGGGTGTGCTAATAATACGAATCTTAAGATAGGGACTTCTGGGTTGGACGACGTGTTGTGGACAGAGCTGTTCCGAGTACAGGCAAAAAATACTCGAGTACTGAGTACAAGTACTACACACAAAATGTACTCGAGTACAAGTACAAGTACTCAGTTCGAAGTACTCGAGTACAAAATTCCGAGTACAAGTACCGAGTACATGAGTGATTTATTAAACGCAAATCTTTTATAAACCTCTATCTGCTTTGCTTGGTTTGCTTTGCTTAACCTGGTCATAAACATTGCGCAAGATCGAGCGCAATAGAGAGCTCTTGTTGCCTCCCTATGCCCCTGAGTGGGGTGTAAAAGGGAGAATTGATTGATTGATTGTTTGATCTGCTTTGCGCTACATGAAAATATCACGGGCACCCTCTATGCACATGATTCTATCATGGGGCCAAAACATAATGTAACAATTATTTTTTTATTTGGTTCTACAACCAGCCGGCCTTTTACAATAAAATTTATATTTTAATATAGAGTTGTAGTGCACAGCGGTACAAGGATACATAAAAAAGATTAAAAAAAAAACACAATTAGCATAATAAAACATAACACTTTAAGCCGACCGGGAATCGAACTAGGGACCTCGGATCTGAAGTCCACGCCAGTACAACTAGGCTACCAAGTCAATTAACACAATAATGACTAATAAGAATACACTGCGAATATCCTTGCCGCGGGCCACCTGCCGAAAGGGTGGCGTCCATTGATCACGTGATGTTTTTTTGGATCTTTTTGAACCCCCCCCTCCCTCGTGGTGATTTTTGGTGAGGTTTTTAAAATACCCCCCCCCAAATCACGTGTATTTTTTTAGTAGGTACCTACCTACCTACAATATTCTTTTGGCAAGTTACTAATGCCATATTTTCTCGACAACCAAAGTGTACGTACTTATATGTCAAGTAACTATAGAACTTTACGCGCGCCAATACAGCTATAGGTACTTAATTCCGAAATCATACCATTAGAACACTCTCTATCATGACATGACCATTCCTCGTGTGCATGAAAGTCTACTAGGGTATCCAAAATAAGGTCAACCATGAGCATTTTTAAATTAACATGTCAACGTGTTTTTTTATCAACAAGGATACAGCGATCATGAGCAGCCCTCATGGGCGTGAGCAGAATAGTCTCACTTATGATTATTTAATAAAGCCAAGTTCACACTAGGTCGAGTATCGTGAACTTTAATATCTAAATTACACGCTGCTCGACCAAAAATCATTCACACTATATTCAAGTACAGTTCATTAGTGCGAAACTCAGCAGGCAGTGCCCACTGGTCGGAGGCGCTATTCGCTCAAACGAACACAATAAAAATTAATTGACTCGACTAAGCTGCCGGCCAGTGCTGCCATCTTTATAAAATGTTTGGACCCGGACACAAACTTAAAAATGATCAATTCAAACATTTGGTATCCTGAAAGTTGAAAGTTCGCTAAAAAAGTTCGTTCGAAAATTTTGTATCCGGAAAGGTAGGTATAATTAAACTAAAAAAAGGTCTTCGGGAAAAGTAATGACCCGGAAATTTTGCGATTCGCCCGGACTCCCGGACGCAAGTCGCAATTTCCTAATAGTTGGCAACACTGCTGCCGGCTATTCAGCTCGACTAATTTTTAGTTTTACAAAAATTGTTGATTCATTGTTACACCCACACACAGGCTTTGCCTTTTTTCGATTTATTTAATTGTTAATGTAATGTATATATTTTATACTAGAGGTCCGCCCCAGCTTCGCACGGGTAGATAGATACTTAAAAATAATTTAGTTTTCATACAGATCCCTAACTTTTTCAAAATATTTTATAGCATATTTTTTTTTCTTGATTACCGGCTTTCCGTCCGATTTTATAGCATATTATGTTAATCTGGAATAATTGCATTGCAATGTATCGTGTCACGTCACTTTACCACCGTGACTACTTTACGATAAAACAGAGAATAGGGGTACTGAGCGAGCTAATGAACTGAGTCGCGCGGTATTTCTACTAAACTTGACATGACTCTCCTCAGTCCCCTCCCCGCTCCCGTACGCACTCTACATCGGATAAGTTGAGATGATAGAGGCCATGCTTTTTTTTCCAATACTCACATTTTTAAACTCGTGATATCTTTCGAATGGAATGTCCGAATTGAATAATTCAAAAAGTTATACAAACATGTTGAAGCAGACTTGAATATTAACTAATTTTATTTAATAAGGAGTAATACCAAGATACCAATTGTACCGCACAGCTGCGGCACAAGGGACTGTAAAAAAGGGTATGTATTACAGCCGCGGGTGGAGCACCCAGTGCTCGGTACGATGGCCTCTCGTCTGCTTCTGCGCCCGGCGGCTCTCGCGTCTGCTTCTTCGCCCTGCGCCCACGACGAAACTATTCGTCTCACACGTCGGTCGTCAGCTGCGCTTTTCGTCCCCTGGCTTGTAGAGTCCCCAGACAGAGATCAAAGATCAGAGCTGGTTAGCCTCGTACACCAGGAATCTACTCAGAACACTTAAAGCTTCAGACGTCGGTGCGTACGTAGAATAGCCTCGGTCCAATGGTATCGGTCGTTGTCCAGGTCCACAGCAAAGGTCCAGTCCACGTCCAATATCCAATCAGAGGGGTCACACAGGTCAGCGAAGGGGTTCCAGGTCCAGGTCAGGTCAGGCAGTTCCAGGTCAGATCAGGCAGGTAGGCAGGCAGGCAGGCAGGCAGGTAGGTAGGTAGAATAAAACACCAAGTGTATACGAGGAATGATAAATATATTGCACAAATATGGTCTCTTAAATTCTAGTCGAAGTGCGCTTGCGGCTATACAATACCGCGCGCTAGTGGAAAATGGTCTGGAGTACATCCCGTTCGCGCTACGGGGAATTGGCGACGTAAGTAAGCTGGCGAGATATTTTCCCGCCAAAACTCTTTTCCCGCCCAAACCATTACCACCAGCTCAGCGCACCTCGACATAGAGCTACACAATTTACAATATTACACATAATGTAGGTACATATTTCATAATGTATGTACATATCTACCTGCCGGTAGATATGCACATAGGCCTACACTATTCTTATGAGAGCCGTGCTGCCACTCATGGCCACTGCCGCTCCAAGTTCGGCACCACCAGGGTCTCAAACCGCTGGTGTGCCTTTCCAACAGATATGTCCACCAGCAGGTAGACATATTGATACCACCAGGTATCGGCATGAGCCACTACATGCTACATGCTCGGCACCACCAGGGTCTCAACCTCTGGTGTGCTCTTCAGGGGTCTCTGCTGGGTTGCTTGGCCGTCTCATAGCCCAACCACAGCATGCCCAGCCTCGTCAGTGTCTCATCGACTGAGAGGCTTTAGTATTTAGTAGGTAGGTACCTCCTTTATATACCCTCTTCTAGGTAGTGCATGTGCTGGGTTGTTTTGCCGTCTCATGGCGCAACCGCAGTCACAGCATGCTTAGTCCCGCCAGTGTATCTTCCACTGGCGGGCTTTCTCTCAGTAAGGCTCATAGGTAGGTACCTCCTCTCAAAGCTTATACCTACAGAGATCTAATTACATACATTCAGCTGGCCCCCTACCTCGGCACAAGGGAGAAATCATCCTTTATTGATTGTCCGAGGTGAGGGACGCAACGATAATACAATTTTCACATATAATGTACATTAAAGTATCGTTAGGTATGTACCTAATCGTCAGGTATGGGGACACGAGGCGAGGTTCAACGAGACTCGACGGCCCGCGGTTATGCGGGCCCCCCCGAGACACACTAGTGCGGGGCGCCCCGTGGTGCACCACCGGGCGTGCATGCTCCGCGGTCGTCATTTAATTCGGGTCCTCGTGTTCCCATACCTGATAGGTATTTACATGACGTCATTCACATACTGCCGTTCGATACACTCCCCCCGTGAGTGCTCTGCCTCACCACTGGTTCTCGACGGCATCTCCCCCCCGGGGATCACGATCAGCTTCGTCGCTGGTCTGGTGTAGTTGCCGGATGCTGTTCTGATGTCTGCTGACCTGACCTGCCCATCGTCTGCTACGCTGGTCTTCGTTACCACCCCCTTAGGCCACACATTTCGGGGCTGGCTCGGGTCTAGGAGCCAGACCAAGTCGCCTTTCTGGATGGGGGGGGCAGGGGTCTTCCATCTATGGCGTTCTCGAAGGGTCGGCACGTATTCTCGCAGCCATCGTCGCCAGAACTTGTCTGCTAGCTGCTGCGCCAACCTCCACTGCTTTCTGAGGCAGACATCGTCAGCTTCGGGCCCATAGTAGGCCAAACATGGTCTACCACTCGGTGAACCGATGAGGAAGTGGTTCGGGGTCAGTGGTTCATCATTGAGGGGGTCTGCAGATATGTGCGTCAGAGGGCGGCTATTCAATGTGTGCTCCGCCTCTGCGAGAGCCGTAAGCAGGGTCTCCTGCTTCAAGGCTTGGCCCCCCAGTGTCAGGCGGAGGGCCTCTTTGGCTGAACGCACCAGGCGCTCCCAGGCTCCCCCCATATGGGGGGTGGAGGGGGGTATGAACCGCCATTCTATGCGGTCCCCTGCCAGCCTGTCTTGCCATTTCTTGTCGGCCAGGACTTCCTCTATGGCGCCTTTCATTTCATTATTGGCGCCATGGAAGTTCGTACCATTGTCTGAGTACATTATCTTAGGGCTCCCCCTCCTGGCCGACATTCTACGGAGCGCCATTATCATGGCGTCCGCCTCGAGGCTGTGCACCAATTCTAGGTGCACAGCCCTTGTCGTCATACACGTGAACAGGGCGCCGTACCGTTTCTCGTGTCGGCGCCCTATCACCACTGTCATCGGCCCGAAGAAGTCCACCCCACAGTGGGTGAACGGCCTTTGTTGGTAGGCCAGCCGCCCTTCTGGCAGAGGCCCCATCAGTGGTGGCTTGGGCTTCGCCCTATGCTGTCGACACTGCAGACACTTGCTGACTACTTGCCTGACCGCCCCCCTTAATCTAAGGACGGCCAGGTCTCTTCGTAGCTCCGCCACCGTTTTTTCGGCACTTAGGTGGCCGGCTATTTCATGCCGGTGGCGGATGAGTAGTCTCGTGTAGGGCCCATCTCCATCAAGGATGATGGGCGTACCATGCTCCCCCTCTATTTCAGGAGAAAGAGAGAGTCTGCACTCGGCTCCTCATTCTGAGGAGACCGTCATTATCTAGGAAGGGGGTCAAGCCAGCCAATCGGCTATCAAGCCTGACCTGCTTCGAGCGGGCAAGAGTGTCTATCTCGGTGGCAAAGGCACGCCTTTGCTCAATTCTCGCCCACTGTTTTTCTGCGTTCTGCAGTTCGTGGGCGGTGAGTGCACCGCGGTCCTTCTGACCGCGGCACCCTTTGATGAATCTCTGGACCCAGGCTGTGACCCTCAATAGTCGCTGCCAGTTGGAGAAGCGATCGGGGTCTATAACTGGGGGGTCATTCCTGACCCCCCCAACGAAGTTCTCGGGGTCCTCTTTCTGAAGCACTGTCTTGTCGGCTGGCCAGGAGCTCTCTTCTTCGCGGATGAAGGCTGGTCCCTGGAACCACAAACCATCGGGGTTGAGGTCTGGTAGGTCCCCATCCCGGGTCCCAACGTCTGCCGGGTTCATCTTGGTGGGGACCCACTTCCAGTCCTTCAGACTGGTTATTTCATCTATCTCCCCCAGACGGTTTGCCACAAATGCTGTGTGCGTCCGGGGGTCCGTCCTGATCCACTGCAGGACGGTAGTTGAGTCAGACCAGTACCAGGTTCTCTTCACCTCTGTAGCCATCTCTTTTCGGATGGTTGCGGCGAATCTAGCCGCCATCAGGGCCGCCTGCAACTCCAGGCGTGGTATGGAGACTGGCCTCAGGGGGGCGACTTTTGTCTTCGCCCCCAAGAAGGACACCTTGGCTGGCCCACCTTCTGTGGGTTTTTCTACCAGGTAGGCCACCGTACAGCATGCTTGCTCCGATGCATCTGCAAATACATGAAGACTCGCTTCAGATTTGGGGTAGAATCTGCAGCACCGTGGTATCTTCGTTCGGGCTGCTTCTACTGCATCTAGCCAATTACGCCAACGTATGGCATGCTCTTCGGTGAGCTTCTCGTCCCAACCGGTCTTCGCCCTCCACACATCTTGTAGGAGGATCTTTGCGTGGACCGTGAGGCAGCTAATGAACCCCATAGGGTCAAAGACTCGCATCACTGAGGCCAACAGGCCCCTCTTCGTGGGCCAGGCCGTCTCTCGGGTCTGGCTCCACTGGCAGACGAACACGTCGTCTGCGGGGTCCCATTTCACGCCCAGGATCCTTTCCTGGGCTTGGTCGGGACCCCCAATTTCTATGAGGGACTTCGCCCTCTCCTCACTAGGTACGGCCTGAAGCACTGCCGGGTCGTTCGATGCCCAATTCACAAGGCGGAACCCCCCGGCTAATAGTGCTTGCCGTACCTCTAATGCTTTCTTCGACGCCTCTTGCGTCGAGTGCGCCGCTTCCAAGTAATCGTCCATATAGAACCGATTCTTTATGGCGTCTGCTGCAGCCGGAAAAATGATACGTTGACTCTCTGCCACTTCATTTCTTACGAACTGTGCACTGGCCGGCGAACACTTGGCTCCGAAAAGCACGCTGGTGAAAACATATGTGGTGGGGGGTGCCTCTGGAGTGTCCCTCCAGAGGAACAGCTGGGACATCTGATCCTCCGCCTTCATCTTGATGCGGAGGAACATATCTTCGATGTCGGCTGCCACCCCAATCCTCCCCTCTCGGAACCTCAAGATATTTCCCACAAGGGATGAGAGGAGGTCTGGGCCTGTGAGGAGCCTCTTATTCAGAGAGGCCCCTCTGTATTCGGCCGCTGCGTCAAACACGACTCGTATTTTACCAGGTTTATTCTGGACGGCGAAGTGGGGCAGGTACCACCTTCGCCCCGCCCCCTTTTCATGTTCGCCGCTTTCTAAGGGCCGGGCATAGCCCTTACTGACGTAGTCGGCCATCTTGAGTTTGTAGGCGGCGGCCAACTTCGGGTCGCCACCCAGCTTCTTCTCGAGGGATAACAGCCTCTTCATGGCGGCCCCCCGATTCTCGGGGAGCCTGCTGTCGTCCCTCTCCCATAAGAGGCCCGTCTCCCAGCGCCCATCTTCTGTGGGCCGGGAGGTTTGCTTCATCAACCTCAGGGCTCGCTCTTCGGCGGCCGAGGTGCGTTGCGCTGCAGTTACTCCCAAGGAGTCAATCGCAAAGTGATCTCGCACTAGGGCGTCGAGTTCGGCGTCGCGACGCAAGCAGAGGGCCACGGCTAATCTGGGGGCCTCACAGGCCCCCCCGTGGGTCGTCCACCCCAGAGCTGTTCTCGACAGTACTGTGGGGTCCCCTGCATTCTCTCGTAGCTCACGAGACACTATGAGGTGCGCGTTGTCTTGCCCGATCAGCATCATCGGCGTCACGGGCTCACCAGGATTTCTCAGCTGCTCTCTTGAGGTGGCGACGATCTGCTTCGGGAGGCGTAGACCGTGGATGGTGTTGGCTTGAATAGCGTACGTGGGCCCATCGCCCCGCACCTTTGCCTTCACCCTCATCGAGGCCACTTCGGTGGTGCTCATTTCTTGCACCCCGCTGAGCCTCAGCTTGGAGCTGCGCCCTGTGGCCCCGATGTCTCTGGCAACCTCCTCTTCTAGGAGAGTCACCGTGGACCCCTCGTCAAGGAGCGCGTATATCTGTCGCTCCCCGCGGGGGCCCACAACTGTCACTGGTAGCACCTTCAGGAGGACCGGTAGTTCGGCCCTCCAGGTATTTGTCACTGTCTCACTGACACTATTCGAAGTGTGGAGCGTTGGGTGGTGAGGCTTGCCGCAACCCTCTATTGAGCATCTCGAGAGGCACTTGTTACTTGTGTGCTCGCTGCTCAGGCACGCGAAGCACAACTTCTTCAAGCGGACGGCCGCCCACCTCCCTTGAACATCCTTTGCGATGTATTCGTGACACTTGGCTGTCGGGTGCCTTCTCTGGCACAGGCAGCACCTGCCTTTTGGTGCCTTTCGGGGAGTTTGACGTCTTGGCGGCGCCTCAGGTCGGGGGGCCGGGCCCCCCTCTACGCATTCAGCGTAGGCCGCCATCACTGGGCGTGCTTTCGCCTTGGGGAGCTTCTGCTCCCTCACGAAGCCCGCATTCTTCAGCGTCTCCCTCCATGCGTGATAGAAGTCACTGAGTTCGAGGAGGGAGCGCTCCCCCCTTCTGCCTTCATTGGCCTCAGCCCACTTGACGCACTCCCATGCCGGCATCTTCTCGAGGAACTGCCCCAGCAGCCTCTGGTCCGACAACAAAATTCCATTTTTGACAGGTGCCAACGTCGACACCGCATTGTCCACCAACAGGCAGAACTCGTGGACCTCCTCAAGGCACACGGTGTTGAGAGACCGTGGCCTGCATCTCTGAAGGAGGTCCTTGACGATGGCCTCGGCGGTGTTGCTACCGCCGTAATGCTCGTCGAGGGCCGCCATCACTCTGACAGCGGCCCCGGAGCCCGACCAATATAAGGTCGGGCCTACCACCCTGCGGGCTTCTCCTCGCAGGGCGTGATTCAGACGGGCGCGATTCTCAGCGTCCGTCCATCCGAAGGTCTTAGTGGTCTCTTCGAATATTAACTTGAACCCTTGCCACTCGGCTGGGTTACCGTCGAACACCGGCAAGTCTCTCACTCCCGTCTGGCGGGCCAACACATTGTCCCGCCATTCACTGTCACGATCTCGGACACCGTATCCGTGACGAGGTACATCGTCGTACCGAGGGGGGCGGGCCCCAGCTTCTACCCATTCGTGGGTAGCACTCACCCGTGCGGGGCGCGCGGTAGGTAAGGCCGGGGGCCACATATCGTTATCGATATTTGTCTTATGACCACTATTCTTGTTCCGAGTGCCCGCGGGTACTGAACCACGGGCATGATCGTCAGCACAGCGATTGAGAACAGTGGCGGCGCCAGCAGGCGCCGGGACGCGGTGACTATCATCGACGGCGCCAGCAGGCGCCGCCATGAAGTACCTAGCGTCGTTGTGCGTCGCGACGCTGTACCTAGCATCGGGCGCCGGGACGCTTAGACGGGCGTCGTTGGGCGCCGCGATGCGGTAAAATGCGTCGTTGGGCGTCTCGACGGTGTACCTAGCGTCGAGGGCGTCGTTAGGCGCCGGGACGCGGTACATTCCGTCTCTTTGCGTCGCGACGCTGTACCTAGCGCCGTAGGCGTCGTTAGACGCCGGGACGCGGTACATGCCGTCTACAGGCGCCATGACGCTGTACCTAGCGTCGGGGGCGTCGTTAGACGCCGGGACGCGGTACATGCCGTCTACAGGCGCCACGACACGGGACACACGCTCACTGTTCACGACACTTTCGCCTCGGGGCACACGCACAACACTGTTCTGGGCGGGGGCCGCCATGCGGGCGGGGGCTGCCATGCGGGCGGGCGCGGTGATGCCGCCTTCGAGAGCAGCGGCTCTCGGAAAAACATTGTTCGACGGACCAGGAGGTCCCGCGGACATCACTTCTGCACTGTTCAACGGGCCAGGAGGCACCGCATTGTTCACTGACGGACCAGACGGGTCCGCCTTGTTCACTTGCGAGTTATTCAACGAGCCAGGAGGCATCGCATAATTCACTGGTAAATTGTTCAGCGGGCCAGGAGGCACCGCAAAATTCACTGACGGACCAGACGGGTCCGTATTGTTCACTTGTTCACAGGAATAATTGTTCAACGGGCCAGGATGCACCGTACTAATCACTGATGGACCAGACGGGTCCGTATTGTTCACTTGTTCACAGGAATAATTGTTCAACGGGCCAGGAGGCACCGCAATATTCACCTGCAAACTCGCGTCAGTGCTCGCGGGCACTGCTTCACAAGGGGCACTCGCGGGTGCCTGCTCGTGGTACACGGGTGCACGGGCTGCACGATGGGTGGCTAGCTCGGCCTGGCTAGCCGCCAGCGCCTTCCGCAGCTCTTCCATCTGTCTCAGCATTTGGTGCACCGTGTCATCAGTCCTCGATGTTCTAGAGCTCGCTTCTGAAGAGGTATCGGAGTCTCGGCGTTCAGCAGCTTCACTCCGTCCGGCTTCAGATCTCAGCGACATGGGCATCGTAGGTTGCAGTGGGTGATCCGGCTCGAAGGACCAATTTGTACCGCACAGCTGCGGCACAAGGGACTGTAAAAAAGGGTATGTATTACAGCCGCGGGTGGAGCACCCAGTGCTCGGTACGATGGCCTCTCGTCTGCTTCTGCGCCCGGCGGCTCTCGCGTCTGCTTCTTCGCCCTGCGCCCACGACGAAACTATTCGTCTCACACGTCGGTCGTCAGCTGCGCTTTTCGTCCCCTGGCTTGTAGAGTCCCCAGACAGAGATCAAAGATCAGAGCTGGTTAGCCTCGTACACCAGGAATCTACTCAGAACACTTAAAGCTTCAGACGTCGGTGCGTACGTAGAATAGCCTCGGTCCAATGGTATCGGTCGTTGTCCAGGTCCACAGCAAAGGTCCAGTCCACGTCCAATATCCAATCAGAGGGGTCACACAGGTCAGCGAAGGGGTTCCAGGTCCAGGTCAGGTCAGGCAGTTCCAGGTCAGATCAGGCAGGTAGGCAGGCAGGCAGTCAGGCAGGCAGGCAGGTAGGTAGGTAGAATAAAACACCAAGTGTATACGAGGAATGATAAATATATTGCACAAATATGGTCTCTTAAATTCTAGTCGAAGTGCGCTTGCGGCTATACAATACCGCGCGCTAGTGGAAAATGGTCTGGAGTACATCCCGTTCGCGCTACGGGGAATTGGCGACGTAAGTAAGCTGGCGAGATATTTTCCCGCCAAAACTCTTTTCCCGCCCAAACCATTACCACCAGCTCAGCGCACCTCGACATAGAGCTACACAATTTACAATATTACACATAATGTAGGTACATATTTCATAATGTATGTACATATCTACCTGCCGGTAGATATGCACATAGGCCTACACTATTCTTATGA
Organism: Mystacides longicornis; assembly: GCA_963576905.1. Taxonomy (NCBI): domain Eukaryota; kingdom Metazoa; phylum Arthropoda; class Insecta; order Trichoptera; family Leptoceridae; genus Mystacides; species Mystacides longicornis. Next base: position 25,128,125 of record OY756437.1, read on the forward strand.
GAGCCGTGCTGCCACTCATGGCCACTGCCGCTCCAAGTTCGGCACCACCAGGGTCTCAAACCGCTGGTGTGCCTTTCCAACAGATATGTCCACCAGCAGGTAGACATATTGATACCACCAGGTATCGGCATGAGCCACTACATGCTACATGCTCGGCACCACCAGGGTCTCAACCTCTGGTGTGCTCTTCAGGGGTCTCTGCTGGGTTGCTTGGCCGTCTCATAGCCCAACCACAGCATGCCCAGCCTCGTCAGTGTCTCATCGACTGAGAGGCTTTAGTATTTAGTAGGTAGGTACCTCCTTTATATACCCTCTTCTAGGTAGTGCATGTGCTGGGTTGTTTTGCCGTCTCATGGCGCAACCGCAGTCACAGCATGCTTAGTCCCGCCAGTGTATCTTCCACTGGCGGGCTTTCTCTCAGTAAGGCTCATAGGTAGGTACCTCCTCTCAAAGCTTATACCTACAGAGATCTAATTACATACATTCAGCTGGCCCCCTACCTCGGCACAAGGGAGAAATCATCCTTTATTGATTGTCCGAGGTGAGGGACGCAACGATAATACAATTTTCACATATAATGTACATTAAAGTATCGTTAGGTATGTACCTAATCGTCAGGTATGGGGACACGAGGCGAGGTTCAACGAGACTCGACGGCCCGCGGTTATGCGGGCCCCCCCGAGACACACTAGTGCGGGGCGCCCCGTGGTGCACCACCGGGCGTGCATGCTCCGCGGTCGTCATTTAATTCGGGTCCTCGTGTTCCCATACCTGATAGGTATTTACATGACGTCATTCACATACTGCCGTTCGATACACCAATAAAGAGCCTTTTCTAGAGGTGACATTTTATTGATTTTTTTAAAATAAAAAACACTTATTGTGGCATAACTATAATAGTTAGACATATGTTGTTACGATACTTTTTGTAAATAATTATGTCTTCTACAAAATTGTTGTACATTATTTTATTCTATCATCATTAGTTTTCACAGCGTTCGCGACGAAAATAATATTTTAGGTAATTTTTTTACACCTTGGGTTACATTATTGGAGTTTTCGTTGTTTACCCATTTTTTTTTGGAAATTCAATATAGCCGGAGATAGTGTAGCTTCCTAAAAGTGAAAGAATTTTTCAAATCGGTTCAGTATTTTTGGAGCCTATTCGATGCAAACAAACAAAAAATCTAATCTTTCCTCTTTATATATTAGTATAGATTATTTTCGAAAAATAAACTTCCTATTTATTTTTTTTATTAAAAAGACAATCCTTAGAACTTAATTACTCGTCACTCGACAAAAAACACTCAATGTAAACCACGCTACTGTGAACTAGGCTTAAGTACCTTGTATCGATGTATTTTTTCTTTACCCTCTATACAACAGGATATTATTCCACACAAGTCCACGAGCACGCCTCATGTCCGTGGCTGGGCCAATGCAAAAATTTAGGTCGGTAGGTACCTACCTACTTATGACATCATTAATTTATTTTTATTAATAATTAATAGGTTCGACTTTTTCCCAAAAGGTAATCTACAAACGGCTATTATTTGGTTTGCTTTAAAGTTTATCTATGTTATTGTATTAATAGCACATTGATAAAAAAAACAAATGCACGTGATTTTCCAAATAGACCCCCCCCCCTCCCCCCTGGTGATTTTCGTGATTTTTTTCTGACCCCTCCCCCTCTCTCCTTTAGAGCTCACGTGATTAATGGACACCCTCAAGAATTTAAGAGATCTAAAGTGCTGGTCTTGTAAAAGCCTGAAAAATCCCTGATAGACCAAACAGTTACCGCCCCATATCCCTTTTAGCGTCTGCTACAAGTTGCTTGAACATATTATCATTCTCAACGTCTTCTTTTTGTTTTGTCTAAATCCTACAAATGCTATATTTATTCACTTATGGGATATTCAGTATCTAAGTCCTGAATTTTTGTTTTCTCTTTATAGTATTTTTTTTTTCAGTCCTCTCGCGTCCATTGTTGGACATAGGCCTCCCCCTGTGACTTCCACCGCCCTCTGTCTTGCGCCAGCCGCATCCACCCATTCCCGGCAATCCGTCTAATGTCATCAGACCACCTCGCCTGAGGCCTGCCAACACTTCTCCTCCCGGTTCTCGGACGCCACTCAAGAACTTTCTTGGTCCATCTGGTGTCGGTTACTCTGGCCACATGACCAGCCCAACTCCACTTTTGTTTAGCGACCTTCTGAACCACATCGTTGACTCCTGTTTTCTGTCTTATCCATTTGTTAGTCTTCCTATCATGCAATGAGATACCTAGCATCCTCATCTCTATAGCTCGTTGTGTTTTATAGTACCTATATATTTTTATTATACTATTCTATTCAACAGATTAGATCATAATTTTTTCATAATATACTTACCTACTTCAGTTTTTACGTGAAGGAGCAATAGCAGAGTAGGATTTCCGACCATACTCCATAAAATGATGAATCCCTCAATAACACATCTTTTTAAAAGTAAAGCCTTATTAAGTTTTTGAAATGACCAATTCAATCATAATACACGGGTTTTAAAAACAATAATTTCGTCACTCTCGAATTAAAAACAAGAATCATACATCCACACTTTACCACTACCAATAATTACGACACCTAACAAGTCTCAACTTGCAAAAAGAAATACAAATTACGCGTCATAGTAGGTTTAACGTATTCCAATAAATCCAAAGATGTACTCGAGAACTTAAAATGTACTCGAGTACCTTTAATGTACTCGAGTACTTTAAATGTACTTGAGTACATTCAAATGTACTCGAGTACATTCAAAGTACTCGAGTACATTTTAGGCTCAAAAACGCACCAAATACAAGTACAAGTACAGGTTTGAGAAATGTACTCGTGGACTGAGTACCGAGTACACCAAAAGTACTCAGAGTACAATCCACGAGTACTTGTACTCGAGTACCGCACAGCTCTGGTTGTGGAGTGGTTATTATTTTTATTTTGCAGTTACGAATGGTTGAATTGGTGATGGATGATGATTGTGAAATGTGCTGAAAAGACTTTATGAATATATGTGTATGTTTTGTATTGGCGAAGATTGTCCAATTTTCTAATGTAAGTTGAAAACTTTATATATGATTGATAGATGCACGGTTTCTGTTTACATACATTAAGTAGTATTTCCTCAGCACAGATTCTCGTCTAGTGAGGTAATAAACCCTATACACAATGGAGCGAGAATCTTGGCCAACCATCATTGGCTCCAGCCATCCAGCTTAGCTCAGTTGGGGTGGGTTACCTAGGGCTGTCTTTTTAGGTTTTTTGTAGGTAAAAAAAAAAATAACAAATTCTAAATCAACACAAAACTTATTTAATAGATTAAAAACAAAACAAGAACAAAAAAATGATAAAACTATACTATGTCAATTCTTTCTGTCGTGTTGCCCAATTCTTCGTTATAGTTTTTTTTTTTTATATCTTGCCCACCATTTCTATCCGATATGACCAATCTTCATTATACAAATTTCCACCAAAATATTAAGAAAACTCTCCTAATGTATGTTTAGTCCAACAAAACAAATTATCCAAACAGAGCACTTTATGCCATGAATTACATTTTCCACTTTGTTTTTCAAAAAAATAAAATAATAACCAATAATCAATTTCAAACACCAACCGTGTTCACTTATCTGCAACTTATCTGTCTTTTTTTTCCGTTTGATGAAAAGAAAATAAAATAAAACAAAAACCAATGAGATATTATACTGGAGATGCAATTCCATACAATTTTTAGTTTGAAACTAGCATCACGAGTAAATTTGAAGTTGAACTTAAATAAAAATATGCAATCAAGCAATACTGACGAATATTTTTGTCTTTGTCACACATAATACGCCAAACGGCTAAGTGCTGTCACCTTCTACCGGTACACATTAATAGAAATTTCTTTTTGTGCGTGAGATTTGAATGTATTTGTCAGAATTGTCTAAGAACCTTTTGAAAAAGATCTCTCGTCTTTATTAATGCGAGGCAGACAACGAACAGTTTAAAAGCACATTCATAAAAAATATTTTTCGAAAATGGAAAAAATGATTTATTTATTTGAATCACAAATGACCCTTTTTATAAAAACACTAGTTATAGTGTACTTGCTTCTAAATTTCGTCCGGCTAGGTAAGGGCTCATACACACAGCTTAAACGAGAACCGTCAGAAATACGGCACTGTGGGAAAAACCGCTGGCGATTTCTCAGTTGTATGATGGATTTCGTAAAAAATTTCACTGATAGTGGAAAACCTCTGTTTGCAGAACATCCTTAAATTACATATAATTTTAATTAGGGAGCACTCTGTTTAAATATAAGTTGTATTCTTTTTTCTAAATAAATTGATGAAAAAAAACCTTGATAGAATAAAAAAAAAATTCTAGAAATACACCTATACCTATGCACTGTTGCATACGCCGCGTACGGGTGTATCTTTTTAAATGAATTTAGGCTAATTAAAAGTGAACACAAATACATTTGGAAACTTGCACACTATGGAAGAGTTGTGTTGTGAAAGTGGAAATAGTCGGCACAGGGATTCGAGCCCATGACGTATGCTGTAGTAAGAAAGCCGTCGACTGAACCGCTGGGTTATAAATTCAAATAAAAATGTATCTACGCGTTTCATACAGACGCGGTTTTTTTAACCCCGCTCGGTATGCACCCGTAGTGTGATGTGGGCCTAACTAATAAAACAAAAATAATTGTCAAATATATTTTTATATTTTAAACATTTTATCACAATAATATGCACTTAAAATATATAAAATACGTCCTTTTTGATAAAAGGATTTTCCTCTATTGATTTCTGTTGAGGAACGACTTTTTTCACCACAAAATCCTCCATTTTCAAGAACGCCGTATTACCGCGGACACAACTGTCAAGCTCGAGCTGTTGTCAACGACTAAAACATGAGCGTGGCACATTTTCGGTGGTGGCACACTTTTTTACATGCCATTTTTTAGACTCGATTGCATCTCTAGTATAAATCTCATTGACAAAAACCTGTTCCAAACATAATTCAAATTCAAAATTTTAAGTGTCCAACTATATTGTTAATCAAATAACCAAAAATAATAAACGCGTGGGTACTTACTTTAAAGTATTTATTTTTAAATTTAGAAAAAAAAATTCTATGTGTTTATTGTACCGCTCCAACAAATTATATATATATATATATACACATTGTAAAATGCTAATGTTTTTTTTGTATTCTTTGGGAAATAAATAAATTTAAAAAAAATAAAAATATATAAAAATGGAGAGCTTTTTCCCGATGTCATCGCATCACGCCTTAACGGCAGGACCGATTTCGTTAATTCTTTTTTTGTCGTATCAACAGCTAAAGAGGTAATCAGGAGAAGGTTGTTTTCATAGATTTTTTTTGGAAAATTGCGCGGAAAATTAAACAAAACTCTAAGTAGGTAACCGGTTTACTACTTTAAAATATAATTTTTATTCCAAATGTGAATTTCTCAAATTGGTGTTAGATAAGAACTTAATTTTTTTGTTTATTTATTTTTCATAATATGTACATAATTATTACAATATTTCTTCTTTTATTATTTTTTTTTTTTTTTAATTTATTATTGCGGTTTGAGTTTGTTTCTTATAAACTATTTTCTTAAAAATAAAAACGTTACATGGATACCATCCTTTAAAAAGAATAATACTTGTATAAAGGGAGGGGAGCATCAAAAAAACAGTCTAAAACACAAAATAGTTTCAAACTCTATAAAATATTTCAAACATCAAAATAATAATACTCAACTGCATTTATTTATGAATGTTGGTATCTATACAATAAGCTTTGTAAGCGGTGTTTGTCCACTGAATAACAATAATAATACCACAATATCCACAGTACAAATCTAACCAATGCAATTGAACATGTTGGTGTGGTTCGTTGTTGTTTTTTCCCGTTCTTTTTTAAAATAACATTTTAATTTTTGATATAAACTTGTTTAAGCATTTAATATCTCTAATGTCGGTAGGGAGCTCATTAAAAATCACTCGTCCCCTGTATGAGTAGTGGTGTTGAGCTGTTGTAGTTTAACCTTAGGTTTTTTAAGTTTGTTGGCTGGCCTAGGTCTACCTGATACATTTGCTGCGTATTCGTCTGGTTTTTGGACAATATCTCTGTGAATATGACTAACGCTCCTCTATCAAACAACTCCTCGATCTGAGGGACCGGGAATATTACGAAGAGATCGCGTGTGGGATAAATTCTGTTTTTTTTTTCAATATAATTTTTATTATCAGTTTTTGCAAAACTCTAATAGGAGCCAGATTTGTGCTATAAGCAGCCCCCACCCAATTATGCAATACTGTAAGATGGACTGGCACAAAGCATAATAGACTGATTTTAAACTATCTATCTTCAAAATGTTTCTTAACTTCAAAAATATATCGCGGGCATCAAGCCAGAAGGGCGAACATGCAAAAATGCGATTTTTCGTTTTTAATGCCATTCGATGCCTGAACATTATCTCCACCTCTCCTAAAAAATAAGAGCATTCCATTTCATATGTTTTAAGATTTTGAAAAAAATAATTTAGGGCATATAATAATAATAATAATAATAACTTTATTCAATAAAAACAACACAATAATTAAAAAATACAACTTGGTGACTCCCTCCACTAGGCAATGCCTGTCTTGGAGAGGAGGTTGAAGAGCAATAAAATTAAATATCTACATTTAACACAATAATAAAAATTATAGTCAATCAATGGAGCCCAAAAAACAATGACATCAATGTTGATCATAAAAATGTAAAAATATCAGCTTAAAAAAAATATCAAAAAGGTAAAAAGTGGTTTTAATAAAACTCCTGTATCCTAATGAATTAATAATAAAATTTTTAAAATTAAATAGTAAAGATAAAATTAAATCATAGTCATAAAGTAAACATGTATATAAGTACTTAAAAATGCAATGCAATAACAATAAAAAACACCTACCATAAAATAGCCATTAATAAATATATAATAACATACAACAACAATAAGAATTACAAAAAAAATAAAAATAAAAAAAAATAATAAAATATTAAAATAATAAAAAATAAAAATACCATAATAAAATAATAAAAAATATATACATATATACAAATACAATACAATACACACACACACCCTCACACATACACACACACAACATATGATCAGCAATCAATATAAAAGCATCGGAATAAATAACACAATATACACCTAGTACTCAAAACATGCAAAATGAACAACCCAGTGGAAAACCATGAATAAACATCAAGACGATGAAAAAGGCCTTAAACAACGGTCTCAAGCAAAGATCCGATCCAATGCATGTGGCCGACGAACATAGTCTTTAGCAGCACATTTGAATCTAACTTTATGCTTTATAGACTTCAATTCTGGTGGTAAAGAGTTGTACAGTTTTGGCGCAATAAAATAATACTGCCTCTGTCCACACGTTGTTCGGCAAAATGGAACCACAAAATTAACATTCGTCGATCCCCTGGTTACCCGTTCCTGTTGCGTTCTAACGTGTACAGCCATGTGTCTCTGGAATCTACATAATACATTTCTCGCAAACAACTGTGTGATGTTAAAGACAGGAAAAGCTTCAAACAAGTCCACAGTCGGGTATCGGATGGGTTTACGAAGAATAACCTTTAAAATAGCTTTCTGTGTTTTAGCCACCCTATCGATCAGATAATTTGGGCAACCTCCCCAAGCCTCTATAGAATAAGCCAACAACGACTGCGTCAATGCGTAATAAACCTGCAGCTATGGTATTGTCGATCATGTTGACCCAGAAGGGCGTATGAACATATACGCCGTAGGCTTGCAAGAATATGTTTGTGTAATATTGTCGAGCCAGAAGGGCGTATGAACATACGCCATAGACTTGACAGAATATGTTTGTGTAATATTCTCGTGATATAAAGGCGAACGTACATACGCCCTGTAATTTTGACGCGTGCATGTAATATTTTTCCTAAACACCGGGCGAACACCATCTCAGTACCTATACGTATCAAGCTGCTAACGAACGGACGTTTGTATTTTTGTTGGTTACACTGGTTACATCCTAGCTAAATAACTAACTCTCCCTTTAATACCCCACTCAGGGGCATATGGAGGAAACAAGAGCTCTCCATTGCGATCAATCTTGGGTAATGTTTATGACCTCCTCCTAAACCATGTCCAAAACCTTCAGCTCTGCTTCGAAGGAGCGGAACACAGTGTGAGAGGGTCTTCCTTGTCTTCGGGACCCTGATGGGAGGAAGAACAGATCATCCTGACACATGACCCAGCCAGTTGGCGGGGTCATGTAATCAGGATGAGAGTGACTTCCCTCTCCTCTCCACATTGGTAGAGATGATGGGCCCACGATGGGTATAGCGTATAGCGTCGTTCGTGATGCGATGGCACATATTTACATATATTTTTTATATGTAAAAGACTTTTGCCGTTAATGTATATAAATAAATAAATAATATTCTTGTTCGTTGATATGGTCATCAAAGAATAACAACAAGGAAGAACTGTCATCGCCCACTAATTAGGTGTTGTTTCCACGGTGTCCAGTAAAATGATAAAAATGAATAAAGGATTCCATGAAAATTCTTCGAAAAATCAATTGTTCGAATTATGTATCTACAATTGTTCCAAAGCGAATTATTCGAATGAATATTTCTACCAATATATTTCTTTTTTAATATTTGTATTACTTTAAATTAATTCGGGGGCCCAGCTGAAAAGGCATGTGCTACAAACCCCCCGTATAATTATAACCTAACCTAATCTAACTCATTCATGTAAATAGTAGAAAGCTTGCTAACGCTAACGTAAAATAAAAATTTTCGAAGACTTGTAATTCGCACAATTTTTTTTTAGACCTTTTGGTAATTAATCCGTTAGGATGCTTTGTGCCAAAAACACTATTAATTTAATTTTAAATACAGCCTTTACAGACCTTAAAATTCAAAATAATAATCCTTACAAAATTACAAAATTCTTATAAACCAATTATTATTATAGTCTTATTAATTGACGATGATTTTAAAGATACTCAACGTCCTCGAAAGAGAAATACTCCTGGCAATCGGCTTCCCTTATCGGACATGCAAAAAGAGCGTGTTCCACGGAGTCCACGGACTCTTCATCCATACCACACTCGCAATATGGAGAGTCCGCCAATCCAATTCGAAAGAGGTGTTTATTCAATCTGTGGTGTCCAAAATACTGAGAATATGTCATCTAATTTCCTATCCTCTATCACGATACTAGAATTACTCCACGCTGTTCTCGTTTGTGATGTTAAGATTTTTGTTCAACAAAACCTCCCCGGTTCATTTCTCCCGATGCATAGAGTTTGGTATCTCTCCCTGTTTTAGGAATCTGGAATCTCTCCCGATACTAGGATACTTGAATCTCTCCCGATACTAGCACCGCATTTCTAAAATATAAATCTATATAATAATTGAGAAATGTTTGTTTATTTGCTTTTTATCGTATGTCGGAGCATCACGCCTAAACGGCTGAACCGATTTCACTAATTCTTTTTTTTTTCGTGTTGGCTTTTATCAGTAGAAGGTTCTTATGAAAGAAAAAAATAAGAAAGTTGCGTAGTAAATTGGGAAATTAAATAAAACTCGCATTAGCCCCTCCTTCTCTATCTTCTACATAATAATTCAGAAATGTTTTTTTATTTGTTTTTTACCGTATGTCATAGCATCACGCTCAAAATACAAATGCTACGTCAGATATGAATCTGCACAGAGCCGTGCAAAATGCCGGAGAAGGTTCTTAAATACAATTTGCTGCATTAACTTTAATATATTTAGAGCTATTTAAAAAACTATTTTTTAGGTTCTTCATTCAAAATTTTAATAAACATTAAAAGTGTCAATCTTCTCTCTTTTTATGAATTGTGAAAGTTTCATTCTTCTTTTTCTGTGCTTATGTCAGTTATAGAGGTCTGCAAAGCAATGGGAAGCTAGACTAGAACCTGTTTAATTACCTACCGATCAAGCCTGACAATCGGAATCAAAAACGTAAAGCAAGACGGGTATAAGCTTGTTTTAGAAATAATTTCAAATTCAATCAAATAAATTAATCAACTTTAATAGTTAATAGTTCTCAAGTGAAAGAAATTTCACTCGTACAATATGTTACACATTTGAATTCGCCGATCGAAAATTTAAGAATTTACATACCTTTTATTTGAATAGCGGTTCGGTTGATTATAGATGAGATTTACTTGATAACTAATGACACTTTAAAACAATTATGCACTCAATCCATGATGGATTGCTGTTTTTTATTTCACTATTAAATATTTGACCGCCGCAAATATGCTACCGACCTACCATCTTGCCGAACAGATTCACCGGGCCGCTTGTTGCGTTGGACATGCGTGTAACTACACCTCTCTTTCTAGCGTAACGCGCTTTCTCTTTCTAACAGTACTACGTATGTCAAGGTAACTCTGTGTACCGCGCAAATCAAAAAAATCTCGTTACAGTTTCTTTAAACCACCAGATTGAGCGAACATTTTATTGCAAATATTGCACTTGTTCGGCTTTTCTCCGCTATGCACTCTCATATGTATCTTTAAATAACTAGATTGAGCGAACATTTTATTGCAAATCTTGCACTTGTACGGCTTTTCTCCGCTATGCACTCTCATGTGTGTCTTTAAATGACCAGATTGAGCGAACATTTTATTGCAAATCTTGCACTTGTACGGCTTTTCTCCGCTATGCACTCTCATGTGTGTCTTTAAATGACCAGATTGAGCGAACATTTTATTGCAAATCTTGCACTTGTATGGCTTTTCTCCGCTATGCACTCTCATGTGTGTCTTTAAATAACCAGATTGAGCGAACATTATTTTATTGCAAATCTTGCACTTGTACGGCTTTTCTCCGCTATGCACTCTCATGTGTGTCTTTAAATAACCAGATTGAGTGAACATTTTATTGCAAAAATCTTGCACTTGTACGGCTTTTCTCCGCTATGCACTCTCATGTGTGTCTTTAAATGACCAGATTGAGCGAACATTTTATTGCAAATCTTGCACTTGTATGGCTTTTCTCCGCTATGCACTCTCATGTGTCTCTTTAAATGCTCAGATCGAGCGAACATTTTATTGCAAATATTGCACTTGTACGGCTTTTCTCCACTATGCACCTTCATGTGTTTGTTTAAATTACCAGATTGAGTGAACATTTTATTGCAAATACTACATTCGTATGGCTTTTCTCCGCTATGCAGTCTCATGTGTGTCTTTAAAGAACTATATTGAGCGAACATTTTATTGCAAATCTTGCACTTGTACGGTTTTTCTCCGCTATGCAGTCTCATGTGGTTCTTTAAACCATCAGATTGAGCGAACATTTTATTGCAAATATTGCACTTGTTTGGCTTTTCTCCGCTATGCAGTCTCATGTGTGTCTTTAAAGCACAAGATTGAGCGAACATTTTATTGCAAATATTGCACTTGTACGGCTTTTCTCCGCTATGCACTCTCATGTGTGTCTTTAAATAACCAGATTGAGCGAACATTTTATTGCAAATATTGCACTTGTACGGCTTTTCTCCGCTATGCTGTCGCATGTGCATCGTTAAAGCACAAGAATAAGTGAACTTTCTATTGCAAATGTTGCACATGTACGGCTTTTTTCCGCTATGCACTCTCATGTGTCGGTTTAAATTACCAGATTCAGTGAACATTTTATTGCAAATATTGCACTTGTACGGCTTTTCTCCGCTATGCAGTCGCATGTGCGTCGTTAAAGCACAAGAATGAGTGAACTTTCTATTGCAAATGTTGCACATGTACGGCTTTTTTCCGCTATGCACTCTCATGTGTTGGTTTAAATTACCAGATTCAGTGAACATTTTATTGCAAATAATGCACTTGTACGGCTTTTCTCCACTATGTAGTCGCATGTGTCTCTTTAAATGCCCAGGTCGAAGGAACATTTTATTGCAAATATTGCACTTGTACGGCTTTTCTCCGCTATGCACTCTCATGTGTTGGTTTAAATTACCAGATTCAGTGAACATTTTATTGCAAATAATGCACTTGTACGGCTTTTCTCCACTATGTAGTCGCATGTGTCTCTTTAAATGCCCAGGTCGAGGGAACATTTTATTGCAAATATTGCACTTGTTCGGCTTTTCTCCGCTATGCAGTCGCATATTATGTGTCTTTAAATGACAAGATCGAGCGAAATTTTTATTGCAAATATTGCACTTGTACGGCTTTTCCCCAATACTATTTTGTAAACCTGTTTCTGAAGAACCTGATTCCGTGAACACCTAATTAACAACATGATAGTACAGTTCATTAGCAATGTCGATGTTTACATTCTTTAAAAATGCTTCTATTTCATTTTCGTATAATTCATAAATTATAATATCACTTTCGGCACATGTGTCGTCCATCATTGCCATTTGCGATTGTATTTTTCAATTTTCACGGTGTGGACGTGGTGTGGACTGTGGAAACTTCATACGTTTCTTTCTTATAAATGCGATAAAAATGGTTGAAAGCGATATCGCTTCAAGTTGAACGCCTTTCAACTTTTGTATCTGGTGGAACGATTCACGCATGCGCAGATATGCGCGGTGTCCGTATGTTCTGTTTCTTGACAGTTGACAGCACTGCTCTAAATTTATTTCTCCTTAGAATCCAATTCCGCACCCAATATCTGCGTTTTTTTTATTTTTCCTCAATTAGGAGTCTTTTTATATCGTCTAAACCAATATTTTCAACTAACTCCAATTACTCCGCGACTTCTACCTCGACGTCCGCCATTTTTAAAACTATCAGCGCACTTGACAGATTGAATGTATGTCGGTGGACTCGTGTGAACACATCAGACGATCAATGGGCGACCGAACGATATTTTTTTGTATGCAAGCGATATCGTCTGGCCTTATATCGCCCCGCCTGAACACCGCAACCAAAGTTAGAGTTCACAAGAACTTCACTAGAGGCGCTAGTAGTTCGTCTGCTATATATATACCTATGCATGCATGCGTTTCGTTTCGTCGGCCATTACTGTCAACGTGCGGCGTGTTTGTGTTTGACCATTAGTTTTGTTATGTTGTTTGATGTTATATTTACAATTTTATAGCGCTCACTTAATATATTTACTTATTAATCGGTGTGTTATTTTTGTGATCATTATTAATATAGGTACTCGATAAAACCAAACTCATAACTTCTCTGATGTTGTTTGTATACAAGTGTATTATTTCGTCGTTTTACATATTTTGTTGTCACCTTAAACAAGTGTCATCTTTCGTTTAATTCCACTTGATAAATATAACTTTTTCTAAGATGCAACCTCACAGTGTTGATAATGTATTTGCTGACATCTGATTTTATCATAACCTATAAAATCCATACAATGTACATAACATAAAAATGTGTCAAAAGTTCATTTGTTTTCATTGGTTTGAAACACAGTAGCAGCTCCATTAATTTGAATGTTTTATTTCAGCTACCATGCCACGCTCATGTAATGTCTTTGGCTGCAGTTCCAACTACAGATCACAAAAGCAGGATAAAACTGTCACAACATTTGCCTTGCCAAAAGATAAACTGTAAATGTTGATGTATAGAATGTAGCAGATTATATTTGTAATAATGATGATTTTATTATTTATTTAATACTGCAAATTTTTGGTTTCATTTTCGATTTTTAACCAGAATTTTCAAAAGGTTACGTAATTCGGTGGGTGGATAACAAATTTTGGTGGGTGGGGGGGTACAGTTGGTGCTGTAGTTGCATAAGAACGACGCTAGAGGCGCAGTAGTAGTATACAGTTGGCGGCCATGTTTTACAATTACGCAAAAAGTGGTGGGGAGACGCTTATCTTATTATAGTAAGCGCCAGGAAACAAGTCCCGCGGGCTCAGCGCAGCGATCGCCAATGGAAGTGTTGCCACATGCATAGATTAAATTTTCCTACAAAATAAGCCTGTATTTTTTTTTGCATAAACTTACATTTATTCTCATTACTGCCTGAACCACTCCAAAGTATGAATATTAGGTATATAATTAGGTAAATGAAAATATTTTTATTTTTTTTTACATCTTTTATTAACAATAACATACTTAATACAAAAATAAATAAAAATGAAAATATTTTTATTTTTTTTACATTTTTTATTAACAATAATATACTTATTTCAAAAATAAATAAAATCACAAATAATTGTGATCACTCAGTGGAGTGATTCCGGACATACTGCAGTCACTATCATTGTTCTCTTCAGAATTTGTATCGGACTCTGAATCACTATCACTAGCCGTCGATATAATTAAATTATCCAGTTCTGTGTCTAGTAATCCATCATTTATGAAATATTGGTCTTCTACATTTTCTACGTGTTTACACTGAATTCGCCAATCTTCTGGAGTAATACTTGCAAAAGCAGCTTCCGTCAAATGCAAAATTTCTTTCGGATCCTGTGCTACGTTTTTTTCCGCAATACGCCTTTTTACCAAGCTCCATATTTTTTCTATTGGGTTTAGCTCGCAGTGATATGGCGGTAGTTTAACAACATTATGGCCATGTTGCTCTAAAAGTTGATTCACGGCAAAAACTGGTGACTCCTTGTAATTTTTTATGATGTCATATAGACAAGGTTTAGTCCACTGCTCCAAAAATGTCACCCCCTTATCTCTGAGCCATTCCTGCATTTCTACTTTACTAGAAGCCATTGTTGGGGCTCTGTTCAATTTAGTACAATGGTACGAAGCATTGTCCATAACTATTAAAGACCTAGGAGGTAAATTCGGTACTACTTTTTCTCGCATCCATTTTAAAAAATTTACCGCATTCATATCATCGTGATAATCCGAAGACTTACTTTTTGATTTAAAAATAAGTAAGCCATTATCAACAAATCCGTCTTTCGATCCTGCGTGGGCAATTATCCAGCGATTTCCCGCAGATTCGGAAACTAACACTCCTTGTTCTTTATCGTTTTGCCAACATTTATTGACATGATACGTGGAATGAATATAAGTTTCGTCTAAAAAAACCACAGGGCGTTTATCTACAAATCTATTTCTTCGCATCGTTTCTATATATCTTGAACGCCACGCGGCTATGTCGTAGCGTTCCATTAACACTTTTCGCTTAGGTTGGCACTTTATAAAACGAAAGCCTATTTCCCGCAATATTCTTCGCAACGTTGTGTTGCTTCCTTGATAGTCTATATCAGCTTTTAATTCCACACGTAATTTATTGACGGTTGGCAATTCTTTTTTCACGATATAAAAATGTTGAATTTTCTGTCGGATTGCACACAAATCAAAATCATCCACTATAATTTTTTTTTGATGTGGCCGTTTCTTTCCAGGAGTAACAATTTTTTTAGAAATGCTTGCGGCTTCCTTTCCCTCTTTCACTATTCTGGACACAGTTTTTTCAGAAACACCTGTAACAAGACATTAATGTTTCATTACCATTTATGTAAATTAAAACCATGAAATATTAGATAAAACCCCCGTCCCCCAGCATAAAAGGCCGTGGTGTTATCATTGGCATCACGAACGAACTCCTTTTTTTAAATTTATTAATTAGGTATTCATTTTATATTAAAATAATTCGAAATTAATGTATAATTTTGGATACTGAAGTAAAAATAAATATTCCTTAAAAGTGAGATTTTTTTTTTACTGATAACACTAAATATTACCTGTCATGGCTGCTACACGGGATCGAACTTTCTCTAATGGAATTAAAACGTCCTTATTTTTCATTTCTGATTCACAAAATTCCTTCACCTTAAGAATCATTGCACGGACATCACTTTTTAACACTTTCGGCATCTTTGATAATAAATATTATAACACTTTTCCAACACTTTTTAATCCTGACACAACGCTTTACACCCGCTTACAACCAAAGATGACTGACAAACGATATCTGTCATTTTTAGTTCAGCATTTTTGCCACCGCGGGACTTCTTTCGTGGCGAGCACTATACGGACAACCTAGATTTCACAACATTATTGGCCATGCAACATGGCGGATACGACGAGCTCCTATTTGCACCAAGGAACATGGTCGCCGGAAACTGCCGAACCAACCCGAAGTGTAACTAAGACGACTGTATGATTGTATTAGTGACAATGATAATTTTTGATACTATTTGTATTATTTTAAATAAGTTCGGAGCAACAGCTGAAGAGGTGTTCAAACCCCTCCCCCCTTTAATTATAACCTAACCTAACTCAATCATATAGAAGCTTGCGAACGCTAAACGTAAAATAAAATTGAACACTAATATAATCATACAGTCGTTCTTCGTTACACTTCGGGACCATGTTCCTTGGTGCAAATAGGAGCTCATCGTATCCGCCATGTTGCATAGTGTAGCGGTCCCCCTTTTTTCGAAGGCGTGGGAACCTCCTAAGCTAAACTGAACTAGACTGACCTAGACTAGCCTGAACAAAACTAACTACGAAATAATATATGAACGAACCTAACCTTAACGTGTACCGAATAACAAGCTAATAGATCGTAACGTAGAGATTTGGCCATGATCGTGATCGTCTAGTTAAATATAAAAGACCCCGTACGTTGTGTACCTATAAACCTATTTACTTATTAATAATGAATAGAGTTTAAGTGAATTTAAAATAATGTTACTGGCATCAAAAAAAAATCACTCACCTTCGTATCCGTCTGCAAAATGACATAGAACACAAAATATACAAAATCATAAATTTATATCCACAAAGGACGGTACATAATCGTAGCCTGAAAAAGAAACATTGGCTTCCATTCGGAAAATGTCTGTATCGTGAACAAAAATAATGATCACACGGTGTATTTAAGGTTATTATACTTAATCTGGGTTTATTAACTTGGCAAAATTTCGTTAGTGGATTTTAGTACCCCCCCCCCTCCATGCAATAGGAAACAGGCCCAGCGTCACCATCGCCTGTTTCGATCCCAGTCAACCATTTCGCACACTGGGTCTCAATGATTAACTACCCCTTTATCACGGAATGCGGAAATATAATAAAATAAGAAATACATACATAGCATGCACCAGGTATGTACATAAATTACAAGTTATTTATAATATAGAATGACTGATCTTAGAGTCCTTCCGAGGCAACACGCGTGTCTGTTAAGCTCTCATTTACTCTACAGTCATTTAGTCGATGATTTGGAATGTTCCACACCAAACACATCTAGGAAAGGACTGGAATTGTTAAAATATAGATAGTAATAAATAGAGTTGAAAAATCCAGGCAAATTACATAAATTATCATAAAATAGAGTGTTAATCATTTCCCATCTGCAGCATGAGAAGAAAGGGATGCACTATTGTCAGTATATAATATAATAATGATAAATAAATAAGTACATAAGCTCACGCAACCCGTTAATAATTTTCAGCTATAAATGCCAAGTATAACAACCGATTGTTAAGGTCATGAATCCTTTGTCTAGTAAATAATGTGTAAAAGAAGGACACGGCTCATTCACGACACAGAACAAAACAGAATGAAAACATACAATGAAGAAATAGTTTATCAATCAATCCTATCCTACCATGATATCATAAACCCTTCCATTATAAAGTTTTACTGCCCCAGAAATCAAGATAGAACCATTACGGGCTTACGACCGTCTTCTACTGTGGTTTCGAAGGCTGGCTTATGCGCGCTTTACGTTAACTACGTTCGCCATTACACTTTGTAGTGAATGGTTCTTCTTGATAAAACACAAAGCCCTCCCCAAACTAAGCAAACAAATTAAAATAAAGTAAGACTTATCAATGATCCAGTTCTGCTATTTCTTTCTTGAATACACTGACTCTATATTTTAAAAGATTCTAATTCAAATCGGTTCCCAGATAACACATAATTAAGATAAAATATTTAAGCAAAGAAGATGCAACACTGAATTTAAATTTATGTTTGAATCTAAAAGGAATTTACTCTTAATAAATTTCACCACCCAGGAGCACACAAAGTTAATATATAAAATGTTCAAAATAGGTAATAAATGAATAAAAAATCACTAACTGAAAACAGGGCTATCTAAAGGATTTCGCACGAGAACGCGCCCCTACACTCCCCGTCGACGATACAACCCGAACTGTCTCGAGATGAACTCAGGCGCATAATTTATCGAACACAAAATCCTTCGTATCCTAATTTCAGTCAGTGTTTCATTGCTCTATTCAAAAGTGTCATCTAACTTAAGAGAAGTGAGAAGTGATTGAATCATTTCTCCGTATAGAATTTGGAAGACTACGATCCCTAATTAAGTAAAAGATGCAACTACTAATATAAGAATAACATAAAAAAGTATTTAAGTTTATAAAATAAACAGCAATTTTTGAATAAAATGAAGGGCCACGACAATAGCCAATTATGTTGTGAAATCTAGATTATTCTCTTATTACAGTATATTTATATTATCTTTGGTCTTTTTAACAAAGAAGGCCTTAGTGCTACGTCACATTGTAAGACCCAGCATTCACTTGCCTATATCTGTATGTACTTACCTGTACGCTATGATATCTGTCTACACGCCGGCGGCCTGGTGACGCTAGAGGAAAATGGCCGCCAGCGCTAAGGCCTTCTTATATAGGTGGTGTTGCGTATAGTCTTTAATACGGGTGTAAAGCACAGTATAAAAATCTATGGTGTAAAGCTAATGTATAGAGACATCTACAGCCGCGCTCCACGAAGCTATCTGACTCCATATAGTAGTAGATAATAATCTTGTCTTATATGGACCACGGACTGTGCGGACGACTTTTGCCCAAAGATTTATGCCATTTTTAGGACCTAGAATTTACAACAAAATTATGCCGGATATATTATCTGAGTCTCTGAACGCCGGAGGAACGAATTTGTATAATAAAATAGTCCTTCTAGCTCACTGCTACTCTTTGAAGGGTCCACGGATGTCACAATCATTGCATGAGACTCGTCTCTCCTCTTGGCAGTGGCGATTTGGGCATAGGTCGGCACATTGGTCATGTCACGCACACAGTTCTGGGACTCCTTATAATTTCCCAAAATGACGTCCATCTTGGTGCTTTGTTCTTTTAATTGGGTCCTCAATTCTTCAAACGCAGACATTATCTCTCTCTGACCACCTTCTTCCTGTTTCTTCTGAGTCATTACCATCCGCTTTATAACACGTGCATACTCTTTAGCTTCTGACAAGCTTTGTGATTCCCTAATTTGGTCACATAGAGTGACGATATCTTCTGTGCTATATGACGCGGACATATTCCCAGGAGAGGGGTCTCCCGATGGCAACACCAAAGTAGAACTCATCCTGGGAGAAGTATCTCTAGAGGATGGGGCACTTTTGACATCCAAACTCTTGTGCAATAGCCTTTTGCTTGTAACTTTTTTCTTTCTGGTCTCCATTCAGCAACCATTCCTAGGATATTATGCAACCGCTCAAGTTAATGTTTTTATTAACAATTTTAGCTACACAATTTTTGACAGCGTACTTCTGAAGAGATGCAAATTTGTATTTTGATGAAATATTATTTTGTACACTAATTTTTCATCAAAAAGTATTTTAAGTTATTTCGTCTTCTTTAGGACAGAATTTGCAGTCATTCTTCACTATCTATTTGAAAATGAAGAATAATAAATTCAAGGTAGGTATAGGTACCTGTGAAAGCCGATGAAAAGCTAACCATTCGTCAAAATGACGACTATTCAATAGTTATTTGAAAAATGAAATAGGTAACTCACCAGAGAATGTAACTAAATGCAGGATGTAACTAAACTCTTATGGAAGACATTGTCATATTTATTCGATGTTCGTCATTTTGACGAACGTTAGCTTTCTAGGGCTAGAAAGTTCTGTGAGGGAAAGTAATAGGCGAGGTTAACCGCTATGCAGTCTCACGTGTGTCTTTAAATTACCAGATAGAGCGAAAATTTTATTGCAAATACTCGTACGGCTTTTCTCCGCTATGCAATCTCTTGTGTTTAATTAAACTATTAGATTTAGCGAACATTTTATTGCAAATATTGCACTTGTACGGCATTTCTCCGCTATGCAATCTCTTGTGTTTAATTAAACTATTAGATTTAGCGAACATTTTATTGAAAATCTTGCACTTTTACGACTTTTCTCCGCTATGCAGTCGCATGTGCGTCGTTAAAGCACAAGAATGAGTGAATTTTCTATTGCAAATACTACACTCGTATGGCTTTTCTCCGCTATGCACTCTCATATGTTTGGTAACCTTTACTCCTCTGGTGAAAGTGGGAGAGAATTACTACAGCCCTCCCACACTCTCAATTAAGTTGGGAGACTCCGTACCGTAGCTATCAGAAAGACCCCAAATAAAAATCTATAAAACAATATGTGTGCCAAGGCTTTAGACTCTCTTCAAGAGGAATATAAATTAACTGGTGCTAGTCTTTCCTCTATGAATGGGGATTATTCAAATTTAAACTCACAACTTTATAATTTAGTCAAAAATTAATAAACACCAACCAACAATATGTAACAACTCAGTTAACTTCATTTCAATACTTTACATTTAAACTTAATGCACTATCTATAACAATTATAATCTTAATTAAGATAAAAAACAATGGTTGTAACAAAGTATCAATATCATGAGATGCATCAATCTATTCTAAATAAATATATTATTAACTTTTTGTTACTAAAAGCAGAGACATGTATTGTTATAAATATAGACTTGCAATCCCATACAAATTTTTACCAAAAAACTGTCTAAAATACCTGATCCTGCTATCTCTCTCTAATATGTCACCTATAACAGATAACAATAGTTTACTCTCATCGTCTCTTTTACTTGAATGTGATTTTATTATCTCTCTCTTTTAAACTTACCGATTGTATGAAACAGGGTTGTCAGTTTTTACTTTATTTTATAAGATATATTATATTTTTAACTTTTACACTATATTAATGGTTCCGAAAATGTTTTTTTTTATTTTGTCAGCAATTAAACAGGATGTACTACAATTACTTATTATTCATATTGAAGTAAAAAATTGTGATGTACTGTAAACACGGTGAGTTAAATCAAACATGGTATTCATTTTTTTATCACAGTTTATAGTCATATTTTTCGTAGTGTTTTATTATTCCTAACTTTTTACGTAACTTTTCCAAAACCACCTCTTTGAGGTATCAAAAATTTAATTCGAGCCGCTGCGCGCTGTTATCCTTGAAACACTCTTCCACCTTCACCTGCGATGGACATGTATATTCATAATCACCATTTATTTATTCATAAGAACTTAGTTCCCTTCTCTACTACATTTGGAAACTTTTTGAACACCTAACACTGGTCTTCCAAACGGAAGACCAGTGCTGCATTAACTTTAATATATTTAGAGCTATTTAAAAAACTATTTTTTAGGTTCTTCATTCAAAATTTTAATAAACATTAAAAGTGTCAATCTTCTCTCTTTTTATGAATTGTGAAAGTTTCATTCTTCTTTTTCTGTGCTTATGTCAGTTATAGAGGTCTGCAAAGCAATGGGAAGCTAGACTAGAACCTGTTTAATTACCTACCGATCAAGCCTGACAATCGGAATCAAAAACGTAAAGCAAGACGGGTATAAGCTTGTTTTAGAAATAATTTCAAATTCAATCAAATAAATTAATCAACTTTAATAGTTAATAGTTCTCAAGTGAAAGAAATTTCACTCGTACAATATGTTACACATTTGAATTCGCCGATCGAAAATTTAAGAATTTACATACCTTTTATTTGAATAGCGGATCGGTTGATTATAGATGAGATTTACTTGATAACTAATGACACTTTAATACAATTATGCACTCAATCCATGATGGATTGCTGTTTTTTATTTCACTATTAAATATTTGACGGCCGCAAATATGCTACCGACCTACCATCTTGCCGAACAGATTCACCGGGCCGCTTGTTGCGTTGGACATGCGTGTAACCAAAGAGAATATAATACCTTACGGATAAGAGACGCAACTCCATAGATCAAAAAAAATAATGGAAAATGTACCGAATAGGTGTAATGTTTTGCCAACATTGAAACAAAATAATTCTGTAATATTTATTATGGTGATGTTGTCTTCCTGTTATTTGAAAGTTTGGGTGAGTGGGACTTGACAGATGCGAACATGTTGTTTTTATAGGTTAGGAATAAAGATGCAACTGTTTATAATAGATTTATTGCAGTCAGATAAAAATGTACACTGTGCATATTATAATTGTTACACATTAATATAGCTCCCACAGAAACAAACAGTAGTTGCAACAGCAGAAGATTCAGCAAAAGAACTCCTGTACCTCATTTAGAAGTCAGTTCTGTCCCCTTATGGAAAGCTTGATTATTTGATTGGCTGACACACAGACATATTTATTCAAATCTTGAAGAATACTGCATATCCATAATATGTCATCTAAAACAATAAACCATATAAATGAAGATTAAAATTATGATATATTATATAAAAGTTCGTATCTATAAAATTGTCAACTGGACTTCGAGATATCTTTTGAACGAAATAATGGGATTCTTGATGTAGGAGATTTTTACCAGAACAGAGAGAATGTTATTACAGTATCAGCTTGGAAATATAGAAAGGCATGTCATAATAACTTGCATAAGCATTCACTAAACTACTAACCTGTCACGTTTGTTAATGCATTACAAAAAATCTCAAAGTATATGCTAGATAACAGATTTGTTAAGACCGGATACGATAATTTGTATATTATAATACTTTCAGACAATTAGACTACGAAATAAGTAATCTAAAAATGTAAATATCGGAATTTTAAAAACACAACAAAACACGCACAAGCAACGTTTTTTGTTAATTCTTAATTCGTCATAGAAATAGAAAATTATAGACCCGAATTCCATAGGTAGAAAGTTATTCCATACAAAAATCTATGATATATCGTCAACTTTTCACGTTTTCACTATTGGCGGCAATGATTCCATTTTCGTTTCTCTATGTTGGTACGTCAAAAACACTGCTCGCCATACAAAAAGTGCTTTGTATGACAGTTTCGACCCACTGCGTGTAACTACACCTCTCTTTCTAGCGTAACGCGCTTTCTCTTTCTAACAGTACTACGTATGTCAAGGTAACTCTGTGTACCGCGCAAATCAAAAAAATCTCGTTACAGTTTCTTTAAACCACCAGATTGAGCGAACATTTTATTGCAAATATTGCACTTGTTCGGCTTTTCTCCGCTATGCACTCTCATGTGTATCTTTAAATAACTAGATTGAGCGAACATTTTATTGCAAATCTTGCACTTGTACGGCTTTTCTCCACTATGCACTCTCATGTGTATCTTTAAATAACTAGATTGAGCAAACATTTTATTGCAAATATTGCACTTTTACGGCTTTTCTCCACTATCCACTTTCATTTGTTTCACTTGTACGACTTTTATCCGCTATGCACTCTCATGTGTTTCTTTAAATTACTATAATGAGCGAACATTTTATTGCAAATATTGCACTTGTACGGCTTTTCTCCGCTATGCACTCTCATGTGTGTCTTTAAATAACCAGATTGAGCGAACATTTTATTGCAAATCTTGCACTTGTACGGCTTTTCTCCGCTATGCACTCTCATGTGTGTCTTTAAATAACCAGATTGAGTGAACATTTTATTGCAAATCTTGCACTTGTACGGCTTTTCTCCGCTATGCACTCTCATGTGTGTCTTTAAATGACCAGATTGAGCGAACATTTTATTGCAAATCTTGCACTTGTACGGCTTTTCTCCGCTATGCACTCTCATGTGTCTCTTTAAATGCCCAGATCGAGCGAACATTTTATTGCAAATATTGCACTTGTACGGCTTTTCTCCACTATGCACCTTCATGTGTTTGTTTAAATTACCAGATTGAGTGAACATTTTATTGCAAATACTACATTCGTATGGCTTTTCTCCGCTATGCAGTCTCATGTGTGTCTTTAAAGAACTATATTGAGCGAACATTTTAATGCAAAAATCTTGCACTTGTACGGCTTTTCTCCGCTATGCACTCTCATGTGGTTCTTTAAACCATCAGATTGAGCGAACATTTTATTGCAAATATTGCACTTGTTTGGCTTTTCTCCGCTATGCAGTATCATGTGTGTCTTTAAAGCACAAGATTGAGCGAACATTTTATTGCAAATATTGCACTTGTACGGCTTTTCTCCGCTATGCACTCTCATGTGTGTCTTTAAATAACCAGATTGAGCGAACATTTTATTGCAAATCTTGCACTTGTACGGCTTTTCTCCGCTATGCAGTCTCATGTGATTTTTTAAACCATCAGATCGAGCGAACATTTTATTGCAAATATTGCACTTGTACGGCTTTTCTCCGCTATGCAGTCGCATGTGCGTCGTTAAAGCACAAGAATGAGTGAACTTTCTATTGCAAATGTTGCACATGTACGGCTTTTTTCCGCTATGCACTCTCATGTGTCGGTTTAAATTACCAGATTCAGTGAACATTTTATTGCAAATATTGCACTTGTACGGCTTATCTCCGCTATGCAGTCGCATGTGCGTCGTTAAAGCACAAGAATGAGTGAACTTTCTATTGCAAATATTGCACATGTACGGCTTTTTTCCGCTATGCACTCTCATGTGTTGGTTTAAATTACCAGATTGAGCGAACATTTTATTGCAAATCTTGCACTTGTACGGCTTTTCTCCGCTATGCACTCTCATGTGTCTCTTTAAATGCCCAGGTCGAGGGAACATTTTATTGCAAATATTGCACTTGTACGGCTTTTCTCCGCTATGCAGTCGCATGTGCGTCGTTAAAGCACAAGAATGAGTGAACTTTCTATTGCAAATGTTGCACATGTACGGCTTTTTTCCGCTATGCACTCTCATGTGTTGGTTTAAATTACCAGATTCAGTGAACATTTTATTGCAAATAATGCACTTGTACGGCTTTTCTCCACTATGTAGTCGCATGTGTCTCTTTAAATGCCCAGGTCGAAGGAACATTTTATTGCAAATATTGCACTTGTACGGCTTTTCTCCGCTATGCACTCTCATGTGTTGGTTTAAATTACCAGATTCAGTGAACATTTTATTGCAAATAATGCACTTGTACGGCTTTTCTCCACTATGTAGTCGCATGTGTCTCTTTAAATGCCCAGGTCGAGGGAACATTTTATTGCAAATATTGCACTTGTTCGGCTTTTCTCCGCTATGCAGTCGCATATTATGTGTCTTTAAATGACAAGATCGAGCGAAATTTTTATTGCAAATATTGCACTTGTACGGCTTTTCCCCAATACTATTTTGTAAACCTGTTTCTGAAGAACCTGATTCCGTGAACTCCTTATTAACAACATGATAGTACAGTTCATTAGCAATGTCGATGTTTACATTCTTTAAAAATGCTTCTATTTCATTTTCGTATAATTCATAAATTATAATATCACTTTCGGCACATGTGTCGTCCATCATTGCCATTTGCGATTGTATTTTTCAATTTTCACGGTGTGGACTGTGGAAACTTCATACGTTTCTTTCTTAATGCGATAAAAATGGTTGAAAGCGATATCGCTTCAAGTTGAACGCCTTTCAACTTATGTATCTGGTGGAACGATTCACGCATGCGCAGATATGTCCGTATGTTCTGTTTCTTGACAGTTGACAGCACTGCTCTAAATTTATTTCTCCTTAGAATCCAATTCCGCACCCAATATCTGCGTTTTTTTTATTTTTCCTCAATTAGGAGTCTTTTTATATCGTCTAAACCAATATTTTCAACTAACTCCAATTACTCCGCGACTTCTACCTCGACGTCCGCCATTTTTAAAACTATCAGCGCACTTGACAGATTGAATGTATGTCGGTGGACTCGTGTGAACACATCAGACGATCAATGGGCGACCGAACGATATTTTTTTTTATGCAAGCGACATCGTCTGGCCTTATATCGCCCCGTCTGAACACCGCAACCAAAGTTAGAGTTCACAAGAACTTCACTAGAGGCGCTAGTAGTTCGTCTGCTATATAATATATACCTATGCATGCATTCGTTTCGTTTCGTCGGCCATTACTGTCAACGTGCGGCGTGTTTGTGTTTGACCATTAGTTTTGTTATATTGTTTGATGTTATATTTACAATTTTATAGTGCTCACTTAATATATTAACTTATTAATCGGTGTGTTATTTTTGTGATCATTATTAATATAGGTACTCGATAAAACCAAACTCATAACTTCTCTGAAGTTGTTTGTATACAAGTGTATTATTTCGTCGTTTTACATATTTTGTTGTCACCTTAAACAAGTGTCATCTTTCGTTTAATTCCACTTGATAAATATAACTTTTTCTAAGATGCAACCTCACAGTGTTGATAATGTATTTGCTGACATCTGATTTTATCATAACCTATAAAATCCATACAATGTACATAACATAAATGTGTCAAAAGTTCATTTGTTTTCATTGGTTTGAAACACAGTAGCAGCTCCATTAATTTGAATGTTTTATTTCAGCTACCATGCCACGTTCATGTAATGTCTTTGGCTGCAGTTCCAACTACAGATCACAAAAGCAGGATAAAACTGTCACAACATTTGCCTTGCCAAAAGATAAACTGTAAATGTTGATGTATAGAATGTAGCAGATTATATTTGTAATAATGATGATTTTATTATTTATTTAATACTGCAAATTTTTGGTTTCATTTTCGATTTTTAACCAGAATTTTCAAAAGGTTACGTAATTCGGTGGGTGGATAACAAATTTTGGTGGGTGGGGGGTACAGTTGGTGCTGTAGTTGCATAAGAACGACGCTAGAGGCGCAGTAGTAGTACACAGTTGGCGGCCATGTTTTACAATTACGCAAAAAGTGGTGGGGAGACGCTTATCTTATTACGGACAACCTATGTAGGCCACACACGCTCCGGTATACCTGCACAGGACGCCTGCGCAGGCGGCCTGTTCAGGGGGCCGAGCCAAATGCACTAAAATAGCGATAACTTTGAAAGATCAAACGGATAACTTTGCAACGGAAAACGCGCAAAGTTTTCGAATTTCCGAAGCCAACGTCGTTTTAATACCAAAACTTTGACACGGAGCGGCCTGACGTCAGAAGCACATTCCGACGCCAGAAAACGATCCTTTTCTATGGTTTATTTACATAAAAT
This sequence comes from Mystacides longicornis, assembly GCA_963576905.1. Lineage (NCBI taxonomy): Eukaryota > Metazoa > Arthropoda > Insecta > Trichoptera > Leptoceridae > Mystacides > Mystacides longicornis. The sequence goes on from OY756437.1 coordinate 25,155,318, forward strand.
GGCAACACTCATGCGCGGCGCATGTCAAAACGACGATCTACCTACGTATTTTGACGTATAATATTGTTATGTCAAACAACAATATTATTGTTGCAGAAGCCGACCACAATTATTATACTTAATTTCTGATTTTATGGAGAGGTAAGTACATGATCTTTCTTATGGTATTACCTGTCTTATTTTTTGTGCAATTGTGTAATATTTTTATCGATATTTCAATTGGAACGGGCGACAAAAGAAAACATAACCTTAAGATATATTTTTAGATTGTTTATGCACTTAAGCCGTATTGACCATTATAATATATATAGTATATCGTACCGTAAAAAGTTTCTGATAAGTTTTGAGCATTGTGGAATCTTCCATGCACAGTTTTTGTTGAGTTTTTATGTAAGAACATTCATAATAATTTATCTAAACCTCGCCAACTTAACAATGATCTATAACAGTTAGTTCAAGTACTGAAATGTTTTTTTTACTTCAGAAATCACCCCATTCACTCTTCAGTCGAATATTCATTGATTGGTTTATTTGAAACAAGGCGAAAGGCCAATAAAACTTAGGTATAATTAAAAGAAAATAACATTTTTTTCAATTCATAATTTCTCATTAAAAAGTTGAATCAACGAGGATTACAAAGTTGTATATCATATATTATTCTTACTCAAAGCTAATTTATTTCCAGATGTGCTCTGATTGGAAGTTCCCGGGAAGGCGTTCACCATTAAAACATACAGGGGAGGCCTGGCGGGGCACCACGTCATCTCAAATCCTAACACTCTAGAGAAGGTGTAAGCCATCTCATAATGGGCAGAATTGATGGCACTCATCCGGTAGATGAGACCTCATTGATCCAAGTATGTATACCTGTATCTGTCTATACTTTAACAATTATTATACCTGGTAGTAGCCATTAGACCAAAATTTCATGTCTATTGCATTTTTCACTATAAATATTACATTGGTATCTCTTGAAAATATATGTCCTAATACTATGTTAATTATACAATAACTTATGTGTTTTCATAAAAAAATTGATCGCTTGATTCAATGTTTAAATTTCAAGCACCTGGTAATCATCTCTTTTGCATATTTCAAAATGTCAAATTCAAAACGAATGATTAGTGAAACCGTAAACTAATGTTTTATGTCCAAGGATGCATGAGTAATTGGGTGACAGTTGACTGAACATTGTTATCGTCCATATATTGTACTCATCATAACTGTTGTCCGTTCATGCATTATAAATAAATGTCATTAATTCCATTCTTACAGACCAGGCTGCACTAGTGGGTACCCACCACCTTACATCGCAGAAGACTCCCCGAGCATCTCAAAGGGTCCCGTCTACTCCCGGAGCAGGAGCAACTACGAAGGAGCCCCCGTACTCCATCTCGCTTACTTCCGGGTCCTTATCTATCTCCAACCACATTTGTGTGATATTAGAACTAGAAAATGTCTATTTAAATTTCCTAATACAGTATTTTTTGGTTGCAAATGTTACTCTTGTGCGGCTTTTCTCTATTGTGAATTTGTAAATGTCTCTTTTTTTTCCCATCAGTGAAGATTTTATTGCTAATGACTTTTCTTCATTATAAATTAGTAAATGCATTTTTATTGCAAGTATTACATTTGTATGGCTCTTCTCAGCTAATGTGGGTTTAGTATTTTATTCTTTTATAAATCACTCAATAACACTTACCCACCACGCATATCCCGAAGGGGGTAGGCAGAGAGCCCATGTCATTCGGGGTCGACCTCGTCTGCGTGCACCCATTCTTTCAGATTTATATATCCTTTTTGTCATTCTCTCCTCGTTCATTCTCTGTACATGCCCAAACCACCTTAATTTATTAACTTTCATTCTAGTCACTATGCTAACATCCACTCCATAATCCTTTCTAATATTCTCATTCCTCACCTTATCAATCAGTCTCTTTCCGCATATCCTACGCAGTGATCTCATTTCCACAGCATTCATTCCAACTTCCAGATTTTTTGTCCATGTCCATGTTTCACTCCCATACATCATGGATGGTATCAGGATTGCATTGTGCATCAGCTGTTTGGATTTAAGTGATACATTCTTATTTCCCATTAGAGTTCTTAGTGCACCGCCAACCCTTCTACCAGCCAGTTTCCTTCTTTCAATCTCCTTTACACACCTTCCATCTCTGCTAAATAGACTACTTAAATAAACATACTCATCCACTTGTTCCACACAACATTCAATAATTATTTTAATTCTCAAAGGCCTTGCCGTTATACAACCATTCTCATTCCCATAAATACTTAAACGTGAAAGTATTTATTACACTGAAGTTTGCTCGTATGACCAAAAACCTTTTGAAATAAAAATAATAAGTGAATTGCAGTGTTTTGTAAAAAAATAAACCAACAATAAGATGGATTTAAAGTTATCGCTTAAATTTAGGTAAATTAATTGTTGATCTGCTGTGATGTGTAAGCAATTGCCTCTTTTTTAATCCTGATTAATTAATTGACCATTCTATTTCAAATAATTTGTTGATTAAATTATGATGTTACTTCATTAAAAATTATAATGTACAACAATAGATCCCGTTTCGACCAATAAATTGTCAACAGGTTTTCAGGCACCAATATACAATACATTGGTATAATATAATTACAAAACATAATAGTAATTAATATCTTTTACTCCTAAGAATGATTATTAAATAAACATACTTGAATAAATTTAATGTGCATATTTTCATATTATCTGTTTGTAATTTTATAGGAATTAAATGAAACATTTTTTCCAATTATGGTTTTAATTACATAATGAAAAATATACCTTCACTAAGAAATCTAGTGTTGAAAAGAATACAAGAACCTATGAATATAAGAATGTTATATAGATAATAAACAAAATAAAAATAAACAATAGATGAGTACAACAGACTATGGTAGCCTAGTGGTATAAGCATGGACTTCAGATCACGAGGTCCCGGGTTCGATTCCCGGTCATATCACAGTTTTCAATGTGTTTTTTCACTTCAATTTCTACCCAAGGTTGGCCTGTATCAAATTGGATGGGATCGGTTGAGTGAAAATGATGATCTCGGGCAGTAAGTTCCGATACTGACACCTTTGTATAGAAAAGTGTTAATTAATTTATTACTAAATTTTATTTTGGGATTCTTTTTTTATTTAATATAAATGGATCTGAACACAAATACACTTTTGACATCTTTCACATAAAGCAAAGCTTGTGTTCTGAAAGTGGAAATGGTCGGGATTCGAAGCCACGACCACACTATGCTTATAAATGTCGTCGACTGATACCACTGGTCTACCAACAACTTCTTTATATCCTTTCTTATAATATTGGCTTTCCACACATGACAAGAGGAACTGCAGTTTTGTGGCATTCTTGCCATAATAAGTTTTAGTTTCACTAGCCACATCAAAGATGCTAGGAGCTTCCTAATTCTGAGATGCATCTAAACAGGATTCTCAAGAAGCAGCTGTCATTGGTTTGATAATTATTTCTTCAACAGGTTACTTGCGTTAAGCCTTTTAATTTCTAAAAAAGGTAAACATAAATGAGATCATGGTAATATTGTCAATGGTAAAAATAAACTTTATTAAATAGTAAAAATCATACCATTTTCCTCTGTGGTAGAAGGATAGGATATTTGAATGTGATGTGACATCAAACTATTTTAACCGTCTGCATCAGTGGTACGCATTACTAATAGTCCATTTTAGTTTGCAACGCTTTTATTCTGTTTACAGTGCATGTTTTTATGATCCTCATGTCACTATCGCAGATCTAGAATTTGAAGAGCATTATATTATTATTAATGAGATAAACATTTTCAATTGTTATTGTTTTTACATTTGTATGTAAAATAATAAATACCATTTGAACATTGATGGAGTGTGTGTCCCTTCCTAGTAAAATACAAATGTTAATTTCTAGCGCGTCACACAGTATTAATATGGGTGCAGTCGATGCATCTCGCAGTCGAGACCTGAAAGAATTCAGAATCTTGATGTATTGGAGGTAAAGACGGTTGTTTCTCTATGCTCACCACATTATATTACCATGCTCAATTGTGGTTGACAACGAAACACTCTAGTTTTTGATTTTTGTTCTGTCGAGTCGTAGAGAACGGAACACACTTCACCAGCATTTTACGACAGCTCAAATGCTCCCATCACTTCTTCAAAAACCTACTCACCCTCCTCTGGGGATGTTATGAGAAAGCTCCACAATTTTTAGAGTAAGAACAATCCAAATCCAAACTCCCTTAAGACCCCACTTAGGGGCATAGGGAGGCAACAAGATCTCTTCATTGCGCTCGATCTTGCGCAACGTTAATGACCTCCCACACCATGTCCAGATTCCTCAGCTCTGCTTCGAAGGAGCGGAACACAGTATGAGAGGGTCTTCCTCGTCCTCGGGACCCTGATGGGAGGAAGAACAGCGCTCTCCTCGGCCAACTGTCATTCGGCATCCTTAACACATGTCCCATCCAAGTCCATCTCCTCCACATAATAGTAGAGGTGATGGGATCACGCTGGGTGCGCCGGCGTATAGCGTCGTTCGTGATGCGGTGGTACCATCTTATACCCAAAATTCTCCTGAGGCACTACGTTTCGAATGCAGATACCTTTTGTGCCTGGGCTTTGGTCAGGTGCCAACCTGCTATAATTATACATTTGATTCAATTACTTACAGAGTAAGAACAACTTGAAATTTGAAATTAATTATTAACAGATTACTTTGAGAAGGTGATTAGTAGTCATTAAAAAAGTTGATTCATTAAAAAAACCACGGCAATTTTTTACATATTTTTTACAATGTGCATAAAGATGAATATGAATAAATATGAAAAACAAATTTAAAAACTATTAATGTGTGGATTTAAGTTTAAACGTGAAATAGTGCATTTTTTTGTGGCATGAGTAGGATACAAATTTAATACAAAAATCATTGATAAAAAAGCATATTTTTATCTACAAATATTAATAAAATAACCCAAACATGATATAATTATACATTTAATTCAATTACTTACATTCTTTGTAATAAAAAAAGTTTTTGTTGACACTTATCGACATTAACTTTGTATGCAACAGCGGCAATTTCTACAACGCGCATCTAACCTATAAATTGTCGGTGCCCGTGACGTTTGATCTTTGAACGGTAGGTGAAAACTTTGTCAAAAGTGTTACTTGGCTGCGAACGTTGAGGGCGTCGTCACGCGTTTCATAGAAAAAAATACCTATCCGGCCACCGGTACGGACTAACGCGCAGCGACTTTCGAATTTAAATGCTTTGGCTGCGAACTTTGCGCAACGTCACTTTCAAACTTTGGTAACCATGGGAACAAAGATCTACCGATCCGTTGGGACGCCATTTTAATGCACTTAACTTAGGCCCCAGGTGTACCGGAGCGTGTGTGGGGGTAGACCTGTGCAGTTTTTTAGACCTGCGCAGGCGACCGGAGAAGAATCGAAAATCAATTCTTTCACAGGTTCACCGGAGCGTGTGTGGCGGCACTCCGGTCGCCTGCGCAGGTCTTTCAGTAGTTTTCCAGCGTTTGCATGGAGTGGTTGTGCATTCCTTAATTGCATATGGCTCAGTCGAGAGTAGAACTAGAGGAGTTTTTTTATAATTATTATTTTTTAAATAATAATATTTTTATATTTAGTATATAGCATTGTATTTAATTCTTTTTTTTTATTATAGTTATACAATGATGTATACTTCATATATAATATATTATTATTTAATAAATAAATATTTTAAATAATAATAGGTAAATAACACTCTTCTATACATCCAATCCAAACTCCCTTAACGCCCTACTAGGGACATATGGAGGCAACAAGAGCTCTCCATTGCGCTCGATCTTGTTTATGACCTCCTCCCACACCATGTCCAGATTCCTCAGCTCTGCTTCGAAGAAGCAGAGCTGAGGAGAGGTTCTTCCTCTTCTTCGGGACCCTGATGGCAGGAAGAACAGCGCTCTCCTCGGCCAACTGTCATTCGGCATCCTTAATACATGTTCCAGCCAAGTCCATCTCTTCCACATAATGGTAAAAGTGATCGACGTGTAGCGTCGTTCGTGATGCGGTGGTATCATATTAAACCCAAAATTCTCCGGAGGAATGTTGGTTCTTCTATACATAGATGTCAGTATAGCCGGCGGAACTCAATGCTTGAAGCATTCTCTACCAGTCAACCGGTCCCGTCCAATCTGAGACAGGATTCCAACCCCGAGTAGAAATTTCAAGTGAAAAACACATTGAAAATTGCTAACCCGGCCGGGAATCGAACCCGGGACCTCTTGATCTGAAGTTGGAGCCTTTGCCACTAGGCTACCGAGTTCGGAGTTTTGATTTTTTTTAAATATTTAGATTTATTTATTTATTTTATACTTTATGCATATTAAAAATAGTGTACAAAAAATAGTGTATAGACAAGTGGCAATGGCGGGATTATAGCCGTAGCAATCTCTAACATCCAACCACAATTTTTTTTTCACATTTATAAAAGAAAATAAAAAATAAAAAAATTTCAAGTAAAAAAACAGAAAAACTCTGTCCCGACCGGGATTCGAACCCGGGACCTCGTGATCTGAAGTTCACGCCTTTAACCACTACGGTACCGTACCGAGGTCGATCAAAAATATAGTCAGTAATCAAAAAAATTAATATCTTTCTAAGTAACTGCGCAGGCCGCCTACACAGGTATACCGGAGCGTGTGTGGCGGCACTCCGGTCGCCTGCGCAGGGTGCCGAGCCAAATGCACTAAAATAGCGATAACTTTGAAAGATCAAACGGATAACTTTGCAACGGAAAACGCGCAAAGTTTTCGAATTTCCGAAGCCAACGTCGTTTTAATACCAAAACTTTGACACGGAGCGGCCTGACGTCAGAAGCACATTCCGACGCCAGAAAACGATCCTTTTCTATGGTTTATTTACGTAAAATGGCAACACTCATGCGCGGCGCATGTCAAAACGACGATCTACCTACGTATTTTGACGTATAATATTGTTATGTCAAACAACAATATTATTGTTGCAGAAGCCGACCACAATTATTATACTTAATTTCTTATTTTATGGAGAGGTAAGTACATGATCTTTCTTATGGTATTGCCTGTCTTATTTTTTGTGCAATTGTGTAATATTTTATCGATATTTCAATTGGAACGGGCGACGAAAGAAAACATAACCTTAAGATATATTTTTAGATATTTTATGCACTTAAGCCGTATTGACCATTATAATATATATATTATATCGTACCGTAAAAAGTTTCTGATAAGTTTTGAGCATTGTGGAATCTTCCATGCACAGTTTTTGTTGAGTTTTTATGTAAGAACATTCATAATAATTTATCTAAACCTCGCCATATTTATATTCGAATCACTAATTTCTGGCTCATTTCCTATGTGACATCGCCGCATTGGGTCATTTATTTGATTAACAATGATCTATAGCAGTTAGTTCAAGTACTGAAATGTTTTTTTTACTTCAGAAATCACCCCATTCACTCTTCAGTCGAATATTCATTGATTGGTTTATTTGAAACAAGGCGAAAGGCCAATAAAACTTAGGTATAATTAAAAGAAAATAACATTTTTTTCAATTCATAATTTCTCATTAAAAAGTCGAATCAACGAGGATTACAAAGTTGTATATCATATATTATTCTTACTCAAAGCTAATTTATTTCCAGATGTGCTCTGATTGGAAGTTCCCGGGAAGGCGTTCACCATTAAAACATACAGGGGAGGCCTGGCGGGGCACCACGTCATCTCAAATCCTAACACTCTAGAGAAGGTGTAAGCCATCTCATAATGGGCAGAATTGATGGCACTCATCCGGTAGATGAGACCTCATTGATCCAAGTATGTATACCTGTATCTGTCTATACTTTAACAATTATTATACCTGGTAGTAGCCATTAGACCAAAATTTCATGTCTATTGCATTTTTCACTATAAATATTACATTGGTATCTCTTGAAAATATATGTCCTAATACTATGTTAATTATACAATAACTTATGTGTTTTCATAAAAAAATTGATCGCTTGATTCAATGTTTAAATTTCAAGCATCCTGGTAATCATCTCTTTTGCATATTTCAAAATGTCAAATTCAAAACGAATGATTAGTGAAACCGTAAACTAATGTTTTATGTCCAAGGATGCATGAGTAATTGGGTGACGGTTGACTGAACATTGTTATCGTCCATATATTGTACTCATCATAACTGTTGTCCGTTCATGCATTATAAATAAATGTCATTAATTCCATTCTTACAGACCAGGCTGCACTAGTGGGTACCCACCACCTTACATCGCAGAAGACTCCCCGAGCATCTCAAAGGGTCCCGTCTACTCCCGGAGCAGGAGCAACTACGAAGGAGCCCCCGTACTCCATCTCGCTTACTTCCGGGTCCTTATCTATCTCCAACTACATTTGTGTGATATTAGAACTAGAAAATGTCTATTTAAATTTCCTAATACAGTATTTTTTGGTTGCAAATGTTACTCTTGTGCGGCTTTTCTCCATTGTGAATTTGTAAATGTCTCTTTGTTTTCCCATCAGTGAAGATTTTATTGCTAATGACTTTTCTTCATTATAAATTAGTAAATGCATTTTTATTGCAAGTATTACATTTGTATGGCTCTTCTCAGCTAATGTGGGTTTAGTATTTTATTCTTTTATAAAAATCACTCAATAACACTTACCCACCACGCATATCCCGAAGGGGGTAGGCAGAGAGCCCATGTCATTCGGGGTCGACCTCGTCTGCGTGCACCCATTCTTTCAGATTTATATATCCTTTTTGTCATTCTCTCCTCGTTCATTCTCTGTACATGCCCAAACCACCTTAATTTATTAACTTTCATTCTAGTCACTATGCTAACATCCACTCCATAATCCTTTCTAATATTCTCATTCCTCACCTTATCAATCAGTCTCTTTCCGCATATCCTACGCAGTGATCTCATTTCCACAGCATTCATTCCAACTTCCAGATTTTTTGTCCATGTCCATGTTTCACTCCCATACATCATGGATGGTATCAGGATTGCATTGTGCATCAGCTGTTTGGATTTAAGTGATACATTCTTATTTCCCATTAGAGTTCTTAGTGCACCGCCAACCCTTCTACCAGCCAGTTTCCTTCTTTCAATCTCCTTTACACACCTTCCATCTCTGCTAAATAGACTACTTAAATAAACATACTCATCCACTTGTTCCACACAACATTCAATAATTATTTTAATTCGCAAAGGCCTTGCCGTTATACAACCATTCTCATTCCCATAAATACTTAAACGTGAAAGTATTGAAAGTATTTATTACACTGAAGTTTGCTCGTATGACCAAAAACCTTTTGAAATAAAAATAATAAGTGAATTGCACAGTGTTTTGTAAAAAAATAAACCAACAATAATATGGATTTAAAGTTATCACTTAAATTTAGGTAAATTAATTGTTGATCTGCTGTGATGTGTAAGCAAATGCTCTTTTTTAATCCTGATTAATTAATTGACCATTCTATTTCAAATAATTTGTTGATTAAATTATGGTGTTACTTCATTAAAAATTATAATGTACAACAATAGATCCCGTTTCGACCAATAAATTGTCAACAGGTTTTCAGGCACCAATATACAATACATTGATATAATATAATTACAAAACATAATAGTAATTAATATCTTTTACTCCTAAGAATGATTATTAAATAAACATACTTGAATAAATTTAATGTGCATATTTTCATATTATCTGTTTGTAATTTTATAGGAAATTAAATGAAACATTTTTTCCAATTATGGTTTTAATTACATAATGAAAAATATACCTTCACTAAGAAATCTAGTGTTGAAAAGAATACAAGAACCTATGAATATTAAGAATGTTATATAGATAATAAACAAAATAAAAATAAACAATAGATGAGTACAACAGACTATGGTAGCCTAGTGGTATAAGCATGGACTTCAGATCACGAGGTCCCGGGTTCGATTCCCGGTCATATCACAGTTTTCAATGTGTTTTTTCACTTCAATTTCTACCCAAGGTTGGCCTTTATCAAATTGGATGGGATCGGTTGAGTGAAAATGATGATCTCGGGCAGTAAGTTCCGATACTGACACCTTTGTATAGAAAAGTGTTAATTAATTTATTACTAAATTTTATTTTGGGATTCTTTTTTTATTTAATATAAATGGATCTGAACACAAATACACTTTTGACATCTTTCACATAAAGCAAAGCTTGTGTTCTGAAAGTGGAAATGGTCGGGATTCGAAGCCACGACCACACTATGCTTATAAATGTCGTCGACTGATACCACTGGTCTACCAACAACTTCTTTATATCCTTTCTTATAATATTGGCTTTCCACACATGATAAGAGGAACTGCAGTTTTGTGGCATTCTTGCCATAATAAGTTTTAGTTTCACTAGCCACATCAAAGATGCTAGGAGCTTCCTAATTCTGAGATGCATCTAAACGGGATTCTCAAGAAGCAGCTGTCATTGGTTTGATAATTATTTCTTCAACAGGTTACTTGCGTTAAGCCTTTTAATTTCTAAAAAAGGTAAACATAAATGAGATCATGGTAATATTGTCAATGGTAAAAATAAACTTTATTAAATAGTAAAAATCATACCACTTTCCTCTGTGGTAGAAGGATAGGATATTTGAATGTGATGTGATGTGACATCAAACTATTTTAACCGTCTGCATCAGTGGTACGCATTACTAATAGTCCATTTTAGTTTGCAACGCTTTTATTCTGTTTACAGTGCATGTTTTTATGATCCTCATGTCACTATCGCAGATCTAGAATTTGAAGAGCATATATTATTATTAATGAGATAAACATTTTCAATTGTTATTGTTTTTACATTTGTATGTAAAATAATAAATACCATTTGAACATTGATGGAGTGTGTGTCCCTTCCTATTAAAATACAAATGTTAATTTCTAGCGCGTCACACAGTATTAATATGGGTGCAGTCGATGCATCTCGCAGTCGAAACCTGAAAGAATTCAGAATCTTGATGTATTGGAGATAAAGACAGTTGTTTCTCTATGCTCACCACATTATATTACCATGCTCAATTGTGGTTGACAACGAAACACTCTAGTTTTTGATTTTTGTTCTGTCGAGTCGTAGAGAACGGAACACACTTCACCAGCATTTTACGACAGCTCAAATGCTCCCATCACTTCTTCAAAAACCTACTCACCCTCCTCTGGGGATGTTATGAGAAAGCTCCACAATTTTTAGAGTAAGAACAATCCAAATCCAAACTCCCATAAGACCCCACTTAGGGGCATAGGGAGGCAACAAGAGCTCTTCATTGCGCTCGATCTTGCGCAACGTTAATGACCTCCTCCCACACCATGTCCAGATTCCTCAGCTCTGCTTCGAAGGAGCGGAACACAGTATGAGAGGGTCTTCCTCGTCCTCGGGACCCTGATGGGAGGAAGAACAGCGCTCTCCTCGGCCAACTGTCATTCGGCATCCTTAACACATGTCCCATCCAAGTCCATCTCCTCCACATAATAGTAGAGGTGATTGGATCACGCTAGGTGCGCCGGCGTATAGCGTCGTTCGTGATGCTTACTTACGATTACTTACAGAGTAAGAACAACCTGAAATTAATTATTAACAGATTACTTTGAGAAGGTGATTAGTAGTCATTAAAAAAGTAGATTCATTAAAAAAACCACGGCAACTTTTATACATATTTTTTACAATGTGCATAAAGATGAATATGAAAAATGAATATGAATAAATATGAAAAACAAATTTAAAAACTATTAATGTGTGGATTTAAGTTTAAACGTGAAATAGTGCATTTTTTGTGGCATGAGTAGGATACAAATTTAATACAAAAATCATTGAAAAAAAGCATATTTTTATCTACAAATATTAATAAAATAACCCAAACATGATATAATTATACATTTAATTCAATTACTTACATTCTTTGTAATAAAAAAAGTTTTTGTTGACACTTGTCGATATTAACTTTGTATGCAACAGCGGCAATTTCTATAACGCGCATCTAACCTATAAATTGTCGGTGCCAGTGACGTTTGATCTTTGAACGGTAGGTGAAAACTTTGTCAAAAGTGTTACTTGGCTGCGAACGTTGAGGGCGTCGTCACGCGTTTCATAGAAAAAAATACCTATCCGGCCACCGGTACGGACTAACGCGCAGCGACTTTCGAATTTAAATGCTTTGGCTGCGAACTTTGCGCAACGTCACTTTCAAACTTTGGTAACCATGGGAACAAAGATCTACCGATCCGTTGGGACGCCATTTTAATGCACTTAACTTAGGCCCCTGGTCTACCTTACGGTAGACCGGAGCGTGTGTGGGCGTTGTGAGGTATACCTGCGCAGGCCGCCTGCACAGGTATACCGGAGCGTGTGTGGCAGGCACTAGATTTCACAACATTATTGGCCATGCAACATGGCGGATACGACGAGCTCCTATTTGCACCAAGGAACATGGTCGCCGGAAACTGCCGAACCAACCCGAAGTGTAACTAATGCGGTGTTCAGACGGGGCGAATATCGCCAGGACACCAAAATATCGCCAGCTAATTGAACCGTGTGAACAGATTGTCGATAAATCTGAAGCGATAAAAATGGTTGAAAGCGATATCGTCTCAAGTTGAACGCCTTTCAACTTTTGTATCTGGTGGAACGATGCACGCATGCGCAGATATGCGCGGCGTCCGTATGTTCTGTTTTTTGACAGTTGACAGCACTGCTCTAAATTTATTTCTCCTTAGAATTCATTTCCGCACCCAATATCTGCGTTTTTTTTATTTTTCCTCAATTAGGAGTCTTTTTATATCGTCTAAAACAATATTTTCAACTAACTTTAATTATTCCGCGACTTCTACCTCGACGTCCGCCATTTTTAAAACAATCAGCGCACCTGACAGATTGAATGTATGTCGGTGGACTCGTGTGAACACATCAGACGATCTATGGGCGACCGAGCGATATTTTTTTTATGCAATCGAAATCGTCTGGCCTTACATCGCCCCGTCTGAACACCGCATAAGACGACTGTATGATTGTATTAGTGACAATGATAATTTTTGATAATATTTGTATTATCTTATATATAAAAATGGAGAGCTATTTCGCGTTGTCATCGGATGGCGCCTAAACGGCTGGACCGATTTCGCTAATTCTTTTTTTGTCGTGTAGGCTTTTATCAGGAGAGTGTCCTTTTAGAACAAAAAAATTAAGAAAAATGCATGGGAAATTAGAAAATTTAAGAAAACTATAAAAATGGAAATTTATTTCCCGATATCATCGCATCACACCTAAACGGTTGCACCGATTTCGCTAATTCTTTTTTTGTCGTGTAGGCTTTTATCGGGAGAATGTTGATTTAGAAGAAAAATATTAAGAAAAATGCATGGAAAATTAGAAAATTTAAGAACACTATAAAAATGGAGAGCTATTTCCCGATGTCATCGCATCGCGCCTAAACGGCTGGACCGATTTTGCTAATTATTTTTTTGGCATGTAGGCTCTTATCGGGAGAAGGTTGGTTTAGAAGAAAAAAATTAAGAAAAATTCATGGAATATCAGGAAATTTAAGAAAACTATAACAATGGTGAGCTATTTCCCGATGTCATCGCATCACGCCTAAACGGCTGGACCGATTTCGCTAATTCTTTTTTATCGTGTAGGCTTTTATCAAGACAATGTCCTTTTAGAAGAAAAAAATAAGAAAAATGCATGGGAAATTAGAAAATTAAAGAAAACACAGTCGGTAATCTTTTTAGTACTTTTTACAATATAATTTTCTTCTACTTTTGAATTTTTATTAATTGACATTTGAAAGAACTGTCAGTGGATTGATTGTTGTTGCAATTGATAGAATGCGAATGTAAAATATATCGTATGAAATAGATTGATTGGATGGATAAGTCATATAATATTCATTGCAGTTATTTTTTTTAAGGAGTTTTGGTAAGTTTAATACGAGGAATTCATTATTGTAATGAAGTGTAAGGAGTTTTGAAAACTTTCTTTATTTACAGAGATTTTTAAAACCGCCAGCAAACAGAATCGTATATATAACATTGCTATTAAGGAGTTATACTTAATTGAAGTTCATTTTATAAGGAGTTTTAATAAGTTTTAACACAAGGAATACATGATTATATTGAAGAACAAGTAGAATATTTTTTTGTTTGTTTGAAAATCAATTCTTCGTTTATGGGCTGATTTTTACAGAGCATGAGTACATACCTACATAATAACGTAAATATAATCTGCATCGTTAATATGTAAAAAAAGCTGGATATTATTTGCTAATGACCTAGCATTTGTTTCTTTATTGAAAATAAAAATTGCTACACTTCCACCATGTTGTAATAGAAGATCACAAATACTGCATTAAATGTGATTTTTATTTATTTCCATTGTTTTGAAAGATAAGATTTAAGAACGCAATGTTGTGTGAATGTGAATTTGAGAACTTGAGAACTTGGAAGTATGTCTATTTGGGTAATTTATTTAGAAGAGATGCAAGGTGTGAAAAAGAGATTGAAAGAAGGAAATTGGCTGGGAGAAGGGTTGGCGGTGCACTTAGACCTCTAAGAAGATATCTTTAAAATCGACAGTTGATGTACAATGCAATCCTGATACTATCCATGATTTATGGGAGTAATGGGAGTGAAACTTGGACATGGACGAAAAATTTGGAAGTTGGAATAAATGCTGTGGAAATGAGATCACTGCGTAGGATATGCGGAAAAAGACTTATTGATAAGGTGAGGAATGATAATATTAGAAAGGAATGTTGTGTGGATGTTAGTGTAGTGACTAGAATGAAAGTGAATAAAGAAAGAAGGTTTAGGCATGTAAAGAAAATGAACGAAGAGAGAATGACTAAAAGGATATATATTTCTGAAAGAATAGGTGCACGCAGACGAGGCCGACCTCGAATGACATCGTCCGACCATATCAGTGCCGTCTTACAGGAGGGCCAAGTCAGGAGCAAAAGGAATAGAAGAGCATTTATGCGGAATGTTATGCGTTTGGTGGAAGCGAATGAGTTTGGATTGGAGAGAATGGAAGTCCATACTCTCTGCCTACCCTCTTCGGGAATCAGCGTGATCGGTAAAATAAGTATTGACACCTCAATGCGTATTTTGAATCGGTACGGAGAAGTTCCTTATTGTACTTTGATTAATCAATCAATATTATTTTAACTGAGCAAAATAATTATTTAAATATTGAATATAATGACATACCTAAATTCTTTTTTTACATATTAACATCAAATCAATCAAAATTAAAACTCTCTGAACTCCACTCAGGAGCAGAGGCCATAAGAGCTCTCCATTGCACTCGATCTTGCGCAATGATGACCTCTTCCCACATCATATTAACATAGGTTATAAGTTTTTAATGTAAACATAAACTCAGACCCAATGAATGCAGCGTGGTATGCAGGTTTTGCTAATGCCAGTAAATAGTCATTCATGTTAAATAACTAAAAAACGAATTTGAGCTCAGTTGCATAAAACCTAGAGTACTCATATTATTTATTTCGATACGAAGTTCGACGGGTCAGCTAGTTTTAAATAAGTTCGGAGCAACAGCTGAAGAGGTGTTCAAACCCCTCCCCCCTTTAATTATAACCTAACCTAACCTAACTCAATCATATAGAAGCTTGCGAACGCTAAACGTAAAATAAAATTGAACACTAATATAATCATACAGTCGTTCTTCGTTACACTTCGGGACCATGTTCCTTGGTGCAAATAGGAGCTCGTCGTATCCGCCATGTTGCATAGTGTAGCGGTCCCCCTTTTTTCGAAGGCGTGGGAACCTCCTAAGCTAAACTGAACTAGACTGACCTAGACTAGCCTGAACAAAACTAACTACGAAATAATATATGAACGAACCTAACCTTAACGTGTACCGAATAACAAGCTAATAGATCGTAACGTAGAGATTTGGCCATGATCGTGATCGTCTAGTTAAATATAAAAGACCCCGTACGTTGTGTACCTATAAACCTATTTACTTATTAATAATGAATAGAGTTTAAGTGAATTTAAAATAATGTTACTGGCATCAAAAAAAATCACTCACCTTCGTATCCGTCTGCAAAATGACATAGAACACAAAATATCAATCAATCAATCAATCAATTCTCCCTTTTACACCCCACTCAGGGGCATAGGGAGGCAACAAGAGCTCTCCATTGCGCTCGATCTTGCGCAATGTTTATGACCTCCTCCCACACCATGTCCATGTCCCTCAGCTCTGCTTCGAAGGAGCGGAACACAGTGTGAGAGGGTCTTCCTCGTCTTCGGGACCCTGATGGGAGGAAGAACAGCGCTCTCCTCGGCCAACTGTCATTCGGCATCCTTAACACATGTCCCAGCCAAGTCCATCTCCTCCCCACAATGGTAGAGGTGATGGGCTCACGCTGGGTGCGCCGGCGTATAGCGTCGTTCGTGATGCGGTGGTACCATCTTACACCCAGAATTCTCCTTAGGCACTTCATTTCAAAAGCTGAGACTTTTTGTGCCTGGGCTTTGGTCAGGTGCCAGGACTCACACCCATAGAGGAGAATGGGCAACACACACGCATCAAACAGTTTACATTTCGTCTCGACACTAAACGCCGACGCTTTCCAAATCTTGGTCATGTTGTTAAAGGCGCCACTTGCCATACCGATACGTATCGGGAGCTCAGCCCCGAGGTCACCAGAGGTGGTAATGGTTGCTCCCAGGTATTTAAATTTATCCACCCGGGAGACCTGGTGACCGTCGATGGTTATCGGTAGCTGTTTATCGGGGCAGGCATTACTCGCCATGAGCTCCGTCTTACTGGCATTGACTCGAAGGCCAAGGCGTGCCGTTTCGTCGCAGAGTCTTGAAACACTGCGCTGTAATTCCTCCACTGTCGTACTGAACAACGCTAGGTCGTCCGCGTACTCCAGATCGCACAGTTCGCCCATTAGACCATCTCTCTGTGTTATCGGTATACCTCTTGCTCCTTGCATGGACTTTCTCAAGAGGAAGTCCATGACAATAATAAATATAAATGGAGCCAGTACGCAGCCCTGTCTGACTCCCGTAGTGATCCTGAAAGCTTCAGTAGGACCACCTGGCGTTTTGACGCTACACTCGGAGTCTTCATACAGGGACTGCACCATTTTTACTATCTTCGGAGGTATACCGTACAGAGCTAAAATTTTCCATATCGATGGTCTATGTGGGCTGTCGAAGGCCTTTTCAAAATCTATGAAGCAACAAGCGACCGGAGAGTTAAACTCTTTGCACTGCTGAAAGATGCACCTGACACAGAAAATTGGGTCCGTGCAGGACTTGCCAGGTACAAAGCCGCATTGTTGCTCTCTCAGGACAGCCATGATAGGCCCCCGAATGCGGTGTAGTAATATCTGAGATAATACCTTACCGGGAACACTCAGTAGAGTAATTCCACGGTAGTTTCCGCATTCAAGGGGGTCCCCCTTTTTAAATATTGCGACGATGGATCCATTCCGCCAATCTTTTGGGCACCTCTCCTCTTCCCACGCCATTTTAAATATATCAAGAAGTGGTTGGCCAAGGGTGTCTATGCCTTGTTTGAGGAGCTCTGCGTGGATTCCATCGTCTCCTGGCGCTTTGTTGTTTTTCAATCTCATCACGGCCAGCACCATCTCGCTGTGGGTCGGCGGATCTTCACATATCCCAGTCGCCTGAGGTATATTCAGACCCGCCAACTCCTCCTCAAAGTTGTAAGGTGAGGAGGGTTCGGGGCGGTTCAATATTGACTCAAAGTACTCCCTCCATCTCCCTTTAATCAGTTCGGGGGCAGTGACAGTGGCTCCACGAGAGTCTCGTATTGCCGTCACGGGTCTTTTTTGACCCCTGCCCCCGACCTCCCGGGTGATTTCGAAGAGTGTCCTCGAGTCATTACCGAGTGCAGCAGACTGTGCTCGCCGTATCTGAGAGTCCAGGTGTCTTCTTTTATCTGTTCGTACAGAGTGCTTCACCTTGCGGCTCAGCTCCCTGTACTCAGACACCAAAGCGGCCAGTTTTTGAGGGTCTTTTTCGCTGTCTCTGAGGGTCTTAGCCTTCTGGCGATCTTCGATGAGACTCCAGGACCCATCGGACATCCATATTGGCCTCTTTTTATTCTTGTAGCCAACAGAAGAACGTGCGGATTCCATAACCGCGTCACGAAAGCTAGTCCAGGCTGACTCAATTGGGGCAGCTCCGGGTGAATCCTGCAAGGGGGCAAACCTTGTGCGTAACTCAGTCTCGTACTTGTGGCGACACTGAGCACTCTCTAACCTGCGTATGTCCAGCGGGCGAGGAGCAGACGATCTTGGCTGGAAATGGTGAAATTTGAATCTGAACGAACCCACAAGGAGTTCGTGATCCGTGTCCATGTCTGCTCCCCGGCAGGTGCGGACATCCCGCAGGTCAGTTCGGCTGCTAGCCCTTACCAGGAGATGGTCTATCTGGTTTTTCGTTCTTCTGTCGGGCGAGGTCCAGGTGTATTTATGGATATCCTTGTGGGGGAAGAGAGTTCCCCCTATTAAGAGTCCATGGAGCGTGGCGAAACCAATGAGACGGCTTCCGTTATCATTCATCACTCCTAAGCCATGCTTACCCATGACGCCTGGTCCATTCTGGGGGTCGTTGCCAACCTTGGCATTAAAGTCCCCCAGAACTATTAGGCGATGGCGCCTCGGAACATGGGACACAACTGCATCCAGACTGTCATAGAAACAGTCCTTAGCAGCCGCGTCCCCATCCTCAGTGGGAGCATAGCATAGAAGGACCGTCAGTGTTTCGCCACTCATCTTAAAGGACGCACTCATCAGGCGGTCAGAAACAGGTTCCCAACCAAGAAGGCGAGAGAAGGCATATTTACTTAAAAGTAGAGCGACGCCACGCATCCGTGCAGTCCGGTGGCCAGAGTGAAGCATGACATAATTGCCAGCGTCACTCTGCCCCGAGCCTGGGATGCGTGCCTCACTCAGCCCCAGGATATCTAGTCCATAATCTCCCGCCAACTTGGCAGCAACAAGCTCCCCGCCCGCCCTCAGAGTGCGGACATTCAGAGTCCCGATTTTTAAGCTCTTGTTCCTTAATCGAGCCGTGGTCAATACAGGGGGGACACCAGCTGCCTGAACCCCCCCCTGATGGGGTCCAGGCGTCCGAGGCTTAATTCTGTTGCCTTTTCTGACCGATTGTTTTAAGAACGTGAGGTGGTCAACCCCACGGTCCCGATCTGATTTTTCGATTTCCTGCCTCTTACAGGATGCTCGAAAAACCAGCAAAAAGAGCAGAGGTGCTATTCTAAGCCGGCAACCCCACGGCATAGAACACAAAATATACAAAATCATAAATTTATATTCACAAAGGACGGTACATAATCGTAGCCTGAAAAAGAAACATTGGCTTCCATTCGGAAAATGTCTGTATCGTGAACAAAAATAATGATCACACGGTGTATTTAAGGTTATTATACTTAATCTGGGTTTATTAACTTGGCAAAATTTCGTTAGTGGATTTTAGTACCCCCCCCCCCCCCCCCCTCAATGCAATAGGAAACAGGCCCAGCGTCACCATCGCCTGTTTCGATCCCAGTCAACCATTTCGCACACTGGGTCTCAATGATTAACTACCCCTTTATCACGGAACGCGGAAATATAATAAAATAAGAAATACATACATAGCATGCACCAGGTACATAAATTACAAGTTAGTTATAATATAGAATGACTGATCTTAAGAGTCCTTTCGAGGCAACACGCGTGTCTGTTAAGCTCTCATTTACTCTACAGTCATTTAGTCGATGATTAGGAATGTTCCACACCAAACACATCTAGGAAAGGACTGGAATTGTTAAAATATAGATAGTAATAAATAGAATTGAAAAATCCATGCAAATTACATAAATTATCATAAAATAGAGTGTTAATCATTTCCCATCTGCAGCATGAGAAGAAAGGGATGGACTATTGTCAGTATATAATATAATAATGATAAATAAATAAGTACATAAGCTCACGCAACCCGTTAATAATTTTCAGCTATAAATGCCAAGTATAACAACCGATTGTTAAGGTCATGAATCCTTTGTCTAGTAAATAATGTGTAAAAGAAGGACACGGCTCATTCACGACCCAGAACAAAACAGAATGAAAACATACAATGAAGAAATAGTTTATCAATCAACCCTATCCTACCATGATATCATAAACCCTTCCATTATAAAGTTTTACTCCCCCAGAAATCAAGATAGAACCATTACGGGCTTACGACCGTCTTCTACTGTGGTTTCGAAGGCTGGCTTATGCGCGCTTTACGTTAACTACGTTCGCCATTACACTTTGTAGTGAATGGTTCTTCTTGATAAAACACAAAGCCCTCCCCAAACTAAGCAAACAAATTAAAATAAAGTAAGACTTATCAATGATCCAGATCTGCTATTTCTTTCTTGAATACACTGACTCTATATTTTAAAAGATTCTAATTCAAATTGGTTCCCAGATAACACATAATTAAGATAAAATATTTAAGCAAAGAAGATGCAACACTGAATTTAAATTTATGTTTGAATCTAAAAGGAATTTACTCTAAATAAATTTCACCACCCAGGAGCACACAAAGTTAATATATAAAATGTTCAAAATAGGTAATAAATGAATAAAAAATCACTAACTGAAAACAGGGCTATCTAAAGGATTTCGCACGAGAACGCGCCCCTACACTCCCCGTCGACGATACAACCCGAACTGTCTCGAGATGAACTCAGGCGCATAATTTATCCAACACAAAATCCTTCGTATCCTAATTTCAGTCAGTGTTTCATTGCTCTATTCAAAAGTGTCATCTAACTTAAGAGAAGTGAGAAGTGATTGAATCATTTCTCCGTATAGAATTTGGAAGACTACGATCCCTAATTAAGTAAAAGATGCAACTACTAATATAAGAATAACATAAAAAAGTATTTAAGTTTATAAAATAAACAGCAATTTTTGAATAAAATGAAGGGCCACGACAATAGCCAATTATGTTGTGAAATCTAGATTATTCTCTTATTACAGTATATTTATATTATCTTTGGTCTTTTTAACAAAGAAGGCCTTAGTGCTACGTCACATTGTAAGACCCAGCATTCACTTGCCTATATCTGTATGTACTTACCTGTACGCTATGATATCTGTCTACACGCCGGCGGCCTGGTGACGCTAGAGGAAAAATGGCCGCCAGCGCTAAGGCCTTCTTATATAGGTGGTGTTGCGTATAGTCTTTAATACGGGTGTAAAGCACAGTATAAAAATCTATGGTGTAAAGCTAATGTATAGAGACATCTACAGCCGCGCTCCACGAAGCTATCTGACTCCATGTAGTAGTAGATAATAATCTTGTCTTATATGGACCACGGACTGCGCGGACGACTTTTGCCCAAAGATTTATGCCATTTTTAGGACCTAGAATTTACAACATGGTATGGAAGTAAGTGTTGTGACAAAGATGAAAGTTAATAAGTTGAGATGGTTTGGACATGTGGAAAGAATGGATGCAGACAGAAGGGGGCGTTCAAGTATTACGTAACGCAATTTGGGGGGGAGGGGGGGTCTTGTCAAACGTTACTGTGCGTTACGAGGGCGGGAGGGGGGTTTGAACAACTCGTTACGTAACGGTATTTTTTTCTTAAATAAAAAAAATTGGGAAATAAATCTTCCAAGTTGGGCAATCCTTTTCGTTTATGTTTTACGGGGAATCCCTCGACTGTATTATACTTACGTCATTTTTATTTTATTTTCGTTGTCAGCATTCGTTAGTGGTCAAAAGGGGGGATTTACATCATCAACTGGACTTGCCAACGCAGCTATGCTATATTTGGAAAACAGCAAAAGAAAAAATAAAGATAAATTTATGGAACATATAAATAGTATTTTTTTTACTCCGAAGTTAGCAAAGGAACCCTTTGAAACCCTTTTATTTTTTTACGAGAGTTCAGTAAAAAAATAGTCTCTTGGGTGTTACGTAACATTTAGGGGGGGGGGGGTACAGAAAAACGTTACGGCGCGTTACATGGGGGGGAGGGGAGGTCAAAAATCTTAAAAAATTGCGTTACGTAATACTTGAACGCCCCCGAATGACAAAGAGAATTCATAAGGCTGAAAGGAAAGGTGTAAGAAAGCGTGGCCGACCGAGAATGACGTGGATCGAACACATCGATTCCGTCCTCAAGGAAGGCCATGTAAGAAGTAAGAGAAATAGGAGAGGGTGTATGAGAAATATTATGTCGGTGGATGAAGCGAAAGAAGTATGCTTGGACAGAAAAGAGTGGAGGTCCGTTCTCTCTGCCTACCCCTTACGGGACACGGCGTGATGGGTAAAAAAAAAAAAAAAAAAAAAAAAAAATTACAACTAAATTATGCCGGATATATCTGAGTCTCTGAACGCCGGAGGAACGAATTTGTAGAGGCTGCATGGTTAACCAATGGCTAATGCGGGTTGGAATTGACGAATAAGAGGGTGTGCTAATAATACGAATCTTAAGATAGGGACTTCTGGGTTGGACGACGTGTTGTGGAGTGGTTATTATTTTTATTTTGCAGTTACGAATGGTTGAATTGGTGATGGATGATGATTGTGAAATGTGCTGAAAAGACTTTATGAATATATGTGTATATTTTGTATTGGCGAAGATTGTCCAATTTTCTAATGTAAGTTGAAAACTTTATATATGATTGATAGATGCACGGTTTCTGTTTACATACATTAAGTAGTATTTCCTCAGCACAGATTCTCGTCTAGTGAGGTAATAAAACCTATACACAATGGAGCGAGAATCTTGGCCAACCATCATTGGCTCCAGCCATCCAGCTTAGCTCAGTTGGGGTGGGTTACCTAGGGCTGTCTTTTTAGGTTTTTTGTAGGTAAAAAAAAAATAACAAATTCTAAATCAACACAAAACTTATTTAATAGATTAAAAACAAAACTAAAACAAAAAAATTATAAAACTATACTATATCAATTCTTTCTGTCGTGTTGCCCAATTCTTCGTTATAGTTTTTTTTTTATATCTTGCCCACCATTTCTATCCGATATGACCAATCTTCATTATATAAATTTCCACCAAAATATTAAGAAAACTCTCCTAATGTATGTTTAGTCCAACAAAACAAATTATCCAAACAGAGCACTTTATGCCATGAATTACATTTTCCACAATGAGATATTATACTGGAGATGCAATTCCATACAATTTTTAGTTTGAAAGTAGCATCACGAGTAAATTTGAAGTTGAACTTAAATAAAAATATGCAATCAAGCATTACTGACGAATATTTTTGTCTTTGTCACACATAATACGCCAAACGGCTAAGTGCTGTCACCTTCTACCGGTACACATTAATAGAAATTTCTTTTTGTGCGTGAGATTTGAATGTATTTGTCAGAATTGTCTAAGAACCTTTTGAAAAAGATCTCTCGTCTTTATTAATGCGAGGCAGACAACGAACAGTTTAAAAGCACATTCATAAAAATATTTTTCGAAAATGGAAAAAATGATTTATTTATTCGAATCAAAAATGACACTTTTTATAAAAACACTAGTTATAGTGTACTTGCTTCTAAATTTCGTCCGGCTAGGTAAGGGCTCATACACACAGCTTAAACGAGAACCGTCAGAAATACGGCACTGTGGGAAAAACCGCTGGCGATTTCTCAGTTGTATGATGGATTTCGTAAAAAATTTCATTGAAAGTGGAAAACCTCTGTTTGCAGAACATCCTTAAATTCCATATATAATTTTAATTAGGGAGCACTCTGTTTAAATATAAGTTGTATTCTTTTTTCTAAATAAATTGATAAAAAAAACCTTGATAGAATAAAAAAAAAATTCTAGAAATATATACCTATTTGTACATATATACACTGTTGCATACGCCGCGTACGGGTGTATCTTATTAAATGAATTTAGGCTAATTAAAAGTGAACACACATACATTTGGAAACTTGCATACACATTGGAAGAGTTGTGTTGTGAAAGTGGAAATAGTCGGCACAGAGATTCGAGCCCATGACGTATGCTGTAGTAAGAAAGCCGTCGACTGAACCGCTGAGTTACAAATAAAAATGTATCTACGCGTTTCATACAGACGCGGTTTTT
Source organism: Mystacides longicornis (assembly GCA_963576905.1). Classification (NCBI taxonomy): domain Eukaryota; kingdom Metazoa; phylum Arthropoda; class Insecta; order Trichoptera; family Leptoceridae; genus Mystacides; species Mystacides longicornis. Next base: position 25,179,551 of record OY756437.1, read on the forward strand.
TTTAACCCCCCTCGGTATGCACCCGTAGTGTGATGTGGGCCTTACTAATAAAACAAAAATAATTATTGTCAAATATATTTTTATATTTTAAACATTTTATCACAATAATATGCACTTAAAATATATAAAATACGTCCTTTTTGATAAAAGGATTTTCCTATATTGATTTCTGTTGAGGAACGACTTTTTTTCACCACAAAATCCACCATTTTCAAGAACACCGTATTACCGCGGACAACTGTCAAGCTCGAGCTGTTGTCAACGACTAAAACACCAATGAGATTTATACTAGAGATGCAATCGAGTCTAAAAAATGGCATGTAAAAAAGTGTGCCACCACCGAAAATGTGCCACGCTCGTGTTTTAGTCGTTGACAACAGCTCGAGCTTGACAGTTGTGTCCGCGGTAATACGGTGTTCTTGAAAATGGTGGATTTTGTGGTGAAAAAAGTCGTCCCTCAACAGAAATCAATATAGGAAAATCCTTTTATCAAAAAGGACGTATTTTATATATTTTAAGTGCATATTATTGTGATAAAATGTTTAAAATATAAAAATATATTTGACAATTATTTTTGTTTTATTAGTTAGGCCCACATCACACTACGGGTGCATACCGAGCGGGGTTAAAAAAAACCGCGTCTGTATGAAACGCGTAGATACATTTTTATTTGAATTTATAACCCAGCGGTTCAGTCGACGGCTTTCTTACTACAGCATACGTCATGGGCTCGAATCCCTGTGCCGACTATTTTCACATTCACAACACAACTCTTCCATAGTGTGTGAAAGTTTCCAAATGTATTTGTGTTCACTTTGAATTAGCCTAAATTTATTTAAAAAGATACACCCGTACGCGGCGTATGCAACAGTGCATAGGTATAGGTATATTTCTACAATTTTTTTTTTATTCTATCAAGGTTTTTTTTATCAATTTATTTAGAAAAAAGAATAAAACTTATATTTAAACAGAGTGCTCCCTAATTAAAATTATATATGGAATTTAAGGATGTTCTGCAAACAGAGGTTTTCCACTATCAATGAATTTTTTTACGAAATCCATCATACAACTGAGAAATCGCCAGCGGTTTTTCCCACAGTGCCGTATTTCTGACGGTTCTCGTTTAAGCTGTGTGTATTAGCCGTTTGGCGTATTATGTGTGACAAAGACAAAAATATTCGTCAGTAATGCTTGATTGCATATTTTTATTTAAGTTCAACTTCAAATTTACTCGTGATGCTAGTTTCAAACTAAAAATCGTATGGAATTGCATCTCCAGTATAATATCTCATTGTAAAACACGAGCGTGGCACATTTTCGGTGGTGGCACACTTTTTCACATGCCATTTTTTAGACTCGATTGCATCTCTAGTATAAATCTCATTGATTTTCCACTTTGTTTTTCAAAAAAATAAAATAATAACCAATAATCAATTTCAAACACCAACCGTGTTCACTTATCTGTCTCTTTTTTCCGTTTGATGAAAAGAAAATAAAATAAAACAAAAACCTGTTCCAAACATAATTCAAATTCAAAATTTTAAGTGTCCAGCTATATTGTTAATCAAATAACCAAAAATAATAAACGCGTGGGTACCTACTTTAAAGTATTTATTTTTAAATTTAGAAAAAAAATTTTATGTGTTTATTGTACCGCTCCAACAAATTATATATATATATACACATTGTAAAATGCTAATGTTTTTTTTGTATTCTTTGGGAAATAAATAAATTTAAAAAAAATAAAAATATATAAAAATGGAGAGCTTTTTCCCGATGTCATCGCATCACGCCTTAACGGCAGGACCGATTTCGTTAATTCTTTTTTTGTCGTATCAACAGCTAAAGAGGTAATCAGGAGAAGGTTGTTTTCATAGATTTTTTTTTTGGAAAATTGCGCGGAAAATTAAACAAAACTCTAAGTAGGTAACCTGTTTACTACTTTAAAATATAATTTTTATTCCAAATGTGAATTTCTCAAATTGGTGTTAGATAGGAACTTAATTTTTTAGTTCATTTATTTTTCATAATATGTACATAATTATTACAATATTTCTTCTTTTATTTTTTTTTTTTTAATTTATTATTTCGGGTTGAGTTTGTTTCTTATAAACTATTTTCTTAAAAATAAAAACGTTACATGAATACCCTCCTTTAAAAAGAATAATACTTGTGTAAAGGGAGGGGAGCATAAAAAAAACAGTCTAAAACACAAAATAGTTTCAAACTCTATAAAATATTTCAAACCTCAAAATAATAATACTCAACTGCATTTATTTATGAATGTTGGTATCTATACAATATCACCAGCTTTGTAAGCGGTGTTTGTCCACTGAATAACAATAATACCTAATACCACAATATCCACAGTACAAATCTAACCAATGCAATTGAACATGTTGGTGTGGTTCGTTGTTGTTTTTTCCCGTTCTTTTTTAAAATAACATTTTAATTTTTGATTTAAACTTGTTTAAGCATTTAATATCTCTAATGTCGGTAGGGAGCTCATTAAAAATCACTCGTCCCCTGTATGAGTAGTGGTGTTGTAGTTTTAACCTTAGGTTTTTTAAGTTTGTTGGCTGACCTAGGTCTACCTGATACATTATTTGCTGCCTATTCGTCCGGTTTTTGGACAATATCTCTGTGAATATGTACTAACGCTCCTCTATCAAACAACTCCTCGATCTGAGGGACCGGGAATATTACGAAGAGATCGCGTGTGGGATAAATTCTGTTTTTTTTTTTTTTCAATATAATTTTTATTATCAGTTTTTGCAAAACTCTAATAGGAGCCAGATTTGTGCTATAAGCAGCCCCCCACCCAATTATGCCATACTGTAAGATGGACTGGCACAAAGCATAATAGACTGATTTTAAACTATCTATCTTCAAAAGGTTTCTTAACTTCAAAAATATATCGCGGGCATCAAGCCAGAAGGGCGAACATGCAAAAATGCGATTTTTCGTTTTTAATGCCATTCGATGCCTGAACATTATCTCCACCTCTCCTAAAAAAATAAGAGCATTCCATTTCATATGTTTTAAGATTTTGAAAAAAATAATTTAGGGCATATGCTATGGTATTGTCGATCATGTTGAGCCAGAAGGGCGTATGAACATATACGCCGTAGGCTTGCAAGAATATGTTTGTGTAATATTGTCGAGCCAGAAGGGCGTATGAACATACGCCATAGACTTGACAGAATATGTTTGTGTAATATTCTCGTGATATTCTCGTAATTTTGACGCGTGCATGTAATATTTTTCCTAAACACCGGGCGAACACCATCTCAGTACCTATACGTATCAAGCTGCTAACGAACGGACGTTTGTATTTTTGTTGGTTACACTGGTTACATCCTAGCTAAATAACTAACTCTCAAAAATATGGAGGAAACAAGAGCTCTCCATTGCGATCAATCTTGCGTAATGTTTATGACCTCCTCCTAAACCATGTCCAAAGCCTTCAGCTCTGCTTCGAAGGAGCGGAACACAGTGTGAGAGGGTCTTCCTTGTCTTCGGGACCCTGATGGGAGGAAGAACAGATCATCCTGACACATGACCCAGCCAGTTGGCGGGGTCATGTAATCAGGATGAGAGTGACTTCCCTCTCCTCTCCACATTGGTAGAGATGATGGGCCCACGATGAGTATAGCGTATAGCGTCGTTCGTGATGCGATGGCACATATTTACATATATTTTTTATATGTAAAAGACTTTTGCCGTTAATGTATATAAATAAATAAATAATATTCTTGTTCGTTGATATGGTCATCAAAGAATAACAACAAGGAAGAACTGTCATCGCCCACTAATTAGGTGTTGTTTCCATGGTGTCCAGTAAATTGATAAAAATGAATAAAGGATTCCATGAAAATTCTTCGAAAAATCAATTGTTCGAATTATGTATCTACAATTGTTCCAAAGCGAATTATTCGAATGAATATTTCTACCAATATATTTCTTTTTTAATATTTGTATTACTTTAAATTAATTCGGGGGCCCAGCTGAAAAGGCATGTGCTACAAACCCTCCGTATAATTATAACCTAACCTAATCTAACTCATTCATGTAAATAGTAGAAAGCTTGCTAACGCTAACGTAAAATAAAAATTTTCGAAGACTTGTAATTCGCACAATTTTTTTTTAGACCTTTTGGTAATTAATCCGTTAGGATGCTTTGTGCCAAAAACACTATTAATTTAATTTTAAATACAGCCTTTACAGACCTTAAAATTCAAAATAATAATCCTTACAAAATTACAAAATTCTTATAAACCAATTATTATTATAGTCTTATTAATTGACGATGATTTTAAAGATACTCAACGTCCTCGAAAGAGAAATACTCCTGGCAATCGGCTTCCCTTATCGGACATGCAAAAAGAGCGTGTTCCACGGAGTCCACGGACTCTTCATCCATACCACACTCGCAATATGGAGAGTCCGCCAATCCAATTCGAAAGAGGTGTTTATTCAATCTGTGGTGTCCAAAATACTGAGAATATGTCATCTAATTTCCTATCCTCTATCACGATACTAGAATTACTCCACGCTGTTCTCGTTTGTGATGTTAAGATTTTTGTTCAACAAAAATTCCCCGGTTCATTTCTCCCGATGCATAGAGTTTGGTATCTCTCCCTGTTTTAGGAATCTGGAATCTCTCCCGATACTAGGATACTTGAATCTCTCCCGATACTAGCACCGCATTTCTAAAATATAAATCTATATAATAATTGAGAAATGTTTGTTTATTTGCTTTTTATCGTATGTCGGAGCATCACGCCTAAACGTTCATTTTTGTTTTTTTTTTTTTGTTTTGTTTTGTTTTTGTTTTGTTTTTGTTTTGTTCATCAGTAGAAGGTTCTTATGAAAGAAAAAAATAAGAAAGTTGCGTAGTAAATTGGGAAATGAAATAAAACTCGCATTAGCCCCTCCTTCTCTATCTTCTACATAATAATTCAGAAATGTTTTTTTATTTGTTTTTTACCGTATGTCATAGCATCACGCTCAAAATACAAATGCTACGTCAGATATGAATCTGCACAGAGCCGTGCAAAATGCCGGAGAAGGTTCTTAAATACAATTTGCTGCATTAACTTTAATATATTTAGAGCTATTTAAAAAACTATTTTTTAGGTTCTTCATTCAAAATTTTAATAAACATTAAAAGTGTCAATCTTCTCTCTTTTTATGAATTGTGAAAGTTTCATTCTTCTTTTTCTGTGCTTATGTCAGTTATAGAGGTCTGCAAGCAATGGGAAGCTAGACTAGAACCTGTTTAATTACCTACCGATCAAGCCTGACAATCGGAATCAAAAACGTAAAGCAAGACGGGTATAAGCTTGTTTTAGAAATAATTTCAAATTCAATCAAATAAATTAATCAACTTTAATAGTTAATAGTTCTCAAGTGAAAGAAATTTCACTCGTACAATATGTTACACATTTGAATTCGCCGATCGAAAATTTAAGAATTTACATACCTTTTATTTGAATAGCGGTTCGGTTGATTATAGATGAGATTTACTTGATAACTAATGACACTTTAATACAATTATGCACTCAATCCATGATGGATTGCTGTTTTTTATTTCACTATTAAATATTTGACCGCCGCAAATATGCTACCGACCTACCATCTTGCCGAACAGATTCACCGGGCCGCTTGTTGCGTTGGACATGCGTGTAACTACACCTCTCTTTCTAGCGTAACGCGCTTTCTCTTTCTAACAGTACTACGTATGTCAAGGTAACTCTGTGTACCGCGCAAATCAAAAAAATCTCGTTACAGTTTCTTTAAACCACCAGATTGAGCGAACATTTTATTGCAAATATTGCACTTGTTCGGCTTTTCTCCGCTATGCACTCTCATATGTATCTTTAAATAACTAGATTGAGCGAACATTTTATTGCAAATCTTGCACTTGTACGGCTTTTCTCCACTATGCACTCTCATGTGTATCTTTAAATAACTAGATTGAGCGAACATTTTATTGCAAATCTTGCACTTGTACGGCTTTTCTCCGCTATGCACTCTCATGTGTGTCTTTAAATAACCAGATTGAGCGAACATTTTATTGCAAATCTTGCACTTGTACGGCTTTTCTCCGCTATGCACTCTCATGTGTGTCTTTAAATAACCAGATTGAGTGAACATTTTATTGCAAATCTTGCACTTGTACGGCTTTTCTCCGCTATGCACTCTCATGTGTGTCTTTAAATGACCAGATTGAGCGAACATTTTATTGCAAATCTTGCACTTGTATGGCTTTTCTCCGCTATGCACTCTCATGTGTCTCTTTAAATGATCAGATCGAGCGAACATTTTATTGCAAATCTTGCACTTGCACGGCTTTTCTCCGCTATGCACTCTCATGTGTGTCTTTAAATAACCAGATTGAGCGAACATTTTATTGCAAATCTTGCACTTGTACGGCTTTTCTCCGCTATGCAGTCTCATGTGGTTCTTTAAACCACCAGATTGAGCGAACATTTTATTGCAAATCTTGCACTTGTACGGCTTTTCTCCACTATGCACTCTCATGTGTATCTTTAAATAACTAGATTGAGCGAACATTTTATTGCAAATCTTGCACTTGTACGGCTTTTCTCCGCTATGCACTCTCATGTGTGTCTTTAAATAACCAGATTGAGCGAACATTTTATTGCAAATCTTGCACTTGTACGGCTTTTCTCCGCTATGCACTCTCATGTGTGTCTTTAAATAACCAGATTGAGTGAACATTTTATTGCAAATCTTGCACTTGTACGGCTTTTCTCCGCTATGCACTCTCATGTGTGTCTTTAAATGACCAGATTGAGCGAACATTTTATTGCAAATCTTGCACTTGTATGGCTTTTCTCCGCTATGCACTCTCATGTGTCTCTTTAAATGATCAGATCGAGCGAACATTTTATTGCAAATATTGCACTTGTACGGCTTTTCTCCACTATGCACCTTCATGTGTTTGTTTAAATTACCAGATTGAGTGAACATTTTATTGCAAATACTACATTCGTATGGCTTTTCTCCGCTATGCAGTCTCATGTGTGTCTTTAAAGAACTATATTGAGCGAACATTTTATTGCAAATCTTGCACTTGTACGGTTTTTCTCCGCTATGCAGTCTCATGTGGTTCTTTAAACCATCAGATTGAGCGAACATTTTATTGCAAATATTGCACTTGTTTGGCTTTTCTCCGCTATGCACTCTCATATGTATCTTTAAATAACTAGATTGAGCGAACATTTTATTGCAAATCTTGCACTTGTACGGCTTTTCTCCACTATGCACTCTCATGTGTATCTTTAAATAACTAGATTGAGCAAACATTTTATTGCAAATATTGCACTTTTACGGCTTTTCTCCACTATGCACTTTCATTTGTTTCACTTGTACGGCTTTTCTCCGCTATGCACTCTCATGTGTGTCTTTAAATAACCAGATTGAGTGAACATTTTATTGCAAATCTTGCACTTGTACGGCTTTTCTCCGCTATGCACTCTCATGTGTGTCTTTAAATGACCAGATTGAGCGAACATTTTATTGCAAATCTTGCACTTGTACGGCTTTTCTCCGCTATGCACTCTCATGTGTGTCTTTAAATAACCAGATTGAGTGAACATTTTATTGCAAATCTTGCACTTGTACGGCTTTTCTCCGCTATGCACTCTCATGTGTGTCTTTAAAGCACAAGAATGAGTGAACTTTCTATTGCAAATGTTGCACATGTACGGCTTTTTTCCGCTATGCACTCTCATGTGTTGGTTTAAATTACCAGATTCAGTGAACATTTTATTGCAAATAATGCACTTGTACGGCTTTTCTCCACTATGTAGTCGCATGTGTCTCTTTAAATGCCCAGGTCGAAGGAACATTTTATTGCAAATATTGCACTTGTACGGCTTTTCTCCGCTATGCACTCTCATGTGTTGGTTTAAATTACCAGATTCAGTGAACATTTTATTGCAAATAATGCACTTGTACGGCTTTTCTCCACTATGTAGTCGCATGTGTCTCTTTAAATGCCCAGGTCGAGGGAACATTTTATTGCAAATATTGCACTTGTTCGGCTTTTCTCCGCTATGCAGTCGCATATTATGTGTCTTTAAATGACAAGATCGAGCGAAATTTTTATTGCAAATATTGCACTTGTACGGCTTTTCCCCAATACTATTTTGTAAACCTGTTTCTGAAGAACCTGATTCCGTGAACTCCTTATTAACAACATGATAGTACAGTTCATTAGCAATGTCGATGTTTACATTCTTTAAAAATGCTTCTATTTCATTTTCGTATAATTCATAAATTATAATATCACTTTCGGCACATGTGTCGTCCATCATTGCCATTTGCGATTGTATTTTTCAATTTTCACGGTGTGGACGTGGTGTGGACTGTGGAAACTTCATACGTTTCTTTCTTAATGCGATAAAAATGGTTGAAAGCGATATCGCTTCAAGTTGAACGCCTTTCAACTTTTGTATCTGGTGGAACGATTCACGCATGCGCAGATATGCGCGGTGTCCGTATGTTCTGTTTCTTGACAGTTGACAGCACTAGGGATGGGCAAAAAATATCGATATATAAAAATATCGATATTTTTTTAGAAAATAATCGATATTTTTCGTCGATTTTTTTAATCTGGAAATATCGATATTCGATTTTTCTTTCTGAATATCGCAATCGATATTTTTTTAAGCGCTTTAATAAATTTTATATAAAAAATCCAATTTTTACATTTATTTATTTTAAGTTGTAATGAGTTTTAGCAAAATACCCTTAAGATATTAATAAATTGCCGCTTCTAAATCTCAAGTATAGCAATAAACAATGGTAGATGGACCTGAAACTTGTAAAAAATACTGCACAAAATTTGAATATCGCCGACCTGTGGGTGCGTTGAGCCATGTAAAACAAACTTCTTGGTACAATAATAATTATTATATTAAGGGAGGCTAAAAATCGATTTTCCCAGGTTCATTGCCAGGTAAGATAATTGTGTACAGTGTGTCCAATGCAATCCAAATCCAATACAATGTGTACATGCTTAATTTAATTTCTTGCTTTAGTCATATTTTAAAATCGTTTTTCTAAATTAAGGGTTTGATTACAAGTTTTTTGCAGTTTACGTTTGCCCCAAGAAATTTGCCAGCATCTAGGAATATTTTTTTTCATTTTATATACGAATAATAAAGTCAATGAAACTATGTACCAAATATGTGTTGTTTTTCTTTTCATTTTTAAATGTTTTGATAATTAATATAGGTATTTAGGCTTTGGGCTAAAAATATCGATATATTGAAATATCGATATTTTTTCCTCTTCATACATCGATACTTTTTAAAACTATCGATACGATATATATCGATATATTTTTTTCATTTGCCCATCCCTAGACAGCACTGCTCTAAATTTATTTCTCCTTAGAATCCAATTCCGCACCCAATATCTGCGTTTTTTTATTTTTCCTCAATTAGGAGTCTTTTTATATCGTCTAAACCAATATTTTCAACTAACTCCAATTACTCCGCGACTTCTACCTCGACGTCCGCCATTTTTAAAACTATCAGCGCACTTGACAGATTGAATGTATGTCGGTGGACTCGTGTGAACACATCAGACGATCAATGGGCGACCGAACGATATTTTTTTTTATGCAAGCGATATCGCCTTATATCGCCCCGTCTGAACACCGCAACCAAAGTTAGAGTTCACAAGAACTTCACTAGAGGCGCTAGTAGTTCGTCTGCTATATATATACCTATGCATGCATTCGTTTCGTTTCGTTTCGTCGGCCATTACTGTCAACGTGCGGCGTGTTTGTGTTTGACCATTAGTTTTGTTATATTGTTTGATGTTATATTTACAATTTTATAGTGCTCACTTAATATATTAACTTATTAATCGGTGTGTTATTTTTGTGATCATTATTAATATAGATACTCGATAAAACCAAACTCATAACTTCTCTGATGTTGTTTGTATACAAGTGTATTATCTCGTCGTTTTACATATTTTGTTGTCACCTTAAACAAGTGTCATCTTTCGTTTAATTCCACTTGATAAATATAACTTTTTCTAAGATGCAACCTCACAGTGTTGATAATGTATTTGCTGACATCTGATTTTATCATAACCTATAAAATCCATACAATGTACATAACATAAATGTGTCAAAAGTTCATTTGTTTTCATTGGTTTGAAACACAGTAGCAGCTCCATTAATTTGAATGTTTTATTTCAGCTACCATGCCACGTTCATGTAATGTCTTTGGCTGCAGTTCCAACTACAGATCACAAAAGCAGGATAAAACTGTCACAACATTTGCCTTGCCAAAAGATAAACTGTAAATGTTGATGTATAGAATGTAGCAGATTATATTTGTAATAATGATGATTTTATTATTTATTTTATACTGCAAATTTTTGGTTTCATTTTCGATTTTTAACCAGAATTTTCAAAAGGTTACGTAATTCGGTGGGTGGATAACAAATTTTGGTGGGTGGGGGGTACAGTTGGTGCTGTAGTTGCATAAGAACGACGCTAGAGGCGCAGTAGTAGTATACAGTTGGCGGCCATGTTTTACAATTACGCAAAAAGTGGTGGGGAGACGCTTATCTTATTACGGACAACCTAGATTTCACAACATTATTGGCCATGCAACATGGCGGATACGACGAGCTCCTATTTGCACCAAGGAACATGGTCGCCGGAAACTGCCGAACCAACCCGAAGTGTAACTAAGACGACTGTATGATTGTATTAGTGACAATGATAATTTTTGATACTATTTGTATTATTTTAAATAAGTTCGGAGCAACAGCTGAAGAGGTGTTCAAACCCCTCCCCCCTTTAATTATAACCTAACCTAACTCAATCATATAGAAGCTTGCGAACGCTAAACGTAAAATAAAATTGAACACTAATATAATCATACAGTCGTTCTTCGTTACACTTCGGGACCATGTTCCTTGGTGCAAATAGGAGCTCGTCGTATCCGCCATGTTGCATAGTTGCAACCTCCTAAGCTAAACTAACTAAACTGAACTAGACTGACCTAGACTAGCCTGAACTAAAGCTAAGCTGAACAAAACTAACTACGAAATATATGAACGAACCTAACGTTAACGTGTACCCAATAACAAGCTAATAGATCGTAACGTAGAGATTTGGCCATGATCGTGATCGTCTAGTTAACTATAAAGGACCCCGTACGTTGTGTACCTATAAACCTATTTACTTATTAATAATGAATAGAGTTTAAGTGAATTTAAAATAATGTTACTGGCATCAAAAAAAATCACTCACCTTCGTATCCGTCTGCAAAATGACATAGAACACAAAATATACAAAATCATAAATTTATATCCACAAAGGACGGTACATAATTGTAGTCTGAAAAAGAAACATTGGCTTCCATTCGGAAAATGTCTGTATCGTGAACAAAAATAATGATCACACGGTGTATTTAAGGCTATTATACTTAATCTGGGTTTATTAACTTGGCAAAATTTCGTTAGTGGATTTTAGTACCCCCCCCCCCCCCATCCATGCAATAGGAAACAGGCCCAGCGTCACCATCGCCTGTTTCGATCCCAGTCAACCATTTCGCACACTGGGTCTCTATGATTAGACTACCCCTTTATCACGGAAGGCGGAAATATAATAAAATAAGAAATACATACATAGCATGCACCAGGTACATAAATTACAAGTTATTTATAATATAGAATGACTGATCTTAGAGTCCTTCCGAGGCAACACGCGTGTCTGTTAAGCTCTCATTTACTCTACAGTCATTTAGTCGATTATTAGGAATGTTCCACACCAAACACATCTAGGAAAGGACTGGAATTGTTAAAATATAGATAGTAATAAATAGAGTTTAAAAATCCAGGTAAATTACATAAATTATCATAAAATAGAGTGTTAATCATTTCCCATCTACAGCATGAGAAGAAAGGGATGAACTATTGTCAGTATATAATATAATAATGATAAATAAATAAGTACATAAGATCACGCAACTCGTTAGTAATTTTCAGCTATAAATGCCAAATAAGAAATACATACATAGCATGCACCAGATACATAAATTACAAGTTAGTTATAATATAGAATGACTGATCTTAGAGTCCTTCCGAGGCAACACGCGTGTCTGTTAAGCTCTCATTTACTCTACAGTCATTTAGTCGATGATTAGGAATGTTCCACACCAAACACATCTAGGAAAGGGCTGGAATTGTTAAAATATAGATAATAATAAATAGAATTGAAAAATCCATGCAAATTACTTAAAATATCATAAAATAGGGTGTTAATCATTTCCCATCTGCAGCATGAGAAGAAAGGAATGGACTATTGTCAGTATATTATATAATAATGATAAATAAATAAGTACATAAGCTCACGCAACCCGTTAATAATTTTCAGCTATAAATGCCAAGTATAACAACCGATTGTTAAGGTCATGAATCCTTTGTCTAGTAAATAATGTGTAAAAGAAGGACACGGCTCATTCACGACACAGAACAAAACAGAATGAAAACATACAATAAAGAAATAGTTTATCAATCAATCCTATCCTACCATGATATTGTAGCAGTGAATCTTAACGACATGTTTATTTATGTATTTTACATCATATATGCGTAGCGCCATCTTCAGAAAAGAGCCATCTAGCGGAATACGCCGGAGACAACTACTACTTATCAACAAGGAAGATTCACCACCATTTAGCAAGATAACCAAGCTTAGATTATTTCGCACCAGAGGGAACATACTTCATTTTTTGTACAAATATATTTGCAAGAATAAAAGCCGGTATATATAGATATTTTCTCTGCCAAAAATTTACTCTTTCCTTCAGAACCGACAGTGCACAATATTGTAATTAGTTTTTAAGTTAATATATTTCCTGTGATAATTTTGTTTGAGTTCATTAATATAGTGCTTGTATTTTTGTAAGTTAAAATTTAGTTTCATTTCGGTAGTGAGTTGAATTCCTTTTAACTGTTCAGAATTACTCATAAAGAGAAAGTGAAAGCTGGTGAGTACTAAAGATATTCTCAACCCCTACCAAACTCATAAGAGAGTCTTCTTGTTTTCACTTTTCCCTGCTATCATTCTACTTTGAGAAAAGATACTCATATCCCATCTTCATCTCAAAGACATGGACCAGATCATACCAATCTGACCCCATAATATCATAAACCCTTCCATTATAAAGTTTTACTCCCCCAGAAATCAAGATAGAACCATTACGGGCTTACGACCGTCTTGTACTGTGGTTTCGAAGGCTGGCTTATGCGCGCTTTACGTTAACTACGTTCGCCATTACACTTTGTAGTGAATGGTTCTTCTTGATAAAACACAAAGCCCTCCCCAAACTAAGCAAACAAATTAAAATAAAGTAAGACTTATCAATGATCCAGATCTGCTATTTCTTTCTTGAATACACTGACTCTATATTTTAAAAGATTCTAATTCAAATTGGTTCCCAGATAACACATAATTAAGATAAAATATTTAAGCAAAGAAGACGCAACACTGAATTTAAATTTATGTTTGAATCTAAAAGGAATTTACTCTAAATAAATTTCACCACCCAGGAGCACACAAAGTTAATATATAAAATGTTCAAAATAGGTAATAAATGAATAAAAAATCACTAACTGAAAACAGGGCTATCTAAAGGATTTCGCACGAGAACGCGCCCCTACACTCCCCGTCGACGATACAACCCGAACTGTCTCGAGATGAACTCAGGCGCATAATTTATCCAACACAAAATCCTTCGTATCCTAATTTCAGTCAGTGTTTCATTGCTCTATTCAAAAGTGTCATCTAACTTAAGAGAAGTGAGAAGTGATTGAATCATTTCTCCGTATAGAATTTGGAAGACTACGATCCCTAATTAAGTAAAAGATGCAACTACTAATATAAGAATAACATAAAAAAGTATTTAAGTTTATAAAATAAACAGCAATTTTTTAATAAAATGAAGGGCCACGACAATAGCCAATTATGTTGTGAAATCTAGATTATTCTCTTATTACAGTATATTTATATTATCTTTGGTCTTTTTAACAAAGAAGGCCTTAGTGCTACGTCACATTGTAAGACCCAGCATTCACTTGCCTATATCTGTATGTACTTACCTGTACGCTATGATATCTGTCTACACGCCGGCGGCCTGGTGACGCTAGAGGAAAAATGGCCGCCAGCGCTAAGGCCTTCTTATATAGGTGGTGTTGCGTATAGTCTTTAATACGGGTGTAAAGCACAGTATAAAAATCTATGGTGTAAAGCTAATGTATAGAGACATCTACAGCCGCGCTCCACGAAGCTATCTGACTCCATATAGTAGTAGATAATAATCTTGTCTTATATGGACCACGGACTGCGCGGACGACTTTTGTCCAAAGATTTATGCCATTTTTAGGACCTAGAATTTACAACAAAATTATGCCGGATATATCTGAGTCTCTGAACGCCGGAGGAACGAATTTGTAGAGGCTGCATGGTTAACCAATGGCTAATGCGGGTTGGAATTGACGAATAAGAGGGTGTGCTAATAATACGAATCTTAAGATAGGGACTTCTGGGTTGGACGACGTGTTGTGGAGTGGTTATTATTTTTATTTTGCAGTTACGAATGGTTGAATTGGTGATGGATGATGATTGTGAAATGTGCTGAAAAGACTTTATGAATATATGTGTATATTTTGTATTGGCGAAGATTGTCCAATTTTCTAATGTAAGTTGAAAACTTTATATATGATTGATAGATGCACGGTTTCTGTTTACATACATTAAGTAGTATTTCCTCAGCACAGATTCTCGTCTAGTGAGGTAATAAACCCTATACACAATGGAGCGAGAATCTTGGCCAACCATCATTGGCTCCAGCCATCCAGCTTAGCTCAGTTGGGGTGGGTTACCTAGGGCTGTCTTTTTAGGTTTTTTGTAGGTAAAAAAAAAAATAACAAATTCTAAATCAACACAAAACTTATTTAATAGATTAAAAACAAAACAAGAACAAAAAAATGATAAAACTATACTATATCAATTCTTTCTGTCGTGTTGCCCAATTCTTCGTTATAGTTTTTTTTTTATATCTTGCCCACCATTTCTATCCGATATGACCAATCTTCATTATACAAATTTCCACCAAAATATTAAGAAAACTCTCCTAATGTATGTTTAGTCCAACAAAACAAATTATCCAAACAGAGCACTTTATGCCATGAATTACATTTTCCACTTTGTTTTTCAAAAAAATAAAATAATAACCAATAATCAATTTCAAACACCAACCGTGTTCACTTCTCTGTCTTTTTTTTCCGTTTGATGAAAAGAAAATAAAATAAAACAAAAACCTGTTCCAAACATAATTCAAATTCAAAATTTTAAGTGTCCAGCTATATTGTTAATCAAATAACCAAAAATAATAAACGCGTGGGTACCTACTTTAAAGTATTTATTTTTAAATTTAGAAAAAAAAATTCTATGTGTTTATTGTACCGCTCCAACAAATTATATATATATATATATATATATATATATATATATATATATATATATATATATATATGTATACACATTGTAAAATGCTAATGTTTTTTTGTATTCTTTGGGAAATAAATAAATTTAAAAAAAATTAAAATATATAAAAATGGAGAGCTTTTTCCCGATGTCATCGCATCACGCCTTAACGGCAGGACCGATTTCGTTAATTCTTTTTTTGTCGTATCAACAGCTAAAGAGGTAATCAGGAGAAGGTTGTTTTCATAGATTTTTTTTTGGAAAATTGCGTGGAAAATTAAACAAAACTCTAAGTAGGTAACCTGTTTACTACTTTAAAATATAATTTTTATTCCAAATGTGAATTTCTCAAATTGGTGTTAGATAAGAACTTAATTTTTTTGTTTATTTATTTTTCATAATATGTACATAATTATTACAATATTTCTTCTTTTATTATTATTTTTTTTTAATTTATTATTTCGGTTTGAGTTTGTTTCTTATAAACTATTTTCTTAAAAATAAAAACGTTACATGAATACCCTCCTTTATAAAGAACTAGTTTTAAACTTTTTAGGAGGCACTTAAAAATCATCCCTTTTTATATGTGCCCTTTTTCGTCCCTTTTAGTTAAATTTTGGAAAAATTGCCGAATATGCTAACACTCATTTCTATAGAAGAATTCATATGCCAAATCTCAAGTTCGTAGCATGTCTAGTTTCCGAGATATTCGCATACTTTGAAAAACATTCAACCCTATTTTTCACCCCCTTAGGGGTGGAATTTCCAAAAATCCTTTCTTAGTGGAAGGTTTTGTATTGAGACCTACCTGATTTCCAAATTTCACTTCTCTACGATTAGCCGTTTGGGCTGTGCGTTGATGAGTCAGTCAGTCAATCAGTCAGTCAGGCACTTTCCTTTATTATTATAGATAATACTTGTGTAAAGGGAGGGGAGCATAAAAAAAACAGTCTAAAACACAAAATAGTTTCAAACTCTATAAAATATTTCAAACATCAAAATAATAATACTCAACTGCATTTATTTATGAATGTTGGTATCTATACAATAAGCTTTGTAAGCGGTGTTTGTCCAATGAATAACAATAATAATACCACAATATCCACAGTACAAATCTAACCAATGCAATTGAACATGTTGGTGTGGTTCGTTGTTGTTTTTTCCCGTTCTTTTTTAAAATAACATTTAATTTTTGATTTAAACTTGTTTAAGCATTTAATATCTCTAATGTCGGTAGGGAGCTCATTAAAAATCACTCGTCCCCTGTATGAGTAGTGGTGTTGTGCTGTTGTAGTTTTAACCTTAGGTTTTTTAAGTTTGTTGGCTGACCTAGGTCTACCTGATATATTATTTTGCTGCGTATTCGTCCGGTTTTTGGACAATATCTCTGTGAATATGTACTAACGCTCCTCTATCAAACAACTCCTCGATCTGAGGGACCGGGAATATTACGAAGAGATCGCGTGTGGGATGAATTCTGTTTTTTTTTTTCAATATAATTTTTATTATCAGTTTTTGCAAAACTCTAATAGGAGCCAGATTTGTGCTATAAGCAGCCCCCCACCCAATTATGCCATATGTAAGGTGGACTGGCACAAAGCATAATAGACTGATTTCAAACTATCTATCTTCAAAATAATAATAATAATAATAATAATATAAAGCCTTTATTGATAATATATACAAATATAAAAATAACATGCTTACAGATAATAATTGTTAACAACTTATTTATTTATCGTATGGTCATATATGTATGTCACATCTCATGTAAGTTAATACAGAATATTCTTGCAAATAAATAGGTATACAAAAATAATAATTAAAAACATTAAAATAAAAATATTAAAAATTAATTATTAAAATATTGAAAATATCGCCCATGGGTTGTCAAATCAATAAAATGAAACTAAGTAGTTTAATAGGTTAAAATAATAAAATATTATCAATCTAAAATTTAAAAATAAAAATAATGATGTATATATTGGAATTCTTGTGTCTCCTTGTCAAAAATTAAAATTGCTATTTTTCAAGTATTCAATCGCCCTTTCGTTGAGATAGATGAAGTCGAGAAAGTCGCCGTCGTAAGCTCTGAGACTGCATTCGGAGACTATGTGAACAACTAAAATATACAAACAAGATACCTCCCGAAAATGTGTATATACTCGTGCTTCGGGAGGGAAATTCTTCTTCATGTACCTACTCATTGTTAAGTTAACATCAACAAAATAAACATTTTTTTTAATTATTTTTTTTTTTTTTTTCATTTTTCATTTTTTTATTTATTTATTTTTTTTTTTTTATTTTTTTTTAACTAACATTTTTTATAGCATATACCTACACATACAAAAACACTCACACACCCACAAACAAAAAAACAAAAACGATGGGTTGCGGAAGTCAGCGCCGCAGCAATGATGACAGTCAACCAGATCTGACCACAACTGAACAACCAGGAAACCATAAGGCCGAGAACAAAGACGCAAGAAGACACGGTCGACGTGTTCAGCCATGATCATACATTATCTTCTTTAACCTTTTCTTAAAGACAACAAACTCCTCTCCATTATACTTAAATTCCTGCGAAAGTTCATTATACCATCTAATGCCTTGTGTTATGTAATATTTCTGACCAGCGGTGGTTCGACGTCTAGGCATTCTAATATTCTCAGTCATTCTTGGACCCACATTGAATTCTGGATTAAATGTGTTATTCTTAATATTTTTTATTAGCTGACATATGGCTGCAAATCTAAAGATGTTTTGAAGTCGGGGAACCGAGAACAATGAAAAGAGTTCCACCGTACTGAAATCTCGCCTTTTTCTTAAGATTATCTTTATAACGCTCCTCTGTGCTACTCCCAGTGGGTGAAGCGCGTTCTCGTACGCTCCACCCCACGAGACGATCCCGTATCTAATAATCGAGTGAATCAAGGCGTAGTATACTGACATTATTACCCTTTTTTCCAATACGTCTCTCAGATCGTAAAAAATATAATACATTTTCCTAATGCGCTCTACAGTGTTATTTATGTGCTGCTTCCAGCTCATTACTTGATCGACCATTATACCTAGGTACTTAATGTTCGGTGCTCCAGCCAACTCCCGACAGCCACCGCAACCCTGCAAATCTTGCTGACACTCTCTCCGATGTATAACGACTCTAACATTATCAGGCAGCGCACCCGGCCTAAGAGCAAACGTTATATAATTTGTCTTATCAATGTTAAGAGACAAAAGGCTTGAATCAAACCATCTCTTCAAAGTTGTAATGTCAGCACTGGCCCTGAGTGACACTTCCTCCCAAGTGCTGCCCTCCACCAAAATTACAGTGTCATCTGCATATGAGATCAACATGGAACTCAAACCAATCTGGAATATCTGATTCACATACAGCAAAAATAAAACCGGCCCTAACACCGTTCCCTGAGGAACTCCAAATGTTGTAAAACCAACTTCACTAAGCCTACCATCAATTTTTACTCTTTGACTCCTATCTGTTAAATAACTTTGGAACCACTTCTTAACTGTATTATGGATTCCCACGGAATGAAGCTTAGACATCAGTTTAGAGTGGCTGAGGCTGTCAAAGGCTTTCTTTAAATCCACAAATATTCCAAGACACTTCTTTCCTGAGTCCAAGGCCTCATACACCGCTGACGTCAGCTTGGCCAGTGCATCCTCCGTGCCCAATCCCTCTCTAAAACCAAATTGTCCATTATTTAAAATATTATTATTCAATAGATATTTGTTCAATTGCAGCTTAACTGTTTTCTCAAATATCTTGGAGACATTTGAGGTCAGGGATATAGGCCTGTAGTTGCTCACAGTCTTTCTGTCTCCGGCCTTATAAATAGGTATGACGTGAGTGTTCTTATAGATATCGGGAAACACTCCATTCCTTAGGCTAACATTGATGATATGAGTCAGTGGTCGAGCCAATACATCAGAATTTTGTTTCAGGATCTCAACTGTCACCCCATCAAAGCCCGGAGAGGACCCCCCCCTCAAACCCTCAATCACTTTTACGATAGTGTCACTATCAACGGTTTGAAAGTCCGAGAAATCAGCCCCAGCGATGGGAAGGTCTACGGAGTCAGGAGCCTCGTCCCCCCCATAACCCTCAATCCTCTCGGCAAGAGATCTGCCAACTGACAAGAAATACTCATTAAAAGCATTGGCAACCATCATAGGAAATGCAGCAGTCTTCAGTGTTTCTCCCTGATAATTTAATTCATTTATATTATTATTTTTCTTTTTTTTATTAACAATCTCACCAATAGTATTCCAAACTTTCTTTGCGTCGTTTTTTTTACTGTGCTGTAATATCCTCTTTGAATAGTAATCAGTTTTACATTTTTTAATTAAATTTACTATCATATTTTTATATTTTTTGAATTTGACTTTAATCCGCCCATCATCCGGGAACCTTCTCGTGAGTCTAAATAGCTTCTCCTTCTCTCTTATGGAGACCATTAGACCATGTGTCATCCATGGCTTTACTCCCCTGAATCTCGACCTCATATTAGCCCTCACTGTGACGCTTGAACTTGCAATATGATCACTTAAGGTATTGTGAAAGTTGAGAGCGCACTCATTTGCATCCCAAGAATTAAAGGTAGAGAACCAGTCCTCGCCACTCAGAGATGTCCTCAGTAGATTCAGGTCCGTCCTCACACCAGTAGAAGTGCATTCAACTTTTTGCTTTAATACAGTAGGCACCTTGTAAGTATAAATAATTGTGTGATGGTCAGTGATATTGTTTCTCCAAATCAATGTTTTTATATTATTCAAATATTTAAGTGGGACGTTTGTCCAGAAATGGTCAAGACAAGATGGGGTCTGATGGTCAACCTCTCTGGTGTGTAGTGTTGTGCACAATTTAAAGTTTAATAATCCTAGTGTGTCCATATATTCATTTTTCCCCATGCTATTACACTCCCTTGATACATCTATGTTAAAGTCCCCAGTTAGAATTACATTTTTATAAGCATTTCTATTCAAGAGGTCGTATAACTCGCCGCAAAACTCAGAGATATTTGACTCGTGTGTTCTATAAATCCCGTATATATAATGGGTCACGCAATTAAAATCAAATTTGACCTGCAAACAGTTAGCCAGCGATATCCTAATCTCTTCCACATCAATTTCAAATTTATTAGATGCAAACAACACCATTCCACTATTCTTATTAATTCTATAGTTAGTACGGTGGAAACTATAATTGGGAATTACATACTCAATAGCAGAGTCACTATCGAGATAAGCTTCGGTTAGAACAATAAAATCCGGTTTAACCCTCAAGCAGTCCAAATAAATTAAAAATTGATCAAAATTCTTTCTAATACTTCGTATATTCAAATGAAGGACATTCAGACTATCTCCGCCTAAGATGTTTCTTAACTTCAAAAATATATCGTGGGCATCAAGTCAGAAGAGCGAACATGCAAAAATGCGATTTTTCGTTTTTAATGCCATTCGATGCCTGACCATTATCTCCACCTCTCCTAAAAAATAAGAGCATTCCATTTCATATGTTTTAAGATTTTGAAAAAAATAATTTAGGGCATATGCTATGGTATTGTCGATCATGTTGACCCAGAAGGGCGTATGAACATATACGCCGTAGGCTTGCAAGAATATGTTTGTGTAATATTGTCGAGCCAGAAGGGCGTATGAACATACGCCATAGACTTGACAGAATATGTTTGTGTAATATTCTCGTGATATAAAGGCGAACGTACATACGCCCTGTAATTTTGACGCGTGCATGTAATATTTTTCCTAAACACCGGGCGAACACCATCTCAGTACCTATACGTATCAAGCTGCTAACGAACGGACGTTTGTATTTTTGTTGGTTACACTGGTTACATCCTAGCTAAATAACTAACTCTCCCTTTAATACCCCACTCAGGGGCATATGGAGGAAACAAGAGCTCTCCATTGCGATCAATCTTGGGTAATGTTTATGACCTCCTCCTAAACCATGTCAAAAGCCTTCAGCTCTGCTTCGAAGGAGCGGAACACAGTGTGAGAGGGTCTTCCTTGTCTTCGGGACCCTGATGGGAGGAAGAACAGATCATCCTGACACATGACCCAGCCAGTTGGCGGGGTCATGTAATCAGGATGAGAGTGACTTCCCTCTCCTCTCCACATTGGTAGAGATGATGGGCCCACGATGAGTATAGCGTATAGCGTCGTTCGTGATGCGATGGCACATATTTACATATATTTTTTATATGTAAAAGACTTTTGCCGTTAATGTATATAAATAAATAAATAATATTCTTGTTCGTTGATATGGTCATCAAAGAATAACAACAAGGAAGAACTGTCATCGCCCACTAATTAGGTGTTGTTTCCATGGTGTCCAGTAAAATGATAAAAATGAATAAAGGATTCCATGAAAATTCTTCGAAAAATCAATTGTTCGAATTATATATCTACAATTCCAAAGCGAATTATTCGAATGAATATTTCTACCAATATATTTCTTTTTTAATATTTGTATTACTTTAAATTAATTCGGGGGCCCAGCTGAAAAGGCATGTGCTACAAACCCCCCGTATATTTATAACCTAACCTAACTCATTCATAGAAATTATAACCTAACCTAACCTAACTCATTCATAGAAATTATAACCTCACCTAGCCTAACTCATTCATAGAAATTATAACCTCACCTAGCCTAACTCATTCATAGAAATTATAACCTAACCTAACTCATTCATGTAAATAGTAGAAAGCTTGCTAACTCTAACGTAAAATAAAAAATTTCGAAAAATTGTAATTCGCACAATTTTTTTTTAGACCTTTTGGTAATTAATCCGTTAGGATGCTTTGTGCCAAAAACACTATTAATTTAATTTTAAATACAGCCTTTACAGACCTTAAAATTCAAAATAACAATCCTTACAAAATTACAAAATTCTTATAAACCAATTATTATTATAGTCTTATTAATTGACGATGATTTTAAAGATACTCAACGTCCTCGAAAGAGAAATACTCCTGGCAATCGGCTTCCCTTATCGGACATGCAAAAAGAGCGTGTTCCGCGGACTCTTCATCCATACCACACTCGCAATATGGAGAGTCCGCCAATCCAATTCGAAAGGGGTGTTTATTCAATCTGTGGTGTCCAAAATTTAATCTACATATATTTTTAATCTGATTGCGAGTTAATTTTTCCGAATGATACCAGGGTTTTGTAGGAATTGTTTGTTGTATATTTCTGTACTGGAGGACCTTAGATTGGAGATACCAGTATGCCGTCCACTTGGAGTGACTTGGACCAATTTACGTGGTACCAAAATAAAGTATACTCTACTCTACTTCCAGCTCTAGCACTATGTATGCACCTTTTTACCAAACGAACATAGAGTCAGAGCTCCATAATAGAGTACCTATATTTTCATGATGGTTGATATTGGACACCATGGAAACAACACCTAATTAGTGGGCGATGACAATTATTCTTTCTCGTTGTTATTTCCTTGTTGACCATATCAACGATCAAGAAATTAATACCTATACTCTATTATGGAGCTCGGATTCTATGTTCCTTGGACATAAATGCATGCACCCTTATAGAAATCTTTAGAATGTACAAAGTCAATATAATATATAAGTCCATTAGTTAATAAGAGTTAATAAGTAATAATAAGACATAATAAGACTTAATAAGTCTTCCTTAGTCATCATAGTGGTCATTTCAGATCTTGATCAAAATACATCGTAAGAAATTAAGAATTGAAAACTGCAAAATAAAAACATCATCATATATTGGAAAATTTCAAAAATTTTCTTTATTATTTATCGAATTGCTAAATAAATACATTCAGGGTGTACACAAATACCTACACAAGTTAAGACATTCTAAGAAATGTCACCCAGTACTGTAGTTGAGGGCAGAATTTCATTCTTGGAACAGCCCTTAAGACATCTTGCATTTGAAAGGTAGGTACTTGCTGTCGTTCCATCGGACGCCCACGTTCATAAGGTCCTTGATTCGCTTCTGAGTCGTGACCACGGGATGACCATACGCTGACTTGGTGGTCGTGGTCAAATCTGACATCAGAGGAATCGGTTTTCTCCTCTTGACTCTGTCATAACTGATCTTGATGTTGGGACTGCCTTTGCCGAGACACATGTTCTTTGTCGGGTCGGGGGATTTTTTCTAAACAAATAAAAAGAAAAAATAGTCAAATTGCAATCTATTAAATTGACACTCTTCTATTAAATCTGAGAGAGGTCAAACGCGGGTAGAAATTTCAAGAGAATAACACTTATTATTATTATCGCATGGCATTGAAAATCAGCTGCCAGGCAGAAGCGTCATCAAAGGCTAAAAAAAATTAAAATAATAAAATGACAAGATATAAAAACAATCCAATCCAAACTCCCTTAAGGCGAGGCCTGCGCGATTTTGTTTTGCTGTCTCTCTTCCGCTAGACAGGCCAGAAGGCAGGATAGCTGTGACGTCACGCGTATAGATCTCAGGTACATACATATGCGGTGTTCAGACGAGGCGAATATCGCCAGGACACTAAAATATCGCCAGTCAATTGAACCGTGTGAACAGATTGTCGATAAATCTGAAGCGATAAAAATGGTTGAAAGCGATATCGCCTCAAGTTGAACGCCTTTCAACTTTTGTATCTGGTGGAACGATGCACGCATGCGCAGATATGCGCGGCGTCCGTATGTTCTGTTTCTTGACAGTTGACAGCACTGCTCTAAATTTATTTCTCCTTAGAATCTAATTCCGCACCCAATATTAGCGTTTTTTTTTTATTTTTCCTCAATTAGGAGTCTCCTTATATCGTCTAAAACAATATTTTCAACTAACCCCAATTACTCCGCGACTTCTACCTCGACGCCCGCCATTTTTAAAACTATCAGCGCACCTGACAGATTGAATGTATGTCGGTAGACTCGTGTGAACACACTACACGATCAATGGGCGACCGAGACGAAGCGTTAAATTGTCGACGAATCCTTCTGCTGTACCCATGCGCAGGTGTTTGAATACGGTGAAGTGAACATAGAACCACGACGGTAAATCAGTTTGAAAAGTAGTATTATTATATCACTGATAGTGATCAGGTTTGATCTGTCGTCTGAAGCGTCTGGTTGTTAACTTTGTTATTGTTCCGCTTTTAACCTGTGTTCTGTTGCGCGTGTTTTTTTGAGAATTTCACTCAACAATTATTATAGACAGTTTCGCTTTGTTAATGATATTATCAGTTTTATTATACAAAAATGTAGATCAAGTAAATTTTAACTAGATTACGTTATCAGTTTCAAAACTGACATTCATCATTTATATTCTGCGCCCTTATGTATCTGCTGGCATTTCTCTTGAGGTTACTGTTTGGTTTAAACTCTTTCTGTGATCTCAAAGTGGTACGATCATTGTGTTACCTTTTTCAACTTAATTGTCTGACATAATTCTTATGTGAAGGTGAGGTAACTTTTGGTTTATACATAATATGTGATTTTTTATTCCTTTCACTTGTTTTGTTCTTAATATTTATACATTATATTAACACCAATATAAAATTAAAATAAATGTTTCAAACTCAGTCATGTGTCTTTATTTTCTTATATCATTGTTTAGTTACTACATGAAAGTCTGTAATCAACCAAAAAAGACCTTCTCGACAGGCCAAAGATCCTCGGACATGAAAATTGCATTATTTTTGCCTTCTTTCATTGAAAGATACACATTTATCTACCAGGATAGTACAGAGAGCATATCTTTATCATATCCAAGCAGCTCATAATTCAGATAACTTGGCAAACCACAAGCACAGTTATCATACCCATATCTAGAGCCAGCTTAAAAAAACTACATGAAACTCTCGTAAACATCTGTTCAATTTTTTTTTACAATAAATGGGCACATTTCTTCAAAAGATGATGAAGCCAGGGCCATCCCTTTTGATAAAGCGGAAAACCGCATTTGGAACATTGGTGCTGTCACGCACATGAGTGAGTGTCAAGATTTGGGCTCAACTAACCCTGTCTACCTATTTTGTTTGGATTATTTGTTTGTCATGTTTGCTACTGAGATTCTGCACATCATTTTAACCTATTGCAGTTTTTATTCAAATAGTTTTTAATTTAATTAAGATATTAAAGCTGCTTTAAAAAGTCTTAAGAATTGAAAATGACAAGGAACATTCCGGCTAAACTATTCAAGTATTATACCTATAGCAATGGACACCATAAAACCCAACTTCATAAGAGAGCTAAAGTATGGAATCATATTACAACACAAGCTTTAAGTAGCTTACTGTGAAAGAATCAGAGTGTATTTGTGTTCACTTTGACTGAGCACAGATTCATTTGTTTGAAAAAAAAATATAGGTATACATAAAAAAATGGACATTAATGTTATGGGAAACAATAATATACCCATAACATTACATATTTTAATTATAAGACTAATCGAAACTATTGACTTAACATAACGCAATGCACTGTATTGTTTTTTTTTTTCATTTACAAAAAATAAGGCAATACAAATCATTAAATGATTGCTCTCCAATGTGAGTAAGAACTCGTGTTTTGGAGAGGTAACTTAAGTATGATATCAATAAGTGTCCCATATCCCATACCAGTGTCAAATCCTTTTCATTTTTTATCTCCATAATATGATTATTTTTCTTTAAAAAGCCCTCTTGGCGTGAAAGAAATAAATGACGAGTGTCAAGATTGGTCAAGTTCCACAGCATTATTTAGAATTTTGCCGCCAATTTGTCATGCACAGTTTATACGTCAAACAGGATTCGTCGACAATTTAACGCTTCGTCGACCGACGGATATATTTTTTATGCAAGCGAAATCGCCTTATATCGCCCCGTGTGAACACCGCATTTTACATACTTATATAGGTATGCGGCGTGCGAGATTTTAAAATGTAAAATATCGGATTTTACTCACAGTTCAAAAAGTGGGTACTCGCGGCGCTAGTAGTTCTTTCATGTCACTAGCGGATCGGGAATGTATAGGTAGCTGATATTATAAATTTTTGGCGTGACGTCTTAAGACCACAGCGGACGAGTGGTTATAACCGCCGCCTTTCATACTGATGGTGGTTCGATTCCCGGTGCGGGCATTGTTTTTTTTCCCTTTTTTTAACATTTTTGAAGTACATATTATTTTATCAACCAATTTTAAGTAAAAATCAATTTTAAAAGTTGCCTATTTTCTCTTACAAAGTTTTCTTTCATGGAGTATGGAGTGAAATTTTATTTATTGATTCACAAATTGGTGTTTTTTTTTTTTTTTTGAAAAATGAAGATTTTGCTGGTCATTGTTTAGTTAAGTCAATTTGAATAGATTAGGGATTTGACAACATCCTCGAATGATAACATAACGATTTGAATAGGTTAGGTTAAGGTTGGAACTTAGTTTTTAAGGGGGGTTTGGGGGGTGGAACTCCCCATACCTCTTCGGACACCTCCCCGAATGATAACACTACACTCTGTTAGGTTGAAACATATTCATTAAGAAGGGTTTTGTCAAAAATCTTTTCCTTGCAAGGAGTGACATTTTATTTTTGAACTACTAGCGCCGCGAGTAGCCACTTTTTGAACTGTGAGTAAAATCCGATATTTTACATTTTGAAATCTCGCATGCGGCGTACTGTTATCGCTTCTTCTTCTTCTATTTTATTTGGCTGTCACGTCTAATGTAGTGTCCTAGCCATTTTCACACCAGTAATAGGGTATTATTGTTCTGTGTTTCACACATTCAGAAACTGAATCACACACGACACATGTTATTGCTTTCAAGTGTTAATCACATATTATTTCTTTCATGTGTACATCACAAAGTAAAAACAACATATCATGCTTTTTTTTCAATTATATATTTCCAGTTTTTTATTATTTCAATACTACTGTTCTGTTATGTATTTTACATAACTTGAACAGTCTTTAGAAAATTCATGTCTACTTTTAGTCAATATTTTTAATGAAGATAGATATTTTAATTGTTTCAGCTATTTTTATTATTTAGATGAATATAATTGATCAAATTTTTGAAATATAATCTACATGCCTAATAATTCAGTAATTCTTCTTCTTCTTCGAGTCCGGACTAGACTTTGCCACTCCAATATTCCGCGACCGATATCGCGTTGTCGTTTGCGGATTGCAGGTCTTCCTCGTTGCAGGTAATTGTCATCAGCGGGCATTGCAGTAAGTGAGGGTCATCCTGCACCTCCCCGCAGTCGCAATCCACACTATCGCCCTCCAGAAAACCCCACCTATGCTGGTTGTATTTGCATCTAGATACTCCCACTCTTAACCTGTTCAGTGTTTTCCAGGTTGGGTATTCCAGGTTATGTGCGCTATCTGTGCTCTCGGATGGCGCCATCCAGAGTCCGTCACCAAGTTTTTGTCTCCATAGCTCCTCTCTGGTTTTTACCTCTGATGTTGATAGGTCTTGTGTACACTGGAGAAAACTGCTTCTTGATTTCAGTCTTGGGGGCACAATCCGGTGGTCATAAAGTGGGTGTCTAGGGTCGTGAATTTGTCGGTGTCTCTCTAAGTTCGCCGCCACTCCTCTTCGCACATCGGGCGGAGCAATTCCAATACAGAGCCCCAGTGCAGAAGTGCGCAGAACGTGCGGGGATGCGCCCCAGGACGAACCAGTTAACTTCCGCAAAATATTGTTTCTGGCGGACACTTTCTGTTTGGTGTTCACACAGTGTTGTTTATAGGAGAGAGTCCTATCCAGTGTCACTCCAAGATATTTGGGAGTTGGGCAATGCGCGATCTTTTCTCCTCCCCATACAACGTTCAGCTCTCTTCCTGCTTCCTTATTTCTTAAGTGGAAAGCACATATCTGAGTTTTTCTCGGATTTGGCTTTAGAGAGTTCGATCTGTAATAGTCTCCCAGAATATCAAGTGTCCGTGATAGCTTCTCCTCCACCAGTTGGAATGAGTCTTCCTGGGCGGCAACAGCGGTGTCGTCAGCGTAGATAAACTGCCTGATTTCTACAGGTATGGGTTGGTCATTCGTGTATATGTTATACAGAATTGGTGCCAAGACACTTCCCTGTGGCAGTCCATTTCTCTGGGATCTCCATCGACTGTCTCTACCATGCAGCGTAACGTAGAATCTTCTGTTACCCAGGAAGTCACGGATCAGTGAGGTAAGCCTGAAATCCTTTGTAATGCTGTACAATTTGTTGATTAACCTTGCATGGTTCACCGTATCATATGCGGCCGTTAAATCAACAAAGGCCACTCCAGTGACTTTTTTACCCTCAAAGCCGTCCTCAATGTACTGCACTAGGTTGAGCACTTGCCCAGTGCATGATCTTCCCGGTCTGAAGCCCGCCTGTTCTCTTATAATATTGTGGTCTATGTGGTTTGCTATTCTATTCAGCACAAAGCGTTCAAAGACCTTGCTTAGGTGGCAGAGAAGGGACACAGGCCTGTAGCTCTTTGGGTCATTTGGTTCTTTTCCAGGTTTGAGAAGAGCAGTCACTCGGGCCTTTCTCCATATTTTTATGATTTTACCTTTCTCGACACACTCGTTCATGAGTTTCAAGACCCACTCCATGGTTCTCTCTCCAAAGTGCGCAATTTGCTCTACTCTCACCTCATCCAGTCCCGGAGATTTATTACACTTGAGATTTTTCATTGCCGACTTCATCTCGTCAACGGAGAATGGCATCTTCAGGAAATCATTTTCTTCGCTAATATTTCGAATTATGGGTAGTCTTCGTGTTTTTTCCCTTGTTTTGCCATTTAGAATGAGTTGGTGCGCTATCTGGTTTGGTGTAACGTCGCAGCTGTTAGGCGTTTCGGTTTCGGGGTCGTTCCCCATCGTTTTAATCACTTTCCAAGCTTTTCTGCTGTTCTGTTTCATATCCAGATTATTGATCATTTCGCACCACTTATCCCTTCTGGTCTAAGACAATTCAATAATGTTTGTTTATTTTATTATTGTATATTTATATTTTTGTATATTGGAGCATAAAACCGTAGGTTCTGCGTTGGATTTTAATTGTCGTGGATCCTTGCAGGTATATTTATGGTAATTCATGTCTACTTTTAGTCAATATTTTTAATGGAGATAGATATTTTAATTGTTTCAGCAATTTTTATTATTTAGATTAATTAAGTAGGTACCTATAATTGATCAAATTTTTGAAATATAATCTACATAATAATTCAGTTATGTTTATTTATTTATTATTGTATATTTATTTTTTGTATATTGGAGCATAAAACCGTAGGTTTAGCATTGGATTTTAATTCATCGTCGTGGATCCTTGCAGGTATATTTATGGTAATCATAGATACAAATTTTTACAAAATCCCAAATAGGTATATTTACTGTAATTAATATTTTCTAAAATTATAAAATCTTCATAGTAAAATCTCCGTAAACACAGATGGTCATCTTTTAAAAATAAAATTACTCATGTAAATGTTGCTTAGAACCAAAATTTGACTGAATAGAAATGTATTTAAAAGATTCAAGATTGTTTTGAAACAAAAATAAATGTAATTCACACCATATAAAACACATTTTATCAACATTGAAATGAAAGTTTAATGTTTACCATTCTACACATAGGTAGAGGGTGTAGGGAATATAGTCAAGACTCAAACCACATTGAGAGTAACACTTGCATATTATTAAAGGAAAGTTTTCCCTTCTATTAAACAGTGAAATTGAATCAAGTATGAGATGTAACATATTATTATAATGCAGTTTTTTCCATGTGATTGGCAGACTACAATTTTTTTCTTTCTTTTTTATAAACATTAAAAGTGTTATTCTTCTCTCTTTTTATGAATTGTGAAAGTGTCATTCTTCTTTTTCTGTGCTTATGTCAGTTTTAGAGGTCTGTTAAGCAATGAGAAGCTTAATACTTATAAGTAGTCTGTGGAGAAGCTAGACTAGAACCTGTTTAATTACCTACCGATCAATCCTGACAATCGGAATTACATACGTTAGGCAAGACGGGTATTAGCTAGTGTAAAATAAAACATCACTTACTTTATTATTCAATCACTGCAAAACAATTTATTCGTCTTAAAATTTAATAAAGCAATGTAATTTAAAAAAATTGGCACGAAAACGGACACTAACACAGAGCATCCGCACGGGACACGATAGCCCTCTCGACTGACGTCACGAAATTCTGCATTCTGGCCTGTATATAGCAAAAGGGAGACCAAGCAATATCGCGAAGGCCTCGCTTGTATCAGTTCTCTTCCGAGAAAAAATATATGAGGAGAATTATAACTTCTTTCACAAATGTCGAAGAATCATATTTAGAGCTAATATTTCACTTGGCTCTTTTCACCACCATGAAAGGAACATTTTTTAAACCAAATGGCATTGTTAGTTCATTTTTGCTAAAATTGTGGCTTGACTCCCTTCACCACCACGGCAACGATGTGTAAATAGATGTGTGTCCAAACTGGTTGACCGTTTGAACTTTTTATTGCAAACTTCACATTCGAAGGGTTTTTCTTCAGTATGAGTTAATAGATGTCCTTTCAAAGTGCTCGACTGTTTGAACTTTTTATTGCAAACTTCACATTCGAAGGGTTTTTCTTCAGTATGAATTCTTAGATGCTCTTTCAATTTGTATGAGTTTGTGAATTTTTTATTGCAAACCTCACATTCGAATGGTTTTTCTCCACTATGAATTCTTATATGCTGTTTTAAAGCGCCTAATTCTTTAAATTTTCTATTGCAAACCTCACATTCGAAGGGTTTTTCTCCACTATGAATTCTTAGATGAGCTTTCAATTTGCTCGAGTTTGTGAATTTTTTATTGCAAACCTCACATTCGAAGGGGTTTTCTTCCCTATGAATTCTAAGATGATCTTTCAATTTGCTCGATTGAGTGAATTTTTTATTGCAAACCTCACATTCGAAGGGTTTTTCTCCACTATGAATTCTTAGATGAATTTTCATATTACTTGAATTTGTGAATTTTTTGTGGCAAGCATTACAATCGAAAGACTTTACAACAGTTCGACTTTGTAGATTTTTAAACTGTGAACTGTCACTGTTCTCACTTTTAGCTTCCACACTGATGAATTCATTTAAATAATCTATATTGATATTTTTCAAAAACGTTTGTATTTCCTTTTCTTCTAGTTTGTAAACAACAATATCACTCACTAATGACGCACTATCCATCTTTAGAAGCAGAGAATAATATTACTACCAAGCACCCTCGGTTGTAACTATCAACAGTTTAAAGAAATATTGTTTATCGACGAATAATAGTATCGAAAATAACTCGTTGGCACAAACTTTACAATCTTAGGTTCCCATTTTTTACAAAATACACCACGATAACGATTTGACGCACGCAGTCTGCCAGTATATTGTATTATTCACTAGTACCTAAGTGTTGGCAACGGTGCTCAGTGTTGCCAACGGATTTTGGCCGATGTCGCCGATTTAAAAAAAAAACTTAGCCCAAAGTCGCGGAACTGAAAATTTGGTAGCCCAAAGAGTCGCCGAACTGAAAATTTGGTATCCGGAAACATGAAATTGTGCTAAAAAAAAAAGGTTATTCCGAAAATTTTGGTATCCGGAGAGGTGAAAGTTCACCAACAAAAGGTCATTTTGTATCCGGAAAGGTGAAAATTCGCTAACAGGGAAATAGCCCAAATGGATTTAGATTTTTGTAAGTGTCTAGTTTGCCGCAAGCGGTAAACATACCTCCGTAACAAACACACCGCATACCTCCTCACATGTACCCCGAATCCATTTTACCCTCTGCAAACCGAACATAATTGAATTGTCGACGCATTTGAACTTTTTTTTCCGAAACTAGCGGCTTTTTAGTGCGCTTTTCTAGTATACCGCTTGCGGCAAACTAGCCACACCCTAGATTTTTTCGTCGCCAATTCTCGTTCCGAGTAGCCCAAATGGCGATAAATCGCCCACGTTGGCGACACTGAGTCGGTGCTTTTGCGGGATTTTGCTTGGTCTCCCTTTTGCTATTGACAGGACCCCTATTCTGTAGCAAGTGTAGGGTAGTCACTTGAAAAAAAGTGACTATTAGGCGATACATTTTGTATGAAAAACGTATATATGCGATTCTCGCATTCGATACGTATAGACGTTTTTCATACAAAATGTATCGCCTAATAGTCACTTTTTTCGAGTGACTACCCTATACTTGCTACAGAATAGGTGTACAGATTGAAATAATATTAAGCAACTATAAACAAGTATGTGACATACAAGCGATTATCTGAACATTTTGTTAAGAAATCGTGTATTTTTGTAAAATATTATAGTTTTTACTGTTCTTTCATTTAAATAAATGTGTAAAGCTATATAATTGATTTGGAATTTACCATTTTATAAACGTAAGTTGTATCAATATACAACACAAAGTGCTGCTACGGAAGTTTTGTTAGGTTATGTTATTATGTCAGTCTTTACATTATCATGTATTTTATAACTTAATTACATAAATATGATTCATTTAAAAATTATAAAGTTTTATCATCACAAACACGTGCTGTTACAAATTTTTGTTAGATTATGTCGTAACGACAGTCCAAACATTCTAGTGTGTAATCATAATCTAAAAAACACGATGGTTTTATCTTATTTTATCTAGGATGTAATGTATAAGCAAGGAAAATATAGTTTTAGTCAACACCACCTATATAAGAAGGCCTTAGTGCAGCGTCACATCGGGAGGCCCACCGTTTGCTTGTTATATCTGTATGTACTTACCTGTACACTATGATATCTGTCTACACGCCGGCGGCCGTGACGCGAGAGGCCAAAAATGGCCGCCAGCACTAAGGCCTTCTTATATAGGTGGTGTTGGTTTTAGTGTAGTCAGAAATCACACCATATCAGTATAAATGTTGAATTAAAACAATTAATGAATAAATTGTCTTTAACTCAACTTTTTACATAGTCTTTAATATATTAGTTAAGTATGTTTGTAGTTATAGTATATAATATTATTATTACAATATTTCAGATGCCTCGAGTGCAGTGTTCTTTGATGTAAAACGAACTACAAGTACAACAATGGTCGAATTGAATTCAGCACATTTTGTTTTCCGAAGGAGCCCGAGTTGACAGACAAGTTGCTGAAAGCAATTCATAGGAAGGATTTTGTGCCAACAAAACATTCATGTGTGTGCATACTACATTTTAAAGAAAGGTGTGTATTTAATTTTTTCAATTCAAAGAAATTATTTAACCTAAAAGTAAGAAAACATTGCAAAAAAATCAAATGGTTCCATAGATAATTTATGTCCTTTCAATTTACACAAATCACTCTTTGAGGGTGGAATGCCGAATTAATAAATATCTCTCGCAACAGAGCAGGGGAGAGGAGAGGAAGCATTATTCTCAATATTTATTAAGTGTATTAACATGAAACAATACATGAGCATAATAAGAAATTATACTCCCTCCATTATGTTTATGTTTCTCATTGAATTACATATTATTGAATATTTTTAAGGGTGTTGGCTAGCAGAAATCTTTTAAGAGAAGTCCGCCCTTTGAATTATACAAGTTTTTCTCCTAATATTGTAATACAAACAATAATATAGTTTTATTTCTTAGGTATTTAATCTATATAATATTTGCCTTGAACACTGACACACTGACTGCCTGCCTGACTGACTGATGTCATTAACGCCGCTAGATGGCGCGTCACTCGCAACTAAAGATTTTGTTCTACTTACATACGGCTGACAGCTGACAGTAACATAATAATATTATTCCTGGTGGCTGAGCACTTTTTTAAAGGTCTTGACGTAGAGAAAAACAATTTTTCGGGTTAGGTATTTAAAAACTCACATACATGCGAAGTCAGTCATAAGAAAGAAAATGTACCAAATTAGGAAACTTACACACAGCCGGAATTCAAAGCGAAGAAAAGTCTTACTAATGCAATGTGTGCAATAAAAAGTTTGCAGACTCAAGAGTCACACGAGAACTCATAGCAAAGAAAAGACCTACGAATGCAACAATTGCGATAAAAAGTTTAATCAAGCAAATAATAACTCATGATTAAAGCCATTTGAATGGAAAGTTTTTTATAAAAAGTTAAAGTTTTAATTTTCGTGGAGTTCTATTATCAAGTGCTTTAAAGTTAAATATGAATTCGGCCATAAGAAAGCAAATTTTGCATGAAAAAGTTTACCAAATCATAACTTAGGCACAGCGGGACTTCATAGCGAAGAAAAGCCTTACTAATGCAATGTGTGCAATTAAAAGTTCGCAGACACAAGAATCACACGCGAACTCATAGCGGAGAAAAGCCATACGAATGCAACAATTGCGATAAAAAGCTTAATCAATCAAATAATAACTCATGATAAAAGCCATTTGAATGCAACGTTTGTTATAAAAAGTTCAGTTTTTTTTTTAATTTTCATAGAGTCCTATTATCAAGTGCTTTAAAGTCTGACATATGAATTCGGCCATAAGAAAGCAAAGTTTGCATTAAAAAGTTTACAATATATTACGAAACATACACCAGTGAAATATATACAATCGAACTTATTCATCACAGAGTAATGAGAATTTAGCCAAAGTATGAGGCATTGACAGTGGTCAGGAGCTCTCTTTTTACTTTTGTATCATTTCCAGGACTCTATAGACACCCTGTCAATACGTGATATGCTCAGCATTCTTCTATACCAGGGGTCGGCAACCTTTTAGCTGTGATGTGCCAAGCCACTCTACCAATATGATTCAGGGTGCCGCCTTAATTCAGAATTTTATAGCAAATTAAGAATTTGATACCAAATTTATCTTTGTAGAGTGCCATTCAGAAGCCATAGGTTGCCGACGCCTGTTCTATACAATCACATCTAGAGAAAATAATCAGTTTATGTCCAGCTAGATGGGGATGCAAATGTTGTCCCACCTCCTCGCGGTGCATCCTGGGCAGTGTCTGGTGCTGGGTCGCTCATGTGGGGGTGGTTACTTCTACATGTGGGATCGGGCTATGCCGGGACTGGCTAAGAGGACAACACCAATCTAAGGTGTTAAGCGTACCGTGCCGATGGATGAATGGCTGGGGGTTTACCCAGTCTAAATGGTGCATCTCCGATACCTGGGCGCCTCGGAGATTAACCTCAGCCCTTCAGCCGACATGCGGGGCTCTGTCGGCTGTGACTTCTTTTCCCTTGCTAAACCTGAGACGGACGTGAACGTCAATACAATCACTTATAAAGTGAACCCTTTCTCACTGGATGGTCACCCGGCCAGTGAGGAACTGACTCCCTCGGGAGTAACACCATCCACTAGTGTGGGTAACATGGACATGAAAAAAATCCGTAAGGAACCTAGTGTTCCTTAGCAGGAATAATCTAAGCACCATCACGAGGTCCCTAACGGGGCACTGCAGGCTGAACAAGCATGCACATGTGCACCATAGGGATATTGGACTGTGGCATGTGCAGGGCGTGTGGGGTATCACTTGAGACCCCAATGCACCTCCTGTGTGAGTGCCTACCAATGATGCGTAATAGACACAAAAATCTGGGCACTTTCTAGATGTTCCCAGATAAAATTGAGAAGTTCAACGCCAACAAAGTCCTCCGATTCTTGCAGGAGGCTGGACTAAGCGACGAACTCTAGATACAGGGCCAGTCACAATAGTTCCATTTTGGGACGCAGTGACGGCGACCTCCTTGGAGGCAGCAGGCCTAGTAAATAATAATAACAGCTAGATGCTGGTTTAAAACTTGACGTGCACATTAAAATTTGTTCTTCAACAGTTGTGTGCATTAAGTTTTAATAATTAGATGTCGACTTCTGATCATGAGGACCTGGGTTCTATTTCTGGAGGAATCAAAGTTTTATAGATGCTTTATTACATAATACAATACATTGTTTCAGGAGCTACACTGATTATAATTAATATATTACTACTGTATAGTATTTATAGGAAAGGACAAGTTTCCTTTTATTATATACATAAATTCCATAGAAAGAAGCTTAACTTGAACAGTCTTTAGAAAATTCATGCCTACTTTTAGTCAATATTTTTAATGAAGATAGATATTTTAATTGTTTCAGCAATTTTTATTATTTAGATGAATATACATAATTGATCAAATTTTTGAAATATAATCTACATATCTAATAATTCATTAATGTTTGTTTATTTTATTATTGTATATTTATATTTTTGTATATTGGAGCATAAAACCGTAGGTTTTGCATTGGATTTTAATTCATCGTCGTGGATCCTTGCAGGTATATTTATGGTAATCATAGATACAAATTTTTACAAAATCCCAAATAGGTATATTTACTGTAATTAATATTTTCTAAAATTATAAAATCTTCATAGTAAAATCTCCGTAAACACAGATGGTCATCTTTTAAAAATAAAATTACTCATGTAAATGTTGCTTAGAACCAAAATTTGACTGAATAGAAATGTATTTAAAAGATTCAAGATTGTTTTGAAACAAAAATAAATGTAATTCACACCATATAAAACACATTTTATCAACATTGAAATGAAAGTTTAATGTTTACCATTCTACACATAGGTAGAGGGTGTAGGGAATATAGTCAAGACTCAAACCACATTGAGAGTAACACTTGCATATTATTAAAGGAAAGTTTTTTTTTTTTATTTATTTATTATGTTCTCCAGACAGCTATATGCTGGTATAAGGAGAAATAAGTACAATGTTTTCATAGATAAGTACAACAAATCAAGTAAAATATAAAAAGATCAGAATGAATTGAGCATACAAAGCATGCACGCAATTAAATCAAGAAAAACAATTCATAAGACTCAACACGTCAATAAATTAAAATAAGAAATATCAATTCAAATAAAGATAAAACAAAGCAATAAAAGTAAAAAATATCCTCATCAGTAACATAAAAATGGAATATAAAACATGGTGTTAATTTAATAAATAATATCATCAGTCATATATATATATAAAAATAATCAAATACAGACCAAAGCAGTAAATCGATAAATCAAAGCAGTAAATAAATAAATAAATCAGTCATAAAAAAATAGAATAGAAACAAAGTAAAAAATCAACAATTATCCTCATCAATCATACAAAAAACAAAGCATTAAATTATATCATCAGTCAAACAAACAAGAAAATACAAAACATAGTATCAAATTTATAAATATTCTCATCTACTATTTAAAAATAAACAAAGCACGCACGAGACATGCACGAGAAAAAAAACTGAAGCAACAAAACATAATATGCAAGAGATTAGTCAAGTCATGATTAGTAGTCAAATAAGTTACGTGTCAAAAGGGTTCCTTAATTAGATATCAATTAGGCATGAATTCAGTGGAGAGCAGAAACAACCCCGGTCATCTTTGGACGCTCACGTTGCGATTTTGGAGTATCAATGTTTTTAATTGTCTAACAAGGTGTTTGACATTACTGCTCTGCTTTATCTCTGTTGGCAAATAATTATATTCTCTACATGCGGTGTAGCAAAAGCCCCTTCTTACTCTATTTGTTCGAGGTTGTTCCAATCGCAAATGCTCCCTCTGTCTAGTTTGATACTGATGGATTTCATTGTTGGGAATAAGTATGTTATTTGTTTTTATTTGATTGTGCTCCATAAGGAAGATCATTTTATTCCTTTCCAAGCTTAATAAGTCATCTAAACAAAACATGCCAGACAACGCATAAACCTCCGAGGTTCTTGTAAATCTATCCATGCCGAAAACCAGCTTGACAGCTTTATTCATAGCTCTTTCCACCATAGATTTGAGTTTCTGACTACATTGGGTCCAAATGAGTATTCCATATGTAATATGAGGCAATACGAATGAATTGTATATAAATTTTCTTTGTTGAACATTTAACAATTCACGCTTTCGCAGCACACCCAGAATTGGACCAGTCTTGTTAAGGATTGTTTTTACATGTTCACTCCACGTCAACCCCCCATCCATCTTCAATCCCAGATATTTGAGCTGTTCCACCCTTTCAATCTCCACCTGATCAATCCTGATACTCAAATTCATCTCAGGTTTATTCTTCTGTTTCAATAGCATGTAATTGGTCTTTTTGGCGTTGATGGTGAGTGAATTATTGCAGAGCCATTTCAGATATATATTTAAATCTTCATTTATCATTTTCTCTAAGCAGTTGCCTTCACTGTCTCTTTTTATGAATTGTGAAAGTGTCATTCTTCTTTTTCTGTGCTTATGTCAGTTATAGAGGTATGTTAAGCAATGAGAAGCTTAATATTTATAAGTAGTTTGTGGAGAAGCTAGACCTGTTTAATTACCTACCGATCAATCCTGACAATCGGAAATACATACGTCAGGCAAGACGGGTATTAGCTAGTGTAAAATAAAACATCACTTACTTTATTATTCAATCACTGCAAAACAATTTATTCGTCTTAAAATTTAATAAAGCAATGTAATTTAAAAAAATTGGCACGAAAACGGACACTAACACAGAGCATCCGCACGGGACACGATAGCCCTCTCGACTGACGTCACGAAATTCTGCATTCTAGCCTGTATATAGCAAAAGGGAGACCAAGCAATATCGCGAAGGCCTCGCTTGTATCAGTTCTCTTCCGAGAAAAAATATATGAGGAGAATTATAACTTCTTTCACAAATGTCGAAAAATCATATTTAGAGCTAATATTTTTTCACTTGGCTCTTTTCACCACCATGAAAGGAACATTTTTTAAACCAAATGGCATTGTTAGTTCATTTTTGCTAAAATTGTGGCTTGACTCCCTTCACCACCGCGGCAACGATGTGTAAATAGATGTGTGTCCAAACTGGTTGACCGTTTGAACTTTTATTGCAAACTTCACATTCGAAGGGTTTTTCTTCAGTATGAGTTAATAGATGTCCTTTCAAAGTGCTCGAATGATTGAACTTTTTATTGCAAACTTCACATTCGAAGGGTTTTTCTCCACTATGAATTCTTAGATGAGATTTCAATTTGTATGAGTTTGTGAATTTTTTATTACAAACCTCACATTCGAAGGGTTTTTCTTCAGTATGAGTTAATAGATGTCCTTTCAAAGTGCTCGAATGTTTGAACTTTTTATTGCAAACTTCACATTCGAAGGGTTTTTCTCCACTATGAATTCTTAGATGAGATTTCAATTTGTATGAGTTTGTGAATTTTTTATTACAAACCTCACATTCGAAGGGGTATTCTCCTCTATGAATTCTAAGATGATCTTTCAATTTGCTCGATTGAGTGAATTTTTTATTGCAAACCTCACATTCGAAGGGTTTTTCTCCACTATGAATTCTTAGATGAATTTTCATATTACTTGAATTTGTGAACTTTTTGTGGCAAGCATTACATTCAAAAGGCTTTACAACAGTTCCACTTTGTAGATTTTTAAACTGTGAACTGTCACTGTTCTCACTTTTCGCATCCACACTGATGAATTCATTTAAATAATCTGCATTGACATTTTTCAAAAACGTTTGTATTTCCTTTTCTTCTAGTTTGTAAACAACAATATCACTCACTAATGACGCACTATCCATCTTTAGCAGCAGAATAAATATTACTACCAAGCACCCTCGATTGTAACTATCAACAGTTTAAAGAAATATTGTTTATCGACGAATAATAGTATCGAAAATAACTCGTTGGCACAAACTTTACAATCTTAGGTTCCTATTTTTTACAAAATACACCACGATAACGATTTGACGCACGCAGTCTGCCAGTATGTATTATTCACTAGTAAGTGTTGGCATTGTTGGCAACGGTGCTCAGTGTTGCCAACGGATTTTGGCCGATGTCGCCGATTTAAAAAAAAATCTTAGCCCAAAGTCGCGGAACTGAAAATTTAGTAGCCCAAAGAGTCGCCGAACTGAAAATTTGGTATCCGGAAAGATGAAATTGTGCTAAAAAAAAAAAGGTTATTCCGAAAATTTTGGTATCCGGAGAGGTGAAAGTTCACCAACAAAAGGTTCTCGCATTCGATACGTATAGACGTTTTTCATACAAAATGTATCGCCTAATAGTCACTTTTTTCGAGTGACTACCCTATACTTGCTACAGAATAGGGGTACAGGCCAGAATGTAGAATTTAGTGTCGTCAGTCGAGAGGGCAATCGTGTCCCGTGCGGATGCTCTGTGTTAGTGTCCATTTTCGAGCCAATTTTTTTTAAATAACATTACTTTATTAAATGTTAAGACAAATAAATTGTTTTGCAGTGATTGAATAATAAGGTAAGTGATGTTTTATTTTACATTTAGTGTTGATTCATCGATATAAGTTATCAGGACCCTTATTCTGTAGCAAATGTAGGGTAGTCGCTTGAAAAATGTGACTATTAGGCGATACATTTTGTATGAAAAACGTCTATATGCGATTATCGCATTAGATACGTATAGACGTTTTTCATACAAAATGTATCGCCTAATAGTCACTTTTTTTCAAGTGACTACCCTACACTTGCTACAGAATAGGTGTACAGATTGAAATAATATTAAGCAACTATAAACAAGTATGTGACATACAAGCGATTATCTGAAGATTTTGTTAAGAAATCGTGTATTTTTGTAAAATATTATAGTTTTTACTGTTCTTTCATTTAAATAATAAATGTGTAAAGCTATATAATTGATTTGGAATTTACCATTTTATAAACGTAAGTTGTATCAATATACAACACAAAGTGCTGCTACGGAAGTTTTGTTAGGTTATGTTATTATGTCAGTCTTTACATTATCATGTATTTTATAACTTAATTACATAAATATGATTCATTTAAAAATTATAAAGTTTTATCATCACAAACACGTGCTGTTACAAATTTTTGTTAGATTATGTCGTAACGACAGTCCAAACATTCTAGTGTGTAATCATAATCTAAAAAACACGATGGTTTTATCTTATTTTATCTAGGATGTAATGTATAAGCAAGGAAAATATAGTTTTAGTCAACACCACCTATATAAGAAGGCCTTAGTGCAGCGTCACATCGGGAGGCCCACCGTTTGCTTGTCTATATCTGTATGTACTTACCTGTACACTATGATATCTGTCTACACGCCGGCGGCCGTGACGCGAGAGGCCAAAAATGGCCGCCAGCACTAAGGCCTTCTTATATAGGTGGTGTTGGTTTTAGTGTAGTCAGAAATCACACCATATCAGTATAAATGTTGAATTAAAACAATTAATGAATAAATTGTCTTTAACTCAACTTTTTACATAGTCTTTAATATATTAGTTAAGTATGTTTGTAGTTATAGTATATAATATTATTATTACAATATTTCAGATGCCTCGAGTGCAGTGTTCTTTTATGTAAAACGAACTACAAGTACAACAATGGTCGAATTGAATTCAGCACATTTTGTTTTCCGAAGGAGCCCGAGTTGACAGACAAGTTGCTGAAAGCAATTCATAGGAAGGATTTTGTGCC
This sequence comes from Mystacides longicornis, assembly GCA_963576905.1. Taxonomy (NCBI): domain Eukaryota; kingdom Metazoa; phylum Arthropoda; class Insecta; order Trichoptera; family Leptoceridae; genus Mystacides; species Mystacides longicornis. The sequence continues at coordinate 25,221,533 of OY756437.1, forward strand.
AACAAAACATTCATGTGTGTGCATACTACATTTTAAAGAAAGGTGTGTATTTAATTTTATCAATTCAAAGAAATTATTTAACCTAAAAGTAAGAAAACATTGCAAAAAAATCAAATGGTTCCATAGATAATTTATGTCCTTTCAATTTACACAAATCACTCTTTGAGGGTGGAATGCCGAATTAATAAATATCTCTCGCAACAGAGCAGGGGAGAGGAGAGGAAGCATTATTCTCAATATTTATTAAGTGTATTAACATGAAACAATACATGAGCATAATAAGAAATTATACTCCCTCCATTATGTTTATGTTTCTCATTGAATTACATATTATTGAATATTTTTAAGGGTGTTGGCTAGCAGAAATCTTTTAAGAGAAGTCCGCCCTTTGAATTATACAAGTTTTTCTCCTAATATTGTAATACAAACAATAATATAGTTTTATTTCTTAGGTATTTAATCTATATAATATTTGCCTTGAACACTGACACACTGACTGACTGACTGCCTGCCTGACTGACTGACTGCCTGCCTGACTGACTGACTGCCTGCCTGACTGACTGATGTCATTAACGCCGCTAGATGGCGCGTCACTCGCAACTAAAGATTTTGTTCTACTTACATACGGCTGACAGCTGACAGTAACATAATAATATTATTCCTGGTGGCTGAGCACTTTTTTAAAGGTCTTGACGTAGAGAAAAACAATTTTTCGGGTTAGGTATTTAAAAACTCACATACATGCGAAGTCAGTCATAAGAAAGAAAATGTACCAAATTAGGAAACTTACACACAGCCGGAATTCAAAGCGAAGAAAAGTCTTACTAATGCAATGTGTGCAATAAAAAGTTTGCAGACTCATGAGTCACACGAGAACTCATAGCAAAGAAAAGACCTACGAATGCAACAATTGCGATAAAAAGTTTAATCAAGCAAATAATAACTCATGATTAAAGCCATTTGAATGGAAAGTTTTTTATAAAAAGTTAAAGTTTTAATTTTCGTGGAGTTCTATTATCAAGTGCTTTAAAGTTAAATATGAATTCGGCCATAAGAAAGCAAATTTTGCATGAAAAAGTTTACCAAATCATAACTTAGGCACAGCGGGACTTCATAGCGAAGAAAAGCCTTACTAATGCAATGTGTGCAATTAAAAGTTCGCAGACACAAGAATCACACGCGAACTCATAGCGGAGAAAAGCCATACGAATGCAACAATTGCGATAAAAAGCTTAATCAATCAAATAATAACTCATGATAAAAGCCATTTGAATGCAACGTTTGTTATAAAAAGTTCAGGTTTTTTTTTTAATTTTCATAGAGTCCTATTATCAAGTGCTTTAAAGTCTGACATATGAATTCGGCCATAAGAAAGCAAAGTTTGCATTAAAAAGTTTACAATATATTACGAAACATACACCAGTGAAATATATACAATTGAACTTATTCATCACAGAGTAATGAGAATTTAGCCAAAGTATGAGGCATTGACAGTGGTCAGGAGCTCTCTTTTTACTTTTGTATCATTTCCAGGACTCTATAGACACCCTGTCAATACGTGATATGCTCAGCATTCTTCTATACCAGGGGTCGGCAACCTTTTAGCTGTGATGTGCCAAGCCACTCTACCAATATGATTCAGGGTGCCGCCTTAATTCAGAATTTTATACCAAATTAAGAATTTGATACCAAATTTATCTTTGTAGAGTGCCATTCAGAAGCCATAGGTTGCCGACGCCTGTTCTATACAATCACATCTAGAGAAAATAATCAGTTTATGTCCAGCTAGATGGGGATGCAAATGTTGTCCCACCTCCTCGCGGTGCATCCTGGGCAGTGTCTGGTGCTGGGTCGCTCATGTGGGGGTGGTTACTTCTACATGTGGGATCGGGCTATGCCGGGACTGGCTAAGAGGACAACACCAATCTAAGGTGTTAGGCGTACCGTGCCGATGGATGAATGGCTGGGGGTTTACCCAGTCTAAACGGTGCATCTCCGATACCTGGGCGCCTCGGAGATTAACCTCAGCCCTTCAGCCGACATGCGGGGCTCTGTCGGCTGTGACTTCTTTTCCCTTGCTAAACCTGAGACGGACGTGAACGTCAATACAATCACTTATAAAGTGAACCCTTTCTCACTGGATGGTCACCCGGCCAGTGAGGAACTGACTCCCTCGGGAGTAACACCATCCACTAGTGTGGGTAACATGGACATGAAAAAAATTCGTAAGGAACCTAGTGTTGCTTAGCAGGAATAATCTAAGCACCATCACGAGGTCCCTAACGGGGCACTGCAGGCTGAACAAGCATGCACATGTGCACCATAGGGATATTGGACTGTGGCATGTGCAGGGCGTGTGGGGTATCACTTGAGACCCCAATGCACCTCCTGTGTGAGTGCCTACCAATGATGCGTAATAGACAAAAATCTGGGCACTTTCTAGATATTCCCAGATAAAATTGAGAAGTTCAACGCCAACAAAGTCCTCCGATTCTTCCAGGAGGCTGGACTAAGCGACGAACTCTAGATGCAGGGCCAGTCACAATAGTTCCATTTTGGGACGCAGTGACGGCGACCTCCTTGGAGGCAGCAGGCCTAGTAAATAATAATAACAGCTAGATGCTGGTTTAAAACTTGACGTGCACATTAAAATTTGTTCTTCAACAGTTGTGTGCATTAAGTTTTAATAATTAGATGTCGACTTCTGATCATGAGGACCTGGGTTCTATTTCTGGAGGAATCAAAGTTTTATAGATGCTTTATTACATAATACAATACATTGTTTCAGGAGCTACACTGATTATAATTAATATATTACTACTGTAGTATTTATAGGAAAAGACAAGTTTCCTTTTATTATATACATAAATTCCATAGAAAGAAGCTTAACTTGAACAGTCTTTAGAAAATTCATGCCTACTTTTAGTCAATATTTTTAATGAAGATAGATATTTTAATTGTTTCAGCAATTTTTATTATTTAGATGAATATAATTGATCAAATTTTTGAAATATAATCTACATATCTAATAATTCAGTAATGTTTGTTTATTTTATTATTGTATATTTATATTTTTGTATATTGGAGCATAAAACCGTAGGTTCTGCGTTGGATTTTAATTGTCGTGGATCCTTGCAGGTATATTTATGGTAATTCATGTCTACTTTTAGTCAATATTTTTAATGGAGATAGATATTTTAATTGTTTCAGCAATTTTTATTATTTAGATTAATTAAGTACCTATAATTGATCAAATTTTTGAAATATAATCTACATAATAATTCAGTTATGTTTATTTATTTATTATTGTATATTTATTTTTTGTATGTTGGAGCATCAAACCGTAGGTTTTGCATTGGATTTTAATTCATCGTCGTGGATCCTTGCAGGTATATTTATGGTAATCATAGATACAATTTTTTACAAAATTTCAAATAGGTATATTTACTGTAATTAATATTTTCTAAAATTATAAAATCTTCATAGTAAAATATCCGTGAACACAGATGGTCATCTCTTAAAAACAAAATTACTCATGTAAATGTTGCTTAGAACCAAAATTTGACTGAATAGCAATGTATTTAAAAGATTCAAGATTGTTTTGAAATAAAAATAAATTATTTTGTTTATTACAGTAAAAAATAAACACCACTCATCATAACAGCTTTCGCCTTTGCGATGAGTGATGACAAAACAAACAATAAAATAAAACAAAAATCATATTATAAATAGATAAAAACTAGAAAACAATAAATAATTACCTATTAATAGTAATAAATTTATATAATTAATAATACAAATATACACACAAAATAACAAATAAATATAAAAATGCATTGAGGCATCATAAAATAAAAACAAAATTACATTTTACATGGTTGCAACACCGCGTCCGATAGAACGCACTGTGTAGTGTGTAAGTAGTGAGTGTGCATCGCAGTACCAAACATAAACCATCGATACATCGACGATCCACGCCCGGCACCGCGATACAAGTCAGTGCGTATTATATGAATTAAGTCATGATAAAAAACAATTTTAGCCAAATGAAAAAAATATATACATAAAGTTTTTTTTTGCATCTTGTAAAATTTACTTGCATTAAAATTAAATAGACAACAAATCAAAAAATAAAATCAACAACTCAACTTCACGCACGGCTACATGCAATGGACTACTAATTTAATAAAAGTTGAATCATTTGGGTAAATTGATTATAACCTACATGAAATATATCGATATGCTCAGACAAATAATTAAGGATTTGGATGGATCTAGCGACTGGAGAATTAGCAAGTATGTTGGTTCTGCTTCGAGGGGGGTAGAAAAGAATATGACGTCGAGATCTAGTATAGGAGTCTGGAATGTAAAATTTCAATTCTTGCAGAATATCAGGGTTGTGAATTATTCCTTTTAACAATTTAAAAAAGTGTCTACATAAATATTCGTCCCTACGTTTCTGCAATGTAGACATTCCCAAACATCCCAATACAAAAAGTGATGGAAATAGATATGGATAATACCCGTATGTAACTCTATAAAGATGTCTAGCGAATCTCTTTTGGATCTTTTCAATCATTTGTATATATGAAGCTTCATACGGTGCCCATATTATAGACGCGGATTCTAAAATAGACCGTACAAGGGACTCGTAGAGCAACACCACAGTATTCGGACTTAAAATGCATAGTATTGCGGAGTACGAAACCCAACATTTTATAAGCCTTCGCTGAAGTCACACATATATGTTCTTTAAATGTCAAATCGGTTTTAAATATTACTCCCAAATCTTTGGTTTCCGTCAGTCGAGATAATTTTGTGTCCTCCATATTATATTCTGCTAACAAAGAGCTGCGTGCTCTAGAAAAGGACATAACATGACACTTTGGAGGACTAAAAAATAATTTATTTTTACGTGACCAAGTCAACAAAGAATCAATATCCTCTTGCAACGCTGCTACATCGTCCTGACACCCTATTTCTCTGAAAAGTTTGTGATCATCCGCATACAATAAATATTTGGAATGTTTGATGTTAATTCCAATGTCATTAATGAATAATGTAAACAACAGAGGGCCCAGATTAGAGCCTTGCGGTACTCCAGAATACGTATAGTACATTTTTGAACTACAGTTATCCAGAGGCGGCCCGTTCATTGTGCATAATGTGCACTGCGCCCCCAGAAACAAAAACAAATTAAAAAAAAATAGTAGGTATTAAAATAATATTTTATCTGTTATTTCTAATATCGCTAAAGTAATTGAAAAAATAGTAAAAAAACAAATCATGACCTATCTTGAAGAAAACTTTATCTTAGACGATAGACAGTTCGGTTTTAGGACGGGCTGTGGTACACACGATGCTATAGCGTCACTCACGTCAGGCATAATAAATAATTTAGATAATGATAAGAAATGCATTGGCACATTTATTGACCTACGTAAGGCGTTTGATAGTGTATCACACTCAAAACTAATAAATAAATTGAAAAACATCGGTATACAAAATAAAGCATTTTTATGGTTCAAATCGTATATTTTGAATAGGACACAAATGGTAAGACTATCTAATGTTCTGAGTGACCCTGGAACCCCAACCTACGGAGTTCCCCAGGGGACAGTACTGGGACCTCTGTTGTTTATACTTTATATTAATACCATCTTCAAACTGAACATTGGTAGTAAGTTAATTGCCTATGCTGATGATGCCGTAATGTTGACGACTGGCGATAGTTGGACCGAGACAGTTGAGAAAGCAAATCGTCATATTAATATAATTAAGAAATGGTTTGACGATAACATACTCTCAATGAATGCGGATAAGACAGTGGTGATACCGTTCTCTTTGATGCCATCTCAGATACCTCAGGATCTGTCGGTGAGGGTTCACGATGGGGCATGTTGTGGTTCATCGTGCAACATGCGGGGATGCACAACCCTCTTATGTAAGAAGTCAGTCAGATATCTGGGCATCACAATAGATCAAGACATGAAATGAAAAAACCATATAGAGTCAACCGTAAATAGATTGCGCAAAATGATTTACATTTTTCTAAGACTCAGAAATATCATGTCTATACAGTCATTGAGAGTGGTTTACTATGCATTTGTGCATGCAATATTAGCTTATGGCATTGTAGCATGGGGGGGAACATACCCAACCAATGTGCGGCCTCTCCATGTGGTACAGAAACTACTGATTAAAATCATACTTAAGAAAAAAAGATCATTCCCTACTGATGAACTGTTTGATATTTTTAGGGTGCCTAGTATAGATGAAATATACAAAAATATTGCTACGCTACAGGTACATAAGGAGACCTTCAAATATCAGACTGGTGAAGTGGTACGGAGCCAACGATCCTGCATGAGTGGGAACTTGATGGTACCACTGTGCAAAAAAACAATTGCACAACACCATTATGTTTATCTTGGTACCAAGTATTTTAATAGTCTATCGAGGGATATAAAGAAGGAAAAATGTTTCAAGAAATTTAAAAACAAATTGAAAGAAAAGAAGACTCTAAATCTACCTTAGTGCACATGAACCTTGTTCAAAAGAGTTTTTGAACTGTTTTGAATATTTTATGCAAGACAAACATGATATACCTATCAAAATAGTTTTCCGAGTGGTAAAAGAAAATATAAAAATTTAAAATATTGAGAGAAAGAAAAAAAAAAAAATAATAATAATAATAAAAAAAAAAAAAAAAAAAAAAAAAAATTTTACTTATTATCGGTATGTGTGTAAGGAATAATTGTAAATTGCATATGTTTGATTTTACCTATTTTATTCTAATTAGCTGTAGATTTGTTTGTAAATAATTGCTCTAACCATTTAAGTTTATTTTTTAATTGCCCCATACACAAGTTTCTAACTTCAAATGGGGCATATAAAATTGACTTTTTCATTTGATATATTTGTTAATGTACCTATATGTTTTGTACTTGTATATATTTTTTAATTAATAAAAAAAAAAAAAAAAAAAAAAAAAATAACATTAAAATATTTCTAAAACATCCATATTCGTATTCAAAGCTGAGGCGCGAACAATGAGAATATATGCGCGCGCACACACCCTTACTCGCATATGAATTATTATTACCGAAACTCGTGTGCACATTTCAATATGCACGAGATTATTGTTGATTTTGTATGAAAATTTCTCAAACAGCGTGAACGGTGGAGGGAGTGAGACGGGCTATCCATAGAGCGAAAATTCGTGTGTGGGAATGAGAAGGAATCCACGTCCCGTCGGCACTGCACGACCGATGTCCTTGAAAAGCTTACAATTAATATCGCCCAACGTTTCACTTTGCGTATAACAAATATGCGCAACGGTTTTTTTAAATTTTGAGATACGTGCTTGCAATATTGGATTATAATACCTATTCATATTATTGACAGAAGTACCTACCTATGTTGATTGTTGAACCGCGTATTGTGAGTGTTTTCCGAGGAAATAATCGGACCAATATTTCTTAATATAAAGGGATCGTGTACTTAATCTAACAATTTATTTTTTTCTCGTTTATTGTTGCAATGTGTTAAAAAATTCGGTTACCGTGGATTTTTGAATAATAATCCGTATATATTATGTACACCATAAGGCTAGTTGTTAGTTATAGGTACAATATTGGTGACGATGGTTTCGGCCGAGGGTGCTTGGACTTAGTAGTCCATTTTAATGTATGAAGATGATATTTATTATTTATTTATTTACATTTTACACTCATGAAAATATAAAACAAGCCTTCACTAAACTTTGTGTTACTGCAAAATATTTTAATACCATAAACAAGTTTTCGGGAGCGACTGTTCCCTTCTTCAGATGGACAAAGACAAAGTCCATAGAATAAATAATGGATTCTCACAAAGTCTTGACGTCATAAAAATGTTTTCGGGAGGTAGGTACCTACATTGTTTGTATGCACTCCCTGTGATTTAAGGCACGAGCCGCCTCTCGTTATTTATTTATATACTTAATATACGGCGTTAACGCCTTTTACATATAAAAGTTAAAACAATAATATAATAATAATTCAGTGGTCATCAATAATAATAACAAATAGACAACAACAACAAAAAAATCAAACAACAACCAATACTCAATAATAAATAAATTAGCAATTCATATACAGTGATGTATGCTCTACAATGCGACTCAATGAATAAATGTTTGGAAATAACAATAAACGAAACAAAAAGGAATATAAAGGAAACATACCACCAACATCACTACAAACACCAGAGAACACGCCAAAAACATCCAGCAAAACAAGAGAAAACAGAGAACACCAGCAAGCACACCCAATCAGTCAACTATTAATTAATCAAGAGAGAGACTGCATATAGATAAAAAAAAATGGTTCAACAGTTTAGACCTCATCGCTCTCTCCGTGTCGTGGAACACATCAACGGTCCGGCCGAACTCATTACCCTCGTTATGAATTGAGACATACTGCTGCCTTTTACACAAATAACTAGCCATATACTCTATAAGATAATTCGACAGTCCGTAATCATTTAATTTAGTTATTAATATATTATGATCGACTTTGTCAAAGGCCTTTTCGAAATCTGTATAGACAGCATCAACTTGCATTCGATTGTCCATGTTTTGCGTTACATAGGTACTAAAACATAATAAATTTGTAACCGTAGATCTTGTAGGCCTGAAACCATGTTGCTCATTTACAATAAGATGATTCATACCAGGGAATCCAATCCCGCATTTGCGGGATCCCGCACCTTTTTTGCGGGATCAGAAATGCGGGATTTCTCATGCGGGATCCCGCACGTTTGCGGGACTGAAAAGGAAAAAATTATAAACAATAAGAATTGGCTCAGATGAAGTTCTGATTATTTATTAGATCCTGTACAACCTCATTAATGAAAGATTTATCAACTTTCGCTGGAAAAACGGGACTTTTCTTTGAAATTCATATGGAAAATAATTATAATTTCAGTTTTTAAGTTACAACTAAGTAAGTGTTGAATTTATATTTTGTGTTGTGTGAATCCTGTATCGGAACGGAATAAAATCAATGTCATTTGAATTACTCTATGGCTAGGGATTCTCCCACGGTAGGGCATTCAGTATCGAGCGTAGTAAATTGTCAAAGAAGGTTTCTGCGTGATGCAATGTTAGTTAATGCAGAAACCAAATTGATCGACAAAATACCAGTATAAGCCAGGAACTTATAGTGTCGCTATCTCGTCGGATAAAAGAACGCCGTACATCAATGGCCGTTATATGGTTGTGAATCCTGGTATCTAACGAAGCCTCAACAGAAGAAGATCCTTAGTGTTAAGAATAGATTTCTGCGACAGATTTTGGGGATTAGATGGTACCACTTTGTCACAACAGCGAATCACCTCAGTGAACCAGAATCGCAAATTGAGCTGGCTTGGCCATGTTCTCCGCATGTCCCCCGAGAGTCTTGAATATGCAAGTCTTTACTATAATCCGGATGAGACAAGAAGGCGAGGCAGGCCGAAATTAACAATGATGCGGGCATTCAATGCGGTTCGACGAGATGCTGGACTGAGCTGGGATGAAGCTGTGAAACTGGCGAGAGGTTTGGAGGAACTTCGTGGCGTCCACGTGATTAAGTAAGTAAGTACATCAATGACTGCCGTAAAAATATCTAGAAAAAGATTCAGGATCTACAAATGTGGTGGACGTCAGACGCGCGGGTCCAACAAGAAACTGAACACCAGCAAGTTGATGACAACGACATCAACGACGATGAAAAAGGCATACCTTTAACGAATCTGTTAACAGTTAAATGATGATCTTTCGCTTACACTAGAAAATGAATGAGAACGTAGTCTCCGTACCGAATGGATAGCTGAGTCTAGACCTGTTGTGCCTGTATCCGTACCCACTCGAGATAATTCTCTTGATCTGATGTGGAGGGAATAGAGGAAAGCACTTGGATGTTGTAGACGTGGGAATAACGGCTTAAATTCATAAACTTTATAGCAGTTTCATAAATTTTAAATAACGTTATTTTTAAAGGCTTAAAGCTTTTTTATTTCATTAGTATCCGGAAAGACTTTCCTACAAAAAAAAAATCATTCCGAAAATTTGATGTCCGTTGGCGGTAAGGTATAATTTCGCTAAAAAGGTCATTCAGTTAAGTCAAAACTCTGATATATTTACAAATATCGTTTAATACGAATAACGAGAATAAGTTATTTTTATTTATCGAATATTTTTATCAGCTTTCGTTATAACGCTCACCTCTACTTGAAACTGCTTACAATTATGTAAAGTCAATTCCGTCTACAACGTTTAGACACTTTATGATTTCTTCGGAAGTATTATCAGAAAAAAATAACTAGTTTTTGTGCCTCTTAAATCAATAAAAATGTGTTCATTTGTCATCACAATGCTAAAAGCTTAAACGTTCTCAAATGTTTTATTATATCGTTCCTTAAAAGAAGCGGATTTTTTATACCTACCTCTAAAATATCATTATTTTCAATTGCTAACATTTCTAATAATTAAATAAATGCATACTTATTTTTTATTCATTGTTTTCTTAATAATAATAACCTACTTCAAACAAAGCAGGCTTGCGGGATCGCGAATTTGATGCGGGATTGGATTCCCTAATTCATACTATTCCATATTCGTTTATGAATGATAATTTCCAACAATTTTGCTGGAGCAGACAAAATAGCAACCGGCCTATAATTTTTAACATCGGATTTATCACCCTTTTTGTGAATGGGACTGACTTTGCTAACTTTCCACATTTTGGGAAATACTTTTGATTGAATCGACAAATTGAATATAAAAAGTAAAATCATTTTGAGTTCTTCACTCGCTTCTTTGATTATATACGCAGGTATTGAATCCTGGCCCGACGAACGTTTTGGCTTTAGTTTAGAGAAACTGTAATTGATTTCATCAAGTGTTATGTTAGGAATACTACTATCTGCTACCATATTCTGCTACCACGCCACCTCCTCTGGACATGCGATCCTTACGAAATACCGTGTATCTGCCATCAAATATTTCTGCATCCATGACACCATCCGTAAGCCAAGTTTCAGTGAGAGCCAAAATATGTATGTCTTGAGATAAAAGATTACAAATAAATTCACGGGTCTTCGTGTTCAGTCCTCGTACGTTTGAATACACACAGTTGAGAGAAATTTTATTGTTCAGGTTGTGTAATGGTGGCGGTTTGAGGTCGTCTCCGAAAAGTCCATTCATTGATTCTCGTGTTAAGAGGCCATCTTCCAGGTTCCATCCATGTGTTAAACTCAGATGCTGGTAGCGAGATCTTAAATGAAGCATGGTGTCCCTTGGTAATAATTTTTTCCACCTCAACATTAACGTCAGGCTCTTTTTTCTTCATATATGTTAATATTTGGTTCTCTGTTGTCTCGGGAGCGAAAGAAAAGGCATGAATAAATCTTTTGCGCTCAACCGTTTTCAGTTCAGGATCTTTATCTCCTTGACCTTGAATAATATTTCTTCGCCTTGGTTTGGCGGTAAATATTTTATTATTATCTTCGATGTTCGGAGGATGATTTATAGTTGTGTTACTTCTGAGAACTTCGCTAAACATCCTTGTTTCTATCCTTCGCTAAACAGTGTTGCCAACTTAAGTTATGTAATTCAAACCATATAAAACACATTTTATCAACATTGAAATGAAAGTTCAATGTTTACCATTCTACACATAGGTAGAGGGTGTAGGGAATATAGTCAAGACTCAAACCACATTGAGAGTAACACTTGCATATTATTAAAGGAAAGTTTTCCCTTCTATTGAACAGTGAAATTGAATCAAGTATGAGATGTAACATATTATTATAATGAAGTTTTTTCCATGTGATTGGCAGACTACAATTTTTTTTCTTTCTTTTTTATAAACATTAAAAGTGTTATTCTTCTCTCTTTTTATGAATTGTGAAAGTGTCATTCTTCTTTTTCTGTGCTTATTTCAGTTATAGAGGTCTGTTAAGAGCCGGACACTCGAAAATGGCTGTTTTTATATAAACGTTGTTCCCTTAATAGGTATCGTAGCACAACAAAAAAGGAAGTGTGCTTTAAGTTAGAGCTTTGGCTATCAAGTCTTCCAATTTGAATTTATATTTTCCAAATTTAGTTCGATAGAAAAAAAAATCAAAGTTTGCTCTATATTTTTATAAATCATAACGGTTTAGGCTATCTACTCAATAAAAAACGCTTTAAAATATACCAAAATGCGTGTCTTTTAATTTTCTTCAAAACCATCGTCTTTTTTTATTTCTATTTAATATAGTTTTGTAATTAATCGGTAAAAAGTGATTGGGCGCTTAGGACCTTTTCCTTTAGAAACAAAAACTGTATACGCTCCATACAAATCCTAAAATTCTTCATTCGTGAGAGAACGTTGTGGCGGGCGGACGTGTCGCTCTGTACTCTGTAGTTTTTTTCTGCAGAAACCTTCCACTTTCTAATGTTGGTCATTTGGGGCTAAATGCAATATTTGTGAGAATCCATGGTTGTCAAAAATTTTATATTTATTTATTTTTTTACATGTTTTTTTCCCTTCTACATTTTTTTCTTACAAATATTTTTAAATTCAATATTTTTTTTCCATAAAATAATATAGAATTACGTTTTGACGTATTTTTTATCGTAATATCTTAATTAGATATAATAAGTTTTTACCACATAATTCTTGACTTTTATCGGTAGCTAAGTCAAAGAACCTATCATCAACAAAATTGCGTAAATAGTACGTTGATAATATAGTAATTGGTTTATAACTACATACGTACCTACAATATATTATATGAACAAAAAAGTTTTTATGTTACAAAAAAATAAAAAGAAAATAAACTTAAATGAAGCCAACCTCTACTCGGGGTTTGAATCTTGTCTTAGATTAGACGGGACCGATTGATTGGTAGAAAATGCTTTAAGTTAACTTCCGCCGGCTATACCTACCGAGAAGAGTGTACTTTAGTAAAACAAAACTCATGTGCGTTTATTCAATAAGCTATTAAAAAGTTGGTCTTATTAATGTCACTCAACTTCGTCGAAATACGCACTCAACGAATACGAACTCAAATAGTAGGTACTTATAGAACTTCATTATATTTAATTCTTCAAACACACTATTTTCAACTTTGTAATACTGAGTCATTATAAATATTTATAAATAAAACTAACTTTGCAGTATTACAATAGATTATATTTCGGATAAAAAATGTAATATGTTGTAATACTGCAAAGTTAGTTTTATTTATAAATATTCATTATATTCATTTTGAAAAATTTCCATTATTTGACATGACACAAACTTTTAAATGTATTAATTAACCTGATATTTATGGTTTGGCTGCCAACCCTGACTCCGATTGCATTTTGACTAAGGATAAAGAAATGAACAAAATATCATTGTGTCAGCAAGGTAGTTAAGTGACAGAGACAGCGAGAAGAAAGTTCAACCTGTCTCACGCACAATATGACGAGGTTTGCGCGGGGGAGCGGGGACAAAACTCAGTTCGGTGATTTGAGTGTCCGGCTCTTAAGCAATGAGAAGCTTAATACTTATAAGTAGTCTGTGGAGAAGCTAGACTAGAACCTGTTTAATTACCTACCGATCAATCCTGACAATCGGAATTACACAATTAGAACACGTAGAAAGCGGATTCCGACCCGCGCCGACCGGCTCATAGATTGTTGTCTATGGTTTCAATGCATTTAAATGGGCATGCCGGAAAGCGGGTTCCTGCTTTCTCTGTGGGTATCCCCATTCAAATACATAGTACATTCTTTGCGCCGGTCGGCGCGGATGGAATCGGCTTTCTACGTGTTGTTACCCTTAGGCAAGACGGGTATTAGCTAGTGTACAGTCTGTCAAAATAGAGTCGGTTTTCGATGAGGGCGCTTCATTTTGTCACACGGTAACACTGTGTAGGCAAGTGGCTGTAGAAAAGTGAAACCATGTTTTTACTTTTTTTTAATTATCGAACATTTTTTTATTGCTTGAACAACTTTATACCTATATGTAAATCTGATACAAACATCCCTAGAAATCATAGCAGACTAAGTAGGCCACATTGTATATTTATTTTCATTGTGTCCAATATTTGCAATACAGCATTTTGCCACTTTTTAAAGTCATCATCATCAGCTCACTGCAGGACATATTATGGCCGACCGACCTCTGTAGCCTAGTTGTACTAGCGTGGACTTCAGATCCGAGGTCCCGGGTTCGATTCCCGGTCGGGTCAGAGTTTTTCAATGTGTTTTTTCACTTGAAATTTCTACCCGGGGTTGGCCTGTCTCAGATTGGACGGGACCGGTTGACTGGAAAAAATTGCCTCAGGCAATAAGTTCCCCCGGCTATACTGACAACTTTGTATAGAAAAGTGTTATATTATTATTTCAAATCATTTATTCATTAAATCACAATATATCATATGAAGTATACATCATTGTAAAAAAAAATTAATAAAAATAAATTAAAATTAAATACAATGCTATATACTAAATATAAAAATATCGGTATTATCTCTCATGATACATCACGATGTAATGTAATCATGAGAGATCTTCGAACTACAGAGAAAGGAACCTTCTTAACATCCTACATGAGGACAACAGAACTGCCTTTTGGATGGCATATCTGAGACCACAACAGATGTCAAGTTTCCCTAGATTGTCTTTAAGAGACTTAGGAATAACTCCATTCGTCGATATCACTATAGGTATTATGTACGTGGTTGGTGTATGCCACATATCCTTGATTTCGTGAGCAAGATCAAGATATTTAATTATCTTATCTTGCTCGGCTTTTTTCAAATTTTCGTCATACGGAATAGTGATATCCACGAGATACGTTATCCCGTTCCTACGATCAACCAATACAATGTCCGGACGATTTGCGTTAATCGTTCGGTCAGTTTGTATTGGTATATCCCAATACAACTTTGTATTACTGTTTTGCATTACCGAAATTGGGGTGTACCTATAATAAGGTACTTCAAGATCGAGCAAACCATATTTCAAGGCAAGTTTTTGATGAACTATTTTAGCCACATCGTTATGTCTGTGCAGATACTCAGAACCACACAGGAGAGAACACCCAGACAAAATATGTCTGAGTGTTTCTCCTGTTTGGCCACATGCACGACATTTATCAATTATATCAGGTGCTTTAATAATATATTTTTTATAATTATTAGTGACGATGACCTGGTCTTGTATTGCACAGACAAAACCTTCTGTTTCGCTAAATAGTTCACCAAACCTCAACCATCCAGTCGAATCTTCAAGACTTACATGTGATGAATTTAAAGTTTCGAAGAATCGACCGTGGAGAGACTTGCCTTTCCATATATCAACCCGATCTTGTACCCCAATTATCGGTGGTGAAACAGGATTTGATAAATTTAAGGGCGTGTACTTCAAATCACACGCAATGAGGTCTTCATAACCCAATTTATTCCTTGATGAGATAAAGTAAGATTGGAGGAGGTTTATCTCTTTGTTATTCATGTTTTTGATGTTTAACATGCCTCTACCACCAATCTTCCTTGGTAAATATAATCTCATCAAGGAACATCTTGGATGATGCATCCTATATTGTGTGAGCAAACTACGTACCCTTAAATCCATCTTGTCTAGTTCCGTTTGGTTCCACTTAATGATTCCAAAAGAATACAAAATTTTCGGTACAACCCATGAATTAATGGCCATAATTTTATTTCTCCCGGAGAGAAAACTTTTCAAAACTTTTTTTAATCGTTTAATAAATTCATTTTTAATGTTATTTTTAATAATTTTGTGGTCAAAAACTAGATTTTGTTGAAAGCCAAGATATTTGTAATTTTGATTATCTAAAAGAGGAATGTTTGTAACAGATGAAGAACTATTTTGATGATTGTTTCGGATTATTCCTTTTTGAACATTAATTTTTGCACATTTTTCTAAGCCAAATTCCATTTTTATATCATCACTAAATTTTTTTGTAATTTCGATTAATTTTTCTAATTCAACTAAATTTTTACCAAATAATTTTAAATCGTCCATATAATGTAAATGACTAAATTTAATACCAGACCTTTTTAATTCATAGCCACAATTTGAGGATTCCAATAATTTACTCAGTGGATTTAGAGCTAAGCAGAACCAAAGCGGACTTAGACTATCTCCTTGAAAAATACCTCTATTGATATGGATTGAATCGGTAATATATTTTCCAGAAGGTTGAGAAACAGATATTTTTGTTCTCCATTTTGACATCAAAAATTTTAGAAATTCTACGAGTTCGTTGTTAATTTTATATATTTCCAAAACTTTTATTAGCCAAGAATGTGGGACTGAATCATATGCTTTTTTGTAATCAATCCATGCCATAGAGATATTTTTCTTTTTGTGTTTCACCTGCTCACAAATAATACTGTCTATTAAGAGCAATTCCTTTGTCCCACGAGATCCCATTTTACATCCATTTTGTCTGACAGATAAAATATCATTTTCAATTAAGTATGAATGAATTTTGTTTGAAATTATAGATGTCAAAAGTTTATAAATTGTTGGTAGGCATGTAATTGGTCTAAAGTTATTTGGAGTTGAAGCATTATTGATTTTTGGGATCACGTGGGTTAATCCTTCTGTTAAGAATTCTGGAAAGTTCAAATTTTCAATTGCAGATTGAAACTGTCTTGCCAATATTATATGTGAATTTGTAAATTTTTTAATCCAAAAGTTTTGTAGCCCATCTTTTCCCGGAGATTTCCAATTTTGTATTTTTTTTAATGCAGTTTTAACGTCAATCAAATTTATACTAAAATTTTGCATTTCTGGATGTTCAGAATTAATTTCTTCTAACCAATCACTATTAGTGTTATGGGATATAGAATTCGACCAAAGATTTTTCCAAAAAGTTTCCATATCATCTTTATTAGGTAAATTATCTGTTTTGAAATTTGAATCTTCCAGATTGGTAAAACATTTTTTTTGATTAAAGGAGAAGAGATGGTTCTGTTTTTTCCTTTGAACCCTTTCTTTAAATCTTCTTATCCGTTTAGCTAACGCAAAGACTCGTTGTTTAAAAAAGTCAATTTTTTCTATTATTTTTTTTATTATTATTATTATTATGGCCCCCCGCCTCGTCTCTGTTCGACTAGAATCCAGAAAACTTCTCAATCTCTTAACTGAGTACTTCTTAATTGTTATAAAATGAAATATTTCATAAAAGTTGTACTTTTATTTATTTTTTTCACGGCAATCTACATGAAAAAAGGTTTATATTGTTGAAAGTTTACATTCCACTTATCTCATTATAGTGTATTGAACAATTATTTTAGGGTTATATAAAAATGAAAACACTCAAATGCATGTTTTTTTTTTTAATTTTAATACGGAAACAAAGCACATAAACCAAAATCATATATATAAACTATTCTAAATCGGAATTTAGGTATTCTACATTTTCAAATGTCTCCAAATATTCCTCGTCTAGATATTCCTCCTCCGATACTGCCAACGATTCAACTCCAGAGATATCAGAGTCAGAGTCGCTGTCGTTTCCCACGTTGATTATCAAATGATCCATGTTTTCATACAACGTAGCCCCCCTTTCGTAATACTCCTGCTCGATTTTTTCTACGTGCTTGCAGCACTTCCTCCAATCTTCTTCAGTTACACTTTGGAAAGCTTCAGTCGTCAGTTTTAATACGTCTCTACTATCGCAATTTTTTTGGCTAACTTTTCTTTTTACTAAAGCCCAGATTAACTCTATGGGATTTAGATCGCAATGGTAAGGAGGTAGTCTTACCACAGTGTGGCCGTGCTCTTCGAGGAGTAGGTCTACTTCAAATCGTTTTTCTGGCTTATGCTTGTTTACCAGCATTAATAACTGCGGTTTTCTTAAATCTGGATTAAAAGATATGTTGTTTTCTAACAGCCACATTTTAATATCACTCACCCTTGATGCAGATGTAGGCGCTTTATTTATTACAACACTATGATATGGTGCATTGTCCATCACTATTATTGATGGCATCATATAAATTCTACCTGCTGACAGTTGTACCGGTCGCACATTTTTGGCTGCTAAATATTTAAATAGAACCGCGTAAATCTTCCATGTGTAAGCTCTGATAGTTGTCTCGATCGTGAAGTTTAGTGTTGTGTATCAACTGAGGTGTGCATATTGTGGGACAGCAGCCTGTGAGTACTCTAATTGTACATTTTCAAAACATCTTCACATGCTGGAGTAATATTGTCACCGGGCTTAGTTATATATATATATTTTATATACAAAGTACCTGCACACGGGATACAGCTGGCTACTCACTTCCAGCTGTCATCAGAATAGTGTTGGGCAATACTCCAAATACCCCCAATACCCTCATTGACGAGCGGACTATTGTCGGATCTTTCCAGCATGAATAATAATAGTATGGAATTCAGTGGTTTGCCATACGTGCCTTTCGGAGATTCTCCGCAGGACTATATCGAAAACACTAAAAGTGAAATTGATATCTTAACTTCAGTAATGATGGCTGACAAGAGTAGGCTAAACAATGAACTCCGTTCTCAGGTCATTAATGCAACTAATAATATCCTGGCTTATGCGGCTCATATTGCAATTGTGATTGCCTCACTCCAGACGGAAAACACCCAGCTCAAATTGAGTATGTTGGAGATCAATAACAGGCATTCATTGGCGAAAACCACCCAGTGTAATGGTAGGTGTGGCTCACCGTCATATGCGGAGGTGTTGCGGGGACATCTTGCTGAGGGATCAGAGAATCCACGAGATGACGGCGGCAAGTTACACCATGGTGTGAGTTTTGATCGTCGAGCAGTCACCTCTCCTAATAATAACCTGGCGGGACTACCGAACACGGGGAAGACGCAGGGAGTGACACAATCACAGGCGGGTGCACTGCCTAAAAATACTATGGGGACTCATTCGACACGCATTATAACGGAAAGACGGGGAGGTGGCGTTGCGTCTGTAGAACGTGGACGTAGGCCACGACCGATCGTTAGAGGCGCTGGAAGTCCTGATGACGAACTGAGAGCCGTTGAACCGAAGAAGCATATTCATGCGTTTTCATTCGAGGGCAGTACTACGGAAGACCAAGTAAAAGCATATATGCTTCGTAAAAAACCTGCCGCGGCTGAGGATGTCACCATTGAAAAAATGGTAACTAAAGGATCACACGCCTCGTTTAAGATTACATTACCAGCAAGCAAGTTCGATGATTGGATGAAGGCAGACATGTGGCCGCCAAATACAAGATTAAATGAATGGACATTTCGGCGTAGTCGACAAACCGCAACAGCCAACATCGAAACCTAAATCTGAAGTGAAAATCTCATGTCATTATGCCAATGTACGAGGCCTTAATACAAAAACGCACGAATTTAAAAATAACATTATGACTCAAAGCTGTGACCTCATAGCCCTAACGGAAACCTGGCTTACACAAGGAGTAATTGACTCTGAACTATTTGACGGAAGATATACTGTATTTCGCAGAGACAGGCCAACAAGAGGTGGAGGTGTTGCAGTTGCCGTAAATTCCAAACATCTTACTAGCGCTGAAAGAATGCCGTCGCTTGAGACAAATAATGAAGACATATGGGGGAAAGTTATCCTTAAACGTATTGTATTGTTTGTGTGTGTTGTTTATTTTCCGCCAGGAACTGAATCAATTAAATTTTCCGAATTTTATGAAAAGATTGAAAGTGTTTCAAACGGGTTACTTGAGAAAAATATATTGATACTTGGAGATTTCAATCTCCCTTCTTGTAACTATCCTGTTACTGAACATGAATATTTTGTTAATTTATTTAATTTTAAGCAGTATAATCGGGTACTCAATCACAGTAATCGTACACTTGATCTTGTTTATTGTAACGTGCCTTCCACATCTCGTGTTGCTGTTGTTCGACACCAGGTGCCATTGGTCCCTGAGGACCCTCATCATCCTGCTTTGGACATCCACTTCACCTTGTCACAGAAAAAGACGCGGACTGATGAGTGTGTAACTGTGTCGGATGGGGGCGGCATGAGATGGAGGTTTAATCGCAATTCTGTATCATTAATAAAGGCGTATATAGCGGACTGTCCCTGGTCGAAGGTTTATGAGGCTGTGGATGTTAACGAGGCGGTGGATGAATTCTACGAGGTGTTGTATGGTGCATTTGATCTGTTCCTTTGCAGTGATGATGAAAGTTTTCGTAGTGGGTATCCTCGATGGTTCACAAATGAATTAATTCACAATATTAGAAAGAAACATCTGTTTCACAAGTTGTGGAAGCAGACTCATTCAGAACTAGCTTACAGTAGATTTAGTGAACTTAGAAAGGTTGTCAAAGGGGATGTTGATAGGTTGTACAAACAACATGTTGAAGCTAGTGAAACCCTTATTAGCGAATGTCCGACACGATTCTGGAATTACGTAAAGAGCAAAAAGGGAGACAACCAACTGCCTTCTTGCTTGAAACTAAATGACATTAGTCTGTCGAATCCAGAAGATATTGCCAACGGTTTTGCTGAATTTTTCGCGTCGGTATTTATGGATTCTACTCCAATTGCACATAACCCCTCAATGATGCAAATTTATTCTATGACGGACGATTATACAAATATTACTCTTCAGGACATACACTACGGTATTAAAAAACTAAAAGCAAAATCGTCCTCAGGACCAGATCAGATTCCTACCTATATGTTAAAGGAAATCGGGCCTGAAATTGGGGAAGTGTTGCTTCACATTTTTAATTTATCGATTAAAACCGTAACCTTTCCAGAAAAATGGAAACTTACTAAGGTCACACCAGTTCATAAGAAAGGAGATATTTTTGATATAAATAACTACAGACCTATTGCAATACTATCGGCACCTGCAAAATTACTAGAAATTATACTGCACAGATTTATCTGGAACATTTTTAAATACCAATTAGTAGACCAACAACACGGATTTCGGCCATCTAGATCCATAGTTACGAACTTACTAAATTTTCAAAGCTACGCAGCAAAAAATCTTGATAATAGAATACAAGTGGATGTTAATTATAACGATTTTGCCAAAGCATTTGACAGGGTTGATCATGGTATTCTTGTTGAAAAACTTGACAACATAGGCATTCCTGACAAATTAACAGCTTACCTAGCAAATTACTTGCAGGACCGTCATCAATATGTTTCCTATAGGGGTGTTATGTCATCTCGGTATTTAACACCATCTGGTGTACCACAGGGTTCCAACCTGGGACCATTACTCTTCTCAATATTTGTAAATGACATTGGGCACTCCATAGTTCATTCTGAATTTCTTCTGTACGCGGATGATCTCAAAATATTTCGTAAGATAGAGAATCCTCATGACGCTGCGCTCCTTCAGCGAGATCTCAATGCGGTTTACGCTTGGTCCATTGAAAATAAGTTGGACTTTAGTATTCCAAAATGTCACATTATGACATACACGAGATCTCGTGATCCTATACTCCATCCTTACACAATGGGTGGCAAAGACCTAAGTCGAATTAGCGAAATAAAAGACCTGGGTATTCATTTCGAGGCAAATTTGTCATTTAAAAAACATATCGGAGAAACAGAGGGGAAGGCATTCAGAGTGCTTGGGTTTGTCCTTAGAAATTCTATATATTTCAGGAACAGTAGCACACTACGCACTCTCTTTGATACCTTAGTACGGTCAGTTCTGGAATCGGGGTCAGTCATATGGGGGCCGTATGAGATCACTTACATAAACGCTTTGGAAAAAATCCAAAAGCGATTTCTTAGACACTTATACCGAATAGAATATGGCACATATCCATATCTTTACCCTTCATTGTTTGTGATGGGTTGCCTGGGCTATAAAACGCTTGAAGAAAGAAGAAAAAATTATCTATGTCGTCATTTTTTCAAATTATTGCATGGAATTATCAATAACCCAACAATGCTTTCTGAAATAAAACTGTACGTCCCCGACTCCTACGGCCGAACGCGTTCACATCTGCTGTTTCATACTCCAAGCGGAAGAACGAATATTATTCGATATTCCCCGACCAGTAGGGTGGTCCGCTGTTTTAACGAAATGGCGCCTAATATTGACATCTTCAATGCCACATATGAGAAATTTGTTAAGTTTCTTGATAACAACCTTTGATATATTGACCTTATTGTATCTTGTTTGTGCCATATTTGTGTTTTTGGTACTGATTTCTATTGAAAATCTCGTAAATATTTGTTGTTTGTGGTATTGATTATCGCACTGCCCATCACTATAGGCGAATGCCTGGTATGGGTATCATGATGGCCGACAATATTTTTGTCTATGACTCAGTGTAATCATAGAATAAGTACTATATATACTATGTACTATGTAATGTCAACACTTGAAAAGGCGTACTTGTCATGTATGCATTGTTTGTATTATTTTCTGTTGAACCTATTCTGTTTTGTAATGTTTCAGTTATGTGTTTGTCTTTTTAATGGTGAATTAATTTGTTGGATTTGTAATAATATTTGAACACCATCAGCGCAAAGGCGAAAGCTGTCATGCTGATGGTGTTATATTGTAATTTTGTAAAATAAATAATGGCTCTTTAATATTTGGTGTCAATTTTTCCCTCACCCATTTGTTAAAATTTGTAGCGTTCATATCGGAATGATAATCTGCGTTCTTATTGTTCCCGCTAAAAATTAGTAGGGCGTTTGGAATAAATCCCTTT
Source organism: Mystacides longicornis (assembly GCA_963576905.1). Classification (NCBI taxonomy): domain Eukaryota; kingdom Metazoa; phylum Arthropoda; class Insecta; order Trichoptera; family Leptoceridae; genus Mystacides; species Mystacides longicornis. The sequence goes on from OY756437.1 coordinate 25,244,256, forward strand.
TCGCTACCAGCATGAACAATTATGTATCGTTTACCTTTGCTTACATCCTCACGGACACCATGAATATTGATTGATTGCCAACATTTTTTTACTTTATACGACGAATGTATATAACTTTCGTCAATGTATATAATATTCTTTTGCACTTCTTCTGGTAGCTTTCTATTATCCAATATCACTTTTAAATAATTTTCTCTTTTAGCAGCGATGTATGGTTTCTCCATTAACACCAACCTATTTGAACCACATTTTTTATACGAAAACCCTATATTAATTAATATTTTTCGTAAGTGTTCATGACTTCCATCAAAACCCATGTCTTGCTTGTTCAACGTTCAATAAACTTCTCAGGCTTGGTACTTCCTTTTTAACCGTGTAAAAGAAATGGACCTTTTGCCTCAAAGCACAAATGTCAAAATCATCCAATTTCTTCAATGGCCGGCCTTGTCTCTTCTTACCGGGTGTACGAAATACGCCGCCAGATAAATCTCCTTCCTTTACGATCCGTCGTACAGTGGTCAAAGACACCCCTAAAACAATAAAAACATAATATTAGACAAAATGTAAAAGGCATCCAATGTTTCACAATGGTAAAAAATAATGCCATACTCAAACATCATAAAACATAATGTTCTAGAATTCTTTCGTATTAAAATACAAAATGGCGTAACCGGTATAAAGAATGTTTTATGACAATTTTACAACAAAAAAACCATATTATTTTTTTAAATCATCACTTCTTTGTGAGTTCGCTAATATACACCAGACTAGTTTTCCTAACATGTACCTACTGTTAATAATTCATTTTAGTAAATAAATACATGTAAACCATATAAATATTATTTTTATTTGCAGTCAGCGTCATGTTTGCTCTTATACACGTATTACTAATTAAATTTTTGTCAAGTCAAGTCAAGTTTTGTTTTTCTACAGCTAATTTGTATCTGTCAGTGTGCATAGTAGAGGTTAGTGTCAACTACTCTTTTGAGATACTTAAATGTGTTTATAGATATAAATTATGAATTTAAAATAATAAAATTAGATATTTCTAATATAGAATCACTAAATACTAAACAAAATACATACCAGTTAACTCAGATGTTCTCTGAGCAACACGTTTTATACCCGTGGATGATGCATTGTCAATTGCCTCTTCTCGAAACTTCAAATACACATTGTATACTATTTTTCTAGATCTACTACCAATTGTTTTATTCATATTTTGTAATTTGAAAGTTTTGGGTAGTTTAAACACAAAACAAACGATAAAAACTCACTTCATTTCACACAACCTCAAGACGCTCGGGACACTTCACACGAATTGACGGATCACGGCAGTGTTATGCCCCTACCACACGCTCCGTCTTACCTGTGGTCTTGCCTGCGCAAGCCTGGCTTGTCAGGTAAGACGGAGCGTGTGGTTGGTATAATCTTTTTCATTTAACCTTGCCGACGCCACATTGTCGCTGCGTTCTTGACTGTGTTGGTTAATCCTTTCGTATTACGAAAAAAACAAAGGTGCATAGTTATTGTCTAGCGTTTGTGGTAGAAGGACCTTTTGTTTGTTGCTCTAAAATACCGGGTGTTAACAATTTTTCTTGTGTGTTTACATAAATGTCATCGTGTTCAAGCAAATTGGGTAAAGGAAGAGCGCTTTGTGGGCAAGCGAAAGAAATAATTTTAAATGTTTATGAACATTTTAAAAAGAGCTACAATAGATCTACTGAGGTAAATAAATGTACTTCGTATTATTTTATTTACCTAGATAGTTATTTTTTTTTTAATTTAATTTATTTATTTAAACAATAAATGTATGCAAACAATAATATTCTCTTAAAATAATATTATATTCACTTAAATATCTACGATATTATTCTCCCATAAAGCTAAGCTTGTGTATGTCTTTGATTTATGATGAATGTAGGTACCTACTATGTTTTTCATCTATCATTATAATCGTATTATACAGATCCTGGTTCGATTAATTCGATTCTCGACGGGGTTCGCTTTTATGGTTTTTTATTAGGAATTTCTACCTTGCCTTTTGCCTGTCTCAGATAAGAAAGGGTCAATTGACTATAGAAAAAACAAACACCTCGGACAAAATTCGCGGCGGCTATATCATCTTTCTATAAAAAGTGTTATATTTATTTCAGATTTTATCCGAAGTTGCAGCTGCTACTGGTGTCTCTGTAAGATGGGCACATAAATCATATAAACAATATACAGTTTATTGAAGTTTGATGACATCGTCTTCAAATCGGAAAAAAAATGTTACATTGTATCTAATATTACCTGTACACCCTATACGCAGGGTTCCCCAGACAACGTGGAGTCGGCATTCTAAAATGAAATAGGGTATAAAACTGTACACCGCACAAACTCGGTGGCGTGGCTTGACGGCTTTTCGTCTTGTTTGAAATTTTACCTGCGCAAGCCTGGCACGTCAGGTAAGACAGAGCGTGTGGTTGGGAGTTCCGTCTTACCTGACATGCCACGCCAGCCGCAGTACTGCCGCAATTGATCAGTCGACGTTGAACATTCGGAAATGGCAGACCTGCGTTATTATAATCGCGAATATGCTATTGAATTATTTAATTTAAAAAATATCTACCTGATCTATACTGATAATCAAATCTAAGTACTATTGACAGAATACTGCATATGAGAAATTGAGAAAGGAGTTGAAAGGGAAAGATATATTATAGAAAATATTTTATTATTTTTGTTTTATATATTTTAATCGCATATCTTGTCATTGAATTAGAGATAAAAATAACCTATGGATGATCAATAGGAAAAAAATGTATCTATCGATATTTTCACAAATTATCGATGCATGTAGACTAAAAAATATGATTATATTTATACCCAAAAGTGAAATTACCTATTAAGATATTCAGAAATAAATATAGAATATCGATATTTCCATAATAAAAAATATCCACGATTTATATCAATTATTTAAAAAATATGTTGATATTTTTACATCGATATTTATCATTTGGAAATATGTATTATAAAACAACCATTTTTTTCCACATTGTTCGTTTACGCCTTGTTCTACATAATATATAGATATAAAAACACAGCAGAAAAAAAAATAGTTTGGAAACATTATTTCGACGCCAACGGTTTGCAAAAGAAAGTGTTGTCCTCGCTGCACGGTTGCGAGGAGGAAATGAGGCTTGCGTCCGTCTTACCTGTGTCGTGTGGTAGCAGTGTCCGTGTTCTGTCTTACCTGTCGTCTTGCCTGCGCAGGCAAGACGACAGGTAAGACGGAGCGTGTGGTAGGGGCATTACCAGTATGAAAAATATGTAGTTCCAAATTCATCCGAGACCGACTCTTTTTTGACAGACTTTAAAATAAAACATCACTTACTTTATTATTCAATCACTGCAAAACAATTTATTCGTCTTAAAATTTAATAAAGCAATGTAATTTAAAAAATAATTGGCACGAAAACGGACACTAACACAGAGCATCCGCACGGGACACGATAGCCCTCTCGACTGACGTCACGAAATTCTGCATTCTGGCCTGTATATAGCAAAAGGAAGACCAAGCAAAATCGCGTAGGCCTCGCTTAAGGCCCCACTTAGGGTCATAGGGAGGCAACAAGAGCTCTCCATTGCGCTCGATCTTGCGCAACGTTTATGACCTCCTCCCACACCATGTCCAGATTCCTCAGCTCTGCTTCGAAGGAGCGGAACACAGTATGAGAGGGTCTTCCTCGTCTTCGTGACCCTGATGGGAGGAAGAACAGCGCTCTCCTCGGCCAAATGTCATGGGATTATGCTGGTATAATATAGCGTCAAATTATCCTGAGGCACTTCGTTTCGAACGCGGAGACTTGTTGTGCCTGAGCTTTGGTCAGGTGCCAGGACTAACACTTATACAGGAGAATGGGCAACACACACGCATCAAACAGTTCACATTTCGTCTCGACACTAAACGCCGACGCCTTCCATATTTTGGTCATGTTGTTATAGGCGCCACTTGTCATACCGGTACGTATCGGGAGCTCAGCCCCGAGGTCACCAGTGGTGGTAATGGTTGCTCCCAGGTACTTTAACTTATCCTATCCACCCGGGAGACCTGGTGACCATTGATGGCAGGCATTATTCGCCATGAGCTCCGTCTTACTGACATAAAAAGAATAAAAAGTTTAGAAAAAAGGTTCACATTACAGCTCCAGGAGGTCACAAAAAGAAGACTTTGATAAATACATAGGTACATACCCGACCGGGAATCGAACCCTGGACCTAACGATTCTCTGAAGAAGTTTGAGATTGAGGGCATCATTGCAGAAAATATTCATTATTGTCACTTTGTTGAATGCTGCACTGCTCTATTTTGCATTCGATTTCTGGATCAATGTTTTCTGTGAGGACACAGATAACTATGCGATTTAATGAAAATTTTGTCTGACTGAATAAAACACACCAAATTTATTCGGGTCTCTTCAAGTAGACCCATCAATTCAGACCTATGAGATTTATTTGGTGACGAATTTAACTAGAACGAGAAGAATAGATAGAAAATAATGTTTGCCCCCACAAAAGGAGAAGAAGAACTATTTGCAAATTTCGTTTAATCATGCGTTGAGATAACACATTGTGTATAGCTTACCGCCTTCTTTTCCAGCATATCCGAGTAGAAGGTGATGGTTTTTTCTGGATTATACGGCACAAAAGCCCTGTGATGCAGCCGATTCACGGAGACGTATTGGTCCAGGAATCTGGTTATGCCCTGGGCTCCTTCAGGAAGCACAGTCTCTTCCAAAGTCTTAGGCTTGCACTTGAAAAAAATAACCGCGATATTATCACCAAACATAATTTTATAATACGTGTATTGTATAATCAGGTTGAAAATAATTTAAAAACCAACTGATTCTTCAACGAAGGAGATGCAATTTTCAAAGCCCAGCGATGGATAGCGATCTTTGGCCTGATAAGCATCGTGGGAAGTCGAAACTCGTTTTTTGGGAGGACTCAGTGGTTCGTTATATAGCTGGCAACAAAAAATGTTTAGTTGTTAGTAATTAAGAATATAAGGATGTAATGAAATTAGACAGGAAGGTACGTGTATAACATATCGCTATCGCTTTTGGGCGAGTGGCCTTGGCTGATGGGCCCAAATCAATGTCCGTGCCGTCTGTCGTTCTGAGAAAATCGTCCAATCTGTTCTTGAAAGCATTCCCTGTCGGTGCTTGCATTAAATTCTCAGGTAAACGGTTCCACTTATTCACCACTCTATTACAAAATATGAAGTTCTTTCTTGGATTACTGTGAAATTAATCCTTGGTAAGCTTCATAGAATGTCCTCTCAAATGCGCTGATATCAGGAACATCATAGTAACCATTCATAATCATGATCGTCACAATGAAAAATAATGTATTTATAGAAATTGTAGGATATAGTCCGCTATAATAATTCAAAATGATTCGAATCAACCTGTCTCCGCCTTATGTATTCGCGAAAGAAGGGAACTGACCTAGTAAAGAATTCAGTCATAGAAGGGGTAAAAATATAACGGATAGTGTCGAGTTCAATGTCTATTTGGGTTCTTGGGAAAGGATAACATGGAAGCCGATCTGGAAAGGCGAAGAGCTTTAGGATGAGCTGCATTTGCCAAATCATCAAATGTCCAAAAATCCCAAACACCTTCATTAATCATATGTACTCCCACGGAGAGTAAGTGACTAACGGGTAGGTTAGTAACTAAAGGAGGCTCCCTGATACCAGGCAACCTCAGGGCGATTTTTTGCCTTACTCCTACATGCAGAGATCTGTAGCGGCGGACTTTTAACTCCCTATAGCTCTGGCTATAGAGGATGTACCTGGCACCTCTGTAGACTGTAGAGACGACATGATGTGGTGGATATAATGGGTAATTCCGCATCAGTGGTCAAAAGAGATATAAGGTCACATGACCAAAAACAGTTGTTGCAACCGGGAGATATGGGAATACTGTCGGGACCTTTCTTTCCAGGGCACCAAAAACACCTTTCCTTTCAGCCTATGAATTATCTTTGTCATTCTGTTTACATCCATTCTTTCCACATGCCCAAACCATCTCAACTTATTAACTTTCATCTTTGTCACAACACTTACTTCCATACCACATTCCTTCCTAATATTTTCATTCCTTTCCATACCCCATAAAGTTTTTCCACATATTCTTCGTAGAGATTTCATTTCTACTGGATTTGTACTACATTCTTCTTATTTCGTTCATGTCCACGTTTCACAACCATACATCATCGATGGTAACAAGATTGCGTTATGCACTAGTTTCTTTGCTTGTAGTGAGACGTTGTTGTTTCTCATTATAGGTATTAGTGCACCGCCCACTATCATCATCACTTAGGGGCCGAAAAACTAATTTTCGGATAATTTTCGGATAAGGAAATGACCAAGGTAAAATTTTTGACTCAAAGAAATGCGAAACAGAAATGGAATTGGGTAGGGCAAGCAAAAAAGTTGATTTTCCCCTACTGTCCCCCATCAGCCATCTCAACACGAAAAACGTATCTACATAACTGATCATATGAATTTTCAACGCTAAAATTTGTAGGCCAATGTTTGAACTTTAAAACTCACCGAGTCTTTAAAATTGGACATGTACTGTATCCCTGTCAGAAGTGGAGATTTCCTATAGGCGGTGTAAGATCTTGTTATGGTTTGCAGATTTCTGTAGTCGCTACTGGTCGTGGTGTAAGTGTTCTTCAAGATCGCCAGGGCATCTTCGGAGTCCAACACAGGCTCGGGTGCTTTGGGGCATTGAACCTGAAACGAGAAAATAATTGACACATCATGGATCATTGGTGGTTAAGTCGCTGACTTTCGAAGCGGCATTCGTAGGTTCGATCCCAGGTGCGAACATCTCTTTATTTTACAACACAAGGCTTGCTTTCTTTGAAAGACTCGTCGAGTCACTTTCTGTGAATCTGGAATTCACTGCAATGTCCATTTTTACTGCTAGAAACCATGCAGTATGTATAATTTTTATACAATTTAAATGTTTGGTTGTAATGTTCTTCTTCAACGTCTCCATATATACATTATACATACTTATGGTGTAACGTGTAAAGCATCTTATTAATCTTTCTTTGTGCAATAGCTGTGTGGCAGCACCTTAGTTGTTTGTCTATCAGCGTTACCCGGAGCAGACCACGTGAAGGTTAACAAACTTCCTGCCCCAACGTCTCCATAAAATCAGTAAGTCTAATGCATTATTAAATTTAGATAAACTAAATACTCGAAAACGAGTGCATGATTTGAAAAAATCCCTTCTTTAGCTTTCCTCTGCTAGCTCTCCCGACAGACGTTATTCTGTAGTCCTTACTATGAATTTTGATTTCAAATTTGTACCTTACGTTTAAAACAATATGTTTGAATGTTAAAAATTCTTAAAGCTTGAAAGAAATTCCATCAAAAATCTGCGTACCAATGTTTTGAAACTCAATGGTTCTAAAGTAAATAAAAAAAAAGCTGCTAACCTAGGGTAGCCCAGAACTCATAGTATATTATAATAGCATTTTCGTGTAAAACATATCTTTGCATTAAAATTCATAATTATTTTACGATTAAAATGAATTTATTCTTGGAATTATTATAGAAACTTTAAAATGATATCGACTATTGGAGCTTTTTATTATCTGCTTTAGAACTACATATTATTCAATATTAATCGGTACTTTAAGGGGGACCCACTGAAGTTACGGACCTTAATTTTACGTGCTTGTGAAGGAGGATAAGACCAACCCGTATACCAATTTTTTTTTCTTTTTTAGCCCTTTTTCTAGAACAAGTGAAATTTTCTTTGGATACTTTAAGAGGGTTCTCCTGAAGGTACAGATCTCAACATTTTACTGACTCGTCTGCATCGAGGGGCTAACCGTTCTACCAAATTTCAATCAAATCGAATAAGAATTACTATGAGTTATGGGTGCGCACACATTTTTGGCGTACGCGTACGGGTACGCGGAAATTTTTTTTTTTTTTTGCATTTTTGGAATCTACACCCTCGAAAATGTCGAGAAATTTAATTTCAGCGAAATCTATTTTTTTTTGAAATCCAATCACACAAGACTCATCCATATACTATGGGTAATTGTAATGTAATGGATTTTTTCACAGATGGCGTTGTTGTCAGTAAATCCGTTCCATACTAACTTTAATATTATATTTATATAATTTTCTATCCCTTTTTCAATGTTTTATTAGTTAATCTATTATCCGGACTCCGGAGTGGAGAAGAACCCAAAAAAAAACAAGCATCATAAACATCTGTTCAGCCGATCTCGAATTATAAATGTTCGCACTAACCCGACTTTTATATTAGGATGATGAAACATGCAAATATCTATCATACCTTGAGTCCACCATTCCCTATCACTCCATCCGTTCAAATGGATGACGTCACTAAAAAAAATGACAGTGAGTAGAGAAAATCAAATGGAGGATGTGGAGTGATAGGGTGAGTTGGATATCCATCAGTTCAAAATCCAATCGTGTCAAGCCATTCGTCCATCACTCCAAACGGATCTTTTTTTTTTGAAATTAAACTTTTATTAAATATACACAAGTAAACAGAAAGATACAATAAGAAACTTATTTACACAATATTTTACACAGAAACAGTGCAACAAATGAGCGGAACCCGTTGAGTCATTTAAATGACTTGTCAACAGGAGAAATCTTAAATGAAGAAACTCGATTGTCAGTGTTAAACACTTACCTAGTCCAAAATTGTCTCATTTTGTCACAACATTTCCACCAGAATACACTTTGCCATGGTAGACATCATGGATCGCATAACAAGACTGAAGTGGCAATGGGCAGGACATGTTGCAAGACAAGATCCCACAAGATGGACTCCAAAGATTTTGAGATGGAGACCCTGGGAGAATAAGAGAGGTGTCGAAAGACCTCAAAAAGATGGTCCGACGACATAGCCGCTGTGGGAGGGAAAACTGGCTGCAAATAGCAGCAAGTAGGAAGGAATGGAAGAACATGGAAGAGGCCTATGTCCACCAATAGATAACTGAAGGGTAAAGATGAAGAAAAAGAGACACTTGTAATGTTTTAAAGCTGTGCTGAGGTGGTTGGTAGACTGGCGCTTACAACGCCGGCTTTTTTACTGTTTGGTGCGGATGTCGTGGTTCGATCCCGGGTGCCAACCATCTTCCTCTTTCACGACAGAAGCTTTAAGTAGCTTACTGTGAAAGAGTCAAAGAGTGTATTTGTGTTCACTTCGAGTGAGCACAGATTCATTTAAAAAAATAATAATAATAGCAAAATAAGTACGAGTTAACGGAGTGAAAATTTGTTGTAATAATTAAAAAAAAAACGCTATTTATTGTACGTATGTTAAAATGGAGTGGCATCGCTCCATTCGGATGGAGTCCAAAGAGAAAATGAAGTGATCCTGAGTGGTGAGCTTGATAATAAAATAATCTACATAATAATTCAGAAATGTTTTTTTATTTGCCTTTAACAATACTTTTACCGTATATGTGAACATCACGCTCAAAATACAAATCCTACGTCAGATATTAATATGCCCAGAGCCGTACAAAATGCTGGAGAAGGTTCTTAAATACAATTTGCTGCATTAACTTTAATATATTTAGAGCTATTTAAAAAACTCTAATTTTTGGGATCTTCATACAAATTTCTCAAAAAGACAGTAAGTCATTTTTTGGAAACAAAATTACTCATGTAAACGTTGAATGGAATCTTGGTATTACGGTATGAAAATGTAATAAAATAATTGTAGATTTTTTTGTTATACATATAAATGTTATTCGAATCTTATTATTCTCAATAAATAAAGATTTAATGAAAAAATTTGCAAGATGATACCTCCATTTTGATGTTTGACAGGCACAAATCACCCTCTATGGGTGGAATGCCTAATTAATTATCACACATTAGAGAGTGTAGGGAATGTAGCTAAGATTCAAACCACAGAGGTCTCTATGAAAACTTGCAAATTATGTCGGTAGGTTCGTATAATATTATGAGGTCGGTAAAACAAAAATTGTAAAAGTGTCATTCTTCTTTTTCTGTGCTTATGTCAGTTATAGAGGTCTGTTAAGCAATGGGAAGCTAGACTAGAACCTGTTTAATTACCTACCGATCAAGCCTGACAATCGGAATCAAAAACGTAAAGCAAGACGGGTATAAGCTAGTGGTTTATAATTTTGTCATACTCACGCAATCGAAACTCTGCTCCACACAAGGTATGTGTCTATGGCCAATTTGCGTTGACGTTTTCATGTTTTGCTCTATTATTATTTCGTTTTATTGTTCTACTATATTCACTGGAAAACTATTGTTTAAACCATAAATTCACAATGACATTTATTATAATTAAATGCGACTTATTTTATGATAATATACCGCACACAACCAAACTTCATTCATATTCTAATATAATAATTGTGGATACCTATTTCATTATTGTTGCCCTGTTTAAAAAAAAAACTAGTAATATTAAATTTAACCGCGTACTTTATTGTAATTATTACGACATCGTCAAAACGTTAATAATTTAACAATCTGTCAAATTTTCGCCATTTAAAACTTTCACTCGTGTTGTTTTGCAATCAAAACGAATCCGCGAAACTATGGTAACATTCGAATTTCAAAAAATGACAATCATAGACTATTTTGATTTTTGAAAATAAAAACCATAAACAAAAATAATTTTTATAGTTAATTATTTTTCAGCTTTAATAGGTTTTATTTATTTATTTATTCATCACACCGTGTCCCGTATAATGGATGGACAGAGAGAACGGACTTCCACTACTTCTTTCTCTTCCTTTACCGACATACTATTATTATTGTCTGAAATCAATCGCTCTTAAGTCAGTCAATCAATCAGTGAGTCAAATATCCCTTAACACCCCACTTAGACGCATAGTGACTAGTGAGGCAACAAGAGCCCTCCATTGCGCTCGATCTTGCGCAATGTTTATGACTTTCTCCCACGCCATGTCCAAATCCCTCAGCTCTGACCCGTAGGAACACGGTATGAGAGAGTCTTCCACTTCTTCGGGACCCTGGTGTGAGGAAGAACAGCGCTATCCTCGGCTAACCATCTTTCGGCATCTTTAATACATGTCCCAGCCAAGTACATCGCCTCTCAATAATGGTAAAAGTGATGTGCCTCCGCTGGGTGCGCTGGCGTATAGCGTCGTTAGTGATGCGATTGTGCCATCTCTATCGTGGGTGGAAGACCAAAATGAAATTTTAATTCCTTGCAATTTTAATAAAAATAATGAAGTAAAAAAAATATGCACTTACTACTTACTTACATTAATCTAATTTTATTAAAAAATTAAAGTAAGTATTGGATAGATTATTAATGTTTTGCTTAGCGAAGTTTTAGATAATATTTATCTAAAAATATTTTGACAATTATTACATAAGTAAGAAAAATATTTTTCAAAAGATCTGCACAATAAAAATTATGATTGTATAAATTTTTTAGCTATTTTAATGCAAGAACTTGAAATGACAGTAAATAAATACACACTAGAATCTAGAAAAAACCGAGTAAGATTCCAACTAGATATTATTAAGATAGAGAAAGCACTACTTCACGACTGAGTGTCAAAATTCACAAGCAAAATATCAGCAAAAGTTAGATCAATATCGCGTAGGAAAGGGGTGAAAATTGCAATCAAAATGTGAGTTTTGTATACAAGTGTGTACCTACTTACTGAGAGCACCTATAGCTCTAAATATCTGTACAAGGGATCACCCGAAATCATGTGACGCATTTCGTCGTCCATTTTACGTTGATTTTCAATTTGACACGCTTATCAGTGTTACCACCTTTGTAAATATTTTGACCCGAACACAAACTTAAAAAAAGATATTCCAAAAAGTTGGTCCGCTAATAATTTCAAACAAGTACCTACCCCTATTCTAAGTTTTATCGGAAGGTAGTCAGTTAGTCGATCAGTGCTCTGGAATATTCTCATATATGAAGATAAGTGTTTTATTTTCAAGCAACTTCAGCTAAGTTACCCGGGTATGAGTGTTGGACAAAATTGAAAGCTTTCGCGCTAAGTTAGTGTATGTATATCATCAGGTACGCTGTCAATGATGGTACTTTACGAAATGTCTCCAAACGTCATGTCTGCCGATTAAGAAAACAGTGCCGGCATTGATAGTGAAACACTTAAAGCTAAGATCTTGTCAAATGTTACTGTGTCACCTATTACCGGGGCGGGAAAGAGGGTATTTAAATGAATTTTCAGTATAGCGCAAATTAGAAAATAATTGTGATTTTCAGGTATAAAAATAGCCACATGGATGTTTAGGGAAAAGAGAGGAGGAGAGGGGGGGGGGTAAAAACAAAACCAACGTTAAGTTTGCGGAACACTGATAATTTTACTTTTATTTCAAATCACTTTTTGTTAGAATAAAAAATGTGTGAAAAAAGTGCGAAAAAATATTTTGCCCCCCTCCTTAGAAAATTTTCATACTTATTTTTTATTATATTTTATAAAAAAAATTAAGTAAGAAAGATTTTTTTTTAAATATTTAATTCAAATCTTAGCCCATTCTTTTTAGTGTAACTATTTTACTGATTTCCTCATGTTAGTAACTTTTTCATGTAATTCGCCTCAAGACAGGTATGACCTAGTGGGGGAATTAATCGCTTGTGCTTTATTGAAATCCATTTGGCTATCTGAACAAAATCTCCTTCGAACCTTTCGATATATTCAAATGTTGGTAGTTATTGCTGACAAAAATGTCACCTCTAAAAAAGTAACCTTTATCCAGGCCAGACCAATAACCATTATTTTCGTCTGGCTAGAGGCCCATGTCATATTTTTGTTAGGTTAAATTAGGACTCCTGTTTGTTTTACAATACGACAGCATTCGTCATTATGTTATTATTAGTTCGAAACATAAATCAAACAATGGTTCATAACATGTACTTAAACCAGAGGCATGAGCCTGCATCGTCATATACCACATTCGTATCATTTTCATATTTACCTTTTATTTTTACTTCTATGTTTTTCAATGCACATGTTTAAAAATACATCATTACTTATGACATTTATTGCTAGCTCGAAACACGAAGCAAACAATAGGTAATAACATGTACCTACACAGAGGCACTCGCCTGCTGTTTATTTTTGTTTCATTTTCCAATGTTTAAATCTCGACATGGCTAGACAGCGTATCAAGTTACGATACCGTCACGCCATTAAAATCTTCTTCTACATAATAATTCAGAAATGTTTGTCTGCTTTCTATCGTATATGTGAGCATCACGCTCAAAATACAAATGCTACGTCAGATATGAATCTGCGCAGAGCGGTGCAATTTGCTTGAGAAGGTTCTTAAATACAATTTGCTGCATTAACTTTAATATATTTAGAGCTATTTAAAAAACTCTATTTTTTTAGGATCTTCATACAAAATTTTAATAAACATTAAAAGTGTCATTCTTCTTTTTCTGTGCTTATGTCAGTTATAGAGGTTTACAAAGCAATGGGAAGCTAGACTAGAACCTGTTTAATTACCTACCGATCAAGCCTGACAATCGGAATCAAAAACGTAAAGCAAGACGGGTATAAGCTAGTTCTTAATAATTTTATTGCATATCGACTTGCAAACACGTTTACAAGTAACCTGAGTACATATATTGAACCTCGACTTCTAAAAATGTCACTTTTAATAATGTCTAATTATTATATCTTTTCGTACGCCATGTACTATTTTTGTGTTTGATTATACTTAGGTCCAAAACGACAATTTACTCATCATTCTTATTGTATGTCATACATTTTCTATTGTTGATACATCGGCCTTAATAATTTTCTCATTTTTACTGTATAACATGTATTTACTAGTTGGGTATACCCTAGTCCATATGGAAACTGCTATTAATTATATTATATACCATGTATACCTTTTCATTGAATTTCATGCATTATTATTATACTTGTCATGTACTTTTACGTCCACTATGACAAACTTTTAGTTTTAGAGGGATTTCAAACCGCAAGACATATTATATTATGTGCTTGTATAACTTTATACGCAATCAGCACTTGTGATTCTTTTAACGATTTTGCATTGTATAATTATTTTTTTTTACCTCATCTCTTATAAGACAACTTCATTTTATACCAGCTTACTTGATTTTACTACTATTGTTTTGTTAAGCTTACGAGGTACATAATATATGAATCAAATCATTGCTCAGAGGCTACTAGTCCTATATTTTGGTAAATCCTTCTTGCATAATATGTTTTATTCTTGTGACAACTTGGTACTACATGATACCCTTTGTATTGTATAATCACGCTAAAAATAACTAATAATTTCGTTTGAATCATTGCACTTTCCGACAAACATTGTCACCGTTCAATTTTTTTTATTAGTATACATTATGTGTTGACATCGTATTTCATAGCTAACGAGTACCTAAGCATTTGTAAAACAAGACGAACAGTCCACAGTGATTGTATTATTCTTATTGTAGTATTCTGTACCATTTTTTTATACATGTACTTTGACGATGAAGCGAGTTACTTGCATTATATAATATACACATACACACATATTCAACGACACGCTGTGACTTCTCACGCTGACAGGTGCGCACAACCTTTCCTTGCAAAGCTCAGAGTTACTCAATATTTTTTTGTTCCTCAATGGCTGTCAAATGATGGACAGGTCTCGTCCATCCCTTAACACTGTCATTTGGGGGGGAGGTATATAGGTACGTACGCAAGTACCCTATATCGTCTCAACAACTCGCCTCCGAGTAGATAGGCACGTACGCAAGTACCTACCTATATTATGATTAACATTCCTTTCACCTTTGTTGGCAGACTCATCTCTGTGTGCACTCGACACCACAGTAGGTACCTCTACCGAGCCAACGTGATAACATCGACTCTCTGCACACGGCGCAAAGAGGCGCGCCCTTAAGAGTGTAGTGCACGGCCAGCCAGTCCACGCCAGCCTGCCTTACCATCAAGACACGCGTCTTACTAGCAGTTCCGCCGTCACTGTCGCTCACCACACATTAACTCTTCTAGAACATTCACTCGCTATCTTCGTCTCATTTATATTACCTGTGCTTCATTTGAATAAACTACGTATCTACGAACACGCATCTTTTATGTAGCAACCTTCTGAATCTACATTACAGCATCGCCGCATCTGGCAATATCGAACACGCTACAAACCAATCAGACAAAAGTATTCCTTTCTGGAAAAAATATCCTTGCGTGACAAATCCTTCAATTTTTTACTGTTATGGGAACCAGTTATGGTCTGTTTGAAAGTTTGAAAACATCTCCTTTCTATGGGATAACATGTTCATTGAAAAATGCCATGCCTCTGATAGGATTCAAACCTTCGATCCTATTTTTGCTGTGCCAATGCACTTATTTCCTGGCACCAGGTAGGTGTACGTAATTATCTTGTAGTTTTTATTTTTAAATTTTCTGCAATTCCACTCACAACTAAGTGATTTATGTATATAATTATAGTAAAGTAGAACAATAACTAATTAGTGAAATAAAGATGCGGCATCTGTTGAATATTCGGATAACCTTTTAGCATGAAATGTTTTTTAAGTTACCACTGATAATACATAGATGGCGCTAGGATATTATGGGAATGCATTTTGAGAAAAAAGTCGTTTGTGAGTAACTTTTGAATTATCCTTTTTTATTTTGATTATATTATACTTTTTGAGATAATAATTAATTATGAAAGTACGCTAAAATGGTATAAAATTCGTCTCAAAATGATGCTTGATTTCATAAACTCATTGTTTTTCCCAAAGGTTGGACATGAACCGAGAATGTTCAGTAATACTTGTCTGAGAATGGTGCAGCTCTTTCTCTCATCTATACAAAGAGGAAAGATTTGATTTTTTGTTTGTTTGTTTGCATTGAATAGGCTCCGAAACTACTGAACCGATTTGAAAAATTCTTTCACTTAAGGGAAGCTACACTATTCCCGGTGAACATAGACTATATTGACTTTTCAAAAATATTTGGGATCCTTACTAAAACTCCAATAATGTAACCCAAGGTGTAAAAAAATACTTAAAATGTTCTCTACATCGCGTGCACTGCGATAAACTATTGATGCTTGAATAAAATAATGTACTACGACTTTGTAGAAGACATCATTATTTACAAAAAGTGTTGCGACAGAATGTGTCTAACTATTATAGTTATGCCACCAAGTGTTCTTTTATTTAAAAAAAAATGTAATTGAAATGCGGCAGAGATATAGGCGTCACTGGGGTACGAGCCGGACGGGAGGGGACCATTAGAATACTACATTATTCCAGATTAACATAGCCTATAGAATATTTTGATAAAGTTATGGATCTATAAAGATTATAAGAAAACTGAATTATTTTTTTTAAATACTTATATACCCGTGCGAAGCTGGGGCAGACCTCTAATTATAGTATAAAAGAAGAGAAAACCTGTCATAATAATAATGTGTTCCATTCCTTCAAAGCAGAGTAAGGTTTTATAACCCAATTCGAAAGGAGAGTGTGTTTATTAGAAATACAGTGTGGGTGAAGGAAAAATAAAAAAAGAGTATTTCATTCATAATTACAAAAACTTTATTAAATATATATAAATTAAATAGTAGGTAATACATAGTTTATTAATAGAGTTCATTATTAAAATTTAAAAAAAAGGTTTTTTTTTTAACATTATTATGTATTAAATATTAATATCATTAAAAATACGAGAAAAAAATATTCATTATATGGTTATATTTGAATAGTCAAATATTAAAGACTAGTTTTAATATTTAAATAAATAAATTAAAAAAAAAAAACGCTAAATTACTTGCATAATATATTTTGTGATTACATATAATGTTATAATATTAGGAATACATAAAAAATATAGAAAGTTATACAATTTATATTATATTATTAAATAGAAAATCATGTTGAGTTACATAATTTAAATTAAAAATTATGTACAATTTTGTTCAATTTATAATGTTAAAATACTGCTTTCAAATATTCACATTATGTTTTTTTTTTAACCTACATGACAAAATTGTATTTTTTTTTTGACAATAGTTCAAATTACACAAATTTATTTCACAATTATTAAGACAAATAAATGATTTGAAGACAAAAAGTGGTAGGATTTTAATGAATTAATTTAAATGAATACAATATATTTTATTTTTTATTTTACGCTTAGAAATACTATTGTCCGAGTAATGTTATGATTAAGTAAAGATAGAAAATTGTTGACTATATTATGGGTAAGTATATTGAGATGAGAAAAATATCTTTCTAATTATTAAAAATAAATTTTGGAAAAAAAAAAAAACAATTGTACGAGAACAAAAATTTGAAAATTATAATTTTTTTTTTTTTAATTTGGTTTGATTCTAAATATTTATGTTTTAATAGAAAAAAAAAAACTTATAAATAAAATAGTGATATATTTAATACTTAACTAAAACACAGTCTGTTGTTTTTTAAATACTGTTGAGTATTGTCACAAAAATGGTTCTAGAATAAACAAAAAAAATAGGGGTGGAAAAAGAAATAAATATACCTATATTAAATACTTTTATTATGTAATTTTTTTTTATATTATATTTCATCTTTCCTACTATTGAGAATGTCTTTGAATAATCGTTTTTTAATTTTCTTTGATTAAAATATCGTCTTGAAATTAAAGAAGAAAACAAAAGAAACCACTTTTAGTTTAGAAATAAAAGTTATTTAAACGAACCTGTTTTACATAAACAACCAATGAAAAAAAAGGAGAATCATTATTAGCTTATAGTTTTAAAAAATGTTACCGCATATATTTTGTTTTAACAAGCACTGTTTTTCAAAGAAAATGGAAAAAAGTATAACCTTGAGTAGATTTATTTTTAAGCATGAGAAAAATTTCAGGTGCATAATAATGTAAGATCTAACGAAATATGAGATTGAAAATATTATTCAAAAAATGCTGATGAGATAGAAAAATGATGTTTTTTTTCAATACACTTTCCACTCCAAATTAAATTTAAAAATGTTTAAAACCTATATTATTTCACGATGTCATATCATTAAAAAATAAACCATCTTTAAGTATCAGCTAAATAACGAAAAAAAAAAAACAAAAAAATATATTACTATGTATTAATAATTACACATTATTAAAGTTACAATACTTTTAAAAAATACTATTTGTTGAAAAAATCCTACATAGTAATCATAATAATTAATATTCACAGCAAATTCCCTTAAGAAAACACAAAACCAACAAAAAATACAAAACGGTCAAGATATGTCAAATATATTTTTTTGTTTGTTAAAAAATACAACATTAGTCAGCCAAAACAAACTCATAAATAAATAAATGCAACAGCGTGCATTAAGATTTCGTTCACTCGTTAAAAAAAAAAACGCATTTTTTATAATAAAAAAATTTCGAACACAACCCAGAGGTTAGAAAAAAAAATCTCTTAAAGTCACTTTTTCAAATTTTTTAAATCACTCATAAAGTTTGTCAAAGTCGTTCGAAAAGTTTTCACGGTAACGTCACTTAATGTTATCACAACACTCTAAATTCACAATCGCTCCAAACACAATAATGTCTTTATATAACTTTTCAGATCTTTTTTAAAAGAAAAAGACGATTTGATTTATCGTCTTTCATTGTCCACGATTAATTATTTAACATCTAGATAAAATTAATTGTCAAACGTCTAAAATTTTTGGATGCATCGCCTATGGATATGATGTGAGAGCCTGTTTAGGCCAAGCGATTTTAGCGTCTATCCTCTTGTAGGCAAACATGCAGTTGCATTTGTTTTGTTCTATGATGTCCTGCGGGCAATCTGTGTCGTTAATGAGGATTTCTGAAAACGAGAAGAGTTCAAAATAATTAATAAAACATGCAGTTTTTTTTCTTGAATAATTAATTGACCGTATTGATCTCAATATTGAGACTATTAAAAAATCTGGAGTAACGGCCGGTTTAAAAAAAAAAGCGATTAAAGAATGCTTTATCTTTTGCTTTGATGCTTTGACTTTTAAAATTAAAAGTCTTCTTAAAGTTGACGCGTTTCATAAAACAAAATATTCCCGCTTACTTTATAGCCAAAGTTTGAAATGTCAAAAAATATTTTAAAGTTGGTAGCAGTTGGTAGTGTTACCATGGAAATCTATGGAAAACATAGGTTGTTTACTTATAATTTCGCGGAATTTCTGTTAATTTCATTTCTCAATAGAGCATCAATGTGCCGTTATACGGTTTTATGAAATAGTAAACGAAATCTGTAAACAATAAAATTCTTCCCGTTTTGTCATATTTTCCATCCTAATTTGGCCATTATTGTTCATAGTGTCACCGTTTACAAATGTTCATCATTTGTGACAGTTAAAGCACCACGAAAAAATCTATGAACTCCAGTAAAAGATTGAAATACACTAAAGTTGACTTTAGTGGCAATAACGGGACTTTAACATAAAGTGTTATTTTGTTTTTATGAAACGCATTATTTTTTTTTAATTATTGTTGAGATATAGTAAGTTTTAAAAGTCTTACCTTCACCGTCCCTCAAGACGAAAAGGCCGTAATCTTGTGAATCGGTTATCCTCGCTCTATGCGCTAATACTCTGCAAATGTCCCTAGCTTTAGCTCCGGCTCTCCATGGGAAGGAGAGACAGCGCAAAGCGCCAGAACATTCATCCGGCACAAGAACCTTAGCCACACCGGCGGTGTTGCAAGGAGTTGTAGCCGGAGTCGCCGTCAAGCACGATCCAACGGATGTCGTTTGCCACTGTAAGAAAAAAATTGTTGACATGTTATACTTTTAATGCAAACATTACACCAATTAGGTTAACATTTCAGAAAACCTTTAAAGGAGAACTTGGCAATGGACCCTTTAAGGTGTTTAGAGAAGCATGTAAGGGGTCTATATCCGGCAGTTCAAAGATGGCTAAAGCTCTGATTTCCTAGGAAAGCAGTGCCGCTATATAGCAGCCATAATACAGCAATGAATTCTTTGAACATTGTCTATAACCTAATTGGATGGTTTCCAAAAGAGCAGTAATTGTTAACTGTTTACTTTTGCAATGGGTTCCTTGGGGAGTGGTGCGTCGTCTGATAAGACTGCTTTCTTACAAAGTTGCTACAATGTTTTTTGTTACTACGGTAACCACATAGATAATGTTCTACACTGATACGTGTCCTAGAAATCAGGGCTTTACACCAGTTGCAGGAAGGAAATAAACCCTAAATAAAAAACAGGGATGCTTGGAGAAGCATGGAAGAGGGCTGTATTCAGCAGTGGAAATATTGTCAAAGAATAAGTTGTTAAGCAAGTTTGTCCTGCTACTGCAAAGCATGGTCTAACATTAGGGGTTCTAAAATGAAAATTCAGACCAATCGTGAGAATCTCCTATTTAGTAGTCAAAATCATGCTCTAATTTGAACCTTGATTAAAAGCCCCAGCATGCAAGTAGTTCACAACAGAACTAAAACACGTATATGCTGCAATGGAGGCAATCATTCAGAATGCTGCTAAGAAAAAAGGGATTAGAGTAATTTAAGAGATAATTCAAATACCTCAGGTTTCTTGACCTCGTCCTTAGGAGCCAGCTGTTTCAAAATAGCAACGGCTCCAAAGAGTGTGGTCAAATAGTATCCGCCCTCTCCAGAGAGCATTCTGGGTGGCAAGAGTCCAGCCATTAGTTCAGCTTCCAGCTCGGCACCAGGCATGGAACAACGGGCTAAGCAATACACAAGGTATGGCAAGAAATCATCAGCTCCAATATTACCTAACTGACCAGTAAGATCAGTCTGATCAGATTTCATCTGCAAAAAAATATATGCATTAGTGTTGGAAAAAATCCAATACACATAATACTTGTTTAGAGGAAACGGCTTTAAACTCTTCCTCTTATAAATACCCATGAATGACCCCTACAATTTCTTTTGTAATAGAGGAACCAAGGTATTTAAGATGAAAGAATGAAACAATTTTGGCAAAATAGGATATCAATAATCAATACTAAAGACCTAGAATTCAAAACACAAATTGCAGCTTACTGTTTGGAATATTCCCGATATAGCAGCCAGCAAATATTCCATCTTTTGCGATGGTGATTCAGCTTCTTGCATTTTCAAAAATAAGTTGGAAATGGCACACAGTTCGTCATCTTTTGGCACTCTTGTATAGGGCTGAAAGATAGACAAGAACATTAATATCTTGCAAAGGTCCATACAAGTCCAAGATTGAAATGTCTTTGTTTCGAATGAATATATTATATACCTTGATTCCAACTCTTAGAGGTGGTAGAGCCCTGCAGATCCTCATCCCTGCGTCCAACTGAGCAATATCTCCGCTTTTCACATACTTATCGGCCAAAAGTGAGTAGACATGTGATCTGAGTGGTGTGACTACAGCACTGTAGAGGACATCTTCCAAAATTGCATCCAGATTGAGGAATTCGTTGGATTTTAACTGGAATTAGTAAAGATAGAGGCATTTTAACTTTGATATGTAGAATTGAGAAATCACAAGACTTTGTAAATTTATCAGTGGGTTGTGCAAACTTACATTTGAATGTCAAATAAATAACTAGAAATGAAAAGAGGCTTGGGGATTTTGAAAATATATTTACCATTAATCTGGCTTTCTCTACTTCCTTTTCGAACTCTCTTTCTCCGTGCTTCACCAAATAATTCTTCATTCCTGACATAAACTGACGGATGTTTCTCATAACCACCTGCAAACAAAACAATGACTCATAAGATATCGTAAAAAGAATCGAGGCCAAAACCACATAAAATAGTGCAAAACTTAACAATAGGTACACCTATGTATGGATAATTTAGATATGAAGATAACTTACATGGGGGCAAGTTTCCTTGGATTCCTTGGTGCAAGAAATAAAGTTTTCAACATTTTGAGCAAATATTGTTGTCTTGTCGGCAGCTAAATGTAGGGCATAAGCTCTGATGGCATCGTCTGGTGTTGTCGGTTTTCCAGGTTGACTACGATTGCCACGGAGCGCTTGAATTCTTGGGGGCGCTGCAACAAAAGATACATTGAAATAACTAAATCGTAGTATAAAACGAAATAACAGTTGGACCAAGACTATTACTCATGTGCACACATCGTAAACAAATCAACACGTGTATGTTTGAAAATCCAGTATAGAGCAATAGATCTGTCTGATAGAGTTCATGATCGCACCAAATATAGATCTATAATAATTACTATTTTATCAATAAAGATGTTAACGATGATCGTAAATTTATATTTGTTATTTATTATTTCGATAAACATTATCAATCTTACAACTTTGATATTGTTTGAATAAAGGACTCGAAAGTGTACCTTGTGGCACGCCGTGTCCAAATGTTCAAACCGTTCAAAAATTGAAGAAATAGTTCAGCTACTTTATTGTGAATGTTCTAGATTGCCCAAATCGTTATGAAAATATTGAGAATTTGCCATGAATTGGTAAAATCAAAGGACCAAACAGTGAGCCCTGTGTATTCCCTGAACAAAAAAATACGGAGATGCTTTTCAGTAGACGCACTATTATAGGACAAGGCATTTTACGAGTAAATAAATAAGTTTCGTGTTATGTTTTCCAATGATATAATACATGTGTCAGAATGTTTGATAACGTCAATCAATGTCAGTAGCACAATAATCATTATCGCAGTAATAATTAATTGAATATTAAAAATAAGAGATAGCGGGTCAGTAGACATACTCGCACTACGGGTAGGTACACACATCCACACAAAGGCCTCGGGTCAGAGGGGACGAGTTTAGGTATAATAATCTCGGGCAATTACGACCCAGCCGACAATCGTATTGCGGTGATCACTCTCCACGGTTTGACATCGCCGAGAACTGCGCGTGCGACGATTGGCGATAATCAATCACCTTAAGCGAAGATCTTTGAAAACATAATTTTTGTAACCAAGCAGAAAATGGAGTATCGGAAGAGTGAAATAGGTCTGCAGTCTCTTTTTATAGTGTTTCAAAGGAGTAAAGGAAGGCTTACAGGGTAGAATTCCGAGGTCTCCTTACAGAGGCCAAGACTCACAATGGGTTGTCCACAGATCAGCTAATGATTAACAATGATATGTGAAGCGGTTTATTCTCATCAAAGAGACGAAACCATCTTACTTAACCGTTTCCTAAGAAATTACAACAGCAAAGAATATGCCTATGGTGATCGCTAACGTTGAAGTGACCGATATGTAAAAAAAACACTTAATTAATTTTTTGGCATTCCTCAAAAATCTGGCGAATATGTACTTACAATGAACAATCACTCAGACTCTGGAACGAAACCCAAGTTCAGAAACACTAAAACATTAATAAATACCCACACTCCGCAATCTACAAGGAACCCACTGTACCTCAGCAGAAAAACCTCTGCGTCACAATCACAAGATCTCGAACAAGGCACTGTTCGTTGAATAAGCACACGTAGACCATCGGGATCCTGAACTCAGCAATGTGCAGGATGTGTAGGGAATCACTAGAAACTCCCATGTGAGTACATACTTACTTCCTATGCGGTACATGGGGGTCAAAAAGACAAGAAAACCTGATTTTTAATGTGCAAAATCTTCCAATTCTCCAGTCACAATAGTTCCATCATGGGAGACAACGGCCGCAACTTCCTATAGAAGATGGCAAACTAGTAATAATAATAGCATGGTTTTTCTAAAAGCTAGTTTGGTTTTTTCAATCACTTCGTTTACATTTTGAATTATATATATATATATATATGTACATAATACACATAATAATTATTATAAATCAATGGGCGTAAGTAGGTATATAATAAATTATTATTAATTACACAAATGAACTCATTAGATATTATACATTTATTGGAAGCGTAAATTATGTATATCTAATTCTGAAATTGTGTAGGCAAACAATGCGTGTATTCTATGTGAATTATGCGAGAATATAAATTTTTAAAAATAATACGGGGGCGTCCATTAATCACGTGAGCCTAAAAAGGGGAGGGAGGGGGAGTCCAGTGAGAAAAACACGTGCATTTATTTTTTCTGATGAATTTAAGGAAACACAGTTGCACTTTCAGAAATTTTAAAGATTGACGTACCTAAATTAAAAAATTACACGTGATTTTCGGTGGGAGGGGGTATTCTGAAACATCACCAAATATCACCAGGGGGTCTAAGAAGTTGCATAAAAAAAACATCACGTGATTTATGGACGTCCCCTACAGCATTAAATCAAATCTTGACTATTTATAATTAAAGTCGGGTTAGTTCCAACACCTATAACTCAAAATCGGCTGAACAGATTTTTACGATCCCTGGTTTATTGGATTCTTCTCCGCTCCGAATAACAGAATAACTATTAAAAATGCACAAGAAACAATATAAAATATAATATTAAAATTAGTATGAAACGGATTTACTAACATATAGCCATCTGTAAAAAATTACATAACAACCCAATTTTTATTTACTCAGTTTTGAGTTTCAAAACATTGGAACGCAGATTTTTGATAGAATTTCTTTCGAGGTTTCAGAAATATTTATTTAACATACAAACATTTTCGTATAAATTGCAAATTGGAAATCAATATTCATAGTAGGTAAGGACTACAGGACAACGTCTGTCGGGAAAGCTAGTTTTTAAATAAATCACAGCAGTACCTACCTATTGAAATTCATTTTGAAGAAAGACCCTCAAAAAGGAAAATTATCGCAAAATTGGATATTTTAGATGAAAAAGGATAATCTCTAATATAAATTAAAGTCGGGTTAGTGCGAACACTACTTATAACTCGAGATTGGCTCAACAGATTCTTCCGATGTTTGATTTATTGGATTCCTCTCCGCTCCGGATAACAGAATAACAACTAATAAAACGTTGAAAAACGGATAAGAAATAATATAAAATATGATATTAAAGTTTGTATGGAACGAATATGATGCATGCGACGCCATCTTTGTAACAATCTAACAACAAAATTATTATTGTCTTCTGCACCTGCACTCTCTCATTAGGATAGAACACGTAGAAAGCCGATTCCGACCCGCGCCGACCGGCGCAAAGAATATTTCTATGCATTTGAATGGGGATATACACAGCAAAAGCAGAAACCCGCTTTCCGGCATGCCCATTTAAATGCATTGAAACCATAGACAACACTATTTGAGCCCATCGGCGCTAGTCGGAATCGGATTTGTACGTGTTCTTACCCATTCTCGCATACGTAATTGTCCATTCTTACAGTAGCCCATTTCACTTACTCCACCAATTCATTTTTTTGGGAATTTTTCAGGATTCTCTATCGTTCGTTGGCTCCAAAATCTTACGAAGCATTCTTCTCTCAAATGTGTCCAGCATTTCCATGGATTTTGCAGTCATTTCTCATGCTTCCTATACATATGTCATAACTGTTCTTATAAAAATTTCCAATTTGAATATGAAGGAAATATGGACGGTTTAGAATTAATAGTTTAATGTTATTATTTAATTAGTTTATTTTTGTTTCAGGAGGCGCAGTGCACAATGAACGGGCCGCCTCTGGTTAGGACCACAGGACAACGTCTGTCGGGAAAGCTAGTAATTATATTATAAAGGTGGTAGATATGAGGAAAATATCACCAATATTTGCCATGGCTTCAGGGTAGGGCTAATCTTGGAGATGATCTATGTAACATCAATAATTAAGAGTTCAGTTATCTATATTGTTTTTTTTTTTAGAATTGCGGACTTATGTTACATTGAAGGTGCGTATAGACGAGATATTCGTGAATGCTGTCTCTTTCGTAGTCAACACAAATGGGAGAGACAGCATTCACCGTGGTCTTGGTATAACAGCCAATAGCAGATTTTTTATAGAGTAAAAAATGAATCTATGCTCACTCAAAGTTAAAACAAAAATACAGCCTTTCACAGTAAGCTACTTAAAGCTTGTGTCGTGAAAGACGAATATGGTCGGCACCTAGGAGCGAACTCAAGATCTCCGATCCGAAAGTCGGCGATTTTCGTAAGTTCGATCTCATGTGCCGACCATCTTCCTCTCTCACGACACAAGCTTTAAGTAGCTTATTGTGAAAGAGTCAGAGTGTATTTTGCCTTTGAGTGAACACAGATATATTTGTCTTCAAACAAAACAAGTAGGTTTTTTCATAAGATTCAAGCATGAAAATATTTTACTCGTGTGGATTAATAAATGCGTTTGAAAAACGAATAACCTATTGATGTTAACCAAATTAATTGCCTAAATTTCTCCCAATCACTCAGTCTTATACAAACGAGGCGGTTACCAATAAGCTTATAATATATAAATGAAAGCAATTTTTTTATATAAAATGAATCTGTGCTCACTCAAAGTGAACACAAATACACTTTTTGACATCTTTCACACTAACCAAAGGGTTGTGTCGTGAAAGCGGAAACGGTCGGCACGGCCGGGACTCGAACCTACGACCTCCAATACGCTGTGCGCATGAAAGCCGACGATTAATTAATAAATAAATAAAAATATGACATCTGCCGGTGCATAGGTAAATAGTGTAATACCGGCTGATGAAAGAAAAATCGAAAATCTTTCTATATAATAATTCAGAAATGTTTGTTTTTTTATTTGCCTTTTGTCGTTGCTTTACCGTTATGTCGGAGCATCACGCCTAAACGGCTGAACCGATTTCACTAATTCTTTTTTTGTCGTGTTGGCTTTTATCAGTAGAAGGTTCTTATGAAAGAAAAAAATAAGAAAGTTGCGTGGTAAATCTACATAATAATTCAGAAATGTTTTTTTATTAGCTTTTTACCGTTATGTCGGAGCATCACGCCTAAACGGCTGAACCGATTTCACTAATTCTTTTTTTGTCGTGTTGGCTTTTATCAGTAGAAGGTTCTTATGAAAGAAAAAATTAAGAAAGTTGCGTGGTAAATCTACATAATAATTCAGAAATGTTTTTTTATTAGCTTTTTACCGTTATGTCGGAGCATCACGCCTAAACGGCTGAACCGATTTCACTAATTCTTTTTTTGTCGTGTTGGCTTTTATCAGTAGAAGGTTCTTATGAAATAAAAAATTAAGAAAGTTGCGTGGTAAATTGGGAAATTAAATAAAACTCGCATTAGCCCCTCCTTCTCTTCTTCTGCAGTTTCAATCCTGGGATTGGTTTGCAGCAATATTATTGGATCTCATTCTCCATTCCTCTCTGTCCATTGCAGTCCTCTTGAGCTCCTCATATGAGGAGCAGCAGTAATGCTCCTTCTCTATCTACATAATAATTCAGAAATGTTTTTTTTTATTTTGCTTTTTACCGTATATCATAGCATCACGCTCAAAATATAAATGCTTCGTCAGATATGAATCCGCACAGAGCCGTGCAAAATGCCGGAGAAGGTTCTTTAATACAATTTGCTGCATTAACTTTAATATATTTAGAGCTAATTAATAAACCCTATTTTTTAGGATCTTCATACAAAATTTTAATAAACATTAAAAGTGTCATTCTTCTTTTTCTGTGCTTATGTCAGTTATAGAGGTCTACAAAGCAATGGGAAGCTAGACTAGAACCTGTTTAATTACCTACCGTCCTACCGATCAAGCCTGACAATCGGAATCAAAAACGTAAAGCATGACGGGTATAAGCTAGTAAATAAATAAAACAAAGTTCTCACAAAAGCTTACACCTAACATTCGGAATGGATGGTCGAATTCAAACAAATAATAATCTCAATAATATCTATTAATTCAACATTGTCGCAAGGCAAAGTCCATTTTTAAAGCAAATATACCATTCTGTAATATATATTGAAAATGTTCCATAATGAAAACAGCAATTTTTGCCTGCAATAATTTGTCTTTAGGGTGATTCAAAACTTGTGTTTTTTTTTCAAGGGGTTTTACCCGGAAATAAACCGTTGAATCGTGAGTAATAGTTGGACTAACCTACCTGCTACTTTCGAAAAAAAAAAATACCTGACTAAAACAAAAGATTTGCATTTAAGAACCTACCCCTATTTTACCTGCGCAAGTAGTATCATTTATTTTGATACCTGCAACTCTCTCAACCCCAAAATTTAAATAAACAATCCATCATCGTTTAAAACGGATACAATATTAATAATGGATGTCTTACCACAAAGCTTTCTTGCCCATAGCATCAGCGTTTTGAAGCGTTCGCAGAGGCACCTGGACAACTTCTTCAGGAAGCAGATATCATTTTCGTTCACCTCCCGTCCGATGACCATCAGAGGTTTTATCTTGCCAGGGTAGTCGATGCCGTTGGCGAATCTCCTCGCGACATGCGACGGCCTGTGTTCCACGACGTTGAATTTGATTATAACGCCCTCTTGTTCAGAAAGACCAAAATATTTTTGTGGCGATACGTTACCGATGGATGGATCCGTGGCTTCTTCATAGGCACGTTTCGATTTTGGACACGGATAACCCATAGCGATCGGTGGATAAAATAGCTTGTTTTCGATCACGGGTTCGCCAAAATTCAGCTCCGTAGGCATATCTTCTTGCCGTCTGGAGCGCACAGAACTGATATGGATGGAATCGTAGTTCACAGCAGTATTGTCTGCTATGCTCTCTGACACAAATACCGGATCGAAGGTGTATTTGGAGCAGGTCGGCTGGTCTGGATCCATCAGGGCTGCCCTCATGACAGAGAGCGACTGCTCCAGCGAAGTTTCCAGCATGGCTGGAGTGATGATGGTTGTTGATGGGCGAGAACCGCTAGGCTCCATCGCGTGGTTCGTCTTTGTATTCTTTGCCGGCTGATTTGCCGAAGTCTTATTCTTCGTCTTTCTCTGGTTCTCCTCGAACTCTTCTCTGGAGTCGATCACCAGCCAATCCTCCCCGTTGAAGTGGACGTCGTTTATAACAAACTGCCTGCCGATGACGTCGTCATTAGGAACTTGGGAAGCCTCCTGCGTCATGCTGCCTTGATTAGTATTATCACTAGGGGGTGGGAGCTGAGCCAATTCACGGACCCCTCCTGCGGACTCTCCTTTGGATGATTTTTTGAACCACTTCATGATGGATGACCTTGCGGTTCTTTCCCGCAAGGATGAATCTCTTGAAACTATAGAATAACATTCACACGTAAGGTCCCTTTATGACGGCGCTGCGGAGGATCTTAAATCCCCGAAAAAACATTGGCGAAAATCACCTGGTCGGTTGGTTTTTTTTATGAACTCGGCCACAAGAAAAAATCAAAAAATTGTTTGAAGAGAGATCAGGCGCACTAAAAAACCCTACATATTGTGACAATAACAAACTATTTTTTGAACACTATTGTTTATTTTATTACGATGTTGTTTTTGACAGTTGAAACACGACGTCGACGATCGCACGCGACACCCACGACAGAGGGAAGATTGCAACTGATGCAAAATCCAAAATTGTATGATGCTTCCACCACGGGGCTGGCTATTTTGTATGCAGCCGTAGCTGAGTAGCAGAGGTGCGTGGGAGAGAGACGACGCTCTACCGCTAAACAAGGATAGACGACAAGTAAATGAATGAAAGTGAATGAAACAGTGGCGGTTGAAGACATAGCTCACAAATTTGTAGGAAAGGAAAGAGATGGAGACAGTGCGATAAGGATCTTTTTGGGGTTCTGCGGTGTTTGTTCAAGACGAGGAAGGGTGAGGGGGGGGGGGGAAGAGATATGAAATTTGAAATACTATGGTAGGTAGGTACACTAAAATAAAAGTGTGATAAAGAATTAATTAAAAGTGAACTATGAGACGCCACTAAGTAGAAAGATAAATGTGTTTGGTAATAATATTGGCTTTTTTTCGATAGGTTAGGATTTTATGATAAAATATTCAACTTTATAAAATAAAAGTTTACACAGAGTGCGTTTGTGTGTCTGTACGTTCAACATTTTGTCTTTTGTCAATCATATATGTAAATATAAAACAATCTGATAATTCCATCCATGATTCGCTATTCATTGAATGGGGCTAAAGAAATATTAAAAAAATAGGTACCTATATATATATATTTAATATTGTTTATTTTTTTATCTTTTAAATTAACCAAAAATCATTAGTTTGTTTTAGCTTTTGACAAAGGAATGGGTCATGTTTTAAATGTTTTTAACAATAATTCTCATAATACTATTATTTAGTTTTCCCGACAGATGTTGTCCTGTAGTCCTTACTATGAATATTGATTTTGAATTTGTAATTTATACAGAAATAGGTACGTCTAAAATCTGTTTGAATGTCGAAAAATAATTTCTGTAAGCTCGAAAGAAATTCTATCAAAAATCTGCGTATCAATATTTTGAAACTCAGTAAATAAAAATTATTGTGCATGTTGTTATGTAGTTTTAGTTTTTTGGCGGTGTTGTCAATAAATCCGTTCCATACTAACTTTATCTTATTTTTTATGCATTTTTCAACTTATTAATAGTTATTCTGTCATCCGGAGCGGAGAAGAATCTAACAAATCAAACATCGGAAGAATCTGTTCAGCCGATCTCGAGTTAGAAGTGTTATTCCCATTAGCATTACTTTATTTTATACTAACTTATACCCGTCTTGCTTTACGTTTTTGATTCCGATTATCAGGCTTGATCGGTAGGTAATTAAACAGGTTCTAGTCTAGCTTCCCATTGCTTAACAGACCTCTATAACTGAGAGAAGCAAAGAAAAAGAAGAATGACACTTTCACAATTCATAAAAAGAGAGAAGAATGACACTTTTTATGTTTATTAAAAAGAAAGAAGAAAAATTATAGTTTGCCACTCACATACTCACAATATGTTCCATCTCACACTTGATTCAATTTCACTGTTCAATCGAACCTACCTACATAATATGCTGGTTTTACTCTCTCTATGGTTTGAATCTTAGCTACATCCCTCTATGTATGGAATGGTACAAATTTTAGGTGATTGACTAATGATGAAGGCAGCTGTTTTACCGACCTAAATAATATTATACGAACCTACCTACATAATTTGCAAGTTTTACTCTCTCTGTGGTTTGAATAGCTACATTCCCTACAACCTCTATGTGTGATAAAGGCAGCTGTTTTACCGACCTCATATGTCACTAAAATATGTCAAACTTCAAAATGGAGGAATTATTTTGCAAATTTTTTCATTAAATCTTTATTTATTGAGAATAATAAGATTTGAATAACATTTATATGTATAACAAATCAATCTCCAATTATTTTATTACATTTTCATACCGTAATACCAAGATTCCATTCAACGTTTACACGAGTAATTTTGTTTCCAAAAGATGGCTTACTGTCGTTTTTGGAAAATTTGTATGAAGATCCTGAAAAAATAGAGTTTTTTTAAATAGCTCTAAATATATTAAAGTTAATGCGGCAAATTGTATTTAAGAACATTCTCCGGTATTTTGCACGGCTCTGCGCAGATTCATATCTGACGTAGCATTTGTATTTTGAGCGTGATGCTCCGACATACGGTAAAAGGCAAATAAAAAAACATTTCTGAATTATTATGTAGATTATAGATTAATCTAAGTAATTAGTTCACTCAATGTTTGATGGGAACACTGGCAGGAGGTGCTAGGTACTTGTAATCGCGCTTGTAATTTTTTTACCTCCACCCGAGCTCGTATTTTTTAGATCTTTTGATTTGATCATAAATTAATACTCGCGAGAATATTCAGACAAGCGTCAAGTAGTGTCTTCATAAGCGGACAAGACACGACCTGTATCAGCAATAAAATCAGCGTCAATTAATGCGGATGCTGATATTCGCAACATCCCTGATTCTGACTAGTATAAAATTCTGCTTTTCTCGCTAGGCATAGGACATGCGCTTACGAAACCTTATAAACTCAACACCTATATACTTTAAGAATATCATCAAATCGACAATTTGTAATTAAAAAAATGTACAGGACCCCTATTCTGTAGCAAGTGTAGGGTAGTAACTTGAAAAAAAGTGACTATTAGGCGATATATTTTGTATGAAAAACGTCTACATGCGATTCTCGCATTCGATACGTGTATAGACGTTTTTCATACAAAATGTATCGCCTAATAGTCACTTTTTTCAAGTGACTACCCTACACTTGCTACAGAATAGGGGTTCAGAAAGAAGTCACTGTTGATTGTAGCTAGTATAAAAATACTATACCAACATTATGATAAAATTATTATTACATATTTCGCCGTTTAAAAGTTGATAGTTTCTTGTGTTTTTACAGAAATAAATATTGTGTATCATATATTTTTATTTGTTTGTAAACATTAAAATAGCGATAGAACTGTCAGAATTTTTAGGAAACAATCAATGCATATACATAGGTGTATAATATACTTTTCAGTTTATTAATAACACGTCATATTTTATTAAGATTACAATAAAATTTGAACTTATATTTAATTAAGTATCCATCTACCTCAATATACACACTTCGTTATTTTTACTTTATGAAGACATATAAAAATTATCTAATCGATATTTCAGGATATTGCACGATATTGTAAAAGTAGTTACCCATCACGCTGTTTCCCGAAGGGGGTAGGCGGAGAGTACGGACTTCCATTCTTTTCTATTCAAACAAACCTCTTTCGCTTCCTCCAAAAGCATAACATTCCGCATACGTTCCTTTTAATCCTGACATGGCCCTCCTGTAAAACGGCACCGATATGGTCGGACCATGTCTTCCGAGGTCGGCCTTGTCTGCGTGCACCCATTCTTCCAGATTTGTATATCCTTTTAGTCATTTTCTCTGCATGCCCAAACCACCTTAATTTATTCACTTTCATTCTAGTCCATATGCTAACATCAACTCCACATTCCTTTCTAATTAATATGATAAATCATTCCTTACCTTATCAATCAGTTTCCGCATATCCTACGCAGTGATCTTATTTCCACAGCATTTATTTTAACTTTGTAACAGTGAGATATCTCTACTTAATCTATTAATATAAAGGAAAGTGCCTGACTGACATACTCACTCATCAACGCACAGCCCAAACGGCTAATCGTAGAGAAGTGAAATTTGGAAATCAGGTAGGTTTCAATACAAAACCTTCCACTAAGAAAGGATTTTTGGAAATTCCACCCCTAAGGGGGTGAAAAATCGGGTTGAATGTTTTTCAAAGTATGCGAATATCTCGGAAACTAGACATGGTACGAACTTGAAATTTAGCATATGAAATCTTCTATAGAAATGAGTGTTAGCATATTCGGCAATTTTTCCAAAATGTTACTAAAAGGGATGAAAAAGGGCACATATAAAAAGGGATGATTTTTAAGTGGCTCCTATAAAGTTTAAAACTGGTTTTATCGAAATTTCAAAAAAAAATGATTTCTTCAGAAAGAGTCAAATTATACTATTTCGTTTTCAAAATATAATAATACCTACATATATGTTGAAAAATCGAATAAAATTTCTCTTTTTACCCCATTTAGGGGCATAGGGTTTGCGCTCGAGCTTGCACAATGGTTATCACTTCCTCCCACACCGCATTCAAATCCCACAGCTCTGTTTAAAAGGAGCGAAACACGCTATGAGAGGGCATAACTCGTTTACGGGACCCCGCAAAAGTTTACTGTTCAAACATGATCGATCGCACCATTGAAATCGGGATAGCACACCCCTCCCCCAGGTGATTGAGGACAAGCTCTGTATAGTACCTACCTACTTATAGGTAAAAGAATACTTTGGTTTGATAACATTTTGTAATCAAAGAATATATGTACCTAATTACGAGAATAATCCGGGTGAGTATGTTGAACCCGGAGTGGTTTCTTGCGCATCCGGAAATTTGGACTTTGGACTACCAATGGGATACAAGATAAGCTATAGGTAGTCCAAATCTAAGCACCATCGGGCTCGGGCACTTAGTAAGCTCGTGGTCCGATATTTACCTGAATAAATACACAAACAAACAAAGACGTGTGTAATCAAATCAAATCAAACAGAATGCTACAAGAATGGTCGTACGACAGTGTGAGTAACAAAAATTACCGATTATTGGTGATTGTCGACCGATATTTTCAATTGCGTTGTTGAATAATTAATAGGTATTCAACTGAAATTTCAAAATGCGCATATTGTTTAAAGTGAGTTAGGTAGGTAGGTACTGAAAGCAGTGAAAGCATCGCAAGTTGTGTCTATTTTAGTCTGTGTTTACACCAAACGAACGTAGACCCAGATAGAGCATTCCCTCCCGACCGCTGACATTGTATGAAAGAGAAAGGAGTGAGGGAAATGGGCTGCTGTAAGAGTGACTGACAATCAGTAATTACGTATGCGAGAATGAGAGGGTGCAGGAGCAGAAGATGGTGTCGAATGAAATTCGTTCCATACTAACTTTAATATTGTCTCTTATCCATTTTTTATTAGTTATTATCTGTTATCCGGAGCGGAGAAGAATCCAATAAATCACACATCGGAAGAATCTGTTGAGCCGATCTCGACTTATAAGTGTTCGCACTAACCCGACTTTAATTTATATTAGAGATTTAAAAAAATATATTGGCACCACCCCACCTTCTCTATAAATAAACTATAAGTGTGCGAAATTTCATACTCTTCCGTCCGCGCAATTTTCATAAAAATGGTCAAGGTGACAAATGCAGTAGACTTAAGTGCTCTAATATGAAGGAAGTGTAAAGACTCTGTGGGATATGGAAAGGAATGAGAATATTAGGAAGGAATGTGGTATGGAAGTTAGTAGGTATTGTTACAAATATTAAAGTCAATAAGTGAAGTGGTTAGGTCACGTTGAAAGAATGGATGCTAAACAGGTGTAAGGAGTGTTTGACCGAGAATGACGTGAATTGGTCATATCGATTCAACGTGGTAAAAGAAACAGGAGGGCATATGAGAAATGTTTTAGAGTAGAATTTCGTTCTTGCTGCCTACCCCCTAAGCTAGGAAGGCTACAACATCCTCGGGTTAAAGCAAAACCAGCAAGATTTTTTCAAATGCGTAATTTATCGGTAAGGACCCAATAAATATAAGTTTTGTTTTGATAGAACAATCACATATCAGACCTGTGATAACAGTGATTATTCTTTGAGCAGTCCGTCACGAACATGGTCAGGGGTCCCTCGTAAAATATCGTGTGTATTGTTTTTGTTACTTACATACTTCTTACACGGTTTTGTTTATTTATTTATTGAATATTTCTCGGACAAACAAACTATCTACAGCTGATGCATCCCGGGCTCGGCGTTACATCATACTTTTAGGCAATTAAGTATAGGTGACTGTTGAAATGATCGTCGTCAGGAAATTCATTATAAATGGCACACTGTTGTAACAAAGAATGGGCATATTCTTGCTGGTGGTTGGTAGTCCAGTGGTATCATTCAGCTTTCCTACGTACATACTTAACGAATCCGATCACCCATCCACTAGACTAGAAGGTGAGGAAACAGGCTATCCAAACAATTCTCTTTCGCTTCCTCCAAACGCATAACATTCCGCATTCCTACATGCATTGAATGCTCTTCTATTCCTTTTGCTCCTGACTTGGCCCTCCTCGTCTGCGTGCACCCATTCTTTCAGATTTATTATTATCCTTTTGGTCATTCCAAATCTTTTTTTTTACCCATCACGCCGTTTCCCGAAGGGGGTAGGCAGAGAGTACGGATTTCCATTCTTTCCTATCCAAACAAACCTCTTTCGCTTCTTCCAAACGCATAACATTCCGCATACATGCTCTCCTATTTCTTTTGCTCCTGACTTGGCCCTCCTCTAAGACTGAACCGATATGATCGGACCATGCACCTATTCTTTCAGATTTATATATCCTTTTTGTCATTCTTTCCTCGTTCATTCTCTCTATATGCCCAAACCACCTTAACTTATTAACTTTCATTCTAGTCACTGCGCTAACATCCACTCCACATTCCTTTCTAATATTCTCATTCCTCACCTTATCAATCCGTCTCTTTCCTTATATCCTACGCAGTAATCTCGTTTCCACAGCATTCATTCCGACTTCCACATTTATCGTCCATGTCCATGTTTCACTCCCATACATCATGGATGGTATCAGGATTGCATTGTGCATCAACTGAGATACGATCATATTTCTCATTAGAGGGCTAAGTGCACCGCTAACCCTTCTACCAGCCAGTTTCCTTCATTCTATAAAAACGAATTCTTGGAACAAAGACATTGGTTTACACATAGGTTTTTTGTTTGCAAACTACGAAATGCGTTGATGTCCCTTCTAGCTCATTGTTTTATTTTGCGGGACGTTCTTGGAAAGCTGCTTCCATCCATAAACTAAGCCGCGGTATGTACAATAATAGCAATTTGTCAGGTCTGGTATTATAACGTTTTTTGTATATTTTTTCTTTATGCAAAGGATTTAGACCTGAATTTCTTGGAAAACGGGGGATTCAGAACATTAAAATTGCGCCTACTATGATTTATGACAATCAATTCATAAATCCGAGCAGTAAAAACTCAAGTCAAAAATATTTTTTCTAAGAATCTAGGTAAACAATGGGACCCAATTTTAAAGGTACAATAACATTTTGTATCCACATAGGAATATGAAACGCCCGCAACGTAATAATAAGAAGCTTTATTATACCAGTGGAGAGCTCTTGTTGCTTCCCTATGCCCCTAAGCGGGGTCTAAAGGGAGTTTGGATTTGGATTATTATACCACCTAAGCCAAATTTGATATTATATTTACTTTTTTTTTTACCCATCACGCCGTGTCCCGTAAGGGGTAGGCAGAGAGAACGGACCTTCACTCTTTTCTATCCAAGCATACTTCTTTCGCTTCTTCCACCGAAATAACATTTCTCACACATCCTCTCCTATTTCTCTTACTTGTGACCTGGCCTTCCTTGAGGACGGAATCGATGTGTTCGATCCACGTCATTCTCGGTCGGCCACGCTTTCTTACACCTTTCCTTTCAGCCTTATGAATTATTATTCTCTTTGTCATTCCGTTTGCATCCATTCTTTCCACATGCCCAAACCATCTCAACTTATGGACATTCATCCAAGCGCGGATTCAGGGGGGTCATGACCCCCCCCTGGGCTGGGTCCAGGCCTTTAATTTGAAGTACAGTACTTACATTTATTAAAAAAAATACCTACTTTTCTATTATAATTACAAGTTTACTGTGGTTCATGACCCCCCCCCCCTTGATCGTGGAAATGACCTTTTTTTAGGAAAAGTTTAGTTTCTAGATACCAAATTTTGAAAATGACCTTTTTTACTATGTCGTGACCCCCCCTGGCGCCAATGCTGGATCCGCCCTTGCATTCATCTTTGTCACAACACTTACTTCCATACCACATTCCTTCCTAATGCTTTCATTCCTTTCCATTTCCCGTAGAGTTTTTCCACATATTCTTCGTAAATATTAAATCTCTTACTGCATTTATATTAACGATTGATATTCACGTCTTTATTTTATTAAATGAATATGTGCTCACTCAAAGTGAACACAAATACACTCCTTGACTCTTTCACAGTAAGCTACTTAAAGCTTATGTCGTGAAAAAGGAAGATGGTCGGCACCTGGGATCGAACGCATGCCCTTTAGTACGAAACAGTACCAAAGCCGGCGTCGTAACCGCTAGTCTACCAACCACTTCAATGGTAGGTATTCTTCAAAACAGGATTTGACTTATTATAATGTAAGTATGCAGGTAGGCACATAAACCTAATTTGGGTGAATGTGAAATCTACTTTTCGGGAAGTATCTACAGGTACTTTTAATAGAGGAGACAACAAAGCGATTCCTTTATAACAATAACATTTCGAAATTTTTCACGCGATAAGAACAGTGATTCAATAAGCGATTATTGTGAATTTCAACAGCGAATAATTTGTTTGCAGGACAATGTTTTTTTTCTTCATTTTTCAGATGTTTTTGTAGGTGTGGATTAAAAAAATAATACAGTGCTTTTTGAGTTAGTCTGAAACCTCACCGTCTATTACAAAGGGGGGAGGGTAGTGTGGATTAAAAAAATAATACAGTGCTTTTTGAGTTAGTCTGAAACCTCACCGTCTATTACAAAGGGGGGAGGGTAGGGGGGGATAAAAGTAAAAAAAAACATCAATAATTGATTGATTGTGTAGGTATGTTTGTGGGACATGGTACCTATATACGTATTATATTCTATTCAGTGTTGCCAACGATTTATCGCCATTTGGGCTACTCGGAACGAGAATTGGCGACGAAAAAATCTAAATGGCGACCGGTCGCCATTTGGGCTACTTCCCTTTTACCGAATTTTCACCTTTCCGGATACAAAATGACCTTTTTTGGTGAATTTTCACCTCCCCGGAAACCAAAATTTTCGGAATGGCCTTTTTTTAGCCACATTTCATTTCTCCGGATACCAAAATTTTCGGAATGACCTTTTTTTTTTTTTTTCGCAAAAATTCATGTTTTCGGATACCAAATTTTCAGTTGGGCGACTCTTTGGGCTACCAAATTTTCAGTTGGGCGACTCTTTGGGCTACCAAATTTTCAGTTCGGCGATTTTGGGCTACTTTTTTTTTGAAAATCGGCGACATCGGCTAAAA
The DNA here is from genome assembly GCA_963576905.1 of Mystacides longicornis. NCBI lineage: Eukaryota > Metazoa > Arthropoda > Insecta > Trichoptera > Leptoceridae > Mystacides > Mystacides longicornis. The sequence goes on from OY756437.1 coordinate 25,282,831, forward strand.
TCCGTTGGCAACACTGGTTCTATTATATAAAAATGGAGGGCTATATCACCGATGTCATCGCATCGCGCCTAAACGGCCATACCGATTTCGCTAATTAATTTTTGTCGTGTCTTATGAAATCAGGTGAAGGTTCTTACGAAAGAAAAAATAAAGAAAGTTGCGTGGAAAATTAGAAAATCAAAGACAAACAACTCTACGTAGGCAACCTTTTTAGTACGTTTTAGCATACAATGTTTATTCCAATTTCGAAATTTTGACAGGACCTATCAATTATTGTAAGTTGGTGCGATCCACAGAATGCGGATGGAATATACATGGTTTAAAACAGACGCATCGGTCGGAATCAAATTGGTCAAATGATAATGATTATTAATTCATCAGCGTACAAATTCGAATACAATATTCATAGTTAGGAACACAGGACAACTATTTATTTTACCCAGACTGTGAAAACATGATACAATAAAAACACACTATTTGCTATTGTATTTTATTAGAAGAAACAACAAGGTACTTCAATAGGTAATCATTGGTTATGTATTGTATTTATTGTTTTGTCAAAATCATAATATTTTTGTTTTTTCATGAGCTATGACGAAACTCACATAATATGCATGCTTATATACTGGTAGAAGAATTTAATTATCTAACATACATAGATTCCATTTGCGTTAGTAGCTATTAAAATGAGACACTCACTACTGAAGGTAAATCTCATGACAAAATTAATGGTCAAAATCAAATCAAAACCCCCTCAAGAACTCTACATTGTACTCAATCTTGCGCATGTCCAGATCCCTTAGCCCTGCTTCGAAACAAAGTATGGAAGGGTCTTCCTCGTCAACAGCGCTCTACTTCGCCAACTGTCATTCGGCATCCTTTATACATGTCCCAGCCAAGTACATCTCCTCTCCATAATGGTAGAAGTGACGGGCCTCCCTAGGGTGTGCAGGATTATAGCATCGTTCATGATGGGTGGTTCCATCGTATGCCCAAAATTCTCCAGAGGTATTTTGTTTCAAATGTCAATACGATTAGACTAGATATCTCAAAAAAACTAGTTTACATACATAATTCTTACAAAAAAAAGTGCCGACCTCAGCCTGCAGCCTTGGCATGCATAGGCGACGATTTTAGAAAAAAAGGTCCTGGGTTCGATTCTCGTTTCGGACAAAATTTGCTGTGTTTTTTCACTTTGAATATTTACACAGGCCTGGAATTACAGGTAGCAGAAACTCAGGTAGGCCACAAAAGCGATGGTCCGACGACATAAGAAGGGTGACCGGACGCTATTGACACAGGATGGCTGCTGACAGGGAGCAATTGAAGTCGGGAAGGGAGGCCTATGTCCAATACTGGACTGAGGAGAGCTAATGATGATTAAGATCCACCGGCTAAACTGACACTTATATACAGAAGAGTGTTATTTTTAAAAATTTTAAACGAAAGACAGTGTTAAAGACTTTAGTATCGTCAGTAGAACTTATAAAGTTTGTAAACAGTCATTCCATACAGTCCAATGATTCCAGACAGGATTAAGTGTGAATGTTTAGAAAAGATCACCACCGGGATGTGAACCAAGACCTTGTTTATAGATGTCAAAGCACTAGAACAATCAAACAATTAATACATGACTTTAAATTTGGTTGCTCTCTTGTTTTCAATAATTTCCAACTTTTATCTCTATACTTCATTGATTATTAAATTTCTACTTGTTGTGTACATGGGATTTTTCGACATGTTGAACATGATGAGAATTCTCATGATTACGAGTTTCGGAGACATAAACAATACCACCTAATGGCGAACGTCGTTAACGTAAAGCGATCACCCTAAGCCAGCCTTCGAAATAACAGTAGAAGACGGTCGTAAGCTCGTAGTGATTTGTTCCGTTTAAAAATCGAACATTAGTAATGAATTGTTAGTCATTAGTTGTTGTTACATATTCGTATGACGTATAGAACAATCAAACAATTAATAACCCCTTTATATGATTGCTGTCTGACAGGTTTTGCTGCAAGTAGTATTGCCTCAGCACAGACTCTCGTCTAGTGAGGTAATAAACCCTTTATACAAATTATATATATATATACACACATTGTAAAATGCTTATGTTTTTTTGTATTTTTTGGGAATAAAATAAATAAATAAATTGATATGTTAGTTGGTGTTGTTACAAAGATGAATGTAAAAAATAAGTTCAGATGGTTTCGGCATGTTGAAAGAATGGATGCCAATAGGAAAAGTATACAGAATTTATAAGGCTGAAAGAAAAGGTGTAAAATTCTTGACGAAAATGACGTAGATCGAACATAACGGGCCCTAGACATTGGAATTTTGCAAACGAATTTTCGTCAATGTAGAATAGGTAGAAAATTAACAATTGAAAATTGAGGTTTCATAAGCTAAAGAAGTGTGCTTGTAAAGTATTGTGGTCCTTTCTCTCTGCCTACTCCTAAAGGGAAACGGAGTGACGAGTAAATATAAAAACAATAAAATGGTTTGATTGTTTACATCAGAATTGTCTATAGTTACGTATAAAAGTGTATCACAAAACAATACAAACAATCGCTATAATCACAATTATTGTTGTAGGTAAAACATCACTACTCCTCGGGCAGTCGATAAGAGAACCGGTATAAATCGGATAGAGTGGCAAACATCGTCAATATGAGAAACTGGTTCATCGTGTTCTCAGACAAAGAAGTGCGACTAGAATGAACTTTGCACCTCCCCACAAAGCACGCGCTTCGTCTTTCCTCGTTTCAGAAAAATCAAACTGCGGCAGATTAAAGGTACAAATAGTGATCAAAAACTATTACAACAAAGGTATGAGACAACAAAAAACACAAGTAATAATTATACAGAGTGACCGGTAATTTGACCAACTCTTTGAAAGGGGTTATTCTTCTTCCTCTTCTTGTGCCCTATCAAGTTTCCCCGAAGTTGGCAATCAGGAACAGCTCCTGCATTCGCCCTATTCCGGTCCAAATGCGCAACCAATAGATCTGCCTTCTACCAGGCCTACGGTGTCCATCTATCTTGCCTATCAAAATGTAATAAATATGCCCCATATATGAAACCTTCCGGACTTTAATATTTTTCAGCAACTCTCTGTGGCTATCAGCTCTCCTCCGTACCTCTGAATTACTAACTAAATATGTCCACGGTATACGAAGCATTCTTCGTATATTGGTAGAATAAGGTAGGCTGTTCCGCTTCAAACCTATATAAATGGATATGGATGGACTCACCAGCAATGCGCATGAGGAATGACTCAAACTATAGATCATCTGATAAATAATTCCCCCCCCTCTGTACAAATTCAAGGAGGGACTGCTGCAGGACTTGCACACATATTGTGAGCAAACATATGAAGATGAAAATAGTAAGTAGGAGAAAAGCAGAAGACAAACAACAGAAAAATGTAGGTATTTGTAGGCTCAGCTGAGGTAAAAGGATGTAGGCCAAGGGTGAGGGACAGGAATAAGGGATGTGGAAGGAGAAATAGGAAGTTCTAGTATATTGTATTGTATTTTTTTATACTTTTTTGTTTGTTTTTATATTACTTACTTACTTTTTGTTCTTATATTGGTAGGGTGGAAGAAATTATGACAAAAATAATCCTTTCAGACAGTCGAACTATTTACAAAGATGGTTTGGGCATTTTGAAAGAATGAATGCAAATAGGATTACAAAAATATTTTATAAGGCTGAAAGGAAAGATTTGGTCGATCGAGAATGAAGTGGATTGAATATCGATTCAGTTTTCAAGGAAGGCCAGGTCACAAGCAAAACAAATAATAGGAGAGGTTGTATGAGATTAGTAATGTGGATAGAAGAAGTGTGGTTGGTTAGGAAAGAGTAGAGGTCTTTTCTCTCTGTCTACACCTTGAGGGACAACAATATCAATATAAAAACCACACGAAAAGTCTTAGTTGTTTTGCGAACATCATACCGTTGAATTATCCGTCAGACGGAAGACAATTCCAGATAAAAATATCAATACTTAATTAATTAATTACTCGTCATAATAATTAAAATGTTGCATGTGATTATCACCACAAAAAGAAGTAGCTGACAGTGTTTACAATTGCATAACCAATACAATAAACATACCAATAATATTTGTACCCAGATAAGAGCGGCCCAGGCGGACAATATTGGACTTAATTGATTAGGATGATGTGCGTTCAAATTTAATTCATTACGATAATTATTTGGTGTCTCTACCCCCAAATTCCAACAACGAAAAAGACAAAGAATTACATAATAAGTGAATTTTTCCTTATGATCTTAAACGCGATAGTTTATTGGATTTCTTCTCAAGAAACATACCATAGAAAGACTGTCATTGGACTCCAAGGAAACAAAAACAAATGATAACTAATTAATGGACAATGACAGATTCATATCAACGGTCAAGAAAATAATATATACTCTACTTCCAGCTCTGCCTCTATGTTAGTTTAGTGTAAATGCACCTTTAGATTCCATCACATTCTTAAAAAATAAATAAATAACACTTTCTCATAGATGTAAGTATAGGCGGCGAAATATAAAATATAATACTTGAAGCATTCTCTACCAGCCAACCGGTCATGTCCAATCTGAGACAGGATGCCAATCCCATGTAGAAATTTCTAAGAATTCTTGCTCGTTTGATACAATCTTGTAATTACAATTTCAGTCTCGAAATTAGATAAAGTGAAATATTGTCCATAGACATTTGAAAAATAATAGACACTATTATCACTCATTCTTTAAACATGCTTATTTCGACTTGTTAACCTTAATTGCACAATATTATGCAATACTTTTCATGGCAACAATTGATTTCTATTTGTCAAATTGTTTCGGCGAAGATGTTCACAACCATTGCCTAGGAATTTGAAAACCGAACCGAACCTTAAGTAAAGCACCATCTGTGTAAAAAATCGAAAACATTTTTAAAAACTCACCCAATAACGGATCCAGCCTATCCCTGAAACTCCTCGCTCGCGATATTGTAGCCAATCGTAATGGAGATTCATTGATGATTGGGGTGACCGAGCTTTCTCTCACCGTTGATGTATCCTCGTCATCCTGCAAAGAAAAAAAATCACGTTAGCAGTCATATGACAGATAGAATTAGTTAGCTATTTTCGTATGTTGCTAAATCAAAACGAAAATACGGATGTTAAGTTCGATATGATTCTGCGTAGAGTAGTGCAAAACATATGGAAGTGTTCTTAAAAACATTTAAATGCATTTACTCAAACCTATAAAAAGCTTTTAAAAAAAAATCTAAATATTAAGATCTTCATATTTCAGTACAAGAAATAATATTGCATGGAATCTTACTATTATGGTATGAAATGTCCAACTATAAAAATGGAGCACTATTTCTCTTATATGTTATGGCAACACGCGTGAATAGTTGGATAAAATTCGCTAATTATTTTTTTGTGTTTGTTATTGTCAGGAGAAGGTTTCTTTGAAATTAAAAAAAATAGTAATTTTTCCAACTTACATAGACATAATATTCAATTATTTTTTTGTGTTTGTTATTGTCAGGAGAAGGTTTCTTTGAAATTAAAAAAATAGTAATTTTTCCAACTTACATTGACATAATATTCTATAACTAAAACTCGGTCAGCTAAGCGCCAGAAATCTGTTCAATAACCTACTGTGGTCAAGCCTGACTATTGGAATCGACAACGTAAAGCAAGACGAGTATCAGCTAGTTAAAAATATATTCGTATGTACTTACGTATGAGACAGACTGTATAGAAATGGGCTCGTCACTATTGTGTTGGCTGTGCGGCAGGTATGTGTCCCAGTTGGAGCAGTCCCATGGTTCATTGAACACCGTTCCGTCATCGCTGGCCTGCAAGAAAGAGAAGCGTTACTATTTTCCTTTTCAGTCGGTCCCCAGATACCGAATCTATCTAAGCATCCAAATAACCTCTTAAATGCGGTCCCCATTTTTTTTAACCCATCTCGCCGTGTTTCATAAGGGGTAGGCAGAGAGAACATACCTCCACTCCTTTCGCTTCTTCCTCTGACATAACATTTCTCATACAACCTTTCCTATTTTTCTTACTTCTGACCTGGCCTTACTTGAGGACAGAATCGATGCGTTCGATCCACGTCATTCTCGGTAAGTCATGACTTCTTCCATCTTTCCTTTCAGCCTTAAAAATTCTCTTCGTCATTCTGTTTGCATCCATTCTTTCCACATCCCCAAACCATCTCAAATTATTGACAATCATCTTTGTAACAACACTAACATCCATACCATATTTTATTGATCATTTTGGATGATTACACATCAATTATTATATTATAAAGATCTAAAGATCTTTTGGATAGATGACAAAAAATTACATACTCCACGTCTTATTGGATTTGATTAGGCAGGGGATTGGAGTGTCGAAGATTGACAGGTGACATAAGTCATAAAGAGGTCCTTTAAACCCGCATACGCGGTCATAAGCTCATTTGAATCGCTTATTCGGACTGATACTCTAAATCATCTGGGCCTGAATTTATCAGTGACAACCATATTGAATATCTTATGTTTAAGAAAAAACATTAATTTTAAGAAAGCAACTTGAATTGTCACTATACAAAACACAAAAAGGGACACAAAATGGAGCGATAGCAAAATCATAGAGAAAATCGTATCCGAAAAATGTCACAAACTTTTAATGATACGTTATTGGTACTGCGAAAGATAGATAAAAGAAAGGAGAGTTTTGTCAAAAGATAGGCAACAATAGGCATTAACACTTTCACTGCCCACTACACGGATCCGTGTATCATGCGTCTAGCGCACGGTGCCCACTATACGGATCCGTGATCACGCACATCAACATACAAACGCGCCAGTCTATCGCGGGCACTCCTAGCGAGCGTTGTTTTTGCACTTGGCTCCTGTAATAGCGAGCGTTGTTTTTGCACTTGGTTCCAAATTAATATAATTGGTAATAAAGGCACTTATTACTACTAGAAACAAAAGAAAAAAAATATCCGGCATTCTTTAAAGAAATCGCATTTTTTTTAAGGCTGTGAAAAGATATCGCATTTTTTTAAGGCAGTGAACGTGTTAAGAAATCAACAAAAATATTGAGAAACTATCTTTATAAAAACAATTAGCCTTTCTGAGCTCAGACAATAGGGCTAAGGGCTGACAACCACCTTTAACTCGGCTTAAAGCATCATTTAACATTGCGATGTTTCACACAAATGACAAAGCGCTTTAGAAACGCAGTATATTTATTGTCATCAAAAAATTTGCAACAAGAATGATTAATCAGAAAGTAATTAATACCTGTGAACTCGCTACAGCCAGTCTGGATTCCACGTTATCGTAACTAGACATTCGGAAGCCTCTCTTCTCGGACAGCTCATCATGGGACACTTCCAATTCTCCCGTGGACTTCAGCAGAGTGGGGTACGGAGAAAGATTCAACTCCGGAAACCTAAACAAACATCAACATAATATTTCAGTTATGTACTTACTAATTTTGTTGTGTAATCGCATAACTTATACATAAATGTTTAATTTTAATCACAGCGGAAATTTGCAATAATACTCGTAGTAATCTCCATCTATTATATAAAAATTGAGCCCTATATCCCCTTCGTCATTGTATCACGCATGATGGGCTGGATATCCCTAATAATTTTATTGTTTTGCTATTGCCAAATTTCTTATAAAAGAAAAAAATAAGAAAATTACGCAGAAGATTAGAAAATTCAAGAAGAATTTTACATTGGTAACATTCTTAGTGCATTTGAAAATACAGTAAGCGCCGGATATTGTGATCACTGGTTTAGAATCAGCCGCTTTATAGAATCAAAAGTCCAAGTCCCCATTCCAAATAAAGAATTTCATACAATTTCTATCGGATAATAGAATCACATTTTCGGTTAATAGAATCATATGTTCCAAAAATTTAGAACACTTTCTTATATTTTAGCCACTGACGAGCACGTTTTTTTTTCAATTTCGACTCAATAGACAATTTTTTTGTTTTTGAATTTAAATTGGCGTTATACACATAATTATCAGTTTTTTTATAATTGGTGAGATTCTCAGAATTTTCCTTGTAAATATCGTTTAAAACAGATGCATCGGTCGAAATTATATTGGTTAAACAGGTACTTAATTTATCATTATACAAATTTGAAAATCTATATTCTAAGTAAACAAAGGACAGCGTCTGTCGGGAAAGCTGGTATATTATTCTAGATTTGACATATTGACAAAAATACAAATTTTATAAAAATTTGAGCATGAATTTAGCAGTTGCTGAAGTAAAGACGCTTACGTTTACACCGATAAACAATTAGCGACAATTATTCATGTGTAAATAAAGATATTGGATGATCTGTCGAGTTCTTTCTTTTTCTTGCATTAATTAACATTACTACTAACCTTTGCGCTATGACTTGGTGGATTGTGAGAATATCGCCCGAAGACGAAGTGGCTTCTAGCTGAGAATGCTGCTCGGCAAGAGACGGGAACGCTCCTCCGGAACTGCTACCACCAATCTGCCCGTTAGTTTCTCTTAGAGGCGTACTATCAGACTGCTTACCTACAAAGACAATCAGGTTAAAATGTAACAAAAACACACACCTAAGTATAGATGCATTCTAAGTGGATTGTGCTAATTGGAACTAATCAAGAAACTAGGCATATATTACTAAGAGAGCCCCAGCTCAAAAAACCAATTGAATTTTTGTAACAAATATTACAGTTTGACTGCAGTATAAGCTTTAGTAGTATAAGCGCTTATTTTTAAACAAAAGGTCCCGAGTTTGATTTACGGTCGGGTCAAAGGTTTTCACTTAAAATCTACCCAGGGTTGGCCTGTCTCAGATTGGACGGGACCGGTTGACTAGAAAAATTTGCCTCAGACAATAAGTTTCACAGGCTATAATAATACTGCCATCTTTTTATAGAAAAATGTTGATTTTTTTTTAAAATGAGCTCACTCAAAGTGAACACAACACAAATACAATCTTTGACTCTATCACAGTAAGCTACTCAAAGCTTGTGTGGTGAAAGAGGAAGATGGTCGGCACCTGGGATCGAACCCACGACCTCCGCACGAAACAGTAGGAAAGCCGGCGTCATAACCGCTAGTCTACCAACCACTTCAAATTGTTATATTTACATAAAACAATTGACGAAACATAGAGCCTAAAGAGCATTTTAGATATTGTATAACAGTATGAAAACGAAGATATCACAATTGAGTGATATTAGTATGTTTAAAAACTATCATGTAGTATAAATGCAGTAAACTTAAGTGCTCTAATATGAAGGAAGTGTAAAGACTCTGTGGGATATAGAAAGGAATGAGAATATTAGGAAGGAATGTGGTATGGAAGTTAGTGTTGTGACAAAGATGAAAGTCAATTAATTGAGATGATTTGGGCATGTGGAAAGAATGGATGCAAGAAGGATTATGAAAAGAATTTATAAGACTGAAAGGAAAGGTGTAAGAAGGCGTGGCCGACTAAGAATGACAAAGATGAAACTAATCGTTTCCGTTATCATGGAAAGCCAGGTCAGAAGTAAAAGAAATAGGAGAGGTTGTATGAGAAAAGTAATGCATATTATCTCTGCCTATCCCTTAAGGGATATAGGGCAAAAAAAGTGTCCTTACTTATAAACTCCCAACTTGAATCCACCGTCCATATTTGGTCTTGCTGTCTAATTGGCGTGGGTTTGATTTTCGGTGGTTGCACAGCCTTGCCCCTCGGTCGACCGGATTTGATGCCAGCCAAATTGTCCACCGAACTCGAGGTGTTTGGAGATGATGCTAAAAATTGTTCATCAAAACAATAATTATTGATTAAATTTGTATGCGTGTACTTAATTTCTTATGTCAACACATCACGCATTAAACGAAGACTATATTTTCGATTTTATTTGTCGCTGAACCTTGAAATTATAAGTGTAGTAATGTTGGTTACAATTAATTCCCTATTCCGTTTTTTAGATGTAGGTATTTGAGGTTTTTAATAAATTTCTGTAACTAATCTTCAAAGTTAATGAAAAAGTATAAAAGAGACAAATTCATATTTTGAAAATAAGCCATCTTTTCATATATGTTGGCTGGTCGTTACACAAAAAATCATGATTGAATACAAATGCTATAAGACTAATTAAAACTAAATTTAAATTTTAAGTTTTACGTTGAAAAGTGATCACGAGAGATCTTCGAGCTATGAAGAGAGAAACTTTCTCAGCATTCTACACAATGATAATTGGACTACCTTGAATGGCATATCTGAGACCACTACAGATGCCTAGTTTTCCAAGATTATCTTTAAGAAATTTTGGATCCACCCATTCCAGTTATTCCACAAATTGTTTGATTTCTTTTAGGCATAATCTTGTCTTATTCTGCCTTTAACAAATTTAGATCACAGGGTATAATGATAGTTATCCTTAACATAGGTTATACCGTTTCTTGCGATCAACCAACACAATGTTTAAAGATGATTGCTATTGTTAAAATGGTGATAGTTACGTGATAGTTCTTCGATACTGTGCATGTCTCTAAGTGGAAGGTAAGGATGACCGTTTGAAGGTGGTTCCGAGTATCTCTGCGCTGCACTTACTCCGGTCGTACTCCGAGCTGGTCTTCTCCTCTGGACCAAAGGTGCCATAGCCTATAATATTAAAGAACATAATTACCACCATAATAATATTATGACATTGCTTCTATTAATGAAATTTTGTATTGTTGACCATTTATCTTCTTCTTAGAGGGAGACTATCTCATTGGGTGTTCCGTTCCTTCAAAACAGAGTTGAGTTGAGGGTTTCGGGAATGATGTGAGAGGTGTTCATTTATATTGGACAAGACAAAAAGCAGTGGAGGGCTCTTGTAGGTATACTCTCATAACAATGGTAAATTGATTGATTGAGTTTGATTGTTCACCAATAAAGCATATTTTTTGTTTTTATAAAAATAGGGACTCACTCAAAGTGAACACAAATACACTTTTGACATCTTCCACAGAAAGCAAAGCTTGTGTTGTAAAAGTGGAAGATGATCAGCACTGGGAACGAACCTATGACCTCTGCTATGATAGTCGGAAACTAACTGGTAAATTTTATAAGTTTGGCTCAACTCGTCCAATTCCTTCATAATATGTGTATATAGTAAGTAGATGATAATGAGATATAGAGCCATCTGTAGAAAATGTTCGAAAACAAACATTTTTTTATAGATAGCTACTGCTGTCATGTATTTGCCATTTGGCGCCAAGATATGAATATATCCATTTTTGTTGATGTCTCATCTTTATTGCCTTATATTCACTAGTTTGATTTACTCTTTACATATACAACTATATACGATAATCGAAAGAAATCTGATTCTAACCTCTTTGATTGCATCGACAGGATCAGCATAAAAGGGGCTGTTCTGTTTCTCAGTCTGCAGATCCTCGTCCACACTGCAGAAGTCACTGGCCAACAGCAGAGATTCTTCGTTACTCAAATTCTTCTTCTGATTATCATTTTCGATATTATCATCCTCAATTCTCGCCAACAAATTGATTTCTTTCTGTTTGGTTTCAAGATTCATTTGTTCGTTAGCGTTCTTAAGCAAGTTCAATTTGTCGGGACGTTTCGCCACGGGTTCTCCTTTACTATTGGTCGTCGCTATTACGATGTCGTTAATTTTATCGTTTGAACCGATCTGTGGTAACAATTTCTGATGATCGATGCACTTTTTGAAGATGTGCTCCTTGTCCGATTCGTTGTCAGTCGTCGTTGGTGAACTGGGGCTCAAAATATTGCTATTTAGAGATGTTACTTTAGCTGAAAACATCAAAATACACCATTAAACTGTTGTGGAATGCTATAATTGTGCTATTGATAAAAATACAGTTTTGTAAGTAGCTACCAACTTATTTTATGTTCAATCTTAATCACAGAACCTTGAAATGATAGTTATAGTAATCTTACATATAAAATTATTAGCTGTGCTTGTGTCTTGATAAAAGTTAAGAATGGCTAAACGGGTTTGGCTAATTTTACATAGTTTTAAAATATTCGAATCGCCATGAAATCAACAATAATTGATACATTACAATTTTTTTTTAAATATATTAGAGATACATTTGGGACGCTTCCGCAGAGGAATTCCAAAATACCTTTGACCCAAGTCAAAGGAGGTTGATGAGAGTGCTTCAAATTGTTAAAATAAAGTTGGTTTTCTTACGAAGGGTATCTGGTAAAAGATCCGGCCTCTTGCTGATCAGAATTCCACTCCCCAAGCCGTCTTTGTTAGGTCTGAACGAGGATCCCTTGCTACTGCCTGTGTTGGTGTTGATTCCGCTGTTGCTATTGCTGCTCTGAAGAGTGCCTTGCGGAGAATCGGCTTGTCCCACAGCGCCTTCGGGACCCCAAATATCCTCGTAATCAGAAACCTTATCACCCAAACTGCTGCGGTAGAATTTATCAGAGGTCTCCAAAATGTCGCTCTCCTAGAATCAAAAGAAATCCATTCATTGTTTTTCTCTATATCAATTCAAAGGTTGTTGGTAGTTAAGTGTTCGGTTGCCAAATTTTTCACCTTACATTGAAGGTTGTAAGTTCAAATTCTGGTACTGAACATCTTGATCCTGCAGAATACAATTTGACATGTGCAGAATGTCAAAAGATGTATTTATTTTGTGCCCATTTTGGAAGAGCCAATATGCGAATATGTACGTTGATACGTTGAACCTAAATTGACCTCAAACCTAAGGCAGTTTATGATAATGGATGTGCTGATCACAGGTTAAGAATGTTCGATCAATTGAAAATACTGAATTTTGTAGGATTGAATAAAAAAATTACTTGATTCATGAGATAACAAAATATTCTTTTATTATAACCTATGAAAACTTGTAAATTTGTTGTCAAAATTATAACCTCAAAATTCAAATAAATAACTAAAGATCTTTTAAAAGATGCTAATATTTTACACGCAGAAAGAACATTAGTATGATGAGCGTAAATAAAAAAAATATAACAACTACATGCAAAAATAAATAGAATGTTGAAAAAAAATAAACATGCAAAAGCTATCATAATATTATGTTAAAATTTGGCCGCACAATGTATCTTTATCTATAAAATACTGACAATGATTATTTTGTATGGTATGATACCACCACTGAGATGACAATCTGACACCTAGTGAAATATATACTTGAAAATAGCGGACAAACCTGATAGTGTCTAGATTCCTTTCTCGTCGAATGCTTCCGTCTCGATCGTCCAGAGTGAGTGGTGCTAGCAGTATTGGTGCCGGGAGACAGCACCCTCTCCCGATCTTTACCCATCAGCGGAGAGTTGAAAGCGGACGAGTTGTTCGTGAAACTGTTTTGATTGGACACCGGAGAAAACAATGAACTCTTCATCGATATCGGCGAACTTCTGCTCAACGGCGAAAACAATTCGCTTTTGTTCAAACCTGGACTGGCAACTTGACTGACTGGCGAAAAGATTCCACCCTTCGAAGACATTGTGGTGTTTGAAAGCGGTGAGTTGATTTGACTCGGAGAAAATATACCGCTCGTCGCCGAATTAGTACTGTTTGGTGATGCAATTTGATTTGGTGAAAATACGCCCTTATTTTGCATTATTTCCGGAGAGAACGTGGTCATAGCTCCCATGGGGGATGTGACTCCGGTACTTTCTTGAAAGTTTTTCTCTCGTCTCCGAAGGCTTCCGTGTATCGACGACACATTGCTAGATAGACATTCTCCTTCCGGAGAAAGCCTCTTTGTCGTTGTCTGAAAAGGGGTTATAGATTTTGTTAATACAACAAAACACGCATCAAATAGGTAGTCATTTGGTTAAGAAGAAATAAGCTATAGGTAACAACACCCAACTTAGTTTTAGCGGAAACACAATTTGTAATGTAAGTGGGTAGATTAGTTAAATATTATGTAAAAAAAAAAACAAATTGAATTTCAGTTTAATTTCTCAAGGTGGGTTTAGTTTAGACCAAGGGAACAAAGAGCAAGAGCTAAAATAGAGCATCAATTCTTGATCGTTCTCAATGTTTACACCAAGCAAAATATGTCAACGAGCAAGATTGAAAAGCAAGTACTAGATTCTGGGGCATATGCTCCAAAGATGTTGATCACGAGAACCAATTATTGCACATTCTTCTAGTGTCTGTGACCAGCGGCAGTACACTATGTCTCATTTTGAGAAAGAAATTATAATTTTTATCGTGAGGTCTGCGCTGTTTACATCAAATAAGTGAGCATTCTTAGAATATTCTATAGAATCATAGTGACAATAGTAGAGAAAATAAAGAATGATCTTTTTTTCCTTTTATTGAGAATTCGATAAAAACTAATGAACTGAGCATTCGTTCTGTTTGGTTTAAACCCATCTTTATACAAAAACATATTATCAATACTTGAAAGACTATTTAGCGTAAGCGACACTTTTACCAAAATTGTCATTTTTATCACGACACTAAAAAGTATTCTCAATCTATGCATCTGACTGCCATGTGAATATTCAAATTATTCGATAAATTGCAGCAAAAAGTAATTTACTATAAGGTTATGACTTAATGATTTTTTTTTGTAAACGACCCGTGACGTGTATCCCAAGCGACTAAACTGATCATTAATCTTCAAACAACTGTCGGTTACGATAATTATTATTTTGACTTTTTCTCTTGCTACAACTGCATATCCTTTTATTCAAGCAAAGTGTGTGTCTATTTTAATTTATCCACTAAAAGCGATAATTTAAAAATAAAATAAATAATAAGTCCCGAAAAATTATCGTAAGAGCATGTTAATTTATATAAAACTCCATAACTAATAGATTTGCCATATTTTTAATGACTATGTAGGAAAACCTCAAACCTTCTAGAATTTTTTTTATATTTTAAAACAAAAAATAGACCCTCTCCTGTAAGAAAAAAATGGTTTTCGTCGCTTACACTAAGCGGCCTTTCAAGTGTTGATATTTTACAGTCCACAAAATAAACTAACAAACAATACACAAAAAACAACAAAAAAAAAAAACAGAAAAAAAAAACGAAAATAAATAATACTTAAAACTATTCACCTGAGAAAAGTCATTAAAAGTATTATGTCTGCATTCGTTATTGTTTACGTTGTCGTTGGAAGAAGTTGTCGTAGAAGGATTTGGCGATAAAATTTCTTCCAATTGATTGTTACAATTCTGTTGATTGTTTACACTAAACGTGACGGTCGTCGTGACAGTAATATTGGCGGCATGGTGATTTTTGTTGGCTGTAAGGGGACTGAAGGTCTGTACCTCTCCTCCGCACGGAGTGTTACCGCACAGAGCGGCCGGTTTCGCCCATCTGGGAGGGGGCGGGGGAGGTACGCCCTTACTGGCGTTGGAAGAATTGCTGGCGTTACTGCCCAAAGTGTTAAAATTGTTACTGTTGTTAGTCTGTGGTGACTGCGATGAGAAGTATGTTGTGTTATTTTGTGGAGTGAACGACGACTGTTGTGTCAGGTGGGCCTGAAATTATAACATAAAAAAATAAAAATATTATAATATATAAGTAGGTAAGAGATACGTTATTCTATTCTTAAGATCAACCAACACAACGTCCGGACAATTTGTGTTAATCGTTTTGTCAGTTTGTATTGGAATAACCTAGTATTTAAAAGAGGTTATTGTTTCAATTATTTACAAATTTTTGATAGATGTAAAAAATCTATTCATCTAGTAAGACTTAACATTCTTTTTTAATTGTTGCAGACCTTTGCAGACATAATTGTAGTAATGTTGGGTACACATTACTACATTTCCTCTAATATACCTATGTAATTACCGACCTCGGTAGCCTAGTTGTACTAGCGTGGACTTCAGATCCGAGGTCCCGGGTTCGATTCCCAGTCGGATCAGAGATTTTCTAAGTGTTTTCTCACTAGAAATTTCTACCCGGGGTTGGCCTGTGTCAGATTGGACGGGCCCGGTTGACTAGAAAAAATTGCCTCAGGCAATAAGTTCCGCCGGCTATACTGATACCTTTCTATAGAAAAGTGTTATATTATTATTATTATTTAAATGTTTGTAAATTTCTATTTAGAGATTTCATTAAAAAAGATAGCAATCTTTCGAAAAAAAAAACATTATGGAGATAGGAAGAAAGACTGGTTTCAGCTTGTGATAAAATAATGTAAAAAACAGAATTTAGTTGCAGCGACTGAGGTCATTTTCGCTGTACACGAAATGGGATACTACCTAAGTAAATTATGATATTTTGTACAAAAAAATGGTAGGTTTTTACACAAATCTATATTAGTTAGATAGTTCGGTTTTCGCCATAGTCGATAAAACTTGACTGGGTTGGTCCTTTCTAAATTAAGATTATAAAATTTTAATATAGCGAATATTTAAAAATAATTTTAAGTTATTTTATTTTATACATACATTTATAACCAATTAAAAAATTATGAAGTGAGATTTTAAATAGTTTATTTACATGAAATACCAAAGTAAAATAAGAAACATTAATAAAGTATTGAAAAAAAAAAAAAAGTTTTTGAAAGAAGAATAAATAGAAATAAAAGCATATTATTATATACGTATGTACATAAAAATAATATTTAGATACTAGAACAATAAGCAAAATACATATTATATACAAGTGAATGATGAATATTTAAAAAAAATATATACAGAGCATCGAATTATTATGTACTATGTACTAGAAACGGCATCTTTTCATAAAATTGGGCAACAAAGAAGAGGTGACTTACCTCTTGCAATGGTATTCGTTTGCTGAAAGGTCTTAGTATTTACACAAGTGCCTACTCTTTCTCGCATATTACATTTAGATACCTTTTTTCAAAAGTCTAGATACAAACACTAATTTTAATATTGTATTGCTATCTCCCTTCTAACAATCATTCAAAACAACAAGATAGAAAGAGACAGACGACATATATATAGAAACCATTCAAATAAGTTTGGCTCTGCCCCGAATAAATAATCCTTAGTATTCGCAACAAAAGCGTACTTGTCTAGCATATTCATTAAAACTAAGACTTCTCTTCAACGTATATACACTTTCATACCTCACAATAAAAATTTTACATAATATACCATCCATGATGTATGGGAGTGAGACTTGGACACGGACAAATAATCTGAAAGTTGGTATAAATGCCATAGAAATGAGATCTTTATGAAGGATATGCGGAAAAAGATTGATTGATAAGGTGAGGAATGATGATATTGGAAAGGAATGTGGAGTGGATGTTAGTGTAGTGACTAGAATGAAAGTGAATAAATTGAGGTGGTTTGGGAATATTGAGAGAATGAATAATAACAGTACGATAAAAAAGATTTGTTAATATGAAACCGAAACAATGGGTGTAAGGAGATATGGTGGACCTAGAATACCTTGGTACCACCATGTCTCAAATGAAACTGTACGAGCCAGAGCAGCACAACAGCCAATCAACTTAGTAATCCAGAATCGCAGATTGAGCTGGCTTGGCCGTGTTCTCTGCATTAAATTAGAGTCGTGAATATGCAAGTCTTTTCTACAATCCGGATGGGACAAGAAGGCGAGGCAGGCCGAAATTAACACTCAAGCGGGCATTCACTGCAGTTCTAGAAGATGCTGGACTAAGCTAGGACAAAGCTGTGCAACTGGAGCAAGATGGAGAGGCTTGGAGGAACTTCGAGGCATCCACATGCTACGAACGTGGATTGAGTAAAGTAAGTAAGAATGACTTGGAATGATCATATTGCTGCCGTCTTAAAGGAGGGCGAAGTCACGCGTACAAGGAATAGGAGGCAATGTATGTTTTTTTTATGAAGCGAAATAAGTGTGTTTGGATAGGAAAGAATGGAAATCCGGGAAACAGCATGATGGGTAAAACATAAAATTTTGTTCCGATTACCGCATCTAGTACATAATACATTTATTAAATCAATGATTAAGAAGCAAGATAATTTGAGTGAAAGAAGTGATTTATTACAGAAGGTGGCAGAAAACCATACCGTGCTCGATAAGAGATTCAGTGTGTTAGGTGGA
Source organism: Mystacides longicornis (assembly GCA_963576905.1). Lineage (NCBI taxonomy): Eukaryota > Metazoa > Arthropoda > Insecta > Trichoptera > Leptoceridae > Mystacides > Mystacides longicornis. The sequence goes on from OY756437.1 coordinate 25,300,889, forward strand.
GTCGGTCTAGGTGCTCGAACAAATCCTTCCGAACTTACGGATCCTGGAAGACGTGGAGCGGCGAAGTTCGGAGGCGACGAGCTCTGACCCTTGAATGTGCTCATTGCGCAGGAACCTGATCCGGTTTTGCTGCCGCAAGAGTTCTCGACCGGCGTCAGATTCAGAACTATGTTGGTGTCGTTTGGATCGCCCAACGACGGCGTATGGAGTTTTTGGTGTGCTGAAAAAAAAAAAGAAATAAAAATTTAAAAGACAAAAGAACAATAATAAAAACACTTAGTAAACAAAATGATATAAAATGTATGGGAGATAGTTTTGTTACAAATATGTGACATTATGGTGTAACTGTAACATTCATAGAGCTCTATCATCACATGCCGTAGTGATGATAGAGCTCTATGAATAATATGTGGAAAGACTGTGTGGGACATGGAAAGGAATGTGGTAAAGAAGTTAGTGTTGTTACAAAGATGGAAGTCAATAAGTTGAGATGGTTTGGGCATGTTGAAAGAATGGATGCAAATAGAATACCAAAAAGAATGTATAAGGCTGAAAGGAAATTTGTAATGAAGCGTAGTAGAGTTATAACGACGTGGATCAAACATTTTGATTCTGCCCTCGAGGAAGGCCAGGTCAGAAGCAAAAGAAATAGGAGAGGTTGAATGAGAAATGTAGGGTCTGTGGAAGAAGCAAAAGAAGCGTGTTTGGAAAGAAAAGAGCGGAGGTCTGTTCTCTCTGTCTAACTCTTTTAGGGAAATGGGTGATAGATAAAAAAAAATTGACAATAAAAACATAATATTATATTATGGTGCAAGTATAAAAGAAAATCTACATAATAATTCAGAAATGTTTGTTTTTTTATTTGCCTTTGACAATATTTTTACCGTATATGTGAACATCACGCTCAAAATACAAATGCTACGTCAGATATTATTATGCCCAGAGGCGTACAAAATGCTGGAGAAGGTTCTTAAATGCAATTTGCTGCATTAACTTTAATATATTTAGAGCTATTTAAAAAACTCTATCTTTTTAGGATCTTCATACAAATTTCTCAAAAAGACAGTACCTAAGTTCTTTTGGAAACAAAATTACTCATATAAACGTTGAATGGAATCTTGGTATTACGGTACGAAAATGTAATAAAATAATTGTAGATTGATTTGTTATACATATAAATGTTATTCAAATCTTATTATTCTCAATAAATAAAGATTTAATGAAAAAAATTGCAAAATGGTTCTTCCATTATGAAGTTTGACAGCGGCTTTTATACTCATAGCACAAATCACCCTCTATGGGTGGAATGCCTAATTAATTATCAAACATTAGAGGGTGTAGGGAATGTAGCCAAGATTCAAATCACAGAGCTATCTCTATGAAAACTTGCAAATTATGTCGGTAGGTTCGTATAATATTATGAGGTCGGTGAAACAAAAATTGTAAAAGTGTCATTCTTCTTTTTCTGTGCTTATGTCAGTTATAGAGGTCTGTTAAGCAATGGGAAGCTAGACTAGAACCTGTTTAATTACCTACCGATCAAGCCTGACAATCGGAATCAAAAACGTAAAGCAAGACGGGTATAAGCTAGTAGAATAATATGTAGGTATATTATAATGTTATGCAAAATGACCAATGGTCAAAATTAACTACAAGATCACTAGGACTTTTAGGATGACCATTTTACAGTAACAATGTTCATCGTTTGATGATCAAATTTCTTACACATTACACCAATATGATTTTAACCAATTCTCCAATTTAGTGAAGGATGGTGTGCTTGACTTTAAGAAAGGCAACACAAAACAATAGCGAAAGAAGTATGCTTGGATAGAAAAGAGTGGAGGTCCGTTCTCTCTGCCTACCCCTTACGGGACACGGCGTGATGGGTAAAAAAAATACTTAAATAAAAAAAAAAACACTATAGTAGGTAGTCAGCTCATTTAAGAGGCTGACAGTTGAAATTCTTTTCTGAGTCCATGATTCATACTATGAAATCAGATTTAAGAAGTCGTTGATTGCTTGGCGACAAGACGCTTAACTTTTCATCTTCACACAAGCTTTGCTTAGTGTGAAAGAAGTTGAAGGGTTTTTAAAGAAATATATAATTACCTGCACTATGATTAAAGCTCCCAAGACTCGATCCGGAATCTGATGGGGTTTGGGACATGGGAGTAGGAACACATAACGGCAAAGATCTGGCTGGTGGGTCTGGAATCAACCCATTGGGATTCTGCTTCGGGTTGGCCATTGGATACCTCCAAAACTCTTGTCCCAAAAGGGCCAGAGACGACAGCTGCTGTCGATTTTTCGCTTCTCTCAGTGCTCTTGGTAAAACTAGTTGAACTGGCAACTCGTCACTGTAAAAAAAGAGACATTTTGAAATCAGATAATAATTGGTAAGTTCGTCAGTAACTCTGCATTTTCATTGAAACACTCTCAACTGCAAGCGAAATATTTCTCGTACATATGTCAAAAACAAACCAACTTCGGGAAATATTTTTAATACTTCGTCAGCAAGTAGGGTTGCCAGATGTACGGTTTTCGACCGAACAGTCCGGTTTTCGTTATGATTGTCCAGTCAAGAAAATCTCGATAAAGCGACATAAGATTGTCCGGTTTCCGTGAAAATTACGAACACTTTCATAACTGACTGAATTATGCAGAATGTGTATAGTATTCCCGTTAAAAGTGAATTGTGCGTTTTCTTTAATATTACTGCTAGTTGTACTGAATTTAAAGATGCCATCTCAGGCAATAAAACCTTAATAAAAGCAGTAACATGAAGTACTAAATATATGAAAAAGTAGGTCTATTTAGTACCCCCCCCCCCCCCCCATCAACACAGGACAGATGATCAGTCTCCAAATCTCCCACTACTCTGGTCCTGTCCGTTTTTTTTTCAACACATCTGGCAACCCTATCTGCAAGTCGATATTTGTCATGAAAACTAATAACTGTTGTTACGGGAAAAATGACAACTCTCTCGCAGACTCCCAACATGGCAAAGTAAAACTGGAAAGCTAGAAGGAGAGAAAACTGATTTCTAGGACAATCATACAATTGTGAATTTTTTATTGCTAACCTCACATTCCAAGGGTTTTTCTCTACTATGAATTTTTAGATGCTCTTTCAAATCGCCTGATTGTCTAATTTTTTTATTGCAAACTTTACATTCGAAAGGTTTTTCTCCACTGTGAATTCTTAGATGCTCTTTCAATTTGCTTGAGTTTGTGATTTTTTTATTGCAAACCTCACATTGGAAGGGATTTTCTCCACTATGAATTCTTAGATGCTCTTTCAATTCGTATGAGTTTGTGAATTTTTTATTGCAAACTTTACATTCGAAAGGTTTTTCTCCACTATGAATTCTTAGATGCTCTTTCAAATCGCCTGATTGTCTAAATTTTTTATTGCATACTTCACATTCAAAGGGTTTTTCTCCACTATGAATTCTTAGATGTTCTTTCAAATGGCTTGATTTTTTAAACTTTTTACTGCAAACCTCACATTCGAAGGGTTTTTCTCCTCTATGAATTCTTAGATGTTCTTTCAATTTGTATGAGTATGTGAATTTTTTATTGCAGACCTCACTTTCGAAGGGTTTTTTTCTACTATGAATTTTTAGATGCTCTTTCAAATCGCCTGATTGTCTAAATTTTTTATTGCAAACTTCTCATTCAAAGGGATTTCTTCAGTATGACATAATAGATGTGTTTTCAAATTGCTTGATTGTTTGAACTTTTTATTGCTAACCTCACATTCCAAGGGTTTTTCTCTACTATGAATTTTTAGATGCTCTTTCAAATCGCCTGATTGTCTAATTTTTTTATTGCAAACTTCTCATTCAAATGGATTTTTTCAGTATGACATAATAGATGTGTTTTCAAATGGCTTGATTGTTTGAACATTTTATTGCAAACGTCACATTCAAAGGGTTTTTCTCCACTATGAATTATTAGATGATTTTTCAAAACGCCTGATTGTCTAAATTTTTTATTGCAAACTTTACATTCGAAAGGTTTTTCTCCACTGTGAATTCTTAGATGCTCTTTCAATTTGCTTGAGTTTGTGTATTTTTTATTGCAAACCTCACATTGGAAGGGTTTTTCTCCACTATGAATTCTTAGATGCTCTTTCAATTTGTATGAGTTTGTGAATTTTTTATTGCAAACCTCACATTTGAAGGGTTTTATTCCACTATGAATTCTTAGATGAATTTTGAAATTTCCTGATACTCTAAATTTTTTATTGCAAACTTTACATTCGAAAGGTTTTTCTCCACTATGAATTCTTAGATGCTCTTTCAATGTGCTTGAGCTTATGAATTTTTTATTGCAAACCTCACATTCGAAGGGTTTTTCTCCACTATGAATTCTTAGATGCTCTTTCAATGTGCTTGAGCTTATGAATTTTTTATTGCAAACCTCACATTCGAAGGGTTTTTCTCCACTATGAATTCTTAGATGAATTTTCAAATTTCCTGATAGTCTAAACTTTTTATTGCAAACATCACATTCGAAGGGTTTTTCTCCACTATGAATTCTTAGATGCTCTTTCAAATATCCTGATAGTCTAAACTTTTTATTGCAAACCTCACATTCGAAGGGTTTTTCTCCACTATGAATTCTTAGATGTTCTTTCAATTTGCTTGAGTTTGTGAATTTTTTATTGCAAACCTCACATTCGAAGGGATTTTCTCCACTATGAATTATTCTTAGATGCTCTTTCAATTGTCTCGGGCTTATGTATTTTTTATTGCAAACCTCACATTCAAAGGGTTTTTCTCCACTATGAATTCTTAGATGCTCTTTCAAATCGCCTGATTGTCTAAATTTTTTATTGCATACTTCACATTTAAAGGGTTTTTCTCCACTATGAATTCTTAGATGTTCTTTCAAATGGCTTGATTTTTTAAACTTTTTACTGCAAACCTCACATTCGAAGGGTTTTTCTCCACTATGAATTCTTAGATGCTCTTTCAATTTGCTTGATTTTGTGAATTTTTTATTGCAAACCCCACATTCAAAGGGTTTTTCTTCAGTAGGAGTTAATAGATGTGTTTTCAAATTCCTGGATTGTTTGAACTGTTTATTGCTAAACTCACATTCGAACGGAAATTCTCCACTGTAAAGTTTTAGATGATGTTTCAAATTACTTGAATTTGTGAACTTTTTGTGGCAAGCATTACATTCGAAAGTCTTTACAGTTCGACTTCGTAGATTTTTAAACTGTGAACTGTCACTGTTCTCACTTTTCGCTTCCACAGTGATGATTTCATTTAAATAATCTACATTGACATTTTTCAAAAACGTTTGTATTTCCTTTTCTTCTAGTTTGTAAACAACAATATCACTCACTAATGACGCACTATCCATCTTTAGAAGCAGAGAATAATATTAGTACCAAGCACCCTCGGTTGTAACTATCAACAGTTTACAGAAATATTGTTTATCGACGAATAATAGTATCGAAAATAACTCGTTGGCACGAACTTTACATTTACAATCTTATCTATTTTTTACAAAACAACCCCACGTTAACGATTAGACGCACGCCGTCTACAACATACAACACGCCCGTTAGAGAGTATATCACAGAACACGACATATACTCTCTAACGAGAGGAGCACAGAACACATATACTCTCTAACGAGAGGAGAGGAGTATATTGTGTTCTGTGAACACGCCGATATAAAGTGGGACAACCTAGATTTCACAACATTATTGGCCATGCAACATGGCGGATACCATATTTGCACCAAGGAACATGGTCGCCGGAAACTGCCGAACCAACCCGAAGGCCATTCTCCCACGAGGATACTCACAAGCGACTTGAGTATCCTACCCGTATGATACGCGTCGCTCGTTAGTCGCTTGCATACATATTTGATCGGTTTCGCACACGACGAAACGCGTCTGACGCGTTTGATACCAGTTGCATGCGACTGGTCATGCTGGTCGCGAGAGACTGCAACGCGACTGCGACGCTACTGACGCGTTTGATACCAGTTGCATGCGACTGGTCATGCTGGTCGCGAGAGACTGCAACGCGACTACGACGCTTGTTACGAGACGACTGTATGGATGTATTAGTGACAATGATAATTTTGATGGGATTTCTATTACTTTAAATAAATTCGGGGGCAAACGTGATGAGGTATGGGGGGCTCCGCCCCCCAAACCCCCCTTATAATTATATCCTAACCTAACCTAGCTCAATCATATAAAGAGTAGAAAGCTTGCTAAACGCTAACGTAAAATAAAATTGAACACTAATACAATCATATAGTCGTTCTTCGTTCTACTTCGGGACCATGTTCCTTGGTGAAAATAGGAGCTCGTCGTATCCGCCATGTTGGATGGTGTAGTGCAGGGATGCACACACCGCGGCCCGCGGGCCGCATGCGGCCCGCAGCCAGCTTTTCTGCGGCCCGCCGACGAATTGACATATTGAAAAATCAAAAGAATATTTAAAATATACCTAAGTAAATAATTTTGTACGTTTACCTCACTGCCGTGCCGGGGAGACGCCAGAATTGCGCATTTACGATCGGAACTATTCGGGTAGAACGCAGGCGCAGTTCCTGCATGGTCACAGGTGACTTAGAAACTATTTCTAGTCAAATCAAAAAGAAATGTGTCTAAGTCACCTGTAACCATGCAGGACCTGTACCTGCGAAACTAGTCGGGTTATTAAATTTGTGAAAAAATACAAATAATTGTTTTATTCAAATTACGATATTAAAATAAATAAGTCCACCAAGAATGCACGTTCAATTCGTTAATTTTAATAATAATCACAATTTGTTTGTGTTTACGTTAGGGAGCTTTTGGAAGGATTATTAAACAATTGTTTATTGTTTAATTTTTTTCGTTTCTTGCGTGAAATGTCGACTGCGTTACTACGAATACTACGTACCTATTCTACTCGACGTACCAAGCACATCAATTTCGATATGGATAAGCCAAGAACTAGTAAAAACGTAAAGGGCACTTTCTTGGGCCCAACTCTGTGGAATGTCTTATAGGACGATATAATGGATATTAAGGTATGCGGGGGTGTTGGTTTGATCGGTTATGTCGACGATCTTACAGTGTCTGTAACTGCGACTACAAAAAAGAGCTCATTTGAAATCTAATGCAGCTCTTCACGCTGTAGATCTGTGGATGAAAATAAATTACTTGTAAGTTGCCCTTGAGAAGGCCGAACCAGTTGTATTGATCAGTAGAAATATGGAAGGCATCCAGTTTTATATTGATGAAACTACTGTAAAACCGACGAACCACGTGACATACCTCGGAGTATTATTAATTATTTCCTTTCATTAATTTTTTTTTAACTTAATATGCCTATGCAGTGAAAGGTTTTTTTTATGAGTTTTTTTAAAATGTTCAGACGTTGATTGTACCCACCTAACTATGTACAATAGCTATGCGGGAGATACCTGTTATTGGAGCGCTGGATATTCCATGTGTTTGTTTCATGTTTTTATTTTGTTTGTGTTGTTCAGTGTTCTGTTGGTGTCTCTATGAAATAAATAAATAAATATACAGAATACAGAAGACTCACAGAGAGGTCATATAGGCAGAGTGTGTGAAAAAGCTCAAAAAACCAACAGAGCAATACTACCTATATAAGAGGTCCGAACTCATGCAAAAGGAGGATACAGGCAATAGCCATGAATGCAGTCTATTGTAAAAGAAAAAATAACAACTAATGACTCTAACAATTCATTACTAATGTTCGATTTTTAAATGGAACAAACCACTACGGGCTTACGACCGTCTTCTACTGTTATTTCGAAGGCTGGCTTAGTGTGATCACTTTACGTTAACAACGTTCGCCATTAGGTGGTAATGTTTGTCTCCGAAACTCCTAATCATGAGAATTCTCAACATGTTCAACATGTCGAAAAATTTCATGTATGCAACAAGTAGAAATTTAATAATAAAATGAAAAATAGAGATAAAAGTTGGAAATTGTTGAGAACAAGAGAGCAACCAAATTTAAAGACTGCGACTGCTGTCATGTATTTGGCGCCAGGATATGACTATATCCATTTTTGTTAATGTCTCATATTTATTGCCTATTGGCTTTGTTGGTGCACAACGTTCTAATTATGTTTAGATTCTTGTGACCTTTTCAGGACTAGATCTTAAAGAAAAAATAACAACTAATGACTCTAACAATTCATTACTAATGTTCGATTTTTAAATGGAACAAACCACTACGGGCTTACGACCGTCTTCTACTGTTATTTCGAAGGCTGGCTTAGTGTGATCACTTTACGTTAACAACGTTCGCCATTAGGTGGTAATGTTTGTCTCCGAAACTCCTAATCATGAGAATTCTCAACATGTTCAACATGTCGAAAAATTTCATGTATGCAACAAGTAGAAATTTAATAATAAAATGAAAAATAGAGATAAAAGTTGGAAATTGTTGAGAACAAGAGAGCAACCAAATTTAAAGACTGCGACTGCTGTCATGTATTTGGCGCCAGGATATGACTATATCAATTTTTGTTAATGTCTCATATTTATTGCCTATTGGCTTTGTTGGTGCACAACGTTCTAATTATGTTTAGATTCTTGTGACCTTTTCAGGACTAGATCTTAAAGAAAAAATAACAACTAATGACTCTAACAATTCATTACTTGTGACATATGCCGCACCAATTTGGGCTCACGCCATGGAAACTGCGAAATATAGACAAGATTGTTCGTAGCACATAGAGAACTATGGCGTTGCGAGTGTGAAGCGCATACAGGACAGTGTCAGCAGGAACGGCGCTGGTGATTGCCGGTCTGGTGCCCATCGACCTGGTGGCGATAGAGTGAAAAATTCTGTACAACCAAAGAGGAGCCACAGAAGATACGGAGACCTAAGGGAGAGATAAAACGCTCACCAGATGGCAAGAGCACTGGGAGTAATCAGCGAAGTGAAGATGGACTTACAGGCTGATACATCAAATTAAGCCCTTGCATGAGATACAACACGAACTTGTGACCTTCCGCATCACTCAGTGCTTGAACGGACACGGCGTTTTCTACAAACAGCATCAATGTCAGAGTCTGCAGGCTGCTTATACTGCAATGACCCTACGGGTACCTACTGCTGAGCATACCGTGTTCTCCTGCCCGAGGTGGGAGAAGAAACGGAGAGATGTGGAACGAAGCCTGGAGATCCTGAGAAGCCTGAAGATCAGAGGAAGTGGTCAATTATTGGTGACTTTGGAAGGTATCATAAAGACCAAAGAGATTGACAAAATTAATATGAAAGGCTAGGAGAGAAAAAAGAAAGGCGAAGACAATAATATGTGATAAGGCCCTAGAGCAGGGGGTACTCGGCGGTTGTCAGGAAGAAAGCGAGGGAGTTTTACCCGGTAAGAGTGTCCATGAAAGATCAACCCCCCCCCCCCCCAAGTAAAAAAACGTAAGGTTAATTTAGTATTATTTTCCTTGTAGCGGCCCGTCCTTGGCTCATAATCTTCACAAGTGGCCCCTGCTCCCTATAAGTCTGTGCACCCCTGGTGTAGTGTCTGTACTATCCAATAGATACAGTACGCGGTCTCACGTACACTCGGTAGAGGGTGCAGCTGTCCACCAGAGCTACGAGTCAGTCGCTGTGCGAGACGCAGAGGGTAAGACGTGTGCTTGCACCCCGGACTGAGGTAGTGGTGAGCCCGTGCAAGACGAGTTCCGCATGGTAAGCTAATAGTGAACACTACATATGGCGACGAGGTAAAAGGTTAGTAAAAATATTATGCAATAGAAGCTTTAATTTGCGAAAGCCTGTAAATTCTCTTACGTTATGAAAAATGTGATTAGATTTTTAATGATACTAAAGATTTAAATGGCTCATCCCAAACGGTAGTTTGAGAAGCAATTTATAAGATAACGTGGATATTATTTTTCCAGTATTTGTTTCATTTCAACATTGAATGACATAGATGTGATAACAATGTATATATTATTATATTTGAATAAAAGTGTTAAATTTTAATGAAACCATAACAAAAGCCATAAATGTAACTGCTTTACAACATCTTGTACATTACAATACAAAATATTTTGACCAATATTGAACATAACTATATATTAATTACAGTACTGGAAAATTTATTATGGATTTTTTACAAATTTAAAAAAAATACCGTTCACAGAAAGAGCAATGCTATCCGTTTAATGAACCCAAATTATGCCATTTTGTGATAATATCGTAGCAAAATAATGTATTTTCAAAATGTAATAAATCAATCAATAATACAGCCCAATGATTTAGATATAAAAACAAACTAATTAACTTCACAAAAATTTAGATTTAAAAAAATCCATAATAAATTTTCCAGTACTGTAAAATAAAGATAAAGCAATATTTCATCTATGTTCAAATTGACATTAATAGAAGTACAGGTTTGTATGCGTTAATATTCTTGTAAAATTTTGTAAAATCAATATGAAAATAAAAAAACGTTTTTCAAACAAATTTTCGTGATTATTCGGTTGTATTACATTTTACAGCAATTTAATGCCGATATTTACTGTGTGATATACATTATTACATACAACATTCAAATTTTCAAATTCAAATATTTTTATTGAGAGAGTGAAAAACACTCAAGGTTCAATAATTTAAAAATTGTAAATTTTTAAATATGTTTTGCCCTCAAGGTTGAGCAGAGCTCGTGCTTTGGGGGATTAATTACATTATGAAATATTTGATTAAACTCCTATACACTGTATCGGAAATGACAAACCACACATCGAAAGAAGTGTGACCTTTGGCAGAATCATCACGACCATTTCAAAAAATAAAAAATAAAAAAATGAAACACATTCCATACGGGTTGTATTGGAAATGGATGAAGGTAATTTTGACATCCATTATATTGGATTTATCTATTATTATTATTATCATTGAAGGTACTTGACGTCCATTAAATTGGATGTAACCATTGACAACCATTAAATTGGATGTAACCCTTGACAACCATTAAATTGGATGTAACCCTTGACAACCATTAAATTGGATGTAACCATTGACAACCATTAAATTGGATGTAACCAATGACAACCATTTAATTGGTTGTAACCATTGACGACCATTAAATTGGTTGTAACCATTGACGACCATTGACTTGGTTGTAACCTTGACGACCATTGAATTGGTTGTAACCTTGACGACCATTAAATTGGTTGTAACCTTGACGACCATTAAATTGGTTGTAACCACTGACGACCATTAAATTGGTTGTAACCACTGACGACCATTTAATTGGTTGTAACCATTGACGACCATTAAATTGGTTGTAACCATTGACGACCATTAAATTGGTTGTAACCATTGACGACCATTAAATTGGTTGTAACCACTGACGACCATTAAATTGGTTGTAACCACTGACGACCATTAAATTGGTTGTAACCACTGACGACCATTAAATTGGTTGTAACCATTGACGACCATTAAATTGGTTGTAACCACTGACGACCATTAAATTGGTTGTAACCATTGACGACCATTAAATTGGTTGTAACCATTGACGACCATTGAATTGGTTGTAACCATTGACGACCATTAAATTGGTTGTAACCATTGACGACCATTAAATTGGTTGTAACCATTGACGACCATTAAATTGGTTGTAACCATTGACGACCATTGAATTGGTTGTAACCATTGACGACCATTGAATTGGTTGTAACCTTGACGACCATTAAATTGGTTGTAACCATTGACGACCATTAAATTGGTTGTAACCATTGACGACCATTGAATTGGTTGTAACCTTGACGACCATTAAATTGGTTGTAACCATTGACGACCATTAAATTGGTTGTTACCATTGACGACCATTAAATTGGTTGTAACCATTGACGCACCCTTAAAATTTATCTGGAAGCCATGGACATCACACATCCAGCAAAAAAGAGGACTACATTGTTAGTTCCAAGGGAAGATGCACTGCAGGACATATATTATAACTTACCCGGGGAAATTGCAGATCCTGGAGATAAAAGTAAAGACATTTGAACGGCACACTTTCCGGCTCATTAAGAATGTTTTGAAAATATCTTATTAAATTAAGAAATCGACCAGCAAAATGTAAGAAAAAAAAAACCAGATGAGCATATTTTATAATTGATCATATACTAGAAAAATCTTCATTAGAATTAAGAAAAAGAAAATGGTAACTACGGGTGATGAAATCACATTAGACAAAGTAATTACTATAGCAAACACTTTGGAAATTGTGAGCTATCAGCTAGATAGTTATGAGCAAACAAAAAAAAAAAGAAAAACTTGGTAATTACCGGAAATGCGGTAGAACAAAGTTAAACCACCAGAAGCATAAGCTTTCACAATGCGGAGCAGAGAACCTTAAGAAGCGACAAGGAAGAGGAACTGCGGTTAGTTCTGTAGAAAAGGTAGAAGAAGTGAAGTAGGTATATATTAAATATGAACGACGATGCAACAATGAAATGCGGAATAAGAAGGGTGAATTTAGAAATGATGATTGATTCGGGATGTAAATTAAATTTAATATCATGTTAAACCAGGGAATATTTAAGGGAAAAGAAAATGAAGTGTGAGAAACAAGTAACAGCCAAACGAAATATTATTGGCATACGGAAGTAAGACACCATTACAGATCAAAAGATCTTTTGAAGCAGAAATAAAAGCGAATGGAAAATTGAACGCGCTTCTGATTACGTCATAAAAAACGGATAACGAAACCTACTAGGTTAAGATACCGCATTGCGATTGGGTGTTCTTAGGTTAGGTGCGAGTGTAAATCATCTTGAAGAGGAATCCAGTATTGTACCATTTCCGAAATATAAGGGGATGTACGTTTATGCGTAGACATGCGGCGTGCTAACACACCGATTTAAAAGAAGACCTCCGATTACCCTGTATGAAGAACTTATTAGCAATAAAAAATAAAACGAAATATTTTTCTAAATTAGACATAAAATATGCATTTATAAATACAAACAATATACTTTTTGGGCTATAAATTAAAACCAGAATGGGCCTAAATACTTAATTATTTGTTTGAAATCTACGCAACCAATAGTTGTTTTTACATACAATTTACAAAACAGAAGAAGAAAAAATAAATACAATAGTTATGCATCACAGTAAAAAAAAAAAAAAGTATCTCTATTAGGTATGTGGAGGAAATGGACTTGGCTGGGACATGTGTTGGGGATGCCGAGTGACGGTTGGCCGAGGAGAGCGCTGTTCTTCCTCCCATCAGGGTCCCGAGGACGGGGGGACCCTCTCATGCGGTGATCCGCTCCTTTGAGGCGGAGCTGAGGAATGGACATGGTGTGGGAGGAGGTCATTGGCGTTGCGCAATGATCGGGCGCAATGGGGGGCTCTTGTTGCCTCCCTGTGCCCCTGAGTGGGGTCTTAGGGGAGTTTGGTTTGGATTTGGAAGTATCTTAAAGAATTTAATAAGCCAAGCGGTACCTATACTTGAGCATTTTTAGCGTATGAAAAGTATTGTTGAATTTATAGTACCACAAACAATACAAGAATCATAAAGTTTTTAGGGTTAGTAAATAATATAAACCTGGTAAGACCAATTTGCGGATCTACTATCACGGCTGTGTAAAATACTCGAAAGTTTTCGAATGAATAAGGTATGTTTTTAGGAGAACATCCTCTTGAGAGGGAACTGAATAGTTGTTATACCAACGGCTCATGAGGGGCATCCAGGTGTTGTGGCTATGAAGAGTCGCCTTCGTATTAAGGTTTGGTGGCCAAGATGGGCAAGGACGTGGAATCGGTAGTAAAAAGGATGCACTTTTGTTAGGTAACCAAATCCTCCAGTACCAATGAAATGTCGCAAACTTCCATCAGAAGCATGGGTTGTATAATGCAATGGATATATTGGGTACGTTGAATTACTAAATACTACACATTATGGACTGCTACAGTCGTTATAAAGAGTTAAAAAAGTTTCGTAATACTTCTCATATCAAACTTTTCACTACTGTACCATGTTGGCCTAAAATAAACGTAGAAGTGGAACGTCAAACTCAAAATCAGTTTTAGTGAAAAACTTGATGTGAAATGCACACTATACGAATACCTCATTATGTATAATTCTACTACTCATTCGGTTACTGGAAAAACTCCGTCAGAACATTTCTTTCAAAATAATGAACAGGGATAAAATCTCTATGTTGAAAGGCATAAATGGAATGGAAATTGACACTGAAGTTAGAGATAGAGACAAAGTTCATAAAGAAAAGGGAAAGGAGTATAGAGTCCGTAAGAGGAGAGATGGAAATCCAGAAAAATTTGGTAGTCCAGTGGAAATCAGCGAGCGAGACTAAAGAAATGGAAGATCGAATAAACGAAGAGAGTGAAACAACATTATGTGAAATAATAATATATTCATTACGTCATGCTATATTATTATCTGCTTAAAGTAAGTACCCACATTTAGAAAATGAAAATGATGATTTTAGAAAATTGTACATTTATAGAAAAAGGAAGGGATGTAGTGTCTGTACTATCCAATAGATACAGTACGCGGTCTCACGTACACTCGGTAGAGGGTGCAGCTGCCCACCAGAGCTACGAGTAGGGAATCCAATCCCGCATCAAATACTCGATCCCGCAAGCCTGCGGGATTGGTGACCTCAATCCCGCGGATCCCGCGGGATTTGCGGGATCAGCGGGATTGACAATTCTTTGTTTGAAGTAGGTTATTATTATTAAGAAAACATTGAAATAAAAATAAGTATGCATTTTTTAAATTATTAGAAGTGTTAGCAATTGAAAATAATGATATTTTATAGGTAGGTATAAAAAATTCGCTTCTTTAAAAGAATGATATAATACAACATTTGAACGTTTAAGCTTTTAACATTGTGATTCGTATTGACAAATGAACACATTTATTGATTTAAGAGGCAAAAACTTGTTATTTTTTTCTGATAATACTTCCGAAGAAATCATAAAGTGTCTAAGACGGAATTGACTTTACAGAATTGTAAGCAGTTTTCAAGTAGAGGTGAGCGTTATAACGAAAGCTGATAAAAATATTCGATACCTACCTAAATAAAAATAACTTATTCTCGTTATTCGTATTAAACGATATTTGTAAATATATCAGAGTTATGACTTTACTGAATGACTTTTTTAGCGAAATCATACCTTACCGCCAACGGACATCGAATTTTCGGAATGATTTTTTTTTGTAGGTAAGTCTTTCTGGATACCTACTAGTGAAATAAATAAGCTTTAAGCCTTTAAAAATAACGTTATTTAAAATTTATGAAACCGCTATAAAGTTTATGAATTTAAGCCGCTGTTCCCACCTCTACAACATCCAATTGCTTTCCTCTATTCCCTCCACATCACATCAAGAGAATTATTTCGAGTGGGTACGGATACAGGCACAACAGGTCTAGACTCAGCTATCCATTCAGTATGGAAACTACGTTCTCATTCATTTTCTAGTGTAAGCGAAGGATCATCATTTAACAGATTCGTAAAAGGAATGCCTTTTTCATCGTCGTTGATGTCGTTGTTATCAACTTGCTGGTGTTCAGTTTGTTGTTGGACCCGCTCGTCTGATAGCATTCTCTCTATTCAACACACACATTTCAATTCTTACTTTTCTCAGATAAAAGAATGGATCGTCCACCACATTTGTAGATCCTGAATCTTTTTCTCGATATTTTTACGGCAGTCATTTATGTACTTACTTACTTAATCCACGATCGCTCCCAGTGTGGAGCATGTGGACGCCACGAAGTTCCTCCAAGCCTCTCTATCTTGCGCCAGTTGCACAGCTTCATCCCAGCTCAGTCCAGCATCTCGTAGAACCGCAGTGAATGCCCCCATCATTGTTAATTTCGACCTGCCTCGCCTTCTTGTCCCGTCCGGATTGTAGTAAAGACTTACATATTCAAGACTCTCTGGGGGCATGCGGAGAACATTGCCAAGTTAGCTCCATTTGCGATTATGGATAACTGAGGTGATTCGCTGTTGTGACTTAGTGGTACCATCTAATCCCCAAAATCTGTCGCAGAAATCTATTCTTAACACTAAGAATCTTCTTCTGTTGAGGCTTCGTCAGATGCCAGGATTCACAACCATATAACGGCTATTGATGTACGGCGTTCTTTTATCCGACGAGATAGCGACACTATAAGTTCCTGGCTTATCCTGGTATTTTGTCGATCAATTTGGTTTCTTCATTAACTAACATTGCATCACGCAGTAACCTTCTTTGACAATTTACTATGCTCGATACTGAATCCCCTACCGTGGTAATTCTACCATACAGGGATTCCCCTAGCCATAGAGGTTCAAATGACATTGATTTTGTTCCCTTCCGATACAGGATTCACAGAACACAAAATATAAATTCAAAACATACTTAGTTGTAACTTAAAAACTGAAAGTATAATTATTTTCCATATGAATTTCAAAGAAAAGTCCCGTTTTTCCAGCGAAAGTTGATAAATCTTTCATTAATGAGGTTGTACAGGAACTAATAAATAATCAGAACTTCATCTGAGACCTCGCTTATTGTTAATTATTTTTTTCTTTTCAGTCCCGCAAACGTGCGGGATCCCGCATGAGAAATCCCGCATTTCTGATCCCGCAAAAAAGGTGCGGGATCCCGCATTTGCAGGATCCGCGGTTTGCGGGATTGGATTCCCTAGCTACGAGTGAGTCGCTGTGCGAGACGCAGAGGGTAGGACGTGTGCTTGCACCCCGGACTGAGGTAGTGGTGAGCCCGTGCAAGACGAGTTCCGCATGGTAAGCTAATAGTGAACACTACAGATGGCCAATAATGTTGTGAAATCTAGGATGTTCATATAAAGTGTGACGTCATTGACAGCTTCCCGCTTCACTCTTTCATACATTTTGTATAGTTTCCAAAAAAAAGGCCGTGGTTATTTCTACACTTCAACCGTCATTAGTGTTAAATTTTTGATTTTTTTTATCAATTTACCATAAACAACAAAGAAAAATATTTTATTTTTTTATTTTTTTTTCTCTTTCTAAATGAAACAAAAACTATGTAAAACAATCAAAAGGTAAATAACAACATTATATAACAAACACAATTTGTAGTTTTTGTGATCTGCAATCAATAATTTAATATAAAAAATCATTAATTTTCATTGTGCATAGTAATAAAATTTGTTGGCAAGCACTATTGCTATTCCTTTGGGGGACAAGGCATGAATGGATATATGAATATGTAATCAATTCTTCTGCTTTTTTCGGGCCCAGCTCCGCCTTTCTTCTTCATGAATCAAAGAAAAAATAACAAAAACGAAGTGTAATAATTAATCTATTTTATTCTATAAAGCAATTGTTTTAATACAAAGTTCGTCAGAAATACTGGATAACAATACATTATTAAATTAAACTTAAAATAATCATGACACACTTCATAGTAGTTGCACAGAACTAAATATCCAAGTTATTCAGAAATTTAACCTAAAAGCGACATAAAAACACTTAATTTGTAGAAAATATGTAAGGAAATTAATTGCAATAAAAAAGTAGATAACTTGTATAATAAAAATAAAGTTAAATTGCAATAAAAACACAAATGTAGCTAAAAATATCGATCACAACTTCACAGACGTCAAATGACAGTATATAAACCACTTTTGACTAGTATATAACAAGTGACACACGCTTATTTACTTTGTAAACCATAGAAGTCGCAGAAAATTGGTAGGAATAACCACTTTTATGGCAGGAAAATTTTGAATTTGAAAAAGCGCGGGAAACCAAGGGGTAGAAATAGCTACTCCGAAAAAAAAATTGTAGCTTAAAGAAAAAAAAAATAAGATTATTGCCAATCATTGAACTGAAAACAAAAAGGGGCAAAAAACTACTTAAAAACATCGTTTATGGTTAAAAAAATACTAAACAAAAAAACCCAATTTCATTAGTATGGGATTCGAAATGTCAGGTACAGTCTTGCTAAAAAGAGTAGAAATTAATTATTGATGAACTAAAATGTTATCACTCTGGCTAATTGTCTGACATTACAAATGTTTACGAATGGACAGCAATGGGATGTTTTTCTTCCTTTCTGTGCCGCTAGAGGTGCCCTAGCTAATCTGGTCTATTGTCAAATTCAGTGTTGCCAAAGGGGGCGATTTACTGCCGTTTGGGCTATTTGGAACTTACTTGCTTACTTACTTACTTACCCTTTTAGCGAGTTTTCACCTTTCCGGATACTAAATGACCTTCTTTAGTGAACTCCCACCTCTCTTCGGATACTAAAATTTTCGGAATGACCGCATACCAAATTTTCAGTTGGGCTTCTTTGCGTTTGAAAAACAGCATTGGCAACACTGGTTAAATTAACGTTTATAACCTCAACGGTCCGTTTTGTCTTTCGTAAATAAATACTTTAATTTTTTTATTTATACTTTGTGTTACAATGAAAATGAAAAAAAAAACAATGTATCATTCTAGTTTATTTCAAATTAAACAACTTATGTATTATTGTAATAAGATAACAATACGTTTAGAATAATCATTGTAAATTTCTTTTTACATACTACTAGCTTTCCCGACAGACGTTGCCCTGTGTTCCTAACTAACTTCTTTATAGGACATTCTCCTGAAAAAAGCCTACACGACAAAAAAAGAAAATCGGTCCAGCCGTTTAGGCCGTTAGGCGTGATGCCATGACATCCGGAAATAGCTCTCCATTTTTATATATATGAAGATAAGAGCCCCCATCCTCTCCTGTAAACAATCGATTTTGAGAAAACATCGATGTTTCTATCAGATGCATCGGATAACATTGATGCATACTTCCAATGCAACGCGCATCGATGTATTACTTATCTAAATAATAAACAACCGTTCTTTACGCGATGCCCGTTTCTTGTTCATACCTACCTATATCTTTCTCTCAATATAAAGAAAAAACCTTAACTTAACTTAACCTGCTTAGAAAACGAACGACAATTTTATGACGTTTAAAAAAAAACACAAACGATTCTTAGGTCTTATGTACGCTCTTTAGAAATAAAATCACCCTTTTTACGAACGTAGTTGTTTTACTCGATCTTTTTTTGACATATAAAAGTTGAAATGGGAGCAAAAAACGCAAAAACTAAAAACATTAATTAAAACAGAAATATAGTATCTAGAAAGCCTCTGTTTTCATCTAAACCATCCTTGGGTAACCCTCGACATCTCAAATTTTTTTCATCGAAATCCGTCCAGTAATAAAGGAGGAGTTAGGTAACAAAGAAAACGGCTAGATTTTTATAGAGTAAGATTACAAATAAAATGGTTCATCTTATTTTATTTTTTATATATCCACCTAAATACAACCTAACATACCGTAACAGAATACAAGAATATATACAGAACAGCAGCACTGAGATTTTTTTCTCAAAGAACGGGACTGAAAAATCACCCTTGAAGACAAATACATAACTAGTGATTTAGTTTGTATGTAGTGTATAAGGACATACTATGGTTTACCTCCTAGAAAAAGCCACTTTTGCAATCATCAATAATTAAAACGTTAAATTGTTGAATTGAGAAAACAAAAAATATACTTCCTGGATATTAGTATAATATTTATCAGTCAATGCTAGACAGCTGTCATAATTTGACAATAGACCTGATTAGAAGTTCTGCCACCTAGTGTGTATTGTCGGAAGCTCCCCAGAAAACTTCCCATTCTAACTTGTAAATACAACATCCAATTCCTTTAAAAAATTATTAACTACCTTTTACTAATTTGGATAAATTTCCGATTCCGATCCAATTTTTCTTTGAATATTCCTATAATATTCACTTACAAATAAATTATAGGTTATGTTTAAACATTTTGACATTTATATGATAGAAATTCGGCCATAGAATAGTAAGCAGTTGTAAGCACCATTTTGTGGATTACAGCACCCATCCATTATATATCTTATTATTTCTTGTTTTTTGACTCGTTTTGTGTAGATTTTTTTCCATATCGTTTTTAAAGCCATGGCTGGTACAGTTAGTTATTAAATTCTTTTAAATAACCTCTAAAAAGCATTTCATGTGATACCACATTGAATAGTTTTTTTTTTTTTTTTTTTTTAATATTTTGGCGGTTACAATACTTTACTTTATAAATGTAGATATTTACTTATTAAATGTTGCCATACAAACGACTGCAGCGCCCTTAATTATTTTCTACTCTTTTTAGCCAGACTGTAAAGTGTGACGTCATTTGACAGTTTTGCGCTCCACTCTTCCATACATTTTGTATGCAATCAGTTCCAGAAAAAAAAAAATGTATCTTAGAGGAACAAATTTTTTTTAGGATTATTGCTAATCATTGAACTGAAAACAAAAAGGGGCAAAAAACTACTTAAAAACGTCGTTTATGGTTAAAAAAAAATTTAAACATAAAACCCAATTTCATTAGTATGGGAATTTGTATGGGATTCGAAATGTCAGGTAGCTTTGTGGAGCGCGGCTGTAGATGTCTCTGCTGTCTCACTTTACACCCGTATTCACCTGAAGCTAGCATCGTATTAGCGCCATCTACAGCGTGAAATTGAAAACAGAAACATTTCCGGTTGTCACCTTTATTACTCAATACCCATTAGGTACTTACCCAAATATAGGGTAGCCTAGTATGAACAGGGAATCAGATTCGCGCTAAAAATTCAAATGGCGTCAACAATTCAAATGCGCCTAAAATTCAAATATATTCGGTTTGCAGAGGGTAAAATGGATTCGGGGGTGTGTGTGAAGATGTATGGGGGGCAGAGCCCCCTAAATAATTATGTTCTAACCTAACCTAACCTATTTTCATGACTGTTACTCATGAAAATAGTAAAAAGCGTGCTAACGAACCTATTTTTTTAAATGAATTGGGCTAAAATGGATTCGGGAGTGTATGTGCAAAGGTATGGGGGGCTCTGCCCCCCAAACCCCCCTAATTAATTATGTTCTAACCTAACCTATTTTCATGACTGTTAGTCATGAAAATAGTAGAAAGCGTGTTTACGAACCTATTTTTTTATAAATTGGGCTCAACCAAAGTGAACACAGACATCTTTCACAGAAAAAAAACGAAAAAGAAAGTCCGCCCGCACTGGGATTCGAACCAACAACCATCAATACCAACAGCGGCGACTGTAACAGTGCAACCATTGTGGACTTGCAAGCGACGCCGAAAAACTATAATATCTACTGTTAGTGTCGCGCCAACACCACCTATATAAGAAGGCCTTAGTGCTGGCGGCCATTTCTGGCCTCTCGCGTCACGGCTGCCTACGTGTAGACAGATATCATAGCGTACAGGTAAGTACATACAGATATAGAAGAGTGAATGCTGGGCCTCCCGCTGTGACGTAGCGCTAAGGCCTTCTTATATAGGTGGTGTTGGTGTCGCGCATGCGCACTTTATGCAAGGATTCTATTGGTGCGAATCTGGTTCCCCGTACATACTAGGTTACCCCCCAACTATACGCTTTCGAAAAGAATGAATGACATTATATGGAATGACATTTGATGTTAGACCCTTATTAGGTGTGCTGCCATCTGGTGGGAATAGTCGGAATATCCCTAGAAAACACCCCATTATAATATTTCAATAGCTGGGTACACACCTAACGATTTATCTTTAAGATTTGACCGATTACTTAATCGCTCATTTTCAAGAAATTTTTTGAAAATGAGCGATAATCGATAAATCGTTACGTGTGTACCGTGCACCCAGCTATAGAAACATTCTTTGCGCCGCACTGTGGACAATAACCGGGTCTGGCTCTACTAAAATCTATAACTCTTTTATTTGTAAAGATATTTTTTTCAAAATTTTTACTCTCAAAGCAGAATGTTAGTTTATTATGCTGATATGAAAATAAATAAGTTTTAATGTACAGTGATTTTTTTTTAAATATTTGAAAACTGACTTTTGTAAATAAAAATCATACTCACTTAATAGTATATTTATTGACCTTTAATTCGATTATAGAGTACGTAAAAGTAGTTTTGTACATAACAGATAGAAAAAATGAACTAAAAATCAAAATAAAATTGATCTATACAGGGTATCACAGATACTTTACTTGTAGAATCACAACTAAACAAGTATATTTTGTTCCATTTCAAATTCAAATATCTTATCTATTGCTAACATTTAATGGTATATGTTACATATTTTTGAAAACCTTATTTTATATAGATAAATTTCAGCCATAATTTTTTTTGGTATTCTATTTGTTGTAAGATTTTTCTTAATAATATTGTAAAATTATTTTAAAAAAATCTCTTCCATAAGTTTGTCGAAGATTTTCACTTTTACCAACGTCTTCCGACGCTTTGAAATTTATGTTAAATTATAGCCTAGATATACACGGTGTTAAGTTGGTAGTGGATAAACCGAAGCAGGGAGGTAGAGGACCTCAATACCTATCGAATTGACCCCATGTATGTTCAGCGATATTGGGTGGTTCAAAAGTTATTTACCTTTTTGTGAAATTTGAATAAAAACCGGATTTCTGACTATACTACGTAACTGTGGCTAAACTATTTAGATAACGATCATGATTTTTTTTCTGGAAATAGTCCGATAGTGACCCTTTCGAAAAGTATTATTGCTATGAGTCAGCACCCGATAGCTTTTGTTCAAAAAATTTTTTTCATGGAATTTTTTCCAAGCAATAATTTTCTAAAATCTTTCAAAGTCCCTAGACAAAAAATTTCACGGAACATTTCGTAACGTGAGAACATTTTTCGACATAATTTACCCATGCCGATGGAGTGGCCATGGGGGTCCAAGAGCTAGCCCCTAAGGTCCCTAGCTTAAACCCGATGAACTTTCGCCTTTGGAAGTTTTAATTAAGAACTATTTTATAAAACTAAATACATGATAATATTATTGAACATTAACAGGAAATATTGATTTCAGGCTAAAGAAAGGAACCATCTGTTTATTCTAAAGTACTACAATTTTTAATTATAGTTTTAAGAGTGTATAACAATATTTTTTATCTTTATTACAACAAATAATTTATTTCATTTAAATATCACATCAAATTATTCATTTAGGTACCACAAATAATTAAAAAACTGGCTTTTACCACCCATATAACAAGGCTGTGTGTTAATGAAAAAATTTTGAATATTGATACTTGCACAAGTTATGAGAGCGTTTTAGCATGATCCCATTATACCAGCCAAATGAAATTTGTAGGGATGATCCTCCATAAATAGTAGAAGTTTTTAAGATAGTTTGTAGGAAAAAATGTTCCGTGAAAAGTTTTTTCTAGAGCCTTTGAAAGATTTTAGAAAATTATTGCTTGGAAAAAATTCCAAAAAAAATAATTATTTGAACAAAAGCTATCGGGTGCTGACTCATAGCAATAATACTTTTCGAAAGGGTCACTATCGGAGTATTTCCAGAAAAAAATCATGATCGTAATCTAAATAGTTTAACCACAGTTACGTAGTATATTCAGAAATCCGGTTTTTATTCAAATTTCACAAAAAGGTAAATAACTTTTGAACCACCCAATATCGCTGAACATACATGGGGGGGTAAAATCGATAGGTATTGAAGTCTTCTACCTTCCTGCTTCAGTTTATCCACTACCAACTTAACACCGTGTATATCCTTAACATATCAAAAAATAAGCTGCTCGCTTTTGCTCTTTTAGAAGTTATGAATGATAAAAGTACACCCAAATCAGAAAGAAAATCATATGGCGAAAACCAGGACTGGCCATCACAAAACTTATTTTTATGGTTAAGCGTTGAACTATGTAAGAAATTAATACATTAAATAAAATTAAAATAATATATTGTTTCGATTTTATTCACAATAACTATTTCAAAGCATATATTTTTGATGGACATATAAATTTGCGTGTGCGTATTACATTTCGTGACCTTCAGGATCAAAAACGAACTATAGTAGATACAGAGTAGCTACTTCATCAAATTCCATCATTTTTTAAGTAACCTACCTATGGTTTCCCAAAAGTATCATGTTATTATAGGGTCTGGATTCTGGAGTATGAAGAAGAGTATAAAATAAACATATCTTCAAATAGCATAAAGAAAGCAGTTGTGGAAAAATATTATTATTATTTTAATTGTATATATTGATCATGAAGTATAATGTAAAAGCATGATAAAAGAGTTAAAGGGTATTAATACCTATAACTTTCACCATATTTACCATTGTAGTTTTTCAATAATATTAAAATTAATTGTTTGAAATGTTTATCACGTTACACCCTGAATACATCCTTCTTTTTTATTTTTTTAGACTATTTTATCTATTTTTTATATATGAAAATTATTTTTACTTAATATAAAATCAAATTAAAGATAAGTAAATATATTTTTAAGTGAGTATGATTATTATTTACAAAAAACAAATTTCATATATTTTAATAAAAATAACTGTACGCAAAAAAATAAAATATTTATACCATCATAATAAATAAATATTTTGCTATAATTGTGCACAATTCGAAAACTATATCTTAAAAAATAAAAGAGTTATAGATTTTAGTAAAGCCAGCACCGGTTTTCGCAATAGGATTATCTACGACACTCTACTGGTACCGAGTATACTTTTTTATTCATAACTTCTAAATGAGCAAAAACGAGCAGCCAATTTTTGATATGTTAAGGAAATATACCTAAGCTATAATATAACATAAATTTCGGCGCGTCGGGAGACGTCGGTAAAAGTGAAAACCTTCGACAAACTCATGGAATTGATATTTTTATGATTTTACAATATTATTAAGAAAAAACTTATAATAAAGAAAATACCAAAAATATTTTGGGTAAGCATTTATCTATATAAAATAAGGTTTTCAAAAATATATAACACATACCATTAGTTGTTAGCAATAGATAAGATATTTGAATTTGAAATGTAACAAAATATACTTGTTTAGTAGTTGTGATTCTACATCTATGAAGTGGTTGGTGACCCAGCGGTTACAACGCCGGCTTTCGTACTGCGGACGTCATGGTTCGATCCCAGGTGCCAACCATCTTCCTCTTTCACGACACAAGCTTTCAGTAGCTTACTGTGAAAGAGTCAAGGAGTGTATTTGTATTCACTTTGAGTGAGCACAGATTCATTTAAAAAAAAATTATCTTTGATTCGTTATATTATATACATTTAAATGTTAAAAATGTAGAAATTTGATATCATTATAATAGTTAACATTTTTTTTATCAAATGCAATTAAAAAAAGTGGAAAAAATGTGTATCTAAAAAACCATTAAATATTTGCGACTGTTCTACCATATTATTCCACAGTGCGCCGGTCGGATTCGGCGTTCTTTGTATTTTCACGCTATGGCATTTGGCGACCGAGGTACGTCGCCTTGAGTGACTGAATAAACTTGGTATTAAAGAAAGACAAATAATGCGGCGACTGAATAATCTTGGTATTAAAGAAAGACAAATAATGCGGCGACTGAATAAACTTGGTATTAAAGAAAGACAAATAATGCGGCGACTGAATAAACTTTGTATTAAAGAAAGACAAATAATGCGGCGACTGAATAAACTTGGTATTAAAGAAAGACAAATAATGCGACGACTGAATAAACTTGGTATTAAAGAAAGACAAATAATGCGGCGACTGAATAAACTTGGTATTAAAGAAAGACAAATAATGCGGCGACTGAATAAACTTGGTATTAAAGAGAGACAAATAATGCGGCGACTGAATAAACTTGGTATTAAAGAAAGACAAATAATGTGACGACTGAATAAACTTGGTATTAAAGAAAGACAAATAATGCGACGACTGAATAATCTTGGTATTAAAGAAAGACAAATAATACGGCTTACCAGCACTGGGAGTAGTGGGCGACCAGATCCGGGATGTTGTCAAACTTATTCTGGGACGTCTCCAACCCTATTCGTCCTTCAGCCGCATGTATGAGGTAGTGCTCTATGTAGGGGCCAGCCCTTACTGGTAGTCGCACGCTCAGAGCCATCGTATCCGTCTGGCTGGATTGGCGGACAATGAAATTCTGAAAAAAAAGACCAAAATATAAATCATCAATCAAATAAACGAACCTCAAAGGTTGGCAACACTCTTATAGCAACAGGCATTTAATAGCAACGAATAAAATAATATGAATGCGTTCCATGGGAGGAAGAACAGCACTCTCTTCGGCTTACTGTCATTCGGCATCCTTAACGCATACCCCAGCCACGTTCACCTCAGTCACCATAATGCATGGAAGAAGTAATTGGCTTGCTCCGGGGGCGTAGTTCGTCATGCGGTGGTACCATCTTATAGGTAGGTACTATAAATTCTTCTGAGATACTTCATTTCAAATATGAGACAATTTGCGCCTGTGCTTTGGTCAGGTGCCAGGAATCACAACCATACAGGAGAATGGGCAACACACACGCATCAAGCAGAAACGCCGACGCTTTCCATACCCTGGTCATGTTTTCAAAGGCGCCCCATACCGATACGTATGGGAAGCTCAGCCCTAAAGTGGTGGTAATGGTTGCTCCCAGGTACTTAAATTTGTCCATCCGGGAGACCTGGTGAATGGTGACTATCTGAGAACAGAACTATACTAACTAGCAATACGCAAAATCAAAATTATTACCCCTTCTTCTTTTCCTTGGAGGAGATGGAACGCGCCAGCCCTCTGAATGCCCGGAAGAAACCATACTGCGTGCGTTCTGATCAGCCTCTCCAAGAGACTGATATCGCAGGGTATTCTCTCTGCAGAATCTGATCCGGTGGTTGTGCGAGGGGTTCTCGACGAAGACGCACTGCTGTCACACTCGCAATCTCCGTCTGCATCGGACCCTCCACAGCTGTTGCGCGAAGACAGACTCTCTCGACTCTGGAAATAAATGAAAAAGAAAAGTTATCGCAAAGAAACACAATACATCACATCAGCTGTACCTACCCCTAAGTTTCCGTGACATTATTAACGCTGGCATGAAGTAACAAAATTTAATTTTGTATGGAATCGTGTATAGCGCCCCTACAGAACACTTCGGAAAGCTCCGCAGCCCATACGAAATTCCCGTGAGTTTCTCACTATGACAATAGTTCTAGTGGAAAAGGGCTACAGAGCAGAAACTTCAACTATATACGTCGATTTTAAGCCAAAATTATTTCATAATAAACATAATAATATGTCGGACAAGCGTTTTTATTGGACGAAAGTGGATCTATTTTCCTTTGACTGTGCATAAAGTATCAAATTAGTGTAAGTGTTAGGTAATTCTCTTCAGAAATAAAGAATAGATATCTAACTTTTTATTTTATTTTAGTTAATGCATGAGGTATGAATTATTGTTTTTAATAAATAGAGAAAAATAATTTTTAATTGAAAGTCATTATTAGCTTCTAAATAGCGTTAGTCAGTTTTTTCTTATTTAATTTTGAGAAATATAATTTTTATGCTGGCAACATTCGTGAGTGTCTAAACTGGCGGGAAAATTGGCCAGGTACGACTATTTATAAATAGTTTGTGTAACAGTAAACATCGCACAACGCTAAACGACTGACAAAACACGATATTATTATTTTTAGATATTTACAATATAAAACGCTCTACCAAACACTGAAACAAATCTAACTTAACCAAAACAAAACAAAAGATTGCAACCATAACTTACATTGTGATAAGCTGTGCAACATTGATAATACATAATATCATTAAAAACAAACAAATACACAAAAAACAGTACGTTTAGATTCACTTTAAGTCTTTGACTACACTAAAGTGTCAAATCTCTAAAATCATTGAAGACAAAATGGTTTATTTTTGTATCATAACACTGTGTTTTGGCGGTCTCTGACACTTATAGGTACTTCTTGACAACGGCGCTTCGTTCGTCTTTTCGATTACACAATATTGAACGATGTTATCAGTGTATATTGTACGCAATATTAATCGGTTTTAGCTTTATCAGCTCTATTATTAAAGCACGTTTTAGTTAGCGAATGCATTATTATTTTACCATCAAGTTCGCAGAATCGTTCGCTTATCGTTTATTTTGACGTTTTCATCGCTTTTGTTTTGAATAAAGACTAATATTATTCTTGCATACCGAATTTTTAATTAATTTCAAATCTTACGTAGGTACCCAACACCACCTATATAAGGCCTTAGCGCTACGTCACAGCGGGAGGCCCAGCATTCACTCTTGTATATCTGTATGTACTTACCTGTACGCTATGATATCTGTCTACAAATAGGCGGCAGTGACGCGGGAGGCCAAAAATGGCCGCCAGCACTAAGGCCTTCTTATATAGGTGGTGTTGGTAGGTACCTAACTAATAATTGTTAGGTATTACATTTGGGGTAGGTATTATTAATGGCCAGTTTTTGCTACATTCTTCTCAAGACGCATTGTGTTTTAAGCAACTTAATACATTTTTAGCTTTTTTTCTACAATAATTATAAAGCAGGTATTCGAAGACATATTAAAGGCACGAAGAATTGTGCATTAGGATAATTGCGATTTCGTACAATTGCCATTAGGAGAATTTAATTTTCAAAGAATTGTAATTCGAACAAATTACGTGTTACCTACTAAAAATCTTTGGAATATGAACTAAATATTTTGCTTCATTTCAATTATATTATGTTCCATCAATTATTATTCATGTCGGTTTAAAAAAAATAGGTTTGTAATACTATCAGTATTATAATAATAATTGGTAAGTTCGTTCGTAACTCGGTATTTTATTGGAAACAGTAACCTCACGCGAAATATTATTTTTCATAGATATGAAAAAATCAATACAACTACGGAAAATATTATTCGTTGCTATTACAATAATTGAAGTTGAAGAACCTCTCATACATTGTTCCGCTCCTTCGAAGCAGAGCTGAGGAATCTGGACATGGTGTGGGAGGAGGTCATAAACGTTGCGCAAGATCGAGCGCAATGGAGAGCTCTTGTTGCCTCCCTATGCCCCTAAGTGGGAGTTTGGATTTGGATGACAATAATTAGGTGTCCGCTAGAAAATTACCGAGGTACTTGATTAAAGGTTTCTACATACAACTATTGCAACGGGAAGAAATGTCAAATTGTCCACAGTCCACGACGTGGCAGTCAATAATTAGAACAATTTAACTGATTTATAGGACAATTATTTAAGAGTTTCATTATTAGATTAGATAGTAAATGTAGTAAAAAAAATCTTTTAAATTGCATTTGTACCAAACGAACAAAGACCCAGAGCTTGAAAATAGAGTATATTTTACTAATGGTTGATACTGTACACCATGGAAACAACAACTTATTAGTAGGCAATGACAGTTCTTTCTGGTTATTATTTCCTTAATGACCACATCAACGATTAGGAAAATATACTCTACTAGCTTTTCCGACAGACGTTGTCCTGTGTTCTTATAAGTATTCGAATTTTTATAAGGATAAGCTTTTTACCTGTTAACCAATATAATTTAGATCGATGCATCTGTTTCAAACCATATATTTTCCAGCTGCATTCTGTCAATCGCACCAACTATCAAACAACTAACAGTTCCTGTCAAACTTTAATTTAATAATTTCAATTTTTCAAATTTGGAAGAGTTTTCTTTAATTTTATATTTAAGTTTCCACGCAACTTTCTTAATTTTTTCTTTCGTAATAACCGTCTCCCGATAGAAGCCGATACGACAAAAGAATTAGCGAAATCGTGATGGGAATGGGAATTTAGGCGTGATGCGATAACATAGGAAAATAGGTCTCCATTTTTATAATATAGATTTTCAAGCTTTCTTTTTTTTTTGTTTGGTATAAATGCACCTTTAGAATTTGAACGTATGTTCATTGTGGTCAAAATCCATTCAACCTTCCGTTTCAGAAACAACTCAGAAAGTAGATAAGTTTTTAGAATAGAAATGCCTGGTTGGTTTGGTTATTCGCATTTGGGGATAGACCGGATCCGTTGCAACTCAGAAAGGGGATGTCAGTGGAACAGAACATTCTCACATGTTGATATACTGAAATAGAATATAATAATATCTTCTGAGTAGATACTGTTGTAAGCCCCGAAGGTTTTAGAAACAAGGGCCCAGAATCAGATATTCAAACGGTTTTTGGTAGCAATGGTAGCTACAGAGTTTAGAACATAGGGTGACTACCATTCTTAAAATAAGAAGGTTCATTATGTACGATTTTTTTCCACAATACGCGTGTTAAGTGTGACGTCATTTGACAGCTTCGCGCTCCAATCCTCCATATATTTTGTATGGAATCAGTTCCACAAAAAAAAAGTTTTAAACCATCTAATTTCGACCCGCATTCCGTCATTCGAACTAACTATAAAACAACTGATAGTTTCTGTCACACGTAAACTTAGAGTTATAACGAAATTATAATGTACTAGAGGTCCGCCCCAGCTTCGCACGGGTAGATAGATACTTAAAAATAATTTAGTTTTCATACAGATCCCTAACTTTTTCAAAATATTTTATAGCATATGTTAATCCGGAATAATTGCATTGCAATGTATCGTGTCACGTCACTTTACCACCGTGACTACTTTGCGCGGTATTTCTACTAAACTTGACATGACCCCTCCCCGCTCCCTTACGCACTCTGCATCGGATAAATTGAGATGATAAGAGACTATGCTTTTTTTTTCCAATACTCACATTTTTAAACTCGTGAAAACTTTCGAATGGAATGGCCGAATTGAATAATTCAAAAACTTATACAAACATATTGAAGCAGACTTGAATATGAACTAATTTATTTTAATAAGGAGTAATACCAAGATACCAATAAAGAGCCTTTTCTAGAGGTGACATTTTATTGATTTTTTTAAAATAAAAAAACACTTATTGTGGCATAACTATAATAGTTAGACATATGCTGTTGGGATACTTTTTGTAAATAATGATGTCTTCTATAAAATTGTAGTACATTGTTTTATTCTATCATCATTAGTTTTCACAGCGTTCGCGATAAAAAGAATATTTAAGGTAAATTTTTTACACCTTGGGTTACATTATTGAAGTTTTCGTAGGTTACCCACTTTTTTTTGGAAATTAAATATAGCCTATGTTCACCGCCGATATTGTAGCTTCCCAAAAGTGAAAGAATTTTTGAAATCGGTTCAGTAGTTTTGGAGCCTATTCGATGCAAACAAACAAACAAAAAATCAAATCTTTCCTCTTTATATATTAGTATAGATAAAGCACTGATAAGGTTTAAATTTTCTAAGGTTCCACGTGAGTTTCTTGATGTTTTCCCGCATAAGAATCTTCTCCTGACAAAAGCAAACAGCAACAAAACAAAGAATTAGCGAAATGTTAATATTATATAGAGATGTAGGATAATATTGTTTCTTTTATTTTTTTTAATAAGGAAGCTCACCCTATGGGGTAGCTAATATCAAATAGCTACGTATGTAAATAAAGCCTTAGCCTTCTGTGGGGGTGGTGTGCTTGTTGGAATGTCAGAGGGAGGCTTGTTAGATGCACTGCGCGTAGCAGACTCGCCCTCTCTCTCTCACTCACTTCATCCCCCAACCCCCAAATAAAACAAAAAACAAACTTTACTAATAAAAAACACAAGAATTTGGACATGGCCGCTTAGTAATGCATATGTTACCCTTAGACGTGATCTAGGATTTTAGAACAAAGGTTTTATAGTTTTTTTGGCTTAATGGTTAAAGCTCTTTAAGAATGAACCAAATAGCGAGCTAGAGCTAACACAGTACCGACAAAACAGCTTCTTAGAACTCAGAACTTCATTACAGCAGAAAGAGAAGAGTCCCCAATGATGAGATCGTAGAGTGGATTAGACAGAGAAGAAGGTTGTGAATTGACCATGGGACTACACTATGGGACGAATAGCGAAGCAGGTTCGAATACTGCTGGGGGCATGGAATTTTTCTATAATATGTATACCTATGTATAACTTGTTGAAAATTCTCATAATTATTAGAATTTTCCGGGATTTAAACATAACCACGTATGGCGAACGTTGTTAACGTAAATTGATCACACTAAGCCAGCCATCAAAACAACATTAGAAGATGGTCGTAAGCCCGAAGTGATTTAATGATACTGTTTAAAAATCGAACAGTATTAGTGTATCGTCCGAGTTATTGGTTGTTGACACTGAGTACAAATATTGTTAGAACACTTTTTTGGATGCGCAGAACCGGAAATTGGTTCCTTTATTCAACAGTCACGTGACTGAAGATACATTATCGATAATAATTGATTTTACTTTTATCCGCAAGAACAAGGCAACACAATAAAACCCATGGGTACTTTCTTTAACTTATTATAATATGCTTAAAACATACAATTCCTCGCTAGTGTCATCGCTAAAATATTAAAAATAAAAAATTCAATGTCACACACCGCTACCAACAAACCTCACAATTTGTATATGAGTTTAACAGCAGTCACGTGGTACATGTTGGAACCATGCGCAGTAGCACATTATTTCTTTAGTATTACAATATTATCTTCTCAAAGGTTGTTGACCAAAGGCCAATATTCGTTTTCGTTAAGATCTAGTCTGTTAAAATGGACACAAGAATCTAGACTTAGGTACGTAACTAGGAATTGGTTGTACGACTTCTAATTGAAAAAAAAAAAGTATCCTTCCCCACTAGACTACCGAGGTTTATATCAGTTTAAATTAAGGTGTACAAAATAAACAAGCGTAAAAATAAATACAAATTGCGAAAAATGATACAGAAACAAAAAATGTAAAAAAAAAAATAATCCAAGCTGGCAAAGTTATTCTAAATACGAAATTCTTCAGCAATTTCGTATAATGAAAAATTTTCAACGTGAACAAATTCGTGGGTAAAAAATATCCTATAAATAATTTCGAGAACACTCGAAAAATATATATTTATTATAAACCTACCTTCCTCCACCATTTTATTCGAAAAATCCAGAGAACATTAATACTATGAGCTGCTGTACATATTGTACCGGACGAGTGAAAAACCTTAAAACTCCGATTTTGAAGTCAACGATTTTTCCGTAATTTATTTCAGACAATATTATTTAAGTTCTTTCTACTTCTAAACAATAATTACTGTATATTGGTGACAATTCAATTTTCGCGCGACAAAATTCATGACACGTTTAAAATTCAACTTATATTCATGTTAAATCCAAGAATGAATGTCAAATGTTTTTTTTTTTGATTAAATTAAAAAGGTTATTTGAAACAAAAAAACCTTGTTTGACGTATTTTACTAGATATAATAACCGACCGACCCGACCTTAGTAGCCTAGTGGCAAAGGCTCCGACTTCAGATCGAGAGGTCCCGGGTTCGATTCCCGGTCGGGTCAAAATATTAGTAAACAACCTATGTTTTTCATAGATTTCCATGGTAACACTATCAACTGCTACCAACTTTCAAATATTTTTTTTTATGAAACGCGTCAACTTAAAGGAAACATTAAATTTTAAATGTTCCTTTACCTAAAGAGTTCTTTAGTCGCTTTTTTTTTATACCGGCCGTTATGGAATAATATGTCGTACTTCGTTCAAAAACCCCAGTGTTGAAACATGCCTCCATGTTTACCCCATCACCCAATAATTCAGCCCATATTCATTTGATATGAGATTAATTCCACACTCAGACAGACAGTGGAAATATTTCCAATCGAATAGCAATAATACGCCGTGTATGGGGCCGGGATGGTCTTTAATGAAATTGACATTAAAAGTGATCTATGGCGGACTTAATTGCACGAGTAACGGGCGCCATTAGAAAAGGGCGGCAATGTATTGTACTACGTGACTGTGTTGCCATACGAATAATATTATTTTTGTTGCCAATGTGAAAAAAAAAAATCAATTCGTAAATGCTGAGTAATCTATTTGTTCGGTCGGAACAAGATTCTACAAATAATGTTTTCAGTAATTAATTTAAAAAAAAAGATGTGTGGCTAGAAAATTAATTCCTTTTCCCTTTCCATGGATTTTGCAGCGAATGATTTTAATCAATTGTCTATGTTTTCCCGTGAAAAATGGTAGGATATCATGTAAGTATAGGAAAAACGCTGAAATTAATAGCGTTTTATGATATCTATATATATTAATACGTGAAGCAAAAACTTTTTAACACTTTTTACGAAAATTGCTCGGACGGAGGAGTATGAAATTTCGCACACTTATAGTTTATATGGAGAAGAAGTGGGTGATGCATTAGCATTAAAAAAAAATTGATTTTTTTTAAATTAGGTACGCATTAAAAAAAGATGTTAAAAAATTCTCATAATTATCGGGGATTTGAACATTACCACCTAATGGCGAACGTTGTTAACGTAAAGTGGTCACAGTAAGGCAGCCTTCGAAATAACAGTAGAAGACGGTCATAAGCTTGTAGTGGTTTGTTGATACCATTTGAAAATTGAACAGTATTATTAAGTCAGTCATCAGTTCTTGTTGATATATTCACAAAGACATGAGTTCAAAATTGCAAAAAAAAAACATTTTAGCATCCAAATTTGATCAGCAACATCAAGGATTTTTTCAGCTTTGTTCATTATCGTGTCTGTCTTCCAATAGGCTCGGTCCTATGTTGTATTTTTGCAGATAGTTTTAACGTTAATCGAACTTTCTGTACAATTACTGTGATAGCGATCTGATGTCCATACAGGAGCAAACAATACAGGCGTCAGACAGTGATGGATTGTAGAGCATATCACTCTTTCATACAGTGTGTTTTCTATATTGACAAGCTATCGTTTGGATAAAGGATTTTATGGAATGAATAAGATATTTAACACTGATATATTATTAAATTATTAGCTTTCTCGTAATGCGTTGTCCTTACTAATCTATGTACCACTCTTGGTAGCCTAATGGCATGTAGGCGCTACCCACTGATCAAGAGGTTCCGGGTTCGATTCCCGGTCGGTGCAGCAGTTTTCGGGAAGTGTTTTTAGGGTGAATTTTGGATCTCATATTGGACGAGATTGTAGAACGTGAACCAACGAATCATGCCAGAAAACATAATCTGTTCTAAAAAGTACGTACCTTTACTTGCATCTAATGCTAAGTATCTCCCTATAATAAAGACAAAAAAAAATGAGATGAGATGGTTCGGGCATGTTGAAAGATTGAATGCTAACGGTAAAAATGTAAAGAATGTAAAAGAAAAAAAAATGTGAAAAAAAAATAGAACATATTCGAAATTCAAAAATATTTTTGTTCAAATAATTAAATTACTTCCTATCGTATTTCGTAATAAACACACAGAATATAAAAACAATATTCGCAAAAAAAAAACCTTTCCATAGTGGTGGTTTTGCGATCAATAAAAATAAAAAGGTAACGAAAAAAAAAACTGAAAACAACGCGAAAATATCAATTCCCAACGATCGCTGCATAAAATAAAACATAGAACGTGAAATCTGAATTGCTGATTTGAATTTGGAACGAAAATAAACGATCATCAAAACAGCGTTTCTGTTTTATGAAGAAAAAAAAAAAAAAAACAACACCAGATGGCGTTAGTAGTTATAGGACGGCACTGGATTTTTGTTTATTGTTGAAATTTTGTGGTTCTTGAAATAGTATAAAGGAACTTTATGCTTTGTGCAGATTCTGCCAGTCAACCAGTCCCGTCTAATCTGGAGCAACCTGTTTGAAACTTTTTTCTCTCTCTTTTTAGACATGAACGCATTTCGTAGTGGTCCTTTGTAATGAATAGGGCCTGTTGACATGTCTAGCTAAACTGCCAGGGGTACAAAACTTTTTACAATAGATACTGTGAAAAGAAGGAAGAAGAGAGTGATTATGTAATAACAACCTAAAGAGGTTGATGAACGAGCTTCGATGGGTATTATGTATTACTATTACGGCACTAATTCTCGATGACATTCACGAAAAGAAAACACAAAGTGTACTCATACTTTCGCCTGCGCAGGGATCGGCTGTCAAAGGTCTGCTAAAGCTTAGAATTCTCTAAAAACAGCGCATTTTAATAACATTTCCGCTAAAATAAAAACCGCTTTTCCATACATTTAAGCGGCACTTGAGAATATCCACCCTAAATGTTAAAAGATGCTGTTATAATGTTAAAATTACACATTGTCGTAAAATATTACTCAGATACCTATATCTAATTTTTTGTACCCATCACGTCGTTTCACGAAGGGAGTTGGCACAGAGTGGGGACTTGCATTCTTTGCTATCCAAACAAACCTCTTCCGCTTCCTCCCAACGCATAACGTTCCGCATACATTGTCTTCTATTCATTTTTCTCCTGACTTGACCCTTCTTAGTCAAGGGAGGAGTATATCTAAAATAACCACAATTAAAACAAAATTATTTATTATCCTTCGCAAGAATATTATGGTGGTCATATTTTTCTCCAAGTTGCATCATAGATATACGCTAAAATTATTATATTTCATGATCAAGATAAATCGGTTGTGGAAAAGCAAATATATTTGGAAGCTTTTACGTTTGTTGACATTTGGACATCACTTGCTTAAAGTCATAAAAAAATCCAATGGTTTCGTACCCCCACAGCGTTTGTTGTTATAGGTCAGGCGCTATAATATCAGTGGCGTGCTCGGCACGGGAGACCTCGGCATCCAGACATCAATGGAATTCCATATAACTGGGAAGTTAGGAATGCTGCCACTAACCAAATACCCCGACATTTTATCATAGCCGCATAATACGCTAACTGAAGTACCTACCGGTTTGATTGCGAGCACGCATTATTTCGGAAGCAATACTATGATAAGTGCACTTGACTTAAAATAACCCCGTGCAGATTTCCCCTAAACTTGTTTCAATTTCCTAGTCTAGACTCTAGAGTCTAGAGAATCGACGCACCCGGCGAGACTCGGTTTTTACTTAGAGACAAGAGAAGTAGAAAGCATCGTTTATCTCTTTCACTGCTGGCAGTAAAATAATGAAAGAGCGAAAGAGACAGTGTAAGCTTAGTTAGTGTCATTAAACGTAGCTTGGATACCATAATAAACAAGTCGCCCACTGAAATAAAATCTATGAACTAAGCAAAAAGGTTAAATTCTTTGTACAACGGCCGTTCATTTGGGTGTCCGCTTTTCTCTCATTATTGACATTAAAAATATTGCAACGCAGATTTTTGATAGAATTTCTTTGAAGCTTTCACAACTAACTAATTAACATTCAAACACTTTTTAGCGTGTTTTTTTTTTAATACATTAAAACGCAAAAGTGAATAAAAAGAGGTGAGTTAAGTTTGATTAATATGTTTTGAGGTCTGTCATCAGATTTTTTATATGTTCGATTAGCGAATTTTTATTTCCCATGATGTTTCAGAAAGTAAGTAGGTATTTTGGAAATAATTATCGTAGGTACGAAATTTGACGGGACAGCTAGTAATATATTATAATAATAAGGTTTTTTTGGTCGATATCTGGATTTAAGTCCATGACTCTCAGAACGAAAGTGGGCTAACAAACAAACACCACAAATTTAATTTGTTTAATATAATATTGTAACGTTTAAAATTATTTACGATAGGGTTGCCATTAAAAATAATTATAACATTATTGCCAGGAATATTATTAAATAAATTATTCAATAGGCTACCCTACGAAATATTATGCTTTTATTGTATTGTTTTGGGTGTTGAATATTATATTGTTACCTTTTATTACGATTAATAATTATAATGGGGTAACCAGCAAGGAATAAAAGTAATCACCCGCCCCAACCGCGCGAAATGGGATTGTTTAATTTGTAAGTTAAATCATTATACGATATTATCTTTATATATAAATTTCTTCCGTCCGAGTGAAATGTGATGATTGTATTTTGTGTGCGATATGGTTGATTCGAGAATGGTTTTACAATTATTTAGATTCACACTTTGATTCGTAGGGATGTCTTTCATTTATTTTATAGGTTGTATTTTTTTCAAAAAAACATTCTGATGTGGATGGTGTACCTATCTTAATTATTGTTTATGAAAATCAGCTGCGTAGGTACCTACTCAGTAATTTAAAAGCAAACATTTTTAGTTTAAGATTATCAGACGTTCCAATACCTTCTGACGAGTCAGCTAGTTATAAGTACCTACACTAGCAGCAAAACCTAGAGGCCACAGGCATAGAAAAGCGTCGTTTATTGTTTAATTGTCCTATAGATCTGTTATATAGTCCCTTAAAGGGCACCAATTTTACTTTACCACGTTGTGGACTGCATCAATTTGACATTTCTTTCCGTAGCAATAGTTGTATCAGCCACCACAGATCAAGTGTGACATATAAAAATCGAACATCAGTAATGAATTCTTAGAGTTATTTAGTTGTTACATATTTGACATATTATATATTTATTGATCCCAGAATAAAAAAATGTTGTGGTAACTTCCGTTCTGTTTTTGACATGAAACTTAAGAAAAATACAAAATAATAAATTCATATATAGGTACGCCATTTATTTGGTAGTGTTTCAACGAAAATACCCAGCTACGGACGAACTTAAACAATTATAATATAGGATATCATAGAGTGTTGTATCGTTGAAATATGTAAATAAAACACAATACAATACATAAAACAAATTTCGCATTTTATTGTTCAGAATTTAAACAACAGTTCATGTTGAGGGTGAAAGTATAATTTATTTTACTGTAATGGTATTAAAAAAATACAATGGAGCTCAAATTATTCGGCGCACTAGCGTTCATACCCGAGTTTTGACAGGTGAAACAGGTATGAAAAAAATATATCCGTGGATTGTAACCAAATGATAATAAAATAGAAAAATAATTGTGATTTTCCAAATTCGAAATTGAACTTAATTTTTGTGATTCCTTTCGTGAAATTGCACCTGGGTGAAATTGTCGAATGGAAGGTTGATTAATATTTAATTATTATCATTAAATAATAAATCTCATAAAAAAAACATGGTTTTTGAGACTGACTCGTCCTATGATCTTAGCGGTCTTAATACGATTATAATTGCGATATTATCATCACATTAGAATCTCAGAAATGAAGACTCTAAGAAGCATTGCTGGGAAGACCCTCAGAGATAGAAAAAGGAATACGAGGGTACGGGAAATATGCGAGGTTGAAGATGTACATATAGTAAGATGGGCAAGGCAAAGAAAAACATAGTGGTATGCACATGTGAGGAGAATGGACTCATCCAGACTCCATCACATTGCATTGCATGGCCAACCCCACGGAAGCGGAAGACGACTCCCAGGCAGACCACCAAAGAGGTGGATAGACAGCTGGAAGTCGACTTCGCAAGGGCAAACCATACCCCTTAATAACAGGTCTTCAGGTCTAGAATAAGAAGAAGAAGATTCTCCATAAAAAAAAATGTCAAAAATTAAATAATGTCTATAAGGGCGTGAATAAAGATCGTACTAAGCCGTTTTGTTAACAATTCTGGTACCTGCTAGACATTGTCAAATGCTTTGTGAATGTCGGATAACAAATTCTCAAAGTAACACTACTTTTTTATAGATAAACAAACACAGAAACAAAACAATGTTACGGCATTATTATGTGGGATTAATTAATATCAGTGAAGTACTCATTATCAAAGGGGTGTGTATACTGTTCCTGGTAACAATTCCAATGATATATTTATAACAGGTATTAATTTTAACAGGTACTTACTGGAAATTATTACAGCGATGCTTTTATTATATTATGTATCTTTATACAAATGGAAAATAATCACTATATGGTTCACCATTCATTCCATTATTATAGTCTGAGAGACGATTTTGGAAAGGTTTTTGAAGTAGACTGAAAAAATGTACAATAACCTAAGCGTATAAATTTTGGAATTATAGGATACGTATTGCTTGCTCTAAATTATCTGACAGACCTCTTACTAGGATAGGAGTGTAAGGTAGATGAAACTATATTATCTCTAATATAAAAGAAAGTCGGGTAAGTGCTAACACTTATAACTCGAGATCGGCTGAACAGATTTTTATAATGCTTGATTTATTGGATTGTTCCCGCTCCGGATAACATAATAACTAATAAAAATTCGAAAATGGACAGCAAATAATTTAAAATATAACATTAAAGTAAGTATGAAACGGATTTTCTGCAACGCCAACACCATCAATGAAAATTTTTATAACAATATTATTTATTTATATAGCAATATTAGATATTGTTGACTTGACGATCATTGACAAAAAATGAATAGCAAATAATATAAAATATAATTTTTATTTATCTGACAACCATTAAAACCAACATTAAAAATATTGCCAAGCAGATTTTTGATGGATTTGTTAACATTGAAGCGCATTTTTTTCTAAATAAAAACGCGAATATTTTTGAAATCAAATCGTCGTTGAACACAAACTGTCAGTGGTTTAGTAGTTGATGCGTTGACAGAATTCGGATGGAAAAATGTGGTTTCAAACTGATGCATCAGTCGGAATGACATCGGTTATAAGTCATTTATCATTCTTTTTAATTTTTATCAATATTCATAGTGTAAGACTACAGGACAACGTCTGTCGGGAAAGCTAGTAGTTTATAAATAATCTGAATTGTTTATGCTTTCCGACTTCTGCAGCCTGTTTGGCTAAGGCTCTAGGCTCATTTGGGAGAATTGCCAGGTTTTATTCCCGGATGGGGTAGAATCGCAGTATATTATACGCCGAGTAATCAACCATAATGGATAGTGTAGAACCAAGGGCTACCGTGGAAGAACGTCCTCGCCAACCTGCTTGACAAGCGTGGTGTTATGTTATTGCCAACTATTCCTCGCATATCGCAAGTTCAATTCAGAAATATCTGGATATAATATGCGACGGAGGCCGTCATCCAGCAGTGGATGGTTGAAAAGGAAGGGTAGTATAAGAAGAAAAGGTAGAATTTTCCTTTTTGTTTGTCACTTTCATAAAAAGAACCTACAATCAACCATATGTAGATAGCAGTTGCATTCTTTAAATTTGGTTGCTCTCTTGTTCTCAATAATTTCCAACTTTTAACTCTATTTTTCATTTTATTATTAAATTTCTACTTGTTGCATACATGAGATTTTTCGACATGTTGAACATGTTGAGAATTCTCATGATTAGGAGTTTCGGAGACAAACACTACCACTTAATGGCGAACGTTGTTAATGTAAAGTGATCACACTAAGCCAGCCTTCGAAATAACAGTAGAAGACGGTCGTAAGCCCGTAGTGGTTTGTTCCATTTAAAAATCGAACATTAGTAATGAATTTTTAGAGTCATTAGTTGTTATTTTTTCTTTAACCATATGTATGTTTCGGTTACCTTCACTAGATGGCACTAGGATATTACAAAATCATTTTTACACTTACTTAGTTTATTAATCCCCGCTATGAAATATGCTCGTATGTGCTGGAACGAATCTGTTTCTCAATTTGCATACAAATCGATTATCAATATCTATTATAATACTCCGTACGTTATATGGATGGAATATGTAAAACACAATTATCACATTTTAAACTGTGGTCGGGGGGAAACAATTAGCATAATGTATGATTAATTGCATTTACAAATACTTAGTGCAAATTACTGCAAATTAATATACTGCGTATCCACAATATTTTGGTAAATATCGAACGTATTTAAATAATATGTACTAGATAGATACATAAAATAGTGTAACATACTTCATATGCGACTTATATTCTACAACACCGCCATCTTTTGAAAAAAAAAGTTAAAAATTCATTAATTGAAGTGGAATCAAATTTTTATACCAACCTATAAAATCAACTAGCTGACCCATCGAACTTCCTCCCACACCAGAATCAATAATATTTGATGCATTAAAACATTAGATGATTTAAATTAATTTTCTGTGGAGTTTACATAAATCATCATCTACCTACTGGAATCATTGCTTCCCGAAAACAACTTTTGAGTTTTGAATTACCTGTGGAAATTCTCGAAGACGAGATGAACAATAAGAAATAATCGATGTCGGAAAAGGTAACAAAATTTGATTCTGGAGTGGGACGAAGTTTAATAGGTCAGCTAGTTATAAAGAAACCAATAATTAATCAATGTTAAGAAATATTATGTTGCGATCACTACTCGTAAATGCATTTAAAATATGAAACTAGAGTTTGTGGCCAATTTTGTACGTGCAACGATGGTGCTTTGTGATTTTGGATTGCTGATTGTATAAGAAAAACCAAATTTTAAATAGCAACTGCTATTTTTTGAGGTGCTTGTTTTTTTTTCAATGCAGACTTTGTCGACAGCAACACGAAAAAAGGCAGCAATGTTTTTTTTATAGACAAAGGTCGGTATATATTTCAAAGGTTTGTCGGCATTTTCAAACAGTGTCACGGACAGTGAGTTCACA
Organism: Mystacides longicornis; assembly: GCA_963576905.1. NCBI lineage: Eukaryota > Metazoa > Arthropoda > Insecta > Trichoptera > Leptoceridae > Mystacides > Mystacides longicornis. Next base: position 25,343,217 of record OY756437.1, read on the forward strand.
AGAGTTAGCCTGCAGACCGAATACAATGGGGGTTATTCTGAACATCCGACCCGATCGAGTTGCATCGGATACGATACAATAGCTTGACGGACAAAAATAATAATTTTGTAATACTAATTTTAAATATTCCACTATATTTTTTACATAAAAAACGCGCCTATTTTAATTAGCAATACTAATAATTTGTTATTTCTATCAATGATTATTTTTTCTTATACTTAAGTAATTTTTTTTTTTTTACTGCAAAATGTAAGCAATCTTTTACATGATATCTATACTCTTAGATAGAACTTTTCTAAAAAAAATCATTAAAATTCTTCCAAATTTTTACCAAAAAATTAATTTTTGTGCCATTTTTTACACTTAAATTTAAAAAAGATGATTAAACACTAGTAAAGAGTTGGTTGGATCGCAAGCGACAGCGAAATGGGCGTTGAGTAGACATCCGATAGTGTTGCGACGAATGCAACCGGTTATCCGATGTTTCATTCGAATCTGACTTGTAAATAGTAAGAGCCTGTACAAAAAGTTGGATCCTACGCGACACTATCGGGACGCACACAACTCGATAGGGTCGGACGTTCAGAATAACCCCCAATGTCTATGATAATCTATGAATATAATCCCACAATCGTGATATCTGTGTATGTGAATTTTTTAACAAAGAGATTTTTCGTAAGAGGGCTCTAAATTCATTTTAATTCAATTAAATCGATATCAGAAAGAAATTTTGCCAGTATTTTGAAAAAAAAAAATATTTTGATATTTTTGTGACATTTCGTCTCGACACTAAAACGGACGCTTTCCATATCTTGGTCATGTTGTTAAAGCCATACCGATACGTATCGGGAGCTCAGCCCCGAGGTCACCAGTGGTGGTAATGGTTGCTCCCAGGTACTTAAATTAATCCACGCGGGAGACCTGGTGACCATCGATGGTTATCGGTAGCTGTTTATCAAGGCAGGCCTTATTTGCCATGAGCTTCGTCTTACTGGCATTGACTCTAATGACAAGGCGTGGTGTTTCGTGGAAAAGTCTTGAAACACTGCGCTGCAATTCCTCCACTGTCGTACTGAACAACTTTAGGTCGTCCGCGTACTTCAGATCGCACAGTTCGCCCTTTAGACCATCTCTCTGTGTTATTGGTATACCTCTTGCTCCTTGCATGGACTTCCTCTCTTGTCCATGTTAATCGATATTCGCTTCGATAATTCGAACCCAGGTGCCGACCATCTTCCTCTTTCACGACACAAGCTTTAAGTAGCTTACAGGACAGATTCATTAAAATAAAAAAAAGAATATTAATGGAGCCAGTACGCAGTTCTGTCTGACTCCCGTGGCGATCCTAAAAGCTTCAGTAGGACTTGGCGTTTTGACGCTACACTCAGAGTCTACATACAGGGATTGCACAATTTTAACTATCTTCCAAAGCAGTACATGAACGGGTGTACCATGCATCGTGTGACGAGAGCCGATATTGTTTCAGACATACTTCATGTGACTGAAGCGTCAAAAAGTCCCTCGATGAAAAATAGCCGAATGAAAATGTAAATGATGCAATTTAGTTTGGAAAATGAGATTGGGGGGTAGGGGCGTCATGTTGTCACACGAGAGACGGGGCGGGAGGTGCATCCGAGTACTCAGTTAGGGGAGACGGGAAGAGGGGGGGGGGCAACCAGATGGGGTGCATTAATGTGCAGTTTTGTCTTGTTAACAGGTGTTAGTCCGTATACCTGTAAATAATACAAAATGTGCCATAGGAAATCTATTACGGAAAAAAAAGAATCGTTTATTTCCTTTCAGGGGGGAAACTTAAGTGATTTTGTTAGAGTTCACCCTAAAATTACAAATAGTTATTAAATTATGTAAAAATCGCTGGTTCGTAACGTATCTCTTGTGACATTTATGATTACTTACTTTTTTTTTGTTTTCTATGGTTCTGGTATTCCCATTAATGTTGTTAACCAAAACAAAATTAATTTGTTCTCACATCAATATTGCACCAACGTTATGGAGGTTATATAATTACGTTTGAAAAATAAATAAGGGTTGGTGTAATTAAAAAAAGATAACCCACATAGGGGTGTTATTTTTAATGAAACCATCATCGCTATCATCAGCGTCATGGCGATTTAATTAAATGGCGGAAAGGCCGGCGATAAGGGGTAAGTGGCGAGGCGGAAATTCGCGGAAAGGGCACTCGGATATGGAGGAACGGCTGATATGTCCGGTTAGAAATGCCGGGCATATCATCGAATTTAGATTCATAGAAAAAAATATGCAGGGATTAAGAACATCTTTATTATAAAAGAAAGTCGGGTTAGTTCGAACACTTTTAATTCGAGAATGACTGAACTGATTCTTCCGATGTTTGATTTATTTGATTCTTCTCCGTTTACTTGTGATTTCTAAATATCCATTTTTAAGGTCTTGTTTTTTTTTATACCTACTAACAAAAAACTGTTAATTAGATAAGTAATTGCCCTTTGGGGTACAAATATCGATAGTTTTTTGTTTGCATACATCGATATTATCCAAAATTATCTATATTTTCCGTTTGCCCATCACAATTATTCTGTTATCTTCGTGCTAAAAACATGTAAAATCACAAAATTAGGCCTAGGTAGGTACTATTCAAAAGTTTTCAAGACATGATAATTGAGGATGTTTTTAGAAATAAATCACATAAATTTTGTGTTTTTTTTGTAAGTATAATATTCTAATAATGTTTTGTAAGTATAATATTCTAATAATGTTTTGTAAGTATAATATTCTAATAATGTTTTGTAAGTATAATATTCTAATAATGTTTTGTAAGTATAATATTCTAATAATGTTTTGTAAGTATATGTTCTAATAATGTTTTGTAAGTATAATATTCTAATAATTTGTATGGATGGAAAATATTCGATGGTTCGATGTACGATTTGGCTTTCCTATTCCGATTTGAATTATACCGCCACCTGCAGGCGATTAATTTTGATTTTGAAAATGTGCGTGGACTGGCTTGGTGTGGTCATGCGTGAAGCTGGACTGATTAATAATATGGAAATTAAAGGACTGCTCCAGGACTTTAGAGCGTTATTATAGTCAAATTCTGGAAAATCTTATACATCATTACCTAGTATTATTATTACTATTGAACATTTCAATAGTTTAAGAAACTTTGTGTTACTCTTTTATATCGTTGTTCCTTTTGAGGGTAAGACAGAGAGAACGGACCTCCACTATTTTCCACCAAACAAAATCTTTCGCTTCTGACATTTCTCATACAACCTCTCCTATATTTCTTTTGCTTCTGATTTAGCCTTTCTTGAGGACGGAATCGATGTGTTTCATTCGCGTCATTATCGGTTTGTAATTTTCTTACATCTTTCAGCCTTTTACGAAACTTGGAATGTTTTGTGCAATTAAACGACCTTTTTATGGTTATTAGGGAAACAGTCCTAAATTTTAGACCTCAAAACCATCTTTTTACTTGAGGAGGGAACGAAAACCTAAAAATATTCTGTTTTTTTTTCAGTTTTCACTTATATGATGCCAAAGTAGTTTTATGGCCATCGGAAGTAAGTCTTAGTATTGACATTAAGCACTAAATCTTTGGCATTGGTCACTGGTCACTCCAATGACGATCAAGATACTTACTTAACGAATCCGATCACCCAACCACTAGACCACTCCACTCCAATACTCGGCAGCTGCAACAGCGTTGTCGTCATGATAAGGTCTTGCATATCACACCTCATAGGCATATCTCGGCAAGTGAGGAGGTGTTCGTAAAGATATATATATATATATATATATATATATATATATATATATTTATGTCAGACGGCATATGTTGGCTCATCTGATTTTAACACACCAAAGTTGATCAACCTTTTACCTGGAATATATAATTACCTGGTTGATACATAAATTTGAAAGTTACACCCCCGCGTTACGATTATGTTTAGCTTCCTATATACTCTATTCTCCACTTATATATTCAATTATTTACTGTCTATTTTTAAAGAACACTAGTTGATCAAGAGTTGTTAGCTCTTACAACGTTGCCAAATCGATCTCACTAACACACTCACGATAGCATAATACATCTCCTATTGTAGACGTAGAATTGGTAGGTAGGTTTCTATATCTGATCGTAATATTCACACATCGCTGTTGGTTTCATATTTTCCGTATTATTGAGGACCTATATGTACCTACCTACCTACTTTATTTTTGTTGTGATTTAGACTCGTATATTTTTTTACTTGGCTAGCGTTTATGACAATATTTTTTTAAAGTATTTTAGAGTAGGTATTTAGATTTTTTCTAACGAGAAGTTTATGAGAATAGCGTTTATTATAAATTGATGAGAAGAAATAAATCATAAAGGCTTTAACTTGGAATCTATTTGGTCTACAGAGACAAATCTAGTTATCATATTGTAGCAAATTTACTCTTCTTTAAAAACGCGCTAAAATGTTTTTTTTTTTCAAAAAAATAGTGCTTTACGGTTATATTCGCCAAATAATTAGAAGCAGAGCTGAGGGATTTGGACATGACGTGGGTGGAGGTCTTGTCCAAATGCCTCCCTATGCCCCCAAGTGGGGTCACAAATGGAGTATTGATTGATTGATTATAGTTCATCCAACACCAGAGTCGAGATATTTAGAAATTTGATATTACAAGTTTGCAAAAAAACATAACTACCTTATTTGACGCATTCTGTAATGTATAGAGTTACTGTACTATAATGGGTTTAATTATCAAAGCTGCTTAGTATCTTATTAAATCTTATTTATCGGACATAATACTCTAAAAGTTACACTTTTCAATTTACAATTTACAATGAATAAAATATATATATTTTTTTAAATTTTGCGTGATGTTCATCCAACACCAAAGTTGAGATTTTTTTAAATTGATATTGCATTTAAAACAACGCTGTTAGGCGTCCCTAATGTATTTTTTATTATTTTTAGCAAAGAGATAAGCCTTTAATACTATAATTCATAGTAAATAACCGCAATATAGGTACAAACGCGAATTAAATATACCTACCAGCTAATTTGTGTTTCATTGATAATAGGATGAGCTGATTCGGGACCTTGGCGGTTTGTGTCTGATAATCACTTGATGAATCAATCAATACTCCCTTTGTGACCCCACTTGGGGGCATAGGGAGGCAACAAGTGCCCTCCACTGCGCTCTATCTCTAGCAGTTTCAATGACCTCCTCCCACGTCATGTCCAAATCCCTCAGCTCTGCTTCGAAGGAACGAAACACGGTGTGGGAGGGTCTTCCTCGTCTTCGGGACCCTGATGGGAGGAAGAAAGTTCGTGATGCGGTGGTACCATCTAATATTCATGATTCTTCTGAGGCACATTGTCTCAAAGGCAGATACCTTTTGTGCCTGGGCTTTGGTCAGGTGCCATGACACACACCCATATAAAAGAATAGGCAACACACACGCATTAAACAGTTTACATTTCGTCTCAACACTAAACGCCGACGCCTTCCATATCTTGGTCATGTTGTTGAAGGCACCACTTGCCATATCGATAGGTACTTATCGGGAGCTCAGCCCCGAGGTCACCAGTGGTGGTAATGGTTGCTCCCAGGTATTTAAATTTATCCACCCGGGAGACCTGGCGACCATAAATGGTTATCGGTAGCTGTTTATCGGGGCAGGCTTTATTTGCCATGAGCTTCGTCTTACTGGCATTGACTCGAAGGCCAAGGCGTGCTGTTTAATTGCAGAGTCTCGTTGAATTGTTTTTTTTTAAGTAGATAGGGATCTATAGGTATGTGAGTAGATAATATTTTGATATACCTAAATCTTATATATAAAAATGGAGAGCTATTTCGCGTTGTCATCGGATGGCGCCTAAACGGCTGGACCGATTTCGCTAATTCTTTTTTTGTCGTGTAGGCTTTTATCAGGAGAGTGTCCTTTTAGAACAAAAAATTTTTAAAAAATGCATGGGAAATTAGAAAATTTAAGAAAACTATAAAAATGGAGATTTATTTCCCGATATCATCGCATCACGCCTAAACGGTTGGACAGATTTCGCTAATTCTTTTTTTGTCGTGTAGGCTTTTATCGGGAGAAGGTTGATTTAGAAGAAGAAAATTAAGAAAAATGCATGGAAAATTAGAAAATTTAAGAACAATATAAAAATGGGGTGCTATTTCCCGATGTCATCGCATCGCGCCTAAACGGCTGGACCGATTTCGCTAATTATTTTTTTGGCGTGTAGGCTCTTATCGGGAGAAGGTTGATTTAGAAGAAAAAATTAAGAAAAATTCATGGAATATCAGGAAATTTAAGAAAACTATAACAATGTTGAGCTATTTCCCGATGCCATCGCATCACGCCTAAACGGCTGGACCGATTTCGCTAATTCATTTTGTCGTGTAGGATTTCAATCAGGACAATGTAGAAGAAAAATATAAGAAAAATGCTCGCGAAATTAGAAAATTAAAGAAAAGACAGAAAGTAGGTAATCTTTTTAGTACCTACTTTTTACAATATAATTTTCTTCTACTTTTGAATTTTTATTAATTGACATTTGAAAGAACTGTCAGTGGATTGATTGTTGTTGCAATTGATAGAATGCGAATTTTAAGAACAAGTAGAATATTTTTTTGTTTGTTTGAAAATCAATTCTTCGTTTATGGGCTGATTTTTACAGAGGATGAGACCTACATATAACGTAAATATAATATGCATCGTTAATATGTAAAAAAAGCTGGATATTATTTGCTAATAACCTAGCATTTGTTTCTTTATTGAAAATAAAAATTGCTACACATCCACCATGTTGTAATAGAAGATAGAAAAAAATCACAGATACCTACTGCATTAAATGTGCTTTTTATTTATTTCCATTGTTTTGAAAGAGAAGATTTAAGAACGCAATGTTGTGTGAAAGTGAATGTCGAGAACTTGGAAGTATGTCTATTTAGGTAATTTATTTAGAAGAGATGCAAGGTGTGAAAAAGAGATTGAAAGAAGGAAATTGGCTGGGAGAAGGGTTGGCGGTGCACTTAGACCTCTAAGAACATATCTCTGAAATCGACAGTTGATGAACAATGCAATCCTGATACTATCCATGATTTATGGGAGTAATGGGAGTGAAACTTGGACATGGACGAACAATTTGGAAGTTGGAATAAATGCTGTGGAAATGAGATCACTGCGTAGGATATGCGGAAAGAGACTTATTGATAAGGTGAGGAATGATAATATTAGAAAGGAATGTGGAGTGAATGTTAGTGTAGTGACTAGAATGAAAGTGAATAAAGAAAGAAGGTTTAGGCATGTTATGAAAAGAAACGAAGAGAGAATGACTAAAAGGATATATAAATCTGAAAGAATAGGTGCACGCAGACGAGGCCGACCTCGAATGACATCGTCCGACCATATCAGTGCCGTCTTACAGGAGGGCTAAGTCAGGAGCAAAAGGAATAGAAGAGCATGTATGCGGAATGTTATGCGTTTGGAGGAAGCGAATGAGTTTGGATTGAAGAGAATGGAAGTCCATACTCTCTGCCCACCCTCCTCGGGAATCAGCATGATCGGTAAAATAAGTATTTACACCTCAATGCGTATTTTGAATCGGTACTTTGATTAATCAATCAATATTATTTTAACTGAGCAAAATAATTATTGAAATATCGAATATAATGACATACCTACCTAAATTAATTTTTTTTACATATTAACATCAAATCAATCAAAATTAAAACTCCCTTTGAACTCCACTCAGGAGCAAAGTGAGGCAATAAGAGTTCTCCATTGCACTCGATCTTGCGCAATGATAACCTCTTCCCACATCATATTAACATAGGTTATATATTTTTGATGTAAAAATAAACTCAGACCCGATGAATGCAGCGTGTTATCCAGGTTTTGCTAATGCCAGTATATAGTCATTGGGTAGGAACACGTAGAAAGCGGATTCCGACCCGCGCCGACCGGCTAATAGATTGTTGTCTATGGTTTCAATGCATTTAAATGAGCATGCCGGAAAGCGGGTTCCTGCTTTTTCTGTGGGTATCCCCATTCAAATGCATAGTAACATTCTTTGCGCTGGTCGGCGCGGGTCGGAATCGGCTTTCTACGTGTTCTTAGCCATTCATGTTAAATAACTAAAATACGAATTTGAGCTGTGTTGCATAAAACCTAGAGTACCTACCCATATTATTTATTTCGATACGAAGTTCGACGGGTCAGCTAGTTTACAATAAAAAATGATTTAGTCTAAAAATAAACTCATATAATCAATTTAAACAATGTCGATTCCTTTGAAAATAAAAGAATAAAATAATACATAAGTATAAAAATCTTTTTTAATAAACCACGTTATTCATTTGGACTAAAAAATTGAAAATCTTCTTTATGGTCGAGAGTGGATTGCCGCATTGGAAAGAGAAGAAGAGTATTGTAGATGTTAAAATATCAAACTGTCATCCAAAGCAAGCAAGTATACAAAATGTCAGTAAAATAAGATGATAAAAAGTGATTTAAAAATCGATTTCTGTAATCTGTGCATAAAGAATTAAATAAATTAAAGGGAGATGTACCTACTCGTATGTGTAGATTTTCTCGCTTTAAGTGAAGAAGCTTGTGCTCAACGCAATTTTTATACCATCTAAGTATAATGTATGGTAATGAGACATGGACGTAGACCAAGAAGGAAGAAAGTAGTATGAATGCGGTAGAAATGAGAATGTTGCGTAGGATGTGCGCTATTAATGCTGAAGATGAGATCGGAAACGGAATGATAGATGAGGAAATAATGAGAGATAAAAAAATAGTGTAGTAACAAGAATGAATGTAAACAAAGTGTGGTGTTTGAAGAGTTTGGACATATAGAGAGGATGAATGAAAATAGAGTGACTTTTTACCTGACTGAAAGGATAGGTGGAAGATCGACATGGGTAGAATATATCGATATGTGATCTTAAAGAAATGCAACGTCTAGAATAAAAGAAATAGGATACATGCATGTGGAATAGTATGATAGTGAAAAAAAGTATGTGGATAGGAAATCAAATATTGGTCACAAAACGATATCACATAATATTGATCAACCTTCTCGTATCCCATTCAAAACAATTATAATCAAGTGCGTAAATACGATTCATTCATAAAATCGTAATATTGAAAAAATAAGTTGTAAGAATGTAAATCATGCGTATTTATTAAAATGTTCAATCATTTGTACGACTCTCATACGTGTTTTTAATTGTTTATATTCGCATTTTGATAAAATTCCCCCAAGCCTAGCGATGTTTAAGTGTAATAGTATTGGTAATGTCTTCGTTACGCAACTGAGCCAAACAAAATATGCGCATTCAACAAAAGGTTCGCGCGTTCGTATAGGCGTTGTTTCTGATCTTAATACAAATGTTATCACATTTTTACAAATGTGGGGACTTGCTACATTAATTTATTTACTTTCGTGGATGGCATTGATACAGTAATATGATTTGGCAACGTTGCAATTTTTGATCGATTATTGTTGTTTAATAAATTGTCAAAATGATTTCCTAAGTGAGAATGTATATTTCAGATAAAAAGGTATATCGGAGTGTATATATGGTCACACAAAATGTCAAATATTGGCTCAAAATGAGTTATAGGCAGGAATCGGCTCAGGATCACGTGGTGATACCGAAAATGTAAAAATCTCATTTTGACTCTGATCAAGTATGTGACAAAAGAGCCAACAAGTAGAAATGAGCCAACATCCCCGGTAATTAACAGACGGTTTGAGCCACGAAGTGCTAGTTGATAAACATATATATATATATATATATATATATATATATATATATATGCAGCAAGTAAATTATGGTTAAAAAGTATTAAAATGATTACGGTTGAAAGAAATTTGCCACTATAATCTGCACACCAGCATCACTACGACCTCGGTAGCCTAGTGGAAAAGGAACCGACTTCGGATCAAGAGATCCCAGTCGGGTCAGATATTTTCAATGTGATTTTTCAATTGAAATTTAAACTCGGGGTTGGAATCCTGCATGTCTCAGATTGGACAAGATCGGTTGACTGGTAGAGAATGCTTCAAGCATTAAGTTCCGCCGGCTATACTGACTCCTATGTATAGACGAGTATTATTTATTTTATTTTCTTTATATAGAGTAGTTGAACTACATAAGTATAAAAACTATCTATGGAGAAAAAACTTATTTTTGTGAAAGATGCATCTTCCAAATGGACCATTAAAAGACGGTCTATATCAGAGAAAAAAATAAAGAACAAATCCAAATTGCTTTCTTTCAGCTGTCTGAAAAAGAAAAAAAAGGAAACAAACCGTGTGTTTGGGGTTGAAGGAACGAGCTACCCCGTAGGTACGTGGGTATGGGGTAATTGCTCTATTGAAGCTTCACTCTTTTAAGTTAAGTGCATCGGTAGTGTTACGTAATAGGTTCGTTCATTTACTGAATGTTTCATATTATCAAACCTAACGTGCAAACACACAGATGAACATCTCATAAAGATTGAGTATAAAATTTATTGAATTGAATGTGGAATTCCTGATGGTCTATAAAAAAATAACAAATATTTACGAATATGTAACAACTAATTATTTTTATTTATTTTATTTATTACGGTCTTACGACCGTCTCCTACTGTTATTTCAAAGGCTGGCTTAGTGCGATCACTTTACGTTAACGGTGGTAAGTCTCCGAAACTCCGACATGTCGAAAAATCTCATGTATAAAACAAGTAGATATTTAATAATTATTAATGAAATATAGAGATAAAAGTTGGAAATTATTGAGAACAAGAGAGCAACCAAATTTAAAGACTGCGACTGCTGTCTTGTAATTTGCGGCAGGATATATTTACATGTTTTTATTCCAATTGTAGGAAATCACGTAGAACATGAATAGAAAAGACAGAAAATAAAGTGGTAAGAGATAAGTAGGCGTTGTTAGAGATGAAAGATATCATTTTGTGATAGTTTGATCATGTTGCCAACCCCCTTAGGAGAAGAAGAAGAAAATCTCTCGATATACTAGTGCTGCTGGTAGTACAAAGATATAATAAGTGTCTTATTAAGTTCGAATCCTTTAAGTATGTAAGGAGTTAATAATTATTTTAGATTCAAACACTTAAATAATTTATCTGTTTGTTTGCACCATAGACACATTGAGGGCACGTCATGATAAGGTATAACACAAGGCTTACAAAGTTCAAAAATTAAAGATTTGCTCTAATTCAGATGTAAAGGGTCTGAAATTAGAGCATCGTCAGTATATAAAACAGATAAAAGACATTAATAAAACATAAACAATGATTAAAAAAAGTGGAACCGATTGTAGCGACAACATGTCAATTTATTAATATGAATTAAAATTGGAGAAAGCAAAAAATAATTCGCATCAATGCTGAATGCATCATTAAGTAAAATATTACATATTATTAACCTAAATAAGTAAATTAATCTATGTCAAGGTATGCAAGACACATTTACAAAATATTGAAATAGACCGAACATCATAAAACAATAAGAAAATGGTCATATGGCTTGTGAACTAATCGTTTAAAAGTTTCCGGGTGGAAGGAGAAGAAAAAGGGGGTAAGGACCGTAGCAGAGGAAACGACAGAAAAAAGAGAAAGGAAAGGAAGATGCGGTCGTCAAATCCGACATTCGCCATCATGAACCACGTGGGCCCCCTAATCATTGATTAAGGTCACTTATTCTAATGGTACAGTTATTATTTGAAAAAAGAACAGTAAGTTTTATCAATCTGTTTCGTTCTCTGAACGTATGTGGACAAAACACAAACAATTTGAATTCTTTTCTCATAGAACAGTTAGGATCCCTCTATAAATGTGATACGTCTATGTTTCGTAATGATCGCAGAGAGAGAGAGAGTTTTTTCATATCTCTTCTCGGCAGGCAAGATGGTGCATTTCGTTGATTGCAGAGCAAATCGTCGACTCTAATGACTTAGAGATGGGAAGAAAAAGAGAGAATTGGACGATTTTATTGTCTGGGTTTATTTTAGGTATATGGTTAAGCTTCTCCAGGCACTTCTCAGCAATCAGTTTTTGACACAATAAACATTTTGACAATTTCTAGTAGGTACCTAACAATTTAATTTTTTTTTAATGAAACTTGGCTCACCCAGTTGCGACATCTGTCATTTATATAAATGACTTGTGTCCTGAAAAAGGCACCAAAGTTCGAACCCAGGAGGGACATATTAATTCCAACCTTAAGGAAGGCCTGCAGGGTTATTCACAAAAAAAGTTCAGAACAAGTCAAATATCCCATTAGGTATAACACCCTTTGTGACACTTTTACTAAATCGATCAGATACTCCGCGAGTCTCTCAAATTTTTCATGGATCCAATACTAAAAAAATACAATACTTATGTAGATACATACGTAAGTTGCGGAAAATCGGAAGATTAATATTAATTAGAATGTATCTCGTTGATGATTGATGTATGATTTCTTTTGAGCTTTTGAGCCTTATAAATTATAAGGCTCATAAGTTATAATACACCAAAAGAAAATGTTTTGTTCGAACTAAACTTTTTCGTGAATACCCCTGCTGATCAGAAGCATAATAAATAGAGGAGGTTGTAGTGAAATGGTACCTAGGTCTGTGAAAAAAGTGAAATAGGTGTGATTAGATAGAAAAGATTGGTGGTCCGTTCTCTCTACCTACGCAGTAAGGGACACGGTGTGATGAGAAAAAAAATAACATCGGTCATGAGCCTCAGACGTGAGGGGCAAAGAATAGGAAATGCTAACGAAATCAAATGTATTGAAAAATATCTTCTAGGCCTGAAAATCTGCCAATAAGAGGCGGACTTAGTCTCTTTCAAGGTCAACTCCCAGCTGTCTATCCATATTTTTGGTAGTCTTCCATGCAATTTAATATGGGGGAGTGCACAATAAAATCCTATTCTTAACAATCAATCAATAGTCCCTATCTGACCCGCTTAGCGGCATAAGGAGGCAACAAGAGCCTACCAACGTGCCCGATCGTATCACATCATTTAAAAATAAATTGTATTTATGCATTCAACCGAAGACAATAATTATTTAATAATGCAGCGAAAATATTAAAAGATTGTTCAGAGATTTCCACCCTCAAAGGAAAAAGAAGAAGTAGGTAGATTGTTTCACTACTGGAACAGGGGTATAAGCTGGTATTCCCTAGGGAACGCGCAAGAGTCCGCAGCTTGGGAACAATTTTTATTAAACAGAGAACAGAGATAATTTTTGCAACTCAAATAACGTGCAATCGGACCTAGAATATCGCACTTTTTAAAAACTGACGAAAGCTGACATTTTTAATTCAGCCTCTCCATGCACTATCATCAGATAAAAATGACAGTGAGTGGGAAAAACCATATGAATCAGATATGCATTCGTCCAAAATTAAGATGCGTCATGCCATTTCCAAGATTACTCGTCGACGGGGAAATTCAAATGGGCGTGGTCCATATCGCTACGTCACTTGATTTTCAGGGTTAAAGCCTTGGTCCAAATTTGTCTCAATATTTTTATAATCCTTCCACCAGGGTACACGTATTGATGTTTTTAATTTTATAATAGCAAAATGTAGTGAAATTTTATTCAAATGATTGAAAAAAAAAAAACTAAAGATTCATATCTGTCAAAATGAAGTGACATCGCTCCATTACATCGTCATTTAAATGAAAAGCACTGATAGGATTAGGCAATAAGTTCCGCCGGCTATACTGACACCTTTGTATAGAAAAGTGTTATATTATTATTATTATTATTGATAGGCGTGGGTTCTTTAATTAAATCACCATGTGCATAGTTAAAGGTTAAAGAAAAACATTTACCCTTTTACAAAATTTCATAAAATTCGTCAATTTTGTTAGCACTGCTCTAGTTTCCTAGTAATTCGACGATGTCTTCGTGAGTTGAAAATCTGAAATATTTCCCCTGAGCTCCAATACTATTTATTATTTTGACTGTATTCAATAAAAAAGGTACTTTTCTTATTAATTGTATTACTATACTCACTATATATCTACGTAAATACAATTTCCAAAGTTAACATTTTTTTTTATCATTCAATACTCCCTGTTTGACTCAATCGGGAGCATAAGGAGACAACAAGAGCCACCCACCGCGACCAATCTTACACGACTTCAATGACCTCCTCCCACACCATGTCCAAATCCCCCAGCTCTGCTTCGAAGGGACAGAACATGGTGTGAGAGGGTCTTTCTCGTCTTCGGAACTGTGATGGAACAAGAACGGCGCTCACCTCGGCCAACTGTTGTTTTTTTTTATATTCTTGTTAAGCGAACCGGTCGTAATATCGGTTCGAGTGTATTTAAGGTAGCGAGTGGATGTATACAGTAGCTCTTGTTAATATTATAAGAACAAACACGAGGAGGAAATGAGAGAAAAATGAGTACCGGGAAGGAAGGAAGGATCCCTCAGGAAGGAGAAGAGATACTTCATCTTAAGACAAATAATATTTAGGTTATAATGCCCTCCTTTCTCACAGAGACGAAGTTAGCTACGGATAATCTAATAAGTCTCTCATTGGACTAATTTTGTCTCCTTCATTATATTGTAACTAGCTTTTCAGACAGACGTTGTCCTGTGGCCTAACAAGAATATTGATTAAGAATTTAAAAGAATGATGAAAACGACTTTTAACCGACCGATGCATCTGTTTTAAAACACATATTTTCCATCCAAATTCTGTCAATGGCATCAACTATTAAACAACTGATAATTTTATTTCAAAATTAGATTTATTCACTTTTCACGTTTTAATTTATTAAAAGAATGCGCTTCAATGTTTACAAATTAGAAAAAAAGCTTGGGAAAAAAATCCCTCAAAAAATCTTCGTGCCAATATTTTTAACGTCAATCATGGCGTTAAAGGAACTTTTTCAGGACATGGGTGCATCTACTCTACATCTACCATAACAATTCGGTAAAATTTGAGTTTAATGTAGTCTATTCATCAAACAACATATTAATATACAATAATGTAACACGCTTATTTCCTACTACACCGCCATCTCTTGGATTTTTTAATCCCGCATCCGAATCAATAATAATTAATTATTACAAAATGTAATAATATAATTATTATAATTTAATTAAGACTCGGTAAGACTCGACCGACCTCGGTAGCCTAGTTGTACTAGCGTGGACTTCAGATCCGAGGTCCCGGGTTCGATTCCCGGTCGGGTCAGAGTTTTTCTAAGTGTTTTTTCACTTGAAATTTCTACCCGGGGTTGGCCTGTCTCAGATTGGACGGGACCGGTTGACAGGAAAAAATTGCCTCAGGCAATAAGTTCCGCCGGCTATACTGACACTTTTGTATAGAAAAGTGTTATATTATTATTATTATTAAGATTTTAAGTCATAAATTGTATTTAATTCATATAATAAGTCTATTTTTTTATTCTTTCGTTCGAAGTTCGACGAGCGGGTCAGCTAGTTACCAAAAAATAAATGTTTACAGAAACTGATTAAGGCCAAATTCGTGCTGTTCCATGGTACCAAAGAAAAAACATGAGCAGATAACTAATCTCCACAATATGCAGAATGAGGTTTGGACATCACAGACTGGACGTCCGCTTGTTTAAGTTGGGACTCCTCGATTATCCAATTTGTGAGTGCAGCTTCGATGATGAAACACTGCACCACGTCCTTTTCGGTTGCCCCTTGAGAGACAGATTCCAACTCTACCACAGAATCCCGGACGTAGAGTACCCACTGGAGTGTGGAGTATTTATTGAGTCTGGGATCCGTGGATAGAATATATCGATTATTGTATAAGTTTATTGAAAAAACATAGTGATTGTCTAGTATACCTAATTGACTTCTAATTCTTTTAACTTTCCTATTTTATTAACTTTTTTTCTATATGAAAGAATAAATAGTCCACTTTATTTATAAATCAATGATTTGTCGGTGGCATGATATCGTCCAAGCCTGGATACTATTACCATTAAATAAAAAAAAAAAAAAGAAACTGATTAAAAATTTATCTGAAGAAAATCAATGTATTATTCAACAGAAAATACGTTGAGTGCTGTAAGAGATTGTTGACCTATATTCTGGGAAACATAAATAAACACACAATAATGCTGTAGTAATACATTCTTAGATTTGCATAACAATAACGACTACGCTAGTCATAGTATATTGGTGTGTTTGTTAATGGCGAGTTATTTCAGAACACTCGGCAGAGTTTTGTTTATTTGGAGTGGCAATCAACAACACTGTGTAACACATTTTAACACTAGGTATATTCAGATTTTTTTTATTATTAATTTTCATTTTATTTTAATAAATGTGTAATATTGTTTTTTTTTCTAAAAGCGAACATTTTCCAATAATTTCCATAATAGAGGGCATGACTGAGAGTACGAATGCTAGGGGGCGTCCGCGTCGAGAGTACCTCGAACAGTTATATGAGGATATGGGCTGCGCATCTTGCATGGAGCTGAAGAGGGCTGCGGAGGACCGGACGAGTTGGAAAAGTAGATGCAGATCTTTGCTGCAAACCAATCCGTAGGATTGAGATTGCAGAAAAAGATGGACATTTTTATGTCTATTCTACATTCTTGTAATATCGTATGTTTGAAAGAGAAAATGAAACTGAATCGAATGGTATACATCATTCCATTTTCGAAAAAATTGTCACATGTGTCATTTTAAATATTGTGGTGCTATTAGTATTTTTGTTATTGTTATTCAGTGGACAAACTCCGCTTACAAACCAAGTGATATTGTATAGATACCCACATTCATGGATAAATGCAGTTGAGTATTATTTATTTGATGTTTGAAATGTTTTATGAAGTTTGAAACTATTTTGTGTTTTAGACTGTTTTTTTTGTGCTCCCCTCCCTTTACACAAGTATTATTCTTTTTAAGGGAGGGTATTCAAGTAACGTTTTTTATTTTTTAAGTAAATAGTTTATAAGAAGAAATATTGTAATAATTATATACATATTATGAAAAAAAAAAAATAATAAAAAATAAAAATATGCAACGACGAATAATATATTGACGCATGTAAGGGTTCTTTTGAAATTGGAATATTGCGAATTGTTTAAGTCAACAAAAGTTCATTTTATGTGTATTGAGTGTAGGTACTATCAATATTTTTTCAAGAGTAAATCACAGATTTTAATGAAAAGAAAAAGGTATAAGTGTTTCGCGGTGATGTGTGTTTTATCCAATAAAAATAATCATTCAATTTTAATTTTAGTATTTTTTTAAGAAATTGTATTTATCTACCGTTAATGTAGGTAGATAAATTGTATTTACCTACCGTTAATTCTTGGTGAAACATACTTTTAAATAATCATAACTCAAAAAAAAAAATATTTAGTTTTTATGGCTATTTTCGCAAGTCTGTAGAAAAAGGTTTTTTTCTTACTTTAAGCAGTTTAAGCGTAACTTAGGTACCCCAAATGCTGAGTACCCAAACAATTAAAGAATAAAAAAAAGAGTTGTAAAAAATGTTGACTCAAATATTGTAGTGAATAAAAATAAAACTAATAGTCTTTAATAGTTCTATCACAAATTTGATATTCAAACATGAACCAGTTTTCGGACACTACCGTCTCCATTATCGAATGTCTGTGACTGATGATTTTTTATTTAAAACAAAAATAGGATAAAACAAGATAAAAAATTGAGTAACGTCTTAAAAACAGTAAAAAATATGTTTCCCAGTGTAATATTTAGTACGTAGGTATATAACAAAAATCCAATACAGAAACAGAACATTTCAATTATTTTGTATGACACGAAACATTTTGTTTATTTTCAGTTGCGTAACGGGTGAATTCAAGAAGGGAAAATTTTCTAACAAAAAAAAATTATATTATTTTTTATTTTTTTATTTATTAATTAAAAAATATATACAAGTACAAAACATATAGGTACATTAACAAATATATCAAATGAAAAAGTCAATTTTATATGCCCCATTTGAAGTTAGAAACTTGTGTATGGGGCAATTAAAAAAAAAAACTTAAATGGTTAGAGCAATTATTTACAAACAAATCTACAGCAATTTAGAATAAAATAGGTGAAATCAAATATAAGCAGTTTACAATTATTCCTTACACACATACCGATAATAAGTAAAAGTTTTTTTTTTTTTTTTTTTAAATATATTTTTTAAATTTTTTGTTTTATTTCATTTTTTTTTTGTTTATTTTTTTAATTTAATTTTTTTTTTCTCAATATTTTAATTATATATATTATAAAGAATTTTTTTTTCATGCTTTTGGAAGAATTGTGACACTGTACAAGAATCCGGGATATAAGAGCCTGACGATATAGTTCCAGAGAGCAACGAAGGAACTGGCTTGGTCATATTTAAAGAATTGACACAAGCAGACTTCCTTATATTATCGATCTGCACAACATAGGTATAAGTCATCAAACAAGAAAAATAATATAAAGGTAATTTTCTAAACTTTGAATACTTACAAATGACAAGAAAATAAAAAAAATTACGAGTTCAGCCCTTGACAATTTATTATGAAATTGTTTCAGTATTTTTATTCACCGCATCTATAGCTATTATAATAATTTTTATTCTTCTTCTTCTACTTTTTCTTTACACACTGTTAATTTAAATAATGCAAAAGTTTTAAGTGACAATTGCACCCCAGGGCATTTAAAAGTATGTAGGTACCTACACACCTTCTCAAAAGACACACACGTTTTTTTTCAAAAATTTTTTTTTGTTCTAACATCCATTAATATTAAGTGCTACCCTTTTTTTTTTTTTTAAAAAAAAAGACCCCCACATTTCCAACCCCTGTTTCGCCAAGTTTCGTCTTCCTCCTTAAAGAAGAGGATAATATGAAACTTCCCTCGTTCTCCTCTCTGCCTTAAGAAATATTGTCCTTCTTTAAATTATTGTCAGACATCTCCTCCTCGTGTTTAAAGGAAGTTTGTTTGGAGGAAATTTAAAAAGTTTATTTTTTGCATGAAAATGGGTTTTTCGAGACATTCGCCATTATTATTTTCTTCCCGAGTATCCTTTAAACATATTACCGTTATATATTGCTTCCCGAAAATACAAACTTGAAATGTAGCTAGCTCAGGTGTTTTCCCAGAAAATAAGTCTATCCAAAAACTTGGGCCACCAATGAATAATATTCGCAAATGTAATCCAAAAACAATAAAAAAAATATTTTCCGATAAGTAGGACTTTCCCAAAAAATAAGGCCATAATGACCTTTTTCTCACAATTAAGTTATATAGGTATACGTTTAAGCCGAAACTTTTTTAGATGATCTTTTATATGAACACCGATGTCAATTAATTAATGAAATGTTATTTCTACTCTTTTTTCTTAATACTTATTGATTTTTACATTATTTAATGACGTTTTCTTTAAAAATGACTCCTTTAATCGATCACGTCGCAGTTTGCAAAAAACGCAAAGCACTGAGGTCGCTTCTCACAGACCCATTAGGAAGTGAAACGTTCGGCGATATATCATCTAATAGCTCCGTAATCAACAATAAAACTACCAATTTAAAAAAAAAAGTTTGAATTTATTTTAATCGATTGTCCACGCAAGGATCTGAATCTGGAACTACTTGAATGTAACTTCCCCAATTATGAGTTGAATAACCACGTTTTTACTTTTACAAATCGTGTTGAAAACGTAAGTAGAACAATAATAATTACAACAAGTAACACTCCACGAGCCAAGTACATCTAGATCTACCCCACAGGGGGATTACACTAATAAGATTAAACAGAACTCGGATATCTCAAATATTGCATTATAGGAATCCCCCGATGGAATACCTTTTTCTATAGAGCCCTTCACTAATCCCGACAATATCGACACGTTCTATATTTTGAATATTACTATGAATTTTTCCATAAAATCGACGTTATATCTCATATAAACAATTTCACAATAGAAACGACTCACATGTAATTAATCCGTATGATTAATTGATTTATTCACCCATTTATTCCGACACTTGAGATCAAGACAAATAATTTAAAATTTTAATATAATAGGGTGTTAAGCTCCCTTTGATAAGGGCCACCCCGCATATCGTTATCACCGAGATTCTCTGTCAGAAAAGGGGGTTGATTTTGAGATTATCGTACGAGGATTAAACCGAAAAACGCTTTACAGTCACAATATAGAAAGAATCATTAACACAATGTGTATAACGCATAGTTTTTTTAATGTAAATTAGAATATAGTAGACGAAGCATGTATGAATAAAAGAGTTTTCGCGTGTGTGTATAATTTTCAAATTTTCCGTCGCTGACAATTTTTAACCTCCAAAAACAGATGCCATTGGACGGACGCAGAGTCTGTTAGTGCGTGCAAGTCCTGCAGTCCTTCTTCAAAAATACGGACATGGCTCATCGGTTAATCAGATGATCAATTATTGTTTGTGTCGCCCACATCCTCATTCTGGTGAGTCTATCCATCCCAATTCATATAGGTAGGAAGTTGTGCAGCTTACATCACATCTTATTGGTTTAACTCAAACCCATCTTTCTGGGTTGTGTTGAGCAAGTCTGTCCATTCCTCGGATCAACCACTAGATTTATTTTTGATCAATTTGTCTTCAATCGATCAATCTGCACTTGTACCTGCGGCTAAGCAATACTGATGTCGGGATTACCTAAATCAAGAATATAGCTCGCATGGTTTTTAAAATTGGGAAAGGAAAAAATCTAGTTGTTATGAATGGTAAGAACGCTTCCGAGATTATTAAATTTTTGATTATTGTATACACAAGCCATGCTTGCATACTTAATCCATGTAAACTGTTTGATGCGTGTGTGTTGCCCATTCTCCTGCATGGGGGTGAGTCTTGGCACCTGACCAAAGCCCAGGCACAAAAAGTCTCTGCATTTGAAACGAAGTGCCTCAGGAGAATCTTGCATCACGAACGACGGTATACGCCGGCGCATCCAGCGCAGGAACACCATTACGGAGAGGAGATGGGCATGGCTGGGACAGTTGTGCCGAGGAGGGCACTGTTTTTCCTCCCATCAGGGTCTCGAAGACGTAGCAGACCCTCTCATACCGTGTTCCGTTCCTTCGAGGCATATCTCAGGGAGTCGGACATGGTGTGGGAGGAAGTCATAAGCATTGCGCAAGTTCGAGCGCAATCGACATTGGACAGCTCTTGTTGCCTCCCTATGCCCCTCGGTGAAGTTCAAAGGGAGTTTTGATTTGATTCGATACTTAATCCATATTTTGTCGAGATTATGATAATCTTATAATTTCACAGTAAGCCGACATAGGCGGAATTGTCTTTAAGAGTACGGATAGCTTAGATATGTCGAGATTGCAGGGTGGTTTAACAGAATCCGAAGGTATGACTGGAATTCTCCAGCCGAAGTCTCCACAACTCCAGGTAATTATGAATAAAATCCCAATATCTCTGGTAGCACCTGCGCCAAATGAGTGTTCTATTGATTTTCTATGTGATTTCGATTAAAGGCATTTCTTTCTACCCTTTGAGGTCTTACTATTACATGCAATTATTTTTTAAGTGATAGATTTTTTCGTCGGAATAATGTCTCTTGCTTATGTTTTTGCAATAATGCATCAATAAATTTAGCACCTACTAAGAATCGTTTTCTTATATATATATATTTTTTTTTTTTAATTTTTAATGACATAAATCTGTGCTTTCACTCAAAGTGAAAACAAATACACTATTTGCCTCTTTCACAGTAAGCTATTTAAAGCTTGTGTCGTTCGGCACCTGATGGGATCGAACCCACGACCTCCTTACGAAACAGTATGAAAGCCGGCGTCGTAACCGCTAGTCTACCGAACACTTCAAAAATGATTCAATCCCACTTTTTATAATAGTCGAGTATTTTGTATCACTAGATTATAAAATAATCTTACTTAAAATTGTATTGATTTTTTAGAATATGTTCTGTTTTTTTTTGTAAGGCTACGTGAGAGGAAGATGGTCGGCACCGAAGATCGAACCCACTTCTTTCAGAACAAAAGTAAGTAATTGAACCGCTATGTTACCAACAACTTATTTTATCCATAAAAGTATGTATTGTCGACCGACCTCGGTAGTCTAGTTGTACTGGCGTGGACTCACGAATCACGATGTCCCGGGTTCGATTACCCATCGGGTCAGAGTATTTCTAAGTATATCTTTACTTGAAATTTCTACCCGGGGTTGGTCTGTCTCAGATTGGACGGGACTGGTTGACTGGAAAAAATTGCCTCAGACAATAAGTTTCGCCGGCTTTACTGACACTTTTGTATAGAAAAGTGTTAATTTATTTATTTACTGTCGTAAGAACTTTGGCCGAGGCCATTTATCATTTGTTTTGTCTTATTTTTGAGACATGAAAAACACGTAGACATTCTGAATCGACCAGTCATTGGACCACGGTCGTTTCGGTACTTAAATAGGTCTGGCGTCTTAAAAAAACAAGTCAACAGAGATTAGACTATATAAACTATTTGCTATCCAGATAAGGTATCAAAGTAAAGAAGGGATCTGGTTGACTGGATGGAGAAATTAGAATTGACGAATGCTAACCGGCAATGTCTAATATCAATTTACAAAGAAAAGCGAGGAACAAAAATTAAGATTAAATGTAGGCTTTATTCCGATTTTTTTTTTATGAAATCTTTTTCTTCCTTAAATATCTGTCTAGCGACTTTCTCGCAAAAAGAGAAAGTAAAATAAACTCCAGTCTATATTACAGCAAATAACAAAAAATGAGAGACTTGGTTCGGCTTTCCGAAAAAAAAAAACTAAATAGTGTGTCATTAAATTTGGAACGAAATAGCAGGAACAGCTAAAATGTTTGGTAAATGAATCAGTGAGATATCTATGATAGAGGCTATCACACCCGCGAAAAAAAAATGAAAAAATATTCCAAATTCAAATTACCTATAACATCTTGTGAAATAATATACCTAGTCAAAAATGATGTAGAGATTTCTAATATCATGACAATATGTACAAAGCGTTTAGACGCCGAATGGAAATGGTGTTATGTTAATGGTCGAAAGAATCTCAACAGACATATCTGTTTTTTCACTTGAAATTTCTACCCGGGGTTGGCCTGTCTCAGATTGGACGGGACCGGTTGACTGGAAAAAATTGCCTCAGGCAATAAGTTCCGCCGGCTATACTGACACCTTTGTATAGAAAAGTGTTATATTATTATTATTATTATTATTATCTGTATTAGAAAGGCATAGGACATTGGATGAATGATTGAATGACCGACTAATGCCGCCTACCCAGTGATTTTTCGCGGCCACAAACATGTGTAAACAGGAGAGATATTGTCACCTGAGAGCCTGTTTGGTAGGTTTAAAAGCGCTTGATGGTTTTAAATGATTTCAAAATACTGGAAGAACATAAAATAAAACTTCCTGGTGGACGACTATGTATGTCAGTAGTATTAGCAATCAGGTAATGAAAGTAGTTCACTGTAAGAATTTAAGGAATGTCAGAAGAATATTTCAAGGAAAATGGTGATCAGATAAAATCAGCATTCACAGGAATTCCAGCATAGTTATACAATATATAACGAATTTAAAATTGGGTTCTTAACGTATGAGTGTGATGAAATCTTACATACAACAAACTTTAATTACTACAGAAGGCACTACTTGCAAACATTGACTTTAAAAAATTCCATTACCATTACAAACATGTTTAATTTTCAAAATATTGATCTAGATATAAATGCGACTGTTATTTTAAAGTCACTCAACATATTGCGAATAATAATATGTGACTGTTACTGTGATATATAAATGCAAACACGTCTAAGGCGAAGACACGAGAAAGTTGGCAAGTAAAAAAATATGTCTGAAGTAGAAAATGGAGGGGGGAGGGAGGAGAGAAGGAAAAGAAGAAGAAGAAGAGAAACATTAAATAAACGGATTCGTGTCGGGAGGGGTTCTCCCAGAGGTGGGAAGCTGGAAGACGTGAAAGTTGAAAGAAGAAGAATGAATGGGAATATGGTGTTCGTCCGTACGTGATCCTCTACTAGTTGCTGTGTGAATGGACTCGCAGACAACTTCATTATGGATGTGACTTTCAAAAATAATATAGACTTATAAAAAGAACCTTTGGAACTTATATTAATTTATAATGTACAAAATATAATATACTCTAACACTTTTTTATAAATTAGCGACAACATCAAAAAATCATCGGGGTACAAGTTTACTATTTATTCGGGGCGGAGGAAAATAATTAATTTGAAGGGTTTCATTAATTTTTCGTATGTTGCTTGTTCAAAGTGAGATAGCAATATTTTTTTTTCTTATAATAAATGAATCTGTGCTCACTCAAAGTGAACACAAATACACTCCTTGACTCTTTCACAGTAAGTTACTTAAAGCTTGTCCAAAGCTCAGACACATAAAAACTCATCTTTAAAAAAAAAGTGCTTCGATGAAATATTTAAGGGAACAAGATGTTAAATGTCATAGAAAACCTTAATCGCTTAGTCCAAGAATCCCCCATACATTTTCTTATATTAATAAAACTCCTTAGTCCTTCTTTAAGATGGCATATGATCGGTCCACGTTGGTCGACCACGTCTCCATGCACTCATTCTTTCAGATTAATAATACACCATTTTTGGCATTTTCCATGCAGGCACTTAAACTGCCAGATATTTCGTCCCAAGTTTCACTCCCATACAAAACAGATGGTATAAGAATTGCTCTTTGCATAACATTTACCTATAATTTGTTAAAAAAAGTTATTCAAATGTGTGAATGATAATTATTTCTCCCACTACAGTTATTTAAAGTGTCCCGAGGGGGTGTTATTATTATTATTATTGTACGAGTAGAGCATTTCAAGGGGGGGGGGGAACTAGGGTAAGAGGAGGATTTTAAATACCTCCCCAAATCTCTCTTCACGGAACCACCAGGGAGACAGGACAGACTGCAGGAAGTTCTGGAATAGTTGGATAAAGAATAAAAGTTTGAAGGAGAGACTAAATTAAAATGATCTATTAAGAACAACTTTTAAATCGTGTCCCATCCGAAACTTTCTTACGCTGCTGCGAGTCTGGACTCTGGACCGACGAATGGCGGAAATTTACAATCGAATTACAGCAATTTTTATTTCGAAAAAAAAAACAGCTTTAGTACACTAACATTATTTAACTGGAAAAGCAGACGATAAATCAATGACCTTAAACTGTTATCTTACATTATAAGATACTTTTTATAACAATAATATAATTATACCCCTTATACCAGAAAAAATCTGATTGGGACAATGCTTGTGTTATAGGTACTATTTTTTGATGCCTCGAACTTCTGTAAATTACTGTAAATGACTCGGAATGCTTGTTAATAAAGTTATTTATTTATTAATTCACAATAGGTAGAGGAAATGATAAAAATGGATATATTCATATCCTGGCGCCAAATACATGACAGCAGTCGCAGTCTTTAAATTTGGTTGCTCTCTTGTTCTCAATAATTTCCAACTTTTATCTCTATTTTTCATTAATTGGAGTTCTTTGTCTATGGTCAATGGCGCGACAATAACTTTTTTTCGCTCCGAATAAATTTCACGAATAGTGCAAAAATTATGTCTGAGGCACAGCTTTTAGGACTTCAGAAGTCTTTCAAGGAGGAAATGGACGACTTCAAGAAGAGACTCTCAAGGTTTGACTTCCTCCAATGTGATGAGTTCACAAAGCTCAAGTCCGACTTCGAGAAATTTACAGGGACCACTGAGGGCGCGGTGAATAAGCTTCTTGAGGATGTTCGACGCTTGGAGAAACAGGTGGATGACCTTGAGGCTGCGGAAAAGGGCAATACCCTGCTGATCCATGGTTTAAAGGAGGGGGCAGACCACAATCTCGAGGGCGATGTCGTCGAGTTTCTTAGTACTAAGGTCAGTGATTGTGTTGTTTCTACAAGCATTGCCACGACGTACCGCCTCGGGAGGATGCAGGGCGACAGGGCGCGACCTGTGGTGGTCCGCTTTGATTCACTACGTGCAAGAAACGCTGTCTTGAAAGAAAGAACCAGATTAAAGGGATCTCAGTGTCTTATAACGGAGTATCTTACGGCCAGGCGCCTGCATCTCTTTAAGGAGGCCAGGAAACTTTTTGGATTGAATTCCTGGGCTGCGTCGGGCAGAGTTTTCGTTAAAATTAAGAATAAAGTACACACCATTAATAGCATGCGCGATTTGGATGCGCACAGGAATGAAGCTAAATCTAATGTAAACAAACCCACCGTGAGTACCGTTTCACACGAAAGATCACTGAGACCCCGCAGGCCATAAAACTGTCAACTTCGACTTTTCTATTTTTATTATATTCTAGAAGGCTTGATCATAATTATTGCTCTTTAAATTAAAATTCATTCATGATACAACTGGGGTTGCGTTAATCACTGTCAATGTCACCTGTCAGTTTTTTTTTCTTATATGTATTGTTCTATCGATCCATAGATTCTGTATCGCAAATATTGATTACTTATTCCATAGATAATAACTATTCTTTTTCCTTAATTATTGGTGGGTGTCTGGACGGTGTACACCTTTCGCATATTTGTAATTTGAATCCGCGCTCTTGCACGCTGATGTCTCAACTTTTTATTTGTTTTTATTTTTAAACTGCACTCGTGTGGATCTTTGTTCGAAGCTTTTTAAATGTATTTTATTGTATCTACCTTTAAGAACTGAATTTTGTTATATATAACCTTTTTTATTATTTTTTTTATTTTTTATTTATTGTGTTTGTTTTCCTTATTATTTTACTACCTTGATTATATACCACATTATTATTCTTTTTATCACTTTTATTATTCTTATTAATTACATATTTTGCCTTACATATCTAAATTTTTTAATAATAATTGTTAATATTTCATTAATTTTAATTGAACCTACCTAGGTGTATTCTATTATATTTATTTATTTTAAGCATCGAATTGTGTGAATATTTACCATTTTATCTACTATTCATATTTTTTATTTAGTTTTGATTTATTTATATTATTATGTCCGATTTACCATACCACAATGATTCCTTCCTTTCCCTACCCTCATCTCCCCTCTCCTCTGCTCATTCTTGCTTCTCGGATTCTTTTGTGTCAATTGATGGGTCTTCTATAGGCTCTGTGCCTTCACTCTCTGAACAATTACAATCAAATCTCAGTACTGTTAATAACGTTCTTAATATATGTCATATCAACGCCCAGAGTATTCCAGCTCATTACAATGAATTACTCACTACCTTTGTTGATACTCCTCTACACGCATTGTTGGTTAGCGAGTCCTGGCTCAAACCATCTCTCTCATCATCCATGTTTGCTCTTCCTGGTTACAGATTGATCCGATGTGATAGAATGGATCGTGTCGGTGGGGGTGTGGCCATCTACCTTCGTGATTCCATTCAGTATAAGGTTGTCGCGTCTTCTGAGTCGCGGGCGGCGGGGGGAATGGAGTTTATGTTCATTGAGGTGTCAGCTATGCACTCCGAGATGTTGATTGGAGTGGTCTACTGTCCGCCTAACTGCAACTATTTTCTTGAGCTTGAGATGGCGCTTGAATCGGTGGTGCCTAATTACAATCACACTGTCATAATGGGTGACTTCAACACCTGCATGTTGAAAAACAATTTGCGAGCCTCCAAATTATCTGCCGTTGCAAATGCTATGAATATGCATATATTGCCGCTGCGTGCCACACATCATCATCATACGACCGACACCGAGACTCTGCTTGACTTGATCATTACACCTTCTCCCGAACTGGCTATTTCTCATGGACAGATGGCTGCACCAGGGTTCTCGTCACATGATCTAATTTATTTGACATATAAATTAAAAATGTTAAGAATGAAGCCCGAATTGCAGTCCTTTCGTAATTTTCGTGGAATCGATACGGATCATTTGAGACGGGATGCCGAAGGTATAAACTGGCAAAAAATTTACGCCAGTGATGATGTTGATGCAATGGTAGTGGAGTTTAATCGGTTGATTATTGAATTGTTTGATAAACATGCACCTATTAAAACTGTACCACTTAAACGACCTCCGGCACCCTGGTTAACTGACGACATTCGCAAATTAATGGCGAAGCGCGATAGAGCAAAGGTTAAATTTAGGCACACTAAATGTCCGGTGAAGTTTGAAACTTACAAATATCTTCGTAATCTCTGTTCTCGTCGATGCCGAT
Source organism: Mystacides longicornis (assembly GCA_963576905.1). Classification (NCBI taxonomy): domain Eukaryota; kingdom Metazoa; phylum Arthropoda; class Insecta; order Trichoptera; family Leptoceridae; genus Mystacides; species Mystacides longicornis. Next base: position 25,371,448 of record OY756437.1, read on the forward strand.
TAGCAAAACGTGAATATTTTCACTCCAATATTCAGTGGTCCTCGTCAGGTAAAACATGGCGGTTTTTAAAGAGGAATGGTGTTGGTGGGCGGGCGAATTGTTCTGACGCCACTACGATTAGCCTAGACGATCTGAACCGCCACTTTTCCTCGTTGCCCGTCTTGATCGATGCTGACGTGAAACGGTCGACGATAAACAAAATAAGGGGTCGTGTGTTTGATTTTGATTGCGAACCATTTAATTTTAGGCTTGTATCTCAGGGGGAGGTGCGCAAGTCACTTCTGTCCATTAAATCGACCGCCGTTGGGTGCGATGGGGTGAGTTTCAGGATGCTGGCTCTAGTCATGGACGCTGTCATTCCTGCAATCACTTTCATAATCAATTCTTCAATGTCAAGTGGAATCTTCCCTGCCGAATGGAAGGCTGCAAATGTGATACCACTTTCTAAGGTTAGTTCCCCGTCATCTCCTAAGGACTTTCGTCCTATCTCAATTTTACCCTTTGTATCCAAAGTTATGGAGAGATTGGTCCACCTTCAGTTGAACGAATATCTTCTTGGCCACGACTCGTTTAACCAGTTTCAGTCTGGTTTTAGAAAGGGTCACAGCACAACAACTGCATTGCTGAAGATATCCGAGGATATAAGATACGCAATGGAACAGAGACAGCTGACTTTATTGACTCTTCTGGACTTTAGCAGTGCATTTAATTGTGTGGATTTTGACCTTCTTTTGGCCCGATTAGTGGCTCTTAACATCGGAGATACTGCTGTTCGATGGATTGAGTCTTACCTCAGGGGTCGCAAACAGAGGGTATGTTCTTCGGACGGAGTCTCGGACTGGTCGAGTCTTCAGGCGGGTGTTCCACAGGGAGGTATATTATCGCCTTTACTGTTTTCTGTCTTCATTGACCCTATTACTCGGAACCTCAGCGGATCCTATCATCTTTACGCTGATGATCTGCAACTATATATTCACTTTGATGCTGGCTGTGCTGATGGTTGTTTTAATGATATGAATGTTAATCTCCAACTTTTGGACTCTTGGTGCAGGGAGCACGGTCTCCTGGTTAATCCAGCGAAGTCTCAAGCTATCGTACTGGGAAGCCCATATGCACTTCATAATCTCAATCTTGCTCCCCTGCCTTCTTTAATTTTAAGTGGTTCTGTGATACCTTTTTCAGATTATGTCAAAAACTTGGGTATATTCTTTGATAAGAGAATGTCTTGGTGGAAGCAGGTCAATGAGGTCAGCAGAAAGGTTTTTGCTTCGTTGCACTCCCTTAGGAGATTGAAGAATTTCTGTGCGGAGGAAACAAGGAGGCGGTTGGTGGAGTCTCTGATTCATCCCCTATTTGATTACGCTGATGTGTGCTACCTAGATATTTCAGTTGAGGCTTTGAATAAGCTCGAACGCCTTCAGAACACCTGTATTCGTTATATATATGGCTTAAAAAAATACGACCACGTTTCTGAGTTTCGCCAACGTCTGGGTTGGAAATCAATCGCACGGCGAAGGGATGACCACGTTCTCTGTCTTCTGTATAAGATTCTTTTTGATCCCTCCACTCCTCTGTACCTTAAGGAACGATTCACATTCTTGCACCTGCATGGACTCCCACTGAGGTCGGCGTCGAACAATCTTCTGGCTATCCCGCCACATAACTCTGGCTACTACACGGACTCTTTCACGGTGCATGGATCGAGATTGTGGAATCAACTTCCACTGCAATGTCGCGTTTGTTCGTCCATCAGCACATTCCGCAGGATCATTGCCGGCCGTTAGTCTTCATTGTAAGATGAGAAGCATCCCCACCTTCCTCCCTATTCCTCCCCAACATCTAGTCCATCCTATCCCTATCCTCATATTGTATTTATATGTTTATATTATATGTATATATTTTTATTTATTTATTTATTCTTAGACATATTTTTATTTTCTATTATAATTATTTATTTTTTGTCACTTGTTATCTATTGTTCTGTCACACCTAATATATTCTCTTTGATTTAACTGGGTTGGCTGGCAGAGATCCTTCGGGATAAGTCCGCCCTTTCGACTGTCCTAATTACTGTCTCCACACTATATTTTGATATAATAAAGTTTTATTTATTTATTTATTTATTTATTTTATTATAATTATTAAATATCTACTTGTTGTATACATGAAATATTTCAACATGTTGAACGTTACCACCTAATAGCGAACGTTGTTAACGTAAAAAGATCACACTAAGCCAGCCTTCAAAATAACTATAGAAGACGGTCGTAAGCCCGTAGTGGTTTGTTCCATTTAAAAATCTAACATCAGTAATGAATCGTTAGTCATTAGTTGTTAAATATTCGATATCATAGAAAGTTTATTGTATAAAAAAATAATTAAAATTAAAAATACAATGCTGCATACTTAATATAAAAATATCCGTCTTGTCTATCATGATACATAATGGTGAAATGTAATGATGAGAGACCTTCGAACTACAAGTGTGCGAAATTTCATACTCCTCCGTCCGCGCGATTTTCGTAAAAATAATCACAAAGTTTGTCTTTCACGTAGGTATTAATATAATATAGATGTTGATCTGACAGATGACCTCTTAGTAAAATATATTTTTTGTTGCCTATTTCAATCCTGTTTTTTTATGTCTTTAACAGAAGTGATGCGTGTGTGTTGCCCATTCTCCTCTATGGGTGTGAGTCCTGGCACCTGACCAAAGCCCAGGCACAAAAAGTCTCAGCTTTTGAAATGAAGTGCCTAAGGAGAATTCTGGGTGTAAGATGGTACCACCGCATCACGAACGACGCTATACGTCGGCGCACCCAGCGTGAGCCCATCACCTCTACCATTGTGGGGAGGAGATGGACTTGGCTGGGACATGTGTTAAGGATACCGAATGACAGTTGGCCGAGGAGAGCGCTGTTCTTCCTCCCATCAGGGTCCCGAAGACGAGGAAGACCCTCTCACACTGTGTTCCGCTCCTTCGAAGCAGAGCTGAGGGACATGGACATGGTGTGGGAGGAGGTCATAAACATTGCGCAAGATCGAGCGCAATGGAGAGCTCTTGTTGCCTCCCTATGCCCCTGAGTGGGGTGTAAAAGGAAGAATTATTATTATTATTAACAGAAGTAGGAACCAGCAAAGTAGCTCCTAGCTACAGGAGATAAAAAAGAAGGAATAAAGAATGATAAAAAAATTATATTATATTTAAAAAGGTTCTAATTTATTCAACGCATGCGATACTTATTCTTTAAGCGGCGGGACGAGCTGGTAGAGCTTACTTTTAAAACATCGTACATCATAATGCCAAGCGGCTTAAGAAGTAGGTAGGTACATAGCATAGCAAGCTGCTTATTCTGATACAACTGCGGTTAGCGAAAGCATGATTCACGGAACGCAATTTCAAGCACAAAGGGTTTCTTTTCTCCAATGAACTTATTAAAATACTGGACAACAAATTATCTAATTGTAATAAATAATACAACCTAAATAGGTACATACGTGAATCTTCAGTGCTCCAATGACAATTATTAAGTGTCTATCGCATACTCAACTATTTTTTAATAATATCTGAAGTTTTTTCAGTACCCAGCAATCAATTTGAAGATGATTTAGGTACCTAGGTACCTACTAAATTTATATTTTTCAATATTTTGTAGCAGTCGCAGTCTTTAAATTTGGTTGCTCTCTTGTTCTCAATAATTTCCAACTTTTTTCTCTATATTTCATGTATTATTAAATTTCTACTTGTTGTATACATGGGATTTTTCTACATTTTGAATGTGTCGAAAAATCTCATGATTTGGAGTTTCGGAGACTTAAATATTACCACCTAATGGGGAAGGTTGTTAACGTAAAGTGATCACATTAAGCCAGCCTTCGAAATAACAAAAGGTAAAAGACGGTCGTAAGCCCGTAAAGGTTTGTTCCATTTAAAATTAAAACATCAGTAATGAATTGTTGGGGGTCATTAGTTGTTACATATTCATTTAAATAATAAAATATTGTCCTTAAAGAAAAGGATGAGTGTATTTTAATAAAAACAGTACATTATTGCATGTTTCTAGGATAACACGAAAAAACACAGGAACCGACGCTAATCTTTCTTTCAAAATATAAGGACTTGTATACATATATAATAAGACAGGACGCAAATATATGAATATATAATAAGGCATTATATTAAATATTTTCATTTGTATCTACGTTTCGTTTTTTTGTTCCTAATTTATTAAAAAAAAAGGACTTATGTACGTTTGTTTGAGGAGCTACAATAAAATAATATATATCCTTTTTCGTAATATCATTAGAAGCTACACTGATGCGATGCCGTTGTATCTCAGATATATAAAAAAAGTTATTTTTAAATATTTTTGGTTGGTACAGTATTATGTGATAGGCAATAGAGGTGTGTTAGTGGTTCAAAAAGAGAACAATGAAAAATATTTCATATGAATCTATAATATAATGTGGCCAATGCGTGGTTTTAAACCAGTTTAGTGCTGTGGCGCCCACTTCCGGCTTTACTTGCAACCTTTGCTTTCGTATCCCTGAATTCGCATGCGAGTCTTTGATTGAACTGTTTAGTGCCAACATAAAAAAAATCAACTTGAACTTTTCATCACAAACTTGGCATACGAATGGCTTTCAGCATTTACTTGATTGATTAATCTGTTTATTACCAATACTGCATTATTTTGACCTTTCTCAGCTATATACTCGCATATGTGACTTTAAATAAACGGAGTATGTAAATTTGGTTTTTCTCCACATCAAGACCTTTAAAAAAGTGCTCAGCTACATTAGTTGAACAAAAATTATTTTTAGTTGCGAGTGGCGCCATATTGTGGTTAACTCAGGAACTAAAAGCGTTCATGACATCAGTCATTGAGGGATTCAGTACCTACACGTTATATTTCTTTTACCCCCCCCTCCCCTTCTCCCTTCTCGACCCCACGTGATAAGAGTACGAACCCATGGTAGTATATTTAGTAAATCTACATTATTCTAATTTAGAGTTTTAGCATTATTGCACTAGGACAGCGACATGATTCAAATGTTTATTTTTATCATATCCTTGTTCTGAAATAAGGTTTCGCGTTATTAAATGAACTGCGTGAAATTTGATTATTTTTTTAATAATTCAGGCGGTTTTTCTTAATATTACTGTCCTGCTACTAGAAAGGATTTTATATGGACACTTCAGTCAGGAATTCAGGTACCTATTCGTATTTTGAATATAATTTTTTTTTGACTTCTGTCTTAGCCCACCCTTAAGACGGCAATGTTATGATGGGGCCCACTTAAATCTAGTTGGGCAACCACCCATTCTTTCAGATTTACAGACCATTTTTTGTCGTTCTTTCTTCATTCATTCTCTAAACAAGCCTGAACCGCCTCAATTTATTCACATAGTAGTCACTTCATCATCCTCACCTAATCAATCAGTCTTTTTCAGCATATCCTGCATAAAGATCTCATTTCTACAGCATTTATTAGAACTTTCAGATTTTTCGTCCATGTCCAAGTTTCACTCCCATACATCACGGATGGTATATCACGTTGTACACAAAGTGTATAAACGTTGAAGAGATTCACTCTCACTGACAATTTATTCACTTTCATTCTAGTTACTACACTACATTCACACCTCATTCCTTTCTAATATCACAATTTCTCACCTTACAATCATTCTTTTTCCGAAAATCCTACCATAAGTAAAAATATCATTTTTAACCTCACTTTTACCGTTTCATGGGAAGTCGTTTACACGTCTACGGTATAAGAGTATGTACGTACACTCAAAATGGGATGTTTTTTTTAGAAGCCGTATAAAACAAAAAGTCACCTTTTGTTTGTCTAGCTTTTCGTCGTCGTAAAAAAACACACACACACATAAAAAAACAAAAGAGTTCGAGCGCATTGCGTTTTGTTCCTCCGATACACATTCCTTATATACATATAATGCAACCGTTACAACAATGCACGTAGGAATGTATAAAAAAAACACATCCACTAATAATAAGAGCTTTGAGGTTTTATGTATAATCCTTTTTCAGCTGAAAAAACAGCTCGCGTCATTCATCTGTTCAACCCTTCGACTTTTGTTTTTCATTCTCTGAACGCATTGTTTGTTCTTCAGTCGAAGATGGTTGTTGGCTCTCTGCTTTTAAAAAACAACCCCTACCTCCCCACATCTGGCTAGAGTCAGTTATTTTTTTAAGCACTGCACCCCTATATTTAACCCCTGCACTGTCAATAGTAAACACGACAAGAAAAAATCCATAAAAGTCCTGTTTAAAAGAGTGGTTTTTATTTTTATGCTACTCTTAAGAGTGCAGGTGTATTTTGAAAAATTTATTAAATTTTTCGGAGTGTTCTCATTTTAAGTCTGCGTATCTACAAATATTTGTTCAAGTTAGATAAAGCAAATCAAAATATACCTACACGTAGCTCCTTTTTTTTTTTAATTCAGAAGCATACAATTCTCAAAATATAGCAATTTCTATTCAAATATCCTTCCAAAACTGTTCTTGAGTCATTTTTCAGGATTAATATTATCTAAATATATAAAAGAAAGTCGGGTTAGTTCGAACACTGAAAAACTCGAGATCAGCTGAACAGATTCTAAACGATATATCAACAACCTGATGACTGATTTAATACTGTTCGATTTTTAAATGGTACGAGCACTACGGGCTCCTGCTGTTTATTTTGAAGGCTGGCTTAGTGTGATCATTTTACGTTGACAAGGTTCGCCATTAGGTGGTGATGTTTAAATTCCTGAATATTATGAGAAATTTCAACATGTGGAAAAATCTTACGCCTCGGCCAGGATTCGAACCTGCGTCCCTCGACGTACCGTGCTAAGACGGTATCACTGGGCCAACTGCCCCGACGCTGATTCCTTCATAACAGGAGAAAATGGTAATTCTAGAAAACTCTTTTATCTAAAAGTAATAACTCTTTTATCTAAAAATACTAGAAAATATGGTCAAAACGAATAAAGCAACTTTATAAAACACCACAATGTCAAAAAACACACGGCTGAACCCATAATTTAATTAAAAAATTAGCAACGTTTCTTAGTTTCATATAGGAAAGTAGGGACATTTAATATTTTTTAAGCGAAATTAAACCCTAAGGTTACCTACATAATTTAATTAAGTTGGAACTATGTTTCATGTTAACAATATTGTTTGTTTACATCAATAATTAAATTTAATTATGATTTGTTTCAACATACACATTAGGGTTTATTATAATATTATTATACACACACAACCATAATGCAAACACACAATCTAGGTATGTGGGAAAATACAGAAAATTGAATGTGTTACTTTGTGAGTAATGTTAAATGTGTGTGATGTTGAATTCAAACTATCAAAGATACGCTGCGCAAGTTTTCTATCCATCACATCGTTCCTAGAGTGGGTGGGTATAGGCGATAAGTACGGTTTTCCATTCCTTCCAATCCAGACAAACTTCTTTCGCTTAATTCAACAGTATTGTCTCCTCTTCCTTCTACACATGTGGGGCTAGTACGAGTTTTATCGAAAGCTTATTGCACGCTAATAAGCGCTTATAGACGTGCAATTAGTGTTCTAAAATTAAACGATCGAATCGTTCGATCATTTTCGTATGGAAAATTTTCGTAACTCTTTCGATGATCGTTTCGATACTCGATCATCGAAAACTTATACTAGGGGTATTGATTGCAATTTCAATTGAATCACACGATCTATGTTATCACTAATTTAAGTTTGCCATTTTATGTATTACTAGCTTTCCCGACAGACGTTGTCCTGTGATCCTAAATATGAATATTGAATAATTCGAATTTGTATGGTGATGAATTAATTATCATTTGACCAAAATGATTCCGAACGATGCGTCTGTTTTAAACCATGTTTATTCCATCCGCATTCTGTCAATCGCACCAATTGACAATTTCTGTCAAAATTTTAAAATTGGAGTAATAATTATAAGGTAAAGAGTACTAATAAGATTGTCTACGTAGAATTTTCTTTAATTTTCTATTTTTTCATGCATTTTTCTTAATTTTTTTCTTCTAAAAGGTCATTCTCCTGACTACACGACAAAAAAAGAATTAGCAAAATCGGTCGAGCCGTTTAGGCGTGATGCGATGACATTGGGAAATAGCTCTCCATTTTTATATATAAGATTATTTGTTCAAGAGAATGACAACAACGATTCACAAAATCTGAAAGAATGGGTACTCGCAGACGAGGCCGACCTCGAATGACATGGTCCGACCATATCGGTGCCGTCTTAGAGGAGGGCCAAGTCGGGAGTAAAATGAATAGAAGAGCATGCATGCGGAATGTTATGCGTTTGGCAGGTTTTTTGTATAGGAAAGAATGGAAATCTTTACTCTCTGCCTACCCCCTTCGGGAAACGGCGTGATTTGTAAAAAAAATATATGTAGAGTCATCTGTTGAAATTTTTTATAATCATTTGTTTACGGTGTAACAAACGACTGTGTATGGTCCGAGTCGCAGTTGCCGTCATAATGACACAATTAACTGTGAGGGCCAAGTCAATATTTACAAGAAGCATACATGCAGAATGAGGGGTGAGACCTAGGATTATCCTCCGCACATAATATTGGTAAAAGTCACGATGGGGTCTGGGGTCATTGAGGCTTCATCTTCAAAGCAAACACAATGGGTCCAAGTTTGTAGAAAGTTTATCATAGATAGAATGTCAATATAATTTGTGGTTAGAGCTGAGAATGGACTAATTTTCTGTTTTCCTAGGAGTCCGGCACTGCTATAAACAGCGGTGAATGTGTCAGTGTAGAACATTGTCTATGTGGTTACCTAAGCCACAAATAAGTCACGTTTTTTAAAGACAGCCGTCTTGTCATATACCGCACCACTCTCTAGGAACCCATCGCATAAGCCCACAACAGTAGAAATTCAAATCTTCTATATAAAAATGATTAACCGTGCGTGTGTCTCGCTTAAACTCGAGAACGGCTGGACCGATTTAGTTTATTTTGGTTGCGAACTATTTGGATAAGTTCAGAGTATTTTAAAGCGGTTTTTTACTATTTGCCTAGCAGCATACGATAAAATATGGATTAATTGTGAGATAAATCGAAAAAAAAACAGCAAGTCCTTTTTGCCATATAAAGTGTACCTGTATTCCTACCACTTTTAGAGGTGGTACACCAATAAATCTTTTTTTTTTGAGGTTATGATTTTTTTGGAATAATGAATCTGTGCTCTTTCTAAGTGAACACAAAAATAATATAAAATATTTGACTCTTTCACATTAAGCTACTTAAAGCTTGTGTCGGAAAAGAGGAAGATGGTCAACACCTGGGATCGAACCCGCGACCTCCGATACGAAACAGTACGAAAGCCAGTGTCGTAGCCGACTACCAACCACTTCGACTGAAAACGTCGTAATTAACAGAACATCTATGTAGTATAATTATTATAATTTATTTATTTTCACTCATCACAAAGGCTAAAGCTGTTATGGTGAGTGGTGTTTATTTTTCTGAAAATAAATTAAATAATTTGAGTCCAAGACTCAGGTCCACGAATGGACATAAGATTATCAAATTGTCAAAACACGTCATTTTATGAGAATCTTCAATACGTCGTCAGACTTAGGGTAAATCACCCGCACTTTTAGCTATTCCACGCTATTAAAGGCGCATGAATCTTTGATTTTAAAGCGTTAAGGACGAAATGACAATTGGCGAATGTTTCCTAGGAGTAGAAAGCGCTTTTTACCTGGCCTAGGTGGCTGTAAGCCCACAGCTCTGTTGTCCAAAATCTGGTAGACTCGAATCATTGTCTGTTGAGATTTTTCCCCAATACATTGGAACAAAAATTAATCTTTTAAACGACTGATGAATTCGAATAAAAATACAAAACAAAAATTTTTGAATTAATAATTAATTATTAACTACCTACTAGCTTTCCCGACAGACGTTGTCCTGTGGACCCTTTGGTCCTTAACAGCGAGGCGGCCCGTTCATTGTGCACTGCGCTTCCAGTAACAAAAATAAACTAATTTAAGTTAAATAACAAAAAAATATTAATTCTAAAACGTCCATATTTCATTCGTATTCAAAGCTCAGGAAAGAATAAGCGAGGGTTATATGAACGCAATTTGGTTGACTTTGTATGAAAAAATTGTTAAACGCCCGAAACGGTGGAGTAAGTAAAATGGGCTACTGTAAGAGTGACAATAATTACGTAGGCGAGAATGAGAGGGTGCAGGTGCAGAAGACAATATTGTTGTTCGATTTTTATAAAGATGGCGTCGAATGAAATTCGTTCCATACTAACTTTAATTTCTTATCCATTTTTTAACTTTGATTAGTTATTCTGTTATCCGGAGCGGAGAGAAGAATCCAATAAATCACACATCGGAAGAATCTGTTGAGCCGATCTCGAGTTATAAGTGTTCGCACTAACCCGACGAGATGATGAAAATCGCACCCTTTTATTTTAAGCACTTAGCAAAAATCAATATTGCGTCAGGTCTTGATAAAGTAAAGTAGAGAGATTTCAAACAATTAATTTATTGTTATAGCTTTGGGCTATTGAGAGGGGAGGAAGATAGCGCAAAAAAAGGAAGTGGTTGCATTCGGAATAGGTGGGGAAATCTATGTAGAGTTTGATAGAAGGTAAAGGACGTTATTATCGGCTTGGAAGATAGAAATTAGTGGGACGGAAGATATGAAAATAGGTTTGGGGTGGAAGAGAAAGAAGAAGAAGAAGGTGGAAGGATGATGAATGCGGAAGGAGACATTAGGCAAATGGAGTGTGAAGACAAAAATTATTGTGTGGGAGATGGGATTAGATAGAAGATTCGCTGGTAGTAATTATTTCTTTTTGGGTGTAAAAAGCTGGGATAAGAATTTATCAAACATCTACGGGCTTTCGGTCTTAACTGTTTCTTTAATAATGGCAATTTTCAAATCGGTCATGAATGTGTTTGAGTTGAGACTCATGTCTTCGGAAAGTAGATAATATGTGCATGCAAGTCTTCCAAAGCAAATACTGCTCGTTTACCAAATATTATGAGAATCACCATCCATTTAAAATGTCTCTATTTACACAGTGCATAGCTTGAGTTTCACTAAAGGTTGTCCCTAAATAATTCATTGTAAATAAACTAGAGCATCTACCTAAAATGTCTATTGGTCGGTAATTTGGGGCGGGGGGATGTTAAATGACTTACACGGGGTGGGCGGAGAGTACTTATTGAGGTATGACTCATCAGGATTCTTTGTGACACGAGCACCGTTTCTCAAAATGTATCTGAAGACTCACTAGTATATTGGTTTGTGAGCAATTAAAAAAGGAAGCCTTTGAGTCATATTGACAAACAATTAGACAAAGGCAATGCTACAAAGCCCAAATATGAGGGAAGGTTCATAGAGATACTAAGTTGCAGCTTTAGAGAGGAAAAGAAACAACACTTTCGGTCAAAGATCCAATCTGGTAATCATTATGGATACAAGTAACATCCAACCAGACAAGCTAGAATCTAAAGTCTTGATTAAGTTTGTAAAACATGGCAAATGCTCAAATAGTGCAGTAGAGATAAGATCTTTATGAAGAACGTGAGGAATGACTCTGTGGAACATGATAAGGAATGAGAATATTAGGAAGGAATGTGGTATGGAAGTTAGTGTTACGACAAAGATGAAAGTCAATAAGTTGAGATTGTTTGGGTATGTTGAAATAAACTAAGAAGTGGAGGTCAGTTCCCTTGGCTTACTCCTTAAGGGACATGACATCATGGGTAAAAAATTAACACATTACCTCGATCCATTTGGAAGAGATGTTTGTATGAACACGATTTGGCAATACACAAATACCATAAGAGAGAAAACAAAAGCTACCGATTTGATGCACCAATACAATCCATTACGGAGAATTGGCAAAAACATTAACTAAAAACAATTGGTAATAATTGAACCATTAGCATCGGATGCCACAAAAATAAATCATTTTTCATTTATGGAAAAGGGGATCAATAATTTTGACAAACCATAGTAAACAGTATTGTGACACGGATGATGCAACCATAACAGCAAGGAAAAATGCTCTCAGCGATATACGGAGAGACATAAATTGTGATTAAGTATTTGCGATAAAAAAATGAAGACATCTAAAACCTAACTAAAGCCAATGATGTAATGTATCATATTGCAAAACAAAGGTAGCAATGGATGGATCATTTTAGAAGTTCTACAATAAAGATGCGTATCGAGAATTGGCCAAGTGACGGTCATTAGATAAAAGTGGATGCACAGGTTAAGAATAGAAAGGAGTGGAAAATTTTATGAGGAAGCTAACATCCAGGATTGCAGAAGAAAGAGAAGACAGTAATAAAAAAACACAATTTGGCAATCCCTGTTTATATTCCTGAAAGGGTAGTTTAATCAACTAACCACCCTTAAAAGATAACAAAACATAAAGACGTGCCGTCGATTGCACTCTCCCCCTACCCGCAAAGGAGATGTTCCATCCGCAATATAAAAGAGGCCGCGTCATTGGAGCAGAACCGGACGCAACTTCCATGGCCAATGAAGGATGTTAGGGGCTGGTGAAGGCTTATTCAATTCGCAAATTAACCGGATATTTTTATCAAGATTTTTTGTGGTCCCTATAATTTTAGGCTGAAAAATTATCCCTTTCGCTGACTGCCTGGTTTTCAGCTTTTATAGTGGGTAAAAGGGGAATAAGCCATGTAGGGACAAATTAGTTCCTCTGGACTTTTCCCAATACTTAAAAAAATGTTTCTTCTTCTGTGAGCTTACATTAAAATACTCAAAAGAAATTTGAGTAAATATTTATTTTAAGGGTACGGCACTTTTTGTCCAAAGAGTTTAAGTATTAGCGGTGGCACTTAATGAACCGTTTTCTTCCCGTTAAACGGTCTCATACAACCGAAGATAGGATCTGAATACTTGGTAGCAAACCTGTTAATCTGAACTGGAAATCCATCATTCATTTACTCCGATGTGGGACCCATACGGCGATGTCGGAGTCCCGTCTTGGCTTTATATAATGCCAGTTAAAAGGAATCTCCAAATTCCTGTAATACTCGGGTGGTGGAGGGTCTTATTCAATGGAAATCCATCGCGCGACTTCCTGATAAGAAGTCAGCTATGATAATTGATTTCAGATATTTCAAAAATTGTCATTTAAAAGTGGCTGGTAGCAGGGTGGGCGGTGCACTAAGATCATTTATGAGAAACAATAACGTCTCACTATAAACTAAACGTAATACATAATACCATAAATGATGTATGTGAAAAGATTTTGTGGGATATGGAAAGGAATGAGAATATTAGGAAGAAATATGGTATGGATATTAGTGTTGTGACCCAAATGAAAATCAATAAGTTGAAATGGGCTGGGCCTGTGTAAAGAATGGATGTAAACAGAGTAAGAAAGGATGGGAAAGGTGTAAGAAAGCGTGGACGATCGAGAATGATGTGGATCGATTCCGTCTTCAAGGAAGACCAGATCAGAAGTAAAAGAAATAGGAGAAATGGTATGTCGGTAGAAGAAGTGAAATAATAATGCTTAGATAGAAGAGAGTAGAGGTTCGTTCTATCTGCCTAACCCTTACGGGATAAAGTGCGATGAATAAAAAAAATATTCACTTGTAGATGGTAGCATTGCGTTACAAAACCGGACGAAGTAAGGATGATGTTGGTGCATTTGCAGACAGGAAAAGTGGAAAGGTAGATAAATAGTATTTCCTGCGCAGACAGGAAGTGCCATTAGAGAACTACGTGGAAGTAAGCAACAGTTTGCGACATTCAGACAGTTTCCACAACCTGGATTCTGTCAACTTCCTCAGACTTGCGTTGTTCTAGAATAATATGGTTAGGATGATACAGATATAAACTACATACATTATTGTAGACACCCCAATACCAGTTGGAATACATTTAGATCATTAAAATTTACCAGCGTTTTCAACAGATTTCTCCACACATCATTGGATTTACAATCACAAACATCTACATGTTTGACATTTTTATACGTCTGGCTGTTTGTCGACAGTTTTATATGTTGGGTTGCATGTTCGAATCCTACCGAGAACAACTAATTTAAAAAGTCAATGAGTTGTAAACAGCGGAAGTTTTTCTAGATCAAAAAATACATTTTTTTAGCTGCAATATAATTTCGTGCTTAAATGAATAGACGTATGTATTATACATATAGGTAGGCACCTCCACACTTCAAATCGAGTAAGAGAAGGCGCATTTCTTTTCTCTATGACCTGTCAAAAACATCGCGCGGAAAATGTCGAAATTCTTGATGTCGGGACGACGTAAAAGATGTTATATTGAAAAATGTCACCGTGACAAAGCCGTTTTCCGCGAAATATAAATTAATCGAATGTGTCAAGAGCGATGAAAGAATTTAAGAATTATCGAAAAATACTTTGAAAAAAAAAACGCATTTTTCTTTTAAAGTACTTTTCCGTTTTGTTCTCTACGCCTGTTCTTGTAATAAACCAAGCTAGAAGAGGAATGGTATGAAAATTACATGTATTCTTATGCACAATTTTAGTAACTTAAATAGAGATAAAAAAGTGACGCAATTCTTTTTTTTTAAATTTTCAATTGCCACATTTTTTTCCGATGAAAAATTGGAGGCTAAATTCGAAAGTTTTCTTACGTTACAGTTTTCTTACAATGAAGATCATAATGTAAAAAAAAATTGAGGTTTCACTAAATATTTACAGGTATGTGCACTTTATTGTGCTTTGGTGATTCGCCATATTTTACACTCAGCCAAGAATAATGGTCATCACCAGGGTTTTTACCACGATTTACAGAATATCTATAAAAGAAGTTGCGTATTTTCGTATGTGGAAACATCACGCCGAAAATACAAACGTTAAGGTCAGATATTTTTCTGAGCGTAGCTGTGCAAAACTTCTGGAATCGTTCTTAATAAAGATCCACTTCATTTACTTTACTTTTATCACTATTTACTTTAAGCGTTTTCATAATAACTTTCAATTTATTGCATGTTCATATCGATATTTCAGTATTTTAATACAGATAGCCATGAATAAAATCAAGCGCCCAAACTTAATCACTTTGTTTATTTTTAAAGCAATTGAATGCCTAAAACTGTAAAAAAATTGGGAGCCGCTGATAGAAAAATAAGGTAGTTTGAATGACTACATACCTGGCTTAAACTGTTGTTCAGCTCCGACTCCGGAATTGGCCTGAATCCAGAATTTCCAGCAACTTCTTTCCTCCATTCATCACTATTTCTGGACCTTTCCAGGTGTTCTTTGGCTACTCTCGAATTATCCATGCATCGATTTCTGTTTCCGTCCACTTCATCTCTTCTACTACTTCCAATTTCAAACTTTTCTATCAGCAATTCAGCTTTTGATTTGTGCTCTTTCTCAATGTCTAAACTGGATGTCTGGAAGATGAAGGGAGGTTTTTTGTTGTATCCTGGTTTGTCCTCCCTTAAAAGATTCTGTTCGTCGTCTTCCGTGCTTTGATCTTCCAGACCTTTATCAGATTCAGGCCCCAGCTTCCAGCCAACCCCTTTGATGTGTGATTCGAGAAATGAAGAGCCTCTGAAAAGAAGAAAAATAAGAAGAATATTAGTACAAGTTGTCCAGAAATGGTTTTTACTATTGGGCAAAAAACGAGCTTTTAAAAATCACGTTTTATACCAACAATTATAAAGCGTTCAACTCCAGTAAGAAGCAAAATGTAATCTTAAAGTCGGTTTGTAATACCGTTATCTATGTATATTAACATGCGTCCACACGATTAAACTACGTTCGTCACCCATTTTAAAGCCACATTAAACAAAGAAGAAGAAGATTGGCTTTCATCGTTTAGGCGCACTGTTCCAAGCTAATTCTGCTATTTAACCCTGTAAAAGGCACATGAAATTGAAGCATTAGACAATTTATATAATGTTCTAATTTGTGTGTTTTTTCAAGTCTTAAATTAATAAATATATTTGAGGTTAGTTTCACCAAATGACTTTCATACTAATGTAGTGGGTTCGATCTTAAGTGCTACTATTATAAAGTGTTTTTGTATCCACGTCCACTTTATTGCATACGTCATAGGTCACTTCATTACATCCGGCTCGAAGGACCATGTTTTAACATCGGATTGGGGATTTTTTCTAGTATTAAATCAAAACGTGGGGAGTGATAAAAAAACACGCAGTCATAACTTTATTTTGACATGGCTGAAGAAGGAAGAAACGGAAAGTTGAAAATGCATAGATAAACAAATCATAGGCACGGAATGCGGCGTAAAGCCGTCCGAATTGGATCGACTCTATGGCGATGAAATTCTCCCGTCAACACCCGTACAAAAATAAGAATTTCTAAATAGAAAAGACCCTGATTTCTATAAGTTTGATATTCTAGGATCTAGAGACAGTCGCAAACAATGTGAAACAATAAAAAGTCTTTAATCTTGTTTGACTGAAATGTTTATTTGCAAAATAACGAAGAAAGCAACAAGTTAAAAAGCATAAATCTTTTCGTTTGAAGAGACGTCCTGAGAAGTAATTATCAAACAATCCTTTTGATAAACGGTTAAGTAAGAAACGGGTATTATAACTAACTTGGAGAGTGGCAAAGATGTACTGGATACTTATTGAGAAATACTAGCAAGTTGTCCGGGGTAGCTCTTTGGTTAAAAAACATCCATGGCGTAACATAATAAGACGAATCCGAGCAATATTTTGCTTAAGAAATCGATCGTAATGAATATATAGCTCCGAGTGATTTCAAACGAATTATTTCCCCATGTCAAAATTATTATCATGGCCGCCTAATTTCCTTTTCCTCAAACAAATTCATCTTGATCAAGAAAATAAAACCACTATTATGTGATCCTTTATAATGAAAACATTGGCAAAATAATATGTTTAAGGAAAATATATATTTTTTTGTTTTCATTGTTATTTTTAAGATATTGTCAGTTTTGACATAAAAGAGGTTCCTCTAAAAATATTGCGGGTCTTTCCAAGGTGCCGCTTAAATTGATCGAAAAGCAGGTCATTTTAGATGAATTATGATAATTTAAGTGGAACAGTAGGCTTAAATTTGCTTCTTAAGCTTCTAGCGGATCAGATAAGGAATCGGGGTTTTCGTGTATTCTATGTGAAATTTGCTCAAATTGGTATATCTTCTGCCTTTTGAATATTTCAGAATAATAACTAAAAGCTGTTTTAGTTTTTTTTAACCAAGTGTACAAATGGAAATCTCTTGTATTACTTAATTGTTAAATATTTTTTATTGTAATATAATCAAAAAATCATTACTCAGCACAAGTGGATAGGGTAGCTGGTCTAAAGTGGCAGAGGAATGTTTATGCGGCAAAAAGATATTGTAAGGTGGACTCAAAAAGTGAAAACATTGGAAGAACCGGCGAAGACCTATAGTAATATAGATGCGCTGATGGCATCGTTACAGTAAAAAATTGTTACTGCTTTTTTTTTAAGGAACAGGAAGAAATTAAAGGAGTTCGAAGAGGCCTATGTTCAGCAGCTGACCAGATAAAGAAGAAGAATGAACAAGGGGCTTATGATCCCACACATATGTGAAAAGGAATGAAGTGCCTACCTACAAACATTCGACAAAAAATCGCATGAATGGAAAAACTCAAAAAAGCGGACAAACAAATGAACCGTTTGTAAATATATAATGTCAGATAAGTAAACACGCGAACCTATTGGAGTTGTCGCTCATTAAAGCCGGGATTTCGGAGCTCAGAAAATCATCAATCAAGCCCATTTCCATCGGGAACTTGGAGCTTCCGGCATCCCTCCTTTTCAACCCTCCCAATCATAATAATTAAAAGGAACTTCTTTAGGGTAATTACCGACAAATTAAGTTTCATTTCAAAGCCTTTATATTTCCGAGAATTCTGTTAATAACCGTTACATTTTCTTTCATCAAAATTATTTGAAAATCTTTACAGAAATCTACAAACAAGACAATATGATTGAATTTATACGATAGATTGATTTTCTTAAGCCATGCTACTATTTTTTGAATAATTATTTTCAACATTTTATTTCTCTTATGTTGAAAACGGATGTTTTGTCTATCAAAATAAGTTTACAATAAAGATCTTCGTCAAATAAATTCAACTATTTTTTCTTTATTATGGCATTCACCCTTGATGCAACGGCCTTTTTCTCATATGTAGGTACATGAAAAAAAAACAATTTTTCAAGGAGCATTGAGGGGTTTTATAACGATATATTATTTTATATTTGCACTCAATGATCTGTTGGTATTTTATCTTGAATGAATAATGAAATATTATTACGAAGTGAGTCCGATACTCATTTCCTACTCTGTGAAGAATGAAAAGTTTGAAGTTTGTATACTTTTAATCCAATTTCTCAAACCGCCTTGCCTAAAACAATTGAGTATCGCATCAGAGTTCCTATATTACCTCGAGGCTTTATTGTTTACCGATTTCGAGTAAAACTTTTATGCAATCTCAGTCAAGGGAGTTTATGAAATTAACTAGGACATGCAAGGGGGTGTGTAACCGAACCCCCCCCCCCCCCCCTCCCCTCGTTTAAGCTCTGATGTCTTACAAAAGCGGTCCAGTATTATAGCGGCAGTAATGCGGTGGGCATAATGCAATAGTTTTCTTGTAAAACAGACTCGAAATTTAACGATCGTAATGGGTACTCAGAAAAAAATAATTTGCAATATTTCTAACAAATATTGCAAGTTTTTAAATTCAACCTTTTGACTTGGTTTTTTTATGCTTCATTTGCGTATTTCTTTAAACTGTGATTCGTGAGGAACTTTGTAGAACGACATATTAATAAAATTAATTATTTTATGCGTATTTCTCATTTTACTGCCGGCAGTAAAAGAGATAAATATACATGGCATTGTACTTGTCTCGAAGAATACTGCGTTCATAATGTTGCGGCCGCTTTTCTTTTTTACGCACTAGGTTCCTAAGAAGCGGTGCGTCGTCTGTCAATACGGCTGTCTTTCAAAATCGCGACAATGTTGTTTGTCGCCAGGGTTACTCACATAGACAATGTTCTACACTGACACACCACACTGTTCACCGCTATTTATATCACTACCATATTCCTAAGAAAACATAGAATTATGTCACTTTGAATGTTGTATTTGTAAACTTAATGGCGTGGGTTCTTTAATGCGTTGGGTTCCTAGGGAGCGGCCGTCATCTGACAAGACGGCGTCTTTCAAAATTATATGACAATGTTTTTCGTTACTATGGAAACCATATTGGCAATGTTCTCAACTGACATATCCACCGCCGTTTATTGTAGCGGCGTATCCGTAGGAAAACAACCCATTAGTGCAGTAATTGACAAGCCAATTGTGTATGCACTGGGTTCCTATAGAACGGTCCGTCGTGTGAAAAGACGGCAGTTTTCAAAATATATGACGATGTATTTTGTTACTACGGTAACAATATTGACAATGTTCTAAACTGACTTTCTCATCGCTGTTTAAAGTAGCTATTCGCATGAAAACAGACCATTAGCCCCCGTGGCGAAGTATGGACGTTAAACGACGGCACCGTTTTTTTCTAGGAAATCAGAGCCTAAGTCCGCCCGCTCTTCCTCGATACATACACACTGTATAATGAGACAAACAGGTATCATCACCCTGATAGACATCACAACAGTAATACTAATAATAATAAAGGGTGTAGAAAACTACCCCTAAAATTATACAGAGAGTTCCGTAACGGAGAAGAGATATAGCTTTACTTTTACTTAATCTAAGAATTATACTATGGATAAAGAAACAAATTGGGGTAAACCGACAAATTGAATTTATTCAACAAAGTAATAATTTGAAGTCTTCGGGGAGAAAGTCGTATATAATAGTAGGAATGTCTCGAGGTTTGAAGTTTTGAACTAATAGATAAGTTGTTTAAAACATTATTTGAAGTAACCAGTGAAATACGAGTGCAAACCTATGATTTTTAGCCTAAACTACTGTACCGAAAATAGTCAAGAATGAAAAATACAAAAAAAAAAAAAAACAACTAGGTATATCGGAGGGAGAGTTTGCAGTACCTACCAACTTCGATAAATAAAATTTGTAACCTTTGTCAGAACATTTGTTTTACCATTTAATTTGTTGAAACAAATAGGTAATTATTAATGTACTCGATAGATTCAAAGACGGGTGAACGTTCTTCAAAGAAACTTCGGTGATCTGTTCTACTAATGTCAATGTCAGGGAAGGTTTAAGTGAAGCGGAGGATGTGTTCAATACCACTCCTTGGAGGGTAGTTGCAAGTAGAAAAGGTTAAAATATAACAAACATTGCATAAACCAGTGGGGCTAGTATGAGTTTTATCGAAAGCTAATTACACGCAAATAAGCGCTTATTAGCGTGCAAATAGTGTTCTTAAATCAAAACGATCGAATCATTCGATCATTTTAGTATGAAAATTTTTCAAAACTCTTTCGATGATCGTTTCGATATTCGATCATCGAAAACTTATACTAGGGCTACAGGAGTAATTATTTTTTTATAGAATGATTTGCTCGAAGTTCGACGGGAGGGTCAGCTAGTTAACGATATTTTTTTCCATTCAAAACGGTTGCAAACAACCTTTAGTGGTACTAATAGAAACTGCGTCATAACACCGTTATGACGGGAATAGTTACTACGGCATAAATCGCTTATACCAAACCCTACTAATAATCATCCATATTCCATGTCATAACTGTACTGCAGAATGGTTTGGCAACCTAGAATTTATCAATGAAGCTTGTGGTTGTTCTATACTACGGGATTTGATTTCTAAGCATTCCGCACGAACCCGATTGGACCCTCGAGAAAGTTCGGGTGCGTAATATCGCGAGTATGTACGAATCGGTAGGAATATTTCCGAAGGTCGATTCGATTCGTTGTCAGCTCGGACTTGTTGCAAGTTTTCGTATGATAAGTGTCAAAATATAAAGAGTGCAGTGATAGTCTGTCTCATTGAACGTTGCTATTACTTCTTGATACATGGGGGTAGCCAGGAATAAAGTTGGGATGGAAATTATTATTGTTATAACTTATTATTCCTTGTTTTATTACTACCACTTTTGCATATTCTGCGTGTATTTGAAGAATAACGTTCTCTTAGTACGGCTGCTTATATGATAAGTCATTAGGTGAAAAAACATATACGAAATTTTGACTCAAACAGGATTCAAACACAGGGTTTCTTATTTAGAAGTATGACTTCAAGAATTGTGCTAGATGCCGTCTGAGAAGATTGTTTATGTAAATTTAAATAGGATCTTTCAACCGTACATTTCACGGAGTGTTAATCAATGTTAAAGGTTGTTTAGCAAAGTGCCTGAGGCTCGCAAGGATGTCGCTTGTACAGGAGCCTTCCTGAAATGGCTTTCCGAGCCTCAGAGCAAAAAGGGATGAGGGATTGTTTCATTATGAGAATATCAGATGTAGGTACTATTAATAATAATTTTACTATATTATTACCTCATAAGTTTACACGCTACATTACTAATTAAAAACCTATGAACATTGTTTTATATCAAAAATAACTATCAGCAAAACCTTTTTGAAAATTCTCATAAAATACTATATGTAGTAAACAAAAACTTGCAAACCTTTAAAAATCTAAGGTTATTGAAGAACTGTGTACCTTTGTGGAAGATCTGATGTTTTTAAGATTGGTATTAGTGCAGTGTTGTCGACATACTAAGTAAATAAACTTTCTTATGATTATTTTTTTATCCGACCTCGGTACCATAGTGGTATATGTAGGCTTCAACTTCAGATCCAGGGTTCGACTCCCGGTCTGGCCAGTGTTTTTTACTTGAAATTCGTACCCAAGGTTGATCTGTCTTAGATTGGACGGTAAGCGTTGACTGGAAAAATTGCCTCAAACAATAAGTTCCGTCGGCTATATTGAAACCTTCGTATAGGGAAGTTTAAATTTTAAGACGGGACCGGTTGGCTAGAAAAAGATGCCTACGACAAGGGTAAAAGAGGTAAAGGATAAAAGGGCAAAATTTTACAAATCTTTCTATAGAACTGGTGTTCAAAAATATACGTCTCATGGACGAATAATATCTTGAACAGGCTTCAGAGGAGCTGAAGAACTCTTTAGGATAAGCTAAAATTAGACTTGGAAAGTTTGCCAAGAGGTTATGCCAGAAGAAATATGGAAAACAAAAACACCAGTAAAGTACCTATACATATACGTAGATATTAACAGCGAGTAGGTTAGAAGTAAGACAAACAACGGAAAAAAAGAAAAAAAAACTTATGTAACACTATATTGGGCAGGCTCGGCTGGATATAAGGGTAAGAAGGCAAAGGGTGAGGGATATGAATAACGGGCATGGAAGGGGCAAGGAAGAAGCTAGAGGACAACAGAAGTTATTGCTCTAACGTCAGGTGTGTTCTTACGTTTTGCCTGAAAACCGTAAGAGAAGATTAATTAAAAATACCCGAAAAATGGCGAACGTTGTTAACGTAAAGTGATCAAACTAAGCCAGCCTTCGAAATAACAGTAGAAGACGATCGTAAGCCCGTAGTGGTTTGTTCCATTTAAAAATCGAACATTAGTAATGAATTGTTAGAGTCAATAGTTGTTTTTTTTTCTATCCGAAAAATGGTTTAAGAATGAGTTTTCTTTCTATCTAAAATATTAAAAAAAAAACATAAGTATGAATAAATTATCCATCATAGGGGATCGTATGACGATATTGAGCAATCCAGGCAGAGTAGGGGTAATTTAGTTGAAAACCTGGAGAGGAGAGGCAATGACGTTGACCGATGGCTGATGAGGGAGTCAAAGCTGGAGACAGGAAGGATGAGGGCGATTAATATTGTAAGGGATGAAACAAGTGCGAGGGGTGTGTGCGACAAAAAATCCCTTATTAAAGATACAGACACTAATTTCATTATCAGATGTCTTGTACTAGGGGTCTGGTTTTTTAGGGGGTTTAGGAAGATGAGATTGTGTAGGTATGTGAGATGGATACATTTCAAAAAAAGTAATATGGGAATTTTAATGATTCAAGTTCAACTGAAAATTATACAGAGAAGAGAACAGAGGCAGAGAACAGAAACAATCAAATTCAGAACGAGAACAAAACTATATGTCTACAAGGCGAAAACAGAATGCCAGGACTAAAAGAAAGAACTGTTTATTGTATGAAGTAAAAATTTTCCGTAGTAAAGATGTTTTGAACTTTAATCATGAAAAAACATAAGGCCGTATTTTAAAAGGTGTCAGTAGTCGAATTTTGACAACACATTCCTTAAATCATTAATGTAAAAAATCCTATATCCACAGTTAATTCGTAACTACCCGTATCGCACATTATTGACTTTGCTGTCTAATGCCGAGACGATAGACTTAAAGCCAGCAGATGCTCATAAAATGCATCCATACATGAAAAAAAAATTGGGTCGGCAATACTAGAGGTCCCGGCTTCGAATCCCGGACGGTTCATAAGTTTTCAATGCGTTTCTTCACTTGTTCACTTGAAATTTCTACTCGGGGTTGGAATCCTGTCTCAGATTGGACGGGATCGGTTGACTGGTAGAGAATGCTTCAAGCATTAAGTTCCGCCGGCTATACTGACACCTATATATAGAAGAGTTTTATCTTAAAACAATAATTCAGTTAAATTTGGTTTAAATAGTGTCTGGTTTAAATTCTTTCAACAACATATACAATAAAAAAAATATAAATATGTATTATTGTACTCATATTATTGGAATGGGAAATAAAATAAATAAAATAAGTTAACAGGCTTCACATGTGATGTATTTCCTACTACACCGCCATCTCTTGATTTTTTTTAAGTAACGCAATCATAGAGGAATTGATTTGATTTCAAACTTATGACCCATCGAACTTCATCCCGAATCCGAATCAACGATAACTACCTATTACATAATGCTATAAATTATAAGCTAAATTTTAAGTTTTTATCTCGTAAATCACATTTTATTCATGTAATAAATCAATATTTTTTTTATTCTGGGTTAGGTCGAAGGTCAATGGGCGGGTCAGCTAGTATATTATAATACAAACAAACTTCTTTTATAATAATCGAATATATATATTTCTAACTTTATCAAAAGAATCGTTCTTTCATCGTGTACCTGGTTAGATTATTGTTTCACTTTCGACAAAATTATCGGTTGCGGCTTGACTTTAATCTACACTGCTCACTGAATAATACCAGTATAATCAAAGTAATTGGATTAACCATGTATGCTCATCGATTGTGTTTGATTAACGAATTCTGAGCGTCTTACTAAACCACGATTATGCTAATCTGGTTAAGGCTTAAAACAAATCTAATCAACCATATTGAAACACACGTAAGTATAACGAATATTAAGTAGTATATTTTTCTATGAATAATACATTCTATCGTTGTTAAATGTTCATGTTAAAATCAATTTTAATCTATCTCTGCTTGATTTTAAAATTTCGTGAATTATATTTTTATAATTATTTGTTTTATAAGTAAATGAATCTGTGTTCAGTCAAAGTGAACAAAAATACACTATTTGACTCTTTCACAGTAAGCCTATGTCGTGAAAGGGGAAGATGGTCGGCACCTGGGATCGAACCCACGACCTCCGCACGAAACAGTGTGAAAGCCGGCGTCGTAACCGCCAGTCTTGTTACACAATGATTGATTATGCGAATTGCGATAAACAGTAGCGTTAAAATAAAAAAATAAAACGCAGTACTTATAATGCTGCATTTACACGCTTGCCATGGTTTGGCAAACCACCACAAACACCAGCGTGTAAACGGGGTGTTTGCCTTGCCTTATGTGAACTTGCCAACGCTTACAACAAGTGTCGGTTTTTACACAGATCAAAGGAATCTGCGACAAATGTATGAAAATACCGACGCGCACGTCAACGTGTAAATGGCGTCCGAGCGTTTGTGAAGTCTTGGAGCTTGTGGTGGCTTGCCAAGCCATGGCAAGCGTGTAAGTGTAGCATAACAATATTATTTGATCAAACGTTAGTTTAAAAATATAATAAAACTATGTTGCCATGAAAATTTAGGCTCCGATGGATTCTTTACAACACTTTGAATATTTTACATTATTTATAGCCAGGTACATTATTTGTCCCGTTTGGAGAAAAATATACAATTCAAGTCATCCTCAAGGAAGAAATTTAACAAAGAATGGTGGTTGAAAACCTGCTTAAAAATATTCGCGAATGGAAAGGCATTAGGTCCGGTACTCACTTGGGCCGCGAACCTGTAACATTGCATCAATTTAATAAAAAGGTAGTGTGTACGTGATTCACAAATCGAACAGGGCGGAACGCGCACATCCCTTAAATAGCATTGATGCAACGTTACACGTTCGGGGTGCAAGTGAGTACCGGGACTTAGAGAAGTTGAATATTATTTTTTTGCAAAGATCGCTAAGACATTTATTTGTCGACGTTAGGAAGACTTTGCATGGCACGGAAATAAGGAAAAGGTATCTAATTATACAGAATGACAGTTAATTATACAGAGTCTAGTAATGTCATAAAATGTTCCCAATATAATAGTTCTATGGTGTTCCCAACAGCCTTTAATATCAGAAGCCTTTGTTTTGATGGAAGCTTAATTGGATTAGTGTTGTTGCGGTTTGATGGCGTATCGTGATAATGATAATTTAATTATAAAGTAATTGATACGCCCTTTGGGATTATTAGTAATATCATTGCCTTGCAATATTATGTATACGGGACTAACAGGATGGTACCGAAAATACACCCATCCGAAGACCTTTAACAGAAATTTTGTATCTAAAAGGTAGTCTAGCTCTTATTATTACAGAGTCTTCCTCAAGGTTTTGCAAAAGCTGACATTTACGGACAAACACTAGATTCAAAATGTTGTGATTGTTATATAAGTAGTAATTACACTAGTTAAACACACATTGAAAGCTTTTGAGTAGTAAATATTGGTTATATAGGTGTGGTTGGTGTGTGGTTGTTCTAGGATGTGGCTGATTAAGACACCACCATGACCTATTGGTATAGGGAGAATAACTGTTCCCAGTGATAAGCAAATCTTTATGATATTTCTTTTATTTTTGGAGTTAGAGAGAACTAACCAGGGAGGCTGGAAAGTTGGCAAATGGGGAGCTCTAACTCCAGGTATCTTATGTGGATTGAGATAGTACTGAGGCTGAGATAAGATGATTGAAATAGAAGGAAGATAAGAAATACTCACAGTTTTAACAAAACACAAATTCACTATATTATAAAAATAATATTTAAAACTAAGTTACAAAATGCTCATATTACACTTGAAAAGAATGTACGCGGGATTAAGATATTAAGACAAATTAATTTATGTGCGGCTCTTCTCTGGTCGGAAATGGAAGTGGTCGGCCATGTTTGGTGAGGTCCTATATATACCCTTTGGTGTTTCAGCAAAAATTATGATTTGTCATCTTTCTTGACATTGCCATTTCATAAAATATTGTTTCAGGAACAAATGTTGTGATAACTAAAAAACATAAATATTAGACATAAACAAAAAATAGAATTTTGTAGTAGGTAGTCGCCTACAGTTATAATGCAAAAAAAAAACATTATTTTTACCATACTTTTTTTACGATTGTCGATTCCAGGGCCAGACAAGTATATTCCCAGCCTTTTTTCAGAGTTTATATATTTTATCAGATATTTGTAGGTCAGGTCATTAAGTTACACAAAATTTGAAGGAAAGTGTTATATTTAAAAGGTAAATTTGCTACATCAATCTAGATCTCAATCCTATAAAAAGCACGCTTAGGTAAACTAAGCATGTTAAAAATTCTAGTCATCTAAATTTCTTCAAAATAACTCGTTTGATCAAAATAGTTACAAGCTGAGCAGATAATTTATCTACAGAATTCTCTTAACTAGAAACTACTGTGAACTTTAAAGATAATTTGATAAAGTTTTGGCGAAGCGTGTCGTGAAAGGGATTCGGCGTACCACAGGGCTCTAAGTTGGGACCTTCGATTGTTGATCGTATCATTGTTCCCTCCACATAATAGTCTCGTAAAATCTTTGACGATCCGAGGGTGAACTTGGAATTATTCAAAGTAGATGCCGGGGACGAATTGTTAATTGTATTTAATCTCACGATTATTATTCAGGAACGCTAAGTACGAAGGGGAAGTTGGAATAGTTGTTGCGTGAGGCATAATTTCGGTGATATTTGAATGAATGAAACTCGTTAGAAGTATTTTGAATAAATTTGCGACTAAAACTGAGGGTGACAATCAAGGAACATTGATACTAACAAGCGATGTTATTAATACAATCAAACATTTAGCTACGTTCTAATTCATTTACAAAGATCAAAATATCGTATTTTATATCATACAAGAACTGTTGAATATTTTTTTATTTTTTTTTATTTATTTTTAACAAACTTTGGTACAACAAATAGCATAATATGAACAACATAATTTTATGATTAAACCAAAGATCCCACCAGGCTAAGCCTGTGTGTGGGTATACTAAATATAATAAGATAATGTTAGTTAAAAAAAAACTATCCTACATCAAGTAATAATAGACAATCTCATTTTAATGCAACAATATCCCCATCAACATGACTTACAACTTTTAGTATTTTTGGTATTTTTAAATCTACCGTTTTTTTTTCGAAATATCCTCTGATAGAGCAGGAAAAAGTAAACAAAACTGCATTCATAACTCAAAACACGCAAAAAAAACTTTTGCTTGTATGTATTTTTTTATTTATTTATTTCATTTTCCACCATAGACCCATTCCAGGCACTTGAGGACGTCAAAATTTTCACAATTTTACATGTATAAATTAAGAATATATAGAGATGGAAACAAATCAGACCAATACAGGGTCAAGATATCATAATACAATTTATTCACAAAAATAACATAAGGGGGGAAAAGTATGACTGTAAGCGAGCAGGTAGGACTTTGTAATGAAAATCTATCTATTTGCGTCATGCCTGGGTGTAAAGGTCCCATTCACGCTCACGTCAAAATATATAAAATAAAACAAAATAGACAAGACAAAACATGGAGCTCAAATTTAAATTCATAACATGACAAAATTAAGGCACTAATTATTATTTTCAATCATGGATGTAATATTTGAGTCATGCCAGGGTGTAAAGGCCCCATTCACGCTCACGTCAAAAGAATCAATAATTATAATGAATTAACAAAGACAAAACAAGGGCACAGCAATTTAAATTCAAAGTGAAATAATACAAATTGATGTATACCCTCGATATTTTCCATAGTAGGTATACCCTCGATATTTTCCATCAATATTTTGTCAATCGCACCAACTATCAAACAACTGATAGCTCCTGTCCAACTTTAATTAATTTAATTTTTTTAAATTAGGAATAAAAAATATATTGTAAAAAGTACTAAAAAGATTACCTACCTAGAGTTTTCTTTAATTTTCTAATTTTCCACGCAACTTTCTTATTTTTTTTTTCTTTAAAAACAACCTTTTCCTGATAAAAGCCTACACGACA
Organism: Mystacides longicornis; assembly: GCA_963576905.1. Lineage (NCBI taxonomy): Eukaryota > Metazoa > Arthropoda > Insecta > Trichoptera > Leptoceridae > Mystacides > Mystacides longicornis. The sequence goes on from OY756437.1 coordinate 25,400,025, forward strand.
AAAGAAGATTTAACGAAATCGGTCCAGCCGTTAAGGCTTGATGCGATGACATCGGGAAATAGCTCTCCATTTTTATACAATAGATAAGAAGATAGGTGTCCGCGCAGGATTTACTGCTAGTATTAAGATAAATAATAAACTCTTTCAATTTGATGCTAGTAAGAAAGAGTTTGACCTAAAGAGCTCATGTGGAATGGAAGTGCCAAATAAATATATTCGGCGAAAAACTATGATGTTTTGCTGAAAGCGGCCTCCCCTACCAGAAACGTTATTCGTTATGCTACTCTCAATAGCTGCATACACACGTAACGATTTATATGAATTAAATAACACACAGTTGCACTTTCACAAAATTTATATTGAATCTCGAGCGCTTTCGTCCAACTCACGCAGACATTGTCAAGAGACTAAATTACAATAACCAATAATAATTTATTGTAATTTAGTCTCTTGACAATGTCTGCGTGAGTTGGACGAAAGCGCTCGAGATTCAATATAAATTTTGTGAAAGTGCAACTGTGTGTTATTTAATTCATAATAATGAACTTTCACTACGTAAATACACAAACCCTCCAAATAGTAACGATTTATCTTTACGATTTGACCGATAATCGCTCATTTTTCAATTGTTTTCTTCGCTAAGATTTGGAAAAATGAACGATTATATCGGTCAAATCTTAAAGATAAATCGTTACGTGTGTATCCAGCTAATGATAGCTTTTTTCACTATGCGTATGTATTATAAAAGAAAAGTATATGGTATGAAAAATATAAACACGAATTACTTTATTGCAACATCCGAATCTAAAGCTGAATGCAACGATTCGAAGACATTAACATTCGATATTGTTTTCTGTCAAATTGATTGTTTGCAGAAACCAATTTTTTACTAATCCGGACAATTTTTAAAGTGGAGGATAAAAATGCACTAAAATAATTTTGTAATTATTTATAAAAAATGCCTCAGAAGTCAGGAATGCAAGACACAGACCTTATTTATAAATATAAAAAAGTTATAATGTATAATGACTAAGTATTACAAAGTTACAAATAATGTGTTTGAAGAAAGACATAACTCTAAAAATACACCAAACAAGCATATATTCGTACATAAGAAAAACGAAAAATAACAATCAATACAAATGTATGTGCCCATATATTCCTATAATGACTCTGCCCACTATTAATCTTCACTTAACATGAATGAGGATAGATGATGTAAAGTGATAGAAAAAGGAATGTAGAGAGAGGAAATAAGAGTAGAAACTTTGAAGAAATGAGTGGAGAATGAATATTGAATATCCTTTAGAAATGTGGTTTTGAAATGACAAAATAGGAGCCACGTGGAATCCGAAATTTAATATTAGAAATGTACAAATTACTGTGTCAAATCCATCAACAAAAGTTGCAACATAATAAATGTAATGTAATAGGTACAATATTCTGAATATTATTGTTTTTTTTCCTTTTTTTGTACTTATATCTACTTGTTCCTGAAGGAGAGGCAGAGAGAACGGATGTCCTTTCTTTTATATCTAGATACAAATATTCCTTTGCTTTTATTGACGCTAAAAAATATTATTCTTTTCCTGTAAAATTAACAATGTTATATCAATGGGACATGTGTTGAGGATGCCGAATGACAGTTGGCCGAGGAGAGCGCTGTTCTTCCTCCCACAAGGGTCCCGAAGACAAGGAAAGCCCCCTCTCATAGCGTTTTCCACATCATCGAAGCTGAGATGAGGGATGCATGGTGTGGGAGGTGGTCATAAACATTAAGCAAGATTGAGTGCAATGGAGAGCTCTTGTTGCCTTCATATACCCCTGGGTTGGCCGTAAGGGGAGTTTGGATATATGTCAATATTTAACAACCAGGGCGGGAGAAAAAGAAGAGGAAGCCTTGCCTTACCGAACTGAGAGTATCGGACTCATCTGGGAGGGAGCGGAGCGGCTGGCACAGGACAGAAGTGCATGCAGGGACCTGGCGATGTTCAACCTTGGGAGCGAACATGGATAGGTAATATGTGCCTCAAATTAAATACCAGTAAATGTGACAATTTTCTGTCTATTAAAACAACCCTTGGTCCTGTTTTTAAGAAATTTTTTCTTTCAAGATCCAAGTAAGAAGTATTGCAATATGTCAAAAAAGTAAAAAGGTCATTTTATTAACCTCAAAAAGTCACACTCGCTTTGAATGAGGTTGTGTTAATAATAATTCTTTCCCATAAACGAGTTGACAAATAAAAGCCTCTTTTCATCACGGCGCTACTGTGTTTATTTTACGAACGCTTTTGGACACTTGAATATAATTGTGGAGGATAACATTCGTCATCGTCCTGGCAATAAACTCCCCAGAAGTGGTCTACGCGTAGGCAGCGCCGTGGTGAAGCTTTAGCAAGAGAGGGATGAAAGCAGAACGGTAGACGACGTGGTCGGTGGTTTCGCTTATAAAAAGGGTTGAATTTCGTCGCCGCTACTACTCTCCGTGCTACAGTAAACAACAGAAAGGGTTGCGGCTTGTTGAAACAGTGGTGGTTTTTCAAATTTTATAAATTCAAATAAACACAAGATACTGAAAGGTATCATTATTTTTACTAATTAAATTTGTGGATCTACAAAAGGCATTTGATATGGTGAATCATATTTGCCAACGGGAATGTTTTTTTTTCAAGATAAGAAGTGAATGATTGAAAACTTTTGTACCTATAAGTTTCCGTATTTTCGAAGTGTTTGTAGATCTACAAAAAGCATTTGATATGGTTTATCACAATTGCGTATTTTCAACATGATCAGCTGAATCGTGTTCTTGAATTGTTATAGTCAGAAAGCTCTGTATGTGAAAGTATAGTATACACCACATTTGTTAAAGTTGTATCACAGGAGAATAAACCCTTTCACCCAAATCAAATAATTTGATATCGGATATAGGATTTAAACAAAAGGCGAACGTTATCAAATTAAATTAGTTTGGACATTTTTAAAGAATGAGTTGTGTAAAGTTCTAAAACGTCATGGACTAAACACAAAGTAATTATTTGACCACAGACAGGAAAAGCTGCAAGAGAAACAGAAGAGAAAAAAAAAGTGGTTATCCGATATATAAAGACATAACAGAAAAGAATAAGCTTGCTGAGAAAAGAATACAGGTTTGTTGACTATCCCATTAAAAGAAAGCGAATAGAATGAGGAAAACAACACCAGAAAAAAACTGTATGGTTGAAGAGTAACAAGATTTTTCATCAAAAGTCATGTCTTCAATGAAGATTCAACACAAAATGCAATATTTGCTTCTATATTTTCCGACTTCAAGTTTCGTTGACCCATTTCTTTTAATATCTATTCACAAAGGATACTTTTGAAAGAAACATTTCATTTTCAAAAAATCCCGAGTAAAGCCACTGTGGTGTGTCGGTAAACATTTGCAAATGAAAGAAGCCGACTGCATCGTAGGCACCATCAAGCTCTGGGGTGAGGAGTTTTGGACGAGTGCCAACATTCATCCAACAACTCGAGATTTTTCCACAAAAATCTAAATAGGTATCATTTCATAAAACAGAATATTACGTCAATTTGATCCACCCGAGATTTTTTTTTCATGTTTTAAAAATAATATGGCCAATTGAAAGATACGGTGAGAAAACTATGGAAACCTCCAAAATTGACAGAAAGAAGGTAGACATCTTGGTTTTGCAATGAACGAGATTTGACCAGAGAGGGGTAAGTGCAAGATATTTTCCAGTATGCAATATGCCTTTAAAGAAGTCCCAACAGCGGGAGACCTCAAGGGCACATGGTGAAGACTGCCAAAACAGCGTTGTATAATGTATATGTTAACCTAGATCGTATATTCACAAAGCAACTTTGAGATTTTGCGCAAAGTGCGTTGACATGGAGAGCTCTTGTTGCCTCCTTTGGCCCTAAGTGGAGTGTAAAGGGAGTTTTGATTGATTGATTTGTGTTGATATGATACAGATCACACATATGTGATGTAGTTAAGAGTTTTTTTCCAAATGTTTTTTTTAAGGCCAGTGAGTAGGTATTTATATTTTATCTCTATTCGTCCCCTATTTTTTAAACCTTGTTTTTGCCTATATATATAATAATGTCTGACACTTTTTTTTTCTCTTTTAAAGTACCCACGTCTACTATTAATACTTACACTTGTTAGGTATCAATGAAATTCCAATGCTTCTTTCGGTATTGTATCCAATTAGAAATAGCAAAGTAAGGCCATTGTATAGAAATTGATCACGAAATGGTTAAAAAAAATGTTTTTTCTATGTATAGTAATATAAGATACGTCAAATTATCACAAAATACTGTGCATAAAAGGAAAATACTCCGACGAATCTTTCAGATTTGTCTGTGTAAGAGTGTTAGTGTCCACCACGAGTGAACACAGATTCATTTAAAAAATTGAAAAGATAAGTAAACAGTATTCAATTTAACTTATAAAGTAAAAGATTTTTTAATCTCCTGTGACCATGTAGAACGTGTGCCTACGAAATTAGTCAGGATAATTAAAAAATTGTGGAAAAGTTATACAATCTTTTATTTGAACTTTATTTTCAAATAAACTCCACCAAAAAATGCATGTTCATCCAAATAGCCTAGCTGCCATATTTTATAATATGTTCAAACTTTTTATAAGAAGGTATTTTGAGCGGTTTTGAAAGCTATAAAAGAAACTAGATACAAAACTGAGCCACATGATTTTTTTTTTATAAATTTCATTTAGGTTAAATGTAGGTTCTTACATTTAATACCATGAATGTTTTGTTAATGACCATAAAACAACATCAAGTAAATTAGAATGAATAACAGAAATATTTCTCAAAACTGCATGGGGATGAAAAATGCGGTTTCGAAAAGAGATGTTTGTTTAAATGAGGAAGGGTTGTTACCATAGTGTGGTGTATTCAGAAAAGTCCTGAAGGATTTCATCAAAGAAGAGTATATTTAAATGTAGGCTGTAGGGATGGATGAAGGGGAGGGGGTTAGAAAGGGTGGTAATGGATTTAAACAGTCAGTTTGGGGTTCTTTGGAGTGTTATGCTAACTAGAACTAATAAAGATTTATTATAATGTTTGTGCGAATGCATTGGGGTTCTGTGCTTGTGGACAATTCTAGAATTATACCGAAACAATAATGATTAGGTCCTATGTTATCAACACATTCAACATTTTTTTTCTTTATCCTTATTCTTTGGCTTTTATGAGTAACTAGCTTTCCCGACAGACGTAGTCAAGTCAATCACTGATGCTGATAAATAGACGAAATTTTCCGCATATATTCGGAAAACGCCACGTAGACGTCGTATAGAAAATAATTATATACGACTACAAATTAGTCATATAAAATGGTCCTACTCCGAAAATATATACAATGGTCGTGTTAACCACATATCCGACGTTTCAATGACATATGTTTGTATGACTATTATTTTTTTATCTTTCAGATCAAAAATTATTTTCGAAACGTCAAAAAACACCATGCCAGGATTCAAATCTCCGTCCGCAGTTGTACCAAAACGGGACGCTACCCTTTAGGATACTTACTTAACGAGTCCGATCACCCACTAGACCACTCCACTCCAATACTCGGCAGCCGCAACAGCATTGTCATTACCAATGATAAGGTCTTGAGTATCACACCTCACAGGCATATCTCGGCAAGGGAGGAGGTGTTCGTCATTTTGAGTCTCACCGCAGCTACAGGATAAAACCCTTTAGGATACAAGTAACGAATTAGTTGTATGAAACTGCTATTACTACACATTTTACGAAGAGTTGAAGTGGTTGATAGCCGAGTACTTCCGTAGTGGAGGTCGTAGATTCGATCCCGGGTTCCGGATCATACATACGGATGCCGACATACATCTTACTCTCTCAAATACTTTTTTGTCTATGACTCAGTGTAATGTCAACACTTGAAAAGGCGTACTTGTCATGTATGCATTGTTTGTATTATTTTCAGTTGAACCTATTCTGTTTTGTAATGTTTCAGTTATGTGTTTGTCTTCTTAATGGAAAATTAATTTGTTGGATTTGTAATAATATTTGAACACCAGCAGCGCAAAGGCGAAAGCTGTCATGCTGATGGTGTTATATTGTAATTTTGTAAAATAAAATACAAGCTTTGTTTTCTCTAAAAGATATCGAAAGTGTTGTGTTCAATTTGAGTCAGCCCATATTCATTTATAACAAGTATAGCCTTTATTATAATATTCGATTGACATTTCAGTTTCATTGTTTAAGTAGCATTTAATCAAATTATAAGAAATATTCTACTTTTTAAATGTCAGCATTCTACGCACATCTTTATTTTTCCTCCATTTCTCTTCAATTCAAAACAAAGCGTCGTTCCCCCTCCTTGACATTTTGTTCTGTTATCAGCATGGTTCAGCCATTGGAAGGAATCAGAGCGTGCTGGATTGTTCCGCTGCAACTTCATGCCATTATGAATTGTCAGTCATTTGCAAAGGTCACTGAACTAATGAGATATTAGTAGGTACTACTCTTTGTCTAGTATGAAAAGGAGTATGTAATATATCTTCTTCATCCATGTCCGCTCCCTAGTTGGAGCATATGGACTCCACAAAACCTCGCCATGCGGTCCTGTCCCCTGCGATTCCAGCAGTCGCATCCCAGTCAACACCAGCGGCCTGAAGGTCAGCTTCGTAGAGCCTTTTTATTGTTTGGAGGGGCCTACCGCGTCTTCGATTGCCTGATGTAATATATAGCGAAGAGAATTTTGCAAAACATACCGAAAAATCTCTCTTCTTTCACGAAACAAGTGATGTACATTTCACTGGAAACATTTTCTATATTCATTACTCTTAACTCTGTGTTTCTTAAGGGGTAGGCAGACAGAACGCATCTCTACTATTTACTGATGTCCAGACAAACTTCTTTCGTTTCATCCGCCGACACGTCATTTCACATACAGCCTCTGTTATTTCTTTTGCTTCTTACTTGGCCTTCTTTGAGGACAGAATCGACGAGCTCGATTCCATTCACGCCATTTTCGGCTGACATAAAACTGCATAAAGCTTTCTATTCACCCATATACACTTTTTTGTTATCGAATTAGCATCCACTTTGTCATAATGCTTTTAAACCAACTGATCTCAACTTTCACATTGTTAATGTAAACACATACACAAACAGCGATGGTACAAAAAATAAATGACACATATTGCATGGTCAACATAAACACCAGTTACGTACATACGCAGACATCAACAGTGAGCAGGTAAAAAGTAAGACAGACAACAGAAAAAAAACCTTAAACAACAATATGTGCAGGCTCGGCTGGAGGCAAGGGGATGAAGGCTAAGGAAGAGGGATGTTATCTTAAAGTGAAAACTAAGCCAGCCTTTGAACCAACGGTAGTGGTTACAAATTAGCAATAAAAATTCGAACATAAAGTTCAAATAAAATATTGTATAACTTCTCTATATTTTTTTAATATCCTGACTAGTTTCGTAGGCACACGTCCCACAAGGCACACACCAAATTTAGTTTTAATTTAAGAATTTATTTTCTTAGTCTCCTGTGACCATGTAGGACTTGTGCCTAGGAAACTAGTCAGGATAATAAAAAAAATGTGCAAAAGTTATACAATCTTTTTTTTTTCAACTTAATTTTCAAAACTCCACCAATAAATGCATGTTCATCTAGTAAATTTTACAAATTCGAACATTATGAGTGTTAGGTTAGCATAAAACATTTAGTAACATGTCATTTTTACGAACTACGAACCTATGCACACGACATAACCTCAAAAACTACATTTAGCTTCAAACACTAAAATAAAGAATACAGGGGTTAAAATAGCAGGGGGGACGGTTCATTGAAATTTTAATCTTTTTTAATTATTTAAGCCGTTCGATATTGACGAGTGCTACGTGAGATATCCAAAGGTCGTGGCATTATGATTTTATTAAAACCAAAATTAATATTAAAGTAAACCAAAAAACACATTTGAAATGAAATAAAACGAGTACAATAATAATAATATGATATTATGGTCACGATGACATGCGTGACGCAAATAAAATATTAAATATCATGTCCCCACTCGTTCCGAATAACAATTTTTGTTACCCTAATGCACCCATGCCTGTAGGATGTACATATTATTTGGCCACTTTTTATTTTTTTATTCTTTTTTAGGGGTAGGTAGAGAGAAAGGATCTGGACTCTTTTCTACCAAAATACACTTCTATCGCTTCTTTCACCGACTTAACATTCCAAAACAACTATTCACATTCACATAAGGAAAATACAGGTTAGAAAAGAACAATACAATTATTATCAGAATAAAAAAACAGAAGTTTTAAAAAGTGTATAAATTCCATATTTTTAATATAACTATGTATAAAGCCGCCATTCACTATAACTCCATCGGATGTCAAAAAAACAATCAAGCCCTCTACATAGGAAGAAGTAATTTTTTCTAATTTTCATCGATAAATTTTAGACTTTTATAGGAAAGGTACATTTTGTTTAATCAAGTGTAGAGTTAACAATAAAACACTTTATTGGTAAAAATATGCAGAATAATCAACCAAAATTGCCTAGGGCAATTTCTTCCAACCAACCTATACAGATGACACACCTAACAGATAACACAATGTTTTATACCTAGTATGGAGCGACCCAAAATCACCGCTTTCAGTCAAACATTTGCCACTTATGGCCAAACCGTTCCTCTTGCGGATGAAATGCCAAAAAGGCAAAAAAAATGCCGCTTTTTCTACTGATCTTCGCTTCGTCTGTTTTACGGAGAAATTAATTTAGGTATGCACTAAATAGACAAATAAAAAAAATCATTTTAAAAACAAAATATCACTTAAAAAAGAACATTGGACAAATTGAAATGTGATTGTTATTATCTATTTGGCACCCCGAACAACTCTACTTGCAGGTGTTTTTTCAACCCCTTTAAACGAGAATAAAGGATTAAAAATGCAAATGTGTTATCATAATGCTAAGAAGGTACAAATTGTTTGTAAGTACCTACCCCTGGGATTAAGTAGTGTGTGGGTGCTTTTAAAAGGCTGCGGGCCTGCGACAGTGCGGTTCTGGATATAATACAGTAAACATAGGTAAATTATAAAACTACTGGCAGCCAAACCTGTAGGGCGATAGGCTGAGAAAAGGTTCATTAAGTTTTTGGTAGTATTGGTGCATCAATGATGTATGGATGTGAAACATGGACATGGACGAAAATATAAGAATGTAGTATAAATGCAGTAGAGATGAGAGCTATAGGTACGAATAATATGTGTAAAGATTCTGTGGTGTATGGAAAGGAATGAGAATATTAGGAAGGAATGTGGTTTGGAAGATAGTGTCGTGACAAAAATGAAAGTTTATGGGTTGAAATGGTTTGGAAATGTGGAAATGATGGATGCAGATATAATGTCAAAAATATTAATTAGGCTGAAAGGAGAGGTCTTAGAAAGCGTGGACGACCGAGAATGATGTTGATCGAACACATCGATTCCGTCCTCAAGCAGGAAGGCCAGGGAAGAAATAAGAGAAATAGGAGAGAACCCTTACGGGACACAGCGTGATGGGTAAAAACAACAGTACATCGAAGAAATAATTTGTGCTAATTGATCCGAGGTTCCTACATACAATAGCACTGTGGCTCAACGTGGTTAAGTTTTTTTTTTTTTTTAATGAATCTGTGCTCACACAAAGTGAACACAAATACACTCCTTGACTCTTTCACAGTAAGCTATTCAAACGCGTAGACATTTTGTGCCTGGGCTTTGGTCAAATGCCAGGACTCACACCCGTACAGGAGAATGGGAAACACACACGCATCAAACAGTTTACATTTCGTCTCGACACTAAGCGCCGACGTTTTCCATATCTTGGTCATGTTGTTAAAGGCGCCACTTGCCATACCAATATGAATCGGAAGCTCAGTCCGTGGTCATCATTGGTGGAAATGGTTGCTCTCAGGCTAAAATTGGTAAGTAATTCAAAGTATTTTAACAGGTATCTACTATGATCAAAATTCAATTTAGAATCAAACATTCCTTCAAAAGCTATTCACAACTATTTTGATCAGACAAAATTCCGAACAATAGATAACTATTTAAAGTGGGTAGGTACCTCATAAAATGGTCGAATGTGGGTTCTTGTGGATGTGGTGCGCCGGACCTTGCAGTGTGTTAATCGAAACAGCAGTGATAGATTCTCCTGCAGCACGGAATATTATATAGCCAGAACAGATCGGCAACATTTTTTCTTTACAATTTTACGATCATAAAAAACAATAACAAGATTACATAAAAAATCTGAATTAAGGTATAAAAAATTCGCACATAATCTCATACCATAGATAGATTTATTTGAGGGATTCAAGTTCCCCAGTAATTACTTTGAAAGATATGAGGAAACAGAAGTCTTCCGCAGATGGTACATTCAAGGTCACGTGACATTTGGTGGTAGCTGCCACCTGTCGTGATTTATTTGTAAGCTTTTATTTTAGAGGCATCGATCTATATTTTGGTCTATATATTTATTCTCTGCGTGCCGCCCAGGGCGTGCACACGCATATTTTTTTTCATCCAATAATGTTCACAGTATTAATTCTTTCATAACGCCATTTATTTCAACATAGAACATTAATAGACAATCATGATGTATGGGAGTGAAACTTGGACATGGACTTATAACCTAGAAGTTGTTATAAATGCTGTATAAATTATATCACTACGCAGGATATGCCGAAAACACCGATTGATAAACTGAGGAATTATTATGACATTAGAAAGGAATGTGGAGTGAATGTTACCATAGTGATATGAATGAAAGTAAATAAATTGAGGTAAGAGAATGACAAAAAGATCTATAAAATCGAAAATAATGGGTGCAAAGTGGTATGGCCAACCTGAAATTACGTGAATAGATCATATCGATACCATCTTGAAAGAGAAGTATGAGGAATAGAAGACAATGTACGCGGAAAGGTAAAAAAAAATTCACATATAAAATGTTGTAGATTCCTGCAATATGTTTCCATTGCAAGTGGGCGGGAAGAGCAGTGGTGTTCCCAATGCAAAGGGGGCTCAGTGGTTAGGTTATGTAAAGTTTATTACGGGCATTAGACACTGGCAGGGAATGTTCCGGACAGATAGCGTCTGCATTCGTTGTTGTGGTGGGGGTAACTACCGCCAATAGTACGAGGTTATTACTGTGCAGAGTGGTGATAATCGTAGTGCGATTGTAATGTCTGCTGGGAGGATTTTGAAAATGGAACGATATTGAATTTAGAACGGTTTTCGAATGGATTTTTTTTTGTTTAACAAATTTAACATTTTCGAATGAAACTGAAATTGAAATAAACGAAACCATAGATAAATCATTTGCCAATCCATTTTTAAAAAGCAAAATTGTTATCATATTACAGTTGCACCTTAGTTTGTCAGTCTAAATGTAAAAATATTTTCAGCCAATTTTTCAAAACATCGAAATATTCCTTAATCTTTACGTATATTATGTGTATCTGTAGGTGACAGAACTCTTCCCAAATGTCTGATTTTCAAAAATCTCCGTGTGTGTCGATAAGAAAAATCCGAAATTTAATCTATTACTCTAAGGTTTTAATGCGTTGTTTGTAACAGCTTTTAGTATGAGTTGAATATTTAAAAAAAATAAAGCTAATATGGGTGGCTTATCTTTATGACAAGCTACCGAAATAATGACTCATTAGTGATGTTGCAAAAGCTTTTGATAGTGAGAGGTCCTTTGAATCAGCTAGTAAATTTCAATTTTTTGTAACATAAAATTGAAATGGTTGGTTGTCTGGCGGTTTTGTCGCCGACTTTCATACTGTTTCGTATTGAGGTGGGAAGTCGATCCCAGGTGCCGACCATATTCCTCTTTCACGGCACAAGTTTTAGTAAGAGGCACCCGTAAACAAATTTTATATTTTACAAAATTGATTTAAATCCAGTATCTCCCAAAATATTGAAAAAATCAAGTCAAAAATTATTATTTCGAATTTCCACATGAAGAATCGCGGAAATCCAGTGGCGTGCTTATTTGAATAAAATTGATAATCTCGTTACGCCACTGCAGCCACATCGAATACCAAATTGCATTTGCGACGTGCATCGAGTGGAGTTGTACGAGCCATTCTACTTTTATTGGGGAATTTATTTAACTCAATAATATTAGGAGGAAAGACGGAAGAATTGAAAGTTGATGTTAGAAACGAAGTGATAGCATTAAGCCAACAACGTTCTATGGATAATTTTAACATCATTTTTTTTTTTTTTTTTTTTTTTTCATTTTCGATGTCGTAGCGAATTATTGCATTCATTTTATACGACTTATCTCTCGGTCTTTTTCGTTAAAAAATACAACATTCAATTGTTTTTTTTTTTGGCAATTTCTATATAAAATGTCACATAAAGCCTTGTCCCCAAAAGTGGAGGCAGAGAGATGGTATGCTTTCAGTAGTATACCATTTGATATTATTATCTTTGTTATTTATGGCCAAGAAGAATCGAAATCAGTTCGAGGTGACTTACTGCCCATTTTCTATCAAATCAGCATTCTGCAATAATTATTACAGTTTACGTAGGAGTTGTCGTAAAAAAGTTGACGTTTGTTGAAAATAGCAGCCATTTTATTACACCTAATTTACTCTCCTGTCAACTACGTGCCTCATTTGAACCTTAAACACAGTTTTAGTTGTATTTTTTATTTAAAAATCGAACATCAGTAGTGAATTGTTTAAGTCATTGGTTGTAACGTATTCGTTAAGATCTTTCGAATGCGAATAAAAGTTGTTGCTAAAGCTGGTGCTATGCGATAAAAAGCAATAAAAGGAGACTGGAAGCTATTAAAACGTATTCTAAGTAAACTTACATCTTAAAAGCGCCACATAACACATGTAGGAATTCATCAAAGAATCGGAAGAGGAAGTCTTCGGGAGTTTATTCCATAATTCATCCACCGTTTCTACGAATTTTTTATGAAGACATGTCCTGTTTCTCCTACGAGAAATCAACATGATTGAGAAATAGAAATTTCGGAACATTTTGGGACTAGAAAGAGAGAATGAGTTATCGAAAACATCAAAGATAAACCCGCTTACTTATTTCTCAAGCTATAAAAAACTCGATGAATCGATAAATAGGAAAAATAGGCATCCCTTCCTAGCACCAAGCACCTGGCTGATGATCAGTGGTGTAACAAGTTTACCAAATCAACACAGTAGCTTGCTGCTAATTTGATACAAAAAAATGTTTGTTTTAGGATGCAAAGCACTAAATTTATTCAAATTTCATTATTTTGTAGAATACTTTTTTTTTTTTTTTTTAATAAAATGAATCTGTGCTCACTCAAAGTGAACACAAATACACTCCTTGACTCTTTCACAGTGAGCTACCGAAAGCTTGTGTCGTGAAAGAGGAAGATGGTCGGCACCTGGGATCGAACCACGACGTCCGCAGTACGAAAGCCGACGTTGTAACCGCTGGGTCACCAACCACTTCAAAAAATAATATAAACTAACTTATACCCATTGTGATGATAACGGTATATCCAGAAACAGCTACATTATGAGTACCTACTGAGTGTTTTTAAAACTTTACCAAAGGAATAATTTATGGCAGTAAAATATCATAGTCGCGCAGCTCGAGCCGTACGGTTGGACTCGTTACATTTGTAGTTTAGGAATTTCACCTTAAAACGGGGGTCATCTGCGTGAAAAATTTTTAAGAGAAAACAATCGTACTACGCATTTAAGCTAACATATTCATTCATTCATTCATTCTCCCTTAAAGACCCCCCGCACACCATAAGTCACCCCGCAGGAGACCAATCTGAAGCAAACCCGACACGCACGAAACCGACCCCCCTAGCTCGATCGAAGCAATCAAACCAAAATGCCGGCAACATACAAATCAAGTTCGCCGCGGATTCCCCAAACCAATCTGCAATGCGGAAGGTCTAAGTCCCACTCCAGGACTCAAGAGCATAGGGAGGCATCAAGAGCTCTCCATTGTACTCGAAGGCGTCAGAAGGTCATTGTGCCTTTTCTGGCCGATTGAGGTTTAAGGACGTGAGGTAGTCAACCTCACGGTCCTGATTTGATTTTTAGATTTCCTACCTCTAACAGGATGCTCGAAAAACCAGCAAAAAAGCAGAGGTGCTCTTCTTAGCCAGCAACGCCACGACAATCTGACATAACTAATATTATAAGTGATCTGCACATGAGGCTACATAATAGGTTTCTAGCTAAAAAAAAAACTGGACGCCCCTGGAAAAATTTTAGTACACTATAAAACAATAGGTGTCTGGTCGGTATATGCGGTGCATATTACTTTTATAGCGCCATCTATTCTCTGCGCCGGGTGGTTACAAGTGCACCCCAGCATCGCCGTTTCCTGGAAATGTGGTGATTGAAATGTTCGCCACTTTTTTTCGACTAGCAACCACTTTAACGGATTCAATTTCCTTTCCAACAACTGTCACAGGATCATTTTCACCATTTTAATAATAGCAAAAGAGTAGGTATTCAATATTATGTATTGTTATATCCAACTAATCTTTGATGCAAACATTGCTTATTATTATGATTTTGTTCCATTTTTTATGATGTTTCAGGGGAAAGATTATTGTGTTCTGTGTTCAGTGGAAAATGGTTGATCGAGCGATCAAACCGTCGTCGACGTAGTTTACTTGATTGTGAGCTGATTTCTGTAAATTTTGACCCGCCATGTTGGATTTTACGTCAACTGACAGGTGTTTTTAGTATACAAGAACACTTTCTGTAAGTTTTTTTATCACGCATCACGCCGTTTCTCGCAGGGAGTATGGCAGAGAGTAGGTACGGACTTCCATTCTTTCATATCCAAACAAACCTCTTTCACTTCCTCCAAACTCATAACATTCAGCATATTTCTTCTTCTATTCCTTTTGCTCCTGACTTGACCCTCTTGTAAGACGGCACCGATATGGTCGGACCATGTCATTCGAGATCGATCTCGTCTGCGAGCACCCATTCTTTCAGATTAATATATCCTTTTAATCATTCTCTCCTCGTTCATTCTCTTTACATGCCCAAACCGCCTTAATTTATTCACTTTAATAATTCTAGTCACTACGTCGCTAAGATCCACTACACATTCCTTTCGAATATTATCATTCCTCACCTTGTCAATCAGTCTCTTTCCGCGTATCCTACGAGTGATCTCATTTACACAGCATTTATTCTATTACTTTGTGTAATAAAAACACTGAATTTAAGTTTTTACCCATCCAATTTTGTGCCTCCTTCATATTATGGTCCATCGTATTTTTGGTTTAACATTTTCGTAAAAGAAAGTTTTAACTAATATATGTAAAGCAAATATGTATTCCCGTAATCGTTCGAGGGCTTACAAAAAACAATGCAACAATTTCGGAGAAAACTTTTTTAGTAGGCACAAATATCAAATTCAGAATAATAAAGATTATGAATCTTTATAATACAAGTTATGCGAAACTCACTATCTTTTTTTATACAAAGGTGTCGGTATAGCCGGCGTAACTTGCCTAAGTTTTTTCCAGTCAACCGGTTCCGTCCAATCTGAGACAGACCATCCCCGATTAAAATTCAAAAAACACTTATTCTACTAAAAATTTCGATTCAGGACCTCGTGATCCGAGGTCCAAGCCTTTACCACTTGGCTACCGAGGTCGGAGATAATATTCTATATTATAAAAATACACATATTATAAAGATGCTTGGCGAGGGTTTGCGGCTCCGCTTGTGAAGCGAACGTGGATAAAATAAGTTAAGTATAATTATTTTAATTGAAGTATTTAATGTTGTCGTTAAAAAACACAGCGGGTGCGAGTCGCACATGCTGAGTGGTGTAATTGACGTTAGGCCCCGCATGACTTCCCCGCGGTCAGCCATCCAGATGACACGCTGGATAAGGGATGAAAGGGTGAGATTCACGGGTAGTTTGATGCGGCAGTCTGTGCTGCACAATCTCGACTGCAGATGTCACCGCGTCGCCTGGACAGGAAACGGATATGAAAATAATATAACAAAATATTGTTTATTTTTTCTCGCTGTACTTGTAATAATTGTGAGAGTTTTTGATAGTTTGGGAAAGTCGATTGTAATCCAAAAATTTCAGAGAGTAGTCTATGCTGGAAAATAAAGGTGCATGGAGACTGGTGTGATCGAGGCGGTAGGTGGACCAGTGACATCAACGACAGCTTTCGTACGGACAGCGTACTGGGTTCAAATCCGGTGCCGAATATTTCCAATTTCACGACACAACCCTTTGGTTAGTTTAAAATATGTCAAAAGTCTATTTTGTGTTTGCTCCGAGTGAGCCTAGATGTCTGAAAACGTTACAACCATATAAATTGATTGATTGATTGGTAGCCTGGTTACGACGTCGACTATCGTACTGGTCGTGGGTTCGATCCCAGGTGCCGACCATCTTCCTCTTTCACGACACAAGCTTTAAGTAGCTTACACAGTTAAAGAGTGTATTTGTGTTCACTTTTAATGAGCACAGATTCATTTTTCATAATAAAATCTATTAAGATAAAAAAGTTTTTTATATTATAAAATAATATTGTACTAAAAAGAAAAATTAAAGTATTGATGCATGCTTACGGACAGACTTATGATAAGCTGCCAACTTTCTGACGTACGCTGACCACCAAAACTTGATTTACCTGAAACAAAAAAAAATTGAGCGATTAGTCAAACAACCAAAGATAAAGTGAAAGGAAAAATATGGTAGCATAGATAACTCTCTCGAGAGAGAATTGCCACATTTTAAAAAAGAAGAATACGACAAGTTTAAAACGTTTTTTTTTTGAACTAGCAGTCTTCACGCAAAATACATTTCGTGAAACTAAAACTTGTTTCATGATGAAAGATGTTTAACATCTGGGCATGGACCCAGAACCTGTATAAGAAATTCTGCAATAATACCACTCGATTCGATTTAGTAGATACCTCTTTTGATAAATTATTTAAAAAAAATTTAAGTGACGTTAGTAAAGTTCTTTTTGGTAAAATACATTCTAAAATTTAATTTTCCACTACAGGCTTACAACCGTCTTCTACTGTTATTTCGAAGGCTGGCTTAGTGTGATCACTTTACGCTAACAACGTTCGCCATTAGGTGGTAATGTTTGTCTCCGAAACTCTTAATCATGAGAATTCTCAACATGTTCAACATGTCGAAAAATCCCATGTATGAAACAAGTAGAAATTTAATAATTGATGAAACATAGAGAAAAAGTTGGAAATTATTGAGAGCAAGAGAGCAACCAAATTTAAAGACTGCGACTGCTGTCATATATTTGGCGCCAGGATATGACTATATCCATTTTTGTTACTGTCTCATATTAATTGTAATTTAATTTTGTAATGTTGATTAGTATATATAACTTATGTAGACAGATATGATTATAATGTGATTTCAAGTAAATAAATATAAATATGGAGAAATATCACAAAATTCTGGAAAAAACATTTTATTGAATTTTTCAAAACAATATTTTTACATACTTAAGTGATTTTATGTTTATAAGTTTTCCATCCGGTTTACTGAAATTTAACTATAAAGATTCATTACTTTTAGATATTTATAAAACATTTTCGATTAATTGTACCGTAAAATTGAGTAATTTTTGTGTAACATTACGTTACCACAATAATGTTTGCCAGAAACAGCGAGGACGTAGTGTTGAACGTAGAGTCGAGTCTGCGATTGTATACATTTTAATTTATTTTGTATGCTACATTGTATTGCGTGCAACAGAAAGAAATATAATCCAATTTGTAAACATTTTACAAAGTGTGAAAAAGCTGTACTCACATGTTATGAATATTATTATAATAAGATCTCACATAGCAAAGAGTCACAGTACCTAAATGCGAACAATTCAGAAGGTAGTGATAGCTCGTCTAGTGCGGCCCCTTTCTAAGGTTTCATATTGTCTTCAAACCTACCCAGAGTGCAGGCTACATACTATCGAATTACCTGTTTCTAGGAAGTACGACCTGTGATTGCACGAATGTATGGAGTTCAATTGATATGCGTTTGAAGTCCTCCGCATAGCATAGCAAATGTTATCACAATTTACACCCAGAAATGTAATTCTAGCTGACTGATCCGTAAAACATTTATCTGCCATATAAATGTATTCAATCAAGTATTTTTGTTATTTATTCCCATAGCACGATTTCTATACGAAATGGCGCTACTAATAATCAACCCTATGCCGTGTCATAACTATATCGCAGAATATTTGGCAACCTCGCATTTATCAATGAAGCTTGTGGTAGTTTCATACCACGGGGTTGATTTCTAAGCATTCCGTACGAACCCGATTGGACCCTCGAGATAGTTCGTGTGCGTAATAGCGCGAGTATGTACGAATCGGTACGAATATTTCCGAAGGTCGATTCGATTCATTGACAGCTCGGACTTGTTACAACTTCGACAACCTCGGTAGCCTAGTTGTACTAGCGTGGACTTCGGATTCGAGGTCCCGGGTTCGATTCCCGGTCAGAGTTTTTCTAAGTGTTTTTTCACTTGAAATTTCTACCCGGGGTTGGCCTGTCTCAGATTGGACGGGACCGGTTGACTGAAAAAATTGCCTCAGACAATAAGTTCCGCCGGCTATACTGACACCTTTGTATAGAAAAGTGTTATATTATTATTACTATTCATTGTCAAAAAATGAAGAGTGCAGTGTAGTCAGTCTCATTAAACGTCGCTATTACTTCTTTATACCTGGGGGTAGTCAGGAATAAAGTTGGGATGGAAATTATTATTGTTATAGCTTATTACTTGTTTTATCAGTAGCACTTTTGCGTATTCTGCGTGTATTGAAGAAAAACGTTATATTAGTACGGCTGTAGAAGTTAAGCAATAATTAAGCGTCACTTACAAATAACACAGAAATAATGTAGAAGAATCACAAAAATCTACAGACACTTAGTGCACGCACACACGTCATTGACATTCTCGACGTAACCCGATATGTCTAACTGGATTTTCGCAAAATATTGATTGTCTACGGATTTAGAAAAGTGTAATGATTGTTCCAAGGCCTTATTGTAACAAGCAATAATCCAATTTACACCAAGAAACTGGATTTTTAGGTATGTTTAGTGGGGATGGAAAGTGTGAAAAAGAATCAGAACGTAAGAAAGTGGCTGATAGCAGGGTGGGCGGTGCACTAAGACCTATTATGAGAAACAACAAACTCTTTCTGCAAGCTAAGAAACTTGGTCATAACGCAATCATATTATTGCAGTTGAGATGAGATATCTAAAAGAATATGTGGTAAGACTCGGAATGTGTTTTGGTAGATAGTGTTGTGACAAAGGTGAAAGGAAGTCAATAAGTTGAGATGGTTTGGGCATATGGAAAGAATTTCTTTACCATTTTAATTCAATGCTCATAGTCAAGATAGGACAATGTATTATGTTGAAACAGCTGGTTTAAAATAAAATAACAAAGACAAGCTTGTTGATTAAAGGAATACGAAAAATCTTCAGCTTGAAGGAGGAACATAAACTGGTGCTGAGATTAATTAAAAGATTGAGGAGACGGAGGGATGTTCTGGCTGAGAGATAAGGGTTAAGGGTAAAAGAGAGATTGTTAAGCAGAGAGTTTTAAAGCTTTGATCTCCTTAACGTTGTATCAGGACAAGGAAAAGATTAGCAGAGCGTTGAAGATTATGAATTTCACGTTAAAAATTTCAGCTCTTTTTATATAGGTACGGACAGCTTACTTTATTTATTTACTAGCCTTCCCGACAGATGTTGTCCGGTAGTCCTTACTAAGAATATCGATTTCAAATTTGTAATTTAATTCACGTTTAAAATATGTTTCAATGTTGAAAAATATTTCTGAAAGCTCGAAAAGAATCCCATCAAAAATCTGCTTACCAATCTTTTTAATGTCAATGAATGTCAGGTAAACAATACTTTTGTTGTTATAGAATTTTTCACAGATGGCGTTGGCGTCGCATTATTTGAGAATTGGAAAACAGTGACATATATATATATATAACCGATACAAAAATAGGATTTGTCAGCCGTTGTTTTTTTTAGAGTCACGGTCATAACAACTGTTACCTAAACTTTGAAAATTATTATTTCATTCAGAAATAAAATAAAAAAAAAATATTCTGTAAAAATAATTAGATTAATAAAAAATCAAAGAGAAAATCCAATTAAAGACTCCTCAATGAAGTATCTTTTTGTGAGGGAGCTGCGGAGATAATTGGATGCTTAATTTGAAAAATAAATTTTTGGAAAATAAAGAAAGTAGGTATAGAACTAAAGTAGGAAAGTTTTTATACTCGAAATATTTCCTTCATTATTTTAATCTTAATTAAAGATAAAAAAAATATATTATATCCTGTAAAAGATATTGCTTTTTGGTCAAAAATATTTATTAACTAGGAGGGTTGTCCGTAAAATATCTTTCCTTGTTTGTCACGGGTGCGCCGATCACGGTTACATGCGATCTGGCAACACTGTATCGTACATTTGTTTTTACTCTCAACACCCGACCAAACTCGCTGGGGTGCTCGGTGTCGCTTTGGCAGACGTAATAAATTAACTTTGTTGGTCAACAAAGCCACCAACCAACAAATCCAATGGGCAATAAAGATGAGACATTAAAAAATGGATATATTCATATCCTGGCGCCAAATACATGACAGCAGTCACAGTATTTAAATTAGTTTGCTCTTTTGTTTTCAATAATTTCCAACTTTTATCTCTATATTTCATTAATTACTATTAAATATGTACATACTTGTTGTATACATGAGATTTTTCGCCATGTTGAACAGAATTCTCATGATTAGGAGTTTCGGAAACTTAAAACATTACCACCTAATGGCGAACGTTGTTAACGTAGTAATCACACTAAGCCAGCCTTCGAAATAACAGTAAAACACAGCCGTAAGCCCGTGGTGGTTTGTCCCATTTAAAAATCGAACATACGTAATGAATTGTTAGTGTCATTGGTTGTTATATATTCGTAAGAAATTGAGCCTCCGATAAGCTACATTCCTGTCCCTCACCCTTAGTCTACATCCCTTTACCACTATTGATCTTATATAAAATACCTACGTGTTCCTGTTCTTCGTCTTTTACTTATATCCTACTCGCTTACTTATATCGTACAAGTAGGTACCTAGTATGTTAAATGATTTTTTAATTATTCTAACTTTAGTTTCTTATTCGTGTAGGAACTAATTTTAATTAAAACTGTGAATCTAAAAAAAAGCGAGCATATCCTTAATAAAGGCTATTTAAAGCAAGCCGCGTTCCTTTCAGGGTAGGCCAGGAGGCCGGAGCGAGGCACTCGTAGTCAAGAATTTCAATAATGAGTCGAGTAAATCACTCCCAATGGTCGCCATTCACTTTACATAACACTCTAATGTGAATTGTACAGTTCAGCGATCTGAGGATGCCCCTTGAAAAAAGGCGCTTTTGCTAAATTTTTACCGTACCGTACAAAGAAAGTAAAATATCTTAAAGACAGTCCGGTTAGTGCGAACACTTGTAACTCGAGATCGGATGAACAGGTTTATATGAAACTTGGTTTATTGGATTCTTCTCAGCTCCGGATAGCAGAATAACTAATAAAAATCGAAAAATGGATAGCAAATAATATAAAATGTAATATTAAAGTTAATATGGAAGGAATTTCGATACAACAACGCCGTCTGTGAAAATTCTATAGAAACACAATATTTTTTTACCTGACAACTATTTACCTACATTGAAAATAATGGTACGCTGATTTTTTATAGATTTTTTTCGAAATTGCGAAAAGTGAATCAATCTGATTTTGAAATAAAATTGTCGTTTGACACAAACAGTCAGCTTTTTATAGTTGGTGCGATTGATAGAATTCAGATGTAAAATAAGGTTTAAAAACAGATATTGTATCGTAAATGTCAGTTTTATCATTCTCTTGAATTCGAATTTAAAATTCATAGTAAGGACTACAGGACAAAGTCTGCCGGAAAAGCTAGTAATAATATAATTTAATGAAACATAATAATTGTTCCACATTCACAAATTTTGAGTTTATATTCATTTCAAGTGGTCCAGATAACTTGCGGGAACTCTTGTTTCTATGAAAAAAAAAAAAAGAAGTAATATGTAGATTAGAAGAGATAGGATGTATGTATTATGAGGTGGGGTGGAGAATGGCGTTCCTGTCGGTTAAATGTTAGTAAAACAAGGCGCTCAAGGAGAAGGGATGGGGAGCATGGTGTTTAGCATGAATTAGCCATAAAGGAATATTTCTACTCGTTCTAAAAAACGGTAATAGATTTCACAACGTGGAGTGTTTACACTTGAATAGCCGCTGGTGCGAGTAGATTAGTGCAAGATGGTAACTAAAATTTTACGCAAACTATCATAAGAATTCGTAGCTTACCGGTTTTATCATGTGGTTTGAAAATTGGAGCCAACCAATAAACCGACCTAACTACATAATATATGATAGTTTTTTTCTCTTAAAGTACTATTTAATTAAGTGCACACAAACTATTTTTTTTTATTTTAAAAATATACTTGCATTCGTTTACTCATAGAATTCCATTTATTTATAGGTAAGCATCCAACTTTTTCACTCAGTTTAAAATTAATATCGGTAAAATAAATACCAATCACCATTACAGCTTTTGCCTTTGCAATGAGTGTTGACAATATTATATCATGACAAAATATCAAATTGTCAATGGACAATAAGAATTAATTTACCGTATTTTACGTGTATTTTCAAGGCAGGCTCATGTTGGTAATTTAAGTTATCAAAATTGTATGCACTCCTAAGCGAAATAAATATGTCATTGGAATATTGAAAACGCGCTTGTTTATGCAAGAAAAACAGTCTTTCATATAAAATTAATGTTACATCAGTCTTTCATATAGAATGGATGTTACATGATATGACTAAAACATCCCCCTTGTGGCTGAAATGCCAAAAAAGAAAAAAAATGTTACATGAATAATGTGAATTTATAATGATTTCCAAATCTCAGAATACCTCAATTATATTATTATATTTAAGAGTACCTACTTGTTTAGTGTAATTAATAGTGGAATCATACAATTTTTCTATATGGCACCATATGAATAGATAATATTATTACATAATGTCTCAGATTCTCATTATTAGCTTTCGTGGAAAGCAAATAATATATTAACTGGAAACAACAACAAGAAGAAAGACAGTTGAAAAACTAACTTATCAAGCAATCTAGGCAAGTATCAAGTCAATAACGGCGTAATTACACTGTCGCATTTTACTAACCAGTTCAAACGCTCCCTTAGTTCAGATTATATTTTCGGTTTTGTTTATCAAAAATTTGGTAAATTCTTTATTTTGGGGATGTCTTAAAAATAAATATGAAGGGACTGTATGATACCTTCTGGGTTATTTTTTTTTTCCAGAAAGTGTCTTTAACGCTCCTTGTAAGAGAATATTATTTAAAAATGAGGGGGACTTGTAATACGATAGAAGGTTTATTTACTAAAGAACGTAGAAGTATAAAAATAAAGGTACGACAGACCCTTTGGATATCTCGAAATACTTGCGTACACGTCTCATAGATGAGATGAATACACAGGTATACGCTTTTAACGAATATAATATAACAACTAAAAACCCCAAAAATTCACTACTGATGTTCGATTTTTAGATGGAACAAACCATTACGGGCTTGCGACCGTCTTCTACTGTTATTTCGAAGGCTGGCTTAGTGTGATCACTTTACGTTAACAACGTTCGCCATTAGGTGGTATTGTTTAAGTCTCCGAAACTCGTAATCATGAGAATTCTCGACATGTTCAACATGTTGAAAAATGTCATGTATGCAAAAAGTAGATACCTATATGATAATCAATGAAAAAAAATATAGAGATAAAAGTTGAAAATTATTGAAAACAAGAGAGCAACCAAATTTAAAGACTGCGACTGCTGTCATGTATTTGGCGCCAGGATATGACTATATCCATTTTTGTAAATGTCTCATATTTATTCCCATTTTTGGATACGCTTTTAACATTACCTTTCAAGAGCATTTATGGAGTCAAAAAGAGGTCTCCAAAATACAACATATCTGGGAATTGTTGTTTTCTAGGGTTACCTAGGTGCCGAGCAGTGGAATTCTGAATTGCATCTTAATCTACATAATAATTCAGAAATGTTTGCGTGCTTTTGACAATACTTTACCGTATATGTGAACATCACGCTCAAAATACAAATGCTACGTCAGATATGAATCTGCGCAGAGCGGTGAAATTTGCTCGAGAACGTTCTAAGATACAATTGGCAACGTTAACTTTAATATATTAAGAGCTATTTAAAAAACTTTATTTTTTTAGGATCTTCATACAAATATTTCAAAAAAGACAGAAAGCCATCTTTTGGAAACAAAATTACTCATGTAAACGTTGAATAGAATCTTGGTATTACGGTATGAAAATGTTATAAAATAATTGGAGATTGATTCGTTATACATATAAAAGTTATTCAAATCTTATTATTCTCAATAAATAAAGATTTAATGAAAAATTTTGGAAAAAAAATCCTCCATTTTGAAAATTGACACATTTTAAAAAATTTATGGCCACATTTTGTGTAAAACCGTCATAGCCATTAGATGAGTAATAATTATGTAGCTACCTGATAAAATCATATTCAAATGTAGATAAGTATAAAATAATTTAGCAATAATAATTGTTGAATCATTTTATATTTCTGAAATATAAATAAAGTTTAAATCTTAAAATCGTCGTCGTCGAAAAAGATTTGCAAGTAAAATAATAAAAATTTAAATTGGTATGAACATTCCATAGACAAACTGGCCAGTAAAACAGTTGTCGATAAATTAGATCATTAGGTACAGTGAACTTGACTGAATTGTTGAGAGAAAGAAATAAAATTGACAATAATTGAGAATCTTTAAATGGTTTCAGGATTATAATCAGTTTAATAAAACCTTTGTTTTATCCACAAAATAATTTAGAAATATAATAGTAAATAAACTCAAAACTATGTTAGCTTATTTATCATATACATATTATATTATGCAAAAACAATAATATACAAGGTTCATTTAAATAAAAGACTGATGGTATTGTTGCCGTGAAAATTTGTTTAAAAAAACAATATGCGTAGAGTTTCATCATGATAAAAGAAGTATTCTTGAAGAAAGCAATCAGTGAGATGTATGATGACTTGAAGCTTTTCTTAAAACTGTCCAAGGTTTGTGACAAATCATTTATCCTAGAACAAAAAGATTTAGGTACCTATAATGACAGATAACATCATTTCATGAATTTTTTATGCATACAAATTAATAAAATAACATTGAATTCAATGAAATGAAAGAATAAAATAGTCAACCGATTACGTTGTATATGATTTCATAAACTAAGTATTTCACTTTATTACATAATTTAGAATCTAAAGATATAACTTATTAAAAGAGGTTACATACTTACATTTTTAAGAGCTTCATAATAAAACATCTAGATTTGAATGTTGTACGAATACTCATTAATATTAGGTTGTGCACTGTACAGAATGTTTTAGTCTGGAACCCCGTGCCTATAAAATACAAAATATATAATTAACATCAGAATCAAATCAAATAAAAACTATGCAATCATAGTAATGTCAGATAGAAGAGAGAATTTACATAAAGACCAAAATCATTACATATTCTACATAATTTAGTAAATATTACTTAGGTAGGTATATGGGGTAATATAAATAATTAAATATTATCAGGTACCTACCTATTTAGAAATATAACAGCACACAGCAGTTAAATAAAATAAAAAAATATTCTAATTTCAAAAATCGAATAAATGTTTTGTTGTTATGTCAAAATATTGATGACAGCCAGAGGTCCTGCCCATAGATTTTTATTTGTATAGAATTCTGTGGTCCTGCCAGGTACCATAAAATATTATTCGCGGTATTTTTATGTGAATGAAAATTAAATAATGATTATTTTTATTGAATGCTTTTTTAATTTTCGGGTTTAGGATGTGTGAATAATAATTTTTTTATTGATACTTATCTTAATTGATAGATTCTTTAATAAATTACGATTATAATATTTAACACTTATCCAGATATTTTTTAGCGTTTTCTGTGAGTTTTTTAATGTCATCAAAAATCTATGGATTAGTATGGATATTGGATATTATGTCATATTTTGTTGTCAAACTATAAATGTAAACATTGAATTTTTCTACGGCTTTAGATATAAAATAAATTTTTGGGAATAATAAAACAGGTAAGCAAAGTTTATTGAGTAAATATTGTTTCAAAATAACCGCATAATTACAATGCAGCTAGCCAATTACATTAATTTATTTTGTGTAACTATATTTTTTACAGGATAGACAGATCACAATATATTTTCAACAATACAATAACAGTGAATTTCTAAAATGTATGCATTTTATTACTAGAAAAAGCAAAATCGGTAAGTCGCGTTTTATTCTTTGATAATTGTACTTTCTCTCATTTTTGTATACCTATATTTAAATTCCATAATGTTTTGTTACAGATTAATGTTAAATAGTTCCCCCAAAACTCTAACTAGAATGAGGATAGAAGAATCAAATTATACTGGTGTTACAATACTAGATGACATTTGATAAATAAATAACTATCGGTAACAGTACCTAATTATAGTGAATTGGTTTGAATTCTGGTGCCCATCATTTCAACTTTTACAATACAAGCATTGTTTTGTGTGAAAGATGTCAAAACTGTATATGTGTTCAATTTGGGTGAGTTCAGATTCATTAATTTGTATAAAAATGTGTTTTGTTGAGCTGTGACACGCTAAAAGCAACATCGGTTTCATACATTTAGTTCATACATTATCGTTGACCATTGTGTTGTTACTTTTTGTGAAAAAATAAGCTTTTGGCGTGCCACAACACAATTAATTGTTCACAACACGTCTGTAGGCCTAGACAAAATGCATTTGGCGATCGACTACAAACAAATTCTTCGACAATATAGAGTAGGAAGAAAATTAACTATCCACTTTTTATATAAGTGTCTTTGTTTAGTTTAAATAATTGTTTATATGTTCCAGTAGACAGTTAATTTTTTCGTACTATACATTGGCGAAATCTTCGTTTGTAGTCGAACGCCAATTTGAATTTGTCTACGGGGGCTGTTTCTACTGTTAAATGTGTATTTTATTTTTGACTTGCTGACCCATCGAACTTCGTCTCGCCTTTAATCAAAAGCCAATAAAATATTGCTGGGTAACATAACATAGCTAACATACATGACTACTCTTTGTAAAAAAATCAAAAGTTATGTGGTAATTATGAAACAGTTATTTCAAAAGCACCAAAACTCCCCCGTTCCATACTAACTTTAATATTATATTATTTCATACTATTTTCCATCCATTTTTAGACGTTAACAAATTATAAAAAAACTTGAAAAAGTACAATCAAAAATTATATTTTTAATTTTAATCATTACCTATACCACCATCTGTAGAAAAATAGGGAAAACATTGAATGTTTCTATCAAAATATCAATCTACCAGACATCTCCCTATTTCCCCCAACAGATGTCGGTGGCGATACTGATGCAAACCCGTTGAATACAAACTTTAATATTGTATTTTAGATAAGTTCTCATCGATTTATTCAATTTTTTATTAGTTATTCTGTTATCCGGAGCGGAGAAGAATCCAATAAATCAAACATCGAAAAAATCTGTTCCGCCGATCTCGAGTTATAAGTGTTCGCACTAACCCGACTTTAATTTATATTAGAGATTATGGAATACAAATGCTTTTGGTAAAGAAGGTGTCAATATGATTTTCTATATTCTGTTTTTATTTCAAGTATTTTCTATTCTGTTTTTATTTTTTTTTTTCTATTTTTAATCTGCTAGATCTAACAAATAATGTTATTTTATTTTACAAAATGGTAGTTGTTTTTGTGTATTATATTCATTGAAATATATGTAATTGAAATTAAATAAACAGAAAGTTTTCATTTATTTACAACCAGAAATAAACTGAAAAAAAAAATACATTTTGTGTTTTAATTTTCTATAAAACATCTAATAATATATTATTCTTCTGAACCACTTCCAAACAATAGATGTTTTATAATGGTTAGTTTTATAGATATATTCCATAGTGAGTGAGAGCCTTTACTTGAACATTTTTTTATAAAGTTTAGGCACAAAGAGGTTGTTGGAAAGCCGGTGGTATCAGTTGATGACTTTCGTTTGCACAGCGCACTGAAGGCCATGGGTTCAAGTCCTGGTGGTGCCATTATCACTTTCACAACACAACCCTTTGGTTAGTATGAAAGATGTCAAAGTGTATTTGTATTCACTTAAGAAAGCCCAGATTCATTTTCTTAAAAAAAATAATGAAAATCTGTATTAAAAAGTCAAAACTTTTATTAATACAGGTAGATATTTATATTTTATTCTACAAATTTTATTATTTTCAAATGAGTATGAATCCACTTGGACAATTTGTTAATTATAAGGAACATAAAAAGCTTTGTTGGTACTTAATTGCAGAATAATAGAATCAACATTGTGGTGACAGCCCATAGCTCACCACATATAAACCGAGTACTCTGTCTTATTAACTATGGGGTAAGCATAGAGAATAAGTCACTAGGTTATGATTATGACTTGCAGCGCTTTCTTCTTGCTGATGAGGTGTTACAAATAAATAAGTACAATTAATTATATACATTATGTAGGTACACCACACTTTCATAAAGCTCTGTATGTTAACTTCCATAGATCAGGTTCTATAACTCCCATTATTCTACAACTTTTTTTTGTGGACGGGTAAAAAAGCTAGTTAATGATAAGCAGGTTTTTTTTATTCAACACTCCTTCTGGATGTATCTAAAATAAGTGCAATGTGAAGGGAACTGGGCACGCCTTTCGTCACACGGTCTTTCAAAGATGCATCTATGACTATCATTGCTTCAGTTTTTAAATGAATCTGGGTTCACCCAAAGTGAACCAAAAAGACACTTTCGACATCTTTCACATAAATTAATGCTCGTGTTGTGAAAGAATTTGAATTAAAAAAAAAAAAACTTTTAAACAATGTCATTACGACAGATGCATCTGTTTTAAACCGTTTATTTCCCATCCGAGTTCTGTCAATCGCACTAACCATCAAACAACTGAAAGTTTGTGTAAAACGACAATTTCGTTTCAAAATTTGATTTATTCACTTTTCACGTTTTAGTTTATAAAAAAATGCGCTTCAATGTTAACAAATTATAAAAATTCTTGAATAAAACTGATAGCTAATCTGTAAATAATTTTAATGTCAATGGTTTTCAGGTAAATAAAATTGTGTTTCTATGGATTAATTCAAAGAATCGAAATTCGTTCCATACAAACTTTAATATTATATTTTATATCCATTTTTTCGATGTTTTATTAGTTATTCCATTAGTCAGAGCGGAGAAGAAGGACCAATAACCCAAAAATATATAAAAATCTGTTCATGAAATCTCGATCCGTAGTCGGAATGGACCGACATTTTTGTTAGATCGTATTTAGAGAGTTTTAAAAGTACCCCTCCCAGTTGGATTTTCAAGTTGTATACGAATACACATCCTGCGAATGCAAAAAATATCTGCCCTCTTGTGGCTTGGACACTTACAAGTTTATTACATCATAAGAAGGTTTCGAACCTAGGTACAATGATATTATAACGGTTCGTTATGTCATATGACGCCACTGCATCTAACACCCCCATAGATGACCACCCTATTAAGGGTAGTTGTGTAATAATATTTTACAGCACGAGTGTGCTGTTGCAATCCTTGACGATATCAAAGGAGCGTTTGATTCGAAAGAGTCTACAAAGTATGGAGCTCCGGACGAAAACCGGAGTTTTTTAAGGTGGAAATAAAAACTCAACTAATTAAAAACCGGTTTTTGGTTTGTTATTGGCAAAACTGAGAAAGTCTGCTTTTCATTTTTATGGAAATTTACAAAATTTATTCATTTGTCATCACCAGTGTACTAACAAAGATCTAGCGAACCGTCCCGTCTTTAAGAAATTTTCTGTGGGAGATCCGCTGGAAGGAGGATCTATGGAAGATTCAGGCTGAGATGGCTGGACGGAGCGGAGAGAGACCTCGGACTGCTGGGGGTGAACGAATGGCGGAGCATGACGGAAGACAGGTTGGCACGGAGAAATCTTTTGGAGGAGGCCAAGACCCACAAAGGGTTGAAGTGCCAGAATTCTGCCCAAAACTCAGACGATCCCTAAAATATTGACATTTAAGTCGAAGAAATTCGGTGGCATTTTGTGAACACACACATTAATTAGCTACCCTATTCTTATTTATACGAAAATGAAAGTTCATGGCAAAATCAATTAAAACGTCAATTGGGAGATGATTATTTTATGTATGTAAATCGATCCTTTCTATACAACGAAGATTTATTCTCATAATGTGAAAAACTGTTATAGACGTTCGTCCAAAAACTACAGTTTTTAGTCCCACGTTGTGTGTCACATCGTAACGTATTAAAATATCGTTCGCGTTGTATTAGATGTCGCATAAAAATATGTTCGTACGAAGTAAAAGCGTCGTAAAAATAAACGCAGGTTAAACTTTATAGCGTGCGGCGTCTATGAAACTTTCGGAATTGCCCCGTTTCAACATATACGTCGGTCATTCTCGAGTGATAGTTTCACAAATCATAGGGAAGGGATCTAGTGGTTGGGGGCGAACTTTGGTTTTTATGATATGGCTGTTAAAAGCGCTTCGTTTATGTAGCAAAAAAAAAGTGGCAAGAGAAGTATTATAGCTTATATTTTACAGTAATTTAAGAGTATAAGAGAGAATAGAAGATTTTATAATAAGAGAATATTTTTCTATACGAATATATTAGGAGGAAAGATTTGATTGTTTGTTTGCATTGAATAGGCTCCGAAACTACTGAACCGATTTGAAAAATTCTTTCACTTTTGGGAAGCTACACTATCCCCGGTGAACAAAAGCTATATTGAATTTTCAAAATAATTTGGGAGTCTTACTAAAACTCCAATAATGTACCTAACCCATGGTATAAAAAAAAAACCTAAAATATTATTTACATCGCGTGGGCTGTGAAAACTTTTGATTATAGAATAAAATAATGTACCACCACTTTTTAGAAGACATCAATATTTACAAAAAATGTCGCGACAGCATATGTATAAGGAAATATTAGAAAAAGAAGAGTGGTCGCCGCTCTCTGTGGTTCACTCTGCTTATCGAGCTAGGCAGCGATATAGGGCGTCACTAGGGTACGAGTCGTACGGGATGGGACCATTAGAATGCCACATTATTCCAGATTATTACCTATAAATATTTAGAAAAAAAAAAATTGGGAACTTCGAAAACTCGATTCCATACATTTTTGGCTTTTTTACTGCCATGATATAAAAAAATATTTAAACTATTTTAAGATGCCATATATCTGTTTAAATTCAAATTGTTTTTTCAGTAGATCTAGCAATAAATTAAGATTGTATTTATTAGATAATATAACTGAAAAATACTTTAAGTCAAATAAACCATGATTTATTTTCGGCGTAAAAATACCAATGTCCGAAAATAGTCTCAAAATGTTACAACTCTTCTATAAGGAATGTCGCTTTGGATATTTTGACTGCGGATTCCGTTACATAAAATATTTCCATACAGAAATAACCCGCGTAATAAAAGTCCATTTCTGTAATATTAATTATCTAATTTTAATTTTCTCGACGTTTTCGAGGGTGTAGATTCCAAAAATGCAGATTTTTTTTTTTAAATTTCCGCGTACCCGTACACCAAAATGTGTGCGCACCCATAACTCTTATCCGATTTGATTGAAATTTGGTTGAACGGTTAGCTCCTCGATGTAGATGAGTCAGTAAAATGTTGAGATCTGTACCTTCAGGGAAACCCCGTTAAAGTATCCAAAGAAAATTTCACTTGTTCTAGAAAAAGGGCTAAAATGAAAAAAAAAAAAATTTCTTCGATTTTCATAAAATTTGGTATACGGGTTGGTATTATGCTCCTACACAAGCACGTAAAATTTGAGGTCCGTAACTTTAGTGAGTCCCCCTTAAAGTACCGATTAATATTGAATATGTAGATAATAAAAAGCTCCAATAGTCTATATCATTTTAAAGTTTCTATAATAATTCCAAGGATAAATTCATTTTAATCGTAAAATTATGAATTTTTATGCAAAGATATGTTTTACACGAAAAGGCTGTTACAAATATACTATGAGTTCTGGGCTACCCTAAGTTAGCAGCTTTTTTTTTATATATTACTTCTTTATATACGAATATTTCGAAATCAAAATTTAGCCAAATCGGTTCAGCCGTTTCCGACCCATAGCGAAACACACAGCTAATTATTTTTTTATATTAGATTTGAAAGATTCAAAGGGTGAACATATCCCGAAGGATCTCTTTTAGCCGACACACTATCAAATGCCTTTTAAAAATCTAGAATCAAATTACCGGTGCCGAACATAATATTCCTCTTCCACAATACAAGCTTTGCCTAGATTCTAGATAGAAATGTATCAAAAGCGGATTATTGTTTTTCGTTCAATGGAATCCAAACTCGTTAATCAAAAGAATTTATTAATAAAATATGTATAAGAAAGAACATTTGCCTTAAGAACATACGTGATAAAAAAAAAAACACACACACAGAATGGTTAAAGTCATCAATTTAAAACAATCAATCTTATAATACAAAAGAAAGTTGGGTTAATGTGAACACTTTTAACTCGAGATCTCGATATCGGCTGAACAGATTTTTATCATTTCTGGTTTATTAGATTTTTTCCGCTCCGGATAGCAGAATAATTAGGTACTAAAATTGATAGCAAATAATATTAAAGTTAGTATGGAACGGATTTACTGACAACAACCCCAGGTGTGAAAACTCCATAACAACACATTTTTTATTTACCTGATAACCATTGAGTTTCAAATTGTTGATACGCAGATTTTTGATAGAATTTCTTTCAAGCATTCAGATATATTTTTTTAACATTCAAACATATTTTAAACGTATTTTTGTAAAAACAAGAAATCAGTATTCATTGTAAGGACTGCAGGACAACGTCTGTCGGGAAAGCTAGTTAAAAATAAATAATAGAATGTTAAAGTGTTATGTTTCTCGATTGTGATGACCATCACTAAAAGGCATGTCTGAAAATAACATGTAACGCTTATTTAGACGGACAAGGATGACTGGGAGCTGATGGATGAGTAACATACTGACTGATATTCCACTGGTGCGGGAAAAGATGGGGCAATTAGAGACAGCTGATGATCTGCTTCTATTTCTAACCCAATGACACCACACTCTATGGTATCATAGAGATATTCCTCTAAGATGATCTAAGAATCATTAGAGTAGAGACGGTTAATATGAACATCTTAGATAAAGGTTATTTGATGTTAGATAGGTACTAAAACGGTAGGTTAGTTGATTTTTAGTAGATTTACCCAAAAAGAACGACTGTTATAATATGTATTGCGAAAACGTAACTATTGAGTTTACTAAATTTAACTATGCCTGAGTCCCATAACTTAGCAGTGCCCTTTCGACAGCCCGAAAGATTTGAGTGTTGTTATTTATATCAAA
Source organism: Mystacides longicornis (assembly GCA_963576905.1). Lineage (NCBI taxonomy): Eukaryota > Metazoa > Arthropoda > Insecta > Trichoptera > Leptoceridae > Mystacides > Mystacides longicornis. The sequence goes on from OY756437.1 coordinate 25,433,766, forward strand.
TAACCAATACAATGATAAAAAAGAAAGTCGGGTTACATAGTTCAACCACTTATAGCTCGAGATAAACTCAACAGATTTTTATCGGAACGGAATCACATTGATCAAATGATAATTAATTCATCACCATACAAACGAATCCCAAATTCATAGTTAGGAACACAGGACAATGTCTGTCGAAAAAGCTAGTAACTAATAAATACCTATCGAATAATTTAAGTATAAGCTGAAAGGGGTAAAGGACGCTTTAAGCTTCGCCACTTAACAGAATTTTACTTGAGATACCTATTGGACAAAGAAAGTCAATTTACAAAGAGTAAGATCACCAGAACTAAGCAAAAAGAGAAAAATAGGTATGTATTTTTTTATTAAAATGAATCCGTGCTCACTTAAAGTACACACTACTTAAATGCTTGTGTCGTGAAAGAGGAAGATGGTCGGCACCTGGGATGGAACCCATGACCTCCGAACGATACGATACGAAAGCCGCGAAGCCGTTGGGCTACCAGCCACTTCAATTATGATTATTTTTCTTTGCTGTGTATATAAAAAAAGATTTAATTGCATAAATAACAAGTAATTTAATAAGTATTAATCTTTCGGGTTGAACATGATAATGAGGTATGCTGGCAACGCAATGCCGGCCGGCGTAGCTAAGCTACGAGGCTACGCTACTCTACGCTACAGCTAGAGTTTCGTATAATATAAAGGGAGTCGTTAGTAATCCCGGCGTTTAGACAATATTACGTATTGTGGTTTAGAATTTAAACAATGCTCAATACAGGGCACCTATGATTATCCACTAAATTCGCGCTTAATTAGGGATATTTCTAGAAACAAAAGCGTTTCTCCCATTTTTTAGATGTTGAATTAAACACGTTTTTTAGATGTTGAATTAAATCATGAAAACCTAGTAGGTAAATCATTTATCAGATCATCCCACACAATGCCCTAATGCCTTTAATGCTACATTTACACGCTTGCCATGGCTTGGCAAGTCACCACATTTATACTCGTACCAAACGAACAAAGACCCCGAGATGAAAATAGAGTACCTATATCATATTCCTAATTATTGATACTGTACACCATGGAACCAACAACTTTAGTAGGCAATGACAGTTGTTCTTTCTGGTTATTATTTCCTTGGTGTTGTATATATTATGATGCTACCCTTGCACGCTTGCGAAGGTTTGGCAAGCCACCGCAAACTCCAAGCTTTCAGAAACTCTTGTACGCCATTTACACGTTGGCGTGCGCGTCGGTATTTTAATACATTTGCCGCAAATTCCTTTAATCTGTGTCAAAAACAGACGCTCGTTGCAAGCGTTGGCAAGCTCACAGAAGCCAAGGCAAACACGGCGTATACACGATGGTGTTTGTGGTGGTTTGGCAAGCCACGTGTAAATGCAGCATGACATGTACACTGTACAGTTAACCAGGTGACAGTTAATTTGAAATTCGTCAAAGAAACCAACATCTTCACATTTCGGTGGGGATTTGGAGTGTGCATTTTATTCTCCGGATAGGAAATGAATATAGAAGATGAGACTAAGTTTACGAAAGAAGAAAATACTAAGTGTATTATTAATGAAGTTCCAAAAGTCGCCGTCTGAGTGTGTCCACGTGACGGGATTCCTCTGAGAGTGAAACGGCAAGTGTTGGAGCGAGATAGGAGAGTCTGGAATATCGCAGTTAATACTACTTGCTGGAACTGTTCCAGAGCAGTATTATATATTGGGACTTTCACTATCGATATAAGCTTTATCTATCGCACGAAATTAAAATCCAGGAAACCAAATCGTGATTTATAACATAGAAACGGTGTTAACGATTTTAAACCGGTTACTTTGTGGGTTTAAAATGACTCCGGTAATAGAAACGAAATAGAAAGTGGCTAAATTGGTAATAGAAACGAAATATAAAGTGGCTACCGACCTCGGTAGCCTAGTTGTACTAGCGTGGACTTCAGATCCGAGGTCCCGGGTTCGATTCCCGGTCGGGTCAGAGTTTTTCTAAGTGTTTTTCACTTGAAATTTCTACCCAGGGTTGGCCTGTCTCAGATTGGACGGGACCGGTTGACTGGAAAAAATTGCCTCAGGCAAAAAGTTCCGCCGGCTATACTGACATTTGTATAGAAAAGTGTTATATTATATTATAGTATTATATTAAATAGTTTTTTTAGAACGACTATCGAAGAAAATCAGAACATATTAAGAATACCGACAGCGGGTAGCTGATGATAATGATGCGCTACCACTATCTTGTTTATAATTTTTATATTAATACAGAGTAACGTTAGGTGGGGGAAGCAACGCCATTTTCATTTCAGTAGTCACATGCAGAGGTTCGGTGAGCATCGAGGCTTTTTCGTAGGAGTCCATTCTGCCCCAGCCTGTACCTACGTGAAGCAAAAACTTTGTGACCATTTTTACAAAAATTGCGCGGACCGAGGAGTATGAAATTTCGCACACTTATAGTTTATATAGAGAAGAAGTGGCGAATGCTAATATTTTTTTTAAAATTATGTTTAAAAATACAATAAATCAATTAAAAAAACATTACAAACACTACTGTAATATCATGTCTCACACACAATTCAATGTATTTGACATTGACACAGTGGCATACATATTATATATTTTTTTTAAATGAATCTGTGCTCACTCGAAGTGAACATAAATACTCGACTTGACTTGACTTCTTTCACACTAAGCACATGCTTGTGTCGTGAAAGCGGAAATGTTCGACACGGCCGGGATTCGAACCCACGACCTCCGCACGAAAAGTTCTTGTGTTTATTATCTATGGGAATAGATAAATAGTGTTTGTCTTTAATAATAATAGAAAAAGCTTATCAACATCTAAAATTTGACGTATCCATGTCATTTTATTCATGTTTTGAAAAAAAACCATGGTGAAATGCGCTCGCTAAGCCTTTAAAAATGGAACTTTTAATCAAAGTTCAAACTTGTAATTTAAATAAGTAGTTATGGTTGAATTTCAAGCACTGGTCGACCACTAGTATTATTTCAATTTGAAACGAAATAGCATCATTAGTTCACTAAGGCTGCAAAATTTACAATTAAAAAAATACAAAGAATATTCAAATTCCAATAGATTGTGTAAAGTTCCAGAAAAAATATCCATTATTTAGATAAGAATTTAAATAAACGAAATTTAATGTTCTATTCAAAATACATAATAATATTGTGGGTAATATCTTCCTTTTAGATTTTCTATTCAAACAACTTAAATGCAAGACCCCTCTATATAAGAATTTTATTTTTATATAAGTAAACTTATGTAAGACGATTTGAGTACGTAGGTAAGTACCCACCTCGTACTAATATTGAGTGGGAAGGGAATCTTTCGTAAATATAATATTTTTCTATTCAAGACATTCTTTTGAGTGAATCTTCTAAGAAAATTAAAATTGAAAATAATAATATTATTTAATGACAATGATATCGAGTAGTCGAGAAATATTTGATCGAAATTTCGATAAATAAGATTTCGTCTACAATTATGAAAAGATATAAAAGAGATTCGGGTTAGTGCGAACACTTGTCTTATAAGAGTCAAAACTTGCTTGTCTCTTGTCTTCGAGTTATAACTCGAGATCGGCTAAACAGATTTTTACGACGCTAAGTTTATTATGCATTCTTCTCCGCTCCGGGTAACAAAATAACTAATAAAAATTGAAAAATGCATAAGAAATTATATAATATTAAAGTAAGTATGGAACGGACTTCCTAACAGCAACGCCATCTGTGAAAATTCCATAACAACACATTTTTTATAATACCTGACAACCATTGAGTTTCGAAACATTGGCAAGCAGATTCTTGATAGAATTTCTTTCGAGCTTTCAGAAATATGTTTTTAACCTTCAAACATATTTTAAACGTACTCATTAATATTCATAGTTAAGGACTAGAGGACAACGTCTGTCGGGGAAGCTAGATTATAATAAAAATGACAAACTCAATTTTCCTACAGTAAAAAATTCTAACTTATCATATTATAATTATTTTTAAATCGTATGAACAAACCACTACGGGCTTACGATCGTCTTTTACTGTTATTTCGAAGGCTGGCTTAGTGTGAGCTATCTGTCCACAGTTCTCAACGTGATAAAGTAAAACAAAGAGCCTTAAGTCTTAAGCTAAAAGCTTTAAGGGACGATTCAACCGGTAGGACAATCAAACGATTACTGACCCTTTTCTTACCCTCTCCTCCGACAGGTTTTGCTGCTTTTATAAAATTAAGTGACAACTTGTGAAAGAGCAGTGAAAGATGGACGTTGATCAAGGCTAGTTAAAAATTTAGTCTCGATTTGTAGTCTAAAAATGTCGAATTCTCGAGAAGGGATTATCATGCATTTGAAGAAAGATAGATGTCTGGATAATTTCGTCAAAAATACCCATCCCTTGGCGCAGTACGACTGAGTGAGTGCATCGCAGATAACGGGAGAATATCCAAAAACTGTTACACGAACCGTTAAAACGTTTTCCCCTCGATTCGTTAAACCGTTAAGAGATCCCTTATACTCGTTATTAACGGGAGGGTTCTTCAAAAAAAAAATAACGTTCCTTATCTATCCCACATAGTTGCTTACTTTGATGACAGTTTTCTTCAATTTGTTAAATTTTAATTGGAAATTCGCATGCCATGAAATTTTCTATTAAAGAAGATGTTACGTAGAAAAGCTCCCTCCGAATTGCAACAGTGTGGAAAATTCTATTTTATTTCGTTTTGTGACTTGATTGTGAACAGAGTTGGCTAGAGGGCTTAAATTTAAGAAGATAATTAGATAAAACTGTATGCAAATTGTAAATAATTCTAGCGAAATAAATAACGAAATGATGGTTTGCCTCTGGCGGATAAATTTTAATCAATTTAAAGGAATTTCAAATAAAGTAGGTAAGAGAAAAATGATGAATTAAAAAAAAAAAATCTTTGTTCACAAAAAGTAAAGCTTGTGTTGTGTATGAGAAAGACGTTCAGAACCTGGGATCGAACCTACGAGTCCCATTATGAAAGTCGGCGATTAAGCTGCGTGTATATTATACCAACCACATATTATTCAATAAATCTTTTTCGCAACATATTAGGTACTATGCGTTCATCTAAAATTATGTATGTAAAGCATCCGGTTCGAAGGACCATTTTCAATATAACAGATAACATAAATATTCAAATTTTATACAAAGATCCCTGATTATTGAATAATTTTAAAGATCATTATGCCTTTTGTTGTTTATTCTGTTTCTTGAAGAAATTATTAGGCTTTTTTTGTAGATATTTCAAAAGAACCCGACCGATCTTAGATTAGTGATATTGACGCTAACTTTTGATCAAGAAGTCCCGGGTGCGATTGTTTTTCAGATTCTACCCGGGGATGGTCTATTCTACCCGGGGGTGATCTATTTCATATTTAACGTGGTTGACTAGATTTTTTTGTAAGTACATAAAAGTGTTAATTACTTTATTTTAAACGTATGCTTACTATAGGTATTAGGAAAAAATGTGGTGTGACATTAGTGCTGTGACAAAGATGAAAGTCAATAAGTTGAGATAGATTGGGCATACTGAAAGAATGGATGCAAACTTTTGAAGTGGTTGGTGACCAAGCGGTTACAACGTCGGCTTTCGTACTGCGGACGTCGTGGTTCGATCTCAGGTGCCGACCATCTTCCTCTTTCAGGACACAAGCTTTCAGTAGCTTACTATGAAAGAGTCAAGGAGTGTATTTGTGTTCACTTTGAGTGAGCACAGATTCACTTTATAAAACAAAAAAAAAATTGATAAAAAAGAATTCGTAAGGCTGAAAAGAAAGGTGAGAGAAAGTGAGGCTAACCCAGAATAACATAGATTGAACACTTCGATTCCGTTCTCAAGGAAGGCCAGGTTAGAAGTAACAGAAATAGGAGAGGGTGTATGAGAAGTTATGTCGGTGGAAGAAGCGCGAGAAGTAGATATGCTTGGATAGAAAAGAGTGAAGGTCCGTTCTCTCTGCCTACAGCTTACGGGACACGGCGTGATGGGTAGAAAAAGTATGAATCCGGTTCGAAGGATCATTTTCAAATTACTGGTTTTTACGTTGTTTTTTTCAACATTACCTATGCCTTTTTTATTGTACTTATAAGAGGAACAAAAGCAATGTTACAAATATAGAAGAGAATGAATCATAAATCGCGCGAGAAAAGTAATGAAGTTATATTTTTATAACATCTTACTAGCAGTGATATACTCTGAAACATTACTGTCTGAACATCATATACGAGAAGTGTGATATAGTGGCAATCATATCTTACGGAAACTTGGCTCGGTTACAGAACAACTCACGTACTATTTTCAAACAACATATGTCTCCGTTAAGTGGATTAAAAATAATAAAAAAAAACTCCATTGAGAACATTTTCATTGATCTGATATAAGAACACTTACATCGATTACACTAAATAAAAAAAGTATAATTTGGAAAGTTGTTGTACACGGGATTCCAATTTTTTATGATTCAACTTTTGCAAATATCCAACCAATTAAGTTTCTAAAACTTGAATCGTATATGAAATAGAAAGAAAGTGTTTGTAGATAAAAATGAATAGCGTTCTCCCTATGTATTCTTTTAGGGTGATAGTTAAGTAGTAAAAAATAAAATATTGATATTCAATACAATTTATCTGGAAATGCGAAGTTTTCTATTTTAGACTCCATTCTCCTTTTTCGAAACGAATTGCCTAAGAATAATTACGGAAAGAAGGTGGTTCCACCGCATCACGACCGACGTTATAATATATGTCGGCGCAACCTCATCACTTCTACCATTATGGAGTGGAGATAGAGATGGCTGAATATTTGTTAAGAATGATGGATAATAGTTGACCATGATGAGCGCATTTTCACACTCACATAAGCGCACCGTTCCTTTGAAGTAGAGAGAACTGAGGGATTTGGACATGGTGTGGGAAGAGGTCATTTGTCCCCGTTGCCGTTTGGCGGGGTCTCAAACGGAATATTAAAATCTATCTAGTATATAAAACTGAACTGTTGATGATAGGTTGATGATATAACGTTCACAGGTACAATGACTTGTATATAACAGCGAAAGACAGAAAGCGACCAAACATTATGACAAAATAAGATATACAGAATGCACAGATATAATAAATCTTATATTATAAACTAGCTTTCCCGACAGACGTTGTCCTGTAGTCCTTACTATAAATATTGATTTCAAATTTGTAATTTATACAATATACAAAAATACGTTTAAAATATTATGTTTGAATGTTAAAAAAATATTTCTGAAAGCTTGAAAGAAATTCTATCAAAAAATTTGCGTGCCAGTGTTTTGAAACTAGTTTTCAGGTAAATAAAAAATGTGTTGATATTGATTTTTTTCGGAGTAGGCGTTGTCGTCTGTTAATCCGTTCCATACTAACTTTAATATTGTATTTTATTTGCTGTCCATTTTTCGAACATTTAAAAATTATTCTGTTACCCGGAGAGAGAAGAATCTAATAAACCTAGCATCATAAAAATCTGTTCAGCCGATCTCGAAAAAGTGTTCGCACAGTACAACATCTGTGGGGAAATATAGTTTTAATATAGATAAAAAACTAAGTAGAAGATACTTCAATTTTGTTATTTTCTTAGTTCGGGAGCTGAACGATTTATAGGTGTTAATATTTCAAAGAGATTAAGTACTACTTTTATTTATTTTTATTCTTGGATGTCATCCAATACTCTTCAATATTCTAGTTAAAGGCGGATCTCTTACAACACGAGATACTATCGCTATAAGAATTACTAAAATAGTTTAACTATATTCTATTAGATAAGACGGAATGGCTAGATTTTAAGAATGTGTCATCGTATTTAGTCATACTTATTTTGAATACAAATATTGCACCCGAAATCTCTCAGATTTGAAGAATTGTAAATTTTTCGATGCCTGTGTGTTGCCCATGCTCCTGTATGGGTTTGAATCCTGGCACCTGACCGAAACGGTAGGCAGAGAGTACGGACTTCCATTCTTTCCTATCCAAACAAACCTCTTTCGCTTCCTCAAAACGCATAACATTCCGCATACATACATGCTCTTCTATTCCTTTTGCTCCTGACTTGGACCTACTCTAAGACTGAACCGATATGATCGGACCATGTCATTCGAGATCTGCCTCGTCTTCGTGCACCCATTTTTTCAAATTTATATATCTTTCTATTTTTTGTTCATTCTCTCTATATGCTCAAAAACACCTTAATTTATTCACTTTCATTCTAGTCACTACACTAACATCCACTCCACATTCCTTTCTAATTTTATCATTCCTCAACATATCAATCAGTCTCTTTCCGAAACCCAATACCCTTGAGCCACAAAAAGTTTTCTCGTTTGAAACAAAGTGCTTCAGAAGAATATTGGGCATAATATGACACCATCGCATCACGAACGATGCAATATGCCGGCCCATCCGTCTCATTGCTTCTACTATTTTTATTTATGAATACTTTGCTGTACATTGATAGTATGAACACATAAAATTTCACATAACAAAGACATCACACAATCAACATACAACATACTATTACATAGAGAAGAGATGGATGTTGTTGGGATGTGTTGAGGATGCCGAAAGACAGTTGGCAGAGGGTATTGAAGACGGGGAAGACCCGCTCACATCGTGTTTCGTTTCTTCAAAGCAGAGCTGAGGAGTTTGGACATGGTGTGCTAGGAGGTTATCAAAGCTGAGCAAGATCAAGCGTAATAGAGAGCTATGATTGCCTCCCTATGTTCCTAAGTGGAGTCTTAAAGGGAGTTTAGATATTGAAGTGGTTGGTAGCCTTCCTAACGTGCAAAGGTCGTGCTTTCAATCCCAGATGCCGACCATTTTCCTCTTTCACGACACAAGCTTTAAGTAGTTTACTTTGAAAGAGTCAAAGAGTGTATGTGTTCACTTTGAATGAACAAAGATTCATTTTTTATAAAAAAAAAAAAAGTAATACGACAGAATCTCTTTTAATATAGAAATAAAAATAATCGAAAATGAAACGGAGAGAAATTGAGAGAAAAATTTGAGGAAATTATTACTCTGGCAATATTTTGTCGATTTGGAATATTAATAGAGATGAAATCGTATCTTTAGTGCAAACACCTGTCAACTTGAAAAATTTAATGATTTCAACAAATTTTAAATTATAAAAGACTTCGGGTGTAATTTGTATCCAATCTCTGTTAATAATGAAATAAATAAAAAATCGTATTATTGTTAGGCTTGTTAGTACATACATACAGTAGTGGCCAAAAGCACATACATATGTAGCTTCGAGCTATCAACAACCTTGTGCTATATATCGTCAGTGTCGTCCAAATTAAATTTTGGCAAAGCTCTTGCGATATTCAGTAGTGTCTTTATGTCACCATCGATTTGTCGTATTTGGACCTTAACGCATTATTTGCTTTGAATGTTAAAAAGTATGGGCGCTAGTTGAAAGAAAAACCAGTAAAAATCGAACACAGTTAATGTGATATTTGCATTAAAATACTAGAGTACGTATACCTACAATAAACAAAAACAGTTTAAAATAGATTCAAATTAATACTGTTTATGAACTATTTATTTACCAGCATGTTGATAATTTTGAGTTAAGCTCATTTTGCACTAAACATTCGATTCAAAGTAAGGAATACTTCGATATGATTTAAACGTTTTTTTTCGATTTTTGATTTTGAAGAAAATTTTATTACTTTAACTTTTCGACAATTTGAATATTCGTGGAAAAATTTTACTATCTCGGTTGATGTTATGATACTTATAATATGATGCCAAGACATCATTTCAAACTTATAATTTAAATAAGTAGTTATGGTCGAATTTTGAGCGCCGGTCGACCACTAGTATTTAAAACTTTGAATAATTTTGTAGACAAATTAATTGTCTTCATCACAAAAGTTTTCTTTTTCTTCTCCTGAAATGGACAATGAAATCCGGGGTAGATTTCGTCTTAGAAAAAACCGTTTTAAAGATGCCCAATTTAAGTTCAAAATATCTTCTCAATAAATCATATTTCTTTTCGCTCTAGAGTCTAGCTAGACCATACAAATCATTAATGATCACTTTCTTCAATCATCCCTCATCGCCTGTTCTTCTCCCTTCGTCCCTGTTTCACCCCTCAGGCTAAGAAGGAATCTATATTATCCACTTCTTCTTTATGTTGCCTAAATGGCACCCTCCAGATATGGAATGTATCTACTAATGGTGCATCCGTTTTATTTTTCACTCTTCACGTTTCTACAAATAATGTTTTGACAATTCGAGTGAGGGGTGTTTTCGACAAGTCCACAATATCTATTATATCTCTCACACGCTGCATTCAGAATGTTAGACCAACGAAAAACGTGTAACATCTGAACACATATCTCGCATTTCATATCACTTTTTATTCACGACAAAATATTTAAGGATTATTGCAATTTTTTCCAAGATTTACGGCCGGTTTCAGATAAAGGAGACTTTAAACTCCCTTTAAAAATAACGGGTTTCATAACAACAAAACGAAATTTAAAACCGACTTTTAGCTAAGTGCCGTTATTGATTATTATTTTTAGTTAGAGTCGACTTTAGGTAGTTCAAATTTTTACCACCGGAGTTCATAGAAAATTTCGTGGCGCTTTCTCTGTCAGAAAGATGAACATTTGTATGCGGTGACACTGTGGACAAAAATGACTAAAATAGAGCGGAAAACATGGGAAAACTGGAAGAATATTATTGTTTACAGATTTCGTTTACTAATTCATAAACCATTATAATAAATTAACACAAAAAACGGCACTTTTATGCTCTATTGAGAAATGAAATTGACAGATCAACAGAAATTCCGCGAAAATATTAGAAAACAACCTATATTTTCCATAGATTTCCATAGATCTCCACCAACTTTAAAATATTTTTTTTGACATTTCAAATTTTAGCTGGGATATTTTTTTATGAAACGCGTCAGCTTAAAGGAGTGTTTAAATTTTAAAAGGAACTTTAACTTAAGTGTTCTTTTGAAGCTTTTTATGAAACCGGCTGTTAGATCTTTAAATCCTAGCACTAGAGTCTATTGACACAATATCTCCTGGTTACCACCTATTTGTTTTCTTGGATACACTATAGGTGGACACCACGTTTTAGAACGTTTATTTTAGTAAATTGCTCACCATGTGACTAGGTGGACCTATCAGTAAATTATCGATACACTATTCATTTTACTTTCATCCACAAGCACAAGATAACACAACAAAACCCACAGGTACCTACTTCCTTTCTAATTAAATGATTAAAACAAAACATTCCTATGTGTTTTCGCTAAAATATTAAAATTAAAGTCACACACCGCTACCGACAAACGTCACAGTTTGTTTGAGTTTAACAGCAGTCACGTGGTACTTGTTGGGACCATGCGCATCAGTAGCACATTATTTCTCTAGTATTATTTCTTCTCAAAGGTGCGGACCTGACCTGAGTGTTCCATTTCAAGCGGTAAATTAAAAAAAAATGAACATCAGTAGACATACGACCGTCCTCTACTCCTGTTTTGAAAGCTTGCTTAGTTTGATCACTTTTTTGTTTCCAACCTTCGCCATTTGAAGGTCAAATTTATCGTAGTATCCCAAATGGGGATAAATTTTGATACAGTTTCCATCTGGCTTTCAGATTTTTTTTTTAAATTCATATATATTTTAAACGAATTTTTGTATAAATAACAAATTCTAAATCAATATTCATAGTAAGGACTACAGGACAACGTTTGTCGGGAAAGATGGTTTAAATATAAGTATTCTACAGAAACTCTAGAACCCATTCATAAGTACACTGAAGTAGTATTGTGGATAAAATAAATATGTAGGCTTCTCCAATTGGTTCTATTGAATAAATAAGTTATTCAGATATATGGTCGGGCTGCGTTATCGATCTCAATTCCATACATATTTCTGTCATAGGCAATTTCACTAGGGACGAAGATGTCAGGGGTCGAACACATTTTCATAATTATAATTATTGACATATTTGGAATGAGTTTTAGTTTCTTTTAGTATAAAGAAATCTAATAAACTGCTTTGAATATTATGCAGAAATGCCATTTTACTAGTTTCAAAGTCGTTGTTTTCTTTAAAAGAATTTAATTTTCGTTTTTTTTAATATTTACAATAAGTCTGTGATGAAAAATTATACCTCCTAAGTGATTCATTTTTGTACATTGCATATCCGGGTTCTTTTCAAAATATTTGCGATCAACCATTGCGAAATTTCAAGTATTCTGGAAGCGAATTCATCGCGAACATTATTTTAATTGAAAAAAAAAAAAAACTTTTTAGTTTAAACTTTACCAAAGGAAACAGGCAGAAGCTAATAAAATCAACAATTTCGCGAAAGATACACTTGTATGATAGTCAAAATAATGGACTGTTCGTTGATTCGAAAAATAAAGTTCGACAGTTTGAGCTCATTATTGGGTTCAATACAGGTCCTCCTTTACAAAATACAGCTTTTTTTAAGTTATAGGGAATTCAAAACATTAGATACATTCCGCTCCAGTCAGTATTTTTCTTTATTCAAACCGACGGTTGTGCTCCCCTTTCGTGATGGGAAATGCACCCATAGAGGAAGGGAGAAAGGGATTAGAGCTGGTAGCTGGCAGCGGTGAGTCATCGTCCTTCTGCGGGAACTCCTCGTCAAGGCAACGCATCTCTTCCCCCAGCTGATATTGGGGCTCCGGGTACATTCTAATCGCCTCGCGTTTATAATTTACTGCAGGGATTAACATTATAATGTGACACTGATAACATTCTATTGGAAAGCTGTTGAAAGACTCCCACATAGTAATTATATTGATTTTTTTTTTAATGAACAACACCGGATTTAAATATACCTAATACAATACAATAAAATCTCTCTTAAGGGCAACTTACTTACTTAATGAATCCGATCACCCATCCACTAGACCACTCACTCCACTTCAAGAATATTATGTAACAACTAATGACTCCAACAATTCATTACTGATGTTCGATTTTTAAATCTACTACGGGCTTACGACCGTCTCCTACTGTTATTTCGAAGGTTGGCTTAGTGTGATCACTTTACGTTAACAACGTTCGCCATTAGGTGGTAGTGTTTAAGTCTCCGAAACTCTTATCATGAGAATTCTTAACATGTCGAAAAATCTCATGTATACAACAAGTAGATATTTAATAATAATCAATTAAATACAGAGATAAAAGTTGGAAATTATTGAGAACAAGAGAGTAACCAAATTCAAGACTGCGACTTCCAGGTTGGGTAAGGAAGTTGGTGTCCAGGTCTAAGCTTTCCGACAGTTCTAGCTGGCTTCCATTATATTGTGTGTGCCAGAGATCTTTCCTCGCCTTGTCCGGTGGTAGTTTTAGGGGAAATGTAGATTTCGAAGAGTTTCATTAAAAAATCTATACAAAATTATCGAACTATTCCATGCTTTGATGTTAGACACTATTTGCACGCTTATAAGAGCTAATTAGTAGCCCCATTGTTTGACGATAAGTGTTGTTGAACCTATCAAGCTGTGTCCCTCAAGGGGTGAGCAGAGATAATGGATTTGCACTCACTAATCTACCCAAGCACTCTTCTTTCGCTTCTTCCACCGATGAAACAATTTCTCATACAACCTCTCCTATTTCTTTTGCTCCTAACTTGGCCTTCCTACAAACTATATAAATAACTTTCATCTTTGTAACTAAACCATAAAAAATCATAAACTGAAAATTATTTTGAGGAATGGAAAAGTAGTTTAATAAGTGTTATAATAATAGTTTGTGAAGCAATATAGAATTAAGTTTGAAAATGTAAATAGCGCATACTTTTGCAAACAATATTCGCTTAAGGCTGTTAGAGTCGCCAAAGGGGTGATTTTAATGATTTTTCAATCCATTTTCCGGCGTTATCTACTGTCGGATTTCGATGAAAAAAATATATAACATAAATTAGACTTTAATGAAGGCGGCCTCAGAGCCGTTTTTTGATATCTAGTATAGTTTCTTGTAGAAAATAAAAATAGCAAACGTCGTTTTTCATCTTTTTTTTAATATTCCAACTGATATATACGTCGGAATGAAATAATTCTTTTTTTGTCTTAAAGAGCATTAAAAAATCTACAAGATTATAGAACGAAATGCTAATATTTATTTCCGGCTTAGCGTATAATCCCAAAAAACCTCTATTTCAAATAAACACTGAATATCGAAATATTCTATCGGCTTTAGCGTGCATGCGATAATGACACTTATAGCACGGGAATTACAAGGAACGCACTGGTTTTCGTTGTGTAAATTATTCAGTCGCCCACAACATCGTGGACTTAGATGACGTGCAACCTGCGCTAGTCCAATTTACGTTTTGTATTGTATACTTTTTGACGAAAATTCGTATATTACAGAGGACGACAAACATTGGTTAGTAATTTTTATTTTATTATTTTTTGTATTCAGCAATTAATTCTATCATTGCTGTTTGGTGATTTTAAAGTTTATATTTTTGAATTAGGTATAATATGTTTATAGTCACATTGCATACCTATTATGAACTTTTTTCTTCTAAATTATTATCATTTATGCGTTATACAGGGTGGCACGTTCCTATTGGGCAAAATTAAACTCCTTTCTAAAAATCGCTGGATTCCGAATTCTATTAGTTAGTCCGAATTCTAGCAGTTTTCTATAAAACAAAATTTCTGGACAAAATTTTAAACGCCGCGCCAATCTGAATATAACCCATTCACAAACATATTGTGATATAGGTACCAACTGATTTTGGCCCAGTCGATGGATATCTTAAGTACTATTCTATCACATTATTTTGCTTTTTCAGAAACTATTTTATCACGCCGAGTGCAATATTATAGACTTAGAGCGTAAAATAAAAAATCAAAATGGGACGAAAAGAGAAGTATACCGGAATAGTGAATCGTACAAAAAATGTCTCCTTGCCAAAGCACGTAACATTAAGAAGTAAGTATTTTTTATGTATAAATTGTAACATTCGGTCTATTAATAAGCCATAATTTGAGCAGTTCGGTCATTTTTCCATCTTATGGCAATACTTCAGTCAAATTTCAGGAACTTACCGACGAGGTCCTATTTACTCCACGGGACATGGTAGCCGGAAACTGCCGAACCAACCCGAATTGTTTGAAAGTAATACAAATAGCATCAACATTATAATTGACACTAATGGTCTGGGTTCCTACGGATACGCCGCTACAATAAACGGCGGTGGATATGTCAGTTGAGAACATTGCCAATATGGTTTCCATAGTAACGAAAAACATTGTCATATAATTTTGAAAGACGCCGTCTTGTCCGATGACGGCCGCTCCCTAGGAACCCAACGCATAATACAATCATACAGTCGTCCTCGTTACACTTCGGAATGGTTCGGCAGTTTCCGGCTACCATGTCCCGTGGAGTAAATAGGAGCTCGTAACTTACCGATGGTCGAATGACCAGATATGTAATAATTTGATACTTCATTTTAGATATTGTTGACTCACTTTCTTCTTATCACTAAGAGCGAGACAACCCAACGTTGTTTTGAGTGAAAGTTTTTATGGTTTTGTTCACCAGGGCACGTCATTGTTAAAATTCGAATGTTTTAAAACAGGTTCAAGTGTTGCCAAAAAAAACATTGGAAATTAGATTATCCGGCAGTCAAATCCACACAATTTTCCACACTATTTTCGGATTTTTAAAAATGTTTTATAATACCATTATCGGAACAATTTACTTAGGAACGACCATCCGTTAGTTTACCAGCGACATACTTACAGATATTTTAGTATCTCTTTTATAGTATTGGCCCAATAATAAAAAAAATTACATTATGTATACCTTTCAAAGATTACAGATATATCTTCAAAATCTCGTCAATTTTCAGGTGACGGAACGCTGTCCCGGACCAAATGAATACAGCTACTTCTAAGTCCAGAGTTACTGCAAAATTAATCTATACACCTCAAGACCAACCGAGTCACAACAAGGATTTAGATTCAAAGAATATCTTAGCATGCGAAACTTCCAGATTAGAACCAACGACTGAAGGGACAAAAATATCTGGAAGGCGCGTTTTTAATATGATGTGGTTATCTTCACATCCTTTTGATACCATGACATATAATCTTGACCGTCCAGTTTTAAAGGAGGAGTTCGACGGCAATGAATCTGCACATATGCAATATATAAATAAGATATAGCATTTATTTTTGTATGAATTTTGTAATTACATTTTTTTAATATGCCATTAAAATCAAATATTAAAAAAGTGTATTTTTCCCGTTCCCATTTTATAATCATATAATCTGAAATGGTGGCAATTAGAATGAATAGTATGTGAGTGTTAGAAGAAATTAATTAATGGTGAGACTCATGTTTAAAAAAATCTGGTAAAAGCAATGTATACCTGAATGTAACGTAAAATTAATAATGTCGCTTTAACCAAATACATGTTTATCATCATTATCGGCATTATCATTATCATCACTATCATCCACCGTTGTTCAAAAATTCCAAACACATTGCAGTCAAAAGAACATTGAGGTTTTAAATATTTCGACGCATTCCACTGGTTTCCGACCCCTAACTCTACACTTACATACGTACAAATATTGTAAGAGTTAAGTAGTGGAGAGAGTCCGCCCTAATTTTTATGCCCCGCCCGAAATTGACTTTGAAGTCAGAGCTGTCACGCTCTTAAGTATTCAGAATAATAAAGTAGAAAATCATCGATACTCAAACATTAGCTAAGCTTTTTTTCTCAAACCCTATTTAAATATCCAACTCCAACTCCAAACTCCCTTTAGACCCCACTTAGGGGCATAGGGAGGCAACAAGAGCTCTCCATTGCGCTCGATCTTGCGCAACGGTGATGACCTCCTCCAATATAATGAAAATAATTGATTTTTATAACTTACAATTATAGATGTCTCATATATCTTTATCTTAGTTTTAGACCTACATAAATGGAAGCTTCAAGTATGAGATTAGCATGCGTGAAGTAGCTGGTAGCGCAAAGCGGGATTTAATTTAAATTACATTTAATACTGCGATAGACATACGATGACCCATGAAATAAATACGTTGAGATTCTCGTTATTGGTTGTAAATCAGGGACCAAATTGGGAACCAGAAACCAAATGGTAACCATCGCTAACGTTATTTTCATCTTCTTCCTCTTTGATACGCCAGGTAGTCTGTTGTTCCCTTGGGAAGCTGAATGGCAACTGTCCCTCTAGCGTTTAGGTGGTCATCCTGGAGGTCTGCTTCCTTGTGGAATGTTGTCTCTCTGGTTAATAATATGGTCAATTGTAACCTTTGGAAATCAGTAGAAAGTCGATCGTTAGTCCGCAAGATTAAAATTCAAACATGTGATGTAAAATTTAGAAAGACGATATTCAAACAGTTTGGGAACAAAGGAAATTTAAAGTTTTGCGGGCAAAGTGTCAAAAGAGGAAAATAAAACTAAACGTCTTATTCAAGGAGGTAATTTAATAGAGTGGCGACGCTTACTATAGACACCCAATTACATTCATAACTTCGAGATCCCTTTTCTTCAAAAAACTTTAAGGTATCTTAACACTTCAGAGCCCGTGCTCGAAAAATCCTACGAGGGCCCGCGCCAACGGGGAAACCTTCGGACTTTTTTAATGGCTTTTTTTTCATACAAATAAAATGTTTGGAGTAACAAAAAAATGCCAGTGTATGAAGTTTGAAATCCTCTTTTCCGGAAAGCATTAAATTATTTTCTCAAAATTTAAAAATAGTTGATTAAAATGGGATTATATTACAATGATCTATCCTTTTGACAAACCTTCAAACACCTTCGTAGCCCGCGTCCATAGAAAATACCGGACTTTTATTGCCCTGAATCTAAGGGTCAGTTCGAATGCTAATATTTTCTTTGAATTATGCATACAAATACTTCTTCTTCTTCTTTGCCCTAGCCTTTTTCCCATTTACGTGAGGTCGACTCTCCTAGTCCTCATCCTCCAAGTCCCTCTGTCCCCCGCGTCCTCCTCGCGAAGCCTTGCCTCTCTCAAGTCCCTTTTTATTGTGGACATCCACGTAGTCAGGGGTCTACCTGGTCTTCTGGGTCCTACTTCTATGTCCATTTAATATATATTTTTTCTTTACATTTAATCAATAAAAACTACACTGCGCACAGTACTGTAATGTTATGTTTTTCATACTCACACACACTTTGATCTATTTGACATTATTTTTGACACAGATCTTTTGTTGATCTGTGGTCAAATTGAGAATAGATTAATATTTTTTGTATTGAATAACCATAGAAAAAACTTTGAATATTATATTAATATTTCAAATTTGACGTATCCATGTCAGTATTTTTATTATGATTAAAGAAAATTGTGAAACAGCGCTCGTCTTAACAAATGAACCTTAAAACTTATAGGCACCAAATACATGACAGCAGTCACAGTCTTTAAATTTGGTTGCTCTCTTGTTCTCAATAATTTCCAACTTTTATCTCTATATTTAATTGATTATTATAAATATCTACTTGTTGTATACATGAGATTTTTCGACATGTTAAGAATTCTCATGATAAGAGTTTCGGAGACTTAATTTACCACCTAATGGCGAACATTGTTAACGTAAAATGATCACACTAAGCCAGCCTTCGAAATATCAGTAGAAGACTGTAGCGGTTTGTTTCATTCAAAAATGGAACATTAGTAATGAATTTTTAAGAGTCATTAGTTGTTAGATACTCTTTAAATAAGTATGGTCGAATGTCGAGCACTGGTGAAACTTTAAAGTATCAGTGAATACGACCATGCGTTGTTTTCTAACCCCAAACTATCCGAGAAGACAGCGTATACGAGCGAAAATCTTAGCAAGTGGGGTCTGTAAACATTGAAAAGATAATTTATAGTTACGATTATTATTGTTGCAAACGGAATGGGGGGACGGAGGGGGTAATAAAACAATAAACTAATATAATAACACGGGGTGATAATGTTCGGGAGAGAAGAAACTTGGATTAAAACCGAGAAACAAAAGATAAAATGAGACTGCGATATTGGTTGGAAGAAACGATTACAATCCTTACAACTTTCGCCATGAACAACCATCTTAGGTGGAACGACGAAAAACAAAGTGGGATTATAAAGTTCCCGATTTTTTTTTAACTCACCAGTTCACCACTATTTTCTATACATACACACTTCTTAATTAAGCTTCGTCCACCGATACTACATTTCTCATACAAATTCGCTTCTGAATTGGCGTTTTTATAAGACCGAAACTATGAGGTATGAACCTATCATACTTTTTCTCTCAACCATTATCATAAATTATTTTTGTTGTCCTATTTGCGTCAATTATTTCAATCCAATTCAACTTATAACAAAATACATCTTTGTTAAAATACAACATGTCGTATGTATAAAAAGTAAGAATTAATTCATTGGATTTAGGGTCTTGATAACTCCGTCCAAATAAAACTAGTTCAAAAGTTATCGCAGGATAGCCGCTTAAAGTTAGGACAGAAAGTTTCGCGATATGATATTATTCCTAAATAAGTGTGCACAAGGCCACGCTTTTGTTGATGCAGGATATTCCCCACTCTTAACCCCTTTCTTTCTTCTGCTCCGCTGGCCTCCACACAGGTGCGCGGCGTTTCAACATGATTATTCGATAGACGGCCTTCTTACTAGCAGTGCGTAGTTTCTCTTCCCTCGGCGCACCTTGGTGTGCTGAGGGAGAAATTTCCGTAATTAACACAGACATTTAAGAATAGTTTAAAGATAGAAATTATAACGTTTACATTGGTGTATTTTTGTTAACTGTGTATTGTGATTATATCATATGCGTCTGCAGAGTGGGTGACTTGTTTCCCCATCTCAGCAAGATTTAGTGTAGAGTCCTTACAACAGTCATAAAAGAACCAATAAAGAAATAGACTTAGAAATTTGAGTGTAATTAAAAATAACAAACTGAAAAGAGTGATAAGTGTAAACCCTGAACGAACTCATAATTAAATGTAAATTTAAATTGTTTATATACCGAACTATGTGACTAATTGGAATGCTTTGAGACTTAAAAAAAATAAATGGTGAAACGTGCTTCTGGACTTTGATTTAAATAAAGATGATCCTTCAAATCTCGAACTTCACATCGCCCTGATGATGAGAGCTTGCTCTACTAATAGCTGAGGCAATTGTAACATCAACCTTTTGGTCTCAAGGGTTGCACCATCTGTTCTTCATATCGATCAGGACCTAAGAGGAGGTATGTGACATCTACTCACTTCGATAAAAGGGTAAGAGATTCAAACTATAAGAACTATTGAGGGATCCGTATAGACGACATTGTCGAAGGGTATCACTTGGAGAGGAGAAGGATGGTAGAAGGAGACAGGAGAGGGAATCCGTTACAAATAGCGCTGCCAACGCGTGGCTTTGATTTGAGGACATCTTCGTGAAGGAAGCCAATTTTCAGCTTGAGTCAGGAACCGGACCACAGGCGGGAAGTCTTAATAATAAATAAATTCAGCTTGAAATACGAAGAAAAGTACGTATTAACTTATCTTACTGTATTGTAGTTTTGTATTGTTTCATTTGTGTACATAATTGGTCAATCTTGCTTAATGAATCTGTTTGATGAGGACGAGGGAGAGTGAACATTTTAGGGAGGAAAGAATGCCACGGAAATTTGATTAGAGTAGCGTTTCATAAATTTAGAATCAGTAAACTGTACAACGTAATTGATATTTCAAAATTAAATTTTTGTATGTGCCTGTTTATGGTAGAATCTTGGAAAAGAGCCGCGTCATAATCACGTGTTAATATTTTCTAGCGGGAAAAGATACTTGCATCCACCTGTATTCTGATTGTGTATAGTGGTATGTGTATGAGTGGGTACCTATAGAAATAGCTCACGCGCGCGAACGATAGATGTATTGGTGAGTCCGTTGCTAGGTTACCGATATTTTTAAAGCAAAATTCCCCAACTTTAATTTCAAATAAAGTTCTTTTTTAGTTGCATATTGTTGGATTGTAGAAAGTGTCGGTTAATAGTCGCGTAATAAAATCATCGTTTCATTTCATTGTTGGTAACTACTCGATTGTCGGATAATGGCCGTATAATAGAATCATCATTTCATTTCATTGTTAGAGTAACTACTCTATTGTTGGATAATAGTCGTGTAATGGAATCATCGTTTCATTCCATTCTTAGTGTAACTACTTGCCTGTCAGATAAAGAAAAAGGAGTCATTTAACTGGTGCTGTGAAAAGATTGAGGGAAATAGAATTGTAAATTTTTCATAAGTAAAATTAAAAAAGGAAATTACGTTGAGTATAACACGGAAATTAGTAGATAGTAAATTTTGAATAAAAAAATGTCTTAGGCAAAGTCATATTTGGTACATAAATTGAAAACCTTAAATAATGAATAAATTAGTAGATTCTATAATTAGTATGGTTGGTATGAGGAAATTAGTTCGCACAGTCGTAAAATTTTGAAAGAAAAAATTTACACATCGAAAGTTGTTTTGTTAAATTTGGAAACAGTTTTAGATTCACTGAAATTCCCCAATAAACTTCGTAAAACCGGCAGTTGGAAATTATTATTATTGTTATGTTTGTACTTATGCATATCCTGCTCAGGAATAGACTCGCCCGTTCCGTCCAAGGCTAAGTTTTTTTTGTCAGTATAGAAACACGTGTGACTTGCCAGGACTGGTGCAGAATATCCTTGAACGAATACAGTTATATTACTTTTGGGGTACGATACATTATGACCGCATGCATTAAAGAAAAAAAAAAAAAAAAATAGAGTTTTTTTTTTTGCAGACTTAATAGAATACGTATTAAATTCCGGGTTTGTTAATGTTAATTAAAGTAAATCTTAGCATGCTCTTGTCTCTTGTGTGTGTAAAATTCCAAGCCAAGTAACATTTAAATAATGATTGAAGAAAGTTTTTTTTTTTTTTTTTTTTTTGCATAGGTACGTACGATTCTATACCAGACTGGTAGTCCTAAAATACAATAGGGTTCAGAGTACAATAATTAAAGTAGATAAATCACTGATTATCAGTTATGTTGCATTTATAAATATAGTTTTTGTTTTGTTTGAGATTGTTGTTCGACATAGCCTTTTCTTCTTCTTCGTTGACTGCAGGCTCCCCTGTTTGATTCAATCAGATTGTTTCACCTTTTGCGGCTACTTGAGAATTTCAAATGAGCAAGTTAATGATTAGTTTTAGAATGACCAGAAACCATTCCTTAGGGATTGGCGTTGTGCATAGATAGACATAGTACAGCCTTGCGATGAGTCGTAAGACACTTGCCCTACCTTCAAGGGATAATTTTTTTTTTTGAATTTTTATAAGTACTCGGTGACGTCACCTTACGTGACTATCTTTTAGAGTTTATTGAGCCAGTGATGATGATATTCTTCGGAAAATTGCTGTTTAGCGGCCCACTTTATGATTCAGTCTTGTTGCTTCTGGGATTATAATGATGGAATGAGCCGTATTTTTTTTTGAGTTACTGGATAGAAGCAAACTTCCACGTTTTAAATTTTTATTTACAGTTTAATTTTTTTTTTTTTGGTGTTTTTGTCAGGTTCGCATTGTTTAAACATAGGATCATGAACATAGTCATGTATAGTTAGTAGAACGGATTATCAGTTTCAAACCGCATCGTAGCGATTTGACAGAATAATATGAAAGTTGTGTTCGAATAATTATGGGATACGGAAATGTCTAGAGTGTCATGAATGTAGCATTTTTTTTTTGAGATCCTTAAGATCGTCTAGAATTATTGCGAATTACCATATGTATGTAGTGCTCCTTTCTGGCTGGATATTTTTTTTGGTTATTGTTATGTGTCAAGGGTTTCACTTATAATAGACAGTTGTATTTGGATCCGCGATAGCTGGTCAGCTGTAATAAGACATTAGTACTTATGAATTTTTTTTAATATATAAATAAGATAGTGATACGTTATGTAATGAGCAATACCTTTTCATGTCTCAGTATTTGCTCAGTTGATCATAGAAATTGAGATATGATGGCGCCTATAAAATTTAGACAGAATTAACATCAAATATGTCGGCTAGCATGAGAGACCATCACTCAAATTTATTCTTGCATTAATTGGGCAGCAAGAACTTAGAGTAATTAGAATTTTTTTTATTTAAATACAGTATGCAAGTATGAAGTTCCGAATTGGCAAGTGACCAGATTGTGTAAACAGCTATTAATAAATTGTCAACAGTGTAAAATTATGTCGTATCTCTAAAACCAATCGAGCATTGACTCTGTAGAGCTGTGATAAAAAGTACCAACAAATAATGAACAGTGTTTAGTGTGACAAGTGAAAGGTTCGACCAGTGTTTTTTTTGGACTGAACCTATGGCCTTTTATAAATTCAACTTAAAACATCTAAAAATAATTATGATACACAGCATTAGGGATCCTTACTTGATACTGTAGTTATAAGTGTTATTGTATAAATGATAAGTTAATATTATATAACTGATATGTAAATAGAGTTCCAACAAAGTTTTGGTATCTCATGGGAGAAAGTTATATTATTGAAATGTGTATTCCGTTCGTTGCCATTGATGTGTTCTGGACGAATATGTATAAACACTATAGCCTGGCTTGGCTGAGAAATAAGTCGGTGATAGTATTTTGTTTTGTAATAATGTTTTGTGAGTTATTCGTTGCCGTAGAATGGTTCCGGGCGAATGATTCAAATGGTACAACCTATGTCAATTATGTCAAGGTTTGTAAAAGCATCAATTCATAATTGTAATTATTGTTCTGTGTAAACGAATGTATGGGCAGTATGAATTGATAGCTACAAAATGTGAAGGTGTTAAAACACAGTCACCAGAGCGATTCCGGCTTAAAGTAGGATATTGTTGATAAAGTATCTGTATTTGATGTCTAGAGTTTTTTTTTCACGGTGGTTATCCGTAGAATGCCTAGAACATTGTTGTTATATGTACATTAGTTTTAGTCTATCTGTAGGAAATGGTGTATGTTTCAATGGGACGCCATAGAATTATCATTACCACCTTCCTAAGGATAAAATTAGTTAAAGTTAAATTTTTAAAACAAGCTGCCATTTGGTTTAACATAATTGAGTAAAGAATTAGAATGATTAATTGAAATTTTGGTGACACCTAATTCTTCTAGAAATTGTAAAGTTGTTTCTGTATAGAGCCTTAGTAAATTTTGAATCCTGTATAATTATATGTTGTAATTTTTTTTTAATTACCTTCCTTATAGGTAATATCTTCTAAGTATTGTTCTTGATACGATTACTTATCATTCTTGAATTACTTCTGGTATGTCATATATGTTTTCTGTGAAATTGTGCCTGGGTCTCGAGGTGAACTTACTATAAATAATTTTTTTTTGTGATGTATGAAAGTCTTGGATCCAAGTAACTGTATAATTGTGAGGAGCGAATGTGAAGTATGTGATTATGTTGATTATGTATGTAATGGTATGTTAGTATCACAAGAGAACCTCGATTTACTTCATGACCGGCTATAAAATAATTGTTCTATGTACTTGCTCACAGAAAACATCACTTACTTCTTCGTATAAGGATAATTTTTTTTGTTTTTGCTTGCTTTTGTTGAAACTTAGTATTGTATCCCTTGCCGTATAGGAGTCACCAACCTTTTTTTGATGTAATCTTCGTCTCAGTAATTTAATATTTTTCTTAAGTATATTAATATCATAACTTGCCTTGTATAACTGATACATTCTGGGGTCGCAAACCTTTTTGCGAATCCTTTCATTCTCATGTAAAGTTTTATTTATAAATTTTTTTTTGTTTTGTATCTTACCATAATACTTCTTCGTTCGTTCTGGGGTCGCCAACCTTTTATCAGTACTTAAAGAATTTTTTTTTATTATTTTTTTTTTGCTTTTTTTGAAAGAGGATATTGTCGTATGTATAAAAAGTAAGAATTAATTCATTGGATTTAGGGTCTTGATAACTCCGTCCAAATAAAACTAGTTCAAAAGTTATCGCAGGATAGCCGCTTAAAGTTAGGACAGAAAGTTTCGCGATATGATATTATTCCTAAATAAGTGTGCACAAGGCCACGCTTTTGTTGATGCAGGATATTCCCCACTCTTAACCCCTTTCTTTCTTCTGCTCCGCTGGCCTCCACACAGGTGCGCGGCGTTTCAACATGATTATTCGATAGACGGCCTTCTTACTAGCAGTGCGTAGTTTCTCTTCCCTCGGCGCACCTTGGTGTGCTGAGGGAGAAATTTCCGTAATTAACACAGACATTTAAGAATAGTTTAAAGATAGAAATTATAACGTTTACATTGGTGTATTTTTGTTAACTGTGTATTGTGATTATATCATATGCGTCTGCAGAGTGGGTGACTTGTTTCCCCATCTCAGCAAGATTTAGTGTAGAGTCCTTACAACAGTCATAAAAGAACCAATAAAGAAATAGACTTAGAAATTTGAGTGTAATTAAAAATAACAAACTGAAAAGAGTGATAAGTGTAAACCCTGAACGAACTCATAATTAAATGTAAATTTAAATTGTTTATATACCGAACTATGTGACTAATTGGAATGCTTTGAGACTTAAAAAAAATAAATGGTGAAACGTGCTTCTGGACTTTGATTTAAATAAAGATGATCCTTCAAATCTCGAACTTCACATCGCCCTGATGATGAGAGCTTGCTCTACTAATAGCTGAGGCAATTGTAACATCAACCTTTTGGTCTCAAGGGTTGCACCATCTGTTCTTCATATCGATCAGGACCTAAGAGGAGGTATGTGACATCTACTCACTTCGATAAAAGGGTAAGAGATTCAAACTATAAGAACTATTGAGGGATCCGTATAGACGACATTGTCGAAGGGTATCACTTGGAGAGGAGAAGGATGGTAGAAGGAGACAGGAGAGGGAATCTGTAACAAACATTCAAACCTAATTCTTTCCTAATATTCTCGTTTCTCGTACTTCCTTCTCGTACATCGGTGTCCAAAGAGGATATAAGGTCACATGACCAAAAATCATTGTTGCAACTGGGAGCTGGGGTTCTGATGGGGCCTATCTTTCGGGGACATCAAAAAGATGATTAAGGAGACTTCCTGCGGAGGGCAAGCGCCGAGAAAAGGCGATGTCTGTCTGCAAGAGGCCTCTGGACACGTGGCACAATAAGAGGCAGCGCTCCATGAATTGAAGGATGTCACAATGGATCTTATTTGAAAGTTGGTATGAACTTTCAGTAAGAACTTTTTGATCCCATCTGAAATGTCTCATTACTCTATTTGTGTAAATTGCGCTAGTTTTATTTTACGTTGTAGAGAGGAAAGCGGGAGATTTTGAGTTTTGAAACAAGAACTTTTTATCGAAACGTCAGATTAACTTCATAAAAAAAATCAACTACGTGCCTACTTGTTCTTTTTTCTATGTACATAGATAAAATATCTACTTGATTTGAAAGTTGCGAAGGCACAGAAGAAGATTTGATTGTGTTCTAAATTCAATTCAAAAGCAATTTCCGGTTTGTTTTTTATTCCCATTTTTTTTTTCAAATATATTCTCTCGCTTCGGTTGTCAAATTTTCTGTCACACGTGGAAGAAATTCTAGCTTATCTGACGAAAATTTATGTAGATATGTTATTTTAAGCAAGGGTACTTCCTAAAGGGTAAAAAATTTAAATGCATATTCAGACCAGATAACTAGATTCACTTAAAAACATGGTACCTACCGACGAGTCTAATTTCCCGCCATTCGCTAACAATAATTATTATTCTTCTCTTTCTAGATTCAGCAGTAAAACCGCAAGAAGTTCCTTGCATGTTTCTGCCGCTACATTATGGGGTGTATGGGTGTATACATACACCACATCATCCATTTGACTGTTTCGAAACCGTTTCACCAGGAGGCGCTACTTGTCCTAAAAAAAAACTTTTTTATGTTAAGGTATTATTTCACTTTTGATATTTATTTATTTATTTAAAATCACACACGGCCATTGGCCATTAAAAATATTTATAAAACATGTTAAAGTTAAAACATTATATTTTTTGCAATCACACGGTATCCTTTATAAGGGTAGACAAAGAAGATGGACCTCCACTTTTTTCATTCTATACATACTTACTTTGCTTCTTCGACTGGTAGCACTTTTCATACGACCTTTTCTATTTCTTTTACTTCTGTCCTGGCCTTCTTCAAAACGGAGTTGACCATCTCTTCTCACGCCTTTTCTTCCAGCCTTATATAATCTCTTTGGAACTCTTTTAGCATTCATTCTTTCAACATCCTTAAATATTGACATACAATCTGTCCCGTTTCTTTAACAACTGGCCTGTTTTTTAAAGGTTTGATTAAATATTAAAATCAAGTAAAAATGACAACATTTCCTATTTTCCTATTCCTTAATAATTCTTATAAAACACGAAAATGTTGTAAAATAAAATGCGACCAAACAGCAGAACGTTCGATGAAAATTTAAAAATGAATATTAGTTCGAGATTTTGCCACCAGGCGCGTAATTATCGTCGTAGTATGAAAATAATCGAGAAGTCCGTGCCTAGCGCCAGACCAATAAAAATCACGTTGCTATGGTTATACCGATTTCCGCATTCTATATATCTCTTTCCCACTAACACCACTTTAATGCAGTTTTGATAATACAGTCGTCTCTTTTCAAATACAATTTCGTGCGGCTTTTTGAAAAGCATAGAATGCGATATTTTTCATTCTAATGTACGGGGTATAAAAAGGTGAAAGTTTGCTATAAGAAAACTTTAAAGAAACGAAATAAATGAAATTACATTTTGATGAGTTTGACATTGTTTTGATATTGGAAGAGTTTCTTGTATGGAAAGTTATTTAATGTGATTGCGGGCTTACAACAAAATTGTTGAAGGTAAAAGAGTTATCTAGGTATATATTAATACGCGAAGGAAAAACTTAGTGACCGTTTTTTACGAAAATTGCGTGGACGAAGGAGTGTGAAATTTCAGCCGCTGATTTTTTATATAGAGGAGTGGCGAACTTTAATATTTTTTTTAATTGTGTATGAAAAATTGATTCAATCAATAAACAAGAAACATTACAAACACTGCTGTAATGTTACGTATTTGATAATCACACACACTTAATGTATTTGACATTGACACAGACGCATACATTATTTTGTTTATCTGTGGTCAAATCGAGAAAAGATTAATATTCGTCATTAATAGTCGGCTGTTCTTGGCGATAAGCTTGACAAGTCCCTAAGACATACCTACCTGTATTACTTACTTATTTAATTACTAGAGGTCCGCCCCAGCTTCGCACGGGTAGATAGATACTTAAAAATAATTTAGTTTTCATACAGATCCCTATCTTTTTCAAAATATTTTATAGCATATGTTAATCTGGAATAATTGCATTGCAATGTATCGTGTCACGTCACTTTTACCACCGTGACTACTTTGCGCGGTATTTCTACTAAACTTGACATCACTCCCCTCAGTCCAATCCCCGCACCCGTGCGCACTCTGCATCGGTTGAGATGATAAGAGACTATGCTTTTTTTTCCAATACTCACATTTTTAAACTCGTGATAACTTTCGAATGGAATGTCCGAATTGAATAATTCAAAAAGTTATACAAACATATTGAAGCAGACTTGAATATGAACTAATTTATTTTAATAAGGAGTAATACCAAGATACCAATAAAGAGCCTTTTCTAGAGGTGACATTTTATTGATTTTTTTTAAATAAAAAAACACTTATTGTGGCATAACTATAATAGTTAGACATATGCTGTCGCGATACTTTTTGTAAATAATGATGTCTTCTACAAAATTGTAGTACATTGTTTTATTCTATCATCATTAGTTTTCACAGCGTTCGCGATAAAAAGAATATTTTAGGTAAATTTTTTACACCTTTGGTTACATTATTGAAGTTTTCGTAGGTTACCCAATTTTTTTTGGAAATTAAATATAGCCTATGTTCACCGCCGATATTGTAGCTTCTCAAAAGTGAAAGAATTTTTCAAATCGGTTCAGTAGTTTTGGAGCCTATTCGATGCAAACAAACAAACAAACAAACAAACAATCAAAAAATCAAATCTTTCCTCTTTATATATTAGTATAGATTTATTATGCTTGCTTCTATCATTTTCTGCACCTGGTAATTGTGTTGTCTTTGTTAATTTTGGTTTGTTTTATGTAAGTGGCGTGAAATATTTGATAGTTGACATGAATTTGTTCGATCGCATGTATTAATTATTCTGATCTATTATTTTGTTTGCTTAGTTTAGTACCTAATATTTGACCCTATTATATATTTGGGTATATTCTCTCATGATTACCTATTGTCAACCTCGATACAGACCTAAGGTCTAGTGAGGTGACAAAATTCACTGTGATAAGTATTGTATCAATCATGTTTTTATGTTACATATCTTGTTGTAAATATTCTGATTAATAAATTTATTATTATTATTTATTATTATTATTGTTTGTCTTTAATAATAATAATAGGAAAAAAACTTTGTACCTATCAAAGTTCTTAATGTGACGTATTCATATCATTGTTTTTGAAAGAAAAATTTGAAATAGCGCAGGCTCAGTCTTTGACAATCGAACCTCAATAATGTTCATCTAAATTGTTATGGTCGAATTTCGAGCACTGGTCAACCGCTAGTTTATTATATTATTACTAACTGAGACTATCTATAACGATTTTTGACGAATTTTCACTACTTTTTCCCTTTCAACATTACAAACTAAAATGCGTCAAAATATTGTGATATTTTTGTTCGAAATGCTTCTTCTAGTACGAAGTATATAAAATTCATTGTATTTTCTCCCGATTATACTAAGAACTCAACAGATAAATCTGATTTCTGTAGTAACTGCATTACATTTAAAAAGTTGAAAATGAATGTACAATGCATGCTACTGCGCGCTAATGAATAATATAGTGGGTACACAGACTAGACATGATTGCTCTACGTGAGTTGAGAATAGATGGTAGTGCACGTAGAAAAAAGTACAAAAACACGTGTACAGATACGAACGAAAGAGAAATATAAATAAAATTACATTTTTATGTGGGTACGAACGTGTGCACAAATTGCCACCTGCCGGAGAATAGCAAAAGTTTTAATGAACTTGTTTGCCGTACGCGCTGATTTCGAGATAGGACTGTATCCCGTAATGGGTTTGAAGTTATCAATAGAGTACCAGGGTTCGATTTTGCGTGCGGCTTTTGCGGTACCTAGTTTTAAAAGGTTTCTATATACTTAGCATCTGTTAGCGTTGATCGAGGTTTTTTATTGTTCTTCATGGCTTACTATGATCATGCTAAGCTAATCTTTGAAGATCAGTCAAATTTGAAAAAAAAATACCATTATGAGTCGAACACTAATCTTATAATATAAATAAAAGTCGGGTTAGTGCGAACACTTATAACTCGTGATCGACTGAACAAATTCTTTCGATATTTGATTTATTGGATTCTTCTCCGCTACGGACAACAGAATAACTAATAAAACATCGAAAAATGGATAGCGAAATAATATAAAACGTAATATTAAAGTAAGTATGGAACGGATTTCCTGCTCATGATGGTAGTTCCATCTCATTCTCAAAAACGTAATTGCCGCTCTTACAGTAGGCCATCCTACTTACTCCAATTTTCAAACAAAGTCTACAAATCCATCGGGCACTTTCATAATATTGTGTGCAAACGCGGCATCGGCACTTCATAGGCGAGGTAGACGCTCTCGTTGTTCCGGCCTGAGCTATGAATACGAATGAAATATGAAAGTTTTGGAAATATTTTAATCTTATTATTATTTTATTAGTTTAACTCATTCGAATAAATTGTGTATTTTTTCTGGGGGCGTAGTGCACATTATGCACTTATTAACGGACCACCTCAAGTAAGAACCACAGTAAAACGTCTGTCCTGAAAGCTAGTAATAATTAAAGTTAATACAGCATCAAAAAGTGGTTGGTAGTCTAGTGGTTAAATAGCAGACTTTGGCAGTGGAGGTCCTAGGTTCGATCCTCGGTACCAAAAATCTTCTTATTTTGCAACACACGCTATACATTCTGTGAAAGATACCGAAATGTATTTATGTTCAATGAGCGCGAGTAAATAATATTCATTTTTATTTAAGGTGATATAAATGAAGAGCGATAATTAAATGAACTAAAACACAAAACTGAATGCGATTTTTCTTGATTGTTTCAAAAGAAAGAGAAAAAGGTGCAAATCTTTCAGACCGGTCCTGAAGCGGGCCGTTTTGACACAATGACAAATGACAACTGTCAAGCTGATATGTCAACTGGGTTAATAATATGAACGAAAAGTACAGACTCTATAGTGTTATTATTCATGGCGACGCTTCCTCTGTTTTGTCACTTCGTTTATTCATTCACTTTTTTTTTTGGACAAACGAGGGATGTAGGTACATTTTTTGTGGGAAACTCACTGAAACAAAAAAGTGAAAGCCGTTTCCGGTTTTGTTGTATTGTGGATAAAACAGTTATATCTAATATAATATGGAAATTTAAACAAAACAAGACGAAAAATTGTTTTTTTTTCTTTCATAAATAGAAATGCGTTTATTATATTTATCCACGTTTCACACAATCGTCTTTTAGATTTAGAAATGGGGTCTATATTATTATTATTATCGTATGGCATCAGCCACCCAGAGGTGATATATTGATTTCATAGAATAAAAAATATATATACACCTAAGTTTTGTAAAAGTAAAAATGGAAGAAAAAGGCGTATTATTGTCTTCGTGAGCCGATATGTGTCCTAAATTTGGTCATTAAACATTTTTCAAAAATTTTAGTACCTACTATTTTTGTATGTATTATCAAATCAAAATTTTTACTCCATCGTGGATTATGATTTTTAGAAATTCAGCATAGTTTTGCAGACGAATCATGAGAGAACAGAATTTGATTAGACATGCTGAAAGAATGAATGCAAATAAGGTACTAAACGAATTTATAAAACTGAAAGAAAGGTGTAAGAAAGCTAGGTCGACCGAGAGTAACGTGGATTGAACACATTGATACTGTCCATAAGGACGCAAAATCAAAATTAACAGACATAGGAGAGATTTATAAGAAATGGTATGTAGGTGGAAGAAGCGAAATTAGTCTGTAAAAAATGACGATTTTTCTTTGCTATAAAAAAAATGATAGACCGCTTCTAGTACGTACTATGTACATCTAGTACGTACTATGTACATTTAGTACGTACTATGTACATTTAGTACGTACTATGTACATTTAGTACGTACTATGTACATTTCGTTCATTGTTAGATGTACGCTGTTGCAGTTTGTCGCTATAAATAACTGCTGAAATTGTGACCACATTAGCAAAATTTAGCGGTTTAAGTTATAGCGCGCCACTCGCTGAAACGATGCAAAGGAATTAAATTTAATGGGAGTTTCGCTACAATAAATAAGATACTATTTCAAAATTATGGAAAGGGCAGGCTTAGTGACGATTCGTTGGTCACAGCATCCACTGAATAAGGGATGAAGAATCTTTAGGGGATGAAATCAGAGGGATGATATTAGAGTAGTAACGAGGGGATTATGTGAGAGTGAAAGAGATGAATGTGGAAGAATTCGTCACACTGGGGTATCCCTACTTTAATGTATGCTAATCACGGCTAAGTGCATTACACTCCTCAGTATAACGAGAAATATTTGTAGAATTAATAGCCCTCTGATGTTCTCTGGAGGTATGTAGGTGCAAGGTGCGTGATAATTCAGAGGGATGTAGAATTCACTTTGATAAAACAACGTGTGTTGGAATTTGTTATTTATAATATTTAAATCAATTGTTTGTAAGCTTTAAGGGTAGAATAGAATAGAACAAACTATTTGAGTCAATGTGTGTTTTCTTTTAAGAAGTAAATTTCATACAAAAATTAGCCCAATACGGGCTTAAAAGACGGCGTATGACTGTTTTTTTTATATTAAGCTATTTTGCAGTAAAAAGACTGTTGGATTGGTTCCGCTAAAATTAAGCATCAACTAAAATTTTAAATTTCGCGGATAATACCGTGTGATTTCAACAAAGTCGAGCAATATTGCATAAGAAATCGATCGAAGTGAATATAGCTGCAAGTGATTTCAAACGAATGATTTCCTCGTGTCAAAATTATCATCATGGCCGCCAAATTTCCTTTATCTCAAACAAATTCATCTTACAGAAAAAATAACAACTAATGACTCTAATAATTCATGACTAATGTTCGATTTTTAAATGGAACAAACCACTACGGGCTTACGACCGTCTTCTACTGTTATTTCGAAGGCTGGCTAATTCATCTTGATCAAGAAATAAAATAACGACAATTAACGGATATTTTATGATGAAATCCAATCCAAATCCAAACTTCCTTTACGCCCCACTTAGGGGCATAGGGAGGCAATAAGATCTCCGCATTATCATGAAAACAAGAGGAAAATATATTTTTTACTGAAAATTATAACATATTTTATTTGATTGTTGTTTTTAAGATGGGTGTATCTGAGAAAAAAAATGACACAAGTAGTTTTGACATAAAAGCGGTTCCTCTAAAAATTTGGCGGGTTTTTCGAAGATGCCACTCAAATTCATCGAATAGCGGGACATTTTAGAGTAATAATGATAATTATTTTAATCATACATATATTTTAAGCGGATTCTAAGCTTTAACGGAAAGATTAAAGAATCGAGGAGATACATAAAATACTAATAATATCATCTACTCTTCTTTGGAATGATACTAGCGTGATATTCTCCAATCTATCTAGAATTTTTCTCGGGGGTGAAAAAAAAAACATTTCAATAAATAACACAAGTTCAAACATCTATAAGAGAGAACAATTTCTCGGAAAAAAAGGAGAAAAACGGTAGTTCTCAGTAGGTAATTATTATCAGTTAAGAAAGAGGGTAGTTTACTTTTCATCCCCTATTCATATTATCATCATGCACAGTCTATTGAGAAGAATTAATAGGGGTGATGAAGAAGATAGCCCGCGATAACGCAACTTTCTTCTTTCAGTAGTAATAAACAATTAATAATATAATCTCTAAATTGCGGCTTGAAACTTTCCCAGCGAATGTCTGCGAGTATTTTATCTTCCAGATAATCAACACAGCCACTCACAAACGTTGGTTAAGGACAAAGTTTTAATTCGTCTTAAATTGATGTTTCTAATTGTTGTTTTAAGATTATAGCGAATAATATGATTATAAGCAAAACTAAAAAAAAAAAAATCGTTTCCTTATTTATGAAGCCAGTCGAATAATATAAAATTCGTTTAAAGGAAGTTCGACAAACAATCATTGGGGCGAGTTAGTCCAAATCGGTCAATAACGTAAAGCATTGCGGGTATCCGCTAGTTACTAATATAGGTATTGCATAAAACTAGGGTAAACACGTTTAAGTGTTTGCATAATATCAGGAGAAAAAACATTTATGTTGTAGGAATTCAAATTATTTCTAATAGGATATAGAACGAACTATTTGATGGCATCATTGAATCAATTTGTGTTCAATTTTAAGAACCATCACGGGCTTACGACCGTCTTCTACTGTTGTTTCGAAAACTGGCAAAGTCTTAATAACGTTCGCAATTATTTATGTGGAATCCTCGAGATTTTCCACATGTCAAAAAATCACGTGCCCATGTAGGACTCAAACCCTAGCATGTTATTTAAATATTGACATACCTACTGCTAACATTTTAATGTTATTTCACATTTTATATTAAGATTCTTGCTAAATATGTTTTTAGCCTTAGAATTATGATGTACCTATTCTCTGAATTAAGATTTGTGTGATTTTGCCTGCAACCAGCAACAAAAGAGGCAGCAGTTGGATGTCACTTACACAAAGAATTCCACACAAATCTTCCTACGGAGTACATAGTTGAATGTTAAGAGGGGTATTAATGGTCAAATAATGGTCGTGAAACGGGTCTAAAGGGTGTTTATTGTCGCCACAAAATTTGTCTGTAGACTACTCAATTTATGGGACTTTAGGAATGTTTTGTTTATGGGCCTTGTGGATTTTTTCGAGACCGACCACCACGACGCAGATATTATTCATTCGTTCAACTCGCAGCAATTATTTGAGACAAACCAAATGGAAAATCTGTGTACTTTGCGAGGGAAATTAGACTTGAAAAGAACAAAAGAGATAAGAATTATCATTTAATTCCTTTTCTTCAGATAATTTGAGTATATTTTATACGTACGAACCAGATTCTTTGTGAAAGTTACTTTATTATGAAGTTTTTTTTTCCATGTTATAATATCACTCAATTATCAATATTTTCAATGTTTTGGTTTTTTGTGGAAATTGCCTAAGGTTCATGCCTTGATGTGTTCGAATCCTGTTTGATAGAAATACACTTAAAACGTGATAAACAATTTTTATAATTATTGTTTAATTACGTGGTAAACTGTTTTTAAGGGGTTAATTTAAATGCTCAATAGACGTTTATTCTACCCACCCAACTATACACAATAACTACGTGCGGTAGATACCTGTTATTGGAGCACTGGTAATTCTACGTTTTTTTTTCGTTTGTGTTGTTCAGAGCTTCTGTTGTTGGTGACCCTTATAAATAAATAAATACTGAAGAAATCTATCTTGATTAAATCATAAAAAAATATTCCCTATTTCTCTTGGATACGGATGTCTATCCATAGCTCCGCTTACTATGTTTTTGTTATGTTCGTTATTTTGTATATTCTTCTTCTTCTTTACAACGTGGCAATTCACTCTCGAGAGAGTGCTCTATGATTTTGTATATTCGTACGGTTCATTTTGTATATTCGTACGATTCATTTTGTATATTCGTAAGAACGAAAAAACAAGAAATTTGCGCGGAGAATTAGAAAATTAACGCTCATACTAACGCTACTTCGAAGTGAATTTGACAGTAAAACCTTTCTAATGTGATCTTATGGGGTAACCTAGTATGTACGGGGAACCAGATTCCCACCAATAGAATCCTTGCATAAAGTGCGCATGCGCGACACTAACTGTACATATTATAGTTTTTCGGCATCGCTCGCAAGTCCTCAATGGTTGTACGGTTACAGTCGCCGCCGTTGGTATTGATGGTTGTTGGTTCGAATCCTAGTGCAGGCGGACTTTTTTTTTTCGTTTTTTTTTCTATTTATCCGTTTTTTTCTGTGAAAGATGTCTAAAGTGTATTTGTGTTCACTTTGGCTGAGCCCAATTCATAAAAAATAGGTTCGTTAGCACGCTTTCTACTATTTTCATGACTAACAGTCATGAAAATAGGTTAGGTTAGGTTAGAACATAATTATTTAGGGGGGTTTGGGGGGCAGAGCCCCCCATACATCTTCACACACACCCCCGAATCCAATTTACCCTCTGCAAACCGAATATATTTGAATTTTACGCGCATTTAAATTGTTGACGTCATTTGAATTTTTAGCGCGAATCTGATTCCCTGTACATACTAGGCTACCCGATCTTATGGAGTTTGACAAAATTGACAGTTGTTTGACAGAGCGATTAACAGAATACATACTGCAAATACCGTTACAAACATATTATGAATCGGTCGGAAATAATATAATATTGATAAAATAGTTAACTTTTCATTATACCGCTGGTTGTTGTTCTGGCTGGCGAAATGGCGACCGAGAAATCTCCGCAGAAATGGTTGCCAATGTCGAATAGACCTGATATAGCACCAGCAGAAGAGGAAGTAGTCGTTACACGAATTCGACATTCATAGTTAAGACAGAACAAGGTCTGTCGGGAAGGCTAGTATAATATGAAAAACGAAAATCCACCTCCAAACAATCTGTTCGAACAATTGTAAAAATCTTGAAAAGAATGTATAATTATTTCACTTACATAACTTGAGATGTTTAAAAAGGTCAGAACTGCTGATAAAGTCTTTTGAATTGGCCGCTTTTCAAACTGTGCTGGAATTGAAGGATTTCTTACCTGAAAAGAGAGATAAAGATATTATTATTGTTAGACAGGCCATTAATTGCGATGAATGGGCGAGAAATTATATTTAAATTTATTTATTCCTACAGGACTTGAATTAGAATAAAATTTATTACCACTTTCTCTATGTCAAGTGAGAGGTTTTTATTAAGCGTATGGACCAGGAAGACACGCTTGAAAACTAATGTATTTATGGAAATTAACTTTTCGATATACAAACTATTTGGTTTTCCCTATTAGAATGATTTCGAATTTCAAAAACTATTCATATTTTTTCGAAACACTCTCGTGAGACCTTGTGGAACTCTATTATGAAAAATGAATAAAAAACACTTTGTTTATTTCCACGTAGGTATTTTTATTTTTAAACATTAGAACGTTTTCGGGACTTAATGCGCCATTATCAATAACCAAACTTAAACCAAGTTCTAACGTTTAAAAATAAAAATACGTGGAAATATTCAGATAACTCAATACTTAAAATAAACGACAGCTTAATAAAACACAAAATGTATTATGATATTGTGAATTATTGTTGTATAATAAAATTTAGGAGCATTTAGGTCAAGATGACACAATTCTGTAGGGAAAGAATTTGTGCCCTTAAATTTGACAAAACTTTGAGCGTATTGTGAGAGGTAAATGGGTAAGAATATAGTAATTCTCATAAGAACTTCTTTTTGTACTTTTCTGAACGATAAATCCTGCAATAAATTATTGATCTTCCCATCAAGAT
The DNA here is from genome assembly GCA_963576905.1 of Mystacides longicornis. NCBI lineage: Eukaryota > Metazoa > Arthropoda > Insecta > Trichoptera > Leptoceridae > Mystacides > Mystacides longicornis. The sequence continues at coordinate 25,471,593 of OY756437.1, forward strand.
TTGGAGAAGAAAATTTAAAGAAATAAAAGTGAGATAACGAGTGTCAGTGGATGAATAATAGACTCGAGTTGAAAAGACCCACCCCATCAGTGATTCATTAATATTAAAGTTTAATCAAAGATCTGTAAAACTTGGAACATCCCCCGGAGCTTGGTAAACAAAAGATAACTACTGATCTTGAAGCACACACGTACCTTATACTAACCAGCATGACCAACACGAAGTATGGAAACTCCAAGAATTGAATCTCCAATCATCTGGGGGTAAGCATAGAAAGACACGACGCAATTTGTTCTCATTTTGCTTCTCGAACACTGATATTTGGGCCAATTTTTCCAATTCTTTTTTTGGTCAGCAGAAGGTTCTTGTGAAAGAAAAAATAAGAAGGTTACGCGGAAAATTATAAAATTTAAGAAAACTCAACCTTTTTGGTAACTTTTACACTATATTTTTTATTCCAAATTTGAAATTTTTTGAAAGAAACGGTCAGTTGATGTGATTGACAGAATGATGATGCAAAATATACCGTATCTTAATCACTCAGCTCTGCATTGAAGGAACAGAATACAGTATGAAACAGTTTTCCTCATCTTCGGGATTCTGATGGAAGGAATAAAATACGCGCTCTCCTCGACCAACTGTCATTCGACATCCTTAACACATGTCACAGCCAAGTCCATTTCCTCTCCGTAATGATGCAAGTGATGGGCCTGCGCTTGGTGCGTATAGTGTTGTTCGAGATGCGGTGGTTCCATCTTATATCCAAGATTCTTCTGGGCCACTTCGTATTAAATGCAGATACTTTTGTGCCTGGGCTTTGCTCAGGTGCCAGGCCTCACACCCATACAGTAGAATGGCAAAACACACGCGTCAATCAGTTTACATTTTTCATCTCGACACTAAACGCCGACACCTTCCACATTTCGATCATGTTCTTAAAGATGCACTTGTCATTTAGGAACATTAGTACTATTTTAAATCAGGTTAAAAAAGCTTTTTTGAATTGGCAAAACCTTGTAAAATAAAAGTTCTGATAGTTTGCACAGGGCCAACTTCTAAGAAAAACGTCTGCATGAATATTTGTTTGTAATCATACTAAAAATAAGCAAACTCAACCAGAAACAAATAACTGAAGTACATATCTATTATATAAAAGCATAAAGGCTGTTATTAGTTCGTTCAATGACGACCGTCTCTTTTTTTTGTGTTTGCTTTCAGAGCAAAAGAGCTTTACCTACAGGGTAAAATGAATAAAACTATCGCGAAAAGGATTTTGGATGGGGTTAGTGACAAAGATAGTTGAAGTGTATTAAAGTAGTGAAAGTTTGTTTTATACATATCAAAAACATTTTCACGAAACTTTTTAATGAGCTTAAGTTTGACATTATAAAAAAAATATCGTGCCTTGATGTCTTATATATTATTATCTAACAGACCAGTTCTGACCAACTTGAATAGAATTCCAACGCCGCCCGCCGGTTGGAAATTATATGAAAAAAAAAAACGTTTTTTTTGGAGAATTTTTAACTGACCAGGAATCGAACTCAAACTTAACACACACTCCCCTTTGACCAAAACCTCCCACATGGAACAGCTAAAAAAAAGCAATTACATGTGGTCATAAAGTTCTTTTTCTCCCCGTAGTGGCATGTCGAAAAATTACAAAGTCAGGGCGCAAAAATCCCAAAGAGACGAATTTCTCTCTATCCCGGGCCTTTCAGAATAGCCGGTGATGATCTCGCCTACCCGAAGCGTTCCACGCGGACCACACATAAACACATCTATGTATTTAGTTGCGTGAGTGAGTCCTGTTGTATATAAAGGGCGGATACAAACACACACACTCCATAGAGGTAGATAGTTTGCTCAGTTTTGTTGTAATGTTGTGTAGACTTTAAGTACCTACCTTCTAAAACCTTTTACGCATCGAATCGAAACTATAATTATTATTGCGACACATTGTTGTAGATGATCCGTAGATATAATAATAGCTAAGCAATTAAGAATCTCAACTGCGCTTTTACAGTAAAAATAATAACCTGACAGCGGGAACCCTTAATAATTGCCTGGTCATAAATTTCGTATTTCCATAGTAGTTTAAAATTCTCCACAGCTTTAAATAATATACTCAATTATTACTAATTTTACGATTAAAACTGTTAGGAATGTTTGACGAAATCAGGAAGTGAACCGGTTTCCAAGAGTCATAAGTTTATGCTGTTAGTCGATGAGTTTATTTCCTTGGGAATATGTTTCCATTAAAAGCGCATGCTGTGGGAGCATAGTTAACTTAATATAATATAAACAGCAGGTTGTATAGATGATTAGTAAGGTAACATAGAATGTAGTAAAATTTTAATTACCTACCTAAAACAGAAACTAATTAAACATCGACAATCATTAGATATTGACTGGTATTCTCAAATTCACGTTCCAACTCAACGCAAGAAGCTCTTGCTTAGAACTTAATCGGTTGCCAGTAGTAACGCAACTAATGTATTAGATAAAACATTTTCAGAATACAGAAATGTCAAAAGTCTCAATAAAAATTGGATACGACGCAACTCAATCGTCTGTTTTTCATTTCAGAATAGCCGTCATTGTACGTGCCAATTACAATGCTACCCGGAATAAGCAAATCTCCAATAACCATCAGCAACTACACCTTTGAAACAGTGGAGCAATCTGTGTATCTCGGCTCTATCATCCACTGCGATAATAACATAAGTGTGGAGATTGGAAGGAGGATTTTTGCAGCCAATCGCTGCTACTTCGGTCTTGTAGCACAATTTAAGTTTCGTCTACTATCCAGAAAGACGAAAGCTACGCTCCACAAGACTCTGATCAGACCAGTACTGACATATGCCTCAGAGACATGGAGACTGTCCAAGCAGGATGAAAATAGACTGGATGCCTTCGAAAGAAAGATCCTTCGCTAAAGATGGTTCAGTATGGCAAAAAAACATTTTTGAAAGCTTGAAAGAATTTCTATCAAAAATCTGCGTACCTACCAATGATTTGAAACTCGATGTAAATAAAAATTGTGTTGATATGGAATTTTTCACAGATGGCGTTGTTGTCAGTAAATTTGTTCCATAATAACTTTGATATTTTATTTTCTTTGATATATAATTTTTTATCATTTTTTCGATGTTATAATATTTATTCTGTTATCTGGAGTGGAGAAGAATCCAATAAACCAGACTTCATAAAAATCTGTTCAGCCAATTTCGAGTTATAAGTGTTCGCACTAACCCGACTTTAATTTATATTATAGATTTCACTGTGCAAGGTTATTGACGGGCGTTAAAGTTCGTCACATGTCGGATAACGGTTTTTGAACGATTATTAAAACTTATTTGAGAAAATAGTCAACAATATTTTCAACGTGATTGTAAAAGAAAATCCAACGTCTTCATTTTGAGTGTAGTCGCACGTATTAAATCGACATTATTGTTGTTACTTCCTACCCTAAAAGGGTGCGTTGTAGATAAACCAAGTACTTACCTAGGAAGCAAACACATTATTACTTTCTATTGACAACAGAGCGACATTGCAAGCAAACAATAGAGTTATCAGCGAATAGGCTGACGCAGCCCTCACAGCGTGCAGAGAAACTACCCTCTATTGTCAGAGGACCTCACAGTCTGCCACACTACAATGAAGCCATAGAGAAAATCCTGATAGGAAGGATATATTTGCCGGTGGTATGAACATTCAGCGATTTCGTTAAGCTGGAAAATATAACCGGAGAAAAATTCCATAATGCTAAAATATAAATGTCTGGACATAAAAATTTATTAAAATTTAGCAGAGCTGTTTGAAAAAACATATTTTAGATGATTAAAATTTTTATTCTGTTGATCAAGCATTAAAAACAAAACCGCCGAGATCGAAAGACAAATTGGACTAAAGTGTAGAAGTTAGAGCGGATACCACCAGAAGCAAGCACAAAATCATAACATCCGAGATGAAGACGCTGAGCCGGCAAAACTCTTATAAGGAATATGAGAGTGTGACAAATATGAGAAGCTGCAGATAACTTCAGATGGTGCAGAATAAAGCTAAGGAGAGAATAGAATAAACCGTGTACAAAGAATGGATGATACCAGACTCCCTTATATCGCATTCCACAACCAGCCACACGGAACTCGACTTAGCGGAAAAGCCCCAAAAAGATGTAAAAACAGTTGAGAACCAACGTCATACAAGGAATGACTCTGAAGAACAGGCCATCATGGCCTAAATCAAAGAAGAAAAAGTGGGAAGAAAAGAGGATTAAGCTCGTATTAGATGTGCATGGCCCGGTTGCAACGTATGGCTTGGAAACAATGACCAAAAAGAGGGGGGAAAAGGGAACTCTTAGTGTGAATCATATTTTTATGCTCCCTTTAGGACACCAATTTAAGGCACATAGGGAGGCAACACGAGTCAGCCGAATGAGTGATGATCGTATCCCAAAAAGAGCCTAAACCTGTCAAGAGGCAGACCCAAATTGAGATGGCTGGATGACACGAAGGACGACATCAGAGAGATCGGAATGACGAATTGGAGGAGAGCGGCAGAGGACAGAGAGGAGTGGAAGGCTCATAACAGGCTGTGGCGCCAATGACGATGATGATAAGGCAACAAAAGCCCTCCTTCCTAAGAACCAACTTCATTCGATAGCGTAGACTCATGCGCCAACGTGAAAGTCGTCCTCGCCAACCCACTTGGCAAACGTGACGTGGCAAAAATACATTGTTCTTTAGTATACTTTTGTCCCTTCGTTGGAGGTAGTTTTGAATTTACCGTTCTGAATTCCTAGATTTACCTAAGGCCTTCGATACTTTCCACCACGACATCTTTCTGAGGAATCATTTTATTCACTGAAACGCAAAGAACGGGTGTGGTTCCATATAGATAAATAGCTTTTTTCAGTTATTTAATTTAAATACCAGCAGAACAAAAAATGCCTCGTACGTAAAGATAAACTTCAATGTTCCAATAACGGATGTCTGACGCTAAGCTTAATTAATTACTCACGTACATTATATTGACTAATCTTTCCATTTTTGATATGAGTGATATTTTGCGTCCATTTTAATATTTTCATCAAACATGTAATAAAATAATAACGAAAAATTCGCCCCTATGTACTAGATGTTAATTCCTTGTGGGGGTTGTTCAACATTTGATCAATTACAAATTCCACCCGATGACATTTGAATGTTGTTTTTTTTTTTCGGAATGACGCAACGATAACACGAAAAATATTGTTCAAAAAATTACCCATGAAAATAACACTCAAATGGTACCTACCTATTATTACAAAGTATCTGTCTATATATTTTTTCAAAATTTATTCGTCTGACTGTCACAGACACAAAATTAATATTCCGTCCTCAAAAAACATTTCAAAATAATCATACACTGAAATTGACGCTGTATTTTTTTTTGTATTGCAAAATGTCTGTTCGCAATGTTGTCGTATAGTGTGACTATAAAGTAATGCGTTTTTTTTTTACTATTTTAACTATTATGAAAATTGTTTTTACTTTCAATAACTTCGTTGGAATATTAAAAAAAAAAACACAAAGAACCCAATATTGAGTTTGATTAATATTTGGCCTGGTTAAATTATAAAAGTAGTAATGTATGTGTTTTTATAATCCCAGACGTATCGAATCTGATGGTCATAATGAACTGAGGATCATTTGTATTGAAATCTTTTTGACATTTCATATTCCGCGAAGCGCATGAAACAGAAAAAAATTGATTTATAGTATTGCCTCAGAACAGACCTGCGTCTAGTGAGGCAATAAATTCCATTATGTGTTATGTTGTTTTTGTAATTGAAGTGTATATTTATTTTTTTTATTTATTTATTTTTAACAAACTTTGGTAAATAAATAGCATAATATAAATAATATATTTTATGATTAAACCAAAGATCCCACCAGGCTAAGCCTGTGTGTGGGTATACTAAACATAATAAGATAATGTTAGTTAAAAAAAAACTATCCAACATATTATGTTGTTGGAATAAAAAAAAAATAAAAAATAAATTTCAATCAGCCTTTTAGGATGCATACTGATGAAATATTAAAAATCTTGGCTAACAGTTGTAAATTATTCAACATTCAATAGACCGACATGTATTCAAGGCATACTGAACCTTAATAATAAAAAGCTGCCAACCTAGAGTAGCCCAGAACTCATAGTATATTATAACAGCCAGAAGACAATTGTTATCTGCTTTAGAACTACATATTCAATATTAATCGGTACTTTAAGGGGGACCCACTGAAGTTACGGATCTCAAATTTTACTTGCTTGTGTAGGAGCATAAGACCAACCCGTATACCAAATTTTATGAAAATCGAAGATTTTTTTTTTCTTTTTTAGCCCTTTTTCTAGAACAAGTGAAATTTTCTTTGGATACTTTAAAAGGGTTCCCCTGAAGGTACAGATCTCAACGTTTTACTGACTCATCTACATCGAGAGGCTAACCGTTCTACCAAATTTCAATCAAATCGGATATAAATTACTATGAGTTATGGGTGCGCACACATTTTTGGTGTACGCGTACGGGTACGGAGAAATTTTTTAAAAAAATATTTTTTTTTGCATTTTTGGAATCTACACCCTCGAAAACGTTGAGAAAATTAATTTCAGCGAAATCTTTTTTTTTTTTTTGAAATCCGATCATAGGACTCATGTATATTCCATATATACTATGAGTAATATGTCTTTAAATCCCTTAACTGTTGCATTAAACAAGAGCTCTTAAACGTCTGCCTGGGTGTATTTTGCATCATAAGTGAAAAAATGCAAAAGAAAAGGCCCAAATAAGCAGCCCTGTGGAATCCCTATGGTAATCCTAAAACTATCAACAACACCAACTTGCGTTTTGATGCCAGCATTTTGATAATGATATTTGGGAGTTCTCTGTTCTATCCTTTGGGATTGATTTTGGGAGTTCTCTGTTCTATTCTTTGGGAATGGTATGTAGAAGAGTAGTTATTTGAAAACATCCAACGCATAAGCATAAATAAATATCTTCATTCGAGTGGTAGTAACACGCATATTTTGATAATTGTTTTGAACTGTCATCGAAATAGACACACTGTTATATTCACTACATGATACTTTTTTGCTTATATTTGGGGTGGAAATGTAGCAATAAGGCCTAAAAAACCGTACCTTCATAACAATAAGTACACGGTAGCCCTATTGATATGGTGCAAAAAAGGGGAGTATTTTGAATAAAATAACATCGCGCTGAAAATGACAGAATTTTTGAAGGGTGGGTGGGTAGTTTGTATCAATAGATTTAAACAAAACGGTCAATTGTGATGAACTTCATTTATTTTGTAGACTTTTTTTGTTTTCAGTATGTGGCTTATTTCTCCTTATCCAATTTTTGTGATCATGACAACCTAAAATGCTGATTTCATTCAAAGTATTAATAAGTGTATTTTGAATTGCATTAGCAAAAATAACCGGTCAAAAATCTGGTCGAAAGCAGCCCAAAATAGAAAAAGGTGGAAAAATTTCGAAGAGGTCTCCAAATCTTCTTTGCCAGCCGTCCCTCCAGCAGTGGACGGCTGACAAAGAAGAGAAACAAAAAAAAATGTGCTTGAAGGTGGGATAGGGAAAAGCTATAAAGATTCAAGATAGATAGGGAAATGGCTATAGCTGAGAACTCTTCAAAAATCTTCAAAAAAAGTATCGGTGTTAAAAGCAGATAGACGATGTGAAAATTTTGTGTGAAAGTTGAAAGAGATGCCATTTTTATGTTTTCTTGAACGTTTTAACTATTTCACTTTATCTCATGATTTTGACAATAATAATTATTAATTATAAATATTTTCATCCTGTTTCCGATGGAAAGAAAATTGTGGCCTGGGGGGGGGGGTTATTCATGAAACGGTATAACTACGATATGTTTTCGATGCTTATTCTAATTCTATCTCTTTCAGACGTTTTATTTTAACAAAATACTCACTTCAACTAAATCAAGCCCGCCGCGAACATTTCTCTTACTTCTTACCTGGCCTTCCTTGAGGAAGGAATCGATGTGTTCGATCCACGTCATTCTCGGTCGCCCACGCTTTCTTACACCTTTCCTTTCAGCCTTATGAATTATCTTTGTCATTCTGTTTGCATCCATTCTTTCCACATGCCCAAACCATCTCAACTTATTAACTTTCATCTTTGTCACAACACTTACTTCCATACCACATTCTTTCCTAATATTTTCATTCCTTTCCATATCAAAACAACACGTTTCCACTGTTTTTTTTTTTACTATCTGTATTATTAATTTCATCAAATTTAAAGTTTTTAACTTGATCTAACGAAAATTGCTCGTCGACACGGGGACGGAGGAGTACGAAATTTCGCACACTTATAGTTTATAATATAGAATCAAATTGAGAATAGATAAAAAAAATGTTTCTTTAATAATAAAAAAAAAAAACTTATCATAATTTCAAATTATTTGACGTATCCAATATCCATGTCATTGTTTACGGAAGACAATTTTGAAATAGCGCTCTCCCAAGTCTTTGACAAAAGAACCTCAACAATGTTCAAACTTATAATCTACTAAGTTATGGTCGAATTTCGAGCACTGGTCCTAACAATGTTGCAAAATTGTAGTAGCAAATGATGAAATTGTTACCGAATTTCCCCGATATTTGCGTTATGGTCACACACAGATAAAACATAGGGTCTACCTGTGTTGGTATACCTATAATAACACCGTGGTAGGGGATGTCGACAGAGGGTGAGACAACTCAATTAATCATGTATTTTATTTAACACAAAGAGGAATAACAATGTCTGCAATGGACGATGATGATATTAGCGATGCTACAAACCATGCGTCCGTCACCGGGATGAAATAAAAAAAAAAGTATATCGACGCAGCTTTGTGAGCGGACCGATCTAAAGTACTCACAGGACACAGCGCCGAAGTGGAAATCTCATTTATTTGTATTTCAAAATTAAATATTTTTAGAGTTTATTAATAAAATATTGATTGGAAGTTGAAAAACTGATATTAATTGAAAGTGAAATTTTGGCATCAAAATGTAATAGTTTTTGATATCTCAGCTTTTTAATTGGTAAAGGACGCCAAAAATATTGTAATAAAATACAGAGGTCAAAAACTTAACAGAAAGTAAAGTATATGCAACAAATAATAATTCTAACAATTCATTACTGATGTTCAATTTTTAAATGGAACAAACCACTACCGGCTTAAGACCGTCTTCTACCGTTATTTCGAAGGCTGGCTTAGTGTGATCCCTTTGCGTTAACAACGTTCGCCATTAGGTGGTAATGTTTGTCTCTGAAACTCCTAATCATGAGAATTCTCAACATGTTCAACATCTCGAAAAATCTCATGTAGATATGCAAAAAGTAGAAATTTAATAATAAATGACATATAGAGATAAAATTTGTATATTATTGAGAACAAGAAAGCAACCAATTTTAAAGACTGCGACTGCTGTCATGTGTTTGCCGCCAGGATGTAAATATATCCATTTTTTTAATGTCTTATCTTTTATTATAAATAAAAGAAAGTGTCTAAATTTAAAATAGTTGAAATAAAAAAGTGAAATTCGCCATTACTACTAAATCAACTGAACCAGAAACACAAACGAATCAATCATTTAATGTATATGCATTATCGAATTATCGGTTAAATATCTATACTCAACCCCCAAGCGATCATCCCTATGGACCAACGCAAGGGTAGCTTCAATGCAACCATGAGGCTGCACTTAATATTCTACACTGTGCCTAATTATGAACTAAAGTATCAGCAAATAATTCAATTGGTTATTCAACTCACTAAGTAAGTACCACACTATCATTTTGTTAATAATTTGCTTTATAATTATACTAGCATTCCCGACAGACGTTGTCCTGTAGTCCTTACTATGAACATTGATTTCAAATTTGTAATTTATACAAAAATACGTTTAAAATATTACGTTTGAATGTTAAAAAATATTTTCTAAAAGCTTTAATTTAAATTTTTAATTTCAAAGGTTTCAGGATAACAATAATTTTGTTGTGATAGAATTTTTCATAGATGGCGTTGGCGTCGCGGGAAATACGATCCATACTAACTTTAATATCAAATTTTACATTATTACTTATGCATTTTTCTTTTCAACTTTTTAATAGTTATTCTGTTGTTCGGAGCGGAGAAGAATCCAATAAATATAAATCAAACATCGGAAGAATCTGTTCAGCCGATCTCGAGTTATATGTGTTCGCACTAACCCGACTTTCTTTTATATTAGAGATGGAAGGAAGTGGAGAATTGAGGCGATCTACTGACTGATCGACTAACGACGCCTACACCAAAAATTTTCCGCAGGCCACACATACGCAAATAATACTAGTCTTGTAAATTACTACTTTAAATAAACACTACTTATAAATTTATCAAATAATAGGTCCCAATGTTGCTCCCATATTGCGCCGCTGGGTTAAGTACATTAAAATTTGGCTCGTAATCCATAGATAATTCCACAGACAATGAAATGATCATAAATTGTAATAAATTATTAATCTTGGATCAAATAAATAAAACTGGATTATTGGTAGCATTATTGTCTATACAGGGATAGCCACTTACTATTTTGTACATCACACCCGGTACAATCATGTACAACCAGAAAGATTGAGGTTCCAAATGAGATTTTTTTTTTTGAAGAATCGATCGTAGTTAGTAGACAGAGTATTCTATAATGAACAGATAATGTAAGTCCAGATAAGAGTCGTCTCGTGAACAAATCATATTGGAGACAAGTCGTACTCATAACCAACAGAAAAATACTGTCGAGAATTTTATGTTTCCGTCTACGCTTACACTTTCTTACAGAAATAATCTTTTATCGGCCCTTTTCAATCTAAAAGTATTTTATTTATTTAGGTAAACAGACAGTCATTAACAATACATAAAAATTAAAACAAGTATGATAACAATAAGTGGACCAAGCATGCTGGAAAAATAAATTTACTATTCAAACATGAAGCGGTTTTCGAAGACTGCCGTCTCCATTCTCAAATGTTTAAGACTTGTGTTCATTTATAAGGTCTAATCTAGTGATTTAAACGAATATATATCAACAAGTGATGACTGACTAATACTGTTCGATTTTTAAATGGTATGACCGTCTTCTACTGTTATTTCGAAGGCTGGCTTAGTGTGATCACTTTACGTTAACAATGTTCTCCATTATGTGGTAATGTTTAAGTCTCTGAAACTGAAATGTTCAAATAGCCGATGATTATGAGAATTTTCAACATGTGGAAAAACCCCATGCCGCCGCAGGATTTCGAACCTGCGCCGGAATGTTTTAACTCAGTTAGTTAAAAAATGTTCTATTTTAGGTACTAAGATTTTTTTGTATGAAATATACAACAAATATCTGGATCCATTGTATTTTACTTTAATTTACCTACACTATTTTTTCGGTGATTTTAATAAAAAAACGACATGAAATAAAAATACATTTTTCAGTTACTGAGCAAATATCTCAACCACCGACATACATATTTAAGTGACAGAAATACGCCATTTATATTAATGAAAGAAGGTTATAAAGAAATAATTATTCATCCCAAAAACTTTCGGTTAGAGTGTAGATAATTTGGGGGCATACAATAGGATTGTTCCGAGTTTAATTGACACCCCTGGGTATTTTATTTAATATGATGAATGATCCGATATTTACGTGGATCAACTCTAAATAGTCTGATTATGGATTATGACAACGTTCTGGTTAATAAAACCACTGTTAAAATACTCCCCACGTTAAAACATCAAATAAATTCTAAAAAATAAACAATTTACGCTTAATGTAAAAGTAACGATATCCTATAGGCATAGTATTCTGTAAGTTTCGCCATTTTCAATGGTCGTATTCAATTGAGAAAACACAATTCAAATACAGCACAAAAATATTTTCTGTACAAGCGACACCACACCGAAGTGACAGTGGGATTAAAAATGGCGGACATAAGTGGGCACGCGGTTATATGAGACGGCCTGATTTATATGCAGGTTCTCTACTAGAGGATATGGTGTCATTACTTTCTCCTTCAACTACAATATTGTTGAACATGTTGAGAATTCTCATGATTAGGAGTTTCGGATACTTAAATATTACCACCTAATGGCGAATGTTGTTAAAGTAAAGTGATCACACTAAGCCAGCCTTCGAAGTAACAGTAGAAGACGGTCGTAAGCCCGTAGCGGTTTGTTCCATTTAAAAATCGTAGATTAGTAATGTATAATTGTATTATTTGTTACATATTATTTACAATATTTTTGGCTACCCACGATGATAAAGGGTGGATGATTCGTATTTTAAAAATAAGCAATACTAAGGAAGAATGTAGTATAATTAATGCAGTAGAGATGAGAGCTCTACGAAGAATATGTGTAAAGAGTCTGTGGTGTATGGAAAGGAATGGGAATATTAGGAATGATTGTGGGTTGGAAGTGTTGTTACAAAGATGAAAGTTTTTAAGGTGAGATGGTTTGGACATGTGGAAAGAATGGATGTGAACATAATGACAAAAAAAATTATAAGGCTGAAATGGAAAGTGTAAGAAAGCGGCCGACCGATAATGACGTGGATCGAATACATCTATTCCGTTCTCAAGGAAGGCCAGGTCAGAAGTAAGAGAAATAGGAGAGGTTCCATTAGAAATGGTTTTTCAATGAAAGAAATGTGCTTGGATAGAAGGGAGCGGAGGTTGGTTCTCTCTGCTTACCCCTGACGGGACACGGCGTTATGGGTAAAAAAAAACTAGGTAAGAAAAAAAAAACTAGGGAAGATCAAACACCCCATCGTGACATCGAATTAAAAACGTCACCAGCACACGTCGTTGTCTCTACACAAAGAATAGTTATTTATGAAACGTCACAGCTTCATGAGGGCCTCCATACTGACTTATTAATAATAATCACAGCCCGACAGAGTGAATGAAGAGGAACCGTTTACACAGATACATCATCGCTTACGGGGGTGTGTCCGAAATCTGACAAGGGTTGTTACCCCGACAACTACATGTGTGAGAAGCGAGACGGTTACTTTATTCCATAGTGATGTTCATACTTAACGTCGAAATAAAGAAGATTACACCGATTTGAGGGGTTAAATAAAACTTTGCAGTATTACGATATTTTTTTATCCGAAATATATTTTCGGCCGACTATGCGACCATCTTCAGCGGAGAGTTATTATAAACTTTTTATAATAAGAGTTTATAATAACTCTCCGCTGAAGATGGTCGCATAGTCGGCCGAAAATATATTTCGGATAAAAAAATATCGTAATACTGCAAAGTTTTATTTAACCCCTCAAATCGGTATAATGGCTAAGTATTACAAAGTTTCATGTAACGTTTTTGAAGAATAAGAAGATTACAATTTTCAGCATTTCAATAATTTAGGAATTAAAACAGTTCATGAAGAAGATAGGTTTGATTCTCTCGTGACTGGTGGCACAAATGAAAAAAAAATAAAGAATTAAAACCTACTGAGGCTTTTAGGAAGACCACGGGAGTCAGACAAAGCTGGATTTCCTCTTGATAAAGTCCATGAAAGGAGCAAGAGGTATACCATTAACACAGAAAAATAGTCTAATTGGCTAAATATGTGGATGCCCTAGCGTTGTTCAGCACGACAGTAAAGGAATTACTGCCCAGTGTTTCAAGAATGTGCACATTCCTCATTCACGACAGAAACCCATTTCAATCAGATAAAGTGATATCAAGGATTTGCAATTGGGTCAGCAATTATTTGTATAAAATAAAAAGATTCATCGTGCATTCAAACCAGACGAACATAGTTTGTATAATCAGAACCAGAGCTTGTGTAGAGTATATTTTCTTGATCGTTGATTTGGGCATTAATTTGTCATAGCCCACTAATAAGTTCTTGCTTGTTATTGTTTCCATGGTGTGCAATATCAACCATAAAAGAAAGTATGCTCTGGTTCTAGACTCGGCTCTATGCTCGTTTGGTGTAAACGCACACAACAAATCGATGATTTATGAAATCGTTTCCACCTCTATTGACCCCCGACGAACTGCTTTCTGAACGGCTGTCAGAAACTGTAGACACACATAAGGTAGGAAGTTTACAATATGCTTCGCAACACACGACAATATAATATTATGCGATGGACCGAAATCAGCTTGCACGTTGGTACTTCATAATATCTCGCAAGAGGAATCTCTATTAACATTGATAATAAATAACATACAAATTATGGGGTATCTCCATGATCAAAACATAAATCCCATGTCGTGAGACAAAATACGAGTCATATTATTCATTTCGTTGCTTATAACGGTTTCTATTAAGATAAATTTTCACATTTTTCTTCATCTTCGATTCTATATCCAAATCCAAACTCTATTTTCGCCCTACTTAGGGGCATAGGGAGGCAACAAGAGCTTTCCATTGCGCTCAATCTTGCGCAATGTTTATGACATCCTCCCACACTGTCCAGATTCCTCAGCTCTGCTTCGAAGGAGCGGAAAACAGTATGAGAGAATCTTCCTCGTCTGATGGGAGGAAGAAGAGTGCTCTCCTCGGCCAACTGTAATTCGGCATCCTTAACACATGTCCCAGCCAAGTCTATCTCCTGCCCATAATGATAGAAGCGATGGGCTCACGCTGGGCGCGCCGGCGTATAGCGTCGTTCGTGATGCGGTGGTACCGTCCTACGCCCAGAATTCTCCTGTTAATGAACAAATTACCCCAAAATCTCAAACACTTGACTAGGTAGTTCTAAACTTTAACTTTTTATTGATTAATCCTACATATTATTATTATCAACGCCGGAAAATTGTCGACCGCGAACGAACTTCGAGACATAGAAATAAATAAGTTATTTTTCTTACGATTTCCATAACAAATCTTCCAAGGTCTTTTTCCAAATTATACAACAGTCCAATTATGTGTTTAATGTAAAATGTACTAGTATACCTACTACTGCATTCTCCGGCTTACCTGAAACAAAAGTAAAATATATATTAGATAGGTGAATAGTGTTAAATACAATCCATATAACAATGGTTAATGTGCATGCCTTCAGCGTTAGACGAAAATAATATCTTGAATAACAAAAGTAGAATCAAAAAAAAAATCAATGTAGGTACCAATTCAAAATTTCTCTTCTTTCTGTTGAATACTGCATACCGAATATTTATGAAATAATATATTCACCACATAATGCATTACCATAATAAGGAACGACAAAGGTTTGAACTCAAGTGTGAGGAGTGTTCCCAAACTGTGCGCAGGGAGAAATAGAGAAATTTCACGACTTCTCAATAATTGTTAGTTTCATACTCGTATTGTTCAAACGTTTCCGTCATTGTATTATATAATTTGTAAAACGCTTTTTTAATAAAAATTTATATATAATCCATATATTAATACGTGAAGGAAAAACTGTGTGAAGAATTTCACGAATATCGCGTGGACAATATGAGATTTCGCAAAACAAACAGTACTGTAATGTTATGTGTTTGATACGAATGAAGACCGCGGTCAATCTTTGGTGGGCGGCGTTACTCGTTCATTTTGCTTGTGGTGCGTTTACACCAAACGAACATAGAGCCGGGGCTGGAAAATGTATTTTCTTGATCTAATTTTATAGAAAAGGGCCCAGGAACAGGTTATTTCTATTAAAAAAACCATTGGTATTAAGTCACAACGTCTATATATCACGCCAGATATTATTAAATAGCCATAATCACCACACCTGTCAGTTCAACAAAAAAAAACGGATAATATTTTATTGATTGTGCGGGTGAGGGGTGGATTTTCTTCTAGTCATAATATGAAACGTTTGTCGAGAAATCTAATATTGACTTACGTTGCTAGAGAAATAATATTTAAGTTGTTGAATACAAGACGTAGTACAGTACAACGCGTTGAACGTATTGTATCGTCTAAAAGCCAATATAGCACTATCTGATGTCTATTCCTTGTTATACGATGTACCTTCTCAATTTTATAGACAGCTGGAGGCTGAAACTTTTGGAAGAATACGAGGGTTTTAAAGAAAGTGCATTTTGTTTGATGGATGCGAATGCATTCCATGCATGTGAGAAATAGAAAGCAGACATTCAACATAATATGAATTCGAATTAGTTTAAAGCGGCGCTGAGCTCTATTCATTTCTTTTCTCTTTCGAAAAGACTTGAAAACACAAGAGCTCTCCACTAAGTACGGTCTAATGCAGTTGCATTGAACTCGGGTTCAAACCATGTTCGAATCCCTCAGCTCTTCTTCGCAGGCACTAAACACGGAATCAAATGAGTCGTATTCGAGAAAGAGGGAAGTAGTCTATCTCTTCTCGGCTAACTGTCATTTAACACCCGTGATACATGTCCCAGCTATGTCCATTATCCATCTCTTTTCCATAACGGTAGAATAGTAAAGTTACTTAACTGTTTGCGACGGTTATAGAGTCATTCGTGATGCGGTGGTACCATCTAATTCAATTACTTACTCAATCCACGTTCGCTTCCTCCAAGCCTCTCTTATATTATCTTGCCAATTTATTTATTTATTTATACACTTAATACACGGCGTCAACGCCTTTTACATAAAAAAAGTAGAAATAATAATACAATAATAATTTCAGTGGTCATCAATAATAATAACAGACAAACAACAAAAAATCAACAACAACCAATACTCAATAATAAATAAATCAACAATTTATATACAGTGATATATGCTTTACAATGCGACTCAATGAATAAATGTTTGGAAATAACAGCAAACAAAACAAAAAGAAATTGAACAGCAAAAGGAAGGAACAGCAAATAAAACAATTGCACAGCTTCATCCCAGATTAGTCCAGCATCTTGTAAAACCGCAGTGAATGCCCGCTTGATTGTTAATTTCGGCTTGCCTCGCCTTCTTGTCCTATACGGATTGTAAAAAAGGCTTGCATATTCAAGACTCTCGGGGGACATCCGGAGAACATTGCCAAAACAGCTCAAACTGCGATTCTGGATTACTGAGGTGTTTGGCTGTTGTGCTGTTCTGGCGCGTACGGTCTCATTTGAGACATAGTGGTACCACCTAATCCTCAAACTCTATCGAATTCAATTACCTACCCATAATTTTTCCGATGCACTTCATTTTAAACGTGGAGACTATTTTGTGTCTAGGTACGAATTGACGACCGAAGCCATGATATGACTGAGGGATCTTTATTTCTTTGTTGGCGCCTTATACTATAAGCATATTAAAGGTTTTGTTAAAGCATCCATACGGGAGAATGGGCAACACACACGCATCTAACAGTTAACATTTCGTCCGACACTAAACGCCGACGGTTTCCATATTTTGATCATGTTGCTAAAGGCGTTAAAGTAAATAATAATTAATGACATAATATGAAACTTCATATTGTTGAATCACAAAATATGTCCTATACTTCAAACTGGTCAGGGTAATAAATATGGTAGAACGGACAATCAGATCTGTCCCAAGGGATTAGTACCACAAGAGAGTTCATGAAATTCTAATTTCCTGGGAAGGCTACCATAGAGTCCAGTTCATCTGATGGAAGAAGGAGAAGGCCGATGATATATTATGGTTCCTTGTAGGTGTTGCATATATTACAGGGTGAAAGACACCCTACGATGTTTTCAAAACATCCTGAAGATCCATCCGTGCATCGAAATTGTTTTTTTTTATCGATTATAAAAAAAAATTTAATGTTGCAATCGATACATTTTCATAACAAACTAGTCGTCGACCAGTGTTCGAAATTCGACCATAACTTATTTAAATTATAAGTTTGAACATTATTAAGATTCCACTGTAAAAGACTGAGCGAGGGCTATTTCACAGTTTTCTTTAAAAAAACAATGACATGGATACTTCAAATTACAAAGAATTTTCTATTATCAAAGACAAACAATATAAATCTATTCTCAATTTGACCACAGAGAGACAAAAGAAAAGAAAATACGTCTATGTCAATGTCAAATATATCAAATTGTACTTATGTAAGTATCAAAAACATAACATTAAAGTAGTGTTTGTAATATTTTTTTATTGATTTAATGTATTTTTTATCCTTAATTTTTTAAAAAATATTACAATTAGCCACTTTCTATCCATATAAATCACAAAGTTTATGCTTCACGAATTTAATGCATAGATAAAAAGAAAAATGTTGATTTTTTGAGACTAAATTAATCGCGTACATACTCTTAAACACTTTTTTTAAGAAAATCTTTATTTTTATCAATTTTAATAATTGTAAAGATTGGCTACATACAAGACAAAAACAAAATGCATCAAACAAACGTCAGAGTTGATCGATTCGTTGGTTTCGACAAACAGAATATAATATCGAATAGTTCCACTGCTATATACAGAAGCATCCGAACACAAAACACGACCCCTCAGAATATTTGCAGCCTGGACTGGTTTCGTGACACAAAAAGATGACTTATATCTCCGCCAGGATACGAACCCTCGCCGTCCTCTGCACAATGCTCCTTACAACCCGCACGGACCCTCTCACATCATTGTTACGGGAGCAACAATGGTAGAGTCCTTACGAAAACCCGCCCCATGGAATGCCTTGTATTTTCATGGTAATAATAATATTGTTGTATTTTTCTTTCAGGACATAATTTTGATACCGAAAAAATTCCACGCCAATTGAATTATTTTATCCAGGGATATTATAGATCCTCTTATATACCGTACTAGGTAATTTACCAAACCCCCAAAGTCAAAGGACTATTTTTTTCTTGATTACCGGCTTTCCGTCCGATTTCGGAACTTTTTAAAATTGAATAACAGGAATCTGAGATATTTGAATCCAAAAATATACACCCACAATTTCGTAAAAAAATCTTATAATATTATAATTTTCCTTGTCACTGCCTCACTGACTGATGTCATGAACGCATTGAGTTCATTAGTTTAACCCAAGATGGAGCCACTCGCAACTAAAGAGAAATTTTTATGCGGAGAAAAACAATTTCACGTTCTCGTCTTTATACCAAAAACTAAATTCATCCGACTTTTCTTCTTCGCCCTCGCCTTTGTCCCATTATTTGGGGTCGGCTCTCCGTGTCCTGTTGCGCCAAGATTTTCTGTCCAAAGCCATCTCTGGCTCCACTTCGCATTCTTTTAGGTCCCTATTGATGCTCGACAACCATGTGGCGGGTGGTCTGCCTGGTCTCCTGGCTGGAGTTTCAATGTCCATGGCTCTCTGGATCATGTTGTCTTGTGGTCGTCTCATAACATGCCCATACCATCTAAGTCTGTTTTCCGTTATTTTTTCGGTTATGGTAAATTACGGTAAATTCATCCGACTTTATTTTATATATTCTAAAAAATTCACTGATACAACCCACACAAAAAATGTGGTGTATCTTAGTGCTTGGTTAAGCCTAGCGGTTTAATCGCCAACTAATTTTCGCTCTGATACCCGATGCCGAGTATAATTCCATATTAACAACACTAGCTTTACTGTCTGTCAAAATTGTCTAAAGAGTATTTTTATATTCATTTGAGTCAGCCAAATTGAAAATCCGTAGTGTCCCAATAACAGCTGTCTGCTACATTAAAGTATGTTAAATGTTCATAGAAAGTCGCTTAAACGATGTTTTTTTTATTTTAAAAGGCCGTAAGTTAGTATGTATAGTGATTGACTATTTTACTCTTTTGGAATTAGCCAGCTAAAATTGCAACAGTTACTCGTATTTTAGAAAATAAATAAGAGGTTCCAAAATGTGAATGTTAAATTTTATCGTGCTTTTTGAACATAATAAATAAATTGTAAGGGTTATGCGTCAACAAGAATAATATTCCACCTGGGTGTTTAGTATTTTATGGGAGGGCTTAAACATTTGATATTATATAAAGGGTTGAAATGTAAAATATGTCATTTTAAAAAAAAACGCAATATTTCATAATATTATGCAGGCTCTATTTACGATGCACATTCCGCCCCGAAAACTCGAGTGGAGGGGGATTTAGTGTTATTGCCCGCCCCCTCCTCACCGAGGCCGTGTTTCTAAACACAGAAGGGGGCGAATGCAGCGGTAAAGCCTCCCGCACTTTCTGAAATATGACTGAAATTATTAATAAGTCCCAAGAGGCTCGTATAGGGAGTAGTCAAAATGATCGCAGCAAGGGAGTTCGGTAACACGTAAACCGGAAACCTTATGACGTAAACAAAACAGGCTTTATTTAAATTACCGTAATTCTCATCTAAAGTGCGACATTCCTATAAGTTGAAGGAATCTGATTTTAGTGAAATATGGCCTTGATCAGAGATCTCGGGATCGATTTTCGGTTGGAGATTTTTAACCCATTGAGCACGTGTTAATAACTATTATAATTACCGACTAGTTTTAAAAAGGCCCCCGTGGCGCCCAATTACCTTAACTGTTATTTGGTCAATGTTTTGCCTATTTAATAGTAAGTGTTATACCTTTTTGAATAACTAAAGGGACGTAGAAGTTTTTAAAATTATCTGCAGAACAAGTTTCATTTTTTTTTTTTTTTAAAAGCGCTTCAAATTTAAAAACACTTAGTGAAAATTCTTTAATCCTAACCTTTGTCGAGCTATATTTTTAAGCTCTTAGTAGTAGGTTCAGTTTTTGTTAATCATTTTTATTAATTGACATGTCCTCTCACTAGATACATAAACAAAACTGGACCCAAGGACCTGTAATCCGAAGAAATCGATAAAAAGGCAAAAAAGAAAGGTTTTTTTTTTCAAAATCTTTAAAGTTCAATATCTCCATAACGGTTAAGTTTCGGACACCATATTATAGAATCAAATCCATAAGAAATGACCTAAATAATAACGTCCTTAATTACCCTGTAACGTTAATTACCCTGTAACCCTGTATAGATCATCTGAGGTTAAAATTCGGTCTAAAAAAGGCGGGACCGAAACTGTCCGAATATACCTATTATTTTATTTAATAGAATTTACACTCCATAATTATTACTTTACGTGAAAAATCTACATAAAAAGTACTACAGACATTTACAATTTTACATACAGTCTAGACACTCTCTTCTATACTGATATTCTTCCCTTATTTCGCCCAAAAAAAGTATGTTTTCTGATAAATCTTAACTAATTAACAATATTAATTGCGTGGCAAACTCATATTCGTCACTTGACAATTTCATAGATAAAAATACTTGGAAAATTCATATTTTGAAATAACAATGAAAATTTGAAATTCTCACATTAAAGATTACGACTTACACACACTTGTGTAGATTTGCCACTAGTGGACGGGGATAATGAAAGCTCGTGAGTTAAATAAATATCGTGAATTATTATGTTTGGTTTGAAAGACCAAAAATCTTAAGAGCAAAAAGAGTAAGCGTCGTTGAAAATAATACCCTGAATAATAGACAAAGGCGCACGTTCTAATTCTCGCTATATTTTTAAGAATATTTATGTTTTTTTAAGAATGTACTTTCTAAGCCGGCCGTGTTCCGAGCCCATTATTCTCGAGACTTATAATTTATTTATTAAATTTGTTTCAATTAAGCCAGTTGTGTTCGCTTTAAGCAGATTATAAATTAATCCTTTAAGCTACTTCTCAACTGCAAATTAAACGATCTCAACGCGTTTAGACAGGGAAGAGAAATGTATTTCGAGCGAATATGGATTATCCTAAACAGTACAAAGCAGATCCTTAATCATGAGTTTTATCGTGTTGATTTCGCTTTGTGATGAACGTTCTTTGTTTTGGATTATCAAGATATCCCCTACTTGTCTAAATCTATAATAGGACTTTACTTCTGTTGAGTTGGTATATCAAGTCTAGTGAATTTATAGTTAGCATGTTAGGGTATAATAATTTTATTTTTATTTTTGTTTTTCAATTTTTCCCTTTTTTACGCACTTATTAAATCAATCATGCAATCGGTTTCTAGGGAGCGATGTGTCGTCTGACAAGACGGCTGTATTTGAGAATTATGACAATGTTTTCTGTCACTACGGTAATCACATTGACAATGTTCATTGCCATATTCACGGCTGTTTATAGCAGTACTGTATTCCAATAAAAACAGACCATTAGTGTTAGATTTTAACGGGCTTACGACCGTATTCTCCTACTGGTTTATGGTCTGTTTTCCTAGGTATACGATACTTCTATAAACATCGGTGAATGTGTCACTGTAGAACATTGTTACGCACTGGGTTCCTAGGGAGCGGTATGTACGTCGTCTGACAAGATGCAGTTTTTCAAACATGTGACAATGCTTTTTGTCGCTAGGGTAACTCAAATTGTGTGCTAAACTGACACATTCATAGCTGTTTATAGCAGAACCGTACTCCTTGGAAACAGGCAATTACCGTAGTAACAAAAAAACATTGTCATAATTTAAAAAATACGGCGGAAGACTCACCGCTCCCCAGGAACCCAGAGCAATATTTTGATAACTTTACGTTTAAAACGTTGACCGTTTAGGCGGTCAGAAAGGTGAAATATCAAATCATTTTTTTTTAATTATTGGCATTCCGCCCATCTAGGGACGATTTGTGCCTATCAAATCATGAAATATATAATAATAATAATATAAGACTTTTCTATACAAAGGTGCCAGTATAGCCGGCGGAACTTATTGCCTGAGGCAATTTTTTCCAGTCGATCGGTCCCGTCCAATCTGAGACAGGGCAACCCCGGGTAGAAATTTCAAGTGAAAAAACTCTGACCCGACCGGGAATCGAACCCGGGACCTCGGATTTGAAGTCCACGGTAGTACAACTAGGCTACCGAGGTCGGTATATAAATATATCCAATACAAATTAATTATGCAAAACATTTAAATGATAAAAAGCCAAGGGAATTTGTACATAATAAATCATGATCATATAAATAAGAATTATAAGAAAATAGTCATATTTCAGATAGTTTTAGGGAGAAAATTTCCACCCAAGCCTTTATTAGCAGGCGCAGTCTTTAAATTTGGTTGCTCTCTTGTTCTCAATAATTTCCAACTTTTATCTCTCTCTATATCTCATTAATTATTAATTATCTATTTGTTGTATTGATTGGATTTTTTGATATGTTGAACATGTCAAGAATTTTCATGATTATGAATTTCGGAGACTCAAACATTACCACCTAATGCCGAACATTGTTAACTTAAGGTGATCATAAAGAAAAAATAACAACAACTAATGACTCTAACAATTCATTACTAATGTTCGATTTTTAAATGGAACAAACCACTACGGGCTTTCGACCGTCTTCTACTGTTATTTCGAAGGCTGGCTTAGTGTGATCACTTTACGTTGACAACGTTCGCCATTAGGTGGTTATGTTTGTCTCC
Organism: Mystacides longicornis; assembly: GCA_963576905.1. Lineage (NCBI taxonomy): Eukaryota > Metazoa > Arthropoda > Insecta > Trichoptera > Leptoceridae > Mystacides > Mystacides longicornis. Next base: position 25,494,982 of record OY756437.1, read on the forward strand.
GAAACTCCTAATCATGAGAATTCTCAACATGTTCAAGATGTCGAAAAATCCCATGTATGCAACAAGTAGAAATTTAATAAAAAATGAAATATAGAGATAAAAGTTGGAAATTATTGAGAACAAGAGAGCAACCTAATTTAAAGACTGCGACTGCTGTCATGTATTTGGCGCCAGGATATGACAATATCCATTTTTGTTACTGTCTCATCTTTATTGCCTATTGGCTTTGTTGGTGCACAACGTTCTAATTATGTCTAGATTCTTGTGACCTTTTTTTAGGACTAGATAAAAAAATAACAACTAATGACTCTAACAATAATTCATCACTAATGTTCGATTTTTAAATGGAACAAACCACTACGGGCTTACGACCGTCTTCTACTGTAGTTTGTTCCATGTAAAAATGGAACATCAGTAATGAATTGTTTGTCATTAGTTGTTACATATTATGCTTTAGCAGTTATTATATCTAAATATTTGTGTCATGGTAGCTGGACATCATCAAAATGACCAACTAATTTCCATGATTCAAAACTGACATGTCTACAACTATCCTTCGTCAGATTGAATAATATTTCCATGGTGGAAGGTACCTACATACATACGTTTTAGCTTTATACGTTTCACGTAAAACTACGAACGTGTGTAGGTCTGTAGGTATACGGCAAACTATTCAGGCACCCTTATTATGGGGTTGCACTAGGAGGAAAAAGGCTTTTATTACATTTTGATGGCTTTATGTGAGAAAGGGAGAGTGGTGCTGTGTTAGAAAACAGGCTTTCATAATGCAATAGACTTGGAAAAGCCACCAGCATCCCTGGAGTTTTTTTTATATTAAATATATAATTAAAGATACTTTTAACGTGCACCCCCTGGAAGATTTCATCACTTAAGGCTTTACGAAAACACCTATATTATGAAAAATTCTACATCTTTACAATTATTACTAGTGGTCGACCATCAGTGCTCGACCATAACTTATTTAAATTCTCATACTCAATTTGGGTCATACCAACAATGAGTTAGAATATCCCGCCATTCGCCGCTCCACCTTTCATTTGAATATACCATCTTCAAAAAGCTTTCTGCGCCCATTATGAGGCACTTTTCATTTTACATTTGTTTCTATGAAGTTGATGTTCTTTATAAGCAGTCTGTGGAAATGTGTGTGAGTATCAAATACATAAGATTACAGTATCTAGCGTAATCTATTTTGTATGCATAATTAAAAACAATATATCTGCATTCGCCACTCCTTCTCTATATCAACTATAAGTAGGTACTTATGGGAAATTTCATACTCTTCACTATCCCTGACAACAACAAACATAAAAAAGAATTAGCCGATATTAGTCCAGTCTTGAAAAGTTGAACGCAATACACCGTGACTAAGAGAATTTTTTTTTAACTTTTATACTTGTAGATATATTGCATCATTTTTTTTTCATTTTCGCCAATTCTTTTGATCTTTTCTACAAAATAAAAAGTTATGTTTTCTTTAAAAATTTATCAAAGCAGTTTATACACGTATGTTAAGGATTTTGGTTGTGTCTTAAAAGTCATTAGTGCATTAAGGGAGGCTTTAAGGGTGTTTTCAAGAGCGTAATTGGCTGAAATAATTGCCTTCGGCACTCAGACTAACGTGAAAATGACTCTCTGGCGACAATATTATCTTTCGAAGAGTAAAAAGCTTACGACGTTTAAACAACAAACATAACTAAACTTGGTACAATTTTGTACCTTCATCGCCAATCTGAAATTAAGGATATAGGACTTCTTTAGAGCACTTGGAGTCGTCAAAGTTTCTACATTTTTTTCAAATATATAACATAAAAATGACAAAAAATATAAAAAGAACAAAACAAATCAAAAGATAAAGCAATGCAAGGAATTAAAAGCAAAACCGAACAGAATCAAAATCAATTGACGAGGCTGGAAAGGGCCTTTTCAGTCTCATGTCAGCAAATAGGTCACATGGAAGACTTCCATTCATAGCGAGGTGCATTTAAAGAAGATGATTCTAGAACGCGTTCAGTTCACCGTTGTAAAATTGACAGTTTGCATATTATGAACATTATCCAAAAAAAAAAAAAAACAAACAATATTTCAAGAGATAATAATTATCTGAGAATCTGATTCCCTGTCGTCATCAGAGTTAAAGGCTTTTCCAACCAGATACTCTCTTCATATTCATATTAGCCTGTAACTATCACTGCAGCCACTCCTCTCTGTCCCTGGTCATCCCCATCCACACTGTCCCAACGGCACGCACGATGTCGTCGCTCCACCTCATCGGCTGTCTTCCTACACTCCTTCGGCCAGTCTCTGGTCTCCAGTCCGTCACTCTTCTACTCCACCTTCCGTCGTCCCTGCGGGATACATGACCAGCCCACCTCCATTTGAGCCTTTAATCTTATCTCCCACATCTGTGACTCTCTTATTATCCTCTTAAAAATGTGATCTCTTAAATTCAATGATCTCACTTCGTTGGGTAAATTATTATATAGTTTTATACTTATGCACAGAAAACTCTTAGTTATTCTAGACAACCTGTGCTTTTATTGGTCTAATTGATTCAATTCGACCTGGGGATTACTCTTGAAATCCTATACTGATTTCAAATTAAAACTATTTCAAAAAAAAAAAATGTCCGCCGTCTAAACTTTTTTGTATTAAAAGTATAGAAAACTAAAAATACTTCTATAAATTCATATCCCAGTGCTAAATACATGACAGCAGAGGTAAAAGTTGGAAAATATTGAGAACAAGAGAGCAACCAAATTTAAAGACTGCAACTGCTGTCATGTAATAGGCAAGGCAAGGCGCAAGCAAGAAACTATCAGAAAATAAGATTCAAGTTACCTACCATTACCTACATACATGTTTCACATATAAATGTAGGTATGAATAACAAAATTGAGATTGTCGATGTAACAAACTGGGGAAAAAATTTCAAGCGGTGAATAGAACCCTGGAAAATAGATAATGGAAAATACCCACGGAGAAGCCATTAATTAGAACATAACCTTTCCATTGAAAACCTGGAAATAATGGAAACTCGAAAACCAAGTTTTTTTTAATAACCGTTTTCATAAATTCGAGGGTGGAATAGCTGAGGGGAGATTCTTCCAACAACGTAACAGTCTTAAAATAAAAGATCTGAATCGAAAAGTTTACTACCTCTATTATACCAATTTAAATAAATAAAACCAACTTTAAAGAATCGGTAGACTTTCTATATTATTTTTTGCCGACTAAGCTACCATCTTTAGCGGAGAGTTTTTAAAACCTTTTTTTTTTTATAAAAACTCTCCGCCGAATATGGTCGCATAGTCGGCAAAAAAAATATTTGGATTAAAAATTTATTTAAATTGGTATAATATAATAAGTAAGTATAACAAAGTAACAAATTATGTTTTTATTTGTGAAAAATCATTATCTTATGCTCCTAATCATGAGAATTCTCAACATGTCGAAAAATCTCATGTATGCAACAAGTAGATAATTATTATTAATGAAATACAGAGATAAAAGTTGGAAATTATTGAGAACAAAAGTGCACGTAAAGTGATCATACTAAGCCAGCCTTCGAAATAACAGTAGAAGACGGTCGTCAGCCCGTAGTGGTTTGTTCCATTTAAAAATCGTACATCAGTAATGAATTCTTAGAGTTTTTTAGTTGTTATAATAATATATTCGTTTAGATCTAGTCCTGACAAAAGGTTACAAGAATCTAGACATAATTAGAACGTTGTGAATCCTTATTACACTAAAATAGTTTTGAAATATCAGTAAAATGTTGTTTCGTCGCAATTTATTTTAACCCATCACGGTGTATCCCATAAGGGGTAGGCTGAGAGAACGGACCTCCACTCTTTTCTATCCAGGTACACTTCTTTCGCCTCTTCCAACGACATACCATTTCTCATACACCCTCTCATATTTCTCGTACATCTTATCTGGCCTTTATTGAGGACGGAATCATTATTGTGTTCGAACCACGTCATTCTCGATCGGCATCGCCTCCTTACATTTTTCTTTTCAGCCTTTTAAATTTTCTTTGTAATTCTGTTTAGGCATCCATTATTTCCACATGCCTAAACCTTCTCAACTTATTGACTTCGTAATGGTTCAAATTATAAATCAAACATTAACGTTAAAAATGATGAAAATAAGCATATTATGCTCTTGATAAAAATATATAAATCTTATTTTAAACCTAAAAAATGCAGTGGGTTATTACTAAAAAAAAAATAAAACTCCTGATTTTTTTTCAGGTTGTGGGTGTACGTTATTGCGAGAATCTCCCCTAATAAGAGTCGTTCCGGCCCGCAGGTAACCGAAAAGTTTTAATAAAATTCTTTCGCAGACAACTAAATTGTTAAATTCAAAATTATGAGGCCCACCAACCGTATGGCAATCTTATTCAATTTTAAATCGAATATTGAGAAGAAAAATACAAAGAGATTTATTTATTTAAAAAAAAAAAAAACTTTTTTTTTTGTGTAACCCGTATATTACATTATCATTGTTTATAAAGGGGAAATCATTTTCTGTTTTTATGCGAAGATCAGAAAATTTATTAACCCATTTTCAATTTTAAAGAATTCTGGATGAAATATGAAAATCATTGATTTATAAAAAAATATACAAGTACATTATTACATTATACCTTAATTTACAACAGTTTCGGTCAGACACAATAAAAACACTATCCTCTGCGACACATTTGACTAGTAGAAACATTTTGGATGGGAAATCAAAATATTTGGTTATTTTTATTTTCCTCGCAATATTTCAAACCTACCCTTAGAAAAGGGTAGGTTGTTTAAATTTATTCGTAACTATTTAATTCACTACATTTTTTTATAAATGAATCTGGGCTCACAATGTTACCATAATAATTCAGAAAAATTTGGTTTAAATGGGGTATATTCTTGCAGCAACATAATATACAATAAGGTAAGAGGCGTCATATGTGACTTATTTCCTACTACACTGCCATCTCATGGATTTTTTTTTTAAACTAAAGCAATTATATAGAAATTGTTTTGATTATAAACTTAAGACCCGTCGAATTTCATCCGGCATCCAAATCAACGATAATTTGTTACACAATGCAATAAATTATTAGCTAAATTTAATTATGTTTTTTATGTCGTATAAACTACATTTTTATTCGTGTAATGATTTAAAATATTTTTTTTTATTCTGAGTTAGGTCGAAGGTCGACGGGCTGGACAGCTGGTATGAAAATAATGCAGGTGACAATTATCATACATTACGCAAGATCGAACGCAATGGAGAGCTCTAGTTGCCTCCTCCCTATGCCCCTAAGTGGGGTCGTTAAGGGAGCTTGGATTGGATTGGACAATTATCAATTGTAACTATTGTCTTTGTTTCAGTGAGGATAAAAGAAGTGACAAATAGTCCAAAGAGTTATAGAACTGAACTTGTTGTGGGCTTAGCATGTGGAAAGAATGACGGATGGCAGATGGATCAAAATCGTTTTACAATGGTGTCCATGTTTGAGGTGGAGTGATGACACCGTGGCTTGCGTTTGTTTCAAATGGATAAGAAAGATGACCACAATTTGGGCTTTGTTTGTAAGGAGTAAGGTCAGAGTTTCAAGATTGAAAAACAATAAAAAGGATGTTACAAAAATCCCCACACGTAGATATAAATCTTTATTAATATAAGTCTAAGTGACACTGCCGATGCCCGGATCCTTTGTATTGAGGGACAAAGATATTCGACAGCATTCGAACCGACCTTATTTACATATTACTCTCCATTCTACCACATTCCTTGTAGGTACCACCCTCTGTAAGACACCACGAACCTATATTATTTGATACCCTCGAAAGATCCCGAAACGATCGAAGGGTTTGTAAACACACCACCAGATGTCGCCAACCATTCTTTATTTATATTTCATTTTATGGTTTTATCTAAATATTTAAAAAATAAAAAGCATCCTCCTCTAGTTTGATTAAGTTAAGACTCCTTATTTATTTTTACATAAGTGGAAATGAACTACCTACCAAGCACCCTCGGCCGAAACTATCAACAGTTTGATTAAGTTAAGCAAGAACGTACACCGTTAGAAACTAGTAAGAGTAAGAGTTGATGGTATGAGGTATATAGATGGAAAAAACGTTTAGAAATACGAAGTGCGTCAGGATAATCTTGGGTATAAGATGGTACTATTTCATCACGAAGGACGTTATACGCCGATGTACCCAGCGCAAGCCCATCACTTCCACCATTATGGAGAGGAGATGGACATTGCTGGGACATATTGTGTAAAGGATGCCGAATCACAGTTGGCCGAGAAGAGCGCTGTTTTACCACTTATCAAGTGTCTCGAAGATGAGGAAGACCCTCTCATTCCTAATTCCGCTCCTTCAAAACAGAGCTGAGGAATCTGGATGTTAATATGATGTGGGAGGAGGTCATTAAGATTCCGCAAGTTTGGGCGTAATTGAGAGCTCTTGTTGCCTCCCTATGCCCATGAGTAGGGTCAAGAAAGAGAGTATGTGTTTTGTTAGAAATACAAAATATATGTGAAGCTTATTGTCAGATGTCGAAAAAAAAAAGGAAAGTAAAAAACCATACTTCTTAAAGACATGTCAAATTAATGAACAATATCAGATAGCATTATTGTTGAGCTGAGGAATTGGGGTAATTTTTTTGTGTATTAAATAAAAATGCGTGGAGCGATATAAAACACGTATTATTCCATTACAATATGGCTGAAGAAGAGAAACGGAAATACAAGAATTCATAGATAATGGATGCGACATAGAGTCATGCGACTCTACGGCGCTGCATTCCTTGTGTTAACAATTAATATGTCAGATGACACGATCAGCTACACGGAACTCGAGCCCATGGAAAACTTCCTAAAAGATGAAGGGACAGTTAGAGATTGGTACCACAAGAGAAAGAAATCTACGAAAAAGGCGACGACATGGCTTAAATTGAGGAAAGAGATGAAACATAAATGTTTTATTTCGGTGTCACAATACGAAAGAACAATAATTCCCTTGTGCCAGAAAATCTAAACGGTATAAAGTTGGTCGAACAAAATTGAAAGTTTCAACTGCAAAAGATTGCCAACAACTGGTATGATTTGTGATCTGCCATTAATATTGAATCCTGCCCTCGCGTGCCTGAAGAAAGGATCCCGCACGGAGGAGACTATCTTACCTGTGATCCCGTGGTGAGGAGGGACTGGATCCTGGATACGGACACCGTTTAAGGATATTCCAATATCTCTAAATCATACCCACCCCTCAGAAAACAGGGTCAACACAATGATGAGATCATTAAATTATTGAAAAAGAAAAGAAGATTAAGATAAAAATCTGGTTCTTACAATCGTTTGGTGACATAGCAGAAAATCACAACGCCATAAAATGCGTTACTCTCCCGTACGGATAGTGGTTATTGAATTGGTGCAAGATCGATTGACAAACGTAGAATTGGAGAAAACCCTTAAGTTGTTTTGAAGTAAACCAAAAAACGGGAATATAGTCTTTGTGTATAGGCCGAGGAGGGAATACCAATGGAAGAAAACGGGTTCAATTAAGCACACTACGACGGCGCTCGGTGTTGCAAAGTGGTGCCGAAACCAGGACTCATGACCAATAGAGAGATCTTGTATCCGTTCTGTGACTCTTCAGGGGCTTGGGAACTACCAAATACAGCGCAGATTATGCCAAAAATGAACTCAGTGTGGTCTGATTATAGAACCAGCCCTGACCTTCTAAAGAAGAACAAAGACGTGGCGAGGGTTGAATTCTCTAAGGCAGCGATTGGATTTTCAGATAAGAAGGTTATAAGTAAACGGATCTTAGTTAATCGAGAAGTTGCGGAAGAGATATTGATTTAAATAATAATTAATATTAGTATGAAAATCGGATTAATATTTGAGTACCCAAATACGTACCCTCTGATTTCAGAAGTTGATATAAATCCGTGTTCTGCAAATACTATAGTTTGAAAATAGGTTATATTATACAAAACCGCACAAATATATCCAAAAATTATGTCGTATTTTTCTTGCAGTCATATTTCAGCAAAATATGAATCGTCATGGATGATATCATTGCAGATTGCAGGCCTCTAGAACAAAGTAACTGGAAAGTGGCAGCCGGCGACAGGGAGGTTTGGAGACATTTCTTGGAGACAGCTAAGGCCCACTAAGGGTTGTTGTGAAGCTGAGGGTGTGTGTATGTAAGAATCGTCGTACTACGAACTTGAGTGAGTATTATACCTTCAGTTTTTTGTTTTTATTTTTACAATTAGGTAATGCTCGTGGTACAGAGTCACGTAAGTAAGGGTCTTTTTTTAATTTCCAACTCACAACCAATCAAATTACTCTTTCGAAAGGACATAAAAGAATAGGTATTGGTTAAGTAAATATATTAATTAAGAAAACAAAAGTTTGTGGATAAACAACTAAATCATAAATAAAATCAAAATATTTTTATAAGCCGTACAAATTCTACGTGGTACAGAGCAAAAACAAACACGCAAACATAATAATTCCCATAGATCGGATAATACCGAAGGATCATAATAGATAACTGAGAAAATTGAATCTCAGAAAAAAGCTCGGTACAATGCAATGAGAATAATTCGGTTCACAATATTTACACTGAGACATTTATAAATTGCAATGCAAGGGGCACTTATTAATTATGTTTGATAGTAAAGCATGGAAACAACACAAAATGTATGACTGATCAACTCAATTTGAAACTAATTTCTTGTTCTCAAAAATTTCCATCTTTTCTCTCTATATCTCATTAATTATTGTTATATATCTACTTGCTGTGAAACTTTTATTTCTAATATGATTAGCCCCAGGTTTGGATAAATCATTTTCTACTGTGTACAATCTCATTACTAAGAGCGCTTCTCATACATTCACACCGACTTTTAACAGAAAAATCAACAATATAACATTTCTGTAAACAACAAACCAAATATTATAACATGTTATTCGCATCGTTATAAGTAAAGTAAGAAACATTTGGAAAACACCGTTTTGACTCGACTTCATACTCTCTGTAGTCTATATTAATATATTCTAAGAAACGCAGACAAACAAGAGAATATATGGGTCTGTGTCAATGTCAAATACATCAGAGTGTGAGTGAGTATTAAAATAAATACATAACATTACAGTAGTGTACATACATACACATACATTCTCCCTTTAAGGGTCCCCGCACACCGCAAGCCAACCCGGAGGAGACAAATCCGCAGCAAACCCGACCCGCACGAAACCAACCCTCTAGCCTGATCGAAGCAATCAAATCCAAAAGCCGGCTCCACACAAATCAAGCCCGCCGCAGATCCCCCCCACCCCCAACTCAACCCGCAATGCGGGGAGCCTGAACCCCACTTAGGGGCATAGGGAGGCATCAAGAGCTCTCCATTGCACTCTAAGGCGACTGAGGCCTATGGTGCCTTTTCTGACCGGTTGAGGTTTAAGGACGTGAGGTGGTCAACCTCACGGTCCCGATCTTAGTTTTCGATTTCCTGCCTCTTACAGGATGCTCAAAAAACCAGCAAAAAGAGCAGAGGTGCTACTCTTAGCCGACAACCCCACGGTCTGTACGTAATGTTTTTTTTTTCACAGTAATTAGTGTACGTAATGTTTTTTTTCACAGTAATTAGTGTACGTAATGTTTTTTTTCACAGTAATTAGTGTACGTAATGTTTTTTTTTTTTTTGCATAATTAAAAATAATTTATTAGCATTTGCCACTCTTTCTCTATATAAATTATAAGTGTGCGATATTTCATACTCCTCCGTCCACCCGATTTTCGTAAAAATGGTCACAAAGTTTTTATAGTTCAAGTTATATTTCTGAGCTGAGGACAAAGAAGGCAACTCGTAAGAGTAAGTAACACTCGAATAATATCGACATCTGAAATTGTTGCAAAACTCAAAAAAATAATTACCGAAATCGGTGCAACCGTTCAAGCATGATGAGATGACCTCGCAAAATAGGGCTCCATTTTTATATTCTCAGAGCTTATAACACCTTGAATGTTTCCACTTTCTCAAAAATTGAAATCCGTAAAAATGCTCCGGTAAAAACAGACGATGAATTAACCAAAGACAAAAAGAAAATAATTCTGAGGTTCTTTCACAAAAGCTTTTAGCTGAATCGCTGAATTAGTACATTTTTTTTTTATCTTTTATTGGATTCCAGGGGTTGTAACAAAATGTCAAAGTGTTCCAATTATGTGAGGGGTAATTTATTTTATAAGAGATGTATGTTCATATATAAGAGTAGAATTTTCAGCTCTGGAAATAAGTATGTTGGTGCCTTTTAATTTCGACTGTTTGATCAGCATTTTCCGTTGTTTTAAACTATTTTCAAATACTATCTCATAATTTGAATAAAAAATAGTAACCAAAGTACGTTATCCGTACATTCATCCAAACTTCAAACATATAGCTGTTACTTTCGCTGATTAAGTATTCAAGGGCAACTTTGTCAGTCCAGCCCCCGCCCCCGTAGACAAATTCAAATTGGCGTTCGACTACAAACGAAGATTTCGCCAATGTATAGTGCGAAAAAATTAACTGTCCACTGGAACGTATAAACATTTATTTATATCAAACAATGACACTTATATAAAAATATAAAACGTGTACCTACAGTTAATTTTCTTCCTACTCTACGTTGTCGAAGAATTCGTTTGTAGGCGATCGCCAATTGCAATTTGTCTAGACGTACAGATTCAAATCCTGCTGGGGAGTATTTAAAGCGAAATACGAAGCAACAGTAGAAGATGGTAAAAAAAGCAATTCAAATTCTAGCTCACTGGAAACAGCAGGGTAACTCACGAAAATGTTTGAGTTTAGATCTGGTCAAATATTTGAAAAGTAATGTATTCTCTCAAAATAGCCATTTTTGGCACTTTTTCTCAATCGATTACACTTAATAACCCGCGATTCCTTAACATACGAAACTGAAAATTACTTTTTGTTGTAGAATGAACTTTTCCAACTGTCGATTTGTTGAAGAGAAATTATTTCTCGAGACAGATCGGCAGTATCAAGCCAAGATACGTGAGATTTGTATGGCCAGGTCTACATTTTAAACGGTTTTTCAAACTTTGACGACAAAAAACACCAACTTAGAGGCTTCGCAGCATATATGTTCCATATATGGATTTACTCAGAATTCGGAGGAGAACATTTAGTGTGTCTGTGTGTGTGTCTGGGTGTGTGTGTGTGTGTGTCTGTGTGTGTGTGTGTCCGTCCCCCCCTTATAACTTTTGATTCGCTTGATGCACAGATCCTAAAATTTCAGAAAATATTTAATACTTTAAGTCTACAAAACTTGTATACTCAGAATTTTTAAATTTTGTTTCAGTCAGGGGTAATCAACCTTTGAATTTTTACTTAATTTTTGCATATATCTCGAAAACTATAAAAGCTAGAACCCTAAAAATGTGTATGTATATAGAAAAATACAATTTCTCAAATTTAATTTAATGAAAAAGTTCCAGGATTTCTCAAACTTTTTTTATATAGAAAAATATTTTTTTTATGACAAATTTACGAGTTTCAGTGCCTATATTTCAGAATTTTATAAAAATATCGAAAAACGCCGAAACACCCCAACTAGATAATTAATTTTTCTATAAAAAATGCATACATTATATCAGTACATCTCAAACTTTTCTTAACAATTTTTGTAAAAATTTAATTTATTGACATCGTTTCATACAATAAACATACCGACTTAGTCCATCGACAGTTGGATCTCATGTTTACATGCAACTAGTATTAAGTAATTTGGCTAGTTTAGTTACGGAAAATGTGGAAATAAATGTTATATGATTGAAATTTATTTTATACATCTATATCTTTTTCTTTTAAGAAAACGACACCGCAAGTAAACAGTTTAATTCGAACTAAACTTAATCGTGAATAAGCGGGCAGCTCATAGCAGTTAGTACAGACAATAGTGTCAGTTCTGTTATAACTTTTGGTCAAGATGGAACGTTGACGGTTAAATGATGGCTATGTTTTTTTTATATTGTTACTAAATATTGCATAGGGAGGCAACAATAGACCCCCACCAGTCTCGACTTCCTCTCACATCATGTCCAAATCTTCAGCTATGCTTCGAAGGAACGGAACATGATATCAGAGGGTCTGCCACGGCTGGAAGGGAAAATCTCGGCCAACTGTTAATCGACATCCTTAACATACATATGTCCTTGCTCTCCATACGTAATGTAGAAGGGATGGGTATGAACTAAAGAAAGCATTAATAAAAAAAATTGTATTCCTTTCCTTTGATAAAATACTGAATATACCCATCAGAACCATTAGTTATTAACTAAAATTCAACCTTTTCTGAATAAAAGAAATACACCGCAGGTACCTACGTTTATTTCTGAGGAAAAGGTTTCTGAGAAAGATATTATTTTGTATCGCTCGAATTTCCAGTAGTAGTAATTCAGTTAAAAATAATTTATTTATTACATTCTGATTCCACGGTAGATTCTTTTTATATAAAAGGGTAGGAATAGAATAAAAAAAAAAATAGAAACATTCGTCCGTAGAAGGGACACCCCACACAGCACCCCTATTCGCTGCTGTAGATAATATTATGTATTATTGAGAAGGCAATGAATGGGTCAGAAAGAGAAGAATCTCAGAAAGGCTTGTGTGTGTATCCTTTTGAAGAAGACTACAGTATACAATATTGCTTTGCTAGTTTCATACAGGGTAGACCGTTACGAGCAAACATAGAAAAGAAATTGCTAGAATCATTTTAATCATTATAAGTAATTCGAAAAGATATATCAGCTTTATAATTTTTGACATAATATTATCTTCGATAAGTAGATATGTGTGTCTAGAGTTCACATGTGTACGTTTGACATATCTTCGATAAGTAGGTATGTGTGTCTAGAGTTCACATCTGTACGTTTGACATATCTTCGATAAGTAGGTATGTGTGTCTAGAGTTCACATGTGTACGTTTGACATATCTTCGATAAGTAGGTATGTGTGTCTAGAGTTCACATCTGTACGTTTGACATATCTTCGATAAGTAGGTATGTGTGTCTAGAGTTCACATCTGTACGTTTGACATATCTTCGATAAGTAGGTATGTGTGTCTAGAGTTCACATCTGTACGTTTGACATATTTATTTATTTATTTATTTAAAAATCACACACGGCCATTGGCCATTAAAATATATTTATAAAACAAGTTAAGTTAAAACATAATTGTCAAATGTCAATTTACGGAAAGAAACACAACGAAGCTCGCCACCGCATATCTTCGATAAGTAGGTATGTGTGTCTAGAGTTCACATCTGTACGTTTGACATATCTTCGATAAGTAGGTATGTGTGTCTAGAGTTCACATCTGTACGTTTGACATATCTTCGATAAGTAGGTATGTGTGTCTAGAGTTCACATGTGTACGTTTGACATATCTTCGATAAGTAGGTATGTGTGTCTAGAGTTCACATCTGTACGTTTGACATATCTTCGATAAGTAGGTATGTGTGTCTAGAGTTCACATCTGTACGTTTGACATATCTTCGATAAGTAGGTATGTGTGTCTAGAGTTCACATGTGTACGTTTGACATATCTTCGATAAGTAGGTATGTGTGTCTAGAGTTCACATCTGTACGTTTGTATCGTTATCGATATTCTACATTAGATAATCTTATAATATAAATGAAAGTCGGGATAGTGCGAACACTCACCCGACTTTTCGTGCTAACCATAGAAAAAACTTTGAACATATCGACATTTTAAATTTGACGTAGGTATCCATGTCATTATTTTTGAAAGAAAATTGTGAAATAGCGCCGGCTAAGTCTTTGACAAAAGAATCTTAATAATGAATGAAAGTGATAATCTAGGAATTGTCACGAACTACCTGCGAACAACATGCACCTCGATAGACAAAGCATCAGCTATTCACAGGAAGCAATATGAAGATGTAAATTTTACTCCTTGTCACTGTGATGAATTATGTAGTATAGGCAAGAATCTTAATCATGTTCAAACATTTAATCTAAACCAATTATGGTCGAATGTCGAGCATTGGCCGACCACTAGTTTGTTTTAAAAAGTTGGAAAATAAAAATACTCCATAAGGTATATGATCAATAAGTATTTAAAAAAATGGGATAGGTTTATTGAGAACGAGACACGCTGTATAAAATAAATTCTAGAAAAGTGTAGAATAAGATTTTTTCTATTGGAAAATCTAGATTGAACATGTCAGGTACCACATATTTCTTCTGGGCGACTGTGTTTTATTAAAATGTAAATATTAATAATATATAGAAACAGAAAGACGCTTGTCTCTGAAGATGAAAAGCTTGAAATATTAAATTTGGAAGGTCAAATAAATCCTCTTTCAGTCAGAAGTCGAGTCCAAATAATATTTAAAGAAAAAGAGTTGTTTGAAGGAAAGAATTAATGCCTGTCTGATCTGGCAAATTTCGATCTGCCATACAAATTTATTTATTTATTTATTTTATTTAATCATTGTCACATCAAATTCATACATACTATACAGTTCAAAACAATAATACACACCAGATACAAATAAAAAAGAAAAATTTGCCGCCTCACTAGGTTTGAACATTGTGTTGAGGCTAGCGTGCATATACGAATAGGCACATTAAAACACAATGAATCTTTGGAAAATAAAATTAAGAACAAGATGATATTAATAATGATAACAAATTACAATAATAGTAGTAATTGCAATAAAAGTTATAATTATTTACAATAAACAAATTTAATTTTCATTTATAATATGTTTTACTAGCTTTCCCGGCAGACGTTGTTCTGTAGTCCTTACTATGAATATCCGATTTGAATTTGTAATTTATACAAAAATATGTTTAAAATATGTTCGAATGTAAAAAAAATATTTCTTGAAAGAAATTCTCTCAAAAATCTCCGTACCAATGTTTTGAAACTCAATGGTTGTTGAGTAAATAAAAAGTGTGTTTCTATCTTTGAGAAGAAAAATAATACTAGAGAAAAAATCTGCTTCTGCGCATGGTCCCAACATGTACCACGTAACTGCTGTTAAACTCATCGTATCATCTCAACTATTTTACCGAATTATTCGGTATTTTTGCTCCATGTTCGGTGTTAGGTATGAAAAAAATACCGAACTATGGAGTGTTCGGTATTTTTATTTTCGGAATGATTTTGTCATTTTTTCTAGTGAATTCATAATTTCGCGAACATAAAATTTCGAGAAAGACCTTTTTTTAGGTGAACTTTCATCTTTCTGGATAACACACCGGAACACTGGTTCGCTATATTTTTGGAAAAAAAAACTGGCAACCCTGGTAGCGGTGTGTGTCATTAAATTTTTTTTTTTAATATAATTAGCGTCATCACAGAGGAATTTCATGTTTAAATTATATATGTAATTAGTTAAAAGAAGTACTTATGGGTTTTGTTGTGTTGTTTTGTGGTTGTGGATGAGAGTAAAATGAATTATTATTGATAGTTTATCTTCAATCACGTGACTGTTGAATAAAGGAACCGATTTTCGGTTCTGCGCATCCTAAAAAGTTCTCTAATAATATTATTGTACTCGGTAGTTTCTATAGAATATTTCACAGAAGGCGTTGTTGTATCGAAATCCCTTCCATACTAACTATAATATTATATTTTATATCATTTGCTATTTTTCGAAATTTTAATAATTATTATTCTGTTATCCAGATCGGAGAAGAATCCAAAAAACCAAGCATCATTAAAAACAAATTCAGCCGATTTCCAGTTATAACTGCTCACATTAACCAGACGTTCTTTTATTTTATAGATTCCCGTGAGATAAATAATCATTCGGGAATATTTAAGACGAACAGTCTCCACTTAACAAAATTCAGTGACATTATGAGAGAAATTTTGGTACTGAGAGATATCATGAAAAATAGTTAATGTTGGAAATAGACCAAGAGATTAAAATCAGTCGATTGTTGTTATAGTTTTATCTCAGAATCTTAATGTGAAAGAGTTGATAGTAAACGTAATTGGTTATGATGTTAAGATAAACGATGCCGTATTTAAGATAAAAAGTTGGCAGAAGAAAAGGCATTAGAATAATTGAGAAAGTCCTATAAATGGACAACAATAATACACATTCAGCTGAGCCAAGAAAAATAATTATTTACTGGTGAAGACAAAAGGAAGTAATAATCACAATAATACCCCTTGACATTCAGAATTATTTCATGGCAAATAATTGCTTCGGAAAAAATTGTGTTGCTTTAATGACAGCATTATCGCAAAAGTTCTCGGTGAAGTATTACAGGAGTGACTATAGTCATATCCTGGCGCCAAATACATGACAGCAATCGCAGTCTTTAAATTTGGTTGCTCTCTTGTTCTCAATAATTTCCAACTCTTTTCTCTATATCAATTATTAAATATCTACTTATTGTATAGATGGGATTTTTCGTCATGTTGACCATGTCGAGAATTCTCATGATTAGGAGTTTCGGAGAATTAAACATTACCACCTAAAGTGATCACACTAAGCACGCTTTCGAAATAACAGAAGACGACGGTCGTAAGCTAGTAGTGGTTTGTTCCATTTAAAAATCGAACATCAGTAATGAATTGTTATAGTCATTAGTTGTTACATATTCGGTATTACAGGAGGGCCAAGTCAGGAGCAAAAGGAGTAGAAGAGCGTGTATGCGGAATATTATGCGTTTGGAGGAAGCGAAAGAGGTTTGTTTGTATAGGAAAGAATGGAAATCCGTACTCCCCGCCTAACCCCCTCGGAAAACGGCGTTGATGATGGGTAAAAAAATCAACAATTGACGCATCTATGTTAGTTTTGTTGAAAGATAATATTGAAATGGCGCTCGCTAAGCCTTTGAAAGTGGAACTTTAATTATGATCAAATATTTTTAATTTATTTAGGTCGAATTTCGTGCACTGATCGACCACCAGTAATGAATAGTGGTTGGTAGCCCAGCGGTTACCACGCCGGCTTTCATACTGTTTTGTGCGTTCGATCCCAGGTGCCGACCATCTTCCTCTTTCACGACACAAGCTTTAAGTAGCTTACTGTGAAAGAGGAAAAAATAAAACAAATACGTAGGTAATGTATTTTTTCAATCTGGTTTTGCGGTTAAACTGTCACACAAGTACTTCTTAAACCGCAAAAAGTACATAGATAAAGATTTTGACAGTTGTTCTTTTAAAATATTCTCACGCCAGTTTAAACCACCGCTAATTACTATTATTTGCGTTAAAATAGGATTCGTTGAGAACACACACATAAGCACTCCAAGATTCTTGGTGTGTCGGCCGCTGTTTTGTGGTCAATTTAAATGTTCGTTCGTACAATCCACAATGGGACTTATTTGGACATATGAGTAAACAAATGAATACGTATTCTACGATTTGAAACGGTCTCCGCTAAGCCTCAGACATATGAGTTACAAGCGGATACCCGGTTTGCTACTACGATTGTTCGACATAATCGACGCAATAACTTCAAATGGGAATGGAAAACCGTGGGAAAATCGGAAAGCGTCGGCAAGCCTTAGAAAAAATGGGCCGATGATATAGCTTGGAAAAACGTGGCTAAAATTGGTGATGAATAGACAGGAATGGAAGAGATTCTTAGAAGCATATTATGTCCGGCAGTGGAAGAGGAAGATGGGAATAACAGACCACAGTTTTTTGTTGTGGTCAAAATAAAATTTAGTGGCTTCAAACCATTTTAGCGTTAATATCTTTCAAAAGAGTCCGGTTTAAGGTATATCGGTTGGATGGTATTATTGTTGGACATAGGTAGTGTAGTGTTTGGGTCTAAATAGCATAACCCAACACAACTTACATAACCGTAACAGAGCCTTACACTGTCTCGGTCCACGGTGTGACGGGGTTAGACGCGGAGCAGAGAGTCAGTATGCTCCGGGCCACGGGCGAGATAGGTCGCGTCACCTGCGCATACCGTGTGATGGCGAGCCAGTGAAGAGCAGAGTGAGGGAGCATACATTACATATGGCGACGAGGTTAAAGGTTAGATAACATTAATAACAAAAGGGGTAATGTGTCAAAGATAGTTAATTAACTTTATAATTGTGTTGTTATTGTATGAATGTCGGGTACCAAATATTTAAACATGAAAAATAGTCCGTACCTATCTGTGAAAAAATGTTTGAATTTACAAAATCTTATGAAATCGGACAGAACATGTCACGTTAATT
The DNA here is from genome assembly GCA_963576905.1 of Mystacides longicornis. Lineage (NCBI taxonomy): Eukaryota > Metazoa > Arthropoda > Insecta > Trichoptera > Leptoceridae > Mystacides > Mystacides longicornis. The sequence goes on from OY756437.1 coordinate 25,513,255, forward strand.
CGTGAGTTTTTATTGGAATCGAAATAATTGTACAAATAACGCTAAATAGAATGACTTATATACCACGATTCTTTGTGGATATGAAGTTTCACGAATTACCTACATTATTATTAAATATAAATCAGCCCTGGAAAAAACTGCAGCCCGCCATTAAATCTATCGAGTAGGTTTATAGTTTTTATATGAAATAATATTGACATATTATTTTTGGTTGGAGTGATCCACAAGCTTGGATCTTTGAATAAATTATTGTAAAACGTTATGGGAGTGTCTCCAAATTTTGTAATGCCATTGATTCAGAACAATTTTTTTTGTAACTTAAGAAAACTTTTAAATAAAACATATCTACTTGTCTTGTGTAAGTATTAACTTTTCAATTTTGAACATCAATTGAATTGTTTACGATGAAGTTCTCTGACGATCATTGTCACAGGTAGTTTTGAAAATATCAACGAACTACAGCTGATTTAACCCCTGGAATGGAAATTTGGTGGGTGTAGAATGAGCAATTAGTTTCTTATTTTTTTTGTTTTTTGAGGCAATAAATAGTGTGGGTTTTAGAAATTTGTGAAGCGGAAAATGGTGATTTTTCGTAAAGATAATATTTGTTACATCTTTTTCTTCTTAGCAGCCCTTGGCTCCTTGTGGGTTGTTGGAATTGGGCCGCCATGCAAGGGGTTTGCCCAGACCTGATATAAAAAATGGTTCATATTATTCGTCAAAGATTTCCAAACTATCGAATTAACAAATTGTGCCTTTAACAAATTGAATAGTTATTATAATATTGTTGGTATACAAGTGCCCCCATTAAATTGGAAAACTTGTTGGTTTGCAAGTGCCCCCATTAAATTGGATTACTTGTTAGTATACAAGTGCCCCCATTAAATTGGAAAACTTGTTGGTTTGCAAGTGCCCCCATTAAATTGGATTACTTGTTGGTTTACAAGTGCCCCCATTAAATTGGATTACTTGTTGGTATACAAGTGCCCCCATTAAATTGGAAAACTTGTTGGTTTGCAAGTGCCCCCATTAAATTGGATTACTTGTTGGTTTACAAGTGCCCCCATTAAATTGGAAAACTTGTTGGTTTGCAAGTGCCCCCATTAAATTGGAAAACTTGTTGGTTTACAAGTGCCCCCATTAAATTGGATTACTTGTTGGTATACAAGTGCCCCCATTAAATTGGAAAACTTGTTGGTTTGCAAGTGCCCCCATTAAATTGGATTACTTGTTGGTTTACAAGTGCCCCCATTAAATTGGATTACTTGTTGGTATACAAGTGCCCCCATTAAATTGGAAAACTTGTTGGTTTGCAAGTGCCCCCATTAAATTGGATTACTTGTTGGTTTACAAGTGCCCCCATTAAATTGGAAAAACTGTTGGTTTGCAAGTGCCCCCATTAAATTGGATTACTTGTTGGTTTACAGGTGCCCCCATTAAATTGGATTACTTGTTGGTATACAAGTGCCCCCATTAAATTGGAAAACTTGTTGGGTTACAAGTGCCCCCATTAAATTGGAAAACTTGTTGGTTGTCAAGTGCCCCCATTAAATTGGAAAACTTGTTGGTTGTCAAGTGCCCCCATTAAATTGTAAAACTTGTTGGTTGTCAAGTGCCCCCATTAAATTGGAAAACTTGTTGGTTGTCAAGTGCCCGCATCAAATTGGAAAACTTGTTGGTGGACAAGTGCCCCCAATAAATTGGAAAGCTTGTAGGTACAAATGTGCCCCCATTAAATTGGAAATTTTGATAGTACAAAGGTACCCTAATTGAATTGGAAACCTTGAAGGTACAAATGTGCCCCCATTAAATTGGAAATTTTGATAGTATAAAGGTACCCCCATTGAATTGGAAAATTTGTTGGTGCTTTGGTGTCCCATTAAATTGGAAAAATGTGTGTGTAAATGTGCCTCAATAAATTGGTAAAAAATGTTCGTACACTAATACCCCCATGAAATTGGAAAAAATGTTGGTAGACAAGTGCCTCCAACAAATTGGAAAACTTGTTGGTACACAAGTGTCCCCATTAAATTGGGAAAGACTGTTGGTACATAAGTGCCACTAATAAATTGGTAATTATTGAAAAAATGCACTCTGATTCTATTAAAAAGTTGTATTACATGTACCTTCTTAATAGGAAAAATTTTTGAAAAAATTGGAAACGCTGAAAAAATTCCGATTGTCCTGTGTAATCCAGGTCACGCCTGACTCTTCATCATGATGAAAAATTTACGGACTTCGGAAAGGCTTGACTTAGAAGGTAATAGCGCTGTAAAAAGTTGGAACGATCCATGCACATTTGCTTGGAGGCAACTGAGATAGAAGATAACCAGTTAGAAAAATGCGACACTTTTTCTATTCGTGGAATCAGGACTTCAAGACATTTTCTATAATATACCGGGTGCTAACGCTGAACCTGTTGATAGTTATTATTTTTTTCAGATGGTTATCCATAAGTTAGACGTATACTCCATTCCAAAGCAAATCGTTTGAAAGGCATCTATTTTGCCTTCTAAACATGAAGGCAGTGAGAAATTTGTAGTAAAACTAAGAAAACAAGCATAAAAATGTCGATTTCATAAACTTGGAGATCAGCAGATAGATCAAATAACTTGAAAATATACATCAATCGATTTGCGTTCGAAAATTCTGATGAAGTTACATGAAAAAGTAATAATATTAACTGTAGCTAACACTTTAGAAGTTGTGGCTCAATAGTTATATGAAAAAAAAAAAAAAAAAAATATCTGGTGGTTCATGCTATAGCTTATTTATTTATTTATTTATTATCCTTTACGGTCCATTGGTTACATATAGACATAAAACTTAACATAAAAAAGACATCACAGAATCAACATATAGAGGACGAGAGGGAGAGTTTCTAACAACTTACCCCAATATAAAGAGAGGAAAAAAGAAAAGAAAAAAGAAACATATAGTGCCGTTTAAAAAGGATAGAAATATTAACAATTCAGAGGAAAACAAATCTAGACTGACTAATAACAATAAAATGTGTTGTCGGTGTGGAAATTTCAAACATACATAAGATAAGAACTCCTCTGCTCTAGGAAAAACATTCCATTTTTATGAGAAATAAGGGCATTTTAGGCAATATTGCAAAGGTTCAAGGAAAATAAAGATATTCGGAAGCTAGATGCGGATCATGAAGGACACCCGAGCATTTAAGCCATGAAAGGACGCATAAGGAGCAAAGTATGCTGACTGAGAATAGATAAGAATGCCGAAAAAACTGACAATCTATGAACGAAAAGACAACAGGAGAACTATGTAACAGAGACTGAACAATGATAAAATCCCTACTTTAGATAGAGATATATCTTATGGATGTAGAGAAAGCTACAGTCAAAGGTCAAGATCGTGAGAGCTCATGTATTGAATCGCTTCAAGTGACAAGCTGTGAATGTCCATCATGGTGTCCTCGAACTTGGTTATTTGGCATTCTTGAACGATATGGTTCACAGATTCTATCTCTCCGCAAGAACAGTAAGGGTGGTCACGTTTGCAACATCTGTGAAATAGAAGGCCACATATTCCATGTCCAGTTCTTGCTCTGTTGATGTTATGTTAGGCGGCGAGGTAGGTTTCCGCCAGCAGGCATCACTATGGGGTCCTCGACAAGCTCTTCGGTATCTCGATTACTTCCCCCCTCCCATATACGGCGCCACTCTGATCTGGTGTCGTAATTGCGTGACACCAGTTCTCTCCCAATCTTCCAGGTGGGATGGCGGGATCCGAGGCGAAGAGAGTTCGCATTGGGTATGTCTTGGTGAATAGGCAGAGCTGGGTTAGCCATGCATTTTGACCATTCTCTTTTGGTAGCTTTGTGTCTCCAGAGTGTTGGGGGAGCGATGCCGCTAAGAACTGGTAGCCACTGCAGTGGGGTAGATTATCGTGCCACCCACCATACGCATTTTGTTATTCAACTGGGTGTCAAGAGTCCTTGTGTGAATACTGTTGATACACACAGGTGTACAGTATTCTGCAGATGAATACACCAATGCCAGAGATGAAGTTGTTAAGGTATTCGCGATGGCGCCCCAGCTGGTGCCTGTGAGATTTTGTATGATGTTGTTACGTTAGAAGATTATATATAATGAATATGACGATTAAATTAGAGACAGAAAAAAAAGAACAAAGAGAAAAGGAAAAGGATGCGGGGACAAGCAAAGAAGAGCACAGAACATGGATTTGAACGAAGGACAAAAGTTTATGTAAAAGAACTCAACAAAATAAATAAACTAACCCCGAATTATAATTCAACACCTAATGTAGTTGAGAAAATATAAGATTTTGAATATTAATCTTAAATTTAATACAGACGTAATGATAAGAAACGAAGAAACGGGAGATATTGAGGAGGAATATATTGTATTTAAAAATGAACAGAAGGGGAATGGAAAGCTATATAAGCAAATGATGGAAATAACTCGAGAACTCGTGATTCAACTGAAGAATAACTCGAATGCATAAACTTACGTGATGTGTGGTAGTGATCGTGAAATAAGTATGTTCTATTTCGATTATGGATCTAAGTTAATGGAATTAAGTTTGATAAGGAAGGGATGTAGTGTTTGGGTCTAAATAGCATAACCCAACACAACTTACATAACCGTAACAGAGCCTTACACTGTCTCGGTCCACGGTGTGACGGGGTTAGACGCGGAGCAGAGAGTCAGTATGCTCCGGGCCACGGGCGAGATAGGTCGCGTCACCTGCGCATACCGTGTGATGGCGAGCCAGTGAAGAGCAGAGTGAGGGAGCATACATTACAGGTAGAATCATTTCTTTGTATTTTATATGGATGGTGGTCTCAAACCATCTTCGTTTTATTACTTTTCTAATGAGACCGGTTTAGGGTACATCGGTTGGATGGTATTAAAGTTGACCATAGGTAGAAACATTCCTTTGTATTTTGTATGGATAGTGGTCTCAAACCATCTTCGTTTTATTACTTTTCTAATGAGACCGGTTTAGGGTACGTCGGTTAGATGGTATTATAGTTGGACATAGATAGAAACATTCCTCTATTTTATGTGGATAGTGGTCTCAAACCATATTCGCTTCATTACTTTTCTAATGAGATCAGTTGAATGGTTTTCGATTATAGATTAGATATATATTTGACGAAATAATCCATAGGTACGATTTTTTCTTCCCAAAAATCCAAACAAGTGCGTTATCTACATGTGAACGACAACTACTTATATAAAATGACTCTTATCTCCGTATACGTTATGTGACCCATTTTTTCAAACAAAGATAGCACTATTTGGAGTATGGCAATGATTTGTTCCGGATTAATGCATAATATGTATGCTATACTGCACCCCTAGTTTAGACCACGTAGTGACGTGCAAAATAAACAAAAAAGTTACACATTTCCCAACGTCCGAGAACTTATTGACTAGACCACTCCACCTCAATATAATTGTCATTATTCATTACAGGTATTTTAAATCTTATTAACTGACAGTCAATGGAGTTTTTGATCTCGGGTAAAATATGATATCAATGATACGAGAAATTTCGGGTTTTTGAAACATCAAACGTTTGTATTTTATTCGTAAGTACATAAAGTCCAAATATACATAAAACCAAATTCATTGTTACAAGAAACGTTAAAAGTTAATATTAGCATAGTATTTTCCCTTTAAGTGTAGAACAACAAAGTATGATTCAAGAAATCAAAAACTCACTTAAACGATAGAAGTGTAGGTATATGATGACAGTAAGAAAATTACAAATCATGGACAAAATGCAAAATACAGAAACGGGGTTGAAATCACCCTATTTTAGAACAGGAAATGTAATGTGTAAATGAGAATCTGTCTATCGGAACAAATGTTTAAATTTAACTAGAACAACAGCATCGGGGTGTTACACCCGGAATGAGTTTCGAAAGTGAAATATAGACAAGAGCATCCTGTCTGTGAAAGCAAACAATATTAAACAAAATTCCAAATAATGCAAAAACTCACCTAGTATTATTTGATGTTGACGAGTTCCAGTTGCCGATTTCGGCGTACCTCCTTCCATTTCCTGCGTTCCTCCTAACGTCATTTCCTCCGCATCCTGACCCGCTACCAACAACAGCGGAAGAATTACCATTCGGAGTTAATATTTCATTTTCACCATTGTCCCTTGTATTACTATTATTAAAATCGTTATGTTTATCATTACCGTTGGGAGTTAAAAGACTATTGTTGGTATTGGCTCGGTGCGCTGTGAATTCGTTAGAGTTTCTTTGGGAACCTACTCCACATCTTTGGCTATCTGTTTGATCTCTTTGGTAGTTTTGTTGGGAGTTTTTTCGCGGGAAAGTACCCGTCGATTTGAATGTTCCTAAAATAGGGGTTTGTGGGGTTTCTAAGGGTGAATCTACGTTGCATTCGTTGCAATTGTTGGTTGTCTGCAAGGGAAGAGCGCTGCCGTTGCCATTCCAACTCTTTCTGTTGGAGACGAATGATTTGTGGCTGGTTGGAGTTCCGCACACAAACGATTTGTGATTAGTTGGGGTTCCGCAGAAGCTGCTTCTTGTGGTGATGTTCTTGATGAAACTGTTTGTGTTTTGGTGCGGGGTCTGCGGTGTTATCGCCACGAGTGCCGAATGATTTAACGCCATTGTGTCTTCACTACTTCTCAACACTTTGCATTAATAATTATTACTATCAAACTATTATTCACATGATTATTTTCACACACTTTCACTTACACCATTAGCACTTTTTTCCATATTTCCCTTCGACTCTCTTTTTTTTGGCATGAATCATTTCGGTTACCTGGAGAAAGAAACAGATCTGATATAATAAAGTGCATACATACTTAATTAACAAACCTGGTGACATTTGAATGGAGGATTAATCAAACACTGCACATTGTTCCGGAACAATCGACATACGAGGCGACTTATTCTTGGGCCATGTGTCCGGGTATTGTCTTTCTAATAATAAATGATCCATTGAGCTCTCACTGTTAACTATTAATATTTTGAAATAAAAAATTAAACAGTTAAATAAATCATCTTGCTTTCTACGTGCGAAATATGGATTCGTAGATACTTGATGATCTATTAAGAGTATTAAAACTATCGTTTTGAAAGAGTGATTCCTTAAAAAATCAGAAGCAAGAGAGACTAAAGTTTTCTGGAGACGCGTAGTTGAAAACAGTCATGGATTCATAGTAATCTTCAAAAAGTTTTCAAGTTGTCAAGCAATATAAAAGAATGTTAATCTTTTAAATCTCTGGGTGAAGAATTGAAGTCTGATACACTCCGAAGCGTTAGGTTATATCCTTTTGCATGTCTGTCTAGAATTTTCCCCTTTCAATGAATTTTTATATTTCAAATTACAAAAAGTGATAGTTGCTTTCTGAAAAGAAGTATTACTTTCAATAAAGCTATGAATGAGGAAGATTGTCGACACCGAGTTTGAGTACGAGGTACGAAAGTTGCCAAAGCAGAATTTTTATATTCAGATTTGATGATAGCGAGCAAATTTCTAACAAATCAATATTATGCATAGTGATAGTGGACGTTGTTGAATAAAGTATGCGAATAAACAACAATGTGTTGGTCTTATCAGTTTGAGTATATCACTGACAGTACTAATAACTGTTTTAATTGGCCACATCCTGTGCTAATGGAGCGAGGCATAACAATGGCCTCTGTGCGGCATTTTAATGCTTTTTTGTGTCATGATATAAATAATATATAAACATACTTTCTTAATAATTAAACGAGGTCGTCCACATGTTTATAACCGAGTTGCAGATATCAACTTATACGATGAGGTAAAAATCACATAACAAGCAAACAAAGCTGCCATTGTGGCAAGATGCTTGTGGATTACTGCATGCAATGGAAGTAAAATTAAGATTCATAAGGTCTGTGTAAGATCGAACATGAAATAAGATGTTGTAATGATTAAGAAATCAATCACTCTAAAAGGTGAACAGTTGAAAAAATCAGATAATTGCAGGATTAAGCATCCAAGAGTGTGAATGTCGATGCTGGATTAAGCGTCGACGTTGTCATGTGAAGAGGCTTTACCAGAAGATCGATGCTGTGAAATCAGATTAAAAAGGCGCAATCAATCAACAGACCCCGGAAGACCGTAAAACGTGGAGTAACAGAGAAGTGAAGCCAAGAAATTACAGAATTCAATCCTAAATTAAGCAAAAAAGCTTAATGTTAACACAGGGAGTCAGGAGAAAAGAATGTTCTTTTCTTATCTTGGGTCTCGATTCTTTGATAAGTATGAACTCTGAAGTAACCTTCTTTATCTTTCTGTCTGTCTACATTTCATCGGCCAGACTCTTCATCGCTTTATAAAAATATATCAAAATGTGAATGTCTAGTGATAAAAGTCGGATGGTTAAAATTTGGTAAACACCTTTTTTAGCATATTTATTAATAGGATTTTCTATTGATTTTGTAGATACTAGAAGTGTCGGATGTAAAAGGTCAAGTAGGAATAGTTTCGAAGAATTTTCAGGTACATTATCCAACTCCAAGGTTTGGGATAATCGTTTAGTTGAAACAAAATAAAATGATCAATTTTGGAGTGCGAATAAAAATCAAGACAAGAAATATTGAATATCAATACCATCATAAAACAGGGTATATTAGCTTGTAAGCAAGTATGAATGTGATTGTTCGAAAGAAAAAAACTATCTAGATTTATTTTTCATTACCATCTACGTATAGCGGAACTTTTTTATATTGAAATACTTTAGTTTAGATGAATGCCATGATAACAATATGTCCGGTCTATGTAGTGTTTTGTTTCACCGTGAGCGCTCAGGAAATGCCGACAATGGTGTGACTTCTTGAATTCAACCAATGTAATAATACAGCGTATGTTCGACTAATTTACTCTCTGGCGATTCTTTGGAGTATGAAGATTTCGAAATGGATTTTCGTTCACAAAATTTATATCACTGTGTTTAATATTCAAAGTGAACACAAACTTTTGGCTCATGTCAGCAAAGCTTGTCTCGTGACAGATGTTGATGGTCCAAAATGAGATTTGATGCCATGACCTTCTGAACATTCAGCATAAGTCGGTAATCAAACCTCTAGGCAACCAGCTTCTGCCCTATTTTTCACATAAAATTGAATATGTGCTCATTCAAAGTGAACACAAATACAATAATACTTGACATTTTCGCAATAAAGAGGAAAATGTACGGCGCCTAGAATAGAACCCATAACATTCAGAACCAGTATGAAACTTCCAGGCTGTCAATCGCAATTTACTATTTCTTTGTTTAAATTTGTAAATAATATTCTCAATTCGCGACATCTTTTTACTATTTTATTAAGATACCGCGGTTTCAAGAAAGGGGTTTCTGAAACCGTCGGCTAAAGTCGAATTTTTTTTCTTCATAATCGTGTTGTTTCATCAAAATGTTGACCCTCCTAAGGGTCGAACCCATAATGCCTTAATAATATAATATAGTTGTTGGAGTACCGATTATTATAAACATGAATCTCTACTCAATCAAAGTGAACACGAATACACTTTTGACATGTTTCACACTAAACAAAGGGTTGTTTCGTAAAAGTGGACATGGTCTACACTGGAATTCGAAACCACAACCTTCAGTAGGTAGGTACGTGGTGCGAACGAAAACCGTCTACTGATAATTATGCATAGCGATAGTCATCAAAATCACAATTGCGATGAATGTTACGAACTGGAGGTTGTTAATCAGGTTAAATATTTGGGAGTATGTGTCGATGAGAATCTCTGTTGGCGTCAACACTTGACGGCCTTAAATGCAAAATGAGGAAACTAATATACTTTTTCTCCTGTATAAGGAATATTTTTGACCTAAGTTTCCTCAGAGCTATTTTTTATGCAGTGTGTTACTCGGTGGCTAGTTATGCGATACTGGCATGGGGAGGTGCAGCGAAGAGCTTGATGTTGCCTGCATCTCGAGCTATCAGAATAATATTAAAGGTGATTAAGGGATACCCTTACGTGTATCCTACTGATGACTTACTGAGGGAATTTAGAGTGCTAGATATTAGGCACCAATATGTCCTAAGGTTGGCAATGCATACTTACGTGAATAGAGGCCACATGCAAACTGTCCAGCACAGCCATCACACAAGAATGGTTGCGGACAGTAATCTAGAGATGCCAAGAGTGAACACAACATTTGGGTTGCGTTTTCACAGTGTACTGGCACCAAAAGTGTATAACCAATTGGATCCGCAATGGAAAGCCATGAGGCAACCAGAGGGATTCAAGAACAGGGTAAAGACTCATCTCCTTGGTCTTGGAGTTGTAGGAGTGGAGTCGTTGCTCCACTTCATGACTTAGGAGTGATAAATGGAGATGAACATTGAACAGGTGAACAACCCTTTGAGGAACCAAAACTAAATAATGACTTACCCTTCGCGACACAGTCTATGGACTAGTGCGACTGGGAGGAAGTGGGAGAGGGATCAAACTTTAAAGACATTAAGTGTGGATGGAAACGAGGAAAAGGGCCGAGTTGATTGCATGTAGCTTGGGGGGAGTTTTAGCCACGACGAATTGACAATTACTATGTAGTTTTCTTTGCTTTATTTATTTTGCTCAAGAAAGCACTCATTCCCCTACTGTTAATTTTATGTTGTTTTATTTTATTCTCGAACCGTTGATGTGTTCTTTCTGTAAATCTTGATTTTTTTTTCTCTTTTGTAATTGATTAGAATTTGTTACCCGATGTGATTTATCGAAGAGAATTAATAGTGAGGACCTTTCATTGCTGTGCTGACTTCGGTTTTTTCCTATATAAATGTTTGTCATTGATTTTTATAGCTATTAATTTTTACTATAATCTAATATTTGGTACCTGCCTACTTTATATTGTGCAGCAAGTGGATTTAATTGATTATTTGACTAAAAAAGGATTTGTTAGTGTTAATTGAATGATGAAACATATTGTAAATGACATATTTAAGCACAATAAAAATTATTATTATTATACCTTTGGGCTACCAATCACCTTATGTTTTTGTTTCATTTTTTGTTTGTTTGTGTTTTTCTGTTAGTGTATCTTATAAATAAACATGGAACCTAAGCAACGGTAATGATATTCAATGTCGAAAAACGACACAAGCTTTAAATAGCTTACTGTGAAAGAGTCAAGGAGTGTATTTGTGTTCACTTTGAGTGAGCACAGATTCATTTAAAAAAAAATAACCATTAATAACTGTAATATTTGTAACAAAAATCACAGTTACTCCAACTTTAAGAAAAACCCTGGATAGAATAGTGTATGTAGGTACATTAAAATATGTTTTTTTATCTTAACTTTTTAAAAATGTAAAACAACGCTTCCGAAAAGCGATAATGCATAAAAGTATAATATCACACAAAATAAAGAACGCCATTGATTTCGGTAAAAAAAACAAAATCGCTTATATGTAAGATTGAATGTCAAATCACATCATTCGAAATTATGTTCCTATAAAAACAAATGGACTGTTATTTTTTATCGAGGCAATCTAAAACATAACGATTTGAAAAATCATTATTTGAATACAATAGAATTCCTACCGATGCTATTTTCTCTAGCCAAACACCGACGGCAAAAATGTAATAATAAAAGGAAGTACAATAAAAAATAATATAAAATGAACACACCATTAGAGTCCGGCATTATCAATTACAATGACTGTACATTGCGAAATAAAAATGTTTTGTAAAAAGGTACCTAGTTGCGGTTAATGCACTTAACAAGGTCGTTTACCTGATATGACACTTATTATGTAAAGGTAGATAGTGTACAATCAACCAAAGCGTTGTTTGTATTATAGGTGGATAATGACGTATCATTCTACACTCGTTATAATTCCATTTGTTAACCCAGATATTTCATTATATCGATGTATGAATAAAACTCACGTGTAGTTGAGTAAATATTTTATCGATTGCAGACGTTTGTTTGCTTTTTATTATATTTTAATAGTGAACAAATAAATATTCCAGTCCAAATAAAATACTTAGTCTCACAACATATAAAAAATATTCAAATTTTTTGTCGCGAGCAACTTTGTAGAACATTTTAAAATAAACAAAAATAAATTAAAATCAACAAAAACTTTGTCAGTTCTACGTGAGTATATTTGGTTAAAACGTTTTCGGACAACCGTCCATCTTCAGTAACCTTATCAATACTAAACTATAAACTATAAGACAGGATAATATATGCATTTTGAAAGGACGGATAGGGGGTGAAATTTAGGTGTTGTTTGTAATGGTAGAGGGTGTTATTATAGTAACAATTTCAGGAGAGGGGAGGTGACCAAATATACTCACGTAGAACTGACAAAGTTTTTGTTGATTTTAATTTATTTTTGTTTATAAAAAATATTGATTTTATGATGATTAAAACACGCTTCTTTCAGTCCACACACAATAATTTCTAGTGCATTTTTTTTTATATAAGAATAAATCTGTGGTCACTCAAAGTGAACATAAATACACTCTTTGACTCTTTCACAGTAAGCTAGTTGAAGTTGTGTCGTGAAAGAGGAATATGGTCGGTAGCAGCGCATGGGATCGAAATATTGATTTTCTTAGTTTCGAACCCGTGCCCTTTGGTTAACGGTAGGTATGAAAGTTGGAAAAACAAAATCATATAAGCAGTATTGTTTCGATATAGGTTTTATGGATGGTTTAGAAAATTCCAGTATTAAAAGTGTGATATAATAAGTGAGTATAATACATATATAAAGAATTGATCAAAAGAAAACATATCAAAGATGATTGAGATAAAAACAAATGAGCGGCGTTCGAACATCAAATAAAATTTAAAATAACAGAACAAACGCATCAATATCAAAGAGAATAAGACCATTGACAAGTTTATAGTTTGTTGACACACTATTTCAAATAGATAAGTTTCATAAATAAGAATATGGGTCTAGATAAAGTATGTTTACTTAAAAATATGGTAATGTCAACATGGATGACATTAAGTAATAATTTCAACTGTCAACAATCAATCCCGTAGATGTATTTTATTACGGTTATAGATAATCTTGTTATATTACATAAGATACTTCCAATGGTTATATTAATTTTTCTTTAATCTATTCGTATCTTGGTTCATCGACCTAAATATAATATGAAGCTTGATACAGATTACGGAGATAAATTCTATTGACTCTATCAGTGAGCTTACAAAATACTTAATCAATCTTTTAATTAATAAGTTTCCCGAAGAAATAAGGCACAATGGCACAAACCACACCATATTTTCCAAAACTCTCAATTCAACCTCAAAGAACCGAAACAAAATGCATAAAAGACTGTTGAAAACAGTTTGTTTGTTGTTCTTCGGGACCCTGATTATTTTATGAATTACTTTCAAAAGTACCTTTTAGGAATTCGAGTTTCATGATCTCGATTACGAAACGATTTCTCACATTCTCAAATGATATTCCAACTTTTATCTCTTTACCTATCTCATTAATTATGAAATATCTACTTGTTGTATACATGAGATTTTTCGACATGTTGAACATGTCGAGAATTATCATGATTAGAAATTTCGGAGACTTAAACATTCACCTAATGGCAAACATTATTAACGTAAAGTGATCACACTAAGCCAGCCTTCGAAATAACAGTAGAAGACGGTCGTAAGCCCGTAGTGGTTTGTTCCATTAAAAAATCGAACATCAGTAATGAATTGTTAGAGGCCTTAGTTGTTACATATTCATAAATAGACTCGAACATACCTAAGCATGAGAGCTAGAAAGCAAATTTCAAATTGAAAGATATTGACTGACCTCAGTACCTAATTGGTACATAGTCCCTACTCAAGAGGTCGCGCGGATTCGATTCCCGGAAGTGCCACTTGAATTTTTTAACCGGGATTGACTAGTATCAGATTGGACGAGATAATATTATATCGGATAAAAATTGCATGAGGCAATAAGTTCCATCAGCTTTACTGATATATTTGTGTGAATATTACATTTACATCGTTGATGCACAATGCAATCCTAATACCATCCATGATGTATGGGAGTGTAATATGGACAAGAACGAAAAATCCTGAAGTTGGAATAAATGCTGTGGAAATGAGATCACTGCGTAGGATATCCGAAAAGAGACTGATTGATAAGGTGAGGAATGATAATATTAGAAAGGAATGTGGAGTGGATGTTAGCGTAGTGAATAGAATGAAAGTGAATTCATTAAGGTGATTTGGGAATGTAGAGAGAATAAACGAAGAGAGAATGACTAAAAGGATATATAAATCTGAAAGAATGGGTGCACGCAGACGAGGCCGATCTCGAATGACATGGTCCGACCATATCGGAGCCGTCTTAGGGGCGGGCCAAGTCAGGAGCAAAAGAAATATAAGAGCATGTATGCGAAATGTTACGCGTTTGGATAAAGCGAAAGAGGTTTGTTTGGATAGGAAAGAATGGAAGTCCGTACTCTCTCTGCCTACCCCCTTCGAGAAACGGTGTGATGGGTATCAAAAGTACATTTATATTGCGAAAATAACTGTAAAAAGTAAAGAAATAAAATAATATCAAAATCAATGCGATGATAACAAAAGAATGACTTTTCTGCCATATGTGTAAAAGCATGCATGAAAATGCCTACGTAGGAGTTGATAATGTTAGCAAAAAAACTGCATTTCTTATGTGGGATAATTGAACCAAACACCCGCTTGCAACTTAATAAAGAAAATAAAAATACCCATGTATATTTCATAACACAATATAAATAATACGTTAATAATGACTTAAGAAACATGCGCAATAGACACGCTATCGCTCAACACGCACGTTATTCATCAGCTCGTAATGTAGCGTTAGATTGTTTGTAATGGATCCGTAAGATAAACGACATCATCCATAAAGAGGTGAAAACAGCCATTGGGGAGTATCAATTGTGAAAAAAAAGATTTAACATGGCGCACTTTAACAGCCCAGCATCAATAATCACAAAATCTACAAATTGGGCTGATTACGCAAATCTTTTAAGGACAAGAAGACGAAGAAAGCAAATTTAACAATAAAACGGACATTGTCTGCATATCTTAGAAGATGCGCATTTCGAACTGGAATTAGTACGATCGGTGCACTTTTTGCAGCTGGCCAAAATTGGTACAGATACACTCCAACATAGCACACAAATAAAAAAAAGTAATATAAAAATAGAAAGCATCTGCCTTGACTCTTAAAAGCCTGTATAAATATAACAAAGACAGGCTTATGCGTCTAAAATTTACTTAGGGTTTAGATTACCGCTAAAATACGAAAGGCTATCGACTTGTATTAAAATAGCAAGGCGGACTACAGGTCATGCATGCAATGATTTCGTTTTTGACTTTGAGGCAAAAAGAGCTCTCCATTGCGACCGATCTCTAGGATTGCTTATGACCTCCTCCCACATCGTATTCAGATCCCTCAGCTCTGACTCGAAGGAGCGGAACACGATAGGAGAGATTCTTCCTAGTCTTCAAGACCCTGATGGGAGGAAGAACACTAATAACAGCGCTCTTCTCAACTGTCATTCAGCGTCCAACAGATGTCCCATCCAAGTCCAACTTATCACCAAAATAGTGCAAGTGAAGGGCCTGCGCTGTTCGTGATGCGTTGGTATCATCTTATTCCCAAGATTCTCATGAGGTACTTCGTTTCACGTGCAGATACTTTTTGTGCTTTATGGCTTTGATCAGATGCCAGGACTCACACTCTTACAGGAGAATAGGCAACACACACAAATCAAACAGTTTACATTTTCCTCTCGACATCATACCAACGTTACCATGTAAGACCAACGTTACCGTGCAATAATTTGGTCAATCTCATGTTGACATTTTAGAAATATAGTTAAACCGTTAAATGCAAAGCCAAAGGCATCCACAACTGTCTGAGAGAGCGATCTACCAAATATCACAGAGGTGAACATTCTTTAAATTACTTAAATTGTCACTGTTACTTTCACCTGTCTGCAGTATCTAATTAAGAGACGAATCTCCCAGCATGAGAAAGTTGACGACAGCAGTTATTTGTAAAAGACGATAATTATTACTTTTCTAATTAACTTTGATGTGAAATTACTTTACTATAAATTGCGAAAAATCGTGTTTTTTTTTTTATAAAAGTATTTACTTGTGCGTACGTTAAAATAGCAGATTTGTATTTTTTTACGTAGGTAGGTACTTATATAAAAACGAATCAGCAGGATTATCTACGAATAAGTTTAAATTTCGAACTAGTCAAATACTTGAGACTTGGGTCCGTTGCACGTAAGCACCCGTTTTTTTTTGCATTTTCTATTTGATATATTTAACTTGATGATTCCGCGAATCCTTTGATAGGCATGCTGAGGGTCTATGGGAGGAATTAGTCACTGAAAGAGGGCCTTCCATGTCAAACTAACCTTCTTGCCAAAATTCAGGCAAAATAAAACTCCGAACGTCCGAGACTGGTCCCGATTCGATGCGACCTCATGCCTCGAGCAGGTACCAAAAAAAAAACAGATATAGTGTATATAGACAAATGAAAAAGGTTCCTGATGGTGTACGTACAGACTACATAGGCTGGAAGCTATCTTTTTAACTATTTACCTCTAAATACCTAAACGTACTTCCGGCAGAGACTCAAAATAGGACAGGATTTTACTACGCGAAAAAATATGCCACGGCTAGCTACAGTCAAACAACGATCCTGCTGCATATTAACAATTTTATTGACTATCTCGCGTGTATTTACTGATTATCACCTTAACATCCGAAACTGAAATTTCTGTTTTGTTTTAGAATGAACTTAAATTAAATAGTAAAGCTTGTTTAGGATACATTTCGAATATTTTGTTTTTCTGTAACATCTCTCAATATTTTTTCGATCCTAAACTCAAAAAAGAATAATATATTTCTATAAACGTAAGTTACGGGAAATGTGAAGATTAATCCCAATTATAATTGTAATTTGTCTTATTTAATTAAACATTATTTCTTTTACAAGTTATAATAACCCTTATGTAAAAAAAAAGTTTAGATCAAACAAAACTTTTTCGTAAATACCCATACTGATCTCATCCAATGTGAAAACAAATAAAATGTTGATATTTTTCATACACTAAGCAAAGCATCTTTCATAAAAGTAGGAACAAATTATCGAAACCGGGCACTGAACCCAAGACCTTCAGAGAGAAAGTCGCTTGTTAGGCAAACAATAGAACTCACGCACTACTATATTTTATTTCTGGAGAGATAAAATACAGTGATAGATGATAAAGAAAAATAAGTGTTTTTGCTTGACTAAATCGTAACGAAAAGCCACAAACTTTTTTACTTTTCGGTCATTTTCTCCAAAGTATATACAATGATAGTGCTGAATTTTATGCGCGCGGGTATCGGGTAGGCGGCGTAAGTCGATCATCGTTGGTTTTTCCATTATAGCTACTCAAGGTTACAATAATAATAATGGTCCAATGGTCCATTGACAACCTCATCAACGGTTGATTTATTGTAACAAAAAAAAATTTAGCAATCTCATGTTGTTTTCAAGGATACAAAATATAATAAACTTGTCGAGATTCGGTAGATTCTGAGAATTTACAGAATGTGATGACGGAGAAACAATAGCGTATTAACATGTTCTTTAAATTATTTCGTTAGGTTGTATGTAACTAAAATTATTCTTGAAAGGGGAAAATAGTGTAAATTGCTACAATGGAGAGATTTAAGAAACGATAATGGTTTTTTTTTATCGAGCTTCAAAAGTTGCTTACTAATTATTCCAGCCAGACGAAAAAACGTTTTTTTTTTCTATTTACCCTGTAAGAAAGGCTTTAGTCTAAATAATTTAAACATGAGTTGTGCAATTGGGCATCCTCACGGTATAAATAAAAAAATGGGAAGAAACAGGACGTTCTATGGATAATCAATAAATAAAAAAGGATTATGTTCCTATATCTAGGTTCTGAATAATTCCAGGCTTTGTTTGATATATGTTGGAGGCAAACCTATCTATCTTTAACGAAAATTTTCAAAGAAAGCAAAAGACTAAATAATTGTTTCGCAACATAATATATTAAGTCTCCCAGGCAAAGAAGAAAAATATGTTTTTTTATATCGTTTTAGATTATAAAAGCTTACTGCAATGGGAGGATGAGAACGGGAGAGGTGCTGAATATGATGAATATTTCCAGCTGGAAGGCTGCAGCAGAAGACCGAAGAGGTTGGAGGCGAAGTTTACTGGAGGCAAAGACTTGTTAGGGGTTGTAGAGTTGTAGGAAAAAGGTGATAGTTGAATTTCATGCATATTTTACTTAAATAATTTCTAGCCTTAGGGGGCGTTCAAGTATTACGTAACGCAATTTGGGGGGGAGGGGGGGTCTTGCAAAACGTTACTGTGTGTTACAAGGGGGGGAGGGGGGGTTCGAACAATGCGTCACGTAACGTTTTTTTTTCTTAAATAAAAAAAAATGTGAAATAAATCTTCCAAGTTGGACACCCTTTTCGTTTATGTTTTACGGGAAGTCCCTCGATTGTAATGTACATCATTTTTTGTTCTCCGAAGTTAGCAACCCTTTTGGACAATGTTTTACAGGAAGTCCCTCGATTTTTCGTTTATGTAATGCGGGGAGTCCCTCAATTCTACTGTATGTAATTTTATTGCTCTGCGTAAAAAGCAACCTTTTTCGATTACGTCTTACGGGGAGTCCCTCGACTGCATTGTATGTCGAAATTTTCATTTCGCTCTCCTAAGTTAACAAACCTTTTCTTTTATTTTTTACGGGGAATCCCTCGACTGTATTATACTTACGTCATTTTTATTTTATTTTCGTTGTTAGTATTCGTTAGTGCTTTAAACACGCAGTACGCATAAACACAAATTGCTTGTAGTGAGCGTTGTTAGTGAGTTTGTAGATAGGTACTATAATGTCCACAAAAGGTGGGGATTTACATAATCAACTGTTCTTGGCCTATAAAGGCTCTCATGCTGACTTTCTAACGCATCTATGTCAAAAAAATACCAATGACATTTGAAAAACATCAAAAGAAAAAATAAAGAATAATTTATGGAACATAATAAATAGTATTATACGAGAGTTCAGTAAAAAATAGTCACTTCCAGAGTGTTACGTAACATTTGGGGGGGGGGAGGGGGGGTACAGAAAAACGTTACGGCGCGTTACATGGGGGGGAGGGGTGGTAAAAAATCTTCAAAAATTGCGTTACGTAATACTTGAACGCCCCCTTAGAGACATATATGCTTGGATTCCAAGACAATGAGTGGTATTCTCAAATTCACGTTCCAACTCAACGCAAGAAGCTCTTGCTTAGAACTTAATCTGTTGCCAGTAGTTACGCATCTGATGTATTGGATAAAACATTTTCAGAATACAGAAATGTCAAAAGTCTCAATAAAAATTGGATACGACGCAACTCAATCGTCTGTTTTTAATTTCAGAATAATAGTCAATATGTTATTTTAAAACTATTAATAATGATTTAATTCGTCAGTATATCTCGACTCCCACCTCAAGTAAAACCAGTTCAGTAGAACACTAAAGAAGGCCTTGATGATCTATCTGAAAAGGGTTTTACTTGGATTAAAGGGTAGAAATTTAATAAAATATATATTTTCATTGCGATGACTTAATGTAAAAACCGTTACAATTTGCCTACATCTCCCCTCTTTCTATCAATATTATTTTGTTTTGCGAACAAACTATTCTCATAATTATAAAATTAATGAAACAATTGTCCAATGACAATAACGGCGCAATTACAAATTGAACAATGCAGTTTCGTATACACCTACCAACAGTTAACACCTATCGTTTCATGTCATATTGTTCAACACCGTGATAAGGCATTTTATAAAATCTATGGGATTTTTTTTTATAATACAAAGAAAAATTGGATTATTAAAATTACCTACTATCTAATATTGCACTGGGTAGGATATGCGGAAAGAAACTGTTTGAGGTGAGGAATGATTAATTAGAAAGGAATGTGGAGTGGATGTTAGCATAGTGACTAGAATGAAAGTGAATAAATTAAGTGGTTTGGGCATGTAGAGAGAATAAACGAAAATAGAATGAATGAAGGATAATAAATAATAAATTTATTTGTCTATGATTCTCCTAATATCTTACGTGTCTATGGTTTAACTTTCTTTTTCTATGACATTCACTTCTTTTGTTTTAGTTATAGTATTTGTGGCACTGAAGATGGTCGTATGACCGAAAGGCCTCTGCCAATGAAGAATAAACGTGAAATAAACAGTGTTTTATTTAAAATAATAAAAGTTTTTTTATTATAAGTACCTACTAAAAAATATGGGATTTCACAAAGTTACCGCCGAAAACATCAATAATTGGACTAAAAGGATATTATATAAATCTTAAAGAATGAGTGCACGCAGACGAGGCCGACCTCGAATGACATGGTGCCGTCTTAGAGGAGGGCCAAGTCAGGAGCAAAAGGAATAGAAGAGCATGTATGCGGAATGTTACGCGTTTGGAAAAAGCGAAAAAAAAACTTCTTTCGCTGCCTCCGTGCGCCCATTCTTTCAGATTTATAATATATCTTTTTAGTCATTCTATCTTCGTTCATTCTCTCTACATGCTCAAACCACGTTAATTTATTCACTTTTATTCTAGTCACTACGCTAACATCCACTCCACATTCCTTTCTAATATTATCATTCCTCACCTTATAAATCAGTCCCTTTCTGCATTTCCTACGCAGTGATCTCATTTCGACAGCATTTATTCCAACTTCCAGATTTTTCATCCACGTCCTAGTTTCACTCCCATACATCATGGATGGAATCAGGATTGCATTGTGCATCAACTGTTTGGATTTAAGAGATACGTTCTTATTTCTCATTAGAGGTCTAAGTTCCCTTCTATCAACCAGTTTCCTTCTTTCAATCTCCTTTTCACACCTACCTCTGCTAAATAGACCACTTGTTCCAAGTTCACAGAATGTTCACTGAACGAAGCTTTAAGTAAAAACTACTTGATCATACATTTATCTATGCTTTGAAAACCCAGTTTAAATTTAAAAAAATAAAACGGTATATGTAGTGTTTAATATTTAAGATAAAACATTTCACGTGCTGTTTTATTATTATGAAAACGATAAACATTAAGTACTGTTATAAAATCTTACAAAAAAAAATATCTCAGTACATTCAGTAACAGCTTTGTGCAATTAAAAGACGCGGTGACCGATCAATCAAAAGTAACAGTCATATTATAAATCACAGTTCTTTTAAACGATTAGCATATTAAAGCGTTGTGCGCCCATAGATCTAATAGTGTGTCTATCATAAAAGATCCATACAGACACTAATCAGCACGAGATTTATTTGCATGCGCGTGCGCCGATGATCCACGCTCCAATAATCGCGCACGCAATGTTGGCAAAATTGATCAATTAATTATTGAATGTATATTATTTTAGTAAAAAATATCGCAAATCTGCGGTTTTTACTGTTTTGAAATAGTTTTATTACACTTATTGCCATTATTTTTGTATACATTATTACAATTTTTATGTAAATCTTAAGTACGAAACATTATCGATAAACGATGCTCATCCGGAATCTCATTTTATCTTCGTTCCAATTTAGTTTAAAAAATGGATATCTTTATATCCTAGCGCCATCTAGTGTCAGTCGTGACTAATAATTAAAAACATGGTTGGTTAAAAGGTTCTAATGAAGTGCCATAGATGTCTCACTGATTAAATTATTACATCTAACGGTCTAGCAGTTTCTGGTGGCCTATAGAGGTTAATAAGTTCCTCGCCAAGGCACAGTTAGATTCGTATGTTCGAATCCTAACCGAAGGCATATGAGAGAGACTTCGTTGAGATTTGGTAATATAAAGTGATCACATTAAGTCCGCATTTGAAACAACAGAATAAAACCGTCGTAAGCCCGAAGTGTTCTAATTTACCATAAAAAAATCTAAGATAGTGTTCATATTTCAATTATTCTTCCTATGAACCCCACTATAGAGCTATGTTTATAACCTCCTCCCACATCATACTGTCTGACTCTCTCAGATCTGCCTCGAAAGAACAGATCAAATAAGTGTGATCAATTAATGTTAAATTGTTATAGGATCGATAATTATTATTGGTAGCATGCGGTTTGTTGAATTTCATTACTTTCCCATCTTTTCCAAAAATACCTACAATAGCAACGGGAAAATGTCATTTTGTAGCATTAAATGTAACAATCAGTTACATTGAATGATTCACAACAACTAAAGAGTGTACTTCGTAACATTATATTCAAAGAGATATCAAATTATGTGGAGTAAATTGTTCTAACCACAAAATATCATAAATGAGATCAAGATTCTGTATTTAAGGATGGGGAGATATTCCGTTGCACGCGTTAGCATCGATGATCGTGTCAGCATGTCGCCCGATTGATCTAAAGCCGATTATACTAGTAGTGAAACACTCTATTAAACACGTGTTAATCAATTAGATTGACAGCCATCTATGGATATTAATCGAAAACTTTTTTCAAAAAGAATAGTTCTATAATCTAACGATTGACGCTAGTAGTAGGTACTTTAAAGTTTGTATAAATGTGCGAGAATACCTGACATTTGTTTATTTAAAAAGTTAGTACCTATTCAAATTCTACTCAACCAAAAACAAAAGGGACAGTATTGTAATTACACATGCAGTATTGCCTATTGTTTGTTTACAGATACAATGTTTGTATACTTACTAATAACGGTGCAGTTCCCCGTTTGATTACAATGGGTTTTTACTAAGTAGGTACCTACACAATAAAATTGTGACAGCTTGTCAATTTGTATGGGCTGGATTTAAATTTCGAGGAACCTACGAGGTCGATTCCGGAACGTTAAAAATTGAAGTCCGGACTGGCTTAGCCAATTATAATAACTAGTGGTCGACCAGCGCTCGAAATTCTACCATAACTTATTAAAATTCTCATAGTCAGTTTGGGTCATACCTACAATGAGTTAGAATATCCCGCTCCACCTTCCATTTGAATATGCCGCCTTTAAAACGCTTTCTACGCCCATCATGAGGCGCTTTACATTTGTTTCTATGAAGTTGCAGATCTTTATAAGTAATCTGTGGAAGTGTGTGGTATATAACTATTGCTTTTTCGTTATTTCTTTTTATTTGTTTTGACTTTCAATTATCGTACTTAGTTATTTTTTATCCAATTTTCTCGTTTTTTTTTTAAATCATTTTTGACTTTTTTGTTTTGAGATTACTTTGAACGAATTGAACTGAATGTGATTGAGATATTACCATAGAATTTCTATCCTGTGTGGAATTTTTACTTTATAATTATTATTAACAAATTTACTGTTACCTAGTTTAAGAACACTGAGCTTATGTATATTTTGTGAATCTTATTATTTGTTGTACTGCTGTCCATTATAATGTGTTTAGAGTTCAAAAGGCGTTTACGCCGTTTATGTTTAAATAAATAAATAAATAAATAAATAACATTACAGTATGTTTTTTTATAGACTTAATCTATTTTTATTGATAATTTAAAAAAAGATTAGCATCGCCACACCTCTATAAAAACTATAAGTGTGCGAAATTTCATACTCGTCCATCGGCGGAATTTTCTTAAAAATGGTCACAAAGTTTTTCTACATAATATTCTTTATACATATGGGATATGATAATAACTATCGCTTTTCAGATCTCATACGAAGGCGATGATGTGAAGAATGCAGCAACTACTATGTGTTTTAAGTGCAATAACTAACTTCCGAGCCGATGCTTTATTTATTCGATTATAAGCGACTAGACTAAAATAATACATCGATTCAACAATGAAACGTTGTATGTATTATTATTGTACTGCCTTGAAAATGTACTCACCGTACATAATCATATCACAATGTACAATAAACAGTGTACGGGTAGGTACCCATTATAGGAACACTGGAGATAGATTTCTGATATCATTTCACTAAACCAGAACCTCGGTTTCAACGATTTCGTTAAACGACACCGCGTCGTAGAAAGTTTTCTTTATTTTTTATGGCATTGCATCCAAAAATCATGATACAGCCAGATTGAATTCAAATTATCTGTCAAAATATAACCAATAGATAAAAAAATACAGGAAAAGTAATAAAATTATATTATAACTGATCTTAGTTAGTACAGGCGTGGATTTCAGATCACAATGGCCCGGGTTAATTGGAAAAATTGTCTGAATCAATAAGTTCTGCTGTCTATACTGACACCCTTGTATAGAAAAGTGTTCATTAATTTTATTTACACAATGGACAAAAATATGATCGTACATAGAGGAAAACTGACATTATTAAAGAGAAAATATATATGTCCAAAGAGTAACTCTGCGAACAACCAAAAAACACATGATCTAGGTAGCGTTTCTTCACCCCATTCGCATCGGTCGAATAAGTAAGTATAAAACTAAACAAGTTACCGTCTACTCTAAATTTAAGACGTCTTTAAAAGAGTACAACTCAAACAGCTTGACAAGCAGCGCATTCAAATTCTTACAGTTAATGTAAATCAGTTGCAGCCAGCCGTACTAATGTCATAGTTGCAACATATCCGAGCTGTCAACGAATCGAATCGACCTTCGGAAATATTCATACCGACCGATTCGTACATACTCGCGATATTCCGCACACGAACTTTCTTGAAAGTCCAATCGGGTTCGTACGGAACGCTTAGAAAACAACCACAGGCTTCATTGATATGTATATGCGAGGTTGTCAAAATATTCTGCAGTATTCTTATGACACGGTACAGGGTTGATTATTAGTAGCGCGTGGTATAAGCGATCAATGCCGGAATAACTATTCCCGTTATTACGGTGTTATAACGCAGTTTCTATTAGTACCACCGTTGAGAGAGGCTTCGACGCGATTCAGAACTACCGTGTAAAAATAAATCCGTTCAAATGGAAGATAATCGCATTAAATTCTTATCGCTGCGACAGTCTCCGTGTTCAAAGCCTGGGAGCCGATTTGCTGCAGGTACCAGGCGTCACCCACTTCTCCACTACCCCTGGAACATCTCTCGGAGAACGGCGCTGGGTTATTCGGTTGACTGACTGCTGATCACGGTGCGGTGCGGCGCCGAGATCACAGCGAACTAATAACTAACGAGCTCAGTCAAGAGTTCACTAACTCGGAGAACTACTCGCATCGCGCTAAATATGCGGGCGCTGCTGGTTTGTTTGAAGAATTGAATCTAATATCAAGTATCAATAGATACGGTTTAACCAATGTGTAAGAGCAAGTGTTGTACCATAATAATTATTACTAGCGGTCGACCAGTGCTCGAAATTCGACCATAACTTATTTAAATTCTCGTGCAACCTCATACCTACAATGAATTAGAATATCCCACCATTTCTCGCGCTCCACCTTCCATTTGAATATGCCGCCTTCAGATAGCTTTCTGCGCCCATTATGGGGCGCTTTTCATTTTACATTTTTTGTTTCTATGAAGTTGATGTTCTTTATAAGTATCTAGTCTGTGTAAGTGTGTGTGAGTATGAAATACATAACATTACAGCGGTGTTTGTAATGATTTTTTTTAATTGATTTAATCTATTTTTAATGCATAATTTAAAAAAAATAAGCATTCGCTACTACTTCTCTATATTGTAAACTATAAGTGTGCGAAATTTCATACTCCTCCGCCCGCGCGAATTTCGTAAAAATGCTCACAAAAAATTTTCATTCACGTCTTAATACAGCGATATCAACAATGACTCACTATCATAGATCCAAACAAATGAGTCAACAAAATTAACCTGAATTGGTTTTTCTTTATTTTTTTCGTGCGGATTTCCATTTTCTCAAATCGAAGCACACTTTTTTTCGCTTCTTCCATACACACCAATTCTCATACACGCCCTCATCCATATATTTTTTTACTTCTGACCTGTGGAGTTACTTTTGAAACTCGATCCCGATCTCATTGTCGACCGTCAATACTTGTAATACTGTAAATTGTTGTGTAAAGCTTTTTTTCGTAAACAATACCGGAATTACATGAAAATATATTTAAGGTATTGAGATGGAAATGCACAGTAACTTCTAACTGGCCTTACTAGAAGACGAAATCGATGTGTTAGATTCACATCTTTCTTTCAGCCCTTATAAATTCTTATTGTAATTCTGTTAACATCCATTATTTCCAGGAGCCAACTTATTGCCTTTCATCTCTGTCACAACACTAACTTCCATACCACATTCCTTCCTAATATTCTCATTCCACCCACATATTCTTCGTAGAGCTCTCATATTATGTACTGCATTTAACAAACAAATTCGTAAAGTATAAAACAAAAATAATTTGCAAAGATCTTATTAAATGAAACCTACCTAGCTAGCTAACATTAAGGTTCTTAATACATAAGTGGATATATAATTTATATTATAACATGTAACATTTATTCGCAAGATATAAAATTACTTTTTAACCATAGTTAAATGATAGGAATATAGATTAGAAATCTTTTATAATATCAATTTCTGTAGCTCTATCACAAAAATAATTACATCTTTCGAAGGTAGAATGTCTGAGAGATAATAATTTAGCGTATCTAACCTGTAATGACTGCCGAGAATATAGTCATGTTTTCTATTCTATTAGGTAAGTACCATCGTACGAAGGTAATCGCTTATCCGTTGTTTATTATTATCTATGGACTATAAAATGTATTATTATTCGTGCTTAATCTCAGCAAATGAACAATTGTATAAAAGTGAGGTTAGACTGAGCGAACAACGAGCGAGGTAAGAATAGAGCACTAACAGCCGGTTTCATAAAAAGCTTCAAAAGAACACTTAAGTTAAAGTGCCTTTAAATATTTAAAGACCCCTTTAAGCTGACGCGTTTCATAAAAAATATTCCAGCTAAAATTTGAAATGTCAAAAAAAATATTTTAAAGTTGGTAGCAGTTGGTAGTGTTACCATGATAAACATATGTTGTTTACTAATATTTTCGCGGAATTTCTGTTGATCTGTCAATTTCATTTTTCAATAGAGCATCAAAGTGCCGTTTTTGTATTATATTATTATTATGGTTTATGAATTAGTAAAAGAAATCGCTAAACAATAATATTATTCTTCCCGTTTTGTTATGTTTTCCGCCCTATTTTAGTCATTTTTGTCCACAGTGTCACCGCATACAAAATGTTAATCTTTGTGACAGAGAAAGCGCCACGAAATTTTCTATGAACTCCGGTGGTAAAAATTTGAACTCACTAAAGTCGATTTCAACTAAAAATAATAATCAACAACGGTTCTTTAGCTAAAAGTCGGTTTAAAATGTCGTTTTGTTGTTATGAAACCCGTTATTTTTTAAAGGGAGTTTAAAGTTTCCTTTATTTTTTATGAAACCGGCCGTTATTCTTGATCTTTGAGTGAAAGCGAATGCCCATTTTCAGCATTTATAACAAACTGCGAATGAAAGTGTTGAGCAATTGCTCTGAAAGAAAAACATCTTGGCGAAACCTTTGAAGAAAAGTGGCGCAAAAGATAAGCAAAATTCTCAAACAACTTCTTTTAGAAATGGACGATAACAACTCAAATGTAAAGGATGATTTTCATTTGATGACAGTTTTCTACGTTAAATATTTAAATTGAATCTTTTCTTTATCATCGAATAGAATAATGCATTTGATGAATGAATGAATGAACGCATTAATCAACAAATGTGAAGGTTAATAAGTGCTGACCTTGGCGGTTGATTGCGATAAATAAAAAAAATATTGTCTGCGCAGTCGATATGACTAATACAAAATGTGACCGCTGATTGTATGCAAGTGCTTGATTCTACGGAGATCTAAATTTAAAAAAGGAAATTAGTCAAATTTCTTATTGAAAAGTGCGTGGAATTAAAAGCTTTGGACCACGCCCTCTTAAGAATAATAATTGCGAAAACGTATTTTGATTGGTTGTTAAAATTGACACTTCAAAATTTGAATCCGGCTGCCAATGATGTTACAGCAAAATTTTTCTTCATACCAAACTCATTTTTTTCTATTCAGACAAATAACCTTTGTTTCTTTCAATGACGGAGTACTCTATCATACAGCTTCTCCTGTTTCTATAACTTGAAATCTTGGTCGAAACCTATTAGACTTTATAAACTTACGTTTATTCTATTAGCATTAATTAACCGAACATTAAGCCATATGCTTTGTTGGTCCACTTATCATTTTATTGTTATTGTAGTTTTGTTAAGTTTTGTAAATGACTGTGTGTTTACATTGATGAATAAAAAGAATAAAATATGAAAATAAATCAATACGAAATAAGGCAAAACATCAACATTCTAAGAAATATTATACAAAAAGTATTCAAAAATTCTCTGGGGTTATGGAAAGGAATGGAATACCTACACATATTACGTACCTACCTAAAAATTCTTCTGCATTTTTCACCCGTAATTCATTATTTTAAGTATTTTCTACACAAAAAGAACAAGTGAATTGTTATAATCTTTATACTGCGACTATAAAATGCCATAATTTTCAAAAAAAAATCAATACAATTATACTTCATTTTTAACAAACATGCGAAAGAATTCGACTGAACCGACGTTAATCATACTGTAATAATATCCATTGTCTTCGAAAATTCACTTTCTCCGATTCTCACAGACGCCATTAAAAATGTCTCACGTTCCTTTAACAATAATTTTTACTGTGTGGTTTTCTCAAATATTTCACCGTACAATAATCTATGACCTTAGATACAAAGTTAACTATTGTTTTATAAAAACAGTAACTGATTTAGAACACAAATTCCAAGTTAATAATGAAAAAATTAAAACAATTTTTTATAATAATGACTAATTAATCTTATAATGTAAATGAAAGTCGGGTTAGTGCGAACATGCACTTATAACTTAAGATTGTCTGAACAGATTCTTCCGATGCTTGCTTTATTGGATACTTCTCCGCTCCTGATTACATAATGACGGCTATTCTGAAATGAAAAACAGACGATTGAGTTGCGTCGTATCCAATTTTTATTGAGACTTTTGACATTTCTGTATTCTGAAAATGTTTTATCTAATACATTACATGCGTAACTACTGCCAACCGATTAAGTTGTAAACAAGAGCTTCTTGCGTTGAGTTGGAACGTGAGTTTGAGAATACCAGTCAATAACTATTAAAAGTAAAAAAAATACATAAGAAATAATATGAAATATAATATTAACGCTAGTATGGGAAGGAAGACCCTCTCTACTCTATTTCACTCCTTCAAAGCAGAGCTGAGAGATTTGGACATTGTGTGGTAGAAAGTCATAAACATCGTGCAAGATTGAGCCCAATGAAGAGCTCTTGTTGCCTTCCTATGTCCCAAGTGGAGTTTGAAGGGATAATGTATGTTTGTAATGAAGTAACAAGTTCGAATTACTATGAATCTTACAGAAACTACGAAAAATTGGAAGAACATACCAAATTCAAGTGATAGTGAATAACAAGATCTCAACTAAATGGATTTGCAGATAGAAATGTATAAGTGAAAGCAAGTTAGTGGAAAAAATAAGAAGAAGTATGACAATTCTGTGGAGAGACCTAGATTCTCTTCCGGTGTTACTGGATCATGGAGCCGCGAAACTATTCTCTAAGCTAAGCAACGTTTATTAAATAAAATAAATATCTCCAAGACGTAACAATACAGATTCTTTCATCGCTACTAGCCCGAACACCCGAATGTGAAGCAAAAATTTATAATTATTAAAAAAGTTAACGCTAAAACGGTATGGTCTTAAAACTTTGCTCTTATGGTCTTAAAATGGTCTTAATTCGACTGTCGACGAAACATGGTTATGGTCTTTAAAAGATATGTAAAAAAGGAATAAATAACAATTAAGTAAAAACTAATACTTTTTATAACTGTGAAAAGTGTGAGATGGAAAGTGAAGAAAGAAATCTGTCTGGTAGCAGATGTGCAGTGGGTGAAGACCAATAAAAAGAAACAACAACAAAAACTGCATTCTAAAAAGCTACTTTGAAATGAAAACCTGTAACCGTCAACGGTGCACGGAAGTGAAATAGAGATTCATGTAGTAGAAAAGCCGTAGAAATCAGAAGAAACTAAAAAAATATTGTGTAATATTGTAGGGAACGGATGTTTTAGGAAAGAAAGTGGTATACAAAATAAGCGCTGTGACAAAGATAAAGCTGTGCGTTGTATCAAAGGCAATTAAGTAGTTGACAAGGTATGGGAAAAAGTTTAATGAAAGAATCCATCCTAATAGTTTACTATAACAAAATGATGATATGAGTTAAGAGACTTTAAAGATTGTAAACTGATTTGTCCTTTAGGGACAATGGCATGGCATGCGTAAAGCAATAGGAAACTAGCACATGAGAAACCAACTGAAATAATGGTAAAAAGTAACGAAGAAGAGATTCAAGCCGTTGCTGTGATGCAAAAAATCTCATTTCTTGTATTATTTCAGCACCTTCGGCCCAAATAATCGAAAGTTCCTTAAATATTACTAGGTGTCTCGTAAAAAAATGTTACAAGTACAATAGATAAGATAAAAAACGTGTGTTCTGCTGCAGAATTTCTGTAGTGAAGGAAGGAGAGAACAGTCGACCAGGGTTGTTAACGCTCTCACAGTTGGCGTCCAGCAAAGGAATAGAAGACACTCCTCGGCCACATTTGGAACTAATGCATAAAATGTTGCAAACAAAGATAGTTTTATTGATGTGACAAAGACAACACACAGCAGAACAACACTTTGAGGCATTTGATTATTGAATAAGATGAGAGGAATGAGTCTGGCTGATCCGTTCAACCGCGTAACAATCCAGAACAAATATCATCACACTCCGATGACTGAAGATAATTGCATTTAATTTACTCACTTTACTAGTAGCAATCATTATTATTTTTCTAAACCGTGACTGGAATACTTTTCTCAGTGCATCGGTTGCCCAGTTTTTTTTTTATAGCGGTTCCGTTAAATTGTTGTTATGTGTAGTTACAAAGTAAATTATCAGAGTTTTATAACTGGTATTTCAAAAAAAAAGTTAAAAGAAAGATGGTTGAGGTTTAATCATCATAGTTTGTTGAGTCGGAAAATAGGCCGTCAGACTCAAGATCTCTCAAAAGAAATAAAAAGAATTAGATCTATAGATCCTAATCTTTGGTTGGCCGCCGAGATTCACTTATGAACAAGACGACGAGAAATTCGGTAATTATGGCATAGTAGAGATTTGTAGAATGAGTCATAGGGAAAAAAGTTGATTCAGAAAGAGAAAGTTTCTTGTTAAATACTTCTCCAAATCTATGTGCACCTTTCCGTTTCTTGAAAACTGTGTCGTAAGAGTCCAGAATAAAACTCTGTCTTTTACAATTTTTAAGATGTTAAGGTTCAGGATTTTGAATTAACTCATCAAACTGTAAAGAATTTCGTCATTATTTTTAAGACAAATGATAAATAATTGTAGCAATGTACCACATGGCTTAATTTTTGCTATATTTTCCAATGATTTCATTGCAAATATTTGCCAATGATTTTAACCGAGTTCTTTTTAAAACTGTTCAATTTTTCGTCAGTTTACAAAGCTTCGATTCTGAAAAAAGTGTATTGAGTAAAGTATTTTATAAACCCATTTCTAAGACCATAAACTAAAATCTCCATAACTATAATCCCTTTGTCACAAAATCACACTAAAAAATCAAAATAATATGGAGAACCAAAGCATTGATTAGACTCAAGCAACAACACTGTCATCTTCTATTGAAAAAAAAAACTCATAAAACATTATAAATATCATAGATATTTGACATTTAATCCCTAGATCGTCAATCAAACAAAATGTACGATCATCTCCCAACACGCAACTCAATATAAATCGCCTGCGTGTTGGTGTATTGCGCGTAGTTTATTGTTAGCCTACATAATGCGATGGTCTACATGCGCGTGCGCATTCATTTTCAATGTAGCCTTTTTCTAGCATTCTACCGTATCGATGAAATAATATAAATAAATGATCAATTAAAATTTATTGTCTATCTGCGTGCTACGAATGGTTTGGCTGTATGATCTATGCTTTGTGGTGAGTCAATTAATAATAATAACTTTATTACATCAAAATAAATATGACATGAAAACAACACAAACAAAATCAAAAATCATTCAAGACAAATAAACACCTTCAATTGCGATCTCGGACACCCTCACTAGGCATAGCCTGTGTCGAGTTATGTCCGTAGAAACAGCCTTCTTCTAAATCCACAAAAGGAAAATGATCCAATATATTCTCAATTAAAAACACATCATAACAGAATATAAGATAAGAAAAAAACAAACGAATTGCTTAGAAACTTAGTATTACAAATTATTAACGATACATAAATATTTTAAGGTAATTTAGCCCCCTATCTCTCCTATGGATTTTGTCAGTCATCCTACCCTTGGCGCCTCTCAGGTGCATATATGAAAACTTTCAAAATGTACCACTGAATTACCATTTATTTTTTTCAAATTATTTTGTATGTATATCACTAAAAGTGCATTTTTTCATATTTTGGATGACAGTTGCATACACTTTTTGAGCAATTTGAGCAAAATTGAAAAATTTGTCCTTTATTTTTACACAATAACACTGGCTTATTTGTGATGGTTCTGAGTACAAAAAACCCTCACTGACATTTCTGAAAGATTCGATACTTCTTTTTACCGGAATTTTGAGCATATACCTCCTCGCAGGAACGAGTGCGACGGAGGGCTTTTGTTGTCTCCCTTTGCCCCTAAATAGGGTCACAGAAGGACTTTCATTCATTCATTAATCAATGCTTCTTTATCTACAAGGTTCATGAAAAATTGCATTGACCATCTGCTTCATTTTATTTTGCATGTATAAGAGGCAAGCAATTAGATCAGTTCCTCTCGTAATTGTAATTTATAGGTTATAATTATTACTAGTTTTCGTTCATTTCCCGACATAACAGAGTAGTAATGCATAGATGAGAGTAGAATAGGTAATAGCAGCATTTTTTTTGAACTTAAAAAACTAATGAGATTGTTCTTATGAAACGAATCTTCCCGAGTCCAATATATTACTTATTTTTTCGTATTGTTCCTATCGAAGTAAGTCCAGAACACTAAACTTGAAATACAATGCCAGTTGTTTATTTGTAAAAAAAAATATCATAGGTACATATTATGTCATACTCCTATTTTTTCAAAATTTATTTCTCGTAAATTTTCCAAATAATATTTTCTCGTAAACACTCTTTCAGCCATCATATTGGTAAAATTTGTGTAAACAGATATAGCGTATGAAATGATTGTATTGGAATTTGAACTATCAAACTTGGACGTGATATGCCTTTATTTGTCGATCTAATTATTATTTTATGACACACAGTGTCCTTACAGATATTTGAAGAGCTGGATACCAAACACTTGCGGCCTTAGTAACAGGATGAGCATCTCTGTTACTACCAGTTTCATCGCGTTCTTCATCGATGGTTTCATCTTCACTAACATTACCGCTGTTATAACAATTAACACTCAAAAATGATCAGACACCTCATCCGCGTCTCCATCAGAAATATAATAATTTCATATTTCACTGATTTCGTCATTAATTTAAAAATTATTAGCCATCTTTTACCAAACTAAAACTCCGAGCTAATGTACTGAGTTCATACCAGGCCGCTGAGGCGCCTAGGAGAGTTGGACTGACATTTTCAATAAAAGTTAATTTATTCACAAGGGCCCTGGAATATTTTTATGTTTTCTTTGTATTGTGAATTACTGGAGGAGTACTGAGAAGGAGGGCGAAATATTTTAAAAAATAAATACCGAAATTGGCCGTCAAAGTATCCCAAGCGCCGGAGAGGCGCCAAAGATACATTAACGGTTAAATAATATAATTGAATAAACCACTAATCTTCTTTATTTTGATGCAAACCAACTACGATATTAAGGTAAAAGTGACTAAACAGCCATGTAAACTGCAGAAGAACATAGTCGTAAGCCCATACGAAATCAATAATGAACTCATAAATTGGAGTAATTTTGCAATGAACAGTTATCCCAAGAATCTACATATAGGTAGGTACATAGGTTATAATAATCTTAACATCCTGGTGCCGAAAACATAACTGCAGTCTCAGTCTTTAAATTTGGTTGCTTTGCTTGTTCTTAATAATTTCCAACTGTTAGCTCTATATATCTCATTAATTATTAAATATCTATTTGTTGTACCTATACATGGGATTTTTTTGAATATGTTGAGAATTCTCACGATTAAGAGTTTCGGAGACTTAACATTACCACCTAATGGTGAACGCTGATCGTAAAGTGATCACACTAAGCCAGCTTTCGAAATAACAGTAGAAGACGGTCGTAAGCTCGTAGTAGTTTGCTCCATGTAAAAATCGAATACCAGTAATGAATTGTTAGTCATTAGTTGTTATATAGGTACTCGACATAGGTAATATAACGTTGATTATCGACATTTTTTTGCAAATGATTAACTTCAGAGTTTAAAATGGGTAAATTGAGATTCTCTACGGACTTACGGTTAATTTTTACTGCTATTTGGAAGGCTGGCTTGGTGTTTTCACTATTCTTTGTCAAATAATAAGCACCACCATGTCGAAAAATTTATGATTGGTGGTTTCAACAGCAGAATAAAATATCGCCTCTGTGCCAAAATGTGTATTTTCTGTATTTTCGTATCATTAAATACGTATACACTTAATCACAATCATGTTGTAAAAATGGTACAATTGGGTGAGGCAAACGGATTTCAAACAAAAAACACGCTGTTTATTTTTTTCCATGAATATCCTGAAAATCGTGTAGATCCTTTCGAACTGTGTCATTTCCTTTAAAACAGGTCTGCGATATTTGGACATAATGTACAAGAAGGTTATATTATAATCATTCTCAGGGCTAAGATTCAAGTTGGAGCAAACACAATAAATGATAATTACTAGGCATAGATGTACCGTACAAATAGATTGAATATAATGGGGAGATAGCGTGCTAGATAATATAGGGGTTCGTTTTACAAAGGGTGACATATAAACATTAGAATTATACATGTACAGTTACAATTAAAAGACTTAGTAGAATTGAAATAGTAATAAATTCACCTTTTTAACTCGGTCTACCAAACATTTGATAGTTAAAGTAAACAGTCAAAGAAAAGCATAATATCAATAAAGGAAAATAGTTAGAAATTTTGCTAGTGGGACCCTTCGATACATAGTACAGAAATCGGTAGGGTACGCTAACTTGAAGACAAATGGGGACCTCAGAGAAGAATATAATGGAAAAGTGCATGTGTCCAGGATGGCAGACACAAGAGTTGGCTTAAAGAGCTGCTTGAGACAGCATTTCTTGATCTATTTGACATCGAGGACGACCACCTCAAAGGTAGAGAGATGGTTAAAGCACGCTTAAGAAAAGCGAAACCAGAAAACGGATAGTAGATCAAATTTCTGATCATTTGTACAAGAGATTGCCCAAAAAACAGTTTTATAGAGACTGACGATCTCTGAGGCTTGTATGAGGAAATGAGGTGATTTGTCTACATTAGGATTACAAGATATTGAGAGAGAGAAGAGTTTGCTCAAAGCTTGATATGAGCCAATCGTGAAAATTGGAATGCTACAGGAGATTATGTTATGTTATAACTATATTTTTGAAATATTACAAGCATAGGCCCATCACTTCATTACAGAGAGGAGGTGGACTTGGCCGGGACGAATATTAAGGATGTCGAATGACAGTTGGCCGAGGAGACCGCTGTTTTTCCTCCTATAGGGGTCTCGAAGACTAGGAAGACCCTCTCACACTATGTTCCGTTCATTCGAATCGGAGCTGAGGGGTTTCGACATGGTGTGGAAGGAGGTCATAAACATTCCGCAAGATCGAGTGCAAAAGAGAGCTCTTGTTGCCTCCCTATGCCCCTGAGTGGGGTGTTAAGGGAGATTGGATTGGCTTACCTTTAGAGACAAAATCTGCATCTTAGACCGGAAGTTATTGTTATTGAATATAATATTTTTATATTTACAGCGATGACACAGTCTGAACTCTGAATACAATATCTACGCTTTTAGAAGACGGTATTATATTTAGTCGGGACTTAACAGCCGAGGACAAAACCCGATCCTAAAATAGACTCTGGATCATCGACTGAATGGGAAATAACTCTGTACGGAAATACGATATTACGAAGGAATGTGTCAAAATTTGCTTGGTACAGTAGGAATGAATGAGAAGTAGTATCGGAAAAGTGACTCAATAGGAATTGAAACCGTATGGAGAGTGAGTAGGTACCTCTTGTGTATTGAATAGTTGATACAAACAAAAATAAGTAATGTAACAACTTGACATACGAGCACCTTGACATACGATTTTTTTTTTAAATTTACATCTGCGAGCGAGTTAAAAGATATTCAAATACGATTTTTTCTATTAGTATTCATTTGAGTATTAGATTATTTTGTTACAATAACAAGCACTAAAATCCTTCTGACATTATTTGTAGAATATTAATATCTTCTTCATTTTCTTTTCAGCATTAAACCGTACACTCCTGAACGTAGGTCTCCTTCATGTTCTCCCGCTCTAGTCTATCTTTCGCCTTCTGAATTTATATCCCACCCGCAAACCTCACCAGATCATCTCTCGTGAGGTTTCTCTGGGATGTTCAATAAGTTAAATCGTCCCTTAACTGCCCAAATCCCAATTTTACTGTATCACGTTAAGGGGTGTGGACAAGTTTTTCATTTTTTCAAACAGATATTTATGATGCTTGATTAATTGGATTCTTATCCGCTCCGGATAACAGAATCATTATAAGAAAAAAATCGAAAAATGGATAGCAAATAATAATATAAGATATAATATTATTAAAGTGGGTACGGAACGGATTTAATGACAACAACGCCATCTGTGAAAAATTCCATAACAACATGCACCATTTTTATTTACAACTTGACAACCATTGAGTTTCAAAACATTGGTACGCAGATTTTTTATAGAATTTCTTTACCTAAAGCTTTCAAAAATATTTTTTTTAATATTCAAACATTTTAAACGTATTTTTGCATAAATAACAAACTCTAAATCGAAAGCTAGTTTCACATAAAGAAAAACTTTCCTCGTGAAAGTGGAAATGGTTGGCACCGGGATTGGAACCCACAACCTTCAATCCGCTGCCCGCTGAAAGCCGTCAACTGATACCACTGGTCTACCAACAAAATGTCGATTATTTCTTTCCTTTAGTTATAGTTGTTTGTAGAAATCTCTGTTCAAGTATTACATGTTTTTTTAATAAAAATGAAATTGTGCTCACTCAAAGTGAACACAAACACACCCTTTGACTCTTTCCCAGTAAGCTACTTAAAGCTTGTGCCGTAAAGGAGGAAGAAGATCGGCACTTACGACCTCCAGTACGAAAACCGGCTTTTCATCGATACAATATTTCCCACAGACACTATTATTATCATTATACCTACATATTATCTAAATTATTTCAATTAAGCACTTTGCTTTAAGATACGAGCAGTGTTGCAAAATGAATGCTGAACTCGTATCTCGAGGTACTCTTTGTGTTTACTCATTCATATCCGCTATGAGATCTTGGCGACAGGTATTAGAATGTGTAAAGATACGGGTGTAGCTGCTGACTAATAGAGCGAGGAAGGTTTTGAAACAGTAACCAAAGAGTAAAAGTAACAACACTAACATTTTCTATACAACATTCCTTCCTAATATTCTCATTCCTTTCCATATCCCACAGAGTCTCCACATATTCTTCGTAGAACTATCCTCTCTTCTGCATTTAAACTTACTGCATTTCTTTTTTTTTGTACATTTCCACGATGCAGGTCATATAGCATTAAAATTTCTACAAAGAATAATATGTGGAAAGACTCTGTGGTAAATGGAAAGGAAAAAGAATATTAGGAAGGAATTTGATATGGAAGTTAGTGTAGTGACAAATATGAAAATCAATAAGTTGAGATGGTTTGAGAAAGTGAAAAGAATGGATGCAAACAGAATGACAAAGAGAATTTATGAGGCTCAAAGTAAAGGTGTAAGAAAGCGTGGCCGAACCAGAATGATGTGGATCGAACACATCGATTCTGTCCTCAAGGAAGGCCAGGTAAGAAGTAAGATAAATAGGAGAGGTTGTATGAGAAACATTATGTCGGTGGAAGATGCGAAAAAAGTGTGCTTGAAGAAGCAAAAAGAATGAAGGTCCATTCTCTCTGCCTACCATTATTTGATAAAAGTTATAGAAATAAGACACGAAAATTGACATTTCAGAAAAATGTAAGCTTATCTCTCTTTGCCTATCCCTTACGGGATTTACCTTGAGCGGGGTAAAAAGCCCTTATTTCATCAAACATGACGCTATTATTACGCTTAATATTTTTTTATTTATTTATTTTATTCATACATATTAATACAGTGATAATAGATAACAATTTCAACTGCTGCCCAAATAGGCCAAGCCTGTACTAGGGCAAACATCTTTACAGTTCATAAAAAAAAAAAACGTTTATTAAATGGAACATACAAACACGAACAGCACAACCACCAACTCAAATACGTACAGTCCACAAACAAAGCATAACCCAACAGTCACAACACCCTTTGGTCCAACAAACATCAATCAAACAGTATAAAGAAGAAGAAGAGAGAAAAAAAAACAAAAACCAAACAAAATACTTTATGGGTGATGTAAGGTGATGTACATTCTCATATTCTGTTACCTACTTATTTTCAGTCTCACTAGCTGACACTAGCGTTGAGGTATCTGATATAATTATGACACGTTCGTGTGTGTTATTGATATGCTAGCACAGGGGGAGTAAGGAGTGGGAGGACTGAATAATTATAGGTAGGCACCTGCGTATAACATAAGAGGGGACAGACCTGGATGACTCACCTATCGATGTGTGAATGACCAAGTGTTTCATTCATATTTTAATAATTACTACTTTGGAGTGGTTTAAACCTTAAAATAGGGCGATAAACTTTTGTATTGAGGTCGCGGGTTCGAGTCCCTGTGCCTACCATATTATTAGCTACAAGCTTACATGTTACAGTATCTTACCATAATAATTCGGAAAAACTTTAAGTTTAATGGGTTCTATGTTTTATTCTTTCAATTACAAAATACTAGATGACCCATCGAACTTCATCCCACATCCGAATCAACGATAACTATTACATGATGGAAATAATAAATAAATGTTATTTTACTTTTTACTAAATTATTAGTTAAATGTAATTCAGTTTTTATTTCGTAAATTTCATTTATTTCATATCATAAGTGAAAATTATTTTTATTTTGGGTTAGGTCGAAGGTCGACGGGCGGGTCAGATTGTTTTAAATAAAACCAAAAAATACACAAATATATCAAAAAAACGTTTTTATTTCGAAATAGAAGTAAGTATTGAGCAAGGTGCACAAAACATTACAAAATTTTACGAAGGTAAATTGTTAATAGATAATATAATCTTTTTAATTTTAATGGCCGTTTGAAAAACTGTCAGTTGATAGATAGTATGGGCGATAGTCATAATTTGCACTGTAAACATTGTTAAAACAGATGCATGGATCTGAATTTTATTGTTTAAATAGTAATAATTAATCTATTATTATAATAATACATATTTAATATTTATATGTGGTAAAGACAGGGCAACATCAGTCAGGAAAGTTAGTCATACGTGTTCTTTATAGTTATTAAAACAAAACTATTGAAAACTATTGAACTATTGTATTAAAAAAACGCATATTAAAATAACGCAATATTACATATTAACACTGAATAGTTACAAATACACCAACGAATCATACCAGAACAATAACTAAATACCCGATAACGCCGGTATTGGAGGCATTTCATTGCATTCAAATGTTCTTTACAAGTTGTTAGAGAAATAAATATGTTAAAACTCTTCTGCCCATGTTACATAATGTGTATTTTCAAAATAGGCCCTTGCCATGCAATATGGTTTGTTTCTTGAATAATAATTAACGCGTGTACATATAGTTAGTGGGTACGTACTCGATGATGTCTACTTAATTCATGCCGAAACGTCAAGTCATCGTTCTTAAGTCAATATTTTATTAGGCAAGTTAGGAAGTAGCCTATTCACAAAACAAATTGTTAAATTTTTTATCATTTTTGAAATTCGAATTTAAAATTAAAAAAATATATCAGACAATAAAGAGAAATGAACCTAGTATAAGTACCTCAGAGACCTGGACACTGACCAAGCAGGATGAAAATAGACTGGATGCCTTCGAAAGAAAGATCTCTCGCCGAATATATGGACCTATTAAAGATGGGGAAGTATGGCAAAAACGATACAATGCCGAGCTCTATGGTCTATACTCTATAACAGGATGTCAGCGTAGTCAAGTTCATTAAGATTAACAGACTGCGCTGGCTAGGACATCTGTTCCATATGGATGACCAGGAGCTCCCAAAAAGAGTGCTATTCAATGATCCAGTTGGAAGAAGAAGCGTTGGAAGGCCAAAACTGCGATGGTTGAATGATGTTGTTGCAGACTGCAGGGCTCTGGGGCAAAGGAACTGAAAGGTGGCAGCCGGCGACAGGGAGGTTTGGAGTCATTTCTTGGAGGCAGCTAAGACCCACCAAGTGTTGTGACGCTGAGGATGATATGTAGTATAAGTGCAGTAGAGATGAAAGCTCTACGAAGAATATGTGGAAATAATCGGTGAGAGATAGAAAGAAATGAGAATATTAGGAAAGAAAGTAGTTTTTTTTTATGTTAAAATAAACCTGTACTCACACAAAGTGAACACAAATACACTCCTTAACTCTTTCACAGTAAGCTACTTAAAGCTTGTGTCGTGAAAGAGGAAGATGGTCGGCACCAGGGATCGAATCGAAGTTTTGAATTCGAAATTGTACCATTATATCTACAAATAATTCGAATTCAATATTTTATTAGTTAGTTAGGACCACAGGACAACGTCTGTAGGGGAAGCTAGTCAAGTATAAAAGGGCTAGGTTAGTAAGTAAGTACCTACATAGATACTAATTTTATATCCATAGTTGACATGTTGCGTAGGCAGCTTTATTGGTTTATGTAGAAAATATTAAGGTACATTATAACAAGAGATATGTTAACCCCTTACTGCATGATTTTTTAAAAATTAGCGAAAAAAATATATTATGTGTAAAAGATGAAATAAAAAGACACGTATTTTAACATTTTTCAAAAAAATGATTTTTACTATTATAAATTATAAAAAAATATTTTGGATCATATATGGCACGCTATGCAGTTACAGTAACAAAAATACCAAAGTAAATGATTATTATAATTGAAACACTATTCTTCGTGAAAGATTCTAAATCAATTTCTGTCTCAATTCAGGCAGAGGTTTATTTTGCATTTTTTGCAGCTTATAACTGAACTTTAGACTTTCTTCTTCTTCTTTTTCATCAGCCTGTTTCCATTCATTGCTGAAAATAGGCCTCCCCCCTCTTCTTCCAATCATCCATGTCCTGAACTTCCTTCATCCATGCGCAACCATGGCGGATCCAGGGGGGGGTCATGACCCCCGTGACCCCCCCCCTGGGTTGGGCCAGGCCCTATATTTTAAAGTACAGTACTTACATTTATTAATAAAATACCAACTTTAATGAACTCTATAATGATCATAACAAAATTATGATTTCTTGTGGGTCATGACCCCCTCCCCCCCCCCGGGTTATGGAAATGACCTTTTTTTTTCAGGAAAAGTTAAGTTTCCAGATACCAAATTTTGGAAATGACTTTTTTTTAGAAAAAGTTTAGTTTCCAGATACAAGATTTTGGAAATGACCTTTTTTGCTATGTGACCCCCTCCTGGTGCCAAAGCTGGATCCGCCCTTGTGCGCAACCTGCAATCATGGCGATCCGTCCGTCCTGGCCTGAGGCCTACCTACATTTCTTCTTTCTTGTATAGGCTGCAACTCCACCACTCTTTTGGTCCATCTGTGGTCCGGGCACTTGGCCACATGGCTCGCCTATCATATTTAGAACGATATAGACCTCATGAAAATTCAAATATATTGTTCCAAGTCATTTTTTGTCAATACAATTGGTTTGACAGGCCTTTGCTTTGTCAAGTATATTGTGAAAACTGTTTGATCCAAGATGCAGTCATCAAAAATATTTGAAATACTGGATAAGAGTACCATTATTATCAAAGTCTTTGGAAACCCTCCATCTCACAATAATATGCAACAACATCTGGTGATTTTGACTTCTCCACATAAGTTTATTGGTAGCAGAAGTTGAAGGAGTTTCTTGGATTACATTTTCTTCATCAGAACTGCTTTCTTAAATTTTTGGAATTATTTCATTTTTGGGAGTACTCTTTTAGGGAGTTTGGGAGTATTTGAGGGTTATCCTCATTATCTGACAAATCATCCTCGCTGATAATACCATTTTGGTATTCCTATTACGTATTGTGTAGTTTTGTGCAATAAACGAACATCCATATATAAAAAAATACACTTTAGTTGACATGCAATTTACAACTTATTTGACGAAACGCGTAAAAATATTGATACAACTGCATGATGGATCATATATGGACCAAAAACTTTTTACACAATATCATGCATAATTTTGAATAAAAGTGATAATTTATTAATTACCTAATCAATTTAATAGTAAAGGAGTGTATTACAATTTTTTTACCATTGAAATTTAGAAAAAAACTAGAAAAAAAACACCTTTGAATATCACGTATCTACAGTTAATAAAAAAATTCCAGTTGGAAACAATTGAGAGTACACATAATGCAACCAGAGGCATCTAGTACACAGTTGGATAACTAATAATGCAGACGATAGACAAAGCTTTGGTATTATTGCTAGAACTGTGGAATATTTTAATAAAATCTTGTATTTTTTTGCAAAAAAATATTTTGGATCATATATGGACCACCATGCGGTAAGGGGTTAATTTACTACAAGTTAATAGATACTTCATAATCCTACGTAAAAAGTGAAACAAGTGGATAAGCTACTAAATTAGTATGAGTAATAAAATCATAAAATTATATTGACAGAAAGCGATAGATAGGTACTAGGAAATAAACTAAAATGTCTAAGAAAATTTAATGTAGATAACAACAATAATCTCTATATTTAAAAATTGAGCCCTATTACAGGTCATTACAAAAAAATATTTCGTTTAAATGAAATTTCGTTATACTTTTATTTTACTTCTGTATTTCTCGTTTGCGGTATCTATAGAGGATATAGGTTTTTTCAGACTTAATTTTATTTAAATAGATTGGGCTAGCAACGGGCGGCAAGCGTTTCAATTATAAAAAGCTTAGGAAGCGTGTTCAAAATCGAATTTTCGTTGAAATTTTCACTCAAAAATTGTTAATACGACCAGTTAGTTAATATATAAGTACACTAATGCACCGTTCGTGCCGCAAGGTTGTGGAACCAGCTTCCCCTCTCCATAAGAGGCTCGCAGACTATTTACACCTTTAAAAAATCACTGACGGGAATATAAATGCCCCTACTCCAAATTTAAAGAGGATCCCCCCTCCCACCTTCCCTAGTTTTTTATGCTGAGTTTTTATTTATTAATCTTTTACCTACCTATTGAGTTTATTTTAATTTACTGAATGTGTTTTAATTATTGAATTTATTTTAATTTTTAATTTGTTGGATTTATTTTAATGTTTAATATATTGGATTTATTTTAATTTACTGGATTTATTTAAATTTTAATTTATACGA
Organism: Mystacides longicornis; assembly: GCA_963576905.1. NCBI lineage: Eukaryota > Metazoa > Arthropoda > Insecta > Trichoptera > Leptoceridae > Mystacides > Mystacides longicornis. Next base: position 25,557,082 of record OY756437.1, read on the forward strand.
TTTATTTTAATTATTAATTTATTGTATTTATTTTAGTTTATTGAAGTTATTTTGATTAATGGAATTTATTTAGGATTTATTTTGTATATTTTATTTTATTTGGATTTAGTTTTATATGAATTTTACCCTTTTTAAATTTCATATCTTTATTTAGTCTCTTAATTGTGTGATCTCTTTTTTTCTTTTTTCTTTTCGCGTATCTTGTTCTTATATTGCTTGTTTGTAATTTGGGTTGGCTGGAAGAGATCCTTCGGGATAAGTCCGCCCTTTGAATCTTTAAATGTCTTTATAAAAAATGTTTTTTATTATCTACACAATAAAGCTTTATTTATTTATTTATTTATTTAATGCAATTTGTATTATAATCATTTACAATGCCGTTTACGAATGTGTCAATGTCGTCAATTATCTTATAATAAACTAACGGAATAAGTTCTGAGCTGAGCTAAGCCCTAAAAGCAATAAGTACCTATGTCCTATACAGTCCATTGTATAGAAAGTTACTTTGCATTTGAATTGAAAAAAAAAACAAATGAATTGCAAAACAGAATGAATAGGTAATTCTAAATTTAAATAGAAAAATGGAAGGTTGTTCGACTATTATGTCAAGTTGGCCGAACGAAAGTGATTCATATAATATAGGCAACAGCAATCTCAGGTATATGCTATCAGTCGTATGTGAAAGTTATATGCATAGAATAGGCATGGAATTGCAGTAGGTACCAAGTACTAGATACAACTAGGAACACTTATTATGTAGACTAGAAGTATGGTAAAGGTGTATGGAGTTGTTATTATGGGAATTAAACTATACAGAGGGTTCCGAAACGTGATGCTTTTGGCATAAATTTAAAGTTTTTTTTTATGCCTATATAATTAGAAAGTCTTCGAAATAGTATTTTCAAAATGTATTGTCACGGAAAAAATTGTCGAATTGTCCGCAGTTCTCAAAGTGATTGTGTGAAATTGGAACTCTTCGTTAGAATTGATTAACTATAACAATTACAGTGTTATTATAAAAAATCTTGGTATAAAGTTATACAATGGTTTATACCATGGTCTCAGAAAAATGTTATTAATAATCCAGGTATAGGTACCACAGATCTATGGTATAAACCATGGAATAAGCTTATAACATCCACGTTATACCACGGTTTTAGAGATTATACCAGGTTTAGTAATTCTATGGTTTATACCGGTAATAACGTGTATTTAAATTAATAACACTGTAAATGTTTCAGAGTAAAAGTTCACCATTATAATGTTCAACTGTGTACACGTTTATTTGAGTCGGTGACAATATTGATTTTTTATAAAAACAGCTTCATTCGTCAAAAAAAAAACATTTTGAATCTATAGGATAAAATCAAAATACGCGGTTATTTCGCGGGATGTATTCCATCAAACTCAATTTCATGAACTTACAATAACGATGTTTAATTGTTTACGCATATAAAGCGGTTGGTAGCCAAGCTGTTACGACACCGACTCTCGTGCTGTTTCATACTGCAGGTCATGGTTTGATCTCTCGTTCCGTATATTCATACTGCAGGTCAAGGTTTACTTACTAGCTTACTGTAAAAGAGTCACAATGTATTTGTTCACTTTGAGTTAGCACAGATTCCTTAAAAAAAAACAAGAATGTACGACTTGTTCAAGGTAAGTTTTATTGTGAACACAATTATTGTTAAATAAGCCGATGTCCACAATACATAATTTTGATTTTTTTTTTCAAAATGATAAATTAGAAGTTACACTTCTATCGTGTGTTTATCACAATGACATTAAGGTTGACAACATTAATCTCAATATATCCAAATTTTGGTTTTCAGTGGTTTGTTCTGTACATTCCTATTCTGTTTTTTGATGATGTTTTCTGACATCGTGCTTATAAAAAATATATCAGATGGTTGCCTCACGCTGTTACACCCTGTTTAAGTTGAATTACTTAATGAGCAATGATTATTATGATAGAGGTGAGAGTTTTGATTGCCTTTCTACCTACGTAATGTAGTGTGCACTATAGCCGACTCCCACGATAAGGTCTTCGGTGGTTAGGTGAAAACTTATCCGCACTATACTAGGGCAAAGCCTGTGGGGTGTGAATCTAAAACCATTAAGTATAATAAGAATAATATGTAAACTACTTAGGTATGTTCTAATAAAACGCAATTTGTCGAAAACGCGGCGAATTAGGAAATCTTCCATAACAGCGTCAGCGGATAAGAAGTACTCGTATACGAAGTAGCATGGGTGTCACTGACATTATAATAGTAAATTGGAAGAGAGGCAACTGAGATGGTACGGGCATATTAGACGAAACACCGCAACACGCGGTTAACAAGGCGATGACTGTACATAAATCTCCCTCGACCTCCATCAAGAGGGAGACCCAAAAATACATGGATGCAACAGTGCGACAAGATCCTGCAGAGAAATGGCCTAGAAGAGAGTGTCATAAGGAATGGAATAGAGTATAACCTTAGAACGAGAAGAGCGGACCCTAGCAGCCTCCTGAGGCAGTAAGCTGGGACAAGTGCCAGGAAGAAGAAGAAGAAAAAATAACAACTAATGACTCCAACAATTCATGACTAATGTTCGATTTTTTAAATGGAACAAACCACTATATATATATATATAGTCGTATGGTTAAAAGGCGCAAGTCAAAATTATAAAAACAATTTAAAATCCCTCAGCCAATTCTTGGCGTCGGTCGTCAGCAAATTGAACAAACCACTACGGGCTTACGACCGTCTTCTACTGTTATTTTGAAGGCTGGCTTAGTGTGATCACTTTACGCTAACATCGTTCGCCATTAGGTGGTAATGTTTGTCTCCGAAACTCCTAATCATGAGAATTCTCAAAATGTTAAACATGTCGAAAAATCTCATGTATGCAACAAGTAGAAATTTAATAATAAATGAAATATAGAGATAAAAGTTGGAAATTATTGAGAACAAGACAGCAACCAAATTTAAAGACTGCGACTGGTGTCATGTATTTGACGCCAGGATATGACTAAGAAGAAGAAGCTTCCCAAATGGAATGTCGAACCTAGGTATAAGAAGATGAAGTAGTATTAAATCCTATGGATTGGTTTACAGCAAGCGCTAACATTTCCTCTACCACTCCTCTCGGTTCTCTTCAGTTCAATCCAGATATAGAAATAGCGAATGGTAGAAAGGTGTTTTACGAGGTAATAGTACTAAAAAAACTATGCTTAGAATAAACCACGCATATCGCAAAAATTGCTGGAATAGATGAATGACCACTTCAAGAATGCGACCGCTACCAGTCTGCTGTGCGCTCCAGGGGCATGCGATGGCCCCCCAGAAGAGCCCCTAGTTTAAGGTCTCCAATTTGCATACGATCATACTTGTAGTGTCAGCACAATGGCCGTAAGAATCTGATAAAAGTCTTTTAGGCTGCTGTACATTTTGTACACCAAAGTGGGGGTTAATTGTGTATATTTAATTACTAGCTGCCCACACAAAATAAAAAATAAAAAAAAATTGACTTATCACATGAATGAAATACAGTTTATGACTTAAAAATTGAATTCAATCTTATTTAGCTAATAATTTAATGCATTATTATTTAATATTTTTTGTTGATTTGGATACGGGATGAAGTTCGACGGGTCTTGAAAGAAATTTTATCAAAAATCTGCGTAGGTACCAATGTTTTGAAACTCAACGGGTAAATAAGTAAAAATAAGTCATCAATAAAAATTGTGTTGTGCTGGTGATCTTTTCACAGATGGCCTTGTTGTCACTTTTCAGTAAATCCGTTCCGTACTAACTTTAAAATTATATTTTATATTATTCGCTATCCATTTTTTCCAACTTTTAATAAGTATTATAATACTGTTATCCGGAGCGCAGAAGAATCCAATATTAACCAAGCATCATAAAAATTTGTTCAGCCGATCTCGAGTTACAAGTGTTCACACTAACCCGACATTCTTTTATATCTTTAGAAGATGTTAGAGTGTGCTGGGATTAAGATTAAAATTTGAGTGGCATCCAAACTATGTACGTTAGCCTCCAACTGACTTACATCAGAGATCGACTAACGGTACTCTCTGGATCTGGGCGCTGCGTGAATTCGTATCACGGACATGTGGTCCAGTGCACGCACATGAAGAAGATTGGGACATGCGCACGAGATAAAGAATGCGTATCAAAGATCAACCAACCAACTAACAAATTGGTATAATCCATCCTATTATAGTACAATGGCTATATCTACATAATAATTCAGAAATGTTTTTTTATTTGCTTTTTACCGTATGTCATAGCATCATGCTCAAAATACAAATGCTACGTCAGATATGAATCTGCACAGAGCCGTGCAAAATGCCGGAGAAGGTTCTTAAATACAATTTGCTGCATTAACTTTAATATATTTAGAGCTATTTAAAAAACTCTATTTTTTAGGATCTCCATACAAAATTTTAATAAACATTAAAAGTGTCAATCTTCTCTCTTTTTATGAATTGTGAAAGTTTCATTCTTCTTTTTCTGTGCTTATGTCAGTTATAGAGGTCTGCAAAGCAATGGGAAGCTAGACTAGAACCTGTTTAATTACCTAACGATCAAGCCTGACAATCGGAATCAAAAACGTAAAGCAAGACGGGTATAAGCTAGTTTGAAATATTTTGATTCAAAAACCTTCTAAGTGCGCATTTAAACCAAACGAACAAAGAGCCGTAGCTAAGATCTAGTTAGAGCATATTTTCATGATCGTTGATAGCTTCCCCGGCAGATGTTGTCCTGTGTGAATAAGTGATAACAATGAATATTAATATCGAATTTGTTATTTTAACAAAAATACAATTAAAATATGTTTGAATCTTAACAAATTAGAAAAAAAGCTTGAAAAAATTCCATCAAAATCAGCGTACCAACATTTTTAATGCCAATGGTTGTCAGGTAAACAATAATAATTTTGTTGCTATAGAATTTTTCATCGATGGCATCGCAGGGAATCCGTTTCATTTCTTATGCATTTTTCAACTTTTAATAGTTTTCCTGTTATCCGGAGTGGAGAAGAATCAAATAAACCAAACATCGAAAGAATCTGTTAAACCGATCTCGAGTTATAAGTGTTCGCACTAACCCGAATTTCTTTTATGTTGTAAGATTGTTTTTTAACATGTAATTTTGTGATATTATTTTTCATTTTAATGAACAGCCATTAAGAGATATACTCATATTTTTATTAAACTATACCAAGATGATTCGAATAAACATAATTTAATAAAAAAAAATATAAGGGGTTTAAAGGATCAATTCGGAATTTGACCTACGAATCTTCGAAGCGGAGGTAAAACACTTTGGTAAGCTTGCAGAAGTTTAAATTTTAAAATTCCCAAAAATTCTTGTGTCCTTATTCACGAGTTACGGAAATTTAAAAATAATAAGAACGTTGTCTCCAGCAAAGCCGATAGGCAATAAAGAGACATTAACAAAAATGGATATAGTCATATCCTGGCGCCAAATATATGTCAGCCGTCGCAGTCTTTAAATTTGGTTGCTCCTTTACTCTCAATGATGTCCAACTTTTATCTCAATATTTCATTGATTATTGAATGTCTGCTTGTTGTATACATGTGAATTTTCGACATGTTGAACATGTCAAAAAAACAAATTCTCTTGATTACGAGTTTCGGAGACTTAAATATTACCCCCTAATGGCGAATGTTGTTAACGTAAAGTGATCACACTAAGCCAGCCTTCGTAATAACAGTAGAAGAAGGTCGTAAGCCCGTAGTGGTTTGTTCCATTTAAAAACCGAACATCAATAATGAAGTGTTAGTGTCATGAGTTGTTACATATTCGTTAAATATAACCACCGCATGGCGAACGTTGTTAAAGTAAAGTGATCACAAAAAGCCAGCCTTCGAAATAACACCAGTAGAAGACGGTCTTTAACCCGTAGTGGTTTGTTCCATTTTAAAATCGAACATCAGCAATGAATTATTCGAATCATTATGTTTTGCATATTATTTGATTCCTTTAAAAATGTCTTTTCAATATAAAAGTAAATTCAATATACCTACCGACTTAAATTAAAAAATAAAAGAATTAAAAGACTTGTACATTCCAAATATGTTGTTTATTCAACAAGTTTTCAACTCTCTCGAATGACAAATCGTCGCTAATTTCGTGATGCTTAAAATAAAGAAAATACTAGGCATAAATAAAGGAAATGGATATTTTAGCTAAATGACATGTACAGTCCGTTGATAAAACCGATGAGTAAGAAGATACTTACTGTACTTATTATCAGTCGCTTCTCCAAAACAAAACCTGTTTCGGAAGAGAGAGAGAGAGATAGCAAAGTGACTGTGGCTTGTTCCATATTTGTTATTATCTTGTTTATTAGCCGTAAACAGAGTACTGCGGTTCGAGTGTCGCGAACGTCACACTATCTTATATCAGTTAAGTAATAAGGAATCAATATTTTAGTATCCAACATAAAAAAAAAAACACTTTTTACCGAATACGTAGTGTTCCTTAGGGGTAGGCGCGGATAACGAAACTCATTTCTTTTCTATCTAAACACACTGCTATCGCTTCTACAACCTCTCCTATTTCATTTGCTTCTGACCTGACCTTTCTTGAGGACGGAATCATTGTGTTCGATCCATGTGAACCTCGGGAGACAATGCCTTCTTACACCTTTCCTTTCAGTCTTATAAATTCTTTCTACATCCATTCTTTCAAAATATCCAAACCAACTCACCTAATTAACAACTTTCATCTTAGTAAATACACTAACAACCATACAACATTCCTTCATTCTTAATCCTACAGAGTCTTTCCACATATCCTTCGTAAAACTCTCATCACTACTGCATTTTATACTATATCTCTCTCTTGTCCATGTTCAGTGTCCACGTTTCACATCCATACATCATGTACGGTAAAAGGATTGCGTAATGCACTAGTTTTTTTTTTGCCTGTAGTGAGACGATGTTGTTTCTTACAATAGGTCTTAGTGCACCACCCACCCTGCTACCAGCCACTTTCCTACGTTCGATGTCTTTTTCACACTTTACATCCCTACTAAACATAAATAAAAATAGTCGATCACTCTCCTAAGACATTCATTTTCTACCAAGTCGATCTCGGTAGCCTAGTGACATAGGCGACGACTTCAGATCAAGTTCAATCGGGTTCTATTCTCGATAGGGTAAAAAAAAATCGATGTGATTTTTCACTTGATAATTTCTACTCTGGGATGTTAACCTATCTTATATTGAACGGGACAGGTTGACTGGTGGAGAATGATTTAAGGAAGAACTTGTAGTATAGAAGTTAGTGTTTTGACAAATATGAAAATCAATAAGTTGAGGTGGTTTGGGCATGGGAAAAGAATGGATGTAAACAGAACGACAAAGCAAATGTATGAGTCTGAAAGGAAAGGTGTTAGAAAGCGTGGCTGACCGAGAATGACGTGGATCGAACACATCGATTCCCTCCTCAAGAAAGGCCAGGTCAGATGTAAGATAAATAGGAGAGGTTGTATGAGAAATGGTATATCGGTGGAAGGAGCGAAAGAAGTGTGCTTGCAAGGAGTGGAGGTCCGTTCTTTATGCCTACCCCTTACACGGAGAGTTGCTTTAAAAAAAACAGTTCCATCAGCTATACTGACACCTTTGCATAGAATAGTATTAAGTATTTAAGGTGTTGACTTTTATATTTAAAAAAAAATCCAATAATGTGCTCGGACATTTCGCAACAACGATACTTTAACAATATTATGGCGTAATTTATTTACCGAACAACGAACGAAATTCCCAATGATTTGTCGGCCGCGATGGCGAACGGTTGGCTGGGTCCAAATTCCACGCCTCCGCACAATAGGTACTGCGGTTCACATCCCACTCGGGTCCCTTTTAAAGACACCACAATCGTGTGAAAAGATTGGAAAAGCCGCGAGAACAATAAACAATTATATGTTTGAATTTTTGGGTTTTGTTTTACATTATAAAATGACCTCAATTATCCGGTATGAGTTTGACGAAGACTTTAAAATACAACAGAAAAAGACAAAAAAATTTTGATAATAAAAAAAATCAAAGAAAACTAAGTAGGTAAACTTCTTAGCAATTTAAACAATATAATTTTTATTCCAAATTTGAAAAATTGAAATAAAATTAAATTTTGTCAGGAACTGTTAGTTGTTTGATTGTTGGTGCAATTGACATAATGTCGATGGAAAATATTTGGTTTGAAACAGATGCATCGATCTAAATTACATTGGTTAAAAGGTAATAAGCTTTTAATTTTACAAATTCGAATTCAATGCCCATAGTTAGAAACACGGGGCAACGTCTGTCGGGAGAGCTAGTATTTTATAAAGTTGTTGTGTTAATCTTATATTATTTTAGTTTAGTGCGGAAGACATGAAGGATAGGAGGGGTTTCGTTTACTCCAGATCGCACCCTCACTTCTAAGAGGAACTTAAACAATAAGAACCTATACAAATACTTAATATAAAAAAGAAGTACGTTTGTCTGCTTGTGCCCATTAGAGGACAAGAACCATAATACATCAATCAAAGCTAATAACCGTACACGCACGGTCGACTGAATTTCACAATAATGTATGACTAATAATAAGGAAAAATGTCTGATTGCTTGCTTCTGAGAATATAATTTATTGGTTGTTGGAGATCTGTGTGTTGACGCATGCTTTTGCGCATCTTGAATGATCCGATGCAGTTTACTATTCGTAAGGTCTGATATTATAGACATTTCACCTATCACCATTTTTCACCTCGATTGACTTGCTTAGCTAGTGTTAATTTTCTGTTTTTTCTCTATTCTACCCAAATGACCTCTATTATTGATGCGTTGACCTCTTTTGTTAATTTCATAAGTAACATTTTTTCTTTACTTTTCTAACCTGACTGCCACTTACATTAACACCTATTTCAATACATATTTTACTCTTAGTACCTGATTTTCTTGTTGCAACTGATTGCAATATCATTTTTATTGAAAACATAAGTTTTATTGTTTTAACTATCTTTACTGCAGATCCATATTAGAATAAATATCAGTCATCCATTTGCTTTATTGTATACAATGTACATAGTAGGTATATTGTGTTTTGGCACCCAACCTGCGCTCAAAACACTCGCATAGCGGAATTCGAGAGCAAGTGCCTCAGAAGAATATGTTGGAACGATATTGTGCCGAACACAACTGTTTTTTTTTTTTTTTTTTTTTTTTTTTTTTTTTTTTCTTTTCATCCTTAGGCCATGAATTTGGCACTTGGAATCGTCAAGTATACAAAATAACAATATAAATATATAATAAGTATACAGAACAAAAATAATATACATAATTTCTTACTGGCAGAAATAAAAGAAAAGAAAGTACAATTTAAAGATTGAAGATCAATAATATCAAAGCTATTTTGAGTGTAAAGGGCTCAAAATAGCTTCACGTCAACCTGTTTAAAAATGGGCACCAAGCAACAAAATGAACAAAACACAATTTAACCTAAATCTCAAATAATAGAGTCAACGGTCCCATTTAGCATATCGTCAATATTGTAAAATACTTGTTCAACAAGATACTTCTTCACCTCTCTCTGAAACTCCAATAAATTAAGTGCTCTAAAACTATGAGGCAACTTGTTAAATAAACGTATACTACTACAGATGTAACTTTTTGAGACCTTTGCCAATCTATGTTCCAATGGCCTTACATCTTGTTTACCCCTGGTATTATAGGTGTGATGGTCTAGGTTAAGAGGAGTATTGGGCAAATTCTTGTAGGCATATATTAAGCACTCATAAATGAACACACTTGGCAATGTTAGTACTCCCAGTTCGCGGAAGGCATTTTTACATGTTTCTCTGGGTTTAATGTCCATTAGTTGCCGTATTGCTCTTTTTTGTAAAACAAAAACTCTACTCCAATCGGCTCCCCTTCCCCAGAACAATATTCCATACGACATTATGCTGTGGAAATATGAAAAGTAGACAAATTTGGCTGCGTCAAAACCGCAAACCTCTTTTGTTTTTTTTATAGCGTAGATTGCAGAGCACAACTTCTTTGAGATAGAAATGATATGTGCTGACCATTGTAATTTTTCATCTATTGTCACACCTAGAAATTTTGTCTCCCCAGATGTCTGCAATCCTTGCTCACGCAGTGATGCTATCACTGGGTCAGCATCAGTGTTTTGTCTCAGAGAGAAGCGAATAGTATTTGTTTTCGTCACATTGAGTACAAGACCATTGGCACCGAACCATTTCCCCAATTGATCCAATACAACATTCACCCTATTTAAAATCCCCATGGAGTTATCATCCCTTATCAAGAGAGATGTGTCATCAGCAAACATTACAATGGTTTGATCATTTGGTACAATTGTTGGCAAATCATTTATATATAATAGAAATAGCAAAGGACCAAGAATAGAACCTTGTGGGACACCCCGTTTTATTGCTGATGCCTGTGATCGGATACTATCCATTTCGGTTATTTGCTGACGATTTTCTAGATAAGACTTGAAAAATAAGATTTCTTTGTCAGCTATACCATAATGTCTTAACTTTTGTATGAGAATTTCATGATTTACACAATCGAAAGCCTTCGAAAGATCACAAAACACACCATACGTGTCATTCTTTTGGTCCATTGCTTCCAATATAGTTTTGACGAGTGAAGCTATGCTATCAGATGTATTCTTCCCCTTCTGGAAACCAAACTGCTGGGGATGAAGAATATTATTCTGGGCTACGTATTCGGTTAGTTGCTCAGAGACCACTGACTCAAATATTTTACTAAATACAGGCAGTATTGAAACGGGCCTGTAATTTCCAGGGTCATCTTTGTCACCTTTTTTATATATGGGAATAATCCTAGCTATTTTTAATTTGTCTGGAAAAACCCCTTGTTCAAGACACATGTTAATTATTAACGCAATTGATTGTGCCATGCTATCAATTATCAACTTCAAAAGATATGTTGACATGTGCCATAAATCATTTGATTTCTTATTTTTAAGTTTTTTACAAATTCTTATTATGTCTTTTTTGGAAGTCTTCTTGAATTCAAATATACTAAGTGATTTTAATGAAGGTGACATATAGTTTAATGCATTTTGAATAGAAACATTGCTAGCTAAGGACGACGCTACATTTACAAAATAATTATTTAAAAAGTTTGCTGTTTCAACAATTTTTCCATTTATATGATCTGTAAGAGGTTCGTCGTCAATATTGTGGGCTCTGCCAGTTTCATTCTTAATGATATCCCAAGTGGCTTTAACAGGATTTTTAGCTTTTTGAATTTTTTTGGCATAATATCTTTGTTTGGCTTCCTTACAGACCCGCTTAAACACAGCACTGTAAGTCATAACATATCTTTTTACATTATCAGAATCATTACTGCCCTTCACTTTATACAAATCAAAAAGTTTTTTTCTAGATATCTTTATGCCAGGAGTTGCCCAATCTACAAATGACATATAAGGTTTACATTTTATTCTTTTAATTGGGAAAATACTATTTACTGCTAACATAATATCTTTAAAAAAGGCATCAAATCGATCATTTACATTCAACTTTGGCAAATCCGAATTTTTAAAGTTATCTGACAATAAATTTACTAGCTCTTTTACCTTTTCTCCATTGCACATCCTTCTGTAAATAATTTTATCTTTCATATAATTTGTCTCCGACGACATTGAACCAATTTCGAATTTAATAAGTTGCCCATTATGATCCGACTTAACTAAGTCTACAATATTTGTTTCCATAATGTCAACATTTGTGAAAATATTATCTATGCATGATGATGATTTATTTGTTATTCGTGTAGCATCATAGATGCTACGTGTCAATAAAAAGGAATACATAAAATCGATGAAAGAGTCATTCTGTTTTGATGGCCTATCTAGGTTAATGTTGAAATCTCCGCATACAATTAACTGTTTATGGTTATTACGAGTTGCTTGATTGAGAGCATTTTCCATTGTTTGCAAAAATATATCGTGACAACCCGAGGGAGGCCGATACACTGACAGGATAATCCTGTTATTAACTTCTACACAACTTATTTCACAATGTTTTTCTATAGATAGTTTGACTATATCGATTCTTTCTCTTGACCTATGTTTTTTGTTAACCATTACAAGCGAACCCCCTCTAATTGACCTTTCTCTACAAAATTTACTAATAATATTAAAGTTTGAAATATTGTATGTCATTGTTTCTGTCTCACTCAGCCATGTTTCCGTAAAGCATAAAACGTCTACTTGATTTAAAGCTGGAGATGTATCAAGTTCATGCAACTTCCCTCTAAGACCCTGAGCATTTTGATTTTTTTTTTTTTTTTTTTTTTTTTTTTTTTTTTTTTTTTTTTACCCATCACGCCGTGTCCCGTAAGGGGTAGGCAGAGAGAACGGACCTCCACTCTTTTCTATCCAAGCATACTTCTTTCGCTTCTTCCACCGACATACCATTTCTCATACAGCTTCTCCTATTTCTCTTACTTCTTACCTGGCCTTCCTTGAGGACGGAATCGATGTGTTCGATCCACGTCATTCTCGGTCGCCCACGCTTTCTTACACCATTCCTTTCAGCCTTATGAATTTTCTTTGTCATTCTGTTTGCATCCATTCTTTCCACATGCCCAAACCATCTCAACTTATTAACTTTCATCTTTGTCACAACACTTACTTCCATACCACATTCTTTCCTAATATTTTCATTCCTTTCCATATCCCATAAAGTTTTTCCACATATTCTTCGTAGAGATTTCATCTCTACTGCATTTATACTACATTCTTCTTTTTTCGTCCATGTCCACGTTTCACAACCATACATCATCGATGGTAGCAGGATTGCGTTATGCACTAGTTTCTTTGCTTGTAGTGAGACGTTGTTGTTTCTCATTATAGGTCTTAATGCACCGCCCACCCTGCGACCAGCAACTTTCCTACGTTCGATTTCTTTTTCACACTTTCCATCCCGACTAAACATGCTTCCTAAATACACATACTCATTCACTTGCTCAAGACATTCATTTTCTACGGTTACTTTGCAATTCGTTCTTGCTTCATCCCTTTCAAATACCAACACCTTTGTTTTGCTTACATTCATTTTTAGACCATTTTTTGCACAATTTTCAAACACACTTGACACAAGTTCTTGCAAATCATTTTCACACTCAGCCATAAGTACTACATGCCTGACCTTGACCTCCTGAGCATTTTGATGGGCTACACAGAATAAGGGTGTTGCATTTTTTAATATATTAACGTCCTTCATGTTATGTACAGTAGACGAATGAGTCTTGCTCAGACCTTGTATTTTTTTATGAGCTATTATAAACTGGTGTGCACTCTTATCCTGACTAGATTTCCCCTTTCGCCCCCCCTCTCTAAAAAATTTTTCCCAGAAGTATTTGATTTGATTGGAACATATTTTACATTTTTGACTGGATAGGTCTTACAAGGTTCTTCACCATGAGTGAGACTGATAAGATTTCTGATCTTCTTCAGTGGGTACTTCAATTTAAAGTCAATAACTTCATGTAGTCTTTGTTTCTCGTCATTTAATTCTAAGATTTCGACATGGTCCCATTCACTTACGATGTCATACAGTCGACAATTCTCGCTATAAATCACATTATTCCTTTGCACATTTTTTGAGTAATGAAAGGAGGAAATTAAAAGCCTTATTCCCCTTTCCGCCGTTGTTTTCATAATATTTCGCATCTTCGACATATAATAACCTTTCTCTTCGAAAATATGTCTATTGTTGCCAATTATTAAGACAAGTGTAGATCCTCTTGTTGCTAAGTTTATTGTATCCTCGATATCATTGTTGAGATTGGCAAACTTCACATTAGGTTTTGAGATAACCTGAATGCGACGAACACCTCTATGAAAAAGTTTTGTACCCATATTCTTTGCGTATTCGTCCCCCACTATAAATATGTCGTTCTTAAATATATTATGATTATTATTGTCAGTCTGTTTTCGGGGACCAGGTCTTTGTGTTATTTTAGGTACACTATTTCTTTCTGTTTCACAGTCCTTTTGTCCCTCTACTCTTTCAAAGAGATCGTCAAAATTATTCCTCAGAACTAAGTTGCTCTTTTCCGCTTCTCGTAATTTCTGCAGCAAAACATTATTACTCCGTTTGAAACCCTCAACAAGTGCTTCTCTCTCTCTACCAGAAGATTCAATTTCTTTGAGAAGCTCGCTTATACTAATATTTTTCTGTTCGATTTCCTGAGACTTTATTTTATTGAGCTTCTTGTAGGCGTCCAGGTCATTTGTCTGCTTCTCAAGAAGTGCTATTCTTTTCTTGAGTAATGCTATTTCCCTACATTTATCCTTTAATTCCTTCTTACAAAGATTCAACTCTCCATTCACTCTCTCACCTTCCTCCTCCAATCTCTCAATTCTAACAGGCCAACCACTGGTCACTACCACTATAAGATTCCGCCGACTGACCTGGCTAGGTCACGTACTCAGGAATCCTACAGAGCACATAACCCTTCTTAGCCTCAACTACCATCCAGAAGGCAATCGAAGACGCGGTAGGCCCCTCCAAACACTTAAAAGGCTATATGAAGCCAACCTTCAGGGCCTTGGTGTTGACTGGAGTGCGGCTGCTGGACTCGCGGGAGACAGGACCCATGTCGAGGACCTGTGGTGTCCATGATCCAACAAGGGAGCAAACATGGGTAAAGAAGAAAAAGAAGAAGTGTTTTTTATTATGTAGTTTAAATTTCATGTGTCTTTTTTCTATTGCTGCAAAGCTATTAATATTTCATAGTAATGTGTTTTATTATTTTGCTTTTCATTTCTGTATTGATAATTTAATAAACACGTACCTAAGGGTCAAAAAGGCATTTAGTAGAATTCGAATAAAATAATGGCCATAAAACGCCAATAATATTTTATAACCTCCAATTAAAAACAAACAAATAAACAAAACGGAATTTACGAGATCAATGTCGTTGAGAACTAAACAGACCCTACACATACAAAACCAACACTTTGTCTGCTGCTGTGTTCTTGTACAAGTTTATCAATCAAAAGAAATCTCGATGGTGTGCGCAGAGACCTTGGAGTGGTACCCACACTACTATAGCACCTGGACACGTGAACACAGTGGTACAATGGCAACGAGTAGGAAGTTATGTGGTCAGCACGACCACTTGTTTCGCCGACTCTCTGTTTTTATAGAAATGGATCATTTATCTCTACGATTGAATGGATTCATTATAGATCAGTTTTTTTTATATCGTATCAACTGATCAACCGTTTCGAGCGAGCAATGTGTTTACAATCAATCTGCATTCAAAGAATCAACAAATAATAATAAATCAATATTCAAAAATTTCAAAATTACTCCGGAGGCGGTGGACTGGCTGATGGCGCAGGAGCCAAGACAGTAGAGGAGGACGGGACGCAACCCTCTACGGGTCAAGATTATTTCTTGAAAAGCCATACGAAAAGTAAGAAAGTAACAAATAATGATGTGTGACAGCCTACAGGAACATAATAGATAACCGTCGAAATATAAGATTGTAAGGCTACATAAAGCGGAAACCACAGATTACACCATGAATTAGAAAACTTCGGGAGACCTTTCCCGTCATTTTTACAGAGGGAAACCAAAAAGTCCTAGATGATGCAATGCAATGGATTCTGTAGACAAAAAGGCATGACGGAAAACGAAACCCATAACCATAGAATAATATAGAAAATTAGGACTAGAAAATCGCATCCCAAAAGCCAACTTAGAAATTTTATAATTTTGATTTTCAATCAGTGATTGTTCAACAAATTGAACATCCAAATACTCAAGGGGAGCAGGGATTTGAAAAGTTACATTAACAAAATTGCAAAATTTTTAGATATCCCAATAAATATTGACCATCGTAATGTTTAAATTCTTGACTAAATCATTTGGACAACAATTGATTTTTTGCAGCAATTAGTTGACAGTTTCTTCAACCACACATACATAATAAGGAATTTGCCTTTTATTATCCACTGATTTATCAAGTCTGATTCTGCGTAGCAATAAACTTACCAACAACAACAGGCAGTATTCGAACCCTAACGATTTAGCATATCGTTACGAAGATTGCATAATAATGATACGAAGCCACCACATGCTAGAATCCGAACAATAATCCGTCTGTGAGGAGAATATCAAACAGAACAGCAAATAATGCAATCTGGATAATATATCTTTGAATCTTTTTATCTTGATATTAAAATCCTTTAAAAGGCGATGTCACATCTCATTAGATTGATTTTACACCTTATATTTCTAATTCGTAGAAATCTAGATGGTTTCGCCACGTTTCTAGCTGACAAGCCGGTCCATATTTCACTTTTCCAGAAAATTTGAACATTTTATCTGTGACGGCTCCCTTTTCTGAGCAAAAACTACTTCAATTGCGCAAATCATAACAAATAAAAGTTTTGTTTTGCAAAACAATTCTCTTTTATACCAAATGACCATGAGCGGCTGAAGATGGAGCATTCTTTCTTTATCGTTGATATTGACACCAAAAACAAATAAGAGCCGCATGAATCAGGTTATTGGTGTTGATTCTTGCTCGTTGCTGTTGCTTGGTGTCGATGTCAGCGAGAATGCTCTTTCTCTAGCTCTGGCTCTATGTTCGTTTGGTGTAAATCCAACCCGAGAGGAATAGCTAAATTTCAAGAAGAAATCTGACTAAACCAGGATTTGCGCAATTTTGCCAACAAATGTCTAATCAATTCGTCTTTCTTTTGGTGTGATACCCAGCGGTCTAATTTCATGATTAAACTCTCTTACATTCTATCCGGGCACCCAAGACTCCTAGGATAACAGAAATTCTACGGATTGTTTAAGTTTAGCCTATATGATAATGTTGCCAAGGTGAGGGAGATTTATGAACAAGAGTATCGTAGTAACGTATGTAAGTACCGGCAGCATCAAATTATCATATCGAAACTGATTTTCGAAGATAGAATGTCGTCTTTTATCGGCAAGTTGATCGTTTCCAAATTGGACTATTGCAGTTTCTTAATGTCGCCTATGTCCAAAAACAACAGTAAAAAATTGGACAAAATTCAATATGAAGCCTTAAGAATTATTTTGGGAGCAATGAAATCTTCACCCGTTGAAGCGATGCAGGTTGAGAGTTCTATTCCTCCTCTTGACTTAAGAAGACAATTTTTATGTGACAAATTTGTGATTAAAATGATTTCCATAGAAGGAAATACTCTAATTGATAAAATCCATAGCCTTGATGATAGTATTAAAAAACATAAACGCTCCTGGGGTAAAAAACCTGTTCCAACCTTGGTGAGTAGTTGTAACTCCTTGGCAAATCTGGAACACAGAATCGAGAAAACAGACATCTCTCCTCTGTACTCAGTTAGTTTGGATTCTTTAACACATACTCCCCGAGTCATAAAGTTCTTCAACTACAAATTTACCCCAAATGTAACTAATAAATTCAATAAAATTATTCTAGATGATTGGAATGATTATAATCTTATATTTACAGATGGATCAAAGCAGCAGGACAGTGATGCGACAGGTGCAGCTTTTTTTGCCCAAAATGAGGGATTTAAGATGCACATTACCTTGCCGAAAGAAATTACTATCTTTTCGGCGGAATGTTGCGCAATTTTGGAAGCCATAAAATATATAACCATGTGCAATTCCGAAAAATATTTAATTCTGACAGACTCGTTGAGTGCCCTGCTTAAAATAAAAAGCCCGTCCTTTAATTGTGCGATGGATCGCACCATTCTGGAAATTAAGGAACACCTCTACAACCTTTCGAAACAATGTAAACAAATAGCTATTGGATGGATTCCAGGTCATTCAGGGATAGTTGGAAACGAGATTGCCGATAGTTTGGCAAAGGAAGCTGTAAACAAGAGTTTGAACTCAAATAAAAAAATTCCCTTCTCTGATATGTTCTGTATCATGAAGTCAAAAATGTTCCATGCATGGCAGGAGAGCTGGAATGCTTCGATTTCTGCATATAGAAGGAAGATAGCCACAGTATCCAGGACTCCGTGGTTTGATAAATTATCACTCCCTCGACAAAGTACGTCTGTCATTTGCAGAATAAAACTAGGACATGTGTGTACGAAAAGCTTTTTACATAAGATTGGGATAGCCCCCACGGAGATCTGTGACTGTGGTTTGGAGGAGGAGACAGTGGACCATATATTTTTTGCCTGCGAAAACAGAGCATCATATCCTAATTTTTACTTAGCTCTCATTAAGAATAAAGTCACAATGCCCACCTCAATTAATCAACTTCTCTCTATATATGATCCAAAAATATATAGAATTATTTCCAAATTTATTGTTGATAACGATGTCAAAATTTAAAATATTGCTAGATATATATACTTACCTATTTTAACTTCTCACATTAGACGAGTACACACTCTAACAGGGTGCTTAAATTGAATTTTTGAAAAAAAAAAAAAAAAATACTTTATTCATTTTTTTTTTTTTTTTTTTTTTTTTTTTTTTTTAAAATGAATCTGTGCTCACTCAAAGTGAACACAAATACACTCCTTGACTCTTTCACAGTAAGCTACTGAAAGCTTGTGTCGTGAAAGAGGAAGATGGTCGGCACCTGGGATCGAACCACGACGTCCGCAGTACGAAAGCCGGCGTTGTAACCGCTGGGTCACCAACCACTTCATTTTATTTATGACTTGTTTTTTTTTTTTTTATTATGTACATTCTTAATTTTGTTTTAATTAGGTTTTGTTTATGTCCTGAATAGAGATATATTTACACTCATTTACCAATGTATCTATCTACATAATATAATATATTTCGTGTATGGCGAGTGCGTGTGCAAAAGACTAGGTGTACATATTTATCTTATATTTTCTCATGTACCTACTGCCTTAAAGTTTATTGTTTCATTTATATGTGTTAAAAAAAAATATCTTTGCCATGTTAATAATTTACTATATTATTATCTTCCCTCTATAAATCATTGTATTATGGATGTATAATCATTCGTGTATTTGTTTTCTTACTTTGAACAGTATACCTTGTGTAATTTAGTTCCACATGTTCGCATCTTGTATTATCAGATTGTTAGTAATCACACTTTTTTTTTCATGTTGTTTTTTTGTACATTTTTTGTACTAAGCATTTAAGTTGTGTTTTTTCTGTATTTTTTGTTTGTGCTTTGTTCTTTATTTTAATAACCTATAATTGTTTTCTTGTTCTTATTGTTAAATGTATTTTGTTAAAATTAATCAACTTGTCAATGGCACGAGATACTCTCGTTATATCGAGGGTGATTGCCATAATAAAGAAAAAAAAAAAAAAAAAAAAAAAGTTGATCGTTGAAGAGTAACCACCAACTGATCTTAAAAAGTCTTTGAAAAGAGATTAGGGTAATAAATTTTGTCTCGATTTGCTAGTTGCCATTTTATATTATGATAAGATAGTATTTTGTTTCAATTTGAAACTAATCGCACATTATCATTCTGATTCACCGCATATTTTATCGAAGACCAATAAGACGATTTATCACAAGTCGTGTTATTTTGATCGTTGGCATTCGACAAACATCTGATGGCTACTCGTACACCCAACGGCCCGGCGATGAACCGGTATTTCGGTGAATGGATTCGACACGGTCGACGTTATCCGTCCTATGTAAGTATTGTGTTGTCCATTGCCTCGTCCTTGTGCCACACAAAGAAGGATATTATATGAATATGCCTGTCTACTAATATTAGTATTAATCATATTTAGTATCCTGTGGCCCTTACGCTGTTATTTACAGTCGTATTATGGTTAAAAGGCGCATTAAAGTCAAAATTATAAAATCAATTTAAATTCCCTCAGTCAATTCTTGGCGTTGGTCGGTCAGCAAATTCTCCATCGAGCCAGGAAAAATATGTACCGGACAATCATGCACAATAATATGCTGTATCGACTGTCTATCTCTCCCACATTCACATCGGCGACTGTCGATGTAACCCCATCTATGAAGCTCGGCCGCACTTCTTCCACAGTTAGGTCTTATACGGTATAGCACATTCACATCGGCGACTGTCGATGTAACCCCATCTATGAAGCTCGGCCGCACTTCTTCCACAGTTAGGTCTTATACGGTATAGCACATTCACATCGGCGACTGTCGATGTAACCCCATCTATGAAGCTCGGCCGCACTTCTTCCACAGTTAGGTCTTATACGGTATAGCACATTCACATCGGCGACTGTCGATGTAACCCCATCTATGAAGCTCGGCCGCACTTCTTCCACAGTTAGGTCTTATACGGTATAGCACATTCACATCGGCGACTGTCGATGTAACCCCATCTATGAAGCTCGGCCGCACTTCTTCCACAGTTAGGTCTTATACGGTATAGGACATTCACATCGGCGACTGTCGATGTAACCCCGTCTATGAAGCTCGGCCGCACTTCTTCCACAGTTCGGTCTTATACGGTATAGCACCGTCCTTTATCGTCTATCCAGCTCAAAGCCAGCAACCCTATTCGATGGATCCGACACAAGGTGTTTGTTTTTGGTATCTGTGTCGTCCCAATCCGCTGCTCAAGCCTGATTCACTGTAAATCCACCGTTATCCAAATCTATTGCTCTATTTCAAAAAGGCTTTCTGGATCTGAATCTGGTGTTAGGGACTTCTCTCAAGGCCGTATTAACCAAATTTGCCCTTTCCCACTCTCTCATCGTAGATGCGTTTCTGCGAAGGTGTTATTTAGTTAATAAAGAAATATTTCACCTATTCAATATCAAGATATTTTTAACAAACACTCAAAAATTATGATACAGCGTTACAAGGCTGGATAGGAACAAAAATTCCAGAGCCGTAGCCGTTTCAAAGTCACTTCCATTGAAGAAAAAGTGACCGAGAATACGCTATGATGGTACGGGCATGCAATGTGAATGCCACAGAAAGACAATGGACATAGAATTAAGATCCAGAAGATTACGTAAACCCTTAAAATAAATACGCGTATTTCCAAGAAGGCTTGGCTTCGTGCAGAGAATGCGGGGGACAAAAGGACTAGGAGAGCCGATCCCTAAATAATACTAGGGATAGGACGTAGAAGAAAAAGAATAAAGAAAGATGGTGATTGCTGGAGAAAATAGAGAGATATATCCGCATAAAAGATACATACGATGCTGAAGCCATTGTTACTAGGAAAAAAAATAAGTATAAAGCGACAGAGAGACTATCATGGACACATTCAAAGAATGAAGAGATTTTGTGTTTGACATCTTGCTAACTATAAACCATGAAGAGGAATGTGTCATTTTCTTAATGTTATTCGCGAGATAGAGTTACTGGCGTTCTCCTAGGAACAGCAGGGCTGCCAACCATGACGAGAATATTTTAGGAACGTCTGATGTTCATGACCATGACGACCCTAGCGCTGGCTTGTCATGAGATTAGGAGACAATGCCGCATGATATTATCTCTACATGCACAGCACGTATGTCGGCTGACATTGTTGTGTAGATGCTTTAGAAGATACATAATGTCTGGTATTTTGTATCTTCAAATCACAGTTCAACAAGACGGCATATTTGATAAACTCTTTGCATGATTGAGACCAGTTTTTACTAAACTGATTTACATTAAAAATCATGGATAGTTAATGTGATTTTTAAAGATGTAAGTATGATTGTGAATATTCACGGGGTATTTAGGAAGTACCTATGTTTAGTAGGGAGAGTACGAAAGAGAAATCGGACGTAAGAAAGTGGCTGGTAGCAGGGTGGGTGATGTACTAAGACATATTATGAGAAACAACAACGTCTCACTAGGTACAAGCCAAAAACTAGTGCATAATGCAATCCTGATACCATTAATGATGTATGGATTTGAAACGTGGACATTGACGAAAAAAGAAGAATGTAGTATAAATAATGCAGTAGAGATGAGAGCTCTACGAAGAATATGTGGAAAGACTCTGTGGGATATAGAAATGAATGAGAATATTAGGAAAGAGTGTGACAAAGATGAAAGTCAATAAGTTGAGGTGGTTTGGGCATGTAGAAGGAATGACTGCAAACAAAATGACAAAGAGAATTTTTAATGTTGAAAGGAAAGGTGCAAGAAAGCGTGGACGACCGAGAATGACGTGGATCGAACACGTAGATTTTGTTCTCAAGGAAGGCCAGGTCAGATGTAAGAGAAATAGGAGAGGTTGTATGTGAAATAATAGGTATATCGGTGGAAGAAGCGAAAGAAGTATGCATGGATAGAAAAGAGTGGAGGTCCGTTCTCTCTGCCTACCACTTACTACGGGACACGGCGTGATGGGTAAAAAAATGGTGTATAAGACCCAGAAGACCACGTAAATCCTTAAATACGCGGATTTCCATAATAACAAAAGACTTAAGAAGGCAAGGCTTCGGGAATCGGTAAAAAAATGTACAAAATTGCCAGTCTGTTTATAGGGGCCACAGTATTGTGATTGGTGGAAATGTGATAACTTTAAAGAATGTTAAAAGGTGTTTACTTGGTGTTGTCAGTGTCCCAAAAATATATTTGCAGAGTACTTAAGTACTTCTGCATAACAGTTTCGTGATTGCAGAGGGCCATTTAATTATCTTGATGCGTCCCATAAATTTTAATTAGGGTCATGCAACCGAATAAGCGATGGATTCAACTCTAACGAAGGCTGCGTTCGTGAAGATAAAAATGTCATACAAATATATTATGGAAACTCTGGTCAGTTTTTAGCGATGATTTTTTTGGTTGTTGAAATATTTTAAAGATTCGTTCAGACTTTTTATGAATAATAGATATTAAATTAATTAAATGTTTTGTCCAACTATTTTATTCAATCCTTTTTCTTATGGTTTGAGTCTTATAGTTACATTAATTATTTAAATCAGTTAGACATTCTACCCATAGAGAATGATTTTTTTAAATCTTAGCTACATTTTCTGTATTTAAGGATACTGTTTTACCGACCAACCTTGGGGTATAACGATAGGTAATAATATTTAAGGCATCTAAAATAAATGTTTTCATTTTAATCTATAACATAAAAGATAGTCAAGTTAGTGCGAACACTTATAACTCGAGATCGGCTGAACAGATTTTTATGATGCATGATTTATTGGATTCTTCTCCGCTTCGGAAAACAGAATAATGATATGAAATGAAAAATTCAAAAATGAATACTAAATAATATATTATAATATACTATTAAAGTTAGTATGGAACAGATTTAGTGACAACAACGTCATCTGTGAAAAATTCCATTACAACACAATGTTTATTTACTTGACAACCATTGAGTTTTAAAACATTGATACGCAGATTTTTGATAGAATTTCTTTCAAGCTTTCAGAATGAATTACAGGACAACGTCTGTCAGGAAAGCTAGTAAGTTACTCATAAAATTTGGATTAAATGGAATATACATTTATATTCAAACAACGATGTGTTTTTTAAGTGTTTACTTTGGAACAAAACGAAGTAATAAAACTTGTTAATAATACGCATATTTACTACAAGAGTTTACGCGTTCTAAGGATATCCTAACTTAGACATTCTTAAGAAGCTATTATTCTTTTACTTGAATTGTACGGTTAGTACGGTAAGGTCGGATGCTATGGTTTCCTAGAAAAGAAAAGTGGCCCTAACATTATGAAAGCACAATTCTTTGAGAGAAGTATAAAGCATTCTTTGCTTATCTCTTTCACTGACAGTAGTAAAATTATGAAAGCGCGAAAGAGACAGTGTTTTAAACCGTATCTGCAGATTTTTCTATTTATTACGGCCGTTGAATTGCGGGTCCGCTATTATAGTAAACCATTGCATAAGACAGAAAAAAATGAGACTATTATAGACTAAGTTATAAGAAAAACCAGTTTTAATGCATATTCTGATCGATAGATACAATTACATATTTGAATAAAATGTGTAATTTATTCAAATATAATCAGTCCTTTAGTTCACATACCATTCTCGTTACGTATCCAAACAACAATTTAGCGCACATTATACAATATGATGATGATGTGTTGTGTATGTAATTTCATCAACGCTAGATGTTTTTTGCCCCGGTCGCAAAACGAGAGCATATGTTGCACTCGGACTTGCCCATATACGGAAAGACCCAAACATTATAATACTAGCAGATATATCCACACATTTCAGCATTGAAGAAATACTAACTAATAACTCCCAGCTTCATGGAGAGCTTGCATGGCTTTAATGACCTTGTTCCGCACCATGTCCAAATCCCTCAGCTCTGTTTCGAAGGAGCGGAACACGGTGTGAGAGGGTCTTCCTCGTCTTCGAGACCCTGATGGGAGAAAGAACAGCAGAAAAACATTATCAACGGAGAAACTCGAGTAGTGTTAAAAAAAACTTGGTCCAGATTTGCCGCATTTTGTCACCACCCTTGGGGTACACGTGTTGCTGTTTTAATTTAACTAGTGGTCAACCAGTGCTCGAAATTCGACCATAGCTAATTTAGGTTATAAGTTTGAACATCATTAAGATCACTTTGTCAAAGACTGCGCGCGCGCTATTTCACAATTTGCTTTAAAAAATAATGACATTGATACATAATAATATGTCAAATTTGATATGTTCAAAGTTTTTTCAATGGTTATTTAATACAAAAAATATTAATCTATTCTCAATTTGACCACAGATAAACAAAAAAATAATGTCAAATATATCAAAGTGTGTGTGAGTATAAAATACAACATTATAGTAGTGTGTGGTGGTTTTTTTTATTGATTTAATCGATATTTATGTATATTTTTAAAAAATATAGGTATTAGCGTTTGCCACGCCTCTCTATATAAACTACCTACTTATAAGTTTGCGTATACTCCTCTCTCCACGAAATTTTCGTAAAAATAGTTACAAAGTTTTTCCTTCGCGTATTAATATATAGATAATAGCAACATTCATAATTAACTTAAGAGAAAAGTGTCAATATTATATACTATACTTTATCCAAAAGCAAATTAATTTATTTGAGACTATTAAATAGTTCAAGAGATAACTCTTTTTAACAAGCTACATTTTGGTTTTTATATGTTTGTATATTAACATATACCTACCATAAAATATGGATAGATGCGAAATAATTCTGGGTTGTCTCTCAACACCAGAATTACCCAGAATTATTCCGGGTTGCCTCTCAACTCCACACGACCTTCTGAGAGAAGACGGCAGATGGCGTATCTATGAAATCTGATATCATTTTAATTAAGGCCAAATCAAGTGGAAGGAATTTATTCAATACTAGTATTCCCGACAGACGTGGTCTAGCTATGAATATTGAATAATAATTTAAAAGAATGATAAAAATAACGTTTAACCAATGTCATACCAACCGATGCATCTGTTTTAAACCACATATTTTTCATTCGAATTCTGACAATTGCGCCAAATTTTAAACAACTGAGAGTATGTGTCAAACGACAATTTGATTTCAAAATAAGATTTCTTCACTTTTCGCGTTTGCATTTATGAAAAGATATGCGTTTCAATCTTAACAAATTAGATAAAAGCTTGAAATAAAGACCATAATAAATCTGCGTGCCGATATTTTCAAAGTCAATGGTAAATAAAAAGTGTGTTGTCGAGGAATTTTCACTGATGGCGTTGTTGTCCGTAAATCCGTTCCATACTAAATTTAATACTATTTGATATCCATTTTTCGATGATTTGTTAGTTATTTTGTTATCCGGATGGGAGAAGAATCCAATAAACCAAGCACCATAAAAATCTGTTAAGACAATCTCGATAGTTATAAGTGTTCGAACTTACCCGGCATTCTTTTATATCTTTAGATTAGGTAAGTACGTATGTAATAAAGTTTATATCCAACTAACAAGCTGATAGTTCGTCGAATTGAAAGACTACTTTCAGAATAAGTTGTCGGTCTCATTGCAATAGTGCAACATAAAACTAAAAACAAATCAATAATATAAATGAAAGTCGGGTTAGTGCGAACACGTATAATTCGAGATCGGCTGAACAGATGATGCTCGATTTATTGGATTCTTCTCGGCTCCGGATAACAGAATAACTTAAAGTTAGTATGGAACGGATTTCCTGACAACAACGCCATCTGTAAAAAAGTCCATAACAACACAATTTATATTTACCTACCTGACAACCATTGACAAACGTATTTTTGAAATCAATATTCATAGTAAGGACTACAGAACAACTTCTGTCGGGAAAGCTAGTTTTCCTTATAAGTACCTACATAAATTACCCTGTATTAATAGTTATATAGATATTATACGTCTAATGTAAGTCGATATTCGTTGCTATGAAAATAATTAATAATAATGTCCGTGGGAAATAATATATCGATGAATAATACGATATAATTCATTTATAGAACAATCTAGAATCAATAAATCCTTTCTATAATGCTTGACTTTTTTACTATCTTCATAGCTTATAGCGTCTAGCCATGGTATCAGGGTTTGTATTAGATAACACATCACACGGGTTTTTGTCAACCATCACAACATGCATGCATAATAATATATGCATATTGATATTTTGTGGTTGCATTGAAGCAACATATGGCAGCCGAAGTTGTCCATATTAAGTATCATAGGATCATTTTAAACTGCAGTGTTTATTGAAACATCCGATGCCAACCGGAAAGTTTACGATTCAATAATAATTCAACAAATTCAATAACAGAATAAATTTGATAGCAGAGAGTACGGACATATCCAGTCATTCCTTTTCGGACAAACTTCTTTCGCTTCATTCAAGATTCCGCATAAATTATTATACCTATCCCGTTCCTTTTACTCATTAACTAGCTTTCCCGACAGACGTTGTCCTGTGGACCCTTTGGTCCTAACCAGAGGTGGCCCGTTCATTGTGCACTGCGCAGAAACAAAAATAAACTGATTTAAGCTAAATAACATTAAAATATTAATTCTAATACGTCCATATATCATTCGTATTCAAAGCTCAGACGGGATCAATGCGAGAATATAATTATATGCGCGCAATTCGGTTGACTTTGTATGAAAAATTTCTAAAACGCCAGAAACGGCGGAGTAAGCGAAATGGGCTACTGTAAGAGTAACAATTACGTATGCGAGAATGAGAGGGCGCAGGTGCAGAAGACAATTTTGTTGTTAGATTATTTCAAAGATGGCGTCGCATGGAATTCGTCCCATACAAACTTTAATAACATATTTTGTATTATTTCTTATTCATTTTTCAACTTTTTATTAGTTATTCTGTTATCCAGAGTGAAGAAGAATCCAATAAATCACACATCGGAAGAATCTGTTGAGCCAATCTCGAGTTATAAGTGTTCGCACTCACCCGACTTTAATTTATATTAGAGATATTATCTCAAAATATATTGCCGTGGTTCCCATCTATTACGGATGTAAGAGATAGCTTCGGCAATAATCCCGCCATTGCCCACAATTTTTATACGGTAAACTGTTATTTCTTTTACACAATTTTGTAATAGAATGTGCATATAGAATTAAATAATAAAAAAGAAAGTTGTGAAATCGTCCGATCTTCCCCCGCGAAATCCGGTTATACTCCACACAAGACGATTTTGATTTTGAAAACTTAACCTATTTTGTACCTATTGATTATATTATATACTGCAAAAAAGCAGAATGATAGTATATCCATTTAAAAGAACAATTTTTGTTCTAAAGAGAAACCATGATCTTATAAGTTATTTGTGTGGATAAAGTATTAATAGAGCAGTTACCAATTATTGAAAAAAGCATCCGATCTTTCCCAGGATAAGGATAAATCCCAGGATGGAAGAGTTTGTAAGAAAATGGAAGAGGCCTATAATATCCAGCAGTGAAAAAGATTGCTGAGAAATAAGAAGAATAAATGTCATAGAAGTATTAAACACCGCCCGGTACGATATCTTTCGGGTTGCCACTGAACATCGCTATACCAAAGATTGCCTTCATTCTTAGAACGTTAAAAAAATATCAATATTGATTCTGTGGTACAAAATCGTTGTATTTACTAAAGAGAACTGATAAACACGATCTCTCTAATACAAATTCTAGTTTTTTTATCTTTACACTAAAATGTCAATCTTAATGTTTTTTATCTGCCTTAGATAAAATGGACTAACCACAATGGGTTAATAATAATTGTAATGACACAGTCGCCTAGCTGGAATAATCTTAATATATATAAATCTCGTGTCACAATGTTTGTCCTCAATGGACTTCTAAACCACTTAACCGATTATAATAAAATTCGCACACCATGTGCAGTTCGATCCAACTTGAGAGATAGGATAGTTTAAATCTCAAATTATAGTCGCAATTTTAATTTATTGCTAATTATTTGTCTGTTATTATTTGACAGTCACAATTATCTGTTAACTTCAAATGATTCTAACAGATGTCGATACCTTTCGACTGGGTTGAGTAAGTAATCAATAGATGGCGCTGCTATGGTAAATCTACGAACGTGTCATATAAGCTACATTTTAACAGCATAATTACCACGTGTTGTTGACGCTATAAATTTAATTAAATTTATTTTGTAGTGAACGAAATACCGTATAATATGCTATAAAATATTTTGAAAAAGTTAGGGATCTGTATGAAAACTAAATTATTTTTAAGTACCTATCTACCCGTGCGAAGCTGGGGCGGACCTCTAGTATATCATATAAATATCTAACTAAATTTACAGGAAGGAGAGTCCTCGTCTTCGGGAACGTGATGGGAGGAAGAACTCTCATTTGACATCACGTCGCAGCCAAGTCCATCTTCCCTCCATAATGTTAGAAGTAATGGGCTTAAGCTAGGTACGCTGGCGTATAGCGGTCTTTCGTGATGCGGTGGTACCATCTTATTATTGAAACTTTGTGAAATGCCATATTGAATAGGTACTTTGTTGATTTCACTTTTTTATTATTTTATTGGCAGAGGCCTTTCGGTCACACGACCATCTACAGTGCCTTCAGTTCTAGTATTTGTGGCACTGAAGATGGTCAAATACTAGAACTGAAGGCACTGGAGATGGTCGTGTGACCGAAAGGCCTCTGCCAATAAAATAATAAAGTGAAACAACACCTGTACCATCTTACATCCGAAATTCTCCATAGGCGCTTCATTTCAAATGCGGATACTTTTTATGCCTGGGCTTCGGTCAGGTGCGGACTCACACCCATACAGGAGAATGGGTAATACACACCCATCAAACAGTTTACATTTCGTTTCGACACTAAACGCCGACGCTTTCCATATTTTGGTCATGTTGTTATAGGCAAAATAAAAGTATTCCAAAAGAAAGTTATATACCTAGATCAGATAAAAAGGTTTCAAACTATAACTGGCTTCACAGAAAACTTGCCTAGAGTTCGATGATAAACCGTAATGTTACGGATGTAAGTAGTGTATACTTACTAACTGAAAACATTATCCTATGTAATTATAAACACAATTCTAAGCTTTATGTGGGTGACACATAATTACTTTATTCCTCGATGAGCTGTGCCATGAGATCGATACCTACACTATTTCAATATGTATCACGCTTATAAACTTTATATGTATTACAAAATCATGAACGCGTAGGTTAGCAAATTTCCTTTACAATATCGGCCCAATACTTACCAAGTTGTGGATATAAATGCAATTCGCAGTCCGTGAATATGCCACAATATGGAGGCATAATGAACAATTTTTGTAAATTGAAAGACTTTGATTCTATCTGAATTAATTTAAGCTTTTGAAGAGGCCTTTTAAAACGTTTTTATTTCAAACTTTTTCTAATGAATTCAAATATTATTCTACTTAAAACGCCACAATTCTCATAAGCATATTTATTAAAACGCTAATTTCTATGTTAACCACATTATTTTCATTCCTTTCCAAGTTCCACGAAGTATAATGAAGACTTAAATAAAGATCGCAAACGAAAATTAAAAAAAAAATTGAAATAGAGTTGAAGGTGTAACATGTTTTAAAGTTCGCCGTAATAAATGTTTCCTAAAATAAAAACGTATATATCAGAAAAGTAAATTGCTAGTAACTACTAGAATTCGATTTAGAATATCAGGAACTTGTGAACTTGAAGATACTAAGTATATTAAGGTTTAGTGGAAAGCGACGAAACAACTAGTATGATCATGCTAAAAATAGTCATAATCAGTTTTCTTTATATCACACCAGGTAGGTACATAAAACACAGTGCACTCACGGGTATGAACTAATCAAAAAAATGTGGAAAGATATTAGCTATTTGGAATTCAATATCACAAGGGAAGATCTCAAAATCTCAAACAGGCCGATTGAGAATAATCAAAACGAGACGAAAACAAAAAAAAAGTGGATCCTTGACATTTTGTGTGAAAAAAATTTAGTGAGGTCAAATTCTTTAAAAACCACACTTCACTACTTATAACATCCATCCAAATGACAGCGATAAAACAACACCTTCTTTATGAAAACAATATTGCAACCTATGTACACAGACTATTGTACAATATAATGCTCAACAAACAACATTACCAAGAATGCGTGAATAAACAATATAATTATTGGGAGTTTCTGGTAAGTAAATCTAGACAATCGCGTCAAAAGTGGAGGACGAACTTAATCGTCTCAATCGAGTGCGTTATGTTTGAATGGAGCATTTCGAACAATTCACCCCGAATCGGATAATGAAAATGGCGTGTCGGTTGGATCTTATTCCGCCGAATTGGCCATTATAACTTTTTTTGCTGCGCGAATGATGATTACAGCTCAGTTCTCTGGAATTTTTCGAGGTTATGTGACCAATCTGTTGTAGTTGAAGTCCGTCTATCTATAGTGTCTATCCTAATCTGTACTTGGATATCATGGTATGGATTATAAAAAAATGAATAACACTACAAATAGATGTCAGTATAGCCGGCGAAACTTAATGCTTGAACAAATATAAACAACTAATGACTAACAATTCATTACTGATGTTCCATTTTTAAATGGAACAAACCACCACGGGCTTACGACCGTCTTCTACTGTTATTTCGAAGGCTGGCTTAGTGTGATCACTTTACGTTAACAACGTTCGCCATTAGGTGGTAATGTTTAAGTATTTGAAACTCCTAATCATGAGAATTCTCGTCATGTTCAACATGTCAAAAAATCCCATGTGTACAACAAGTAGATATTTAATAATTAATGAAATATAAAGATAAAAGTTGGAAATCATTGAGAACAAGAGAGCAACCAAATTTAAAGACTGCGACTGCTGTCATGTATTTGGCGCCAGGATATGACTATATCCATTTTTGTTTATGTCTCATCTTTATTGACACTTGAACCCGGGACTTCTTGATCTGAAGTCAAAGCGTATAGCAAATATCTGCAATTGTTATTATGGTAACTACGGAAAGTTTTTTTTTTACCCATCACGCCGTTTCCCGAAGGGGGTAGGCAGAGAGTACGGAATGTTAATGTAGTGTATTATGCTAATCACCAAAGGGAGACACTCCATTGAGAGAACATCAACGTGGTATTCCGTTCAAATAAAGATTATTTAACTGCAATAAAAAGTACAAAATATCTATATATATAAATACTTCTAAAATAGTGTTACAATTCAAAATGAACCACTTTTTATATAATGCATTATTAGAATATCGTCAATAATATGTCGTAATACTTCTAAAATAGTGTGACATCTCAAAATGTAACACTATTTTATAATTAATTATTGAAAAATATCAATGAAACCATATCTGAAAGAGCGTTGTATTTGATGTTGTCACTGTTTTAACCTTAATAAAACAAACATATTTTTCAAATTATAATTTAAAATAGGCACGCAGTTATAATGTAAAATACGTCAGTTTTTTAGAATGAAATGAACAATAAATGTTCTCACCGCTACTCGGCACAACCCAAAATGTTTCACTGTTGAGGAATCACAGTCTGTCAAAGTGCACCAACGACAAACCGTAACATTCGCCATCTTGTGGCTAAATATGGAAGTATTTTCACGGCCTATTGATGGGTTATAAAAGGGGAAATTTCAAATTTAGTAGTGGGTACCTTTATTTCATATTAGTGATTTTTTGAGTTGTTACGGTTTTTTAGATGGCACGCGATAGGTAGGTATGTGAAATTTTTGCAATATTTATCGATTTTTTTAAAGAGTATTGCGTTGAATTTGAAAAATGAAGACTATAATTTTATTATACTAAATGCTACTAGAAGATTATAAAACTTTCAAATAGGCAGGTATTTTATTATGACAACGGTATTTTTTTATAGATTGGTATCTACGCCCAACAATTTTTTACCTCGGACTGCAATTAACTAAATTGAAATGGTTCAAAATTGGATGTAGAATCTATCAGAGGTATTAATTATTACAACATGCAATGAAGATTTAAAAAATGCAGTTAATTTTTATCCTACGGTATTTTTATATACGGAGAGTTGAGTTTTAGTTTTGATGAGTTTTATTGCCAGTTTTTTTTTTCGGTTTTCAAGTCGCGTAGATCACTCTCGAGGGAGAGAATAATTGTCAGATTCAAAAAGGAAGAAGAAGAAAAAGAGTAGTTAAAGGTAGGAAAAACTAACAATTAAATTATTTGAGTATGCAGCATTTACAACAAAAAATCCTAGATTAGATACAGACGAATTTTTTTATTCATTTTTATTCATTTCATTACGGAGAGGAGATGAGCATGGCTGGGAAATGTGTTGAGGATGCCAAATAACAGTTGTCCGAGGAGAGCGCTGTTTTTCCTCCCATCAGGGTCTCAAAGACGTAGAAGACTCTCTCATACCCTGTTCAGTTTATTAGAGGCAGAGCTGAGGCAGTTGGACATGGTGTGGGAGGAGGTCATAAACAAGATCGAGCGCAATGGAAAGCTCTTGTTGCCTACCTATGCTCCTGAGTGGAGTCCAGAGGGAGTTTATATTTGAATATGTGTTGCTTGTAGCACGCGCTACGTCTACGTTGCTATGACAATAATCATAGTCAAAAAAATGTCCGCTCCCAACGCCATATCAAGAGTAGATAATGTCTAATATTTTTAAATTTGTTTCTAGAAAGAATGACCAAAAAGGATATCAGCTATTTCTGGAGAAGACAACCAAAAGAGTAAACGACATTGAATTTTATGCGTAATTTAAGGCGGATCTCATCCGTCATTATTATCTTTATGTATTGGCCGAAAGTAAAATGCCAAGCCGTTGATTGTACAATGTGTTTCAAATTCGTTAAGGTTTTTTGAACATCCTCTCGAAAAATAGAGGATTGATATGTTCCCAGATTCAAATATATCAAAATTACTTTTAGTATTTCAAATTTATACGGCTGAAAGTAAAGATACCTACTTATAAAAAGACGCGGTCGATCATACACATCGATTTCGTCTTTGGGGAAAGTCAGGACAGAAGTAAAAGAATAAAGAGGGGTTTAATGAGAAATGCTATGTCGGTGTAAGAAGCGAAAGAACTGCGCTTGGATAGAAAAGAAGGTAGGTCCATTCTCTCAGCCGCGTTACGGGCATAAGTATAAAAAAGGCAACACAACATGTACCATAATACTAATCTAAAATTACATAATCTATGGTCACTCCATTCCAGTATGCAGATTTGTCTATGACTTGAATCATAGATAATATTTGCGCAGATATAAGTAAACCTACTTCTCTACTAGGCTTACACTGACGCATTTCGCAAGAGAATTGCACATAAATCGCATTCTCTAGCCACTAACTTGCATGGGCGCAGTGACTGTAGAGGTGGGAATAACGGCTTAAATTAAAAAACGT
The DNA here is from genome assembly GCA_963576905.1 of Mystacides longicornis. Lineage (NCBI taxonomy): Eukaryota > Metazoa > Arthropoda > Insecta > Trichoptera > Leptoceridae > Mystacides > Mystacides longicornis. The sequence goes on from OY756437.1 coordinate 25,590,903, forward strand.
TGTAGCAGTTTCGTTAATTTTAAATAACGTTATTTTTAAAAGCTTAAAACCTAAAAGGCTTATTTATTTCGTAGCGTATATTAAATATACCTATATAGTTGTAAAAAATTAACAACTTACCCCCCGAAGATAAACAATCACACGATCTATTAATTAAGACTCAATTTTAGGTCAAATAATTATAAAGCATTTTTAGTAGAAAAAAAACGAATTTTGTATGCGAGAATAAAATAATCAGAGAAAAGCAACGACGAACAACGAACCAAACCTATACGCGCTACAAACGATACTAAAAAAATAAACAAAAGTTCTCAAAATAATAATAGCAATAATTTCATAATGTTCATTCATAGGGACATTCACGCGCCTTTCGTCTCTAACAAGGTCAACCTATTTTGTAAACCTCGCACATCCCGATTTTGTCGAAAACGGGTTTTTGGTGCAGTTTTAACGTTCCTCGTATCTCTCACCACTAGGTGAAACTCTCACCACTAGATGAAACTCTCAAATCAATATCACTTTTACTTAATTTTTTCATATTCTTCAAGAATTATCTAACAACTAATATGACTCTAAAAATTCATTACTGATTCTCGATTTTTGAATGGAACAAACCACCACGGGCTTACGACCGTCTTCTACTGTTGTTTCGAAGGCTGGCTTAGTGTGATCACTTTACATTAACAACGTTCGCCATTGGGTGGTAATGTTTGAGTCTCCGAAACTCCTAACAATGAAAAACTCGCTAAAATATTCATATTCACCAAAATGAAAAACTCGCTAAAATAAATAGGTATAAGTGCGTCATTTATGAAGAATTATCCCGGCCCAAAGAAAAAAGTAATCGATTCATCCATAAATTACAATCTACTGTTAAAGATATTTGGAAAATCAAATTTTCTCAATCCTTTAGAAGCACTTTATCACTGCGAACAATCCGTATTTTAATTTTAAGGAGAAATTACCAAGATTTGCACGAGGTGAAAAAGACCACACCGAATCCTAGCCTATGATACTTTTTATTTTATTTTATCAAAATAATAATCCGGCACAAAGTGCCTTTGACAACAGTTCAAAAGAACAATAAAAGCAGCAAACAAGTATTAAAGAATAATAACAATAATTTATATATGTAATAGGAACAATATTTACATAAAATTATCAACCGTACAATTTTTCCATTTTATTTTTTTATTACTTTTTAATATTATTGTTGTATAGAGAAAGTTCATAAATCCTGGTTCAGTACTGCACAACTAATAGTGAAAAACTCAATATGATGAATAATAAAATAAAATAAATATTTTCATAATATGTTGGTTTAGTCGTCAAAATAGTTATACTTGATATTGAAAATAAACAAAGTTTTAACCTCATGCAAAAAAATGGACTTAGGAGAGTTACTTACTACAAGAATATACAACACTCTATAATTAATAGTCTATAAGTAAATCAAGGCATACACACACACACACACACATAGGTACCTACCTACCTACCCATACACTTTCTTTTGTACCCGGGAAGTTGCAAGGCCACGGCAGAGTGGTGGTGATATGTATACGCCTATTACAGCCACGTTAGAGGAATAACGTACAGGCGCAAAATAATAGTTTGAATATTTTAGACGTCCACGTTAGAAATCAGACGAATGACGTAAAGGCGGAAAATAATAGTGGATTATTTTAGACGGCCACGTTAGAAATCAGACGAATAACGTAAAGGCGGAAAATAATAGTGGATTATTTTTAATAGGCGGATATCTAGAGGTGCAAAATAATAGTGGATTATTTTTAACAGGCGGATATCTAGAGGTGCAAAATAATAGTGGAATATTTTAGACGATTATTTTGAAGGTATAAACTTTTTTTTTTGAGACATTATTTTTGTTAGACTTATTTTCACAGCTTACGAATAACGAATAAGGTTTAATATGAATAACGTTAGAGAGGTTATTTTTTTTTATCAAATATTTTTATCAGCTTTCGTTATAATGCCCACCTCTAGCAGTGAGTACCTAACTTCATACCTGTCTTACAATGCCTCTACTCACGTGCGTATGTGTGAGTGTGCTGTGTATATTCCCAACTAGTAGAAAATCTCGTTTACAACAGGTTTCCACAAAAGATCGCCATATCTGAATGTTGTAATAATGGTTATCATTTTATTGTAATGATGAAGAACATTCAGAGACGATAACAACAACGGTGAAGAACGGAACTATTCAAAAACAGTACAAAATCACGTTCGAATTTCAAATTTGACTGTAGGAAAAAATAAAACATTGAATGGACGTCATTGTAAGTAAACAATGATATAAAAATAGCGTTCGAATTTCAAATTTGACAGGAAGAATTAATGTAGTTCAAAGAGGCGTGATATTAATGGATTTTCTTAAATCCACATAACGTTCCAATTTCAAATATCAATAAAGAACTTGAATTAAATCGGATGACATATTGCATTTTTCAAAGGAGAGTAATTATTGTTCACCTTAAATCGACGCCATATTGCATTTATTTAACGAAGATACAAATCACGTTCCAATTTCAATTTTGTTTGAAGTAAACTGTTTGATTTTAATCTGACTCCATGTTGTTTGATGTGTTGCCAGTTCTTATTATCGTTTCAAATATGTAAGAAGTTTGTGCCGTGTACTATTGTCACACAAAACGTTCCAATTTCAAAATGTGAATAAAAATGTTGAATTTAAATGGACGCCATATTGATACAAGTCTTAAAACGTTCGAATTTCAAAACGATCATACGCAAAAAAAATATGATTCTTAAGTATATCTAAACATTAAAAAAATCACACGTCTTTCTAGCTTGATAAAGCGAAATAAAAAAAAAATCTAACCGGATATTTTTTATAACCCTTTCATCAGTGCGTTCTCATTTTAAAATTCGATTCGAATAAAAAAAACTGTCAAAATATTTTCTGACAAATTAAGGTAGAAACATATTGTGCTTACTATAACGACGGCCTGGTTTAGGGGTATATACATTTTTGTTCAACTTTACAATTTACATACAGATATCATAATATTATCTCATCCAAAGAGATTGGTTCGTTCGAATAAACTATTAATTTGAGATTAATAACAATATGAATTTATCATTTTTTTATTTAAATAAATTATTATTGAGTGTCTATTTATTATGAGTCACGATAAAGGCAGATTAATATAAATTATATAATGTATTCAGCGTGTACATTGATAACGTATATTAATTTTTATATTGCAACCATTTACTATACAAAATATCACACCAGATATTTTTATGTGTATCTAATGGAAAATTGATTTGGCTTCTTTCGATCTTTGGATATCGTTTATAAAAAAACTGAAATTATTGAATCGAATTTTCTCTTCGTGGTTTGTCGTAAGAACCAACTACATCAAGAATCGATTTTTTAACCAGTGTGTAAAGGTGCATTTATACCAAACGTACCAACACCCTCAGAGACTCTAGAGTTCGAACAGAACTTATTAGTAGGCGATGACAGTTCTGTTCTTGCTGGTCATTATTTCTATGGTGACCATAATATCGACGATTAGGAAAATATACTCTATTTTTCAAGCTCTGCATGTTTGTTAGTTTGGTGTAAATCCACCTTAAGCGTGCGAAGTTGAGATGTTACTCTGTATTTACATGACGATTCCAATCCAATTGCAATCTCAATACGATGTCTTTGTGACATTTAGATTCTGGTTTTTAAGCATAAACGATTTCCACGGTTGGTCTATATTGAATCTCATTTTGTTTTGCTGAAAGGAGATGGGCATGGCTGGGACCTGTGTTGAGGATGCCGAATGACAGTTGACCGAGGAGAGCGCTGTTTTTCCTCCCATCAGTGTTCCGTTCCTTCGAGGCAGAGCTGAGGGAGTTGGACATGGTGTGGGAGGAGTTCATAAGCATTGCCCAAGATCGAGCGCACCGGTGAGCTTTTGTTGTCTCCCTATGCTCCTGAGTGGAGGTCAAAGGGATTTTTGGTTGATTTATATTAGTAAGTATGTATTTTATTTATATTCTTTCATGAATAGGTAGTATTAAAAATACACTCAAAATGCAAAAAAAATATTCTATGGTAATATTATCGTGGTGTAATGTTAATAACAGCAAAATTTCAGAATATTCAAATATCTTTGGTTTTCTTTTTTTCTATAGTCGGTAACATTTACGACACGAAAATTTAGTTCGCAATTGAGTATTCTGATGACAGCTCGACAATTTCAAACAGGATCGGTGGACATTGAAATTGGATTTGAATTTCAAGAGCAGAGCTCCCCAGGTTTACTGATTGGCAATGTCAATCCAATGGGAACATTTTTCACATTGTCAGCAGTTTAAAAGTCATGTTTTTTTTTCCATAATATGCAAAATATTATTAATCTTACAGTTAAACGAGTCTGGCCGAAAAGATTAAAATGACTTAAGACAACAACTAGTTTGGATAAAAAAGTTATGAGATTTGTCCAAATACGGAGTCGTGTATCGATTTCAATCAAGGTCTCAATTGGTCGGTGCCATTATAAGATTCCGTATTGCAATATTAATAATTAACGATTGCTGCTAAAAAGCCAATAATTATGTCGGCAAGTTATTAAATACATCAGATACAAGATCCTTGGAAAAAATCCTTGACAAAAAATGTACGTGTATGTGAAAAGATTTTTAGAAGAGAGCTGTGTAAGAAAGAAGATAAAGATAGTCAGATGAGCTGGAGGAGTAACTAGACTGGATAGTTAGAATTTTCATGTCCGTCCGAGGAAGTTACAAAAAGGTCCCACAACAACCCTAAAGATTACGAAAACAGGCTAAGATGGTTTGGGCATATTATGAGGCGACCAATCCAATCCAATTCTACCTTTTACACCCCACTCAGGGGCATAGGGAGGCAACAACAGCTCTCCATTGCGCTCGATCTTGCGCAATGTTTATGACCTCCTCCCGCACCATGTCCAAATCCCTCAGCTCTGCTTCGAAGGAGCGGAACACGGTGTGAGAGGGTCTTCCTCGTCTTCGGGACCCTGATGGGAGGAAGAACAGCGCTCTCCTCCTCAGCGGCATTCTTAACACATGCCCCAGCCAAGCCCATCTCCTCCCCACAATGGTAGACGAGACGGGCTCACGCTGGGTGCGCCGGCGTATAGCATTGTTTGTGATGCGGTGGTACCATCTTACCCCCATAATTCTCCTAAGGCACTTCATTTCAAAAGCTGAGACTTTTTGTGCCTGGGCTTTGGTCAGTTGGTAGGACTCACACCCATATAAGAGAATGGGCAACACACACACGCATCAAACAGTTTACATTTCGTCTCGACACTGAACGCCGACGCTTTCCAAGTCATGAGGCGACCACAAAACAAGATGTTCCAAAGAGCTATGGAAATTGAAACTCCAATCAGGAGATCAGGCAGACCACCAGCCACGTGGTTGTTGAGAGGGACCTCAAGGATTGCGGAGTGGAACCAGAGCTGGCGCTTGATAGAGGGTATATAGGACTTGGAGAACCGGCCCCAAATGATGGGACAAAGGCGAGGGCCAAGAATAGGAGTTGTGTAAGAAAGAAACATAAGGAAGAAAATATTGGAGATGTCAAAATAAAAAGAAGTGAGTATTCTGATTGTTCTGCATATTGTAATCCAGTTCAAAGTTTTGTAGATCTATTTAGATCTAGACTCGTACAATATAATACAGTGGTGTCTTGGCGTGAATGAAATAATTTAGGTACTTAATTGTTTTGTTGTTGATGGGGATATTGCTGCATTAAAATGAGATTGTCTATTATTACTTGATGTAGGATGGTTTTTTTTAACTAACATTATCTTATTATGTTTAGTATACCCACACACAGGCTTAGCCTGGTGGGATCTTTGGTATCAATATCTGTTTTTTTAATCATAAAATATGTTGTTTATATTATGATGTTTATTGTACCAAAGTTTGTTAAAAATAAATAAATAAAAATAAATTTGGATTGCTTTATCGGGGAAAAAAATATCTGTCGTTTTTTGGGACTAAAATATATTATTATACGTCTGTAAACTTGTCGGGACAGAAAATGACCATAGCTTTGTCGCGAAGGAAAATGTCTATAGCTTTGTCGAGTCTAAATATGTTGATGGTTTCCTCGGGACTCGGATCATTACGTAACTTTAAAAACTTACAATGTCGTAAGAATTATTTTTTCTAAATTTATTTCTTACCTTTTCAAAATAAGGAAACAACACGTATAATATAGTTTGATTAAAGTGCTAACACAAGACAAGAGATTGTGGTTGAAATTCTGAATATTTTTGGAATAGACATTCAAACACAAAATTTCAATTTTTACTTACATCATCGACTCATCGATCATCGACTGGTATTTTCTTTGAAAAGTATATTTCTTCATTTTTTTTTTAATAATTGTTGTTTAGAATAATCTTATTTAAGTGGAAAGAAAAAACGTGTCGAAAAGTTCTCACAATTTCAACAAACGTCTAACAAATTTCATTGAGGATAAAAACAATAACTACAGACCTTAATAAAAGAAATTTCAAGCGTCTAGCAGTTAGCTGGGAGGTTAGCGTGTCGATGTTAGACAAAAATAGGGACACAGGTTCAAATCTATAGAATCTGAGGTATATCTCTAATATAAATTAAAGTCGGGTTTATGCGAACACTTATAACTCGAGATCGGCTGAACAGATTCTTTCGATGTTTGATTTATTAGATTCTTCTCCGCTCCGGATAACATATTAATAACTAATAAAAAGTTGAAAAATGGATAGCAAATAATATAAAAAATAATATTTAAATTAGTATGGAACGGGTGTTCTGTTGGGGACATTACCGCCATCTTTTGGGGAAAATGTCTGGCAGATTGATATTTTGGTAGAAAGATCAATGCTTTCCCTATGTTTCCACAGATGGCAATGTAATTATCATTGAAATCTCTAATATAAATTAAAGTCAGTAAAGATGTTTTAGAAATATTTTAATGTTATTATTAATTATTATTTTTTTTTGCTGGGGGCACAGTGCACCTTTGAACGGGCCGCCTCTGGTAAGGACTACAGGACAACGTCTGTCGGGAAAGCTAGTAATAGATAATTCTTCTTCTTTCTCCTCTCTTCATACATCATGCGGATCTGTTTGTGTCGCCGTTTCAGCCTCTTGGGAGGTCGACTGTCAATAGATAATTAATTCAAAGAATTCATTTTCAATATTTTTTTTTGTTTGGATATATTCATTACTGAAATTTCTAGATAGATAATACTACAAATTATGCCTTATCAGTTATTATGAAGATCAATCGTCAATTTTGTAGGAAACATTGCTTGGTGTCTACTAATAGGGCACATCAGATTAGATAAGATAATAACAAATGATAATCGGATAAATGCAGTCAGATCAAAACAAGTATGATAGAACAAAAGTATGATAAAGAGTACATCAGCTGTAATATTTTTTACTAAGAAAAATATACGTGTTTAAGAAATGGCAGCTATTTTGAGTAACTAACAACAGAAGAGTATTTTGAAGATTTGGTATAAGCCGAGAAGAGCATATTGATTTGTTTATAAAACTAGCTGCCCCGTCGAACTTCGTCCCGTTTTTTTAGTAATTTAACACTATGGCCATTTACTCGCATTACCAGAACCTAATTTTCTCGAGAAACGTTGTCCTGTCCGCTGTCTATTTTGAATTTGTTTAATGATAAATTAATTAACTTTTAACCACTGTAATTCCGACCGATGCGTCTGATTTAAACCACATTAGTATGTTATTTTGCATCCGCATTCTGTCTCTCATAGTCTCACCAACTGACAATTCCTATCACACGCCAATTTGAGTAATTTCACAATTGGAATAAAAATATATATTACAAAAAGTAGTAAACAGATTACCTTCTTAGAGTTTTCTTTAATTAGGTATCTACTTTTCCACGCAACTTTCTTAATTTTTCTTTCATAAGAACCTTCTCCTGACAAAAGCAAGCACGCCAAAAAAAGAATAAAAAAAGAATTTTATATAACAGAAAATGAGACGAATTGGTCAGAATCGAATTTTTAAGTATTGCTCTATTAAACTCATTTATGTCAAATTCAGACTTTAAATTTTTGATCCAGTAACTATAGACACAGATATTTACGGTACCTGATGAGCTTGTATTAACAAACTATACTATGTAAAGGAAAGCGATATATTTTTTTAACCAAGGAATAAGCTGATCTTCTATTGGCAAACATTTAACATGATTGATCGCATAGAGCTTACCTTCAAATACAAAAACGTTTTTTATTTAAATGTTTTTTTTACAGGTAGGTACGTTTTTTATTTAAATGTTTTTTTTACAGGTAGGTACCTACAGAAATGAATCTGTGCTCACCTAAAGAAAACACAAATACACTTGTGACATATTTCAGACTAAACGCACTTGTTTGGTGAAAGAGGAAGATGGTCGGCTCCGTGGATCGAACCTGTGACATTCAGATTGAAAATTGGCGACTGATCCACTTGGCCACCAACCACTTCAATACATGTTATCAAATATATATCGTCGTTTTAAGCATGTATTTTTTTAATAGATACATGTTTTTCTTCTTCGAAATAATATGACAAACATCGTTTTCTTGCCAACCTTTTAGTGAGAGTTTTGCAAGTGTCAAGAATATCTGATAATACAATATTTTTTTTTTTAAATATATAACAATAAAAATTAACATTTAAAAAATCCCTTGTATAAATAAACACAGTAAGAATTCCAAGAATAAGCCGGCTTAATGCAGTTTCAAACGCTTATAAAACATTTTGAAATTGTATTACCTCATCCAGTTGTCGATTTTATCCTCCACTCAAATGTCAAAAATATAATACCAATATTATAATTTTTAACATACTAATTAAATTTTTATAAATCACTAAAAACATTTTTTAGAACAACAACAACAAAAATATACACTAGCAATAAATAATAAAAAGCACTATAAAAATATAAACAAAATAAAAAAAAAACAACACTTACATATTATTAAATAATATGTTTATTTTATTTATTTATCATCAGCACATAAAAACTAAATAAATTCACTGGAAATAAACTTTTATACAATAAAAAATAACTATTGATATTAAAAAAAAAACAACGCAACTCAACGAATTAAAATAACGCAAATAAATTTATATAAAAAAACTGTATAAATAACTAACCGTGATAATATGTAATGTATTTATTTTTCAATAAATAACATTTGACTTGTCAAAAATACGAACGCGTAATATTTTTTAAAGACAGAGGAAACATCCGACGCGACCTCCCCCTGTCGACGTTCTCTCAAGACTGTTTGACAGTGTTTGAATTTGAAAAAACATTCTATTGTATGTATAATACGAGAGGCGAATAAGCCGTGTAGATGCGCACGCGACTAACACAAAAGAGATACCCTATGAATTTTCCTTCGAGTGTGAGGGCGATAGCGGTATACACGTTTCTGTGAAAATTTGTAGGTACTTTGGCTAGACTAGGCTCAGTACTGTATAAGTACAGTAATACAAAGACAAATTCTTGTCATTGTATGTGTGTGTGTCTATGGTTTTATTTATGACTTTGTATGTAGTTCTATTATAAAGACAGGTTTTTCTATGGTTTGCAATGTATGTAAACAGTAGGGGCCTCGTAGGTACTTGTATATAAGATGCGTTTTGCTGTAGGTACATATGAAAATGCATTATGAATAGTTTTTTTTTTAATTGAAAATTGGTGTAAACAGCGAAGTGATTCAATATTTCAATCCCATATCGAATTCGTTCGTATCTTGCTCCAAATCCACGAGAAATACTTTTCGTAGGTATATTATTTTACAAAAATGAATCTGAATAAATACCCTCTTTGACTCTTTCACAGTAAGCTACTTAAAGCTTGTGTCGATGGTCGGCTCCTGGGATCAAACCCATGACCTCCGCACGAAACAGTGCGAAAGCCGGACTCCTAACCGCTAGTCTACCAACCACTTCAATATTAACAAACGATTGTTGTTAGAATTGGGATCCTTAAGGAACAATCTTACTGATTTATAGTACAATAGAGGAGAGGTGACAATGAGGTGGTTTGTAGTCCAGTGGTATCGATCGGCGGCTTTCGTACGTAGGTCGTAGGTTCAAATCCCGGCCGTGCCGACCCGTTTTCGACCGCTTTCACGAATCAAACCTTTGCTTAGTGTGAAAGATGTCAAAAAGTGTATTTGTGTTCACTTAGAGTGAGTAGGTACAGATTCATTTTTCTAAAATAAATTAAAAAAATTATTAACCTTTTATAGGTCTTTAGTCCGACAGGTTTTGCTGCTAGGGTCTTTTAAAAGGAAACATTGTAGATATGTATTTGATCGAATGCTCAAATTATGTTTGAAAGAAAATATCCAGGTTTGAAACTTAGTGCCTCTAAAGAGTAACAGGAATACGATTGCGGACATGGATGGAAAGTGTGTAAAGGATGCAGAATGAAAGTTAGTTATGAAGATCGCTGTTATTTTCTTCTTCTGATTGTGGATGTTTAAAAACAGGCAATTTGTGTTCCGTTCCTTCAAAATAAGACTGAGGGAATTAAACTTGTTTTGGAAGTTCAAGAGCAGTTGTTAGAATCCATTTGCCCCTTGGCAAGGACACGCAATTATAAGATCGATTAAATTCGAAATATCTTTTTTTATTTATTAATCCAGAATGCATATTACCTACTTATTGTAATTTATAATACATTTTTGACTATTTCATATAACCAAGGAAAACAATGTAAATTGAGTGTTTACAGTATGAAATTGTGACGACAATCTTACCATTTTTCAAGAATGAGATCGAGTAGCAAAATGACTGAATCAAAGCGGACACTGTAATGAATTCCGAGGTCCGGTTGGAAGAATCGATGAAGAAGAAGAAGAAGAAGTGAACATACCTGAAACAATGAAATAATTCAATTAAACACATGATTAAATACTGATACTGACTGAGCATTTCATTCTCAGTTCAAGATTTCAAATTATAGGTATGAATTGCCTACAGTATAAAAATGATAAGTAGAATGTTTAAATACATAATTTTTCCCTTATTCATATTCGATGACAATAAAATTTGTGCTGTATATTTTGTTAAAATAAATAAGTCTCCACAGAAATTATTATTGTTACTTTGTTACTATAGAATGTTCCTACATACAACAGTTGCTACGAGAAGAAATGTCCAACTGTCCGCAGTTCTCAATAGTAAATTTGAGACCCTTTAAGGGACACTCATTAGGAGTTGCTGATCACCCAAATGGTCTGTTTTCCAAGGTATACGGCACTGCTTTAAACAGCGGCGAATGTTTCAGTGTAGAACATTGTATATGTGGTTACCTTAGTGACAAAAAACATTGTCGCCATTTACAAAAACAGCCGTCTTGTCAGATGACACACCGCTTCCTACGAACCCAATGCATAAGCCAGCCTTCGAAACAGCAGTAGAAGACGGTCGTAAGCTCGTAGTGGCTCAGATTTGTATAAAATTTAGCTTTTAAAAACGAACACCGATTGATTTAATAATTGACATCAAATAGTTGGTTCTATACTATGACGACATAACCGATTTATAGGACAATACAAAAATGATTGTTGACCTCTCTTAATAGAATCCGCACTGGACACGGCAGATGCACGGACTTCGCACATAAATGTGAGTGAACAGATCTCTCTGGATGCGACTGTGGAGCTGAGAGACAAACCATAAATTATATAGTTACCTACAGAGTGTGATGGAAGAGCATATCATGGCAGTTTCTCAGATTTCCTCGCCTTAACCGACGGAGAGACAGCATTTATTGATAACTTAGACATGAACATCTGACAAGCAGGAAAATTAACCCTGTGCTACTCTCTTCCTTATTTGTATAAATCCTTTCCTGTAAAATTGTAATAAATGTGGCTGGCAAAAGCTAAATAAATTGTTGGCCTAATAAGACGAAATAACCGATTTAAAGGACAGTACAAAAATAATCGGTGACCTAATAAGACGAAATAACCGATTTAAAAAAATATCTCTCTACAAACATAATTATTATGCATGTCTTCCTGTAGGCTTTTCTGCTAGTATTACAATAACCCCGTGCATAGAGAAGACGTTTGTCTATTATTTTGAAACATTGTATGAGCGTGGTATCCTTTGGGTGGTTCCTCAGGGAAATCTAAGAGAGCCTTCTGACTAATTAGATAAGTTTGGCCAACTCAGAACGCGACGTGGTTTCGGGCAATTAAATTACATACCTACATCATTGTTCATTTTCTATTACGAAACTTTCCTAACCCCTTTCTGTTCTGTCTTTTTGTGACCTTCTTTATAGATAACTAGCTTTCCCGACAGACGTTGTCCTGTAGTCCTTACTATGAATATTGATTTCAAATTTGTGATTTCTACAAAAAAAGTTAAAATAATATGTTTGAATGTTAAAAAAAACATTTCTGAAATCTAGGAAAAAAATCATAAAAAATCTGCGTACCAATATTTTTAATGCCAATGGTTGTCAGGTAAACAATAATTTTGTTGTTGTAGAATTTTTCATGGATGGCGTTGGCGGTGCAAGAAGTCCTTTCCATACTGACTTTAATATTATATTTTATATCATTTCTTATCCATTTTTTTTTCAACATTTTATTAGTTATTCTGTTATCCGGAGCGGAGAAGAATCCAATATTTTTTTTTCTTGTTTACCGGCTTTCCGTCCGATTTCGGACGATTTGATCCCCAGTTTAACAAAATTGTATTTAAAAATTAAATTAAAACATAGTTTTTAATCATAAGAAGAGAAAGAAATTAGATTAAAACAATTTTTTTTTGCACAAATGTAATAAGTAATCTCCATTTCCAATCGACCATTTCCGCTTTCACGGCACAACCCTTTGGTTAGTGTGAAAGATGTCAAAAGTGTATTTGTGTTCACGTCGAGTGAGCGTAGATTCATTTTATTAAAAAAAAAATCTATTTACTTTGTTTGAGTTCAGACTCAGTAGGTACGCGACACTGATGGGGTAATTAATCAAATTGTCAATATTAAAATACAGTGGAACCGCACTTCTGATTGGGCAACCCAGAAGTACGTGATCCAGTGATTCCACATCAACACCACACTCACACCAAGGGGAGGAGACCAGGCCCATATTGAAAAGATGGGAGTCCAACCTATGATGGTTGAATCTTATACGTGGTAAGGTTTTCATATCTAATCTAGAGTATTATGTTTTCTGGTACCACCACGGTCTTGTGGTGATACTGGGTTTTATCGATCTATAAAACAACCCCTTGGTGTTTGTCTAGCCACTGGTTGCTCCAACAAGATAGTGCAGTTTCCAAACACAAACGTTTAATATCATTCAGGGGAAGGTGGAAATCCACCGGCAAGTTACCATGTACCGCCGCTTTCTTAGCCAACTCATCAACCGCAAAATCCAATAAATCAAACATCGGAATAATCTGTTCAGGCGATCTCGAGTTGTAAGTGTTCGCACTAGCCCGGCTTTCTTTTATATTATAGATAAACCAAGATTTTCTTTTAAATTCTTTAATCTAGGAATCTAGATTTAAAAAAAATCATAATACTTACCTATATTTAGATAGATATAACTTTTAATGAAAAAGATTAATAAAAGCACTCGATATGGTGTTTCACAACCACATCTCATCCCTGTAGGTACTAATGAAAAAAATAATATGTTTAATATTCTAGAGAGGTGCCCGGGAAATATATTACTTATTCCTTTCCTATGATTATATTTTTAATTACTTTTCTGTTTTAACAAGACGAGGGAGAAAAAGAAAATAACAAAATAGAATAAAGAAACGAGAAAAAAAGAATGCCCGTTTTTACGATTTTCCAAATATTTGGTAGACAGAAATTCAAGAAATTATTATTATTTTTGTTTCGTTGATCTTACCATAATAATTCAGTAAAATTTGAATTTAATTCGTTCTCTTCTTTATTCAATAGATACAATAAGATAACAGGTTTCACATGTGATTTATTTCCTACTTCACCGCCATCTCTTGGATTTTTATGTAAAACGATTATACATGCACGCATTCTCCCTTGAGGCACCCCGCAAGTCGGTCCTGAGGAGACCAATCCGCAGCAAACCCGACCCGCACGAAACCAACCCCCTAGTCTGGTCGAAGCAACCAAACCAAAAAGTCGGCCCCACACAAATCAAGCCCGCCGCGGACCTTCCCCCCAAACCAACCCACAATACGGGGGACCTAAGCCCCACTAAGGAGCATAGGGAGGCACAAGAGCTCTCCATTGCGCTGGATCATGCACCTTTACAGGGGGCACCATTTGCCTGAACTCCCCCTGATACGAACGAAGCTTATATCTTGTGCCTTTGCTGACCTGTTGGGGTTTAAGGACGTGAGATGGTCAATCTCACGGTCCCGATCTGATTTTTCGATTTCCTGGCTCTTACAGGATGCTCGAAAAACCAGAAAAAAGAGCAGAGGTACTATTCTTAGCCGGCAACCCCACGGCAAATTATTTTGATTACAAACTTATGACCCGTCGAACTTCATCCCGTATCGGGATTAACAATAACTATTACATTATGCAATAAATCAGCAAAATTTTATTACGTTTTTATGTCGTAATCTACAGTCAAAATTATTTTTTTATTGTGGGTAGGTCGAAGGTCGACGGGCGGGTCAGCTAGTTATAAATTGAGTGTATTTGTGTTTACTTTGAGTGAGAACAGATTCGTTCAAAGAATCCTCACCGGAGGAGTTTTGAGTCGGTAAAGTCTTCGGACAGGAGTTCTACACGACGCATTAGAGATATCACACTCCGCCTGAAACTATATTTCAGTCATTTACAACAGCCAAGAAAAAAATATACTTTTACAGATAACAGAATCTTCAGTAATTTTCATCTGTTTCATCAGACAATTTACCTGGGATTTTTCAGTCCAATTAGCATTCACTTTCAGTGGCTCCCAGTTTTGATTACATCACGGAGAAAATGGGCATTTAAATCGAATCAGGACTCTCATTTCCCTAGATAATCGTATCTGAGAGGAATCTAATGAAAATGTTAATTGTTATATTGTTGTTCTTCTCAGAGGCGTTGTCCTCGTGGGGCTCCTTTTTAATTAAGTGAGAATTTCTACCGTCGTGTGTTTTTTTTTATTTGTACAATAAAAATTCTTCTTCGTTGTCTTTTTTTCGTAATTTTTATTCCTATCCTTGACATAGTCATAAACATTGCGTAGGCGCGAGCACTTATAACTCGAGATCGGCTGAACAGATTCTTCCGATGTTTGATTTATTTGATATTTTCCGCTCCGGATAACAGAATAACTAATAAAAAGTTGATAAATGGATAAGAAATAATATAAAATATAATATTAAAGTTAGTATCGAACGGATTTCCTGCGACGCCACCCCCACTATGAAAACTATAAAAACAACATTATTATTTTTACTGCAGCTGATAGTAGTTCCCTCGCATACGTAATTGCCGCTCTTACAGTTAGTAGCCCATCCCACTTACCCAACCGTTTCGAGCGTTCTAGAAAATGTTCATACAAAGTCAAGAATATTAGGTAGAGGTCTGCGTGCGCTTATATTCTCGCGTTGTTCCCGTCTATGCTTTGAATATGAATGAAATATGGATGTTTTAGAAATATTTTAATGTTATTATTTTATTGGTTTAATTCAATCTAATTAGTGATGTTGTTTTCTTTCTGGGGGACAGTGTACATTACGCACATAATAATAATCTGTTTATGATTACAGGACGACGTCATTCGGGAAAGCTAGTAAATACATAAATTTCGTTTCCTTATTTTCTTGTTTTTATATTTTGTTTTGTTCCAAGAGGATTTCATTGCCGGGAACAATCTCGTATGTACTAAATAAATCTATTAATATAAAGAAAAGTACCCGACTGATTGACTGACTGACTGACTGACATACTCACTCATCAACGCACAACCCTAACGGCTAATCGCAGAGAAGTGAAATTTGGAAAACAGGTAGGTTTTAATACAAAACCTTCCATTAAGAAAGGATTTTTGGAAATTCCATCCCTAAGGGGGTGAAAAATACGTTTTAATGTTTTTAAATGTATCTCGGAAACTAGACATGGTACGAACTTGAGACTTGGCATATGAATTCTCCCATAGAAATGAGTAGCAGCGTCTCTAGCCATTTTTTTTTAAATTTTACTAGAAGGGATGAAAAAGGGCACATAGAAAAAGGGATGATTTTTAAGAGACTCCTAATAAGTTTAAAACTGATTTTATCGAAATTTAAAAAAATACTCTTCATCCACTTCTCAGACAGTCTTGGAAATGGCACAAGATGTTTTTTTTTTATTATAATTAATTTTGACGCGAATATAATTCTGCATTTTAGGAAGAGAAACCAAAAACAGTAACATGTGAGTGAAGCCACGGGTAACAGCTAGTATCCTATAAACAACTGTTAGTTGTATGAAATAATCTTTCAATTACCGTTGAAAACGCAAATAGGGTTGTCTCATTATCACTGTTTCATTTTATACGAGTATTATTAGTTATTAGAAATTATTTCATTCATTCGTCTATATATTTTTATGACTTTATCTACATGACAGTAGATGGTTCTTATACATTAAGAATTTGATATTTGAAGTCATTATTGAATATTATTTTAGTTTGGAACCTTTGGGGCTTATAACCCTGGCATTAGCAGCTGGTTAAGAAAGTACCTTTTACACTTAACTAATATTCTATAGTTCACCAAAAAAATCTTCATACTTATAAAACTTTTTTAATGCACATTACAAAATTGTATGTCCAAAAATTAACGCAATTACACCGGCTTATTATATAATGTACTATGGCTTCTATACCACTCTACTACCTAATATTCTCGTTCCTTTCCAAATCCCACAGAATCTTTCCGCAAATTTTTCGCAGAGATCTCATCTCTACTGCATTTAAACATGAGGTTGTTTATTGTATTTTATCATCCTTAGGTCCATTCGGACACTTGGAATCGTCATTTGAACATTATTTATCCAATTAACAAAAAAAAAAAAATAGAAAATGAGACAAAAAACAGCACAGGCATAGAAAAACATACATGGAAAAAAAATTAACAATTTATAGAGGCAAAGAAAATCATACAAGAGCAATGCTGATTGCAGTGTAAAGAGCTACGACCAGCATTTTGTCAGGTAGTCTATATACAAAAAAAAATGTAACTTTCATGATGAATTATCAAAGTAATCGAACGCTGGGCAAAATATATAAGTTTCTGACCAGCGTTCACGTCAATCATTACACGGTACTAAGGAGTGCGAGACAACCGGAGGAGACACAATTTTGGCTGCTATACATATTTATATTATATTATTGGCTGCTATGTTACCATTGGTAGTAACAGGATTACGTTACGAATTGAAAAATACATTATAGTTATTTGATATTGACTACTACTAAGCACCTATTTTCCAAGACATCGGATATTTTCATTTCTTTTCACATGTCAGCGAAAATACTTTTATTATTATTGTTATTGTTGGCAACCCTAATTTTGACAGTAAATAAAAATATGGCGGATAATTGAACAAGAAGTAGAAACTGCGTCCATGCACTCGATTTTGAATTCAGTTGAGAGAAATAATTATATCAGTTGTACATTTTATTCACTGGATTCTCTTGAAAGCTTAGAGGATGTAAGCAAAATAAATCACCCTTATTCCTCTTTATATATTAGTATAGATAAGTGTGCGAAATTTCATAATACCCCCTATTCCAATTCAAATTAAGTGCGCACTAAACTAAAATAAGAACGTTCCTATTTTAGTTAGCCGGATTGGTATTCGAGAAATTTTAGAACGTTCCTATTTGTTCCTAATTAGACTTTAGTTTGAAATTAGTTCATTTTGGTATTCGGATTTCGTATTTAAGTCAATTTTAGTGCGTTTATCTGTCAAAACGTTCCTAGTCTTAGTTCACACCTAATTGTATGCGTCTAAAAAGATATCTGATGATATTTTTATGATAAACGTTTTTTTTTTAACCAAATAATTATAAAACAAGTTTATTTTTATTAAAAATACTAAGCATTTCCCCCGAATTTATTATAAGTAATACAAATAATAGCATCATAAATTATTATCATTGAACACCAATGCAAATAATGTAATCATACAGTCGTCTTCATTACACTTCGGGTTGGTTCGCCAGTTTTCGGCGACCATGTAACTTGGAACTTGCTTGGAACATGGAGCTCGTTTGAATTTGTCTTCTCCGATTGGCTGTCCGCTTGTCAGCATCAACCAATAAGGCGCATGCTCGATCCATAGACAATTATAATTCAAAAAAAAATTATAGTGAACTAATATTGGTTTTTAACACGGCATAATTCCGAATACGAATTTTAGTTCGAGTGAACTTAATTCTTAATCATTTAGAACGTTCTTAAAATCCGAATAGGGGGTACTCTCCGTCCGCGCAATTTTCGTAAAAATGATCACAAAGTTTTTGCTTCAGGTCTTACTATACCTACATATAGATGACATCAATAGATAATTTTGACCGAGCTTTGAATTAATCCTAATATAAAATATACGACGTTAATCTAATAGTATAAAATTCCAAAAATTGTGCGCGTTACATAAAAAAAAATAATCCATATTATTAAACATTTATGTAGCATACGACACTTCGCAAAACTAATATAATGAAATAAAAGACAGAGGTTGAAATGGAAATGAAACTAAATATTCGGACTTGATTGGATGGAAAGTCCTTTAATGTAAATAAAAAACGAAGACAGAAAGAGGATTATTTATTTATTATGTGCTGCCCTGTAACGAGCATAGTCACGAGGCACAATGGGGCGAAATATATTTCAAAAATTATTTTTAAATTGTTTTTGTTGGTTCATAATGAATAAAACTGTATTTTCTCTAATTAACTGCTAGAGTAATTAATTCAGAATTTCAAATAAGCAACCTTTTGTCTTAATATCATATCTGTTGTAAAATATTTTGACTTATTCATGGTCTGTCGACATGGATACTATTTGTTCTGGATTCAAAACTTTGTAGATCACAAACATATACTTTTCTTTTGAATCTTCTTGAAGGAGGCCAGGACACGCATAGGGTTAAAGCACCACGAATGTTTGTATATCAATTTATTTTTCGTTAATATTTAATCACACAAGGAGAGCCGATCCCAAATAATTGAACAAAGGCGAGGGCGAAGAAGAAGATTTAATCACATAAAACCAACAACGAAATATAAATTAAAGCCATTACAAACTCTTGACCGTCAAAAACTGGCGAATCAAATGTTTGATAGTTCTTTTATTGGTAATATTATAATTATTTTTACATACTTTTTTATTAGTTAATTTGATCGATTTTTATTTAAGAATTGGTACTGTTTTCAATTTATTTTTCATATTCTGCACCTATTAATGTGATGATGATGATGACAGTCTGCTGAGATATTTGGACATGGTGTGGATAAGTCATTGAGAGTGCACAAAACTTGAGGCAATAGAGAACTCTTTTGTTGAATTGAATTGCCTGGCTATGCTTCTAATGGAATTACAAAATGATTCGAATTCTGCAATTGTAATACAATCACCGAAAAAAATAATTTTTGTTAAAAAAATTATCATTTAGTTATATAGGGACCACACAACATGATTGAGGGAAAATTCTATTTTTTTTTTTCAGAAAACGTCTCTGAATTTTTTCGTCCCACCCTACGACACGGACATTAAATACACACACAAAGAAGCAATCAGCCAGTCGATTTCTCCCGCTTCTATTCTCATTTGATATTTCATCTTCCTGCTCTTCCCACTGCACCCTTCCTCAGGTAATGTAATCAACAGTAGAGATACTATCTCAATATTATTTTTTATTCAATTTAAAAGAGTTTAACTACCAGATAAAATAATATATTATCGCTTATAATAGATAGAAAGAAGACGTGATCTTGCGCTTTGGCAATCTCTCGCCTATTCTCCGAAATACTCACATCCACACAAGAAAAACTTGTTGATGCTTGCATCCTCCCAGTTTTAACATGTGGAATGGAAACAGCTGTACTGACCAAAAGGATAACACACAAACTAGCAGTAACACAACCATGGAGAGGAAGATGTAGGGTATTTCTTTAAGAGACTGGAGAACAAACAAGTGGATACGAAAGAAGAAGAGAATTTAATTCTTATTTTGAAATTAAATCAGCGTTTGACAGAAATTGTCGGTTGTTTGATATTTGGTGCGATGGACAGAATGAGGATGGAAAATAAATGACTTAAAACAGATGCATCGGTCGGAATACGTGTGTAATGACGTCATTTGACAGCTTCGCGCCCCAATCCTCTATACATTTTGTATGGAATCAGTTCCACAAAAACAAAAAACGTTTCATAGAGAGACCAAAAAATAGGATTAATGCTAATCATTGTAATGGAAACAAACAGGGCAAAATACATCTTAGAAACGTCGTTTGGGGTTAAAAAATAATTAAACAAAAAACCGAATTTCATTTGTATGGGATTTGAAATATCAGATAGCTTCGTAGGTCTCTAAACATCGACTTTACACCCGTTTTACATTGGTTAAAAGGTAGTGAATTTATCATTAAATAATTCGAATTCAATATTCATTATCAAAACTTAAGATCACACTATAGGACAACGTCTGTCGGGAAGGCTAGTATAATTTATGAACCATAATTTACCATTCAAAAAAGTGGAAAATAAATATCCATTATAATTGTTACTCACTTTTGCAAAAATGCCATCATTTTAAAAAAGAACAATCAAATTATTATTATTATTATCGCATAGTCGTTCGTTTGGGTTACAAATATTTACTCCTCACAGTAGGCAACAGTGTAAGCATAAATGACATAAGCATGATCAGGCGTTCGCACAATGCGACGTGTATACAATTTTTTGCATTGCGTACGAATATTTTTTATCCTAGAAAAAGACTTAACTTTACACTATTTTATCCAAATAAAGTAGTTGTGGTCTAAAGCATAAAGTAGGCACATAAAGCATCTGCATTTGAAACGAAGTGCCTCAGGAGAATCTTGGGTATAAGATGGTACCATCGCATCACAACGACGCTATACGCCGTCGCACCCAGCGCAGGCCCATCACTTTCACCTATACGGAGAGAGGGTGGACTTGGCTGTGACATGTATTGAGGGTGCCGAATGACAGTTGGCCGAGGAGAGTGCTGTTTTTCCTCCCACTGAAGCATAGCTGAGGGAGTTGGACATAGCGCAGTGGAGAGCTCTTGTTGCCTCCCTATGCTCCTGAGTGGAGTTCAAGGGGAGATTTGATTGTATAAGTAGGTACTGTTGTTCTTATGTAAAATCTAAAAAAACACTTTTTGAAAGTTACGAATAAAAGAACAGTTTTTTATGTCATTAATAAACAATTGAAGAGCGTTCTTTTTTTTCAATTACAATCGCGATTTCTTTTTAGAAAATATCTCCCCTGTGTTTTGAAAAGTTTTATATTATTATTATTCTGTTTTTTTTTTCACCCAATTAATTTTGCACCGTTAACGAATTTTCTGGAGGATTGTTAGAAAGTTTTGAGTGGCACCTTAACGCAAGGGGCAGCTTCGTACCTATGTGCATGTAAGGCAGATTTCTTTGTGATTCAAATCTGGGTATATATACGAAGAAAGAAATTCAAATTCAAATTCAAAAGAAACTTTATTCACAGAAAAATGTTACACAATTACAAATATTATGTTATTAAGTAGATATTTTCCCTTGATTTTTTTTTTATATATTATATAACCTCTCCAATAGAGCAGAGCTCGTGTGAGGAGAGGGAGTAAACATAGCATAAATGGAGTAGATAAAATGAAGGAATATTATAAGTTCGTCACTATAATGTATTATCTATAGTAATGCACATAGGCAGCCACACAGGGTGGCACAAAAACACAGGGAATTCGGCACACACCGCCGCCGCGCGGTGAGACGCAACAACACTATTTTACACAGGCGGCGCACAATTAATGCGGGCCAACCTCTACGATATGTTTTATGATATTTTTCTTGTATTCTTGGTAATCTTGCAATCCCCTTATATCACTCGGCAGTTCATTATAAAATTTAACACCTAGATATAAATAATGGTGCTGCATCACATCCCTGTTACACAGGGGGATGGGCATAATATTGATTGATCTCAAGATTCTACTTCCGGTTTCTTGAGTGCTATTTATTTTTTCCTTAAAGATTTGCAATAGTGCAAATCTTTTGAAGAGCTGGTCAATGTTCAGCACCCTCATCTCAGAAAACAGTAGGTGGGTAGAGTAATCTCTTGGTTTTTTTAGTATGATTTTTATAACCGTTCGTTGTGTCACCTTAAGTGCATTAAGAGAAGTTTGATATGCTGCACCCCAACCAACTATCCCATAAGTCAGAAGAGACTGAACCAATGCATAATAGGTTAATTTCAATTGTTCGAAACTCAGAAATCCTCTCAGTTCTACAAATATGTAAAATAATTTTCGAAGTCTTTCTATTGTTTTTTCGATGTGGTTTTTCCATTTCACATGGCAATCGATCTCTATTCCCAAATATTTTATGGTTTTAACAATTTTGATTTCAGTAGTGTGCGATCCACATGTCGACCGTGTACATATCTGTATTGAAATTTTTAAACACTTTGGTTGTCCACAATTATTAATAGAAAAAGGAACACTGTAGGTCTTTTCTAAATTCAGAGATAATATGTTCAGATTGAACCATCCCTGTAAAACATTCAAATCCCTCCCGAGAATATCAGCTGCTTCGTCCCAGGAAGCACCGCTAGTTATGAGTACTGTGAAATATATTAGGAAATCGTTTCATTCAAGCAATAATGACCGAATACGGCACAAAATTCCATTTCTATATTATGCTACGTTTTTTTTTGCTAATGGAACTTAATAATAATTAATTTCTTTAGTTATTTATGTACCCATAGGCCTATTCAGACACTTGAGAGAGTCAAGACAGTAATACAATCCAAGTATGAATATACGCACAACCACACGGATAAAAAAAATCAACAAGAAAGAAAAGACGATACACCGTAGTAATATTCAAGGCTCTGGGATGAATTGGCACGCCTTGGCCTTCGAGTCAATTCCAGTAGGTCGGACCTCATGGGGAATAATGCCTGCCCCGATAAAGAGCTACCGATAACCGTTGACGGTCACCAGGTCTCCCGGGTGGATAAATTTAATAACTGGGAGCAACCATTAACACCTCTGGTGACCTCGGGGATGAGCTTCTGATACGCATTGGTATGGCAAGTGGGGCCTTTAACAACATGACCAAGGTATGGAAAGCGTCGGCGTTTCGTGTCGAGACGAAATGTAAACTGATGCGTGTGTGTTGCCAATTCTCCTATATGGGTGTGAGTCCTGGCAGCTGACCAAAGCCCGAGCATAAAAAATTCCTGCATTTGAAATGAAGTGCCTCTGGAGAATTTTGGGCAAAAGCGCACCCAGCGATGGCCAATCACCTATACTATTGTGGAGAGGAAATGGACTTGACTGAGGCATGTGTTAAGGATACAGACGCAGAGTGACAGTTGGCCGAGGAGAGCGCTGATCTTCCTCCCTCTCAAACTGAGTTCCGCTTCTTCGAAGCAGAGCTGAGGAATTTGGACATGGTGTGGGAGGATGTCATTAACGTAAAAAGGGTTTAGCTTAGGCTAAGATTATGTACCTATGCAATATTCGACGTATCTTACCAAATTGTTTTATTTTCTTTGATATTAATATGTTGTGAAAAAAATGATAATTTACTTACTTTTGAATGAGCACCCATATAATGATTTTCGTATGGATTGTTTATTGTTATTGACGAATCTAATTGGCTCAAACGGGACTGAAAAGTGTATCAAATGTGAAAAATAACAAAAAGGTGATCAGAATTAAATTCGACAAAGATATTTTCAATTAGATCCAACAAGAAACATTCAGAGGCAATTGATATAATTATTTGACGAGTCCAGCTTACAAGTACCTAATCTCTGTGTAATGGGGGGAATTCCTGGAAATTAGCCCAATCACCTGCAATCACGTATCAAGAATAAAGTTCCAGGATCAACTGTCCCCTCCACATAATTCGGATCCTGCAGGTTTACAAGGATAACAATCGATGGACAATCACGGTTTGGTGTTTACTAGTAACTCATTAGTTTCAGTACGTGGTCAACGAATAGAAGGGTTGAATCCAACTATTTGTACGTGCTTTATGCCTTTGTACTGAAGATAATGTTGCTTTTTCCTATTTGATTACATAGACTTATAATATGTGCTTGGTATTTTTTAGGAGTATGGAATTTCGCACACAAAAATACCTATATAAACTATAAACTTTGATAAAATTAACGAATTGAACGTGCATTCTTGGTGGAATTATTTAAATAAAATAATTTAAATGAAACAATTGATTTGTTATTCCACTATATTTATTTACCTGACTAGTTTCGCAGGAACAGGTCCTGCATGGTCACAGGTGACTTAGAAACTAAAGCTTAAAACGCGTACCAATAATATTTTGTATTCGTTTTAAGCTTTAGTTTCTAAGTCACCTGTGACCATGCAGGACCTGTTCCTGCGAAACTAGTCAGGTAAATAAATATAGTGGAATAACAAATCAATTGTTTCATTTAAATTATTTTATAAACTTTGAATCATGAGAACTTGAAACAAGAGGATGAGTTCAGTATGTCTATTTAGGTAGTCTATTTGGCAGAGATGGAAGGTGCGAAAAGGAGATTGAAAGAAGGAAACTGGTTGGTAGAAGTGTTGGTGGTGCACTAAAACCTCTAATGAGATATAAGAACGAATCTCTTAAATCCAAACGGTTGATGCACAATGCAATCCTGATACCATCCATGAAGTAGTATGGGAGAGAAACATGGACACGGATGAAAAATCTGGAAGTTGGAATAAATGCTGTGGAAATGAGATCACTGCGTAGGATATCCGAAAAGAGACTGATTGATAAGGTGAGGAATGAGAAACTTAGAAAGGAATGTGGAGTGGATGTTAGTGTAGTGACTAGAATGAAAGTAAATAAATTAAGATGGGCATATAGAGATAATTAATGAAGAGAGAGTGACTAAAAGGATCTGAAGAAAGATGGGAGCACGCAGACGAGGCCGACCTCGAATGACATGGTCCAACCATATCGGTGCCGTCTTACAGGAGGGCCAAGTCAGGAGCAAAAGGAATAGAAGAGCATGTATGCGGAATATTATGATTTAGGAAGAAGCGAAAGAGGTTTGTTTGGATAGGAAAGAATGGAAGTCCGTACTCTCTTTCTACACCCTTCGGGAGAGGGCGTGATGGGTAAAAAAAGTTTATATTGGTATTTTTGAGGAGTATGAAAGTTCACACATTTTTTATTTATATATAAGGAGTGGCGAATGGTAATATTTTTTTAATTATGCATAAAAATGCATTAAATCAATAAAAAAAAAACATTACAAACACTACTGTTATATTGTATTTGACACTCATACATACTTAGATGTAATTCACATTGACACCGACCCATAATATATTCTTTTGTTTGTCTGTGGTCGAATTAAGGACAGACTAAAATTGTTTGTGTTTAATAATAATCTATACAATATTTGTCTTGAACACTGACTGACTGACTGACTGATATCATTAACGCTGGTAGATGGCGCCACTTGCAACAAAATTTTGTTCTACTAATATGGTATGGCTGACAGTAACACATTATTATGCCTGATGGCCGAGCACTTTTTTTAAAGGTCTTGATGTGAAGAAAAATAATTTAACGGGATATTTAAAAAATCACATGCGAAGTCAGCCAAAAGAAAGGAAAGTTTACGAAATCAGGAAACTTTTACGCATAGCGCAACTTCATAGCGAATAAAAGCCTTGCTAATGCAATGTGTGCAATAAAAAAATTTGAACATTTCAAATTTGACGTATCCATGTTATTGTTTTTGAAAGAAAATAGCGCTCGCTCTGTCTTTGACAATGGAACCTTAATAACATTCAAACTTTTAATTTAAATTAGTTATAGTTGAATTTGAATTTTGAAATCAGAGTGGACCTGATTTTGAATAACTCTTGCCTTTTGGGATGATTTAAAACGTTAGTTACAGACACAGAAGGAAAAAAGTAAAAAAAAGGATTTTCCCAGTTTCAACGTTTAATATGTAAGTATATAATGGCTAAGCACACATCCACTAGGAACATAAGTGCGTTCCTGGATTAATTATAAAACTGGCTTCCAGGTAAGCGCTTCCAGAAACTATCCAGACAAGTGGATGTCTAACTGTGCAAACCACTTGAAACTAGTTACAAGTGCCTCCTTACCATCAGCAATTTCCAAACCAAAGCCTGGAAAATTAATTTCGGGGCTTAGCCTGTTATTCCGTTCCAGAAATTCCCCTGGTTCATTTGTTTTCTGTTACAAATTTTGACAATTTTCTGTAAATAAAACCAATGCTTGTATAATATATGGACCATAAATTAACCTACATATACATTAAACTAAAGATTTATTTATTTTCTTGTGCCATAGAACCATTAAGGACACTTGGGCACGTCATGGTAAAGTGTATAGAATGTGCATAGACAATCAACGAGAAAAATAAAAAAATAAATAATCCTATTATCATGATAGAATTTATAAATTGATGAACATGCATTTTTTCGTGGTGGAAGTAATTTTGCATCCGATCATCTTGGTTCCGCTAGTCAACTCAGTCGGCGATGAGGTTGTCCTAATAGCATACTCGCCGATAAAGTACGTGTCATGCTACAAAAGGGTTGTGTCGTAAAAGCGGAAATGGTCGGCACGGCCGGGATTCGAACCTACGACCTCGAATACGCTGTACGTACGAAAGTTGCCGATTGATACAATTGGACTACCAACCACCTCAATTATTAAATTTATCCACTCGGGAGACCTGGTGACCATTGGTGGTTATCGGTAGCTGCTTATCGGGGTAGGCATTATTCCCCATGAGCTCCGTCCTGCTACTCAAATGCCAAGGCGTGCTAATTCATCCCAGAATATTACTATGGTGTATTGTATTTTCTTTCCTGTTGATTTTTTCTTATCTGTATGGATGTGCATAATATGCTCATACTTGGATTTATTACGATTTTTAAATGGAACAAACCACTACGGGCTTTCGACCGTCTTCGAAGACATGTTGAGAATTCTCATGATTAGGAGTTTCGGAGACCTAATTGTGAACGTTGTTAACGTAAAGTGATCACATTAAGCCAGCCTTCGAAATAACAGTAGAAGACGGTCGTAAGCCCGTAGTGGTTTGTTCCGTTTAAAAATCTAACATCAGTAATGAATTGTTAGAGTTTTTAGTTGTTATACATATTCGTTATGATCTAGTCCTGAAAAAAGGTCATTAGTTGGGTTTGTTTTTTGACACTCACCGACCTGACCCCCTGGTGTTCGATCGAACCCAGGTTTAGAGCCACTGTTATAGAAAAAAGGTTGGATAAATGGATAAAGGAGTCACAAACCTGTCACTGTTTGATGACGAGGAGTTGGCACGTCTGCGTCTCCTGCCATACTCCTGCTCTCTGTGTCCTCTGGCTGCAGAATTCCTGGACGACTCCAACAAGACAGCCGTGTATTTGGTTATGAGCATCGCCATCTTGTACACAAACGCTCACTTTTGCATTTAACCACACATTTCAAAAAACTTAACAGCACTATTTCGACTGGAACATCTCACAATTTTAACACTTAACATTTGATTATACATAAGGTTTAAATTTTACATTATTTACTTTAAAGGTAAGTATGCTAGAATGGAAAAATTTTCTAATGATAAGTAAATCTTTTTATTTTGATGGAAACATATGGAGGAAAATAATCCAGCAGATCTAAGAAAAAGGGAAGAAAGATATTTTTTGGTTTTTCATAACACTAAAATATAAGTATTTCTGTAATTATTGACAACTGCCGCACTAAGGATCTGGGTTCGATTCCAGGGATGACCTGTTTCAGGTGGAACATGAAAGAAAAATAGCTTCAGGCCGTAAGATAGAAGGGGTCTTGATGTTTTGGGTAGAAGATGCTTGATAGCAATCTATTTAAAAAAAAAATGAAATTATTTTGTTGTTGTTGTTGAAAATGCATTTTTCTTGGTGGAAGTAATTTAAATAATCAAATTTAAATAAAAAACTTTTTAACGATTCCACAATTTTATTAAACCTGACATGTTTCGAAGAAATTTCTTGTTGAAGAAGTTTCATTTGAAACAAATAACCTGTGACCATGAAGGGCGTGCCCCTTCGAAACATGTCAGGTATAATAAAATTGTGGAATGGTTAAAAAGTTTTTTATTTCAATTTGATTAAAAATGAAATCCTTTATTGTGCTACCACAAAATTATGATTAAAAAATGAACTGGTAGTCTTCACAAACCGCTTCTCACCCTTTCATCGTCTTTTTACCCATCACCATCACGCCGTGTCCCTTATCGGGTATGCAAAGAGAACGGACCTCCGCTCTTTTCTATTCAAGCACACTTCTTTCGTTTCTTCCACCAACATAACATTTCTCATACAACCTTACCTATTTTTCTCAATTCTGACCTGCGCTTCCTTGAGGAAGGAATCGATGTGTTCGACCACGCCTTCTAACAGCTTTCTTTTCAGGCTTACCTATAAATTTTCTTTGTCAATCTGTTTGCATCGATTCTTTCCACATGCCCAAACCATCTCATCTTATTGACTTCCATCTTTGTCACAATACGAAAAATCTCTATCTTGTACAATGACATAAACTATTAAAACAATGATTGATACGTGTGGCTAACAGTACTTACAGACAGACGTATTAGAGCAGATACCTATAAGAGCACATCGCATCATAAAGATTACGTCATATAAAATTAATAAGTGCTGGAATTTCTGAGTAAAAAGATTACCATTCGTAGTGGGAGAGAGTGACAATGTGTTCCAGTGAACCTCTTGGCTGATAAGATAAGCACATCGTTAAACGCATTTCAATTGCGCATATGAATGACACAAGCATATTCATAATATTGTGCGTTTTTCTACAAAATCCAATCCAAATCCAAACTCCCTTTAAACCCCACTGAGGATCATAGGGAGGCAACAAAGGCCCTCCATTGCGCTCTGTCCGGCGTAATGATCACAGGGGACACCAGCTGCCTTGTCCCTAGTCACTGATCATTATATATACAGGATTACTGCTAATTTGATACATTGCATGAAAGCGATTATCCTAGAGCAAATTCGCAAGAATTTTGTTCCCATTAAACAGGGGTCTAATGCCAGTGGTTTTCGAGTTATTTAACTAGGTTTTTTTTTCGATTTTCCACCTTTTGACCTATAAAACTGAACAGTGTAAACAAAGTAGGTTTTAAAGTTTTAAGTAGGTAAAGTGTAAACAAACTCCATTTTGGAAACTAAAGGTTATAGTAAAGTAAAGGTTTTAGTAGGTAAAGTGTGAAAAAAACTCCATTTTGGAAACTAAAAATACATTTTTTTCTAATAGCTGAATATTAAATGAATGGTTGAAGTAAAAAAATCTCAGAAGAAAATTTGAAAAATCTCAGAAAACCGTTTTTAAATCACAAGATATTGACGGACGTTTGTATATGGATCAAATAACTTATAGAATAGGATAACAAATAACCAATATAGGTAGGAACTTATATCTTTCCATCTAAAGCGGCCTGTATTGATTGATTGTTTGGTACTGAATGTACAATATCTTGTGGTCTGAAGGACCTCGCAACTGGACCGAAAACTAATCACAGTAATAATGGTTTGGTTTCAGCTGCTTCATGTACAAATACAGGAGAACATCAGTGTTATACGTCAAAATCTAGTGGTATAAAATAACAAAACTAAATGGTTTCTTTCACTGTTGCACCCTACCAAAATACTGGGTATTGCATAAAGTTGGGTATCAATAAATTCATTCAAAACAAAAAATATTACCCAACGTTCGAAGTTTGTCTAAATTCTTGTGTCCATTTTTTTCAGGACTAGATCATAACGAATACAACTGATGACTGCAATACTGTTTGAATACATCAACTTGTTATATACACGTATTTTGAAGGAATTATGCACCGGGTTCCTAGGAAGTGGGCTGACTTTCAAAACTATATGTCAATGTTTTTTTTTTTATTACTACGGTAAAAATATTGATAATGTTCTAAACTGTAACTTTCGCCGCTGTTCATAGTAGCGCCGTATTCGTAGAAAAACAGGCCATTAACGTCGGGGCAGTTGGTCCAGTGGTTACCGTCTCGGCATGGAACGAGGAGAGACGCAGGCTCGATTCCTGCCCGGACCATAGGATTTTTCCACATGTTGAACATGTTGAAAATTTTCATAATATTCGGAAATTTTGACATTACCACCAATGGTGAATGTTGTTAACGTAAAGTGACCACATTAAACCAGCCTTCGAAATAACAGTACCTACAAGACGTACGCGTGTAAGTTTGTTGTGGTTTATTCATCCAATACAAATCCAAAAGCCGCACTTAGGAGCATAGAGAGGCAACAAGAGCTCTCCATTGCGCTCGATCTTGCGCAACGTTTATGACCTCTTCCCACACCATGTCCAGATTCCTCAGCTCTGCTTTGAAGGAGCGGAACGCGATATGATAGGGTCTTCCTCGTCTTCGGGACCCTGATGGGAGGAAGAAAAGCGCTCTCCTCGGCCGCCTAAACACATGTTCCAACCAAGTCCATCTCCTCCACATAATGGTAGAAATGATGGGCTCACGCTGGGTGCGCTGACGTATAGCGTCGTTCGTGATGCGGTGGTACCATCTTATACCCAAAATTCTCCTGAGGCACTTCGTTTTGAATGCAGATACTTTTTGTGCCTGGGCTTTGCTCAACTGCCAGGACTCACACCCACACAGGAGAATGGGCAACACACACGCATCAAACAGCTTACATTTCGTCTCGACACTAAACGCCGACGCCTTCCATATTTTAGTCATTGGTTTATTCATACCGTTTAAAAATAGAAGAGTATTAGTAAGTCATTCGTTGTTGATATAAATTCTAAAATATGAGTTTGATTGTACTTGGACTCAGTTAATTGATTTAAGACAACAATGCGAGCATTGATAATTTGATGATCTAAAGATACACAGCAGACATTCTAGACTGATTCAAAGCTTATGATAAATGGTCTAGTGCGGACATTTTATCGATTAGCATCAAGACAATGAGCATTTGGGTTCACATCTGGATTTGGCATCGGCCTGATTCACTTTAGATATCATAACATCAACAAAAAATTAGTTATAATATGATTAAAAAATGAGGACGTGTTGAAGTAATGTTTTGTCAAGTCCGACGGAATACCTCACTAAGTATTGTATTTTGTCCCAGGATCTTGTATAATAATTATTCAGTTCGTCCGTAACTCATACATTTTACAAATCCAAACCCAGCCACGGGAATTTTCATATACCTACTTAAAATTTTCGTCGGTAAGTCGATGGTTTTTATGATTTTATTTTATATGATTTTCATAAAGGGAAATATTTTCCCCAAAAACGATTGATGCTATGGGAAGAAATGTAAAATTGTCCACAGTCCCCAAGTGCAAAATGGCGAAAAATGATATCCCAAGGTGATTACACTAAGCCAGCCTTCCAAACAACAGTAGAAAGCAGTCTACGGTTGACGTGGTTGGTAGCCTAGGGGTTACGACGCCGGCTTTCGTACTGTTTCGTGCGGAGGTCGTGGGTTCGATCCCAGATGCCGACCATCTTCCTCTTTCATGACACAAGCTTTAGGTAGCTTACTGTAAAAGAGTCAAAGAGTGTATTTGTGTTCACTTTGATTGAGCACAAAGTCATTTTAATATAAAAAAGCAAACATGATTGGGGTAGTGATGTAGTAAAATATCAAATATTTAGTAAATAAGTACATTTGAGTTTGCGTTTACATTACACAAACATAGAGCCGAATCTAGAAACAGAGCATACATTCTTTTATAGTTGATATTGGACACCATGGCAACAATAACAAGCAAGAACTAATTGATGGGTGATGACAGATTGGTGTCCATATCAACGATCTAGAAATATACTTCCAGCTCTGTCTCTATGTTCGTTTGTTTTAAATGTACCTTTACATGTGTATAGTTCCAGATTCATTACTAAGAATTCCTGGGTTCGACTCCATTCGAATCAGATTTTTTCTACTTGTCTTCTACTCTTTAAATTTCTACCCGAGGTTGGACTGTTATACTGACACCTTTGTATGAACCGTTTCTCTCTGCCCACCCTGCAACAGAGATGACGTGATGGAGCACATTACATTAGCGATTGCAGCGCGTGTGTCGAGATAATAAATAAACAAGAGTAACGAGTTCATCTTCTGAGAGACCGACGGAGAGTGCAAAACCGCCCACGCTCTCCCCCAGCAACCAGCCATGCGTTTCCTGAATGCAGAAATGCACCAGACGAGGTATCAGGTTTGCGAGAAATTTTCGACGCCCACAATCAAACAGAATCTATCAAACAAAAACATCATTAGTTTGTACGTATTTCTGAAAAAGCAAACAGTTTCATAAAGAATCTACGATTCTTTGTACAGAAGGTGCTTGGTGATAGTCCATTTCAAAGTAGCAATGAAAAAGTCTTGTAGAGTTCTATCACAAAATTTATAACCATTTTTTTGGAGAATATCGTTCCCATTATCAAATGTTAAAAACTGATTTAGTGCCCATCTAAAGACTTGTAGGCCTAGACAAATTCAAATTGGTGATCGACTACAAACGAATTCTTCGATAATGTAGAGTAGGAAGAAAATTAACCGTCCACTTTTTATATTTTAATATAAGTGTCATTGTTTGGTTTAAATAATTATTTATATGTTTTAGTGGATAGTGAATTTTTTCGCACTACACATTGGTGAAATCTTCGTTTGTAGTCGAACTCCAATTTGAATTTGTCTACGGGCACTGATAATGAATTAAGACGCTATTCTCCTAAAAAGAATAGGGAGGAAGTCCGAGACCCACTCAGGGGTTGTAGTACCGTAGATGATGATGATGGTTCTCCTAAAACCCGCCCATGTGTGAAGCATACATTTTGTGGCAGGACGAGATAAAGACTCATTCATTTTCTAAGGACATTATTTTGTCACCTTTCTACAACTATCTTTACCCAAGTGTTCCAAGCGCCAACCTCTATATAAAAGGTCACCGTTTGTATATAGATTATAGTTGACTTTATTATACACCGGGTGGTACAACAAGACGTGGTAGACCAATATTCACGATCAAGAGAGTTTGCGATGAAGACCTTCGGGATACCGGCATAGATTGAAATCTTGGATCCCTTAGATCTGAGTGAACGTGGATTATGTAAGTTAGATCAAAATTTTGGAAAACTTGTAACTTCCAACAATGAAGAGCTGTAGCCCTAGTATAAGTTTTCGATGATCGAATATCGAAACGATCATCGAAAGAGTTTCGAAAATTTTCCTTACAAAAATGATCGAACGTTCGATGATTTATTTTAGAACACTATTTGCACGCTTATAAGCGCGTGCAATAAGCTTTCGATAAAACTCTTACTAGCCCCACTGTTCCTGGCCGAATTCCTCGCGCCTTAAAACCAGAACACCCAAAAAACGATGAAAAGCTCCTAAAGAACAACTCACCAGTAACAACGATATACCGAATTTGTAACTGAATACCATGCCAACTTTGTCTGAGTGCGATCAAATTTGCCACGAGTAGTTCAAACGAAACTGTACTTCACATGCGCAAAATAAGATGAAAATAACTTTATTTATTTGAAGATTTTCTTCGACTCCCTAATTGTTCAACGTATCAAAAACCGCAAAAACCATATCCAACAAATCAATGAATTCTCAAAGGATAACTTCTTACTAATAATCATCTTAAATGTGAGGTTATGCAAAATGTGTGGATCTATTAGGTAATAACAACACCAAAACATAGATTTCTGGCAAACGTGAGCTAAAGTTACAAGTGTTGTAGGAAAAGTGAGTAATCTGGTATTCCCACGCGCGGCGCACCTCTCTTCTCGTATCTGTTCGCAACACCTCGTCGACAGCTTTCAAGAATACTACGGTATAAAGACTAGATACACCATACCCACACCAATTAAGGACATTCATAAATCCTTGGGAAAAAATATGAGATTAATCATATTCAATATTGAAAAAAGTCAAAATTCTTAAAAAGGTGAGCAGTAAAAACGAAGATCCTTAAGACATGGAAAGGAATGAAGATGTAAGGAAAAATGTGGTACAATTTGTAACATTCTGCAAGATTGAGAAGAGGGAGGAAACATCACTGGAGATACGATGTTGGCAGGATGGGTTCCAGAGATTGTAAGGGAAGAACTACCACCAAAGAGACGGAAGGTAAGACACTGAATCTCAAATTTAAGACAATTTCCTGAAAAAAAGAACAGAAGAAGGACAACGTGGTATGAAAATAGGTACCTGGTCGTTATAACAAAGATGAAAATCAACAGTTTACTACAGTTTTGAGCAACTAGGACAAAAAAAATGTATACAGAAAGCCTTAAAAGATAGGTGTTAGAAGGCGTGATTGATAAAAAAAATACGTGGATCGATTTTGTTCTCAAAAAGTCAGGAGGAAAAATGGGTGACATTGTATATCGTGGAGTGAATGTGAATTAAAAGGAATGCAGATAGTCTCTCTGCTAAACCTACATGGGACAAAAATCGATAACTCAAAAACAGATTGACGATGAGGATTCCTTTATCCAAGAACTTACGGAAAACAATGTCGCAAGAAGAGATGTTGACAATAATTAAGATGCAGATGAGGCCACCCATCGTGGATTTCCACGAATTCAGCCATATCACAGCCCTAACACTTCAAATGAGATTATATCCGCGTTGAGGCTGAAGAGATCAACGATAAGGATCCGGCAGTACTCTCCAATTACGTTAATCTATCTTCGCTGGACCAGCTGTTGCATGCTGTGGAAGACCGATGCTAAAACGGCTGTAGTTATTATAAAAATAGTATTGTAGTTATTATAAAAAATAGTATTAAAAATAGTATAGTGACTGGATATTCAGGAGCCGACCCCACGTAAATGGGATAAAGGCTAGGGCAAAGAAGGATACGTCATTCTCAGGGTTGAAATCATTGTTGGGTTCACAGCTGCTTCCAAAAATCTCTGGCAATGAGTGCCATCTTTCAAAATCTTTGTTCAGAAGCCCTGGAATTAATTAGCAACGACGTCATTTCACCATAGTAGTTTCTCCCAATGCATGGAAAACTTACAACATTTTGATCATTTTGATCTATAACCACCTAAGTAATGGAGGCTAGAGCAGACACTGCTAGAATAAAGTCCCGATTGAGAAGGTCAGAAATGAAGAAACTGATTACCAGAAACACACTGCGTGACATATAAGGAAAACACCATCGGCTGTATGTGCAACACGGAGGACATCAAAATGGGGAAGGCAACACACGCGACACTGAAACGATCATGTGAATAGAATGTCAGACGACAGAACTCCTCGTTTCGCCATTCAAGGCAACCCTGAAGACCCCTGGAAAAATCGCCAAAGGGATGAAGAAATAGTTGTCAGTGGACCTCTAATAGGGCTAAAACGGCGGCACACACACGCCCACAGGATCTATGAAGAGAAGGAGAAGATTTTAATCTAAACTTTATACAGATACGAGATCTAGAGTAACACACAGATAGCTTATATCAAGAGGCATGTGAGCGCTAGGATGGAAGTGACAGTTGTCCCAGACGTGGGTGAAGGTTAACAGTTTACCGTTTTTTATCAGTCGACACCTACATTTTATAAGGTAATGGGCCTTTCTTTTCTTACTCGAAACAGCCAATAATGCATACATTTTACCTAATTGATTCTAAGGTTTTGTTTGCATTCTTTGATTAAGTCAAGTCTCCGCTGAATATAATGACGTGTTTGTAGGGCTGAATAAAATCAATTCACTAGATGCTTCGATCAATGAGCTGGTTGTTAGACCTGATAAGGATGCTAATCTTGAGATAAGTTTTAGCCAGTCTTCAAAATAACATCAGTAGTAGATGGTCGTAAGGCCGTAGTGGTTCAACTTGTATAAAACTTACCTCTTAAAATCGAACGTTAATAAAATGATTTCATGAATGCATCCAAAAGTTAGGAATGAAAATAAAGCCCTATTTGCCGTAGTCATCGCATCACGGGTGAACGGCTGAACTGATTTCGCTAATTATTTTTTTGTTGTGTTTGCTATTGTCAATAAAAAGTTCTGATGAAAGAAATAATAATGAAAGTTGCGCGGAACATGAGAAGATTTAATGAAGGTAACTTACCCTGAGTGCTTTTTACAATAAAATTAAATTCTGATTTTGAAATTAAATTGGCTTTTGGCAAAAACTGACAGTTTTTCGATAATCATTATTCGTTTGGAAAATGTGTGGTTTAAAACAGATTCAGCGGTCGGAATTACATAGGTTAAGAGGTAATTTATTTATCATTTAACAAATTTGAATTCAATATTCATTCTTAGGATCAGACAAAGTCTGTCGGGAAAACTATCTTTAAAAAAAGTTTAGTTTACAAAATGTTGAGCGGGTGAAATTGCTAGGC
Organism: Mystacides longicornis; assembly: GCA_963576905.1. Lineage (NCBI taxonomy): Eukaryota > Metazoa > Arthropoda > Insecta > Trichoptera > Leptoceridae > Mystacides > Mystacides longicornis. The sequence goes on from OY756437.1 coordinate 25,627,606, forward strand.
CGACTAGTAATTTAATCAAAATAATTTATGTAATTTTTGTGGTAATATGTCATTTCGCTTATTCATAATAATTAATTGTACGGAAGAAAATCTTAAACAACTTTTGAATAATCTCTGGTTATCTTTTCCTTAAACATGCGCGGTGGGAATGCGCGTAAATACGGATATGACCTAAAAAGTATATGCGTGGTTTGGTAATAAATGCCATAAAAACCTGCATCTTAAATAATAATTTTTAAATGATTTACATACTTGACGTAAGATGATATTCTATCCTTAAAAATAAACGATTAAATACTCTCCTATTAATATTAACGTCATTTTAGACGGAATGCGTAAGACAACTCTACCAGTCAATCGGTCTTGTATTATCTGGGACATGATGCTAACATTGGACACAGATATCATGTGGAAAAGAACCTTGCAAAAAATTATTACCCGAACGGGAATCGAATCCATGACCTCTCAATTCAAACTTTTTTTAGTGTGAATTTTTCACAAATATTAATTCTATATTTATTATAAGCTTTCAACCTTAAAATTATACAATTTTACATTTTGTTATTATTTTCATAAAACTAGACAAATCAATAATACCCGCCCCTTTTAATGAATAATAATTACTTGTGCAAAGGGTTGGGAGTTGATAATTCAACTCTTTTCTTTTGTACGGTAGCTATGCGGTAGGAACCTTTGTAGTCTATATTTTTATGGTGTTTTTGTTGTTTTTATTCAATGTTCAGTTAGTGTAAATAAATAGAAAGTAGACAACCGGTCCCATCCAATCAGAAAGAACCTAACCCATGGCAGAAAATCATGTTACCGAGAATTGAACCCGGAACCTCCATTTAATGTATCTAGTGCCTTATACAAAAAATGAGCTATCAAGATCGAACTTATCAATTTCCTCATTTAATATCAAAGATAATAAGTACCTAAGGTTCATTTTTTGCTTTCAAGATTCTTTCAAACTAATGCATTCTGAAGCTTAATACTCTGGTATCACTCATTCTTACAACGTGTCCAAATCATTCTTATAAAAAACAGATAATTATTGAGTCCACATTTTTTTCATACATATAATACTGGCATGCTAAATGATCATACTACTGTATCCCATTCCACACAGGCACGCACAAAAAAAAAACTATGTCCCTAAAATGTCCATACAATATTCTTATTCTTTTCTAGTATTTGGTCGAACTCCATTCCTAAGACAAAAAGGTCTTCGAAAAAAAAAATTTAATAGCCTAATTTTGCACGCACTTAATTCGCACGACATGTGCCTTAGTTTATGGGCAACGACGACGAATTAGGCCTTATTTGGATTCATACAAGTTCCACTATCACTACCGTAATACCATGAACATTATTATATTTATACAGGGTGTTAGGGAGAACATTTGGCAAACTAATATGGTATATGTATATAGAAGAGAATATTAGCACAACTTATGGTTACTCAGAAGTACATTTATAGGTAAAGTGGGTACCTACTCCTTTCTTTAATAAGTTTGAGGAACCCCAAATTTTTTTACTTATAATTATTGAACATAATTTTTTTCTCGAACTGATTTTTAGACTTTCTTGGGTCACAACTATCTTTTAGTCTACTTTCTTCTTAGTTTTGTCTTAGTGAGATCTGATTGATTGGTACATTGGACGGACCACATCACGAATGAGGAGGTCCTAGACAGAATCGAAGAAGGGAGGCACCTTGTTAAACCCTTATCAGAGAGGCGGGCCAGATCAATAGGCCACATATTACGCCACGACAATCTCCTGCACACCATAATGGAGGGCATGACTGAGGGTACGAATGCTGGGGGGCGTCCGCGTCGAGAGTACCTCGAACAGTTGTATGAGGATATGGGCTGCGCATCTTACATGGAGCTGAAGAGGGCTGCGGAGGACCGGACGAGATGGAAAACTAGATGCAGATCTTTGCTGCAAACCAATCCGTAGGATTGAGACACCAGAAGAAGAATATTGATTGGTAGATGAATAAAAAATACAGCTAAGCTAACGGGGAAATTTTTTCAATTACTCAATTTTAAAAAAAGGAGTTATCTGTACCTAAATATTCAGTCAAACCATATCAGTTTTACTAATGTACAGTGCACACACTGTATATATGAATTTATATACCGAAAATATAAAAATATAATTTATTATCAGCATGTGTTATTAACTAGTAGATTTATTATGCACTCCGTTGATATAAGCGACTCAATGTCAAAGTATCGCAACACACGTGTATAATACATAATATATCTTATATACAACTAATTTGAATAGGTAATTTGTCCCAAGTGCCATAAAAATAAAAACACTTGGCCAAAAAAGGCTTGAAAATATTTAGAAATAACACGTACTGGTGTTGAATCAAAATATCCGTATAGTGATGCCAATGATAATTTAAGTTCATTCATTCATCGAGAATATAACCATTAGAAATTAATCATAAATGTTTGTTAATATTCGAATTGATAGAGTAAAACCGACTTCTATTAAGCATAGTTCGGATACAAGATTATGAGGTCAATTCTAAAAGAGTTCCGCTAAACATTTTAGCTTTACATAAATTAAATAATGATTTTCGTGCGTGATTTCAATCAAAATAATATAAACCGAACGATATAACATAAAAAATAGATCGATGTGATAATAACTGCAAGTGATTTTAACCAAAAAATTCAAATGTCTAATATCTCCGACCGAGAATGGCGTGGATCGAACACATCGATTCCCTACTCAAGGAAGGCCAGGTTAGAAGTAAGAGAAATAGGAGAGGGTGTATGAGAAATGTCATGTCGGTGGAAGAAGCGAAAGAAGTATGCTTGGATAGAAAAGAGTGGAGGTCCGTTCTCTCTGCCTTCCCCGTACGGGACACGGCGTGATGGGTAAAAAAAAATTCATAGATGATCTATGAGGGTACTGGCAACACTAGAGATTGAGGAATCTAAAGCTGTGTGCAATACCACGTCATATATTACGTCTCCTGTCAGCTAGAGGAGACCCAATAAGGAGACATCCAGCCTCCTGACGATAGTGGTACTTGAACTAAGACACGGATCGCGAAGAAGGCCCACACCTCCCACGCTGGACTCGATCGAGTGTCTTATTGCTAGAACAGAGCATTCGTCGTGAACCGGTGTACCGTGGGCCTAACCGGTTCGAAATCAATTCCTGACATCTCTTTCCGTGTTGTAACTACTTAATCATGTTTTAAGCTACCGAGATAATCCCATACATCGCTAAATCATATTTTCTTAACGATTAGTAGCCTAAGGTGTCTTTTAAGGGTCACCCGTCACTAAGTGATTTTATTTATCATTCTCATTCCTATGCCTTTTCAGGCACTTGCGAGGCGTCAAAATTATTAAAAACAACATATTACTGAATTACAACATAAAAACATTACAAAAAAAAAACTAAAATCGTATTGGAAACAATCTTCAAAATGCAAGTAACGAAATAGATAAATGAATACGTAGGCGAAGCTGAAAAGGTGTAAATAGCCCTCTCAGTCTCCTGTCAGCAAATGTAATTAAAAACAAATAAATATTAAAATCTTGGAAAATCTAAAAAATAATAAAGAAAAATGCATATAAAAAAAGAAGATTCTAAATACATGTAAATAAAAAAATGTACATAAGTGGGAGAAGCTGAAAAGGTGTAAAGGGCCTTTCAGTCTCCTGTCAGTAAATTTATTCAAAAAATACAGAGTCGCAGAGATTAAAAAGGTTTGTCTGACTAACAAATGAGAGCACTCTACCAGTACCAAGGGGCCACAAAATAGTCAGAATTCATTCAAAAGAACTCTTAATTCAATTTTTTCCTGTAGATATTAGTTCACTTTTCTACCACCGGGGCATTGATTTTATAATGTAGCATGTTTTGTTTTAACATTCTCTCGTTTCCAGGGTGGTCACCAGCCACTAATGGCTGTAGGTACCTAAGTTATTGTCTACACATAATTGGCAACTAACTGACGCTGTGCTTGTCTGGGGTATTTCTGTTAGTGTATTTTCAAACAGCAGAACAACGAACTACTAGAAATATGTGTATATGTATGTGTGGTCTACGGGAAACGATTCAGGTAGGCGGCGATAGTCTGTCATTCAATGATTTAATCAGTTTAGTTAAAACAAATAACTGAAAGTGGTATCACAAGAAAGACGATTAGTAGGGCTCAAGGGTACAAATTCGGGGATTAAAGTAAGTACCATGTTTGCAGTAAAAAATAAACACAACAGAATGTAACCAAATTAAATCTGAACCAATGGTTTACGATCCATGAAAGTACTACTGCGCATGTCGACAATTCAAAATAAGAACAATATTAAAATTTACATCTTGATCTTACATATAACAAGGATAGCAACACCGATGAGAATGACGACGGCGGAAGTGTGAACTAAAATAGGCACAATAAATTTTAATTTTGCATTAAATTAAAAACACTTATTGAAATATCTTTGAATGTTTCATTTACATAAATACAAGACATTCCAAAACCACGGTCAGAGCAATGAATTAATTTAGCTCTGCAATCAATTGAAATATCATTCGCTTAAAATTAAAAAAAAGCGATACTAGCGCTATCGATCTTAGTCTTCATTAGTTTCGGCAAGTTTAATTGTCATATTATGTTTGATCTATTGGATACGTCAACTCTGTGACATACCCACGAATGTCAAATTAATTCAATAGCCTAATTTCAATAAGATCTATTTATACAAATGACAGATTGCCTCACATTGTGTACATCACCATAGATAATGACAATATATTATCATTTACTTCTCTATGGTCACTCATTGTCATAATGTGGTAGGTAATTTGGGTCAGTTGGGCGCCAAAATAGTTTAAAGCATTTAACTAGAATGAAGATCCATTGACAATAATATAAAAATGAATTCCTGTTTTCAGTGGCCATCGTATCACGATGAATTTCGACAATTCTTTTTTTGTCGTGTTTGCTATTGTAGAAAGAAGGTTCTTATTGAAGAAAATGTTGAGAAAGTTCCCCAAAACATTATAAAATAAGAAAACTTAGAGTAGGTAACGTTATTATTATTTAATAATAATGCTAATTTCGAAATTAAATTGGCGATTGACAGGAATTGTCAGTTTGTGCGATTAACAGAATCCGGATGAGAAATTCAATAAACCAATTCATAGATCGAAATTAAATTGGTAAAAGATAATTAATTTCTAATTATACAAATTCAATATTCATAGTTGGGACCACAGGACGTCTATAGGGAAAGTGGTGTGTGTTCTGTTTTGGTTTATGAAGACCTGTACCCCTATTCTGTAGCAAGTTTAGGGTAGTCACTTGAAAAAAGTGACTATTAGGCGATACATTTTGTATGAACAACGTCTATACGTATCGAATGCGAGAATCGCATACCTATAGACGTTTTTCATACAAAATGTATCGCCTAATAGTCACTTTTTTTCAAGTGACTACCCTACACTTGCTACAGAATAGGGGTCCTGTTGTGACTGATAATTGTGCGGCTTTGTACAACCGGGTGACGGTATCATGAAGAAACGTCATTGGTGGATGATGTCGTCATACGAAACATGAACGCTACACTAGTATCGATATATATTTTATTCTTTGAAAAATGTTAACGGTAAAATTATTATAAAAAAAAAAATATTAAAAAAAGTGAGATTAAGTACTGGAAGAAAAATTCATACTTCCAGGACATCAGCTCACAAGGACATAAGCCTGCTTGGCGAATAATGTGGTAACTTGATACAAGCCATATAACGCTATTGATATTGTCCTGAGACACACAAACAATGTACTTTATATAGTAATTTATTGTAATGTTTAAAACACTTTAATGTAGTATGGCCCAGAGCCGACACGAGTTTATTTAAATTAAAACTGAGGTAAATATAGTTTATTAAAATCGACCGAGTGTGCGGGTTGCGGAGGGCAGTGAGGATTGGTGGGGTTTGATCTACAGTAATAAAAACATGAAGAAATGGGGAGATTTTTTCGTAAAATGACATTGGTTTCATAAGTGTATATTGAGTATTTGATTTTTTCATCTGGGTTCGAGTCCTGCGAAGATCTTAAGTTTTATCGACATGTTGAATAAGAATTCCATTATTTTTCTGACGTAGTTGCTATTGTCAAGAGAAGGTTATCATGGAAAAAAAGTGGCAGTCATAATATAAAATCAAAGAAAACTTTAAGTAAGTAACCTTCTTAGTACATTTAACAATATAAATGTTATTCCAAATTTGAAAAATTGAAATTAAATGAATATTTGACAAGAACTGTCAGTTGTTTGATAGTTGGTGCGATAAGACAAAATGTCGATGGAAAATATACGGTTTGAAACAGATGCATCGATCTAAATTACATTGGTTGAAAGGTAATAAGCTTATCATTATACAAATTCGAATTCAATTCATAGTCAAGACCACAGGACAATGTCTGTCGGGAAAGCTAGTATTAAAATAAAAATAGGAAAATAGGCGTTTCTAAAAAAATATCAGTCTACTTTGTATCACATTAATTCAGACCATTTTAAAAGAAGAAAAAAAAACAGGTATTGAAGAAATAGCTCTCATATAATTTAAATTTAATAATAAGAAATTTTAGCAATTTCCCATCGTTTAATTTTTACTGGCATTTTATCGAATACGTTTGAAATATGTATTTGACGGAACTACATCAGTTATAGGGCTCTTAATTTATTATTATTTAAATTCGAATTCAATATTCATAGTTAAGACCACAGGACAACGTCTGTCGGGAAAGCTAGTTTCAGTTTCAAATATTTCATGATTCAGTTTTCGACTACTATGGAATCGTTAGTTCATATCAATCATACATGGACCACTCCCCCAGCAACAAGAATGGATGACAAATAATGACATAGATGTCGTCACTTGTGATCAATACCCCAATGTTTCGTCACGGACAGATAGTCAATTCGCGCGACATGTTGTTGAACCGACAAGGTAACATAATAGTGATCACATTAAGTCGGTGTGAGTCATCTCATTAGGGCGGTCCTCTTATATGGATGAGTGAGCAGTGATCACTGATCACTGAGAGGTCACTAGTATAGTTACATTTATTTATAACAAGACTAGCTTTCCTGACAGAGGTCATGTGGTCCAAATATGAATATTGAATTCGAATTTGTATAATAATGAATTCAATACCTTTTAACCAATGTAATTCCAGCCCATTTCCAGCCCATACATCTGTTTCAAGTCATAGGTAGGTATAGTTATAGGTCGGATTCTGTCAATCGCACCAACTATCAAATAAATAACACTTTCTGTCAAACGACAATTTGATTTCAAAATTAGAATTAAGTAATTTATATTGTCAAAAGCACTAAGCATCATAATCTATATACAACGGGGCGGAGGATATCCGGAAGGATTTCTTTCAGCCAACCCATGAATATTACTCGTAATTGGAACATTTCCACTGTTGTGTTCAATGATTTTGTATGATTGTTTAAGATACAATTTAATAAAATGCATACTCTCTGTCAATCCTGAAAAGTTGTGTGGTGGAATGCTGTTTCGTTGGATAGTTCACGGTGAACATCGCGATGTTTACAATTATAATATTTTCCTTTCACTAACGTGTTAAGAATGCTAGTGCATACAGCAGTTAACTTAAAATATAAACCTAACACAGGCTTTTTCTAGTGATATTATAATACTGTTTATTAATCAGGATATTAATGTGATTGATTGATGAATTTATATTTATAAATGAACATAAAAATGTTATACATAATCATAATAAGGAGTGGGGCAGAATGAACTCCCTAGTTTAAAACACTCACTGTAGAGGGCGCAGGTGGGTTAGCGGAGTGGGAATAGTAACGTTAGGTGGGGAAAGCGACGCCATTTTCATTTCAGTAGTCACATGCGGTGGTTCGGTGAGCATCGAGGCTTTGTCGTAAAAACGTTCGTTGAAAACAACGATAATGTGGTGGCGACGCAGAGGACTTTTCATATAGACTATCGTTGTTTTTAAGGAACGTTTCTACGACAAAGCCTCGATGCTCACCGGACCACGGGCTCTCAATGAGTGTTTGAAACTAGGGAGTCCATTCTGACCCACCCTGTATATTTATGGACAATGAATTATTACTTGAAAATTATTTGTCATGCATGAGTGTCATGAGCAGAGCTTTCATGCTTTCCAAATTAAAGGTCCTTTTGGGAACGGGAGAAGGATGGGGGGGTCCTATTTGTAAATAACGCGGACGGAGGAGTATGCGATTTCGCACACTTGTAGATCATATAAAGAAAGAGTAGCGAATCTTAATATTCTTTTTAAATTTCGCATAAAAAATACAACAAATCTATAAAAAAACATATTACAAGCACTACCGAAATGTTATGTATTTAATAGGTACTCACACACACACTTCGATGCATTTGACAATGACACAGACGCTTAAATATTTTTTTATATCTGTGCTCAAATTGAGAATAGATTAATATTGTTTGTCTTTAAAAATAATAGAAAAATCTTTAAACATAACAACATTTCTAATTTGACAAATGCATGTCGTTGTTATGGTAAGAAAATTTAGAAATACCGCTCGCTCAGTCTTTTGACATCTATAACCAAAGTTTTTGACGCTGAGCAAGATCGAGCGCAAATATGAGTTCCCTTTGTTCCTTAATGGGTGAATAGCCAAGTTTCAAATTACCCAAATCACCCAAATTTCTTCCCAATTGACTAGACTGAAGAAGTCGTTCGGTCTTCGAAATCTGGTACGCTTAGTAATAAAATTGTGAATAAAAAAACTCAATATTTTGTATATTGTATTGATTATAATAATATAAGCTTATATTATGTAGCTATGGAAATCATATCGAGAATCATTAAAAAATCATTGTCTAAAAACGCATTTATAAACACAAAAATACTAAGCAAGTATATAGATAGAGTAACCTCAATTAAAATTCTGGAGAAAAATGTACGCACTTAGATAATATTATATTATGTAGTGTAACTCGACATATTCTAGACAAAATAAATTTACACAATGATAAGGTTTTTACCTGTTTGACTTACATTCAATGCCTGATTAGAAGAGGCTAAGAAAGAGGCCTAAAAATACTCAATGAAAAACTTTATTTTTTTTAATAATTAAGTACCTACCTACTCTGATATACAATGCATTTTTGTTTTAAAGAAAAGAAACAGAAAAAAGTTAAAATATCGTAGGACATATTTCAATACAATCCAGACCAGAGAGATAAGACCTCCACTCTTTTCTATAAAATTTTTCATACAGCCTCTCCTATTTCATTAACTTTTAACCTGACGTTTCTTGAGGACGCCATATAGAGAATGGAGCGTTATAACTTTGGAAAATGAGACATCCAAAATAAGGACAGTTTCGAAAACTCGGGAGTATAGCATCTGACACGAAACGCTGTGATAAGCAATGAATTTATTAAGTGATTGCACAAAGCTAATCTTAGAAACAACAATAAAAGACGGACGTTAACCCGCTGTGGTTCAAATTTAACATTAAAATATGTTAAGTGTTATGTTAGCATCCATAAGTTATTAACTTGTCATTTGAAACTAAATATCTTTGTTGAAGCAACGTGGAATCCAGCGCAATGGAGAGTTCTTATTGCCTCCCTATGACCCTGAGTGGGGTAATAAAGGAAACAGGTATGAATGTTTGTTCTACCAGCCAACCCGTCTAAGACGATTCCATCTTCAATTCTTCGAAAAATCAATTGTTCGAATTATGCACAATTGTTCTAAAGCGAATCATTCGAATGAATATTTCTACGAATATATTTATTTTCTTTTTTAATATTTGTATTACTTTAAATTGACTGCTCGAAGACTTAACTTAAACATTACCATCTATTGCGAACGTTGTTAACGTAAAGTGATCACACTAAGCCAGCCTTTGAAATAACAGTAGAAGACGGCTGTAAGCCCGTAGTGGTTTGTTCCATTTAAAAATGGAACATCAGTAAAGAATTGTTAGAGTCATTAGTTGTTACATATTTTTTAAAGAGTATGATGATGGAGCGGTCGGTGGTAGGTATAAGGATGATTTTTGTATACGAATCAAATCCAACATCATAAAATATAATACTGTAAAAGGTGAACAAAATCAAAAACCCCTAAAATTTTTAACCAAAATATTGTTTTAATATTGCTCGCTTCGGTCCCTAAAACACACAAAAGAAACATCGTCCTTCATCCGTAACAAATGAGTTTCGGGTTCGCGCCGAGGCGGACCTCCTACTCGAGAGGCTTTCGTGCAATAAGTAAAACGGAAATAGCCGAATTCCTTCATTCGCTCTGCAGACGAAATAACATAAAATATACAACCACAATACTAATATAACACTAATGAGGCCAAACACTTGGTACATTTCCTAAAAAGAAATAAAATAATATGGTCAAAAGATCAACTAGTCTTCTTTAAAAAAGTCCTCAAAAATTCAACAATAATTATTTATTGAAACTTCAGTTGTTTTATAATAGTACAAATTTTCCCAACACAATATGTCCTGTAGTCTTAAGAAACTAGACAACAGCCTCCGTAGACAAATTCAAACTGGCGTTCGACTACAAACGAAGATTTCGCCAATGTACCTATAGTACGAAAAAACTAACTGTCCACTGGAACATATAAACAATTAGTTAAACCAAACAATGACACTTATAAAAATTCCTACTCTACATTGTCAAAGAATTCGTTTGTAGTCGATCGCCAGCTGCATTTTGTCTAGGCCCCCAGAAAAACTAATAAAAAGTTGAAAAAAAAATGGATAAGAAATGATATAAAATTAAAGTTAGATTTTCTGCGACACCCCCGCCATCTGTGTATATGAAAAATTATTTTTTAACAACAAAATTATTGTTTACCTGACAACCATTGAAATTAAAAATATTAATACGTACGAAGATTTTTTATGGTACTTTTTCAAGCTTTCAGAAATGTGTTCTTAACATTAAAAAATAAACGTATTTTTGTATAAATTACAAATTTGAAATCAATATTCATAGGGTCGGTTTCGTGCGAGTCGGGTTTGCTGCGGATTGTTTTCCTCCGGGCAAGCTTGTGGTGTGCGGGGGGCCTTACAGGGTGAATGTATGTATGAAATTCATAGTATGAAATCGCACCAACTTTCAAACAACTGGCAGCTTCTGTCAAACCACTATTTGATTTCAAAATTAAATTTAATTTTGTTTTAAAAATCACAAAGAGGTTATCTATACATACTTTAAGTTTCTCAATGTTTTCTGTTATAAGAACCGTCTCTCTCTCCTAACAATAGCAACCATAACAAAAAAGAATTAGCGAAAACGAGTAGTCGTTTAGGGGTGATGGGATGAGCATGATAAAAATACGACTCCGTTTTTATATATATAGAGACTAGATCGTTAAAATTACGAAAAATTGTAAATTTTGAATTTGAAGACTGTTAATTGATATATTAATTCATTAAAATGTATTATTAGATCCGTGATTGCCTGAGGCAATTTTTTCTAGCCAGCCGATCCCGTCCAATCTGAAACAGGCCAACCCCGGGTAGATATTTAAAATAAAAAACTTAAAAAAAAATTTGACGCGACAGGGAATCGAACCATAGACCTCTCAGGTACAGAGGCCGGCAATATTTTACTATCTGCTGGATCTAATATTGTCTTAATGATATCACAACATTCTAAAAATGTATAGATTCTTGTGTTCAATTCAGGTCTAGATCTTAATCGTAAAAGGTTTTCAAAATAACAGAAGAAGATAGTCTGATAGAATAGAATGATAGCCCGTAATGGTCTAGATTGAATATTAAAAATTCGAACATTAATAGTGTAAAGTTTCTGGAAATTGAACCCGAAATTTCTCACGTGTAAGTTCGCACCTGGACAATTTACAATTTTTCAGAAGCCTCTTTATGAAAAAAAAGAGGTATTATTACTGACAAAACTTGCGTGACTAAAATAATTAGATAGGATAAAATAAATAAAATGGTACCAGAAAACTAATGTCTTTTTCTCAGTAGTTCTAAAATAATCCATTTATCCACAATGCCGTATTTTGATTTTCAGTATGCACTATATAGTAATCACTAAATTAAAACACATAAGAAAATATTTTACATAATGAGTAATTGAGTTTTTAATTTATTGAATCAAAATTGTAAGAATTCGCTTATTAATAACGTGATTTTTAATTTATTTTTTATTTTTTAAGCACTTACAATAATGATTAATTAGCTTCTATCATTTTTATATTTTATCAAATTACACCAAACAATAATTATTATAGTTTTATAACAAATGATTCGATATTCAATACGAATCCACTTTTCAAAATAACACAACTTCGATCCAGTTTGAAATTTCGAACAATCCTGATCGTATTGCGCAAATCGCGATAAAAAGACTCACGCGCAAGTTGTCAAACTGTTGCGCACCGAGTGAGAGAGGATATTGGCGACACGGCGCGCAGGTCAACGCGCCAATCGGGACTGTCTCGCAAAGTCTCGCTAAGTTCCTCCGTAATAATGTAAATATTATTATTTATTTCCATTTATATTATGTATTCACAAACTGGCGATATTATGTCATCCCGTACGAATGCGCGGTGAAAAGCGTTAATGTGTTTATGATGCGCATGTCGAGGTGGTGTTGTTAGATCTTTTGACAGCAGCTGATGATTATTCACATGTAAATTTTGATTTAACAAACTAATAAACACGTCGATCGTGAATAATTTTATGTTTTATGAAAGGTGAAGTGATATTGGTTAAAATGAAAATATACATTATTTTTATATAAATAAATTAAAATTAAATTAATACTTTTCTATACAGTTGTAGCCAATTTATTTAGGTCTATATATTATATACCTAGAACCAACTCTTTCATGAAATCATTAAATCAATAAGAAGAGTTCGATTTAAGAGGTTTAACAGTGTATATCTTACTAACTGCGATATCCAAGTTAACACTAAACATCAAGTTTGCACTATTTCTTTCCCTCTTTCATTCTTTTACTATGAAAGTTAAAAAGTTGAGAATATTGGGCATGTGGTAAGAATGGATGCAGACAGAATGACAAATACAATTCATAGGGCTGAAAGAAAAGGTGTGAGAAAGCATTGCAAACCCAGAATGACGTGGATCGAACACATCGATTCCGTCCTCAAGCAAGGGCGGATCCAGGGGGGGTCATGACTCCCCCCCTGGGCTGGGTCCAAGGCTGTAATTTGCAGTACAGTACTTACATTTATTAATAAAATACCTACTTTAGAAGTAACAGAAATAGGAGAGGGTGTATGAGAAATGGTATATCGGTGGAAGAAGCGAAAGAAGTATGCTTGGATAGAAAAGAGTGGAGGTCCGTTCTGTCTGCCTATCCCTTACGGGACACGGCGTGATGGGTAAAAAAAAGCAAAACATTAGTGTTATTTCTTTTTTTTCGCCATTTAGGTGATCAAAGTAATCGAAATTTTAAATCATCATCACATGCCAACTGCAGGACACGAACCCGCATCGCTTGCAGTTAGCTGTTACTGGTCCAACCGACTCGACGAAAAATGTTTGCTTGCTGATGCATGTATTATTATATTTATACCTGTTTAATCTTAACCCTTAATCAAACGAAATGTGCGAACAATAGACGAAAATTTATTGATGAATTTGCGAATTATTATTGTCACGCGTTAACGGCTTGGACAATTTCGATAATTATTTTTTTGTTGTTTTTGCTATTGTCAGGAGAAGATTGCTGAACATTAGAAAATTTAAGAAACTTTAGAGTAGGTTACCTTCTAGGGACTAGTTGTTAGAGACCGCAACTTCGTTGTGGTAAGCTCGCCATATGTATGTTGATTCTGTGATGTGAAATTTTATGTGTTCATACCTACTATCAATGTACAGTAAAGTATTCATAAATAAGTTCATATTATATATGTATTCATTCTGTAGGTATCTATTAATGGCAACATGGAAGTGCAGAACGTATAGGTAGAAATTAATTTTCAGTGACTGAGAAATAAATTGAACAACTAGCGACATCTCCTGGGATATGTCCTCGTAAGGATATTTCCTATCTGCTAAAGAACGGGGCGGTCATTGGCTGTGGGTATTAGTACATATAAACTAAAGACACCTCATACAAACGCTGTTAAGGGCCAGAGTCTCTCAGACTACCAATAAAGATACGTCAATAAAATAAAACGTCTGTATTATGGCGTATAAATAGATAGGTACTAGCATCACCACACCGCTATGCACGCGCGAAATAAACGGTATCTACCTACATTTTTTTTGCTATTCACGCTGTTTCGCCAAAAGGATAAGCAGAGAGAACGAATGTCTACTCTTCTCTCTTCTGACACATTTGCTTTGCTTCTTTCAAAGATATACCATTTCTCATACAGCCGCTTCTATACCTTTTACTTCTAATAAACTTTAAACTTCTTTTTAGAACTATTCTTCCTTGAGGATGCGATGTAGGTGCTCAATGCACGTAATTTTTGGTCGAACAGGTCTTCTCAAACCTTTTTTTAAATATTTTTTCTTTATTATATTATTTGGCGCTCATTTTTTCAAAATTCCCAAAACATCACATTATGTTAGGTAGGTACAGGAGAATGCTCTTATGAAAAAGAAAAAAAGAAGATGGTTGCGCGTAACACTAAATAATTTAAGAAAACTTACAGTAAGTAACCTTCTTAGTGCTTTTTACAACATAATTTTTATTCCAAATTTGAAAAATTGCAATTAATTCCTTAGGCTTTCACGACCGGCCATGATTATTGATGATCTAGTTTTTGGGAGTAGGTCGTGGTCAGGGCGTGTATGGCGATCATACACGCCCTGACCACGACCTACTCCCAAAAAACTAGATCATCAATAATTGCAATTAAATTAAAGTTTGACAGGAACTGTCAGTTGTTCGATAGTTGGTGCTTTTGACATAAATTCTATGGAAAAGATATGGTTTGAAATAGATGCATCGATCTAAATAACATTGGTTAAAGGGTAATAAGCTTATCATTATACAAACTCGAATTCAAAGATCATAGTTAGGAACACAGGACAACGTCTGTCGGGGAAGCTAGTTATTTATAAATGGCTAAAAACGAAGAATGACTGAGAAAATAAATAGATATAATAGACGTTTGTATTGTTTACATATTACGTTTCATATTATACTTTGCAAATTATATAATACTATGAGTTTGTTTCGACTCATATATTTAAATACTTTTATACGCCCGTTAATTTATACTGCGACTTACAACTTATCTGTAGGTTAGTAAACCTATATAAATGTATGCAGGTTCAGAAAGCTAAGCTATTCTATATCCATGTGTATGTAAACCTTAATGAGACGTCTGCAATTGACATTCCTGGCCTAGCCCATTTAGGCAGAGCCTATAAACACATTCTTATTGTCATAGGTCTTGTCAACCTATGTTCTTCTTCTATAAAAAGTCCTTATGCACTTTTTAAATTTTCCTTATGCAACGTGGGTAAATTATACAGTAGAATTTTAGTAGAAAGGGTTAGAACAATAACTGAAAATAAAGTCTGGGATGCACAAGGGGCTTTTATGAATGGGAGGGGGTGTGCCGATCAGATCTTCGCTCTGCGGATGATTACGGAGAAGCTTTTGAGTAAACATCAGAAGCTTTTCTGTGCATTCGTAGATTTGGAAAAGGCATATGATAGGGTAGACAGGGGTAAATTATGGGAAGTTCTATCAATTTATGGAGTGAATAACCGGTTGATTCGTGCCATTGCTTCGCTATATTCGGAAAGTACTGCGTGTGTGAAGGTGAACAGTCACCTTTCACCGGAGTTCTATCTTACGAAAGGTGTGAAGCAAGGGTGCGTCATGTCACCCTGGTTGTTCAATTTGTTCTTTGATTTTTGCGTCAGTGGGTTAAAAGATATAAATATAGGGGTTGAACTAAATGGAATAAAGGTATGTGCGCTTATGTATGCAGATGATTTAGTACTTATGGCTGAGTGTGAAAATGATTTGCAAGAACTTGTGTCAAGTGTGTTTGAAAATTGTGCAAAAATGGTCTTAAAATGAATGTAAGCAAAACAAAGGTTTTGGTATTTGAAAGGGATGAAGCAAGAACGAATTGCAAAGTAACCGTAGAAAATGAATGTCTTGAGCAAGTGAATGAGTATGTGTACTTAGGAAGCATGTTTAGTCGTGATGGAAAGTGTGAAAAAGAAATCGAACGTAGGAAAGTTGCTGGTTGCAGGGTGGGCGGTGCATTAAGACCTATAATGAGAAACAACAATGTCTCACTACAAGCAAAGAAACTAGTGCATAACGCAATCCTGCTACCATCGATGATGTATGGTTGTGAAACGTGGACATGGACGAAAAAAGAAGAATGTAGTATAAATGCAGTAGAGATGAAATCTCTACGAAGAATATGTGGAAAAACTTTATGGGATATGGAAAGGAATGAAAATATTAGGAAAGAATGTGGTATGGAAGTAAGTGTTGTGACAAAGATGAAAGTTAATAAGTTGAGATGGTTTGGGCATGTGGAAAGAATGGATGCAAACAGAATGACAAAGATAATTCATAAGGCTGAAAGGAAAGGTGTAAGAAAGCGTGGGCGACCGAGAATGACGTGGATCGAACACATCGATTCCGTCCTCAAGGAAGGCCAGGTAAGAAGTATGAGAAATAGGAGAAGCTGTATGAGAAATAGTATGTCGGTGGAAGAAGCGAAAGAAGTATGCTTGGATAGAAAAGAGTGGAGGTCCGTTCTCTCTGCCTACCCCTTACGGGACACGGCGTGATGGGTAAAAAAAAAAAAAAAAAAACTTTTTAAATCTCTATCAATATCTTCATCATGTGATGTGGTCAGCTTTTTTGCTCTTTTTCTGGTAGCTGAAAACGCCCGCGCGTCAGACATGCTATCTTCAGGCATGTGAATGATATGCTAGATACAATATCACGATCTTTAACACCCCTTTGTTAAAATGACTTTAGCTTCATAATAATATGTTCTTCACATTACGGTATTTTTATGGTCGTCCCAAATGCATCATTTAAGGACAGGCGCCGATCATTGTTATGTTTCAAGAAAAAACATTTATTAAAAGCTTCCTATAAAATGCATAAATTTTCACTTAAATTAAAATAAATAAATAAATTGGGACCAGATTTAAAAATTCAATAATAAAGCTACGTTTAATTATAAACAAAAGTAAACGAATGGATAATAATATAGCCTTTGAAGTATCTAAATTTAGCGACGTTAATGAAGAAATCAAAAGTCTCACTAATAAAGCTGCCTTTGAAGTATCTAACTTTAGCGACGTTAACGAAGAAATCAAAAGTCTCACTTATTAAGCTGCCTTTGAAGTATCTAACTTTAGCGACGTTAACGAAGAGATCAAAAGGCTCACTAATAAAGCTGCCTTTGAAATAGCTAACTGTATCGACGTTAACGAAGAAATCAAAAGTCTGTCTAATAAAGCAAACAATGTAGCAGAAAGTCTGAAAGTTAGATAAATAAACATATTATATTTAATGACAAAAAAATAAGAATTTGTAATACATGTATCAGAACAATCCTGCAATCAAGAGCTAACACAGCAATAAATTTCTACGCACAACAGAAATGAAGACACTCGGCCACATTACGGGAACAATATTCTGGAAAGACAGGGTTAGGAACTCCGATATTAGGAAAACCAACAATTTCCAGAATGTAAGATCAAACAGTTGTTTCTGGAGAGATAAGAAAGCGAGGTGATCCCGAAAGGATGATAAAAGAGCAGATTATAAACTAACAGACTGATCAAGTAAGGGATGGCGTAGCTGGAGCAGCTGGTCATCCATGTTACAGGAACAAAAGATCCCACTTACTTCCCAGAGAAGATCCCAGATCCAAGGTACAAAATCCAATAGATCCCAGAGAAGACAAAACTAAGTGTTAATAGAAGTGGACGAAGAAGAAAATTTAAAAATGTACACGCTGTTAAGACATGTCTTTTACGAGAACATAAGGGCACAATCAACACAAATTTCACAAGTAAATTATTCTACTCTATTCTTATTCACGCCTATTCCTTGTAGCAAAAACATTAAAACATCCAAAAATGGGCAAGATGCGATGTACAATGTTGCAGAGAACTGACAAGGGTTTCTCCTAGAAGACGCATACACCAATAATTCATTACGTACAACGAAGCGAAAGAAGGTAATCTGCATATTAATAACGCAGATAATCCATGATCGCCTCAGGTGAGTGACATCCAATTTTATTCAAGAACATCGAGTTTTATACCAACCCTGGTTTCTACAATGTTGTAAGCCCATATCAAACATTTTTTATTCAACTTACCTATTTTCTCTCCCCTATAAAAGATAACCTCTTCTACTTTAGTTCTTCTTTACTTGAAGGGAAATCCGTCATGGACACCCAATCAGTCGAGAATGGGCATAGTGCCGGATTTTTATCAGGGGTCAAATCCCCTCCTGTCAAATCCCGATTTCTGCCTTTCGGTCTACCCAGGGACGTGACTTGGTCCTATAGTACTCCCCTTTGCTGTCTTTGGTCTGCTTGCTTTTTTCAAAATACTGTGTAAGCCTCCACTTCTACTTTAGTGTCATTATGAGTGTGACCTTGTCAAGAGACAGTTCCGCTTAATCGATCCTAGTCTTCAGTTCTCTCTTTCTTGCTTCCATCCAGAACCTTCAACTGCATTCTATATTTTGCTTTTTGTGTTAAATTTGGTGCCCCTAAAGCCACTTTATTATCGGCTCATGGCATTGGTGGTCTTACTTCATTCCTTTTGTTCTCTCGTGGCTTCCTTATCAATACATCTTTCAGAGATAAACTGGCTTTCTTTTGTCCAATATATGGAAACTTAACAATTCATATGAATTTATTATGCTCTGAATAAAATGTTCAGTTTGGTTCCTTATATATGGTTATCTTAAAAGTTCCAGCCGAATGTTGTTACATGGAAAACTGACACCGGATATAAATAATTGGTGAAAAAATCCCACTTGTTCTCCCCAACTGTGGAGTATTTGGACACTACAAAACTTTTCAAGCCTCTGCATCTTGCGCCAATCCTATAGCTTTCTCCCAGCTTAAGCCTGGACGACGGCAACGAATCTGAGAAAATAACAATCCGCGTCTTTTAAAAATATCCTTCTGAAAGACATATCTGTTTTTGGTTCTGTTTTCAGATTGCCTTTCCTAATGGGTATCTTCTTCGTGCTCTGGTCACAATCTTAAGATTGGTTGGCAGCAATGTTGATCACTCCTCTTTTACCCATAGCACGAATTTAAATTTCTTAATATTAGGAAGATCAGTGCATCTCCAGATATACGTCTTGCAAACTCTTGGTGCGATCGTCCCCGGGAATTTGTCCCCTCGGTCAATCCCTCAATTAGGAGACCTACGGTCATCCTATAAAGTTACATCCGTAAAAAGGAATATGTGGTGTCTCGAAATTTAAATTGCCGACCTATCGTGATACTGCAAGCTAAGAACCTGGAACCAGCAGAACAAAACGTTAGGGTTATTGGCCGTTGTCAAAAAAGCAACGCCCTTGTTTCGATTACGTAAATACAATGCATCGGCCTTTCAGTTTCATTACAAACAACATCCCATATAAGGAACATATATTATTTCCAATTGCCGATCTATCGAAGTCTCGAACTTCGTAGAGGACCAATAACATTTTGTGGTTGAATCACTGTTGTTGTGAGTCGATTAACGTTTTTTAAGAACTGTGGCTATTTATATATGATCACCATGGAAATAATAACCGGAAAGAACTGTCATCGCTGCTAACCTAGGGTAGCCCAGAACTCATAGTATATTATAACAGCCTTTTCGTGTATAACATATCTTTGCATAAAAATTCATAATTTTACGATTAAAATCAATTTATCCTTGGAATTATTATAGAAACTTTAAAATGATATCGACTATTGGAGCTTTTTATTATCTGCTTTAGAACTACATATTCAATATTAATCGGTACTTTAAGGGGGACCCACTGAAGTTACGGACCTCAAATTTTACGTGCTTGTGTAGGAGCATAAAACCAACCCGTATACCAAATTTTATGAAGATCGAAGAAAAAAATATTTTTTTTTTTTTCATTTTTAGCCCTTTTTCTAGAACAAGTGAAATTTTCTTTGGATACTTTAAGAGGGTTCTCCTGAAGGTACAGATCTCAACATTTTACTGACTCATCTACATCGAGGGGCTAACCGTTTTACCAAATTTCAATCAAATCGGATAAGAATTAGGTAGGTATTTATTTTTTTATTTATTTATTCACTCTCATCCCTAGGCCCTTTCGGGCACTTGGAGTCGTCAAAATTATACATAACCAGACATAATTAAACATTATTAAATTTAAGCACATCAATAACAGATCAAAAATACACAATAACATTTTGAAATCCATGAAATAAGATAAATAAATGAAAGCGTTGGCGAGGCTGAAAGGGTGTAAATGGCCCATTCAGTCTCCTGTCAGTGTATTTAAAAGAAGAAGTAAATTATGCAAGATGATAATCCAAAATACAAAAAAAAAAAAAATTAAATACAAAAAATAAAAACATGATATTTCTTCAACATAAAATCAGATATAAAATTTCTTCCAAGTTCTTGTAGATGAATAAACGCTTAGGCAAGTCTGAAAAGGTGTAAAGGGCCTTTCAGTCTCCTGTCAGTAAATGTCATAAGAAACAAACAGAAATGGAGCATATTATATACAGCATGGGGAGTCACAAAAATAAACAGGTTTGTCAGGCTAACAAGAAAGAGAGCACTCCACCAGGGGGGCCGCCCAACGAGCATACAATGTGGACTCCAAAGAAAGAAGAAAGGACAAGAATTTTTTTTTTAACAATGTCTACGTTTGATTTAGCATCTCGTCAATAGTGTAAAAACATTGTTCAACCAGATACTCCCTGATCTCTCTCCGAAAGGTATCGTCATCCATGGATTTAAAGGGCTGTGGTAATTTGTTATAAGCACGCACACTATGGCATATGAAGCTTTTAGAAACTTTTGTTAGGCGATGCCTGATAGGTCGCACATTATTCACAGCCCTAGTGCCATGATCATGATATTCCGAGTTTAGGGGTGTATTCGGCAGATTTCTCCTAGCGAAAAGAAGGCACTCTCGGATATATGCACCGGCCAATGTGAGAATGCCCTGTTCCTTAAACGCATTAAGGCAAGTCTCCCGCGGCTGCATACCCAGTAGCGCCCTCAGAGCTCGCTTCTGCAAAATTGATACTCTTGAGAAATCCGCCCCTCCACCCCAAACCATCACACCATAGACCATAATCGAGTGAAAGTAAGCAAAATACACATTCTTTGCAGTTTTTATACCACATAAATCTTTAATTTTTTTAATAGCATAAATTGCAGAGCCCAACCTGCCACAGAGCTGGTCCACGTGTGGTGACCATTGGAGCTTCTCGTCCATCATGACACCAAGGAACTTATAACTATTTACTATGTTTAATGAATTATTTGCTAGAAGTTGATTAGCTGATATATTCTTATTCCGCTTCAGAGAGAAACAAAGCGCATTGGTTTTAGTCATATTCAATACTAAATTATTAACATCAAACCATTGGTTTACGTCGTCCACAATTTTTACTACACTCTCAGCAAGACATTCATCGTATTTGTTTCCCTCTACGAGAAGGGATGTATCGTCTGCGTACATAACAATGTCACATCTGCCCTTCACAGAGTCAGGAAGGTCATTAATGTAGACCAGAAACAACAGTGGTCCTAGAACTGAACCCTGCGGAACGCCATGCCTGACTTCGCGCATATTGGAACGTGTGCCATTAATCTCTGTAATCTGCTGTCTCTGGTCCAGATAAGATATGAAGAAACGTATTTCCGAGCCACGGATACCATAATGTTCAAGCTTACCAACTAGAATATCATGATGAACACAGTCAAATGCCTTTGAGAGGTCACAAAACACGCCACAGGCATCATGACCTTCATCAAAAGCATGTAAAATCTTTTCAGTCAGGGATGTACTATGAGTTATGGGTGCGCACACATTTTTGGCGTACTTAAATTTAAAAAATTTTTTTTTTTTGCATTTTTGGAATCTACACCCTCGAAAACATCGAGAAAATTAATTTCAGCGAAATCTATTTTTTTTTTTTGAAATCCGATCTCAAGACTCATGTATATTCCATATCCTATGAGTAATTTACATAGTTGTTGTTTCCGTGGTGTCCAGTATCAACGATTATGAAAATATACTCTATTTTCAAGCTCTGGTCTTTGTTCGTTTGGTATAAATGCACCATAAGAAGGTTCTCCATCTTGATCTGTCACTGGCTGCCACTTTCCAGTTTTGTTATGCTGCATCAGTCTGCGACAACGACGCCATCCCAACATCGTAGAGCTGATCTTGTGACACTTCTTCTACCGGTTGGGACATTAGACAACACCCTTTTTAACTGTCAGTGCAATATATTATCGACTAGCTTTCCCGACAGGCGTTGTCCTGTAGTCCTTAGGTACTATGAATATTGATTTTGTAATTTTTAATATATAAAAAAAAAAGTTCCAAATATGTTTGAATGTTAAAATATTATTTCTGAAATATTGATAAAAATTCCATCATAAATCTCCGTACGAATATTTTTAATGTCAATGATTTTCAAGTAAACAATAATTATATTGTTTTAGAATTTTTCAAAGATGGCGTTGGCGTCGCAAGAAACCGTTCCATATTAAATATTCAACCTTAATATTAATTTTATATTTATAACATCTTATGAATTTTTTCGACTTTTTAATAGTTATTCTGTTATCCGACGCTGAGAAGAATCCAATAAACAAGCATTATGCAGATCTATCTAGCCAATCACAAGTTAGTGTTCACATTAACCTGACTTTCTTTTATATCTTTGGAATATTTTGATGAACCTGACTTCACACACTGATATTCTATTAAAGGATCATAACGCTTTCTATACAGTACAATGCCAAGCACATACATACTCCCGTTAAGGTCCCCCACTCTACGCAAGCCAGATTGGAGGAGACCAATCCGCAGCAAACCCGACCACACGAAACCGACCCCCCCAGCTCGATCAAAGCAATCAAACCGAAAAGCCGGCCCCACACAAATCAAGCCCGCCGCGGATCCCCCCAGACAAACCCACAATGCGGGAGACCCAAGCCCCACTCAGAAGCATAGGGAGGCATCAAGAGCTCTCCATTGCGCTCGAAGGCGTCCGAGGCTCAGTGTGCCTTTTCTGACCGGTTGAGGTTTAAGGACGTGAGGTGGTCAACCTCACGGTCCCGATATGATTTTTCGATTTCCTGCCTCTTACAGCAGCGGTTGCCAAAGTGGAGGTCCGCGAGAAAATTTCGCTGGTCCGCAGAAAAATGTGGAATATACTTACTCATCATGTTAAGTATTTTATTATGGTTTATTAATAAAGCTTCCATAACTTGGTTTAGTATTAATAGTATTAATAATCAATATTAATAGTTTCATTTTATTAACTAGGTACATTTTTATGTGTTCTTTGATCACATTTTTTTTTTATAAATATATTTAACACTTAAAATATCCTATTAGTGGTCCGCGGGGATTTAAATTATGAATTAACTGGTCCGTGAGGTCAAAAAGTTTGGCGACCGCTGTCTTACAGGATGCTCGAAAAACCAGAAAAAAGAGCAGAGGTGCTATTCTTAGCCGGCAACCCCACGACAATGCCAAGCAAATATTATTAATCCATCTATCCTAAAAAATAACAGTGAATGTTAATCGCAGACAGGACTCGATGGACTGTATGGTGTTGAATGATATCAGGATACGATAGCAGCGTCTAGATTATACTTTTAAATTAATTCAAGATCCTTTTATGGCAACACGAAGGAACATTCCTTGGCTGAGCACAAAGAGCTTTACAATGTCTCCTGCCTCTAAATATATATATTCCAAAAGAATGTCGATTAATAAGAACGTATACGCAAAAATTCCTAAAGGTTACTTCCAAAAATTTCATCGCAGGTTATAATATTATTTTTTAGCTCCTTTGAATTCGGGTGATTTATGAGGGTTTAATTCGGGACTCAACATGCAGATATTTCACATAAACTTTAATCTTTTTATGTTCATTTCTTTGATTAGTCACTCATTGTTATGATTCAGATAATATCCTTTTGATTTCGGATTATCTGTCCAGTAAGAAAAACTTCTTCTTTTAAACAATTGTTAGAGTCATTAGTTGTTACATATTCGTTAAGATCTAGTCCTGAAAAATGGTCACAAGAATCTAGACATAATTAGAACGTCGTGCACCAACAAAGCCAATAGGCAATAAAGATGAAACATTAACTAAAAGCAGTCGCAGTCTTTAAATTTGGTTGCTCTCTTGTGCTCAATAATTTCCAACTTTTATCTTTATATCGTTAATTATTAATTATCTACTTGTTGTGTATAGATGGAATTTTTCGACATGTTAAACATGTCGAGAATTCTCACAATTAAGAGTTTCTGAGACTTGAACATTATCACCTAATGGCGAACGTTGTTAACGTTAAGTGATCCCACTAAGCCAACCTTCGAAATAACAGTAGAAGACGGCCGTAAGCCCGTAGTGGTTGGTTCCACTAAAAATCGAACATCTGTAATGAATTGTTAGTGTCATTAGTTGTTACATATTCGTCAAAATTCCATGATGGTTCTGTAGTCAATGATAAGTTTGGTGACATTGGAAGTCATTGAACTCTACGCAACAGTGCAACACCCAGTGTGCTTGTTAAACGGACGCTCTTGCATCTTGTTGCATCTTGAATATTGGTTGAAGTAAGGCCCATAATACAAGACAACATTAATAGCTGCATTATTTTTTTCAATGATACTATGCACAAAAAATACTTCACTATTAACAGAACTCATTCTGAAAGTATCATATTTAGATTCAAGCGAAGAGAAGGGAAAAAGGCAAGATTTTAATTCCTATTTTTTTCACCCAACACGCCCGTAAGGGGTAGGCAGAGAGAACGGACCTCCACACATTTCTATCCAAGAACACTTCTTTCGCTTCTGTCACCAACATAACATTACTTAATACTCATACAACCTCTCCTATTTGTCTTACCCCTGACCTGGCCTTCCTTGAAAATGGATTCAGTGTGTGGATGGATTCCACGTCATACTCGGTCAGCCGCGCTTGGTTACAGCTTTCCTTTCAGTCTAATAAATTTCGTTGTCATTATGTTTTCATCCATTCTTCCCACATGTTCAAACCATCTCAACTTATTGACCGTCATTTTTGTGGGCGTGGTCTAAAATATCGATTCCGTACTCAAAGAAGGTACGGAATCGTAAGTAAGGTCAGGTTAGAAGCAAAGATAGAAGAGATCGTGTGAGAAATGTAATCTCGATGGAAAATGCGAAAAGAGTTAAGTTAAAATACTTTGTATTTTATAATATAGTTTATTGTGTACCATAGACATGTTAGAAGAAGAAGAGAACGGTTGCATGGATGATACTTCTTTTATACTACGTTCATGTAGTGTTGCGATTAACTAAATACTGCCATATATACAACAAAAAACTTGGTAAAAAAAGAGTGGGGTCCGATCTCTCTGTCTATCGCTACAATGACACGGCATATTAATTTGATTGAAATCACTTGCAGCTACATTCACAGTGATCAATGTTAATATAGATACAAGCGATCGCTCGGGGTATATTGTTTGGGTTGCAATCTCTTCACAATAGTGGCTAGGCCGCTTAATTTTAGCGGAGCTGTTACAGAATCGCCCCCGATCAATTTTATTTTTATTAATCTCGACACAGTCGCTCACCTAGTGAGATTGCGTCTAAAAGAAATAAATAAACAACGTCGATGATGTGAATACCCTCTGAAAGTCGAAGAGTTTAAAAATAAATTGGCGCATGTCCTTAGCATCAGCAGCCCGATTCACGGAAAAGTTTAAGTCTAAGTATAACGAGAAACCACCCCACGAGCAAAGAAGAAGGAATGTGAGCATAGTTGACCATGGGCTACTTTCAAGAAACCTTGAACATGAGACTTGGCAGAGTGTATATGGCTCGGATGATCCGAACATGGCACTGGATAACATAATATCTACCTTAAAGGAACATATTCGTGGATGCACAAGAAATAGAGTCATCAACCATAGATCCCACAGAATAAAGCCTTGGATAACAGGTGGAATAGTTAGAGCCATACATAAAAGGAACAAACTGCACTCTCAGGCAAAAAGACACCCCAATAATGCGACCTTAAATGCTTATTATGTAAAATATAGAAATGTTTGCGGTAGGATCATATCCAAAGCCAAGCAGACATTTTATGAGGATAAGATGGAGAGGAGTTCCAACAAGCCTAAGACCATATGGAATATATTAAGAGAAAATGTGGGGCAGATTAAGGGACGCAGAAGTATCGAGAGTATAGTAGATGAAGGTGAAACCATTTGTGATAGGAGTAGGATTGCTGATAGATTCAATCAATATTTTGCAGACATTGGCACAAGCCTGGCTACTGAGTTGATGACCAGATTGGGGGAGACAGAGAATACCCTTGCTCAATACCAAGTACACGAAGGGGTATCTGAGCCTGTTTTCGAATTTAGGCCATTAACGATAGAGGAGACAATAAAGATAATGAGGTCTATTAGACGCGATTGCGCCAGTGGATTGGATGGGATAAGCAGTGAAATACTAGTGGCAAATAGTGACTGTTTGTCAAAACCCCTTACATATGCAATTAATTTGAGTATAGCCTGTGGAATTTTCCCTGAGCAACTAAAAAAGGGCCTCGTTGTTCCAATATTCAAAGGAGAGGAACCCACTAAGGTAAAAAATTACAGACCAATAACTCTCTTGAGCTCCTTGTCGAAGGTGTATGAGAAAGCGATTAACCTGCAACTAATGAGCTATTTAGAGTCGAACAATATTATTTCAACCAACCAATACGGCTTTCGAACAGGACGATCTACATCCGATGCTATAAAGAAACTAACAACAATTATTACCAGAGAGTTGGATGAGGGTAAAAAATGCTTGGTGGCATATCTGGATTTAGCTAAAGCTTTTGACACCGTTTCACATACAATTTTATTAGGGAAGCTGACAAATGTGGGCATCGGAAGCAGCGCCTATGCATGGATCGAAAGTTATATATCGAATCGAACTCAGGAGGTAAGGATTGGTGAAGAACATAGTGAAGTGAGTACTGTAAGATACGGAGTACCACAGGGAAGTATCTTGGGACCAACTCTGTTTCTGATATACATAAACAGCCTTTATACAATGACCCATATCGGAGATGCAATTGCCTTTGCGGATGATACTGTCCTTGTCTATAGCGGCAATACATGGAATGAGACTTTCACAAGGGCTCATGAGGGCCTACAGAGGGCTAAAAAATGGATGGACTACAACTTACTAACCTTGAACACGGGGAAGACAAAGTACACGACTTTTAGTATAGACAGCAGACAACAGCCACAACCGGACTTAATACTAAGAATACACGAGTGTACAAGACAGGTGGGAGGTGATTGCTCTTGCCCGATGTTGGAAAATGTGGACTGCTACAAATACCTGGGCGTCTACATCGACAAACATCTTCGATGGGACAGCCATGTGGATAAGACGATAAAGAAGTGTAGAAAGATGATTTACGTATTCAAGATATTGCGTGACGTTTTTAATACAAGAATACTGCGTACCATCTATTTTGCAATGGTGCAGAGTATATTGGAATATGGGATAATAGGATGGGGCGGAATGGCGAAGACGCTCCTGGTGCCGCTGGAGCGAGCACAGAGATTGGTAATCAAGGTGATGTATAGGAAATGTAGAGAGTATCCTACTGAAGAACTACACAGGGAGAGTGGATTCCTGACCATCAGACAATTGTATGTACGAACTATAATGACTTATATTTATAATGAGCAATCTGACTTCCAACCTAACTTTGTGCTGACCCATAACACCCGTTTCAGAGCACAATTGAGACCACCACACACTAGGACAAGTTTTGCCCAGCGTAATTACACCTTCTTAGCACCCAGAATATACAATATAGTCATTCCACAAATAAAACACAAAATAAACGGCAAAAATTTTAAATATCTGATCACCCGTTGGCTGCGAGACAGGGGTGGGGTGGAAACATCCCAAACTCTGCTGAATATACTTGTGTAGGCTTGTCTTTGTTTGTCTGCCGCTATTCTCTATCCTCTTAAGTTTTAAGTTCTTGTGTGAGGGAAATTTATTTATTATGTTTTAAGTTCATGTGTGAGGGAAATTTATTTATCATTGTATTTGCATGTTTGCATGAAGTGTGATGTGCTGTTTTGTGTTGCTTTTATCATTCTTGAATTATTGTTGATCTTAATAAGTGTTATTTTTGGTATATTTATGACAATGTTGACTTTGTGACTAATTAATACTTTTGATTATTAATAGTTTTTTAAATTTTAAAAGGGGAGGGAAATTTTGAACGTTTTTGATCGTTTTTAATTTTTGACAATTTTTATTTTTTTATTATTTATAATTTTTAATTTTTTATCATTTATAATTTAATTTTATTATTATTTTTTATTTCTGTTTCTGTATGTGATGATGATGGTTTGTCATTGTGTATTCACGATATAATATCATATGTGCTGTATATTGTTGTTAGTTTTATTATTACTAAATTCTATTAAATAAATAAGTGAATCTCTATTAAATAAATTCTAAATTCTCTATTAAATTAATAAATAAAAATACTTCGCTTTATTTTGTTTATATATGTATGTATGTATGTATATGTGTGTGTGTATGTGTGTATATAATATGTATGTATATTTTGCGGTTGCGGTTGGATCATGTGTATGCACCGCTTTATTTTATTGTATTATTATATATGTATATATTTTTTTAGTATTCTTTTGATTTTGGTAAAAAGTGTTTATTTTTAATTTTTATACTTATATTAGTACTGTCCCAGAACAGATTTTTTATCTAGTGGGACGGTAAATTCCAAGAGGGATCTTAAAGATAATATTGATGAATTTATACTATATTTCTGTATGTGTGTTCTTCTTCTTGGAAATAAATTTCATTTCATTTCATTTCATATATCAACAAACAAACACCTTTAATCATTTCATTTCATTTCATTTCATTTCATTTCATTTCAAGTTTAGTTCGAAGTTCGAACGAAGTTCGATTCAAACTTTTCCGTGAATAGGGCTGCTGGTAATAATAATTGTAGGCGGCGACTATCTACAGTCTATGTACCTATTCACGGAGGGTTTGAATCGAACTTCGTTCGAACTTCGAACTAAACTTAGACTTAAACTTTTCCGTGAATCGGGCTGCAGTTGTGAACGAAACATGATTTCTGTCAGGAAGCGCTTCTTGGACCAGAGATTTATCGCCCACAGACAAATAAAATGACAGGACGTTTGTTCACTTTTGTTTGGACAGCTCATGCCCCTAATAATTGTCTATTTATCTTGTCCAGTCTTGTTAGTATTCGTGAGCCGCGAACTTAGAGACAGCGTACTACTTTATTGCAGGTCACTGGCTCTTTTAAGATCTTGTAGGGCTATTGTCGTAATCAATCGCTTTTAAAATCACTTAACGATAAGATTAAGACACGATCGCAAGCAGTCGTATTCACAAAACTATCGGAATCTTATCTTAAATCCTATCTTGAACTGGATCATTTTCATACTGATATTTCAAACATGACGAATTTTTAAGATATCTTCTAGATATCTTGTTTTGTGAATACCAATCCGCCATTTTATGATTGACAATCAAGATAAGAGCGTATACGAGAATAAGGGCACTGGTTTACAAACATGGTTTTAACCAACTAAAGTTTATGATGAACACATTCGTCAAACTTTTAACACATATACCTACAGTATACACTGATCTGATACTCTCATCCAAAAATTATATAATTTGCGGTTATTGCGTCGATCATGTCAAAAAATCTTGGCTGTCTGTTATCTAATTTTTATAGGTACGTGAAAAACTTTGTGTCCATTTTTACGAAAATCGCGCGGACGGAGGAGTATGAAATTCTGCAAACTTACGGTTTATATAGATAAGTTAATGGCGAATGCTAATATATATTTTACTCATATTATATGGAATATACATGTTACTCATAGGATAGGTATGGAATATACATGAGAGTCTTGTGATCGGATTTCAAAAAAAAAATAGATTTAGCTGAATTAATTTTCTCGACGTTTTCGAGGGTGTAGATTCCAAAAATGCTAAACGAATTTTTTTTTTTAATTTCCGCGTACCCGTACCCGTACGCTAAAAATGTGTGCGCACCCATAACTCATAGTAATTCTTATCCGATTTGATTGAAATTTGGTAGAACGGTTAGCCCCTCGATGTAGATGAGTCAGTAAAATGTTGAGATCTGTACCTTCAGGGGAACCCTCTTAAAGTATCCAAAGAAAATTTCACTTGTTCTAGATAAAGGGCTAAATAAGAAAAAAAAATCTTCGATTTTCATCAAATTTGGTATACGGGTTGGTCTTATGCTCCTACACAAGCACGTAAAATTTGAGGTCCGTAACTTCAGTGGGTCCCCCTTAAAGTACCGATTAATATTGAATATGTAGTTCTAAAGCAGATAATAAAAAGCTCCAATAGTCGATATCATTTTAAAGTTTCTATAATAATTCCAAGGATAAATTCATTTTAATCGTAAAATTATGAATTTTTATGCAAAGATATGTTTTACACGAAAAGGCTGTTATAATATACTATGAGTTCTGGGCTACCCTACGTTAGCAGCTTTTTTTAATTATGTTTAAAAAAAAGATTAAACCAATAAAAAAAACATTACAAACACTACTGCAAAGTTATGTATTTGAGACACACACACACACACACACACACACATATAATATTATTGATGTATTTGACATTGACAGAGACGATTATTTTCTTTTGTTTATCTGTGTTCAAATTGAGAATAGACTAATATATTTTGTCCTTAAAAAAATAATAGAAAAAACTTTGTATGTACATAGGTACCTATCAACATTTCAAATTTGACGTATCCAAGATCCATGTCATCTGTGTTCAAATTGAGAATAGACTAATATATTTTGTCTTTAAAAAAATAATAGAAAAAACTTTGTATATACATAGGTACCTATCAACATTTCAAATTTGACGTATCCAAGATCCATGTCATTGTTTTTGAAAGAAAATTGTAAAATTGAGCTCGCTCAGTCATTGATAATGGAACCTTCTTAATTTTCAAACGTATACTTTAAATAAGTGATGGTCGGGTTTAGAGCACTGGTTTACCACTAGTTATAATAATATGTACGTTTAGGCAACCCAGGTGCTTTTTGAGCTGGTTACAAAAACTAGCTTCCGACCAGTTCACAAAGATTTTTCACTTCTAATTTCTATCTGGAGATAGCAATATTAAACAGTGCCCGATTGTATTTTATTCTGACAGTTAAACTGACACATTTGTCAAAATTTGTCAAAAAAATAATATGTTTAATGCAATGATTTTACTTTTAAAAATTAATAATCTATTCATTACATTTCTAACACTGGGGTTTCTAACAAATCTATGTGCAGAGTATCAGGAGAGAACAGACCAACAGGAGGTCTTCGCAATCTATAAACTGCAACATTGTATGGTGATGGCATGGTCGTGGTTAGTGAGTGCATAACTGGTAGGGAAGATGTACGAGTACACCAGGAGCACAGCACGATGCAGGAGGTTGCTTTCCTCCCGTCCGCGGAACCAACTCTAGCATGCACCGTCGCTAGCAATAGCATCAATGCGTTTATCCTTGAATCATACAAATCAATACCACAAAAAAAAATAAAAGCATTATAGGCATTTTTGTGTTCTTCTTAACAGTGAACGATGGCACAACGCCATTTATTATGGTAGGAAAAGATAAATATGCTGAGTTTCACTCAATTTCAAGCTGTATTACCCCCCTATCTCTTCTATGGATTTTGTCAAAATACACCACTTTTAAGAAACTATCATCTATTAATTTTAAAGTATTTTGAATCTATTATAAATTAATTTGCCTTTTAAATAATTTGGATGACAGTTGCATATATTTTTAATCATTTTGAGCAATGTTGAAAAATATGTGCATCGTTTTTACACAAATAACACTAGCTTATTGATTTTGTGGTGGCTCCGAGGACGAATTACCCTCACTGACGTTTCTGATAGAATCCAAACGCAGTTTTACCGATATTCTGAACATTTTTCTGAAAATCCAGATTCAGTAAATAGTCGTATAAATTATGTAACCAGCTGATAAGATCGAGTGCGATGGAGGATTCTGATTGTATCCCTTTTCACCAAAATAGGGTTACAGGTGGAGTTTTATTCATTTATTCAATACTTTTTTATCTACAGGGTTCATAAAAAATGACATTTATCACGTGCTACATTTTATTCTACATTTATATGTGACAAGCATGCGATCCATTAGATCACTTTTTTACTTACTGTAATCACTAATTATTTCTTTTTTTCGTTAATTTACCATCGTTAAGTCATGGTGAGATTAGAGTAGATGTAGAGTAGTAGAGTAGAGTAGTAGATCAAGATGAGAGTAGAATATAGCTGCCTTCTCTTTTTTGGAAATGATTGGTGTAATCCAAACGAAACGTCGAGCGCACAACGTCTCTTTTCAGAGCCAACATCAATACACGGAGTACATACCTCAAGCGTTTCGCTTACGCTTGTCCCAAACCATTTTTACTCTATTGCCTCTCTAACGAAGCTAGTTTGGAGCAAATCGGTATTTTATAAATATAGATTCAAAGGCTCATCTTTACTTCTCTCTGATCTTCCGTTTGAAGATTTAGGAAAAATAGAAAAAAATAGACAATTTGAAAAAGAACGAAATATGCATATTGCATAAATGTAGGTACTATGCAAGTTCGTAGAAAGACAATGAACTAGAGACAGAATATACGGTTGACCAGGAATGCAGAGAGTTGTAGGAAGTTCTATATATTGTGCATGCTTGTTCTGAAGAAAGCTTGAAGGCGAAGGCACGAACAAAAGTTCATCATAATTCATCATTTTAAGAGAAATTTCGTTATAATGATTGAAAAAAAAACAACTCAAGTTTCACATCTGTCAAAATTGATGTTATCCATTTGGGGTGATCGTGAATGGGGGTCTTAAGAACCGTATAGGTTCTTTTTGTTTTAGGCCCAAAATTACAATACAGGCTTAAGGTCCACCTTAACGGTGCGGAGAACATTAAGCTTCGCTTAACAAAATAATGCAAATTACAATGTTTCCTTAGCACGAATTTGGGGCTTATCCTACTCGTTAAGTTAAGGGATACCCTGGGGTGTCCTTAACAGCGTAAAGCTCGCTTAACTCAGTTATTTTTTTTCTCGCTAGGAGGCGCCACAAGTCACTATACGGACAAACTGACATTTAAAATGTCATTATATAGCCGCGCAATAATTACGCTTTTTGAAGATGAAATATCTAATTAATTATGATTCATTACGCTTATTTGTTCGCTGTTGCTTAGGTTGTTTCACTAGCGATTCTATTTGGATTTATTCGTGACCCTTTCTTTGATTATTTGACCACCACATTGACTTATATACACTGTTCGTTCTGTTTGATAATAATTACGAGATCGTTTTGCTTTAACCTAGTTGAATGTATGATATATGGTTATGTTTATTATTGAACACATCTTTCACTTTCCGTATCTGTATCTTAATTAAGTTAAATAATCGAAGGAAGGGTCGTAACACGTAAATACCAAGTCAGAATCCAAGAGCGAGCATCCATTAAACCAAAACAACAATACAAACAATGGCGCGCGTCCCGGTGAACATGACAGCTGATGTGGAGCGTAATGCATAGATAAAACCACGATAAAAGACAAGTAGTACTACCAACTTAACCATATATACGGCTTAGCCAAGCCGCAGTCGTATTTTGATTGATATTCTCGTGTGAGTGGTAAGCTCCACTTAACTTTTAAGCCTCCTTAATAAAGCTACAGGATAAGCTACAGATTGTAATTTCGGCCCTTAGTTTAACAATTGGCTATTTTCTATTTTGTACCTGTTACGTCGCAGCTATATTGCAAATTCGTGTACACATACATATTATGTGTACACTAGAAATACCTACCAACTAGCTGCCACCTCAGTAAGAAATTAAAACCACCTCAATCGATAATAATTAATCGTCATCCTATGCTCCCAACGCAGGCTCGTATTTTCAATTAACGTTTTCTTATTTAATCTTGATGTAGATAACCCACCTCAAAGCCGTTTGAAATCCCAAAATCCGTACTGGCCAGCTGCCGTTACAACTACGGATTACGCGATCGATGACAAATGGAGACAAGTATGGAGCGCACCGTCAGTATTAGGAACCAGAACCTAGTAGCCGATCCGACAAAAAAACTGTCTGGCTCAACGCAACCCAGAAATATATGGTGTAGATTTAACACTAATGTGATGTGATGTAGGCTGCACCGCTTCAAACTTAAGTACATAAAATGAGGACGGATGGACTCGCCAGCACGCGCATGTGGGATGACACATACAATCGATCATCTGATAAACGAGTGCCCTATGTACGCATTTAAAGAAGGACTTGCACGCGCTAACGGATGACGCGATCCAATGGCTTCGGTCTCTGGAGGTCAGATTATGAGCGACCATACGAAGAAAATAATTTAAAAAAAAATTGGCTGTTATATAATATTTTAGTCTGAAATCCGTTTTTTTTTCAAAATTCACAAAAACGTAAATAATTTTTGAAGCCCCCGAATATCGCTGAACATACATGGGGATTAAATCGATAGGTATTGAGGTCCTCTACCTCCCTGCTTCGGATTATCCACTACCGATTTTATAACATGTAGGTATACCTAACATTAATAGATATATTTTGACAGCACAACCCATTTCTTTAGCTCACGTGATACTTATTGAAGACTAGACATTTAAGACTGGCGTGAATAACAATTGAAAACGAACATTAAGTAAATAATAATGTATCGAGAACATCCATCTTTATATTTGAATATCTTTTTCGCGTAAGACCCCGTTTTTTATTTCACTAGCTTTCCCGGTAGACGTTGTTCTGTAGTCCTTACTATAAATATTGATTTCGAATTTGTAATTTATAGAAAAATACGTTTGAAATATGTTTGAATGTTAAAAAAAATTTCTGAAAGCTGGATCTTTTTAAACCATTAATTGTTTTGTTGGTGCGTATATGCGAGAACGAGAGGGAACTATTATCAGGTGCATCAAACAATAATTGTGTTGTTATACAATTTTCATAAATAGCGTTGGCGTCGTAAGAAATCCGTTCCATACTAACATTAATATCGTATTTTATATTATTAGTTATTCTCTTATCCGGACCGAAGAAGAATCCAATAAATCAACATCAGAAGAAACAGAACTGTTCAGCCAATCTCGAGTTGTGTTCAAGCTATCCCGACATTCTTTTATATATTTAGATTACAAAAAAACGTTGAAAATCCGTCCCTAAATAATGAAAAATTTCAAATAACATCGGCAATGTCTCCTCTACAGTATACACATAGATGCACTAAACACTTGCAATCTCCGCTCTACGAGACAGTAATTGCACCTTCTTTTGTTCTGTTTGCATGCCCCGTCCTCCATGCTACATGTACCTACCTGCATGCTGGTAATTGATTCCAGAGGAGACAACTTGAATGGATGGGGCAACTGAATGCCAGCGAATAGGATAACAACTAGCTCTGAAATGCACAGCTAAAAACGTCACATGGTAAGTTAGTGAATGTATTTAACTTTGCTTTATAAGGTGAAAGCTATTCATTAAATTAATGTTCGATTACGTTTTACCTTCTGATTGGAATTGATTCCATTGCAAGCTGTAAGTACCGGGTGGCATAGAATGGACGTTACTCTTTTAAATCTCTTTAACTTAATACATTCTTTGAGTCTTTCAGAGTTGAAAGAGGAAGATGGTCAGTAATTGGGATGGGACTCACAAACTCTAAGGCTCTGGCTTAGCTGGTTGCATGATTGCACGACCGTGCGATGGCGATGATCGCATGAACGCGGACGCCCTGTTCGAGCATACAACATTGTATGAACGTGTCCTAATCGGGCAAAAGGACTGAGTAATCGAATTAATATCTGACGTAAATTCGATCGTCCGATCGGTGCCTTCCTTGAAATGATCGCGCGTCTCATGTATTGCTCTGTTGTATGTATCTCTCTACGATACCTACTTCCCAAACGTTCTTACTTACTAACATTCATATTTTTATTTGTTTGTGTTGTCAAGGAAAGTGGGCGCGCGATCATGCGGTGGCAGTTAGGACACACAATTTTTCATCGTGCGATCACAATTTTTTCATGCGATCATCGCAATCGCACGATCGTGCGGTCATGCTACCAGCTAGGACAGGGCTTATACGAAATAGTATGAAAGCTGGTGTCCCATCACAACCGTGACTACCAACCGCTTCGTGGTTTATTTAAAGTTTTTTACAGAACTTTACAAAGATGGTAAATTTCAATTATTATTAAGATACTCTATATTATAAATATTGAATTTTGTTTGAATGGATGGATAGAGAGGTGAGGCGGCGCACCCAGCGTGAGCCCATCACCTCTACAATTATTGTGGGGAGGAGATGGACTTGGCTGGGACATGTGTTAACGATGCCGAATGACAGTTGGCCGAGGAGAGCGCTGTTCTTCCTCCCATCAGAATCCCGAAGACGAGGAAGACCCTCTCACACTGTGTTCCGCTCCTTCGAAGCAGAGCTGAGGGACATGGACATGGTGTGGGAGGAGGTCATAAACATTGCGCAAGATCGAGCGCAATAAAGAGCTCTTGTTGCCTCCCTATGCCCCTGAGTGGGGTGTAAAAAGGGAGTATGTGTATGTGTGTGGATGGATAGAGAAAAAATTGAGAGACTTTCCAGAAAAAAAAGGAAATTACTATTACATCCTAAACTAGCTAAAATATTTACCTAATTTTAAGTTCATCTTATATATAAAAATGGAGAGCTATTTCGCGTTGTCATCGGATGGCGCCTAAACGGCTGGACCGATTTCGCTAATTCTTTTTTTGTCGTGTATGCTTTTATCAGGAGAGTGTCCTTTTAGAACAAAAAAATGAAGAAAAATGCATAGGAAATTAGAAAATTTAAGAAAACTATAAAAATGCAGATTTATTTCCCGATATCATCGCATCACGCCTAAACGGCTGGACCGATTTCGCTAATTATTTTTTTGTTGTGTAGGCTTTTATCGGGAAAAGGTTGATTTAGAACAACAAATTAAAAAAATGCATGGGAAATTGGAAAATTTAAGAAAACTATAAAAATGGAAATTTATTTCCCGATATCATCGCATCACGCCTAAACGCCTGGACCGATTTGGCTTATTCCTTTTTTGTCGTATAGGCTTTTATCGGGAAAAGATTGATTTGGAAGAAAAAAATTAAGAAAAATGCATGGAAAATTAGAAAATTTAAGAAAGCTATAAAAATGGAGAACTATTTCCCGATGTCATCGCATCACGTCTAAACGGCTGGACCAGTTTCGCTAATTCTTTTTTTGTCGAGTAGGCTCTTATCAGGAGAAGGTTGATTTAGAAGAGAAAAATAAGAAAAATGCATGGAAAATTAGAAAATTAAAGAAAACACAGAAAGTAGATAATCTTTTTAGTACCTACTTTATACAATATAATTTTGTTCTACTTTTGAATTTTTATTAATTGACATTTGAAAGAACTGTCAGTGGATTGATTGTTGTTGCAATTGACAGAATGCGAATGTAAAATATATCGTATGAAATAGATTGATTGGATAAGTCATATTATAATATTCATTGCAGTTAATTTTTGTAAGTTTTAATACAAGGAATAAATTATTGTAATGAAGTGTAAGGAGTTTTGAAAACTTTCTTTATTTACAGAGATTTTTAAAACCGCCAGCAAACAGAATCGTATATATAACATTGCTCTTAAGGAGTTACACATAATTGAAGTTCATTTTATAAGGAGTTTTGATAAGTTTTAACACAAGGAATACATTATTATATTGAAGAACAAGTAAAATATTTTTGTTTTATGTTTGAAAATCAATTCTTCGTTTATGGGCTGATTTTTAGAGAGGATGAGTACATACATATAACGTAAATATAATCTGCATCGTTCATATGTAAAAAAAAGCTGGATATTATTTGATAATGACCTAGCTTTGTTTCTTTATTGAAAATAAAAATTGCTACACTTCCACCATGTTGTAATAGAATCACAGATACTGCATTAAATGAGCTTTTTTTATTATTTCCACTGGTTTGAAAGAGAAGATTTAAGAACGCAATGTTGTGTGAAAGTGAATGTCGAGAACTTGGAAGTATGTTTATTTAGGTAATTTATTTAGAAGAGATGCAAGGTGTGAAAAAGAGATTGAATGAAGGAAATTGGCTGGGAGAAGGGTTGGCGGTGCACTTAGACCTCTAAGAAGATATCTCTGAAATCGACAGTTGATGCACAATGCAATCCTGATACCATCCATGATTTATGGGAGTAAAACTTGGACATGGACGAAAAATTTGGAAGTTGGAATAAATGCTGTGGAAATGAAATCACTGCGTAGGTTATGCGGAAAAAGACTTATTGAGAAGTGAGAATTGATAATATAAGAAAGGAATGTGGAGTGGATGTTAGTGTAGTGACTAGAATGAAAGTGAATAAAGAAAGAAGGTTTGGGCATGTAAAGGAAATGAACGAAGAGAGAATGACTAAAAGGATATATAAATCTGAAAGAATAGATGCACGCAGACGAGGCAGGCCTGGAATGACATAGACCGACCATATCGGTGCCGTCCTACGGGAGGGCCAAGTCAGGAGCAAAAGGAATAGAAGAGCATGTATGCGGAATGTTATGCGTTTGGAGGAAGCGAATGAGTTTGGATTGGAGAGAATGGAAGTCCATACTGTCTTCAGGAATCAGCATGATCGGTAAAACAAGTATTGACACCTCAATGCGTATTTTGAATCGGTACGGAGATGTTCCTTATCGTACTTTGATTAATCAACCAATATTATTTTAACGGAGCAAAATAACTATTAAAATATCGAATATAATCACATACCTAAATTCTTTTTTTTAAATAGGTATTAACATCAAATCAATCAAAATTAAAACTCCCTTTGAACTCCACTCAAGAGCAAAGTGAGGCTTAAGAGCTCTCCATTGCACTCGATCTTGCGCAATGATGACCTCTTCCCACATCAATCATCATATTAACATAGGTTATAAGTTTTTTATGTAAAAATAAACTCAGACCCAATAAATGCAGCGTGTTATGCAGGTTTTTCTAATGCCAGTAAATAGTAATTCGTGTTAAATAACTAAAAAAACGAATTTGAGCTCTGTTGCATAAAACCTAGAGTACCCAAATTATTTATTTCGATACGAAGTTCGACGGGTCAGCTAGTTCTACAATAAAATATCTGTTGCGTATGTAAATACTTGGGGAATCTACATAATAAAAGTGCAAAAACGGGTGTTTATAAGTGTTCAAGTTCGTTGAAATCCTCGCAAATCCAAACGATGGGCATCTTCGATATGTTCATTGTTCAATGTCATGCCCCCTGCAAGACTCGAATCTGCATCCCTATAAAATTATTAATATTTTGGGAGACTTTAGGTTATAAATATTTCAATAACAGACGAAACACGCGAAGATTCCCATGTAACTATCTGTCGTGGAAAAAGAGAAAGTACAGAAAGTGATGTCAGGACTCCGGGGTCCAGATGTATCACGGAACATAATAAGAGAATGAATATTCCAGCAACGTACGCCACCAACTTATTTGACACATTGTTCCTTTCTTTAACCCACATTTATCTCGTGGAGCTGTCGCCAACTTCCAGCTGCAGGATACTCTCCAAGGAAATCCATTACATCCAACTTTCTCGGTTGGGATCTTATTGTTTCTGCACGAACCGCCGTTAATCACGAAACTTTCTCAAATTATACCCGGCTACAGCACCTTCTCAAATTATTGACTCTTTGACAATATTTATTTTAAAACCACTGATAGTTTTAGCCGAGGGTAACTATACTATGAAAGAAAGACGGTTTAGTATA
This sequence comes from Mystacides longicornis, assembly GCA_963576905.1. NCBI lineage: Eukaryota > Metazoa > Arthropoda > Insecta > Trichoptera > Leptoceridae > Mystacides > Mystacides longicornis. The sequence continues at coordinate 25,667,864 of OY756437.1, forward strand.
ACTCGGGATCGGCTGAACAGATTCCTCCGATGTTTGATTTATTGAAATCTTCTCTAATGGAATGTTAACTGAGCTTCATCTGGGACTGGGTATATGTTGATGTTCTCCCACGGGAGTGTCTCCCCTTGCTGATTAGCATAATACACTCTGACATTCTGTCCGGATTTTGTTTGTTTCTTTTTTTATATTATACTGGACGATAATATGCTGGTTGGCCCTAAACACCTATCAGCATTGATCTACCTTGTCATGTTTAGGAAATTTTATCTTCTTCACTTTCTGTTATCTTGAAGAGCAGTTTTATGTACCTGATATTTAATTTTTTCATGCCCAAATATTGAAATACATTGTAATCAATTGCTGTAATAATTATTTTTACCCCACTAAGTGCCCTTAAGGAACCATGGATTGGGGAATAAACTATTATAATTGGTACGCAGATTTGTGATGAAATTTTTTTCAAGCTAATAATTTTTTTAACATTCAAACATATTTTAAAAGTATTTTTGTATAAATTACAAATTTGAAATCAATATTCATAGCAGGTACTGCAAGACAACGTCTGCCGGGAAAGCTAATCTCTAACGACTCTTCAACTTGTACTAGGTAAGACAATATGACAATAATTCTTGGCTTTTTTATAACGCAAATTAAACCTCTGGAACTACAATGTGGATCAAAATGTGAGTTATGCCTATAAAACTCCATTAGTAGAGAATATGGATACTAAAAATCATGGGTTATAATTACGTACATAATTCCTATTCTCGAACAACTATATTCCCTAAAAATTGCACTTCTTAGCGTACTTGAAAGAATGCAGTTGATTACGGATAACGGATTAAGAGGATTTTACGGATAGTCACAATCCAGCTGATCTTTTAAGCAGCTTAGATTGTGAGTGAGCAGGAAATGTGTTCAGGACAAGTCCATGATACTATGTAGGAGTTAAAGATTGTCGTTTAGCTTTCTAACTCCACCTGAAACTCAGGAACCGCTCGAATTAAACTTTCCATCAGGATGCTTTGCTTCGTGACTGCGTTTCTCCAAATAACCAAGCCATATAATTTATATATTATAGTATTAATGCCGGTAAGACGGAGGTTGTGGCAAATAATGCCTGCCCCGATAAAATAGCTACCGATAAATATCGATGGTCACCACTCACCAGTTCGGGTGGAATTGTTTAAGCTCCTGGGAGCAACCATTACCACAATTGGTGACCTCGGGGCTGAGTTTCTGATACGTATTGGAATGGCAAGTACCGAGGCCTCCGCAATTTGCTGTCGCTCTCATTTGTAATGCGAAAGAGACAGCAAATCCCGGAAGCCTCGCAAGTTGTCACTTCAATAACGCGACCAAAAAAGCGTCGGCGTTTAGTACCAGGACGATATGTGAATTGTTTGATGCGTTTGTGTTGCCTATTCTTCTACATGGCCAATGGTCATGAGTCGTATATAGCACCTGACCAAAGCCCAGAACAAAATATCAGCATTTGAAACGAAGTGCCTCAAAAGAATTATGGATATAATCACAAATCACATTACATGCCATCGTACTCAAAGTATCTGCATTCAAAACCTCAAGTGTCTCAGGAGAATTTTGGATATAAGATGGTACCACCGCATAAGATGGTAGAGAGGAGATGGGAAATGGGCATGGCTGGGACATGTGTTAAAGATGTTGAATGAATATTTGCCGCTCTGTGTCACTTCCCTTTCTGGGTCCCAAAGCCGAAGAAGATCTTCAAACATTGTGTTCAACTCCTAAACAGGGCTGATTTGGACATAATCTGGATGAACGTCATTGACACTGGGCAAGATCGAGCGCAGTTGAGAGCTCTTGTTGCCTCCCTATGCTCCTGAGTGGAGTTCAAAGGGAGTTTTGATTGATTGATTGATTATTAAATGGAAGGTATCCTAAGTAGTTATTGAAAGTGTCGTAGTTCTGCTCGTAGTGGACGGACATGAAAGAGACCATGATGCTGTCAATCGTACCAAACTGCAGAATATTGGTATAACGGAAATGAAGAATTTTATTTTTTGCTTTAGAATTGAATTCTGACGATATCATTTTAAAAAACAGTTTGAAAACCTTTGTATTAATCTTGAAGTTATACTTAACAACTATACAAACATAGAATAACAGAACATTAGTTTTGAGTAAATCGACAAAATGTTAGCAACTTCTTCCAGTCAACCGCTTATTCTCTACATGCCAATATTATTTATGCGATTTTGTTGAATATACATACTTACTTACCCTATACTCACTGTCACTCTTAAAAATAAGTAAGTATACTTTATGAATATAAATAAATACATTAGTTCAATATTTAGTATGCTAGATTATAGTATTATGGTTTATAGTGAGACCAGCAGCAAAACCTGTCGGACGATAGGCACAGAAAATAGTAATAATTCATTGTTTGATTGTCTTATAAACCAGTTATATCAGCCCTTAAAAGGGTCCAAATTTTACTTTACCACGTTGGAAAATGTGGATAATTTGTCATTTTTCCCGTGGCAACAGTTGTATGTAAGAAACATTTTTATAGATAACCAGCTATCCCGACAGACGTTGTCCTGTGTTCCTAAATATGAATATTGAATTCGAATTTGTATGGTGATGAATTAATTATCATTTGACCAATGTGATTCCGAGCGATGCGTCTGTTTTAAACCATTTATATTCCATCCGCATTCTGTCAATCGCACCAATTGACAATTTCTGTCAAAATTTCAAAATTGGAATAAAAATTATAAGGTAAAAAGTACTAATAAGGTTTTGTACGTAGAGTTTTCATTATTTTCTAATTTTCCATGTATTTTTCTAAATTTTTTTCTTCTAAAAAGACATTCTCTTGATAAAAGCCTACCGTCCAGCCGTTTAGGCGTGATGCGATGACATCGGGAAATAGCTCTCCATTTTTATATATAAGATTCTCGCGGACACCTGTTATTACTGTCATAGGGTTGTCAAAGGTTTCAATGCATTTAAATGGGCATACCGGAAAGCGGGTTCCTGCCTTTACTGCGCATCCCCATTCAAATGCATATCATTCTTTGCGCGGGTCGGTTCGGGTCGGATTCGGCTTTCTACGTGCTATTGATAGAATCGAAGAGTATTGATAGAATCTCTTTCAAGCTGTCAGAAATAATTTTAAAACATTCAAACGTAATATTACATATTTTAAACGTGTTTTTGTATAAATTACAAATTTGAAATCAATATTCATAGTAAGGACTACAGGACAACGTCTGTACGGTAGTGACCGTAGAAAATGAATGTCTTGAGCAAGTGAATGAGTATGTGTATTTAGGAAGCATGTTTAGTCGTGATGGAAAGTGTGAAAAAGAAATCGAACGTAGGAAATTGCTGGGTGGAGGGTGCACTTAGACCTATAATGAGAAACAACAACGTCTCAATACAAGCTAATAAACTAGTGCATAAGGAAATCCAGTTACCATCGATGATGTATGGATGTGAAACGTGGACATGGACAAAAAAATAAGAATGTAGTATAAATGCAGTAGAGATGAAATCTCTATGAAGAATATGTGGAAAAACCTTATGGGATATGGAAAGGAATGTGGTATAGAAGTAAGTGTTGTGACAAAGATGAAAGTAAACAAGTTGAGATGGTTTGGGCATGAGAAAAGAATGTACGCAAACAGAATGACAAAGAGAATTAACAAGGCTGAGAGGAAAGGTGTAAGAAAGCGAGGACGAACGAGAATAACGTGGATGAACACATCGATTCCGTCCTCAAGGAAGGTCAAGTAAGAAGTAAGAGAAATTGGAGGAGATGTATGAGGAATGTTATGTCGGTGGAAGAAGCGAAAGAAGTATGCCTGGATAGAAAAGAGTGGAGATCCGTTCTCTCTGCCTACCCCTTACGGGACATGGCGTGATGGGTGAAATAATAAAATAATAAATTTAAAAAAAAATTAAAAAAAGACAACGTCTATCGGGAAAGTAAGTTATTACATTTCCAAATCTCTTTAGCCATCTTGGTTTTTATTTTCTCTGCGATGAAAGCCTGCTTAGCAATCTTCTGAAGGAGCACTTAGCTTAATAAATTTTAATACCATAATATTTTGATGTTGCATTAATAACAACTAACAAGCCATGGGAGTATAAATTAAGCCGGGAGGGCCGGGCTGTTAAGTGGAGTGGACGCTTAACAGCGGTCACGTATAGAGCGCTTAACAATACTTTAGTGCGCTATTAATTATTATACCGCGGCGGTGAGAGCACTGCAGCAGGCTTAAGCCGAGCTGGATGCTGGCAGGAGAGAGCGCTTGAAACAAACAAGCAGGTGTCTGCTCATGTTCCGGGGAGAAATTATTAATATTTTAATTTCGCTTCAGTTAAAATTATGGCTTCAACAAGAATGTGCTTCATTTTATGACATAACATACAGGGTTTTCAGAAGAACGTAATAATTGTAGGTTTACACCGAACGAACAAAGAACCAGAGCTACGAGTAGGAACATTAATCTGTAGGAAGGTACATTAATACGCGAAGGGAAACTTATAGTTTACTAACTTTCCCGATAGATGTTGTGATGTAGTCTATGAATATTGATTTCGAATTTGTAATAATTTATACAAAATATACGATTACAATGATTAAAAATGTTGAAAAAATATTTCTGAAAGTCTTGAAAGAAATTCTATCAATAATCTGCGTGCCAGTGCTTTGAAACTCCGGTGTTAGGAAAATAAAAATTGTGTTGTAAAGTAAGTAAATTTTGAAGATGGCGCTGGCGTCGCAAGAAATCCTGAAAAAAAAGGTTGCGTAATGACCTAAAGAGTTGAGCTCCATGCTAAAGCAATTCTAAAGCGGGAAATGATGAAAGGGAAAAGCATTCAAATTATATACCTAATGCTACAGTTTCAAGAGGTAGCGATTTAGGTTATGTGGAAAGAATAGTGGCATAAACATCTATCATGCAATATTACCTTATCCGCAATTTAAACAGCCAACCGGAAAGATTTTGTATTTGTAGTGTTAAAATGTAGTTAAATACGATTCACAAATAGCTCTACTACGTGAAACTTGTGATTTGTGAAAATAACTACCTCGGTCGTCGACTTAATTCTAGGATTAACCATAATTGATGCCAGTTATTTCACACTGATGCCAGTTATTAATAAGGTTTTTGGAAGAACAATGATTCATTCCTTGTCAGAAATTTTATCCACGTTAATAAGCAGAAAATTTTCACAATAAACTAGCTTAACCGACAGACGTAGTCATACATTTTAATTCATATATTTTCCATCCGTATTCCATCAATCGTACTATCTATCACAAAACTGACCATTTATGTCAAACGCCAATCAAATATTCAAAATAAGAACAAAATTATAATGAAAAAAGTACCTACTAAGAAGGTTTGGAGAAGAAAATTTAGAAAAAATGTCCAGGAAACCTACTAGGTAGTCATTTATATAGAAAAATTCATATTCCAAAACTCAAGTGCGTACCATGTCTAGTTTCCGAGATATTCGTATACATTTAAAAACATTCAACCCTATTTTCAACCCCTTAGATATGGAATTACCACAAATCCTTTCTTAGTGGAAGGTTTTGTATTAAAACCTACCTGATTTCCAAATTTCACATCTCTACGATTAGCCGTTTGGGCTGTGCGTTGATGAGTGAGTATGTCAGTGAATCAGTCAGTCAGGCACTTTCCCGACAGACTTTGTCTCTCAAGGGCATATTTTAGTACCTTTGTTTTTTTTTCTTTTTCTTCAGTCGGTTCCTCGGTGCCGAAGATCGAGATACATTCTCATCAACTCTTTCCGTCCCTCCCAGTCTTCAGTCATTATTCTGGACCCATTTACTTGTACTTCTATACTTTTAATTTTTTTCGATAGAGGCTTTCATTAAAAAATCGATAAAATCATTAATTAAAATATAAATAGGACGTCCAGAAAGATCTGAGCTTGCTTTAAACCCATCAGCGGATAACATCGGCTACACACAAAAAGTTTCATTAAGATCCATTCAATTTTGAAGGAGGAAATCGGCCTGAAAGAATCCGTACACAAGCAAAATATACATAAGATTATGTAGTATAAAATGAGTTTTTAAGTAATGCTATTGTTTCTTAATTTCTTTTTAAAAGTGAATACCTGCCCAAGTTCTCGTTAATTTTCAAAATTAAATTAATTAAGGAATAATATTGAACGTAAAAATACAAGAATTTTTCGGTTGTCTACGTACAGAGCGTTCTATTTAAAAGTTTTTAAGTAACACCATCGGAGATGCCTAATGGGTCTAGTCTACTTTAGTAGCACATGTGATCCGATGATGGCTGGGAAGTGTTTGAAAGCCTCTGTGCCTGAATACAGCGGTGTGCTTTTGTTTCAACACCTGCTTAAAACAACGACACAACTACTTTACTTGAAATAAACGCTTGATAAAAACATGCTATTTAAAAACCTTTTTAGACCATTTTTGTTTTAGCGTTAAAGTGTGCTATTTTGAAACAATACACGTTTTTTTTTTTTTTTTTTTTTTTTTTTTTTTTTATTTAAAAAATAATAATAAAACATAATAAACAATAAGATACATAATACACACAAAATAAAGGAATATACAACTATACATAGAGAACAACAATTGCAGCAAGTGAAATGGGCCCCATTAAGCCATTTAAACGGCTTGTCAATAGGACCCATTCACCCCACCGTTCGTCTACATAACGAACAGACACACAATCAATCAAAAACATTCCACCATCAATCCCTCTCTTTCCATTCTGTCAAATACATTCATTCAAACACATGCACACTCTTCTCTAATTTGCAATACATTGGTAAACTCAGAATCTATTTCAACATTATTTGACCAACTATACATACATACCGTTATTACTTCTCAGCCATACTAACCTGAAACTATACGTACATACTTTTATTATTTATCAGCCATACTTTCAACACTTTTCTCAGTCCATTCATACTCTTGCACTTTTTGATGCTCCTTGGCAGTAAATTATAGAGTTTGGGCACGGTGCACTTTCGAGTGCGGTCACCATATTTATTCTGTGTCCTCGGAACCACCAACCCCTCATTCTCAATCAATCTAGTGTTGTGTGCATGTGCCAGTCTCTCCTTGAATCTGACATCGGAAAAATTGTGTACTCCCAGTTTGAAATTTAACAAGCCTCTTACTGTGAGCAGTTTTAATTCGCCAAAGTATTTTATCATGTCAAAATGAGTGTTTGGCGCTGAAACATAGTTTGAAATCAGCTTTACTATAGAATTCTGCCTACTCTGCACTCGCTTTAAGTTTGTCTTAGTGGTATTACCCCACGCCGACAAGCCATACCCGATTACAGATTCTGCTAGCGACCTATATATTATTTTCAACACAGACTTTGGTACAAAGAGCTGAATCTTATACATCCTACCCAAAATGGAGTACAATGTCTTGCATACTTTGCTCACCTGAGCATCCCACTTAAAGTGACAGTCTATTTCAACTCCCAGATATGTGTAAATTTTAACAACTTCAATACTATCACACTTACAGTCCCTCACAATACCAGCATGAACGCAACCCAAGTCATGGGACACAATTCTGGGAACACTCCCTACCCGTGCATGTGGACTTCTTATATGCATCAATTTCGTCTTCTTTGCGTTAATTTGAAGTCCAAAATCGTGCGACCACCTAATTAATGTGTTATAATCCTCCTGCAAGTACTCATTGGCCACATCCTGATCATCGTGCGACACAACCAATGCCGTATCATCCGCGTAAATGTAATGATTAGCATGTCTAAAAACATTCTGCAACATGGAGACATAAATCAAATACAATGTGGGTCCCAAAATTGAGCCCTGTGGCACACCAGCCGTTACATTCTTTCTCTCACTCATACCGTCACATGCTCGCACGATAAAAGATCTCTGTGCAAGATAATTTTTGAGTAGGCTCAGGACATTTCCTCTTATTCCCATTTTCTCCAAAAGAAATAGTAATTTTTCATGATTAAGTGTGTCGAAAGCTTTAGAATAATCGATAAATACGACCAAAACATGCTTCCTATCATTCAACTGTTCATTAACAAAGTCACTGAAATCTCCAAGTAGTGTCTCAGTTCCCTTATTTTTCTGATAACCATACTGATGGGGGTCAATCAACTTGAATTTTGACAAATAGTTATTTAAATGAACCGAGATATATTTCTCCAAAATTTTCTCTATTGCTGGAAGAATACTTATAGGCCTATAGTTGGAAACGTCAGAGTGTTTCCCACCCTTGTATATTGGCCTCACAATACTACATTTTAACGAATTAGGTATCCGAGCTTCACTTCTTACCAAGTTTATGAATTTAGTTATAATAGGTACGAAAATATCCGCATGCTTTTTTATATCATTCATTCTAATGCCATCAAGACCCGTTGCTTTTGAAACCTTCATTCTGCTAATTATATTTTTTACCTCCGCCTGCGTAGCAGGCGGTAAATACATGCTCTGCTCCTGCGACACACATACTCTGTCACTAAACGCCACATAGTCGCAGCTATGTAATATATCTGTAATACTCTTTGAAAAATAGTCAGAAAAAAGCCTCAATGTAGAATCAATATCATTTACCTTTAAAAAATATCTCTTTATTACCATATCGCAATCACTCTTTGTGTCACGCCCCAGGATAGTATTAATTTTGTTCCACGTCCTCTTAATGTCGCCAAAACAATTATTAAACTTAACGCTATAAAAAGACTTCTTACATTTCAAAATTAATTTGTTTACCCTATTTCTACACTTGTTGTACTCTCGTTTATATGCCTCATTATTGGGCGAGTTTTTCCATCTCTTAAAAAGATTGTCTCTATTTCTAATTTCCAACAAGATATTACCATTCATCCATTCACACACAGCATACGGTCTCTTATTTCTTACATTTCTAATATTAAACATGGATTTAGCGTAAAGTTGCCTCATCACTTTGCTCATACCGTCACATAAAGTGTCAGCGGCACAAACGCCATAAAAGTTACTCCAATTATAATTTTCAATTAGCCGAGATATTTTTCTTTCAGATATCACAACGTCGCACCGACCTTCTCCCATCCGACACTGATCATTCACACCACAGCCCACAGGAACACACACACCCACCATATAATGGTCAGCTATGAGCGTCTCACACACACAAGCCTGGATACTGGCATTGCAAATCGTCTCCTCTTCTTTCCCTTTTAAAATCCTGTGCCTGACAAATATATGGTCAATACAAGACTCAGTGATGCTCCCCGATACAACCGCCTCCCTAGTTACTTGGTTTATACATTTTATCAGATAGTTATCGCACAAAACAGCCTCATATGCAATCACAGAACTATCACTATCCGCTAACAGATCAATATTTATATCACCGATAAGTATGAGGTTCTTATTTTGCAAAGTGACATTTTCTAGAACTGTTTTTAGTTCCCGAATAAAACACGTTTTATTCATATTTGGTGGTCTGTACATTGCCAGAATATTAATACAAGCATTGACTCCAGCAGACAGCCTGCCCAGCACAACTTCACAGAACTCAACGTCACACGGAATCCTCTCAAATGAGAACGCATTTCTAACAAAAATCAAAATACCGCCTCCACGTCGATTGCTTCTACAGAAATAAAACTTATTAAAATCTTTTATATTATACAAGTCTATGCACTCCTCTTTTACATTAATCTCCGTCAAAACTATGACATCCAAGGACTCTACACAGTTCTCCATCTGAGACAAAAAAGTATCCCAGTGTTTACAGATTGATCTAATATTGACGTGCACACATCGCAAACCTTTACCGCGAACATCCAAACATTTAACCCAGTCATACAAGCAGTTAACTCTATGAAAATCTATTTCACAGTCTTCATCGATATATTCTAAAGACATTAATTATAATTTTCGAAAACGAAAAAAAACTCATTGATACATTGTCGCCAAAAACAAACACAAACGGCTCTCCATAAAAATGGCGTCGGTAACAGTCGGTAACACAAGCTTTATCATAACCATAACCACACATTAATTTATTAGTACAAATTATTTCAGCAAACACCGCCGATACAGGTCTGTGTTTCCTAATACAACAGTTATTTAAGGTCAATTTAATATACCCCCACACACACAGTGGCGCTAGGAGTTTCTTCAAAGAAATTGAATCATTCAACCCGTATACTAACAGAGCAATTTGAACCTTAGTGCGTATACTCTTTTTGAATAACAATAATACAATACAATCAGTATTGTTAGAACACATTGACACAATTAATATTGTGTTCGCAATCAAAACACACTGTTCGAGATATTTTACAATCATACCATACACCCCACCTACACCATCACGAAGTAACAAACCCGCATCCTCATTCAAGCACCTCTCAGGTCGACAAGCATAAACGATCAAAATGGCATCACAACCATGTTCACATAACAAGTCTATTCTCACCAATAGCGTCGAGTCCATAACCTTTGACAATAATTTATGATACACATTTTTTATACAGCGTGAAATGTTCGTTGTAAGCACTTGTAATATTTTTTCTATCACTTGAATTTGAACCAATAGTCAATATTCGATCCTCTGCAATGCACGCGACAGCGCGAACCTATAGCTATCACATTTAATTCTGTCCATTGCGCTGTGATCACATCTCTGTGCAGTTTTATTCTTCATGTTATGTCGCTGACAATTAACGCAAACTGGCGGACTTTTCTTCTTTTCACATTCACTGTAGCGATGATTACCCGCACAATGCGAGCATACCGTTGGCTTTTCCTTACTAAGACAGGTTGCAGACGAATGTCCGTGACCCAGACAATGGTAGCATTGAGTAACAGGGTTCGAATCCTCAACTCGCAGCCTCTGGTAACCGACATACACTCGTCCCTCCTCCACCAGACATCTCCTCAATTCAGGGGTTGTTTCCAACAATATGTGATTCTGACCACTATCGTTTTTAATTTTTATCTTTTTCTTGATCACCATCTGGTCCTCAGTAATGTTTAAGCTCCTCAACTCTGCGTTCTGCTTTATGATATCGCTGCTCAGGCTATCCGTATCGTAGTCTGCTGTCAGGTTTCTAATAATCACACACGGTCTTCGCTTCTTCAGCATTGAGGCTTCCAAGATATCGTGGAATTTCTCCGCAATCATACTTGCCATAAGCTGTGCGTCACAAAAAGTAGGACAAGACACAAGTAGACCTCGCTGCTTAAGTCGTCTCGTGTATACAACCGCTATACCAGCTGAAGCCAAATTAAGTTTAGTCTTCAGAAATTTCTCAATTTCCTCTGGAGCCTGGTTGTTTCCAACAGAAGAAACGATTAGAGAGAACGTTTTCTCACTCCTTTGCCTCTCGTGAGCCCTTTTATCTCCCTGTGCAACAGGTCGGTGCCCTTCTCGACACACAGTCCTCTTGATCTCTCTAACTTCTCGTGCCACGGTAGTCAACACTGGTTCCAATTTCAATTTTTTCAGTCTCTTATTCTCCTCCAAGATTTCAACTATGATATGATAAATTTGATCCAGGTCATCAATAATCTTATCCCTGCTCACTGCTGATACTTTTCCCTTTCCATCCGTCAAAATTGCTTTAATGTCTTTTAATATTCCGTTGGATGCATTTAGCGCACATTCCCGCTCGGGTACAATTTTAGGAGGCTACATATATTTATAAACTACAATCTAGTTTGAAACTGTTTCGAATCTCAAAGAGAATATGTTTTTCTTTTTTTTTTGCACTTTCAGTGACCTCTTCTCACACCATATTGAAATCCCTGATTTCTGCTTCAAAGGAGCGGAATACGGTGTGAGAGAGTCTTTTTTGACTTCGAGAACCTGATTGGATGAAGAACATCTCTCTCCTCGACCTACTTTCATTCGGCATCCTTAACACATATTCTAGCCAAATTCACATCCTCTTCATAAGGGCTGAACGTAGGCCTCCGCTGGGTACGCTGGCGTATAGTGTTGTTCATGATGCGTGACACCATCTGATACATAAAATTCTCCTGAAGCACTTCGTTTTGAACGAAGAAACATTTTATGCCTGGGCTTTGGTAAGGTGCCAGAAAAATGGGCAACAAATACCCATAAAACAGTTTACATTTCGTCTCGACACTAAACGCCGACGCTTTCCATAACGTTCATGTTAAAGACGCCGCTTTTCATACAGAAACGTATCCAGAGCTCAACTCTGAGGTCATCAGTGGTTGTAATGGTTGCTCCCAGGTACTTAAATGTATCCACCCGAGAGACCTGGTAACCATCGGGGCAGACACTATTCGCCATGAGCTCCGTCTTACTGGCATTGACTCGAAGGCCAAGGCGTGCTAATAATTCATCTCAGAGTCTTGAAACATGATGTGTGATTCCTTCACTGTTAAATTAAACAACACTAGGACGTCGTGTCGGTCGCTTGTTAAAAAAATAGTTAGTATGATTTAAGCAATCGAAAACGTTAATATTTTATTAATAAAACTCTTATAATCATTCAAAATGTTGTTAATATTAATATCTTTATTATCGTATGTTCTCTCCACGCCATGTCTCTGACAGTCAGATTAAATCGTTATCCTTGGGATTATATCGCACAAGTCAATATTAAAACAATATAACATGATAATAAATAAACAAGATGTTATAAATATACAGGGTAGTGCGGCGCTCGCTACTCCGCAAAGATGCAAACATAAATGTTATGCAAATCCTTTGTCTTCATATTTCACAGCGCTCTGCATTATTAATACGCTAAGGAGGCGATGAGGCGCCTTGAGGAGGCGGGCGCTGAGAGTCCTCCAGGACTCGGGATGAAATAATAATACCTACATATACTGTATGGAGGGACTTACCAGCACTGCGCACTAAATGCAGAAGAGGTGATATTATTTTAAATTCGTCCTGGGTAGGGAACAATTGGTTTTCGAGCGACCTTTAAACAACTATGTCTCGAATGAGATCGTACGCGCCAGAACAGGACAACAGCCAATCACCTCAGTAATCCAGAATCGCAGATTGAGTTGACTTGGCCATGTTCTCCGCATGTCCCCCGAGAGACTTGAATATGCAAATCTTTTCTACAATCCGGATGGGACAAGAAGGCGAGGTCGGTTAAAATTAACAATCAAGCGGGCATTCACTGTGGTGTTACAAGATGCTGGACTAAGTTGGGATGAAGCTGTGCAACTGGCGCAAGATAGAGAGGCTTGGAGGAACTTCGTGGCGTCCACATGCTCCACACTGGGAGCGAACGTGGATTTAGTAAGTAAGTTAAACAAAATAATATTTTAATAATGATTTCTTGTACAAACAGTCGGAGAAACTAATTACCATATGGATGCATTAATTGAAATCTATCAAATGGATGTCTACCAAGAAGAGCACATCACTGCTTTAAACAAAAACATGGTGATTTCTATGCATTAGCTTATTCGCACCAGGTTTGATGTCAGATGAAATATTACTGTTTTATCTAATAACGCGTATTGAATCATATATTAAGGTTAGGTATAATTTGGAAATCAGATAGCTTGGTGATTTATCTTACCAAAAAAATTGGGTTAAATGGAGTCTATTCATCCAACAACATATACCATAACGTAACACGCTTCATATGTGACTTATTTTCTACTACACCACCATCTCCTGGATTTTTTTCAAAGCTACGAGTATATAGAGGAATTGTTTTTATTACAAACTAATGACCGGCGAACTTCATTCCGCATCCGAATCAACAATAATTATTACACAATGCAATAAATTATTAGCTAAATAATTTAATTCAGTTTTTACGTCGAAAACTATATTAAATTCAAGTAATAAGTCAAAATTATTATTTTTATTCCGGGCTAGGCAGAAGTTCGACGGGCGGGACAGCAAGTTTATAATAAGAGCCCAAATAAAGTGAAAGTTTTAATAAAATTAACCAACTCGTGAACATGCATTTCTTGATGGATATATTTGAAAATAATGTTCAAATAAAACAATGTTTAACTTATCCACAAATTTTTATTTTCCCGACTAGTTTCGTAGGTACACGTCCTACATGGTCACGGGAGACTAAGAAACTTCTTTTACGGGAGACTAAGAAGTTTCTTAGTCTCCCGTGACCATGTAGGACGTGTACCTACGAAACTAGTCGGGAAAATAAAAATTTGTGGATAAGTTAAACATTGTTTTATTTGAACATTATGAAAGTTTTAAATTCTGTTAAGTTGACCAATGAAAATGATGTCAGCACAGATAAAGGAATAGGGAAAATATCTTTATAAGAATGTCACTCCATATTATCAAATCTGGGCGAAGGCTGCTAGCCTTCGAAATGTGGTGCTACAGGCGGATGCTGGGGATCCATTGGTCGGAACACATCACAAACGACGAGGTACTGAGTAGAGCCGGGGAAAAACGGCAGCTCCTAAAAAGAGTTGCCCAACAACGTGCCAAATGGATAGGCCATAACATCAGGCACCCGGGTCTGCTCTTTACTATCGTCGAAGGAATGATTGAAGGCAGAAACCACAGAGGCCGCCCCAGAGATAGCTACATAGACCAGGTGATCGGAGACATGCGCTGCAGGACCTACCATGAAATGAAAAGGTTGGCCAGTGACAGGGAGGAGTGGAGAAGAAGAGTCAGCATGCTTGGTGCAGACCAATCCTAGGATTGTGACTCAAAGAGAGAGAATTATCGAAGATGAGATTAATGCAATAAGCAATATCGTTAAAGAGCAACATGAATAAATTAGAAAAGGAAGAATGCTAATGTCAATTTAAAAATGTTAACTATCACTGCAAGTAGGAAATACTCTCGAAGAGACGAATGGAAGAAACAAGAGCGAAATATGAAGAATATAGATGAATCGGGAGATAAAGATAGAGACAGATACAGAGAGAAGTCCTAAATGAATAATGGGAATGCAGGTGAAGCTACGTGCTCCTGGTAGTCTGCAATCTCCCCGACACCAACTCCAGTGCAGCTGGTTCGATTCCCACACGAGGATACGTACAGCAGCTAATCCACGTCACGATCTACGGAGAGACGCACCAGTCAGGATTTAAGCCAACGGGAATTATACCAAATCCCTGCGAATTTTATTTCAACTCTCTGAAGTATTGTCTCGTTGTTTTGCGAGTTCGGGAAACGTGAACTTCAACACAAAACAACGAATAATAATTTTGTTCAATTTATATCCAATTTTAAGCACATGATCGTGTAGTTTGTCCGTTAAGCAATGTTTTCAATGTCCGCGGGACAGCTAATAGTTTATTGTTGTCAAATCTAGTTCCAAAATCGGCAACTGAGAACCAAAACGCTTACTATAGCAATAAATGTCAAATTGCCCACAGTCTTAAACGTTGTAAAATAAAAATGGGAACCTTTTTGTTAAAATATAGCTCTTTTATAGGGTAATCAAGCAATTGACGTCCCTTTTGTTTAGAAATCGGACAAATTGATAGAAAATTTCAGACGATCACTAAGGTTTGAAAGATCTCTTACCTTGGCCACGTACTCAGAGGCAATAAGTACCTGTTTCTGCAGCATATCACTGAAGACAAGATCGAGGGAATACGTGGTGTAGGTGTAGATACATAGGTTAAGTACCCAGAAAAAAAATCTTGACTTGACTTGATTCTAAATTAAATTTAACTTATAATAATTATTGTTGATTCGGATGAGGGATGAAGTTCGACATAGAAACAATTCCTCTATATGTAGTTGCATAACTTAAAAAAAAATCCAAGAGACGACGGTGTAGTAGGAAATAAGTCACATGTGAAGCGTGTTACATTATTGTTTATTATGTTGTTGGATGAAGAGACACAATTAAACCCAAATCTTACCTAATTATTATGGTGAGATGTATCTTCATAGAGGTGCATGTTACATAGATAGATTCAGAGTATATGCAATATGCATGTGAGGTAGATTCAGACATACGAGTACCTATATGCAATATGCATATTAGGTAGATTCGGACATACATATAGATCCAAGCGGATAGTTCGCCTGAGGCGTCGAACATGATATGGCCATTAGTGTGTTAGGCAGTACGCAGTAGGTAGGTACTTCCTATATGACTCAAGTCACTAATGTGCATGGCTGTAGAAAGATGAAGTAAGATTTTGGGAATGTGACGCTAAAATATACCCGGCGCCATCTGCTATCAGCAATAGATTTTCACATTACCACTATTAATTCTTAAAACTTGTTCATTGTGATACTAAAAATGTATATTCTAACTACTATTGTACATTCAACAACATCTATTGAAGAAAAATAGAAACAAAAATTGGATTTTCAGATGATAAATTGTTTCCACTTCATTCCAACAGATGGCACTCACATAGAACTAAGCCTTATAAAATCAGTCTAAGTATTGTATCGATCCACCGACAGATGTCACTAGCCTCTAAAATCGCTAAAAATTGAAATATTTCCCCACTAACTGTACAATATACAAGTTTCAACGAAATTAAATTGGCAACAGAGAACAAGGAATGTTTGTGAAACCTGTTAACTAATTATTGTTGAGAGAATAGACCTAATTTAAACCAAATTTTACTGAATTATCATGGTAAGATTTTATTTTAGATACAGACAGCTTTTAATCAATTTACAATATTCAATATAATAATTAATTCCTATCAACTTACCGGTACAATCATTTTATACTCGCAGGTAGATCAATTCCAATATAATGATTTCACCCACCTGAAAATAAAAAAGTAACGGTACATTATTGAAATGAAGTAAAACAACATTTTTATTTGATAACAAAGGTGGGCGGTGAACTTAATTTTATCATGAGAATGTCTCACTGCAAGCATGAACAACGTCTCACTGCAAGCATGAACAACGTCTCACTGCAAGCATGAACAACGTCTCACTGCAAGCATGAACAACGTCCTAGGCCGAAGTGGCCCGTTAATATGTAGATACATAATGTGCACTGCGCTCCCATAAAACAATACAAAATTAATTCGTTTGAGTTAAGCTAATAAAATAATAACATTAAACTATTTCTGAAACATCCCTATTTCATTCGTATTCAAAGCTCTGGCGGGAACAACTTGAGAAAAATGCGCTCGCGCACACACCTTACCTCGCCTATTAGCAACACGAATGTGCCCGATAATATTGTTGACTTTGTACGAACATTTTCTTAAACTATCGAAACGGTGCGGTGGAGTAAGTGGGATGGGCTACTGTAAGAGCGTATGCGAGAACGAGAGGGAACTATCCGCGATGTCGTGGGCGCGTCCCAGGTAACCTTTCCATACAAACTTAAATATTGTATTTTACATGATTCTTTATCCATTTTTTTAACTTTTTATTAGTTATTCTGTTATCCGGAGCGGAGATCCAATAAATCAAACATCAGCAGAATCTGTTGAGCCAATCTCGAGTTATAAGTGTTCGCACTAATCCGACTTTAATTTATATAGGTACTAGATTAATGATGTATGGATGTTTAATGTGGAAAGACTAAGTGATATGGAAAGAAATAATGAGAATATTAGGAATGAATGTGGTATAGAAGTCAATATTTTGAGATGGTTTGGGCATGAGGAAAGAATAGATGCAAACAGAATGACAATGAAAATTTATCAGGCTGAAAGGAAAAGTGTAAGAAGGCGTGGTTGATCGAGAATGACGTGGATCGAACACATCGATTCCTTCCTCAAGGAAGGCCTGCCGGTAACATAAGCGAAAGAAATGTGCTTGCTTGGATAAAAAAGAGTGGAGATCCGATCTCTCTGCCTACATCTTACGAGACACGATGTGATGGATAAAAAAATATGATAACTACAATCAATCAATTCTCCCTTTTACACCCCATTTCCAAATCCCTCACCTCTGCTTCGAAGGAGCGGAACACAGTGTGAGAGGGTCTTCCTCGTCTTCGATGACTGGATAACTACGCCTAAACTATTTTTATACATTTCTATAAACTTTAAGAAATATCATTCATTTGAAACAACACTTGGTTGAAATATCCAATCCATCAAATTCTAGAACGTATCTATATAAAGGTATCTCTATATAAGGAAAAACTTTTACCAAGCTCTTGACTTCAGAAAGCAAGAAATATCTCTCTTATGTTGGCAACAGTGAATAATTGCATCTCTGTAGGGACTAAACATAATTTAATGTGTATCGGAATGCAATGTATTGAAAAAAAGGGTCCCAAAGGCCGCAGAATGCCCCCTAATACTTCGCGTGTACCAAACAATAGTTCAGCCCTTTACAGGTGATGTGTTATTTTCTACTCAAACCCATTTCAACCCCCATTTATGTTTCTAGCTATTTATGTTTCTGTAGTACGTCTAACTATTCCACCCCTTTCTGTTAAAAGATTGGAATTTGAAGTAATAATGCATCGAGGGGTTTCTACCCTGGTAGAAGAGAGAAGAAGTATTGACGCAATAATATTTCGAAGAATTTTTGAACCGAATGAAGAATTTTCATACGAAAATTCTTCATTCGGCATCCTCAACACATGTCCCAACCATGCCCATCTCCTCTTAATGGTGGAAATGATAGATCCACGCTAGGTGCGCCGGCGTATAATGTCGTTCGTGATGCGGTGGTACCATCTAATACCCAAGATTCTCCTGAGGCACTTCGTTTCCAATGCAGATGCTTTTTGTGACTGGGCTTTAGTCAGGTACCAGGGCTTACATACGTACACACATACATCAGGAGAATGAGCAACACACACGCATCAAATAGTTTACATTTCGTCTCGACACTAAACGCCGACGCCTTCCACATCTTGGTCATGTTGTTAAAGGCGCAACTTGTCACACCGATATGCAGTAGGAGCTCAGCCCCGAGGTCACATGATGTGGTAATAGTTAAAGTTTTTAAATATACCTTCCCGGGAGACCTGGTGACCGTCGATGGTTATCGGTACCTTTTTGTTGGGGCAGGCATTATTCGCCATGAGCTCCGTCTTACTGGCATTGATTCGAAGGCCAAGGCGAGGCGTGCTGTTTCGTCGCAGAATCTTAAAACTGCGCAGAATATGGCAAGCAGATTTTTCTATAATTTGTCAACATTGAAGCGTATTTTTTCAGAAATTAAAACGCGTAAAGTGTTGCATTATCTAATTTTGAAGTCAAATTGTCGTTTAACACAAACTGCAGTTTTTGAAAAGTGCGATTGACAGAATGCGGATGGAAAAACATACAAAAACTTGCAACAAGTCCGAGCTGTCAACGAATCGAATCGATCTTCGGAAATATTCGTACCGATTCGTACATACTCGCGATATTACGCACACGAACATTCTCGAGGGTCCAATCGGGTTCGTACGGAATTCTTAGAAATCAACCCCGTAGTATGGAACAACCACAAGCTTCATTGATAAATACGAGTTTGTCAAAGTATTCTGCGGTATAGTTATGAAACGGTATAAGGTTGATTATTAGTAGCGAGTGGTATCACTACCACCTTTAGGTGGTGGTGGTATACGCTATTTATGCCGTAATAACTATTCCCGTCATAACGGTGTTTTTCTATTAGTACCTCTGTTATAATATAGATAACAGACATTCCACTTAAAATAATGCTTCAAGTAAGTAGGTACCTCAAACTCACACAGAATATAACAATACATATTATTATTCAATAGAGATGTTCATGTCCAGGAAATTTCTTAAACGCCCCATACATTGTTCTGGCTTCAAATCACGTACTCAGTTCCCCGTATTGGGGTATTATTTAGTTTCGGACCTACCCAGCTACATGAGGGACAATATACCTGGACTCTGCCTCCGTGATCTTCGCGACAAACCGTTAAACGAATCTCACTAACGGATAACGGACAAATCTAAAAAAAAAACATAATATAATATAGACGGCTATTCTGAAATTCACGTTCCATCTCAACGCAAGGTTGAGTTGAGTTAAAATAATCGGTTGTCAGTAGTTACGCATCTGATGTTTTGGATAAAACATTTTCAGAATACAGAAATGTCAAAAGTCTCAATAAAAATTGGATACGACGCAACTCAATCGTCTGTTTTTCATTTCAGAATAACCGTCAATAACGGCGTTATTTTTTTGATATTATGATATAGACTAGTGGTCGCCTAGATGTCAAAATTCCACCATAATTAAGTGATATTGAGATTTTCTGTTAGATATATTGAACGAGCGCTATTTAATTTTTTTTTTTCAAAAACAATGACAAAGATAGATACGTCAAAGTTGTAATTTGTAATAACCTCCTCCCACACCAAGTCCATTTCCCTCAGCTCTGCCTCGAAGGAACGGAACACGGTATGAGAGGGTCTTCCACGTCTTCGAGACCCTGATGGGTCAATATCAAACATGTAACGTAAAATGTTTGTAACGTTTTGTCATTGATTCAAAGTATTTTCTTTAATATTTTAGAGAAAATATTAGCATTCGCCACTCTAATAAACTATAAGTGTGCGATATTTCATACTCCTCCGGCCGCGCAATTTTTGTAAAAAGGTGTACTTAAAAGTTTTTGCTTTAAGTATTATTATATCAACGATTAGGATCGAAAGAATATATTATCAAAACTTGTACGATTATTGGCTATTGATGTCAGATTCACTTCCTTTTAAATTTAGAACGCGTTTGATTGTCAAAAGTTTTCCGTTTCGTTGATCTGACATTCGTACGGAACAAGACAATATCATAAAGGTCGGACAAATTGAAAAACAATCTGCCACCGCTACATTCTGCTCCCCTGATACAAGCAGGACAGTACTACTGCGGTGGGGGCCATTCTTTATTCACGGCCTCTGTGGATTGTTTGGTTTGTCTACACGGCCTCCTCACTACTTCTGCTCTCCCGATACTCACGTCCTCTACCCAACTACTAACTTACGACACAAGACCTTTCTTCCTGTCCCAAAGGAACACGAGAACACAATCGAAATGGGGTCTTTTCATACCGTGATTACAAGATGGGTATCGCGGGTGGGTGTTGGACGCGGCTTTATTACAAAATATAACCAGAAAATCGTAATTCTGCACCCCTGATACACTATTAATAATAATACATAAACGATTGGACTCCTTTTTGAGGGTTGACAATATAATAGCCTATAGAATATTTAACCGCCGTATTTATATTCGCCTGTTACATATGTTTTGATCATAGTCCAGTTTATACGCCAAAATAGTCGATATTTTTTGTCAGATTTGCAAACATGTCAATAGCTATCGTTTGATTTGTTTTGATTGTTTTCTTCGCGAAGATTTGAAAAATGAGCGATTATCGTTCAAATCTTAAAAATAAATCGTTACGTGTGTACCCAGCTTTTGAAATTAAATTCCGATTAAGGGTGAAAAAAAAATATCTGGAGAAAAATTAAAATAAAATAATCAATTGAGTGGGTTTGAACACGTTTTATTAGCGAGTGCTTATAGAATGTGTAAAATACTTTCACAAAATTCAAAAGTAAATAAAAATACTGTAAATTAATAATTGGAAGAAGTAAGGTAAGAAAATAAAATGTTTGAATAGAAAAAATGTGCCTAGCTCAGCATCAGGAGAGAAAAACAATAACAAAACACCATCATTTTGGAAAACTTGCTAAAATATTGATTAGATTGATTTAGGCAGCTATGTGTAAAGAAGAAAAATCGTTAGGTAAACTGATCCCTGACAGCCACACGACGGGATTTCAACCCCTTGGAAACGGCAGCAAAAACTGCAGATAAAAGAAATCAAAACAAAAATAATGAAATCCCGAAAAACAAACCTCAAAACAGCATCCAGTTAAAAGATGTTAATAATTATTTTGAGTGTTTAGACGAATTTACTAACCTGGGATCCACCTAGCCAATGAAGACGACGAACATGTAGACATCATGTTAAGGTTTGCAACAGTAAGCATTCTTTTCTCTACTGTCTGTGCTCAAATCAAGAAGTGCCTATAGGAAAACAAAGATCAACAGTTGTGAAATATGGATGCTAAGCAATGGTATGACTGGGAAACCCACGGAAATGTTGAATGTTGACATATTCGGGAAAAGAGTGTTTCATAAGGCCTGTGAATGATGGAGAATACGACATAACAATGAGTTGTACAATATTATCAAAGCTTTCGGCATCTCTGAATATGCTTGATGGGTAGGTTCAAATGAGCAGGGCATGCGGATCGGAGAATGCGGTCTTCACGGGTAATGAAGAGAATTCTGGAGAGACATTCTGGCGGTAGGAGAAGAATAGACAGACTACGTTGGAAGAACGAGGTCAAGATGCTCCCGCATGTGACAAACTGGAGGAATTCATCAGAGGAAAGGTGAGTTTGAAGGAGGCCAAGGCTCGATAATAGCTGTAGAGCTATCAAAGAAAATGTCTAATTTAAAGCATATTAATTACTTGAATCAAAATTACGTTTCTTCTTTAAAGAAAAGCCTTGAGAAACTGCGTGGTTTTAGGCGCAAATAAATTGGCGCAAATCGACCACAAAACGTCCGTATAAAAACATGTTTTATTACATTTGCGACAAGTTGTTAGATGCATTATTTGTTGCACCATGATAAATGACATGTGTTTATATGTGCGGTGAGCGCAATCTGCTACAAATCAGATACGCGATAACTTCCACTTGACAAGCCTTATTGAATAATGGATGAAGAGAACAGGAAAGATTCGTGTTCTAAGTTTATTGTTTTATTCTGAGTTTTACAAAAATTTCCACAGGTGCTTGATGGTAGGTTATGGCAGCCCGTCTATCTCTTGAGGGACAATGTCAGTTTCCAAGAATTTGGTTTCGTTTCATTTTGTCACTATCTCTCGCTGGAGTGGCAAATTTCAGTCTGAAAACGAAAAGGGCGTTAAATAAATCGACGAGATAAAGTAAAAACAATTTTTTGGTTTACGATTGCTAATTTAAGTTGAAAAAAGGTTGCTATTTTATCCAATTTGTGTGATTAATTGCCAATTTCAAATAGGTATCTACTACTTAATTATGATGGACATTGAAATGTCAGATAATTTCGTGGATCACACGGCTAGATGTCTCTTATCCTTCATTAGACATAGACAGACATGGCAATTAAAAATCAAAAATGAAAACTTAAATTATTTCAACGAAATATGTGATACAAGATCAATAATAGTTCCTACATACATCCCATGTCACAGGAAGAAATGTCAAAATTTCCACAGTCCCAAACATGGTAATGTAAAATTAGGATCCCTTTCTCTTCACTGGTCAATAATCCTAGGATTGGTTGGCAGCAATTTTCTTCACTCCGTCTCTCCACTACGCTCTATCCGTAGCAGTCCTTTTCAGTTCCTCAAAGGAGGAACAGCCCATATCTAAAAGGGGAGTCTTTAAAGGACGATATTATCTATATATTTATACGTGAAGGAAAAACTTTGTGACTATTTTTACCAAAATAGCGCAGACGAAGGAGTATGAAATTTCGCACACTCATAGTTTATATAGAGAAGAAGTGGAGAATGCTAATATATATTTTTTAGAGATTATGCATAAAAAATAGATTAATCTATAAAAAAAAACACTACAAACACTACTGTAATGTTATGTATTTGATACTTACACACTCATCGATGTATTTAACATTGATACAGACGCATATTATTATTTTCTTTTGTTTATCTGTGGTCAAATTGAGAATATTGTTGGTCTTTAACAATTATTTAAAAAAAAAACATTGTAGGTACATATGAATTATTGTAGGTACAGAAGTGATTGGCAGACCAGTGGTATCAGTCGACAACTTTCGTACGCACAGCGTATTGGAGGTCGTGGGTTCGAATCCAGTTGTCGACCATTTCCAAATTCACAACACAAGCTTTGCTTTATTCGAAAGATGTCGAAAGTTTATTTGTGTTAACTTTAGGCGAGCCCAGATTCATTTAAAAAAAAATCAAATTTGACATATTCATATGATTGTTTTTGAAAGAAAATTGTGAAATACCGTTCACTCAGTCTTTGACAATGGAACCTTAGTAAGGTTGCAAATTATAATTTAAATAAGTTGTGGTTGAATTTCGAGCACGGTCGATCACTAGTAAAGGTTTTGCTGATAAATCTATCATAAATAAAAAAAAATACAAAACAATATAATTCCATGGAGTAGGTGTGTATCTAAGAAAGTAAATCCAATAAAGACGCTTCATCGAACCGAGATCCGAAACACGGGAAAATGTCCGAATCAGCACAAGTTCAAGGCCCATACGACCGTGAAATACAAAAAGAGCAAACATCACAACATATCGCTCCTCTTTTCACACCTTCAGATACGACATAAGTCTGTCTCGCACCCCACACTGAAAGACGGGCTGAATATGAATTGTCTCCACAGAAGCAGAAATAGAAAAACCACCCCAGAGCACATATGCTGCCCTGATACTTTGCCGTATTGAAATATAACTACAACAGTTATGTTATGTTATGAGGTGAGTAAAGATAGTTATTGTTACAGCAGAAATGGGAATATACCCTTTAAGGGATATCCTGAATCACTCGAAAAAGTTTACAAAGCCTGAAAAAAACCCTTAAGTGGAAACAGATTTAGGTCCTTCACACAGTTAAGATTTTGGATTTTTTAAAAAAGAAGGTCCTGGGACCATATTATGCGCTTTGCGCCCTCTCGGCCAAACTAGGTCTATTGTGACAGCCCTCAATTTGTTCTCGGAGCACTTTTTTGGACATCAACTCAAAAGCCTCAGTGACCCGGCTCGTGCCCTCCGCAATATTATTATGTCCTCGGAAGACAGTTCGCAGTAGGACTCCCGTCTCCAAGCTGCATTTTTCCTAACGTCCCTTTTGACCACTGATGTGAAGGTATCGGGTATATCCTCAGCATCCAGCACCAGGTTTTCTACGCACTCCAGGAGTATCTCCTACTTCCAAATTCATCCTTCATAGCTAAAGGGAAATAAGATCAAAAGTCACTCTAAGGTTAGGTGTAAAAAGGGAACCACCACTAGTAACTGACCTACCCATCAGTCACGCACTTTTAAATTCTTTGCACTGACGTTACTAAGGACTTTAATATAGGGAACTCTAAAATTGCAACAAAAAATAACAAAAAACGTATTAAAGAAGAAAATATAACTATTTGTCAGAGGAGAGGTAAATCTTTAATTGACTGCCGCAGTGCAAGCACCGTGTTTTTAGTTAATGTTTTTTTAATGAAAAAACTTCTTTGGGTGCATTTTGCCTGCTAGTTGAAAAATAAATTTAATGTGGGGAACTCTAAAATTGCAACAAAAAATAACAAAACACGTCGTATTAAAGAAGAAAATATAAACATTTGTCACAGGTATATATTTTATTGACTGCTGCAGAGCAAGCACGGTGTTTTTTTAGTTCATGTTTTTTATGAGAAAACTTCTTTCGGCGCATTTCGATTGCTGCTTGAATATTAAATGAGTGTAAACACTAAACAGTCAGGTCCTCAAAAATCAAACTAGTCTATAAAAGGTTTACAAAAGAACCTCTATCACCCCATCACCTATTGAAAACCTTTGTAAAATCTTTTATACTTCTTGGGAATCTTTCTAATACAATCCATCCAAGTATACAATGACTGGTATTCTCAAATTCACGTTCCAACTCAACGCAAGAAGCTCTTGCTTAGAACTTAATTCTGTTGCCAGTAGTTAAGCAACTAATGTATTGGATAAAACATTTTCAGAATACAGAAATGTCAAAAGTCTCAATAAAAATTGGATACGACGCAACTCAATCGTCTGTTTTTCATTTCAGAATAGTCGTCATTATCTACCTACATACAATACAACCCATTTCAGTAATAAAAAGTTGCTGAAAATTACTCTTTTTGTGAAAACCAAATAATTAATGGTTATTTTTTTATTACCTACAAGTTTAGTGTTACAAATAGATCAGAAAGTTCAATAATGTTGTGTTTCTGAGAAATACAAAAAAAAACAATAAGAAAGAATAAACCAACTCGAGTAATTTATTTGGAGAAAGCGCAAAAACTTTATACGTACGTGAAAAAGTTTGGTAGTTTTTTTTTGTACCCACAAACTATTTGTAGGTAACTATCTGTTGAAGTTTGTAAACACGCATTAAGTGTTAATCTATAATGATACATATTATATACCAACTCGAATTATACAATACATGGTACGAACTCGTGCAAGGCAACCACGAATAATTCGAAAAATACTTATTATGATTTTTTTTTTCGAGAAATACCCATTTATATTGCTACTGTCTGAGTGCACTTGAAGCCTCTCTAGCAAATTGATTCAAATGGTGGTTGGTAGACTAATGGTTACAACGCCGGCTTTTGTATCGGTGGTCGTGGGTTCGATCCCAGGTACTGACCATCTTCCTCTTTCACAACACAAGTTTTAAGTACCTTTCTGTAAAAGAAACAAGGATTGTATTTGTGTTCACTTTGAGAAAGCAGAGATTCATTAAAAAAATAGTCAATAGCCATTTCATGTTTTTTTATTATAAACTATAATTAATCAAACTTAACTCACCAGTATACAAATATACGCTTTAATTGTATTTGAATGTTAAATTTTAAACATTACTTTTGAAAGCTCTTTATCAATAATCTGCGCACAGTACAATGTTTACTCACATATGGCGTTGTTGTTAGGAAATAAGTTCCATACTAACTTCAATATTATATTTGTACTATTTTCTATCCATTTTTTTTTTTCGATTTTATATTAGTTATTCTGTTATCCGGAGCAGAGAAGAACCTTATAAATCAGACACGGAAGAATCTGTTCGGCCGATCTCGAGTTATAAATGTTCTCACTAACCCGGCTTTCTTTTATAGTATGTCTAGGCCTATGTCCAGTAGTGGACCAGAGAGGGCTGAAGGAGAAAACATAGGTGTCAGTATAGCCGGCGGAACTTAATGCTTGTAGCATTCTCTACCAGTCCACCGGTCCTGTTCAATCTGAGACAGGATTCGAGCCCCGAGTATCAAGTGAAAAAACTCGAACCCGGGACCTCTTGATCTGAAGTCGGAGCCTTTGTCACTAGGCTACCGAGGTCGGTGATCCATTCGTATCTAGCATAAAATAACATTTTTTTATGTAGAAATGTAAATAGTTATGTACCTACCACACGACGCTGAAATGTAATCTCACTGCGTGGCTACCCTTAGCGGGAGAGTGGGGTTGTTTTAATTAATACATTTTATTATTATTCATTTAATCAGCATGAGAACCTCTTTTGAATAAATAATTCTTAATTCCGGACTACATCAACTTGGTTATAATATCTTCAATATTCGGTTAATTTGTGTGTTAAAGATAATCTGCTAACAAAATGTGCGGAGGTCGTGGGTCCTTTCTCAGGACCCCTATTCTGTAGCAAGTGAAGGGTAGTCACTTGAAAAAAGTTACTATTAGACGATACATTTTGTATGAAAAACGTCTATATGCGATTCTCGCATTCGATACGTAAAGACGTTTTTCATACAAAATGTATCGCCTAATAGTCACTTTTTTCAAGTGACTACCCTTCACTAGCTACAGAATAGGGGTACAGGTGTCGACCATCTTCCTCTTTCACGACACAGCTTAAAGTAACTTACCGTGGAGAGTCAATGAGTGTATTTTTGTTCACTTTGAGTGATCGCAGCACTTTGTAGAACAAATAATTTAATGTAATAATTTTAATTATTGTTGCAAAAACATCGAAATAAGCCACTGGGAATTAAAAGCCGTCATTCTGTATTGTTGCAGACTTTAAATACTAATAGCCTGTCGTCATTATATCAAGATTCGAAACAGCGTCTTCTTGTATAGACGTCATGACGCGTCGTAAGCGTTAAAACGTTAGCTATTTGGTCGTGCAAATGGTTGATAGCGAAGCTGTTTAATCATCAATTTTGTGACTGAAGTTCATTGATTCAATTCCTCTTTCAAGCATTGCTTAGTGTATAGCGGGGTGATGAAGCTGGTTTTCGAGATTATAAAATATTTTAATTTGAATTGCACGCGGTGTGAATAATATTCATTTGTTTAATACTTAAAGAAAAATACTTCTTTTAAAAAATCTTATTATAATATTCATTTGTTTAATACTTAAAGAAAAATACTTCTTTTAAAAAATCTTATTATATTTCAGGTCAAATCGCAAAAAAAAAATTAAGAATGCAGATTGGTTTGGAAGGTGGACGATCATTTATGAAAGTAGTTACGTAAGTTTTTGAATACAACATCAAAAATGTAGATTGGATAATTTTTTCTAATATTTTTGTGTTTCTGAGTTTTTTTTTCGGGTCTATCAACAGATTAATCTATCCCAAACAGTTTCCATCTTCAAAACTCTCTGTCGCCAGTTAACTCTTCACATCTGCATACGAGCTAGGGCAGATATCTTCAGTCCATGCTAATTTTGGGGCGATCTCCGCAATTACCGACCTCAATCATTTCTTTGACGGTTGTACAAAGCAGACCTGGATGCAGGATGTTGTAGTCTGTTCAGTTGTACAATTTTTTCGAGGAGTGTCCTTGCTTCTCAAACCCTGCTCAGCACCTCGTCATTGTTGGTGTGTTCTGTCTAGTGAACTGCAGTGCCTGATACACTTTATCTCAAATGCAGACAGAGGTCCCGCTTCCTTTTAACAAAAATGGATAATATATTCATATCCTGGCGCCAACTACATGGCAGAGACAGCTTTCTATATTATAAAGATAATTCTGTATACCATTAAAATATCTTCTTGTTATATTACAAACATATTATGAAGAAATTAGCGTCGGGGCAGTTGGCCTAGTGGTCACCGTCTCGGCACGGTAGGACCAGGGACCCAAGTTCGAATCTATCCCGGGGCATGTGAATTTTCCACATGTTGACTGTTTCGCAAATTCTCATAATATTCGGGTATTGAACAATATTACTAACTTATAGCGAACGTTGTTAACTTACAGTGACATTAAGCCAATCTTCGAAATAACAGTATAAGAAGGTCGTAAGCCCATAGCGAGTCATTAGTAGTTGATGATATTATATTCGTATATTTCAACTGTCTGCCAACAAGTCGCTAACTAATAAAATGAACTATTTAACGATAAAATGGCACTTTTAAGAATTATAAAGTAGGTACCAAACAACTACGGTCATTTTGAAAATGTAATCGTTTAACATTGTAATACGGAGAAAAGAGCTTTAAAATTCCCACTTGACACTCGACAACATAATATTATCATTTTATCTTTATCCCCATTAGGTACTTAAATAACTGATCAAAGAAAAAGAAGAAAATAGAATAATATTTTAGAATTCTTCAAGTTATATCGTCTATAAAAATACCGTAAAGCTCACACGAGCGTTCATGTCAATATCTAATGGTGAACTACATAGGTTATTTTGTCGAATGAAAATTTATCGAATGTCTAGAAATAAAAAAAACATTTTCCACTGATAATGAATTTGTCATATCTCAGACAGTAAGCTAGAAGGCTGATTTCTGCTTTTGTTCGATTTAAATATCTTCTTTTTATCACAATAAAAGGCTATATTTTCCTCTGACGAATTGACATTGCAAGTATAAGTTCACTGGGAAAGCGGGCCCATCATATAGCGGGGCATAATGTCACTTTTAACATTGTTTGGGGGGAATAATGTCACTTTGAACATTGTTTGGGGGTAATAATGTCACTTTGAACATTGTTTGGGGGGAATAATGTCACTTTGAACATTGTTTGGGGGGAATAATGTCACTTTAAACAAAAAATGCGAGATTTCCTCAAGAGCGTGTACACTGTTTACGTCATCACATTATATTACGGTTGCTATACGCCAGCAGAGCTCTTCTAGCAAATCAAAGCACAGCGAACATTTAATAAAGATATTATTATTTAACACAACCTTTTTTCCACCCATCTCGACGTGTCTCTTGATGGATAGGCAGAGAGAACGGACCTACACTCTCTTCAATCCAAGCACACTTCTTTCGTTTCTTCCACCGACATACCATTTCTGCATTTGTACTACATTTTTTATGTACATGTTTCACACCCATACATCATTCATAATAACAAGGTTGTGTTATGCACATGTTTTTTTTTTTAGCTTGTAGTGAGACTTTGTTGTTTCTAATGGTAGATTAACTTTTTTAGTAATACTTCTTGGGAACTAAAAAATACGTAACCAACCACCGAGTATCATTCTGTTTGGCTGCCATTTTATTGGTTGATCCTCACATTTTCTCTTTCTTTTAAGCCAGAATATCTTTAGAACACAAATAATCTACTTCTTTACTTGGTCTGTAGCTGAATCGACAACAAATGGTCGATTTTATTATTATATTTGGATAAAAAATGTTAATGTAAACGTGTTACGCAACTTCCATGCAATTAACAATCGAAAGAATTGTGGATCATTATTGCTATGTAGAAGAATATTTAAGGCCGAACCATTACAATGATCGAGATTACATCGATTGAAATCTCACAGATTGTTTCCTAACAGTAACAACTCTTCTTTGAAAAAATACTTGTCGCTATACTTGCAAAGTAAAAATTCAAACAGGCAACATGTCCCAGTCGACATCACTATCAAATCCAATAGATGAAGCATTGTAGTGAGTGCTGGGTGACTCAGGCTAGTCACTACTCCTGAAAGTATGCAGCCCACCTTACACCGGCGCTGTTTTTCAGACATACGGCGCATTCCTATGCTTTGTCTTGAAGATACGTCTTAACGGGATGAGCAATTTTTATCCACACTGTAAGAAAAAGGATTGAAATCATGCTGCATCATATCGCGCCACAAACGCTGATTTAATTTTCTTACATAAACTGATCGGCGGCCAAATTGACTC
Organism: Mystacides longicornis; assembly: GCA_963576905.1. NCBI lineage: Eukaryota > Metazoa > Arthropoda > Insecta > Trichoptera > Leptoceridae > Mystacides > Mystacides longicornis. The sequence continues at coordinate 25,698,699 of OY756437.1, forward strand.
GTCTCGACTCTTACCAATGGTGGAGCTTCGGGTGCCCATGCACTAGGGGGATACCCGCAATGTGCAGACTTTCAGACTTGCGAATCATACCACCAACTATTCCTTCTTTGCGCCCATGCAGAGGATTCTTAGGGGGGGCAACGACCTCGGCGAAATAGATATAATATTTGCTACAAGTTTGGACCATTTCAAAAAAATGTTAAAAGATCAGAGCAGCTAGGCACCTTGTAATGTGTTTTCTACAATGTTCATCTTCAATGATGTTGTGATGCGATGATGTTTTCTTTGGTCCCATGTTACAATATTCCATTTATTGAATTTGTATATTATTTTATGTTTATGTATTTCCCACTGTTTGTTTTGTGCCTCTTGTTTGTGTTTGATTTATTTTCTTTTGGTGTTTGCTTCTTGGCATCACCTATTATTGTATTTTTTTTAAGTGTTTGTAAATGTAACTACTGGTTGCGTAGACAATAAATAAATAAAAAATAATAACAATAAGGAACTACAGACAGTAACCAATTTCTGTTTTAGTACGCTGTGCGTACTAAAACATTTTTTATGGGAAATGCTTACTAGGTATAATTTTATTTAAAACAAACTTTCCCGACAGACGTTATCCTGTGATCCTAACAATGAATACCTATTGAATTCGAATTTGTATACCTAATGATAAATTTCTAAATTACTTTTTAACCAATGCAATGCTGACCTATATATCTGTTTTAGACCATATATTTTCCAACCGTATTCTGTCAGCAACAGTTTCTGTCAAACGCCAATTCTGCATCAAAATTACAATTTAATTAAATTGTATAAAGCATTAAGAAGGTTATCTACTTTAAGTTTCTTCATTTTTGTAATTTTCCGTGCAATTTTCTTATTTATTTTCTTTTATAAGAACCATTTTTATAGATAGAAATAGCCGTTACATTAAAATGAACAATTTTCCTAAAAACTACTAAAAATAAGAGATAGACTTTTGGATATATAATTTTGAAGCTGTCTCCATAGAGCATACAGTCCAACAGGAGGCCAACAACTGTCGATAAAAGCCAATAATGTGCTACCATCTACAAGTCTACACAGCGCTGTCTGCGTATGGAGTGGAGATCCTATACAGTAAAGTACGGCTTTGGAATATCATATCAAATAAGGTGACGTTTCCATCAGCTAGTGAAGTGAGAGTTTTCACTTATAAGCCAATTTTAAAAGCGAAAATAATATACCTACTTAAAAAGATTTTAGATAAGCTATCTACTTTTCTTCAACCCTTTGGATGCAATCGATTCTTTTTTTTTTTTTTTTTTGTTTTTAAATGGGAACAATATTTATCTTAGCAACGTCTTCTACTGATGTTTTAAGGGCTGCAAATCGGTATTTTATCGTTTAAGTACTTATGACAAAGATGGTCACAAGAATCTAGACATAATTAAGTAGAACGTTGTGCTCCAACAAAGCCAATAATTAGGCAATAAAGATGAGACATTAACAAAAATGGATATATTCATATCCTGGTGCCAAATACATGAGAGCAGTCGCCGGCCGTCTTTAAATTTGGTTACTCTATTTTTCTCAATAATTTCCAACTTTTATATCTATTTTTCATTAATTATTCAATATTTACTTGTTGTATACATAGGATTTTTTGACATGTTGAGCATGTGGAGAAATAATAATGATTAGGAGTTTCGGAGATTCAAACATTACCGACTATAATGGCGAACGTTGTTAACGTAAAGTGATCACCACACTAAGCCAGCCTTCGAAATAACAGTAGAAGACGGTCCTAAGCCCGTAGTGGTTTGTTTCATTTAAAAATCGAACATCAGTAATGAAATGTTAGAGTCATTAGTTGTTACATATTATGCATTTAAATCTGTTGAAAATAATGAGAAAACAATTGACTCGCAACTTTTGTTCAGATTTTAAAATTATTTTGTGTGATAAATCAAATAGTCCAGAGTTAAATTCTAATTTCAATTCCATATTTCGAAGAGTTGATATTAAAAGTTCCATCTCCTGACACCTTTGAACGGAAATAAGACTTCCGGTATTTGAAACTTTTACCTCCTTTCCTGTGGAATCTCCACTTCCCACCCTTCCTAGAGGTGCCCTGTGTACACTGGACAAGTGAGGAAATTCCACAAACTGCATTCTTCGTGTAATTGGAATTTCAGAAAGACAAAGACCGTATTATTTTCGAGATAGAGTGTGTACTGTGTAAACCAAACAAAAAGATATTTTCAGTAGAGCGGGGGTAAAAATGAAATTGAGGAAAAAGACATTATCTATGGGTTAATTTATATAAAAACTAGCTTTTCGGACAGACGTTGTCCTGTAGTCCTTGTTATGAATATCGATTTTAAAATTGTTATTTGTACCAAAAGACGTTTAAAATACGTTTGGGTGTTAAAAAAATATTGCTGAAAGCTCGTAAGAAATTCTATCAAAAATCTGCGTACCAATGTTTTGAAACTCACTCAAACTTGACGTAAATAAAAATTGTGTTGTCATGAAATTTTTCACAGATGGCGTTGTTGTCAGTAAATCCGTTCAATACTAACTTGAATATTATTTTTTTACTATTTGCTGTCATTTTTTTGAGTTTTTTTATAATTATTCTGCCATCCGGAGCGGAGGTTTCATCCCGCATCCAAATCAACGATAACTATTACATAATACAATCAATTATTAGCTAAATTTAATTAAGTTTTTATGTCGTAAATCACATTTTATTCATGTAATAAGTCAAAATATTTTTTTTTATTCTGGGTTAGTTCGAAGGTCGACGGGCAGGGCAGCATTTCACACTTTTTTAGAAAACGTGTGTAACCTTTTTGCTAATCACCAAAGTAATCTTTGAAGCCAAGTATTTTTTTATGTAGGTTCTTAATTCATAAATTGATATTGATTAAGTAGGTTCTATCTCGTGAAAGTATATAATATCAATAAGTAACCCCAAAGGTTTTAAGTTGTTATACAAATATTATCAATGTGCTATGGAGAGGGTAGCATATGCGCGCAATATTCTTAATGACATGATAAAAATACCCTTTGGTGGGATCGAACGAGGCCAGGGGGTTGTGAAGAGGGTGTATCTTAAAGCCATAAAGATCATGATATAAGGGCCACTTAAACGTCGATGGGCTGTGGGATCAGGTGCGCCTAAAATCTTGCTACTGCGGGATTAACCATTCCGATGTTAAAAACACTTTAATCTCGCGGAAGGAATCCGGGATTAGGGTTGCTTTGAACAAAATGAAAATGAAACTAAGAAAAATCAAAACAGAAATATGGTATGGAAGTTAGAATTGTTTCACAAAGATGTAAGTTTAAAGTTAAGGTGGTTTGGCCATGTTCAAAGAATGGATGCAAAAAGTAACTAAGAGAATTAATAAGGCTGAAAGATAACGTGATCGAGCGAGTATGAAGTGGATCGAAGACATGGATTCCGTCCTCAGGTCAGAAGCAAAAGAAATAGAAGAGGTTGTATAAGAAATAATAGTACGTTGGTGGAAGAAGCGATTGAAGTGCGCATGGCTAGAAGAGAATGGATGCTAATTCTCCTGCCTATCCTTTGGGGCATAGTGTGATGGTTAAAAATGTTAGCAAATTCAAAGCAAGTCATAAAAAAAATTTTGCTAATCTTATTTATAAAAATGGATTTCCCGATGTCATCGCATCACGCCTACATGGCTGGACCGATTTCGCTAATTCTTTTTTTGTCGTGTAGGCTTTTATCAGGAGAATTAAGAAAAATGCATGGAAAATTAGAATTTTAAAGAAAACTCAACGTAGACAACCTTATTAGTACTTTTTACCTTAAAGTTTTTATAACAATTTTGAAATTTTGACAGAAATTGTCGATTGACAGAATGCGGATGGAATATACATGGTTTAAATCAGACGCATCGTTCGGAATCACATTGGTCAAATGATAATTAATTCATCACCATACAAATTCGAATTCAATAGGTTTTCATACTCAGGAACACAGGACAACGTCTGTCGGGAAAGCTAGTATAATATAAAGTTTAAACCATTTTATGTTTGATAAATCATACAAAATTTTTTACGAAGAAAATCCACACGGCGCGCAACAATAGAGAGTCGAGATGTATTTAATAAAAACAATATATTCGATTATTTCTGCTTAGGGAAGTTTAATGAGAAATACATTTACACAACCTTGTGATTGTAGAAATAAAGATTCGTGCAAAAATATGTAGTTTCTAAACCAATATAAACACCTACTTTTAGAGCACGCAAATAAATAAACTTTTTTGTAATATCATCTAATGGACTTTTTTATATACAAAGGTAATAAAGCTGAACAATTTATTTCAGCTCCTGAAATTATACTATATGTATTACATGATATACTTTTACTCCTGAAATTATTCTATTCACGTGCTATCATTGATGAAAAATTTCCAGTGATATATTAATATGTGAAGGAAAAACTATTTATTTATTTATTTAACAATTATTTTATAAGTACAAACATTTTTAATCAGCTACAAAAATGTTGCCCAAATAGGCTAAGCCTGTGCTAGGGCAAACTTGAAAAAGCTTATAAAATATACATACCTTATACGAAAATTGAGGGGTATGACATTTTGCAAGTACGTAATGGTATGTATTTGATTCTTACACACACTTCGATGTATTTGACATTGACACAGACGCATATATTACTTCGTATATCTGTGTACAATTTGAGAATAGATTAGTATTGATTGTCTTTAATCATAATAAAAAAAAAAACATTTTTTCCAACCCTGTTCATCCTCACGTTCCTCCCATACAGTATTCCAAGTTTCTCCATTCGATAATGCCGATCGTGTGATGTAACCGAGTGTTTTTACATCCAGTTCCCTTTGCGCGTGTGTCTGTTTGAAGAACGTCTCGAAAACCCGCATAAAGTATCCCTAATTTGCAAAGGGTCTAACTAATATTTAATTCTGTGTGTATTTTTCTTCCTCTCGCAGTGAATTATACGCAGAAATGAAAGCTTCAGACCTTATAATCTGTATTAGAATATTCATTGATTAAAGAATTATCTAACAACTAATGACTCTAAAAATTCATTACTGATGTTCGATTTTTGAATGGAACAAACCATCACAGGCTTACGACCGTCTTCTACTGTTGTTTCGAAGGCTGGCTTAGTGTGATCACTTAACGTTGACAACATTCGCCATTAGGTGGTAATGTTTGAGTCTCCGAAACTCCTTATCATGAGAATTCTCGACATGTTCAACATGTCGAAAAATCTCATGTATGCAACAAATAGATATTTAATAATAATAATTAATGAAATATAGAGTTAAAAGTTGGAAATTATTGAGAACAAGAGAGCAACCAAATTTAAAGACTGCGACTGCTGTCATGTATTTGGCGCCAGGATATGACTATCCATTTTTGTTAATGTCTCATATTTATTGCCTATTGGCTCTGTTGGTACACAACGATCTATTTATGTCTAGATTCTTGTGACCCTTTTTCAGGACTATTAATTGATTGATAGACTAATGGCGCCTACCGAGCAATACCCCGAGATAGGAATAACGTCTTAAATTAAAAAACGTTATAGCAGTTTCATTAAATGAAAATAACGTTATTTTTATACCCTTAAAAAGCTTATTTGTTTCACAACCTAAATAAAGATCATTCCGAAAATTTGACATCCGTAAGTTTAAAAAATTACCTTAATAAGTTTTCAAAGTTTGGCATCCGAATAGTTATTAAAAATTTCCTGAAACAGACGTATATGTAGGTACACTAAGTTTAGACTAATATTACTTGATATTACTAATATTACTTGATATGTATGTTGACTATTATTTTGTTAGACTAATATTTAGAAATATCGTTTAATATGAATAAAGTTAGAGGCGCTATTTTTATTTATCTAATATTTTTATCAGCTATCGTTATAACGCCCACCTCTAGTTGTATGTAGTGGTGCGCTAGTTTAGTCGTTTTCCAATACATACACGCATTTACCCATAGATTAACTGCGTCAGTTTTTTTATATTTTTATAAGACAAGAAATTTAGGTTACTACATACATTAGGGGCTGACATTCACCCCTGCAACGAGAGACATTTATATTATAAATTCTTTAAAAAAAAATGTTCCCGCCCTCATTCTTGCTTGACATGACAACGTGTGACCTCTAGTATGCAATATAATAAGGCTACGAGCATACATTGTTCACGTGGCTTTTTCTCAAGTATGAAGTCATAATTCATAATATAAGGTCGATTTAGGATGGTGGATGTACGACCGCTTTTCCTTGCTGCCTCTGGTGTCACTGGGCCCACAAACAGGTGCGTCTCTAGGTAAAGGATTGCCTCAAAAAAATATTGTCTTATTTAAAGAAAGTCACAAAGATATTTCAAACAAGAAAATTGACAGTTGTAAATATTCACATAAAGTAACAAAAAAAAAAACCAGAAAATGACATAGAGATCATTTCACGCACAGTTCTTTACACACAAATACACTTTTTCCATTCAAACAGATGTATTTGGCCCAAATTTACGAGCAAAAAACATTTATTTTTTAAAAATTAATTAGGAACTGCAAAATAATAACCATCTTCATTGAAGTATTGTCACCTATTCTCCAGTATTGTCACCTGTCACCTAATGAAATAAGCATCAAATTCAAATAAAAAGAATTCAATCAAGAGACACAGAGAATTTCCAAGCCCACAGGCAAGTGGGAAGGGCTATCAAAAGATGCAGACTCCGATGAGTGCATGCATGCAAGGATGGACTATCAGAAGGCTTCTTTGGCGATCCTCCCAAGGCGGCTGATGCTGATGATGTCAAAGAAGTCAATACGACCAACATACTCGCTACCCAATCGCTGAAGACGCAGGACAACTGTATAAATATTAGACTGTTTGTACTTCTACAATAATTATTTAGTTTAGATGATACAACATGTTTTGTCAAAATCGCGATGTGGTCAGATGGTATAGCTCAAAATTTGAAAACCAATTATTCTTAGAAGAGTTCAGGCTAGCATAAAACAAAAAAGTCCGTTAATTAGAATTGTAGCCAATGTTACGGTTGTGATACCCAGCATCTAGTGACAATAATATTTTACGCACTTAAGCGCGCATTAGACAATTTGAAAATCATTTTAAAATCGAGTGTATTGAAATGTGTGGATAGGTATTATTTATTTATATAAAACAAACAAAATGCTCCAAAAACTACACTTTTTCTGTTTGTTTTTCTCAATTATCAAGTTTAATTATACCATAATGAGGATCATAATATATCCACCTTTTTTAAAAAATGAAATTCGGATCGCTTAAAGTGAACACTAATATACTTTTGACATCTTTCAGACTAAGCGCAGACTTGTCTCGTGAAAGTGGTAATGGTCAGAACCGATTTTCGAAATAATCCACCGATTTAGTTATAGGTTTTAGTGGTTGTTTAATATCAGCATCAGCGTCGTTAGTGATTCCTTTTTTTAGTTCTAGAAACGCTCCTGTGTTTTTGTTCAGGATCACCCGAGAAATAATTAGGCCCACCAATATTGCCTTGAATAAATCATTTTTAATTGAAACTCAACGAAATACGATATGAATTATCGGCGTGAGCCGCAACCTCTCTTTATGGTGACTATTATCGCAGCGCCCACCGAGGGGAGGGTCGCAATAAGGGGTAGTCGCCCACCACGTCGTTATATAAATTTATTTAGATGCGGTAACATGAAACCCCTTCATCTATTCAATTATCGAACATCGTAATTTTTACGGAACTTCGCTTGAAAAGGACCTGTAGCTTTGATATTCGACATGTTTTTGGGGATTTTATAGGTACATCACCTAATAATTTGAAAATTTTATAATAATTTAAAAATAACAAAGCGTAGCGATTGACACCTGCATTTGGAACATTAGAATATGAACATAGCGATTGACACTTAAAAAAATAACACTCTTCTAAACATAGGTGTCAGTTTAGCCGGCAGAACTTAATGTTTGAAGCATTCTCTACCAGTCAACCGGTCCCGCCCAATATGAGACAGGATTCCAACCCCGAGTAGAAATTTCAAGTGAAAAAACACATCGAAATTTCTGACCCGACCGGGAATCGAACTCGGGACTATTGATCTGAAGTTGGAGCGTTTGCCTTGTAATGAAACATTATAATATGATATTAACGAGGAAATGAGTTGGCGCGTCGAGGTTACAATTGGAAGAAAAATCGAAATGGCAGGAACATCTTTCCTAGAGAATAAATAAATAATGCTTTATTGTTACAAATTAAAAATGCAGTCCTGATACAATTCATTCACCAGAGTCAAAGGGTGGATTTATTTCGCAGGATCTCTTCCAGCTAACCCAGAAATTTCAATTCGAATTCTTAAAACGAAATAGCGAGCAAACAAAATAATTGGCCAACGACCAACGAAACTATGGACCGAATGCGGACAAAGAGTAGGAATAAGGAAAAATTGCAGAAAAACATGAGTGATTGGAAAGCTACAGAAGTGCCTTATGTCGAACAATAGATAGAGCCAGAAGAATGATCATTTATACAAAATGGTCGTGCGTTGATTCATAGCAATTAAATTGAGGCACTTTTATCAGCATTTTTAGAGCTGATACAAACCAGAACCTTTGTATTCGGCCAAATTTTGAAGTTTCATGAACAGATGATAACTATACAGAAAAAGGTAAATAACTATATAAATTTAAAAAAAATCATGTGTCTTTATGGCTAAAAAGCTAGTTGAAAAAAAATCATTAACTTTGAACCATTTAACAATTTCGTAACTATGCTAGGGGGTATTTCGAGTTTCTGGAGTTGTTTCATTCATTCGCCTGAAAGCTGCGACGAGAGCTTCGATATAATTTCATCAAAACCGGGTCGCATATAAAACTTTGATAGTACCTACCTATTACTTTATACCGCAATTCCATTAGAAGGCAAAAATTGCATCCAACTTTACTCCCTCCATCATTGTAAAACCTCTCCCCCTTATGAAAAAGCCTACCGAGAATTATTATGATCGACGCCGGAAGTTGTCAAGTATTACGGAGGAAAACGGAACTACCGTTAGGTTTAAGATTTTTTAACGTAGATTTTCAATCCTAGTAAATATACACACACTAACGCACACTCCCATTGTGACCCCACTTAAGGTCAAAGGAGACAACGAGAGCTCTTCATTGCTAAAGCTTCGTTGATCTTTCCCCACACCATATCCAGATCTCTTTGCTATTCCCCGAAAGAACGGAACACTCTCCAGTATGAGATAACCCAGCCATGTTCACGTCCACTCCATAATGGTGGAAGTAATGCAATCATGAATTCTTCTGAAATCATAATCATGAACTAGTTTTCTTCAAGTTATTTGGCACTTTTATGGATTATATTTGATAAAACAAGATAAAAAGAAGGGGATAAAAGGCGATCATATTACTCTTTGAGTGAAACAAAGACGCCATTATTTGGTTTCGATGATGTACACAAGGATCGATTTGATCTTTACTAACCAATCCATATCTCCTCGACATTGGTCTCCTCTGGAAACCATGCAATATAAGAGAAAACAAATAGACTACACAGATAGGGCAACGACGTTGAAGATTGCATTGTCAACCTGTTTGACAAGCGTGGGATAGTTAAGTCAATAATTACTCCTTGCCAATATGACGTTCAGTTCAGTAATGTCATGAAATAGACATGCGAGGAATACCATCGTGGGTCAAAATATGAAGGTTAAAGAAAAGACGGTGTGGAGATCATAAACGAAATAAAAAAGCAAGTGTGTATTAATTTATGCATTTTAAATCATAATATCTCAAAAAACATAAGAAAAAAAATTTGCTCATATACTGGAGCCCAACGTTTTGTTCCAACGTATACTGTCGAACAGCTTATAAAGGTTGCCTAATTTAAGGAGTACGGATACGTAAATTCTATTCACTTTCCTTTATTAGTGATTCGATTTACCTGCACTTTACACGTAACGTCTTTCATTTAACATCTTCTGCAAGTACTACGGGTGATTAGCACATCCCACTCGGGACTCTGACTGTCATAATAATTATTACTGCGGAGATCTAGGTGGAGGAACGTGCAGTCATTTAGTCTTGCAAATTTTAATGGGGACACAAAGTATAGAGTGAGTTTACTTATGAGGTGGAAGGATAATTAGGAACATGTAAAATTTGATGTGTGCTTTCAATAAGGGGAAGATACAAGTAGCAAACATTTTGAGTATCTGATGATTATTTACGTTATTAATTATGTCGGCTGTAGTCGTTATATTGAACGACAACTTTGCTAGCAACAAAACCAACACTGGGGGAAATTTCTATGCATTATCCTACTTGATCTAGATGCAAAATTAAGTCCTTACATAGGTAAAGACTTATTACATGCAAATATTTTCATCACCTGCAAAATTTCTAACTATATATGCAGATTTTTTTTATGATTACCTAACGTTATATTTAAAACACTATGTTATGGCGTATGAAATTATCAAGGAGCAAAAAGAATGTTAATATCATATTCTAAAATCAGCTCTCCTTTCTATACAAAGATCTCAGTATAACCCTAGAAGAAACCGTAGAAGAACCCTGCTGGGATCGAACTCGGAACTATTTAATTATTTGATTTTGATGCTAGTGACTTAAAAATCTTTCTTTAAGTGTACGCTCTTTGTCCATCTCTAATATAAATGAAAGTCGGGTTAGTGCGAACACTTACAACTCGAGTTTCAGCTGAACAGATAATAGAATAACTAATAAAAAGTTAAAAAATTTGCTAAAAATGATATGACATATAAAATTAAAGTTAGTATGGGGATATTACCGCCATCTTTTGAGGAAATAGGGGGATGTCTAGTATGCAATAAAGATACATAAAACATTCTTCTTTTGAATTAATTGGGGACATAAAGAATCGATAAAATCTCTTCTTAACCATGTCCAAGAACCCTTAACCCTCAAAAAGTTCATGGTACTTTCTTGTCTTCGCAATTTTGATTGACTTTGTCTAAACATTTAATAAGCCTTCATAATTTTATTTCATTTTTCAACAAGTTATACAATACAAGAAAATATTGAAAATATATTGAATCATTACGAAAACAAGTTGTAGGTAGGTACATAACATGTATAACGTTTCAAAACCTTACATTTTCATTTTAGAAGTAGGTATATCATATACTAAATGAAAAATTACTTTTTTTTTTTTTTTACCCATCACGCCGTGTCCCGTAAGGGGTAGGCAGAGAGAACGGACCTCCACTCTTTTCTATCCAAGCATACTTCTTTCGCTTCATCCACCGACATAATATTTCTCATACACCCTCTCCTATTTCTCTTACTTCTTACATGGCCTTCCTTGAGGACGGAATCGATGTGTTCGATCCACGTCATTCTCGGTCGGCCACGCTTTCTTACACCTTTCCTTTCAGCCTTATGAATTCTCTTTGTCATTCTGTCTGCATCCATTCTTTCCACATGTCCAAACCATCTCAACTTATTAACTTTCATCTTTGTCACAACACTTACTTCCATACCACATTCCTTCCTAATATTTTCATTCCTTTCCATATCCCATAAAGTTTTTCCACATATTCTTCGTAGAGATTTCATCTCTACTGCATTAATACTACATTCTTCTTTTTTCGTCCATGTCCACGTTTCTTGTAACAGTTTACAAGAAAAAAAATTACTTGTAACAGTTTACAAGAAAGTTTCTTAGTAAGTACCTATAAAATGATACATAATATTCCTGTCTTTTACTAAGGATATTTTGTCTTGGAATTGGGAACATTCGAAAACTTTTCATAGACAAGTAGCTACATGGGTGGAGTGTTCCCAAAGTGTTAGGAGAGGCATAAAATTTAATGGAACACTTTACAGATTGTCTCTTTTAGTAGGTAAGTACTCTCTCGTCCTACCCTTCAAGTAGGACAGGCGCCCGTCGAATAATAATAATAATAACCTAACTCTCGTACATACGTCGTCGGAAGTAACGGAACACTTTCAGAAAGTAATTTGAGGAAGAAGTGAAAATATTATTAAGAGTCCCTTGACGGCTTGCTATAAATGTCCGCCTTAAACTTCTAAAGTGAAAATAGGCACAAAGAGATGGTGGCACCATGCAAAGTTTTTTTTTATTATTTAGAATCTTTGTCATAGAACAAAATGAAGAAGCAAGTTATATCGTCATAATCAAGTGTTCAATTGTCACACTAAGCCAGAAATCGAACATAAGTAATGACGAATATGTAACAACTAATGACTCTAATAATTAATTACTGATGTTCGATTTTTAAATGGAACAAACCACTACGGGCTTACGACCGTCGTCAACTGTTATTTCGAAGGCTGGATTAGTGTGATCACTTTACGTTAACAACGTTCGCCAATAGGTGGTAATGTTTCAATCTCCTAAACTCCTAATCATGAGAATTCTTGACATATATGAATATAAGTAATGAAGTGTTAGAGTCATTAGTTGTTACATAATCGTTAATTGTCTGATGGTCTAAACTAGGTGATAATGATAAAGATCTGAGATGGTCGTAAGACCATTCTAGTCTAATTTATTATTAAAGTTTCCAATATTTTAAGACTAATGCTACCATCGATAAGTTGAAAACTTCTAAATTAGTAATGAATAATATCTTCTAACTAGTTTTTCCAACAGACATTGTTCTGTGGTCTAACAGTGAATATTGAACTCAAACTTGTACACTGATAAATTAATTAACTTTTGACCAATGTAGGTAATTCTGCATTGAACATTAATGCGGTTCAAATCGCATATTTTGCATCTACATTCTGCCAATCGCGTCAATTATTATCGAACAACTGACAGTTTTTGTCAAACGCCAATTTAATTTCAAAATTGGAATCAAACAATTTTGTAAAAAAATAAACATTATGAAGGTTACTTACTTTAAATGTTCCGCTCCACTTTCGTATCATTTTCTTTCGTTAGAACTTTCTCCTGACAATAGTAAACAAATAAACACAACAAAAAATAACTATCAAAACTGAATCAGCCTTTTATGCATGGTGCGATGATCGCGACCTCGAATGACATGGTCCGACCATATCGGCTCAGTCTTAGAGGAGGGCCAAGTCAGGAGCAAAAGGAATAGAAGAGCATGTATGCGGAATGTTATGCGTTTGGAAGAGGCGAGAGAGGTTTGTTTGGATAGTAAAGAATGGAAATCCGTACTCTCCGCCTACCCCATTCGGGAAACGGCGTGATGGGTAAAAAAAGAGGAAAGCGCACGGAAAATAGGGCTCCACTTTTATATATAGATTCATAGGATACTGCTATTGGGTAGGTACCTACATATTTTTCTCTATTCCATCATTCACTCATTACCTGAATGGCATAGCCATTTCTTTTAGTTTTCATTTAATGTTTTATTCATTTATGCACACAACAAACATCAGTTTTCTCAAATAAGAACATCGCTCTCGGTATTCTTTCAATATTCTGAAAACAGACTGATTGCTTTGTGACTTTAGAATCTTCATTAGAGTGTTGTGTTCAAAGTCCAATGTGAAAAATCGGAAAGGGTTGCAATGTGTAGGTACCTACTCGTATTATACAAGTCGCAAACAATCGGCGCACAGTGGTGTCGAATCTATAATTTTGAGTAATAAAGAAATATATAAAAATGTGATAATTTAAGTGAGTAGAGAGCAATTTTATGTAAAGGATTTTTTTACCCATCACGCCATGTCCCGTAAGGGGTAGGCAGAGAAAATTGGCCTTCTTTTATCCAAGCACACTAACTTGATCGCTTTCGTCCACCGACATACCATTTTCTCATACACAGCATCCCTAATTCTCTTACTTCTGACCTTGTCCTCTTGATGATGGAATTGATTTGTGAAATCCACGTCATTCTCGGTCGGCTACGCCTTCTAACATCTTTCCTTTCAGCCTTATAAATTCCCTTGGTCATTCTGTTTGCATCCATTCTTTCCAAGTGCCGAAACCATCTCAATTTATTGACTTTCATCTTTGTTTCATTTTTTAATTCTGGGTAAGGTAAAAATCGACGGGAGAGTCAGCTATTATAATATAAAACGTGTTTTTTTCGGGGACTTTTTCTCATCTTATATGCTACTTATGTACAGGCTATACACCTCGAGATAGTTGAAAAAATATTCGAGCAATATGCCTGATTTAGAGACATTCTCCACCACCGTGCGTGCAAATTAAAAAGGACAGAGATTTCTTTTAATATTCATCCCCTTCTGAACAGAACAAACCTTTCCCTCGAGGAAAACAAATCCACCCTCATTTCTGTTTGGGGCAACATAAAATGAACTATTAAAAACTGCAACACAGCCCCCTGCAGAGCTCAAGGGGTTTTAATTAAAATATGAGAAAAAAATACCTGAGGCAACAAATATTGCGGCGAAAACAGGGCAGGTTCTAGTTTTCAATTTTAGTTGTACAATCATTTTAATAAAAATATTTTAGAAACTTAAAGTACAAATACTATAAGAGATTTTTTTTTTGATGTGCAGAACCGAAAATTAGTTCCTCTTGTTCAACAGTTACGTGAATAAAGATAAATTACCAATAATAATTCATTGAAGTTTCATCCACAAGCACAAGACATCACAACAATACACATAGGTATGTATGCCTATAGTTGTTGTGTCTTGTATTGCTGATCATAGTGTGTATATTTATTTTTTAGAATAAAAATCATTTCATTTCTTTTCAGGTACTTCCTTTAACTAATTATATTATTAAAACATAAATCCTCTGTGTTGACGATAAAACATTAAAAAACTAAAAATCGAATGTCACAAACCGCTACCGACAAAGTCCCAGTATGGATGAGTTTAACAGCGTCTCGTGGTACTTGTTGCAACCATGCGCAGTAGCATATTATTTCTCTAGTACTAAAAGAGTAAAACGAAAAAATATAGAATGTGATGATTTATGTAACTCATGTATGTGAAACTAAATTTAAGCTAGAACTCTTTTCAGGTTTTTTTTTCTCTTTAAGGTGAGATATAAACGACGGTAGGCAGATCATATGGCAAGAGACCAGGATGAAAACTGATGAGGGTCGAAACCTGGAAACCCAGATTGCACACGAGGGACGACCTCATGAAACACGTTGGTGCCAACTGGGTCCAGAATACCCGAGATAAAACGGCGTGGAAAGAGATGGAGAAGGCGTTTATCCAGGAATAGACGAGGATAGGCTGAGAATGAAGGTGATTTGAGGTTATGTTCTCCCAGTTGACATTCAATCTCTTCGCTCACTTGAATTCCCTTAAAGACAGAATCAACCCACGACAATTTCGCCAGCCTTGTCGATAATAAAACATGGACTAATAAATTTAACTTTGAAAGTATTATATTTTTATGTATGATGTAGGAAACTTTATTATAAATAATCCCTAGGTAACAGCACTACAGAAAAAAGTCCTTAAACAGGCCCTGTCATAGCTGAATAGTTTTTTAATGAATATGCATCAACAAACGACACAGCAGTAATGAAGCGCGGTCTTCGCAACAATACCAGAATAACTCTCGGACCAAATGTTTAGCAGATATGCAAGAAAACTACAAGATATTATTATTTCTATTCGTTATTAAAGCATTATATCGTATTGTTAATGTAAATCAGGTCAAAGTATATTTTACAGTTTTCGTAATCACCTGTTTATTTTTTATGTTAAGACATCTGAACTAAAAACTAAACTTGCTTTTTACATCGTATTTTTATTTTTTATTTTAAGGTTATTATAAGGTGTGTGTGTGTGGGTTATACAATATTATATTATTTTACAGTTTTCGTATTCAAATATTTATTTTTTCTGTTAATATTATAAAAAAAAATAACATTTAATCCCAGTCGTATTTTTATTTAAAACTTTCTATTGTTGATTGTATTATATTGCATTTTTGTTCAATTTTTATTAACCTACATTAAGGTTTCACGTGTAATAATTATTAAACATAATATTTTTCGACACTAATTTTGTTACCTAAATAAATTCATTACGTGACGCCCATGACTTTTATTTATTATTGACCTCAGATGACGTGAGTAGCAAATGCCGCTCCGTTTGTTAGGGAACTTAGCAAAACCCGCTCCGGAAGTCGGTGAGTGTCATAGAGTGTATAGACGTTAATAAGCACTTGTTGTCTATAATTTTTTTATTGGCATCAAATTGGGTCTTCTATAAGAGACGGATAGGAATAAAACCACAGAAAAAGTGAGAAAATAATTAAAATTTGAAATTTAAAACTATGACGGAGCGGGATTTGATTTTCTCAAATCAGCAAGAATCTTCCAGAGCGGGTTTTGCAACTTGACGATTCATTTCTATTCGTTATTAAAGCATTATATCGTATTGTTAATGTAAATCAGGTGTCTTCAACATTTTGAAACGACAGCGAATACTGCATTCTACATTTTATGCTAAACTTTGCTGCATGAAAATATGAATGTTATT
Source organism: Mystacides longicornis (assembly GCA_963576905.1). Taxonomy (NCBI): domain Eukaryota; kingdom Metazoa; phylum Arthropoda; class Insecta; order Trichoptera; family Leptoceridae; genus Mystacides; species Mystacides longicornis. The sequence goes on from OY756437.1 coordinate 25,715,212, forward strand.
TTTTAATGAATCTCGAGTTCGTTCATTGTAATTTTAAATTTACAACTAGTTTCATCCACAACAACCTCTGCCAAAGAAATAAGTTAAATTGAACAAAAAATGAATTTGTTAAATTGAACAAAAAATTAGTGTTCCATTTGAAAATCGAACATTAGTAATGAATTGTTAGAGTCATTAGTTGTTACATATTCATTAAGATGTAGTCCTGAAAAATGGTCACAAGAATCTAGCTAGACACAATAAGAACGTTGTGCACCAACAAAGCCAATAGGCAATAAATATGAGACAGTAACAAAAATGGATATAGTTATATCCTGGCGCCAAATACATGACAACAGTCGCAGTTTTTAAATTTGGTCGCTCTCTTGTTCTCAATAATTTCCAACTTTTTTCTCTATATTTCATGTATTATTAAATTTCTACTTGTTACATACATGGGATTTTTCGACATGTTGAACATGTTGAGAATTCTCATGATTAATTGTTTCGGAGACAAACATTACCACCTAATGGCGAACGTTGTTAACGTAAAGAGATCACACTAAGCCAGCCTTCGAAATAACAGTAGAAGACGGTCGTAAGCCCGTAGTGGTTTGTTCCATTTAAAAATCGAACATTAGTAATGAATTCTTAGAGTCATTTAGTTATTTTTCTGTAAAAAATGAATTGTCGAGACCAGCATTTTATGATACAACTCGAGGTGGTTGTTAGCCAGGCGGTATCAGTCGATGATTTTAAGTAATAACGAATACAAATATCTTGTAGTTGGTGCGAACAGCGTACTAAAGATCATGCATTCGAATCCCGACCATTTCCACTTTCACAAAACACGCTTTGCTTTTGTTATTCACTTTGGATGAGTCCAGATTCATTAAAAAAAATTAAAAGATGAATAACCTCCTCAAATTTTTCTGAGCATTTATCAAGATCTTAATTTGCATTAGAAAAAAACAATTCATAACGTTGAGATCCCTATTGAATAAAGCCCATTAAATATGACATTTAAATGTGTCAGTATGACTGGCGAAATTTATTGCCTGGGGCAAGTTTGTCTAGCCAATCGTTCTTGATTATCTAATTTGAGACAGGCCAACCGTGGGCGCGGGTATAAAATATAAATGAAAAAATCTGAACCGACCGGGAATCGAACCCGGGATCTATTGATCAGAAGATAGCGCCGATTACACCAGAGTCGGTCAAAGTTGGGCAGGTGTGAAATAAATTATGAAATAAAATAAATAAAAATTAAATTTATTTTCAATTTCCGAAAGGAGACATCACAAGACAACACACGAAAAAAAATCACATCATTGGCAAAGGTGGTCTGATTCTTCGATCATTAACTCTCTCTTCCATCTTTAATTTCTCGGCAAAAAATCCGATATAAAGGGCAGCTACTATGAACAGTACACCGTTCACCAAACATACCACCGTGGTTATTTCGGTGATGCCATGAAGATACAGAATCATAGCGTGAACGCAGCCGGTTTTGTATACATTTTCCACTGCGCAGAACCCCAGCTTTGGGTAACCGCAACAGGAGCTGGACGGTATTACCGAATAATCGGTGAAACCGGATAAACCGCAACATTTGAGTTTCAATTCAACTTCGCGAAAAACAATCACCTGATGTCTGAAATCAATTTTGGTACCCTGCATCGATTCGGTGAAATGATTCTTCAATTCCATAATAGCCGCTTGGGTCATATTGTCGGCGTGAAAAACGGTGAAGCACGCCAAGGAGACTTGAACCAAAACCAAGAATAACACGGTTATGGAGTAGGTGAATAGCAGCCCTCCGTTCTCCGAAGATGTTCCGATGCAGCCGACGGAGAATATCAGAAAGAGATAGGAGCATCCAAGAATGTAGAGGATCAAAGACGATATCTGAAAGACAACACACGGATTAAAGCAAAGCCAAAACTTTTGTGAAAGCTTATGTATGGTATGAAACAAAATATATAGGGTTACAGGGAAAGTCGAGCAGAATATTAATATTCAGGTCATTTCCAATGGATTTGATCCCATGATATGTCGTCCGAAACTTGACCGTTATTGACATTTAAAGATTTTTTGAAAAATCTTTTATTTTTTGGCTTTTTTATCGATTTTCTTTCTTAGGGTCCTTTTGACGTATCCAGTTAGAGGACATGTCAAATAATAAAAGAGATTAACAAAAGCTGAAACTTCTATTAAGAGCTCAAAAATACTACTCGATAAAGGATAGAATTAAAAAATGTTCACTAAGTGTTTCCAAATTTGAAGAAAAAAAAGTTATGGAACTACAGATAATTTCAAAAACTTCCGTCGTCTTTTTAGCTATTCAAAAGGTATAAGACTTGCAATTAAATAGGCAAAATATTTACCAAATAACAGTTATGGTAGTATAGGGTACATTTTAGAAATAGCGGCACCCATACAGAAAATGAATTATAAGAATATAGCTTTGTTTTAATTTTTTTTTCATATTTTAGCTACTTTTAACAAACAATCCATAACATGCTTATTTACCAATCTGCATATAAATTTGATATGTGTTTCATACGAAAAATCGAAAAAGTCTGCGATAATTACCGTCGATTTTGTCCTATTTGGTGTGCGGCGGCGGGAAACGGTCGGCGACATGTTTCGAACCCAAAACCTTTCCATAAGAAGTCGGTTAAATTATTGTGGTTTGTCAACTGGTATTAGAAAAATTAGGGGGTGTATTGAATCGAAAATCAGTTTACACGACATTTTTCACGATTTTTTTTATGAACCAATACTAAATTTATAATATGCAGATTGGTAAATAAACATGTTATGGATTTATTTGATAACATATTTCAAAGTATTTTATCAACCAATTTTAAGTAAAAATCAATTTTAAATGTTGCCTTTTTTCTCAAATTTTCTTTCATGGACTGACATTCCATTTTTTGATTCTTAAATTGGTGTTTTTGTTAAAATGAAGATATTATTGGTCATTGTCGTTTAGTTAGTCAATTTGGATAGATTAGGGGATTTGATAACATCCTCTAATGATAACTCTACGATTTGAATAGGTTAGGATAAGGTTGGAATGTAGTTTTTAAGGAGGGTTTGGGGATGTGAACCCCCGATACCTCATTGGATACCTCCCCGAATGATAACACTACACTTTGTTAGGTTGAAACATATGCATTTAGAAGGGTTTTGTCAAAAATCGTAGGTAATAATTACCGAAAAATTAGGAGGAGTATTGAATCGAAAATCAGTATTTATACAATATATTATGTACCTATTTGAAAAAAAAACTGATATTTTACCTTGATAGGAGTCTCATTGATAATTTTATCCATATAACTAATCTTTCTATCGAGAAGAAAGCTAGTGAACAACAGCGAAATGGCTAAAATGCTGCAAATCACATTAACAAAGTGCATTCCGGTTTTGTGAAAAGACATTTTCGATATAATTATTTACAATATAAACGAAAATTTATTTTTAAAAAATTAACACATGAAATAGCCAACTGTCAAAACTTTCAAAATAGTCTGTTTGATTTGAAAATTTCGGAACAATTTGTTGTCAAATATAAAAATGAGATTGTTCTATTTTTTAATAAATTATAAAACAAATTTTTTGACAGGTAGTTTCTTATAACTTTTTCTTCTTCTTCTTCTCGTACTGTGTGGAGTCAACTCAACATTGGCAAACAATACAGCAATGTCTTCTACGTCTTGAGTTCCGAAACAAATTCCACTTCTTCATATTCTTCCTCCCATCAGGGTTCCGAAGACCAATCAGAAGGCGCCGAGATCAGAATCTATCTTATGTAAAAACTGACTCTGCGCCTTCTGTTCTGATCAGTTCAACTATTTCTTTAATCATCAAGAAGTATTTTTTTTACAAAACTCAGTTTTAGGTTAAAAGGTGGAAAATTGATAAAAAAACTCGAAAAATTTAAATAACTCAAAAACCACTGGCATTACACCACTGGTTAATGGGAACAAAATTATTGCAAATGAGCTCTAGTATAACCCTTTCAAGGAATCGTTCAAATTACCAGTCACCCTGTATACCAATAAGATCCTCGAGTTGAAGAAAGATCATTCGATTTTCAACCGTCTGGGATATTTTTTTACATAAATTTTGTGAATTTCAAAATTGTATAAAAATAGTGATATTCTGTTTTTTTCGAATGACGACATCATCCACCAATGACATTTCTCCATGATGTAAATAAACACAAATAAATTCTTTAATTTATTTCACTCCCTCATTATTTCTCTCTCCTTTCAGGATCAAGTTACATAAATAATGATGACGGCGTCCTTTTTTTAAAATGTCTCTGTCCCTGCCTCACTGACTGACTGACTGATGTCATTAACGCTTTGAGTTCTTGCGTTTACCAGAAGATGGCGCCACCCGCAATAATTGAAGGCAAATTTTGTTCAATGTGGCTGACAGTAACATTCATGACTGGTGGTTGAGCACTTTTTTAAAGGTCTCGTGTGGAGAAAAGCAATTTTACATACTCTGACTATTTAAAGACTCGCATGCGAATTCATAGCTGAGAAAAGCCAAACGAATGCAATATTTGTAATAAAAAGTTTAATCAATTAATTGTTGATTTATACAACAACATGCTAAAAGCCATTCGAATGCCATGTTTGTAATAAAAAGTTTAAATTGTTGGTTTAAATACATAGTTCTACAGCTCGTCATAAAGGGGAAAATAGAAGGCCGCAGAAGAGTTGGAAGAAAACAAGTTTCCTGGCTCCGAAACATTCGTCAGTGGACCCGTTTGTGGAAGTTTAATAATATGATTTGAATTACATTATTTTCCTTTAAAATCAATCTTTATTTATTTCTCTTATTTTCCATAGGCCCCGTCTAGGGCATATCTGTGTTTATGGGAATGTTACTATGAAGATTCTACAAAAAAATTGTTTTTTTTTTAAACTGCTTGAAAAATATTACAGAAAACTGTGTTTACAAACACTCTGAGAGCTTTTGCACGGCTCTGGGAAGAAAAAAAAATCAACGCGTTAGGTGTATATTTTAGGCCTGATGCTATGACATATAAAAATACATAACAGAATTATTACGTAGATTGTACATTACTTCTGTCAGCCGGTGTCCATCTTTGAACTTCACAATTCGTATTGCATTATTGTTTAATTAAATCTTTAAAAAATAAAGATTGGTTTTTGATAATTTTATGTTCAGCTGTTTTTAGTCTGAGTGCTTAACGAATCATAGAGGTTTAATCTTCTTGATAGAGAGGCTGTTCCACCTTTGAACCCTCTTTTCATAAATTTTATGGCCGCGTATTAATGTGCTCCCCGGAACCTAATCCGACTCATCAAAAAGGAGACGTATGGGGGAGTGCACGGCCCGAACGGCGCACACTGACCCTGCAGGTAGGTCTTGCGCCGGCTAATGGTAATTCATCTACAAATTGGATGCTGAAAATATACAACACAGGGGGGATGTTTGCAAGAATGACATTATACCGTTCCCATTTTTTTTTAATTAAAAAAAAAACTAGCTTTCCCGACAGACGTTGCCCTGTTGTAGTTCTTACTATGAATATTGATTTCAAATTTGTTATTTATACAAAAACACGTTTAAAATATGTTAAAAAATATTTCTGAAAGCTCGCAAAAATTCTATCAAAAATTTGCTTACCAATATTTTTAATGTCAAAAGATTCAAGAGAGCAGATTGCGATGGTACGGGTATGTGAGCAGGAGACCGTCAGAATATATTGGCAACAGGGCACAATCTCTTGAGGTCCCTGGTAGGAGGTCACGAGGGAGACCCAAACGAAGATGGTGTGAAGTTGTGTGTCAAGATATGAGGAGCTACGGAGCTACACCCGAGGATGCACAAGACACGAACTGAGTGGCGGCGTAAAACACAAAAGGCAGACCACACAATCATCTGGGTATAGTAATTGCCCGGGAGAAGAAGAAGAAGTTTTTAATATCAACGGTTGTCAGGAAAACAATTATTTTGTTGTTATACAATTTTTCATAGATTGGCGTGAGCGTCGCAGGAAATCCGTGCCATACTAACTTTAATATCATATTTTATATTATTTATTATGCATTTTTCACCTTTTTAATAGTTATTCTGTTATCCGGAACTACATTGTTAAATCCAGTTTTTCTTAGTGTTCTTCTCTGTTGGAAATTGTTAGAATGAAAAAAAAAACTAATAGTTGGTTGCATGTAAGTGAAAACCCTGTATAGTCGAGACACAAGCTACACCCTATAAAATTAAGTGTTTTTCTTCTCAAATTACCTCCACTTACTCGCCTTTGGATGGATCTATTACTTGCTTACTACCTTCTACAAGTAGGTACCTATTTATTTACATCAAAGTAAATAATTTATCTAAAACCTACCTATAGAAATTATACATTGAAAAATAACATCATCATAGGTACCTATATGTATGTATGCGTGTTCGTAACTATACGAGTAATCTATATACAAGTACGTTAAGCAAAAACTTTATACACCATCTTACGAAAATGCGCGGACGGAGGAGTATGAAATTTCGCTCACTTAGAGTTTTTATACAGAAGGAGTGGCGAATGCTAATACTTATTTGTCAAATATGCATAAAAATACATTCAATCGATAAAAAAAAACATTACAAACACTACTGTAATGTTATGTATTTGATATTCGCTTTACACTTTTGTTTATCTGTGGTCAAATTGACAACAGATTAACATTATTTGTCTCTAATAAAATAATGTAGATATAAACATTTCGAATTTGACGTATCCATGTCATTGTTATCAAAATTATGAAATAGCGCTCGTTCAGTCTTTGACAATGGAACCTTAATAATGTTCAAACTAATAATTTCAATAAGTTATGGTCGCATTTCGAGCATTATTAAATGTCAATAAATATTGTCTATGCAACTGAGCAGAATTATCTGAGGAATCACCTATCCCTCTCGCTTCTTCTTTGGTTGCGATGGTGGCTGCTTGGTTTAGCTGGACGTCTGTGAATTATAACTTATGTTTTATTTAATCTCAACCATCCTAATAAGAAGACGCTATAATACTCCAACAAGGTGAAAGTCAATATAAGTTGAGATGATTTGGGCATGTGGAAAGAATGGATGCAAACAAAATGAAAATGAACATTTATAGGGCGAAAGCAAATGTTAAGAAAACGTAGACGAGCGAGAATGACGTGGAACGAACACATCGATTCCGTCCTCAAGGAAGGTCAGGTAAGAAGTAAGAGAAATGGTATGTCAGTTGTTGAAGAAGCGAGAGAAGTATTTAGTGTGCTTGGAAAGAAGATATGGGAGGTCCATTCTCTCTGCCTACCCCCTTACGGGACACGGCGTGATGGGTAAAAAAAAAGTAGGTATAAACCAAAAAGGAAGCATCATCATACCCTGGTCAGTGAATTTAAACATTATTTTAATACAGCGGTTTCGCCTTAACGGACACCCCATTTTCTAAGTAGACACTTGTTTGGTCATAAAACAGCCCCCTCCCTACATTATGAAATTAGTACAGGAATATATTATTATTATTACATCAAGTGCTGACTGCTACCCCCACAAGATATATACACCCTCTAGAGTAAAATTCGGTGGTCAAATTGTACAAATTCTATATCAAAGTTAGTAAGTTCGTCCGTAACTTAATATTTTTGTTTACACAGTTTAACCCCATCCGAAATAATATGTTCCATACGTGAGAAAAGCAATTCAACCACGGGATAGATGATAGAAGAATAATAAAAAAATATATAAATAGAAAAACTTAAGAGTAACAAATAAATAAAAGCTACAATCTCCCGATAGCTTAAAGAAAAATCCAACGTAGGTAATTAGATACAAAATATTGACATTGATAGTAAAAAAATGATAATAACAAAATATGTCAAAAAATAAAATAGAAATAACAATAATATGATGTCAGCTGTAATTATAATCTCAAATAATTAATATAAGATGATAATTGAAAACAAAACAAATAAAATTATTAATTTCCAAATTTTATTACAAAATAATATAAAATAAAAATAGCTATTAGATGAAAGCTATAGTAATAATTCCAAATATAATGGAAGTTATGATAATTTCGAACATAACGAATAAAAAACGAAAATAACAAAATTATGTAATGGATTGTGATAATTTAAGACTTAAGTAAAGTTTATATTGTAATCTTCATTGTTAATGTAAATATATAATTTTGTATTATCCTCATCTTCACACAAATGCGTACGCATTTTTGAAGGGGGGAATATTGCCTTATTAAATAAATAAATAAATAAATAAAATGTTACGTCGTTTTGCAGTAAATTAAGACATTATCTAATTCGTATGTAAACAATTTTTGATATTTCATTCATGACTAAATTTTAGCACCTGACAAAATGGCTAAAGGTATCCTTCTAATACCACCACTCGACACTTTACTCCTCATTTTACGAGCCCATAACATTCCGGGAGGGATCCGGATAAACCGTCATTACTGACCGGCACAAAGGCGAGAAGGTAGAACGGGAGAGATGATGGGAAAGAGCGTCGACACTTCATCTCTTATAAAGGGATTTAAGGACAATAACAAGAGCCCCACGTTGGGCGCCATTACCTTTCCCTTTCAGCATCCCGTGTAATACAAGGATGTAAAAATGTAGATATTATTATGATTTCGGGAAAGGATGACCGAGAGATAATCCGTAGGGTGGCCACTGTTTAAAGAACATGAGTTTTTGCCGACTTATTCACAAATTCTATTTTAATAAATCATCTTTAATATTACATACTAGCTCTCCCGACAGATGTTGTTCTGTAATCCTTTATATGAATATTGATTTTAAATTTGTAACTTATACAAAAATACGTTTAGAATAATATGTTTGAATGTTTCAAAAAAAAATATTTCTGAAAGCTTGTAAGAATTTCTATCAAAAATCTGTGTAAGTACCAATTTTTTGACAATTAAACAAAAATAATTGTGGTATGGAATTTTTCACAGATGGCGTTGTTTTCAGTAAATTTGTTCCAAACTAACATAACTTAAAATAACATAATATTATATATGTTATTTTCTATCCCTTTTTCTATATTTTATTACTAACTAGCTTATACCCGTCTTGATTTACGTTTTTGATTCCGATTGTCAGGCTTGATCGGTAGGTAATTAAACAGATTCTAGTCAAGCTTCCCATTGCTTAACAGAACTCTATAACTGACATAAGCACAGAAAAAGAAGAATGACACTTTTACAATTATTTTTGTTTTACCGACCTCATAATATTATACGAACCTACCGACATAATTTGCAAGTTTTCATAGAGAGCTCTGTGGTTTGAATCTTAGCTACATTCCCTACTTTGATAATTAATTAGGCATTCCACCCATAGAGGGTGATTTGTACCTGTCAAACTTCAAAATCAAACTGCAAATTTTTTCATTAAATCTTTATTTATTGAGAATAATAAGATTTGAATAACATTTATATGTATAACAAATCAATCTACAATTATTTTATTACATTTTCATACCGTAATACCAAGATTCCATTCAACGTTTACATGAGTAATTTTGTTTCCAAAAGATGACTTACTGTCTTTTTGAGAAATTTGTATGAAGATCCTAAAAAAATAGAGTTTTTTAAATAGCTCTAAATATATTAAAGTTAATGCAGCAAATTGTATTTAAGAACCTTCTCCAGCATTTTGTACGGCTCTGGGCATATTAATATCTGACGTAGCATTTGTATTTTGAGCGTGATGTTCACATATAAGGTAAAATTATTGTCAAAGGCAAATAAAAAATCAAACATTTCTGAATTATTATGTAGATTCTGTTATTCGAAACGGAATAGATCCATAACCATAAAAATCTGTTCAGCCGTTATCGAGTTATAAGTGTTCGCACTAACCCGACTTTTTTTATATTATAGTTTAGTCCAGAACACTTAAATGAGTGATCGGTTCATGCTATTACGGCCCCCCGAAGCGAATTTTTTTCAACGATAAAAAACTACAAAACTAAAAATTCTAACTAAATTTTGTGTAAACAGGAGCTTAGTTTACAGTAATAATCAAAAATCAAAAGACGCGCAGCATAAACTTTGATTCCAGAAGTTGAATTACCAATTGAAGTATTCACTATCATTATGAAATTGTAAAAACAACATGCTGATCACCGTTTTAGTTCAATTATTATGAAAATATAAACCATGGACCAAATAAGCCACAAATCTACATTCAAATCATCAGTCCACGACTCAATTGTTTATTTGTCCCTCTTTTCTCAAATAACTCATGGTCACCCTAAAAAATAAACGACTCTTTCAGCAAAGAGAATCGTCATAAATATTTATTCCACAGATATGTCCTTACCGGGTAGCGCCAAAAATAGACTCAAAGTTTACTGCATATGAAAAATAATATATTTTTTTTTGTTTTTCGCAAAATTCCAAATCGAAATGAGATACATAAATGGGTATCGTAAAGGAAAATGGGACGTTTTTAAATCCTTTTTAGTTTATCTTTGCTGTTTTAAGTGGGTACTTTGTACTAGCAGCAAAACCTTTCGGAAAACCGGCACAAGAAAGGGTGAATAAGTGTTTGATTGTCTTATAAAGAAGTTATACCATCCCTTAAGAGGACCCCACAGAAACAATGTGCCTATGACAAAATGGTAAATTTGTTTTTGTCATCTATAATATAAAAGTAAGTCGGGTTAGTGCGAACACTTATAACTCGAGATCGGCTAAACAAATTCTTCCGGTGTTTGATTTATTGGATTCTTTTCCGCTCCGGATAACAGAATAACTAATGAAAAGTTGTATAAATCGATAAGAACTTAGGTAAAATATAATATTAAAGTTTGTATGGAACGGGTTCGGCACCGGTACCGCCACTGACATCTGTTGGGAAAATTATGAGATGTCTGTTAGATTGATATTTTGGTAGAAAGATTCTATAAAGCAATGTTATTCCTATTTTTTCACAGATGGCGGTATAATGACTGAAATTAAAAAGATTGTTAGGACATTTTGGATGGTACTTTTTCAAGCTTTTTTATTATTTGTTAACATCTATAATTATAAAAGAAAGTCGGGTTAGTGCGAACACTTGTAACTCGAGATCGGCTAAACAGATTTTTCATAAAAACCAGTAATGATTTCTTAGAGTTTTTAGTTGTTAAGTATATATTGGTTAAACAAAATTTGTCGTGTTTAGTTTATTAGATTCTTCTCCGCTCCGGATAACAGAATGACAATTATTAAAAAATCGAAAAATGGATGGAAAAGAGTATGAAGTAACATAAATTTTGATTTTTTTTACAAAGAGTAGTCATGTATGTTATGTTTCCCAGCAATATTTTATTGACTTTAAGGCGAGACGAAGTTCGATGGGTCAGCTAGTCTATAATACAAAAGAAAGTCGGGTTAGTGCGAACACTTATAACTCGAGATCGGCTAAACAGATTCTCCCGATGTTTGATTTATTAGCTTCTTCTCCGCTCCGCATAACAGAATAATTATTAAAAATTAGAAAATTTTATAGCAAATAGTATAAAATATAATATTAAAGTAAGTATGGAACGAGTTTACTGTCGACAACGCCATCTGTGAAAAATTTCATAACATCACAATTTTTATTTACTATTGAGTTTTGAGTTTCAAAACATTGTTACGCAGATTTTTAATAGAATTTCTTTCGAGCTTTCAGAAATATTTTTTCACCTTCAACTATATGATGTTCTCAACTATATTTTGATTGTTGGATCATAAAATTCATCAGTTCATATAAAACGCTTGATGATGCAAGATTCATAATAATACGCGTATCATACAAAATTAAACTATCCAGTTTCGAGCGATACTGTGTGCCGGCGCGGCGGGTGGGTTCACATCCCGACGGTTGCTATCGGCACATCACGGTCGAGTGCTCAGACCAAACATAAATTTGCATAACATTAGCTTATTACGAATGCGGAGTGTCTGGTTCGGGTCCCGGCTGAGCGGAATTAAAATCAGACGCCGTACAAACAGTGAAAATACCAACCAACTGTATAATTTATGAACACAGCAGTCCATAGTTGTATCTCGCAATTATCCAAACCCCCTTAAGACCCCACTTAGGGGCATAGGGAGGCAAACAAGAGCTCTCCATTGCGCTCGATCTTGCGCAAAGTTTATGACCTCCTCCCACACCATGTCCAGATTCCTCAGCTCTGCTTCGAAGGAGCGGAACACAGTATGAGAGGGTCGTCCTCGTCTTAGGGACCCTGATGGGAGGAAGAACAGCGGTCTCCTCGGCCAACAGTCATTCGGCATCCATAAAACATGTCCCAGCCAAGTCCATCTCCTCCACATGATAGTAGAAGTGATGGGCTCACGCTAGGAAAATATAAATAAATTTATAAATTTATTTCTTATTTGTTCTGTTTACATAGGTTGGTTGGAAAAATTGTCCCAGGCAATAAGCTCGCCAATTTTGGTTTATTATTTTACCAATAAAGTGTTTATTATTATTATTACATCCATTCTTTCCACATACCCAAACCATCTCATATAATTGTCACAACACTAACATCCACACCACATTCCTTCCTAATATTCTCATTCCTTTCTATATCCAACACAGTATTTCCCTTCGACCTCGGCAGCCTAGTGGTAAAGGCGTGAACTTCAGATCACGAGGTCTCAGATTCGATTCCCGGTCGGGTCAGAGTTTTCACTTGAAATTTGCACCCGCAGTTGGCTAGTCTCAGATTGGACGGGAGCGGTTGACTGGAAAAAATTACCTCAGGCAATAAATTTCCACATATTCTTCGCAGAGCTCTCATCTCTACTACCTACATTTTATTTTTTCATTTTTTTAAGCTCATAGTGTGACGTTATTGTTTCTCATAATAGGTCTTAGTGCACCGCCCACCCTGCTACCAGCCACTTTCCTACGTTCAATTTCTCTTTCACAATTTCCATCCCTCCCTATTAAACATGCTTCCTTATTCACTTAAACACATACTCATTCACTTGCTCAAGACATTCATTTTCCACAGCTATTTTGCTTCATCCCCTTCAAAGACCAAAACCTTTGTTTTGCTGACATTCATTTTTGACCATTTTTTGCACAATTTTCAAACACACTCGACACAAGTTCTTATTCACCAAATGTTTTAACTATCTTATATGTTGACTAATATAAATGAACCAGCTTTCCCGACAGACGTTGTTCTGTGTTCCTAACTATGAATATTGAATTCGAATTGTATGGTGATGATCATTATTTGACCAATGTGATTCCGAACGATGCGTCTGTTTTAAACCATGTATATTCCATCCGCATTCTGTCAATCGTACCAATTGACAATTGCTGTCAAAATTTCAAAATTGGAATAAAAATTATAAGGTAAAAAGTTCTAATAAAGGTTGTCTACGTAGAGTTTTCTTTAATTTTATAATATTCCGTGCATTTTTCTTAATTTTTTTCTTCTAAAAGGACATTCTCTTGATAAAAGCCTACACGACAAAAAAGAATTAGCGTAATCGGTCCAGCCGTTTAGGCGTGATGCGATGACATCGGGAAATAGCTCTCCAATAGCGCAAAATGTATAAAGTATATTAGTTTCATAAAACCCTATTAACTCTGTTGCAATAGAGAGAATATTCTTTAGGGCAAATTACGTGTTTCTCTATACGGGGATGTTTCAGCGTTTGGTTCTGAAAATACACAAAGGAAAGCTACTCCAAACCACAAGTATGATTGCTAACTTGTTCGTCTAAAATTTATATAATGATGCGGTAAGCATAGCTCCCACTCTGTACAGGGAGGAGCGAAAGAGTTCAAGCAACCAGCTAATGTTGGGAAACACCCTGAATGTGGGATTTGAACAGTGGCATAACTACAAGGTGGCAGTGTTGGCAAAATACCACGGGCCCCCGACCCAAGGAGCCCGAGAGATTGTGAGATTATTGATTATTTCTAAAAATAATCATTTTTAGCACAAATTAGTGTTTTTTTTTAATCAAACATAATACATAAGACGCATCTTATATCCATAAACAAATACAAATTACTTGACCCTTAGGGTGCATTTAAACCAAAGGAACATAGAGCCAGAGCTGGAAGTAGAGTATACTTTCTTGATGGTTGATATGGACACTAATCTGTCATCGCCCATTAATGAGTTCTTGCTTGTTATTGTTGCCATGGTGTCCTTTATCAACCATAAAAGAAAGAATGCTCTGTTTCTAGATTTGACTCTATATTCGTTTGAACATAGAGTATATTTTCCTAATCGTTGATATCCAATGATTACATATTTTTTTACTGTTGCGGTTCATTGGTGGTGCGTGCTTTAGATTGTCGGGGAATCCCCTCATTTTGTTAACCAAGAAAGTATTTTTTTCGAGGGGGGAACTATGCAAAAAAATTGCCATGGCCCCAGATGGTATAGTTACGCCACTGGATATGAACTTAACAAGCTCCTGTTATTAACCATTAATGCGCTTGGAGTTTAATTGGCTTGAGAGAGCGCTGAGTTTTGCTTGGAAACTTAAGCAATGTTTCAATTGTTTTTTGGTTGACTTTGTGGTATCCTCCGTATAAGTCTTCATCTGTTTCTCCCTGATGTGCTCCACGTGAGGATATCATCCACGTTGTATTGTGATACCCTTGACGCAATGAGAAAGCTTTTAACTTTTCAACCATAACTATTTGGTGCAACTACTTTGAAAGCTGAAATATTTGATAGGAGGAATTATCCTCAAGAAAAAGGCATACCGAAAATTCGAATTGTATATACAACCCCCTATTCGGATTTTGGAACGTTCTTATTAAGAACTTTCCAAATGATTTAGAATTAAGTTCACTCGAACTAAAATTCGTATTCGGAATTATGCCGTGTTCTAAAAACCAATATTAGTTCACCATAAATATTTTTTTGAATTATAATAATTGTCTATGGATCGAGCATGCGCCTTGTTGGTTGATGCTGACAAGCGGACAGCCAATCGGAGAAGACAAATTCAAACGAGCTCCATATTCCAAGCAAGTTCCAAGTAACATGGTCGCCGGAAACTGTCGAACCAACCCGAAGTGTAACGAAGACGACTGTATGATTGCATTGGTGTTCAATGATAATAATTTTTGATGCTTTTATTTGTATTAATTATAATAAATTCGGGGGAAATGCTTAATATTTTTAATAAAAATAAACTTGTTTTATAATTATTTGGTTAAAAAAAGCGTTTATCATAAAACTATCATCAGATATCTTTTTAGACGCATACAATTAGGTGTGAACCAAGATTAGGAACGTTTTGACAGATAAACGCACTAAAATTGACTTAAATACGAAATCCGAATACCAAAATGATAAATTTCAAATTATAGTCTAATTAAGAACAAATTGGAACGTTCTAAAATTTCTCGAATACCAATCCGGCTAATTAAAATTGGAACGTTCTTATTTTAGTTTAGTGCGTACTTAATTTGAATTGGAATAGGGGGTACTATGTACTACAAAAAGATTCGGAACAATTATAACAAATTTTTATGTCACTATTTGCCGCGTCAAAAAAACACCACAAATAATTGTCTAAAATTTGCCTCCTGGTATCGATCTGTTCACTTTGGGTGAACATAGATTCATTTATTTAAAAAAAAAAGATGATAATGGTCTATTAATTTGTTTTTTAGACAATCAATTGTGAACCCACGACCTCCGAACAAAACCGTACGAAAGCCGACATCGTTACCGATGGACTACCAAACACTTCAAATTGCTCAATAGGTTAAAATTTGTACTGTTAAACAATCAGTTGACTAACTTACTTATATAAAATCTGGCTTCAGAGGCATTATAACATATTGGGATAGAGCTTTGAGAAAACTGTTATAAGGTGCCAGGAAACCAAGAAAATCTTAATTCTCCGATGTTTTTCCTTATAATTTACACCCCATTCTGCCCTCCCAAGACCATTTATCATAGAGGCGCTTTCTCAGCAGTGATATTTAATATAATATCGGCCCTGCGATATTGTGGTGTGGTGTCTATGTGGCCCCCGCAGATCCTCCTGGAGAGACAAGACATGGAAATGAAAATAGTCTCGAGTGTCACCAGCTAAATTGTGAAAGACGCAACCCGAAAGTTTGTGGAAAGTATACGTACGAGTCAAAAAGAAACAACAGACTCACCTTCCTACAAAATAACACCACCATATTTTTAGAAACAATCTCTGTCTTCGCCCTAGCTTTTGTCCCATTTACGTGTGGTCAGCTTTTCTAGTTCTCATCCTCGAAATCCCTCTTTTCCGCAAGAAGCCTTGCGTGTCTGAAGTCTCTCGTTATCGTGGATACCCATGTGGTCAGTGGTCTACATGGTCCTCTATCCTAAATTAGTGTCCATTGTCTTGCCGTGTTTACCTGTGACATTCTCATTACGTGTATATTTTTGTTTATATTACACTAGCTGACCCATCGAACTTCGTCCCGATCAATAAAATATTGCTGGGTAACATAACATAGCCAACTCATTGTGAAAAAACCCAAAGTTATGTGGTTATAATATTATGAATCAGTTATTTCAAAAGCACCAAAACTCACCCATTTCTATATTAGATATCTATATTGAATTGTGACTTTTTTATAAGTCAGATGATACTAAATTAATTGCACAACCAAAACACCAGAAAAAGGTTCATTAATTGGTTTAAAATGCTTAAATTATGTGTGAATGTTAAAAAAAAAGTATTTCTGAAGCATGAAAGAAAATGTATCAATAAAATCTGTGAACCAATGCGGAATGTTTGGAAACTCGATGGTTATCAGGTAAATAAAAATTATGTTTTTATGGGATTTTTCACAGATGGCGCGGTTGTTGTGAGGACGCCCGTTCCATACTCACTTAAAAACAGTATTACATATTTTCATACTATTTTCCATCCATTTTTTTATTTTGTAATTATTCTTTTTTCCGGAACGGAGAAGAATCCAATAAATAAAACATCGGAAGAATCTGTTCAGCCGATCTCATATATATAGTAGAAGACACACATAAAATGTCGGTTAAAAAATAAATCATTACCGCCATCTATTGAATCTTTCTACCAAAATATCACTACTATTACAATAGATGGCGGTGGCAGTTCTGTCTAAAAATCCTTTCAATACTAACATATAATGTCTATTTCATATATTTCTTATTCATTTATTCAACTTTTTACTAGTTATTCTGTTATCCGGAGCGGAGAAGAATCCAATAAATCAGTCGTCGGAAGAATCTGTTGGGCCGATCTCGAGTTATAAGTGTTCGCACTAACCCGACTTTCATTTATATAGTAGATTTCATCGAAATGTAATATAAACAAAGGCTGTATGCAGCCCGTAGTGGTTTGTTCCATTTAAAAATCGAACATTAGTAATGAATTGTTAGAGTCATTAGTTGTTATTTTTTCTCCAACGTATTTAGGTTTATCATATCAATCATAGAAAACTTAAACAAATAAAGCAAATATGCATTCCCGTAATCATTCGAGGGCTTACAACCATGATGCACCAACCAAATTTATAAGAAATATAAATAATAAATAAATAAATAAACTCTTTATTGGATAAATAAACATTACCCAATTGGCGGGCTTATGACGTTTTGAAGAAAATACTCAAAGAATACTTTTTAAGTAAGTAAAAATATCAAAATCGAAGTGATGAATTGGTTCATTTTGGCTGAAACATATAGGTTTCGCATGATTTAATAAGGACTTAACTATATTTTGATATAAAATAAATAATTCAAAAATAAGGTAACTATTCTGCACGAATAACTCTTTAAAATCTGACATAGCGAATATTGGTAGTTACCTCTCGCGTTGCCTGGCTAATATTATTTATTTTGTTTGTTTACAAAATTTTGTATGAAATGTCATCTTCATACATCATAACAAACGCGAATTAAATATTTTTTTTTATAATTGAAGTAAAAACTGATCAGTGATATACGTAGCCTTACGATTAACGATTTTTTTTATAAGTAAGACGGTGAGTGAATTACGCGTGAACTTCTGATCAAGAGGGCCCGGGTTTAGTAATCAGTCGCATCAACTGTTTTTTACTTGAATTTTTTACTCGGGGTTGGAATATCTCAAATACCATTCTTGAAGATGGGCGTAATTTGTGTTTTTTCCAGTGATAGGGAAAGCATCCTTCCGTCATTGATTTGTTAAAAATTATTGATAGTGCTATCGAAATTTACGGCGAACAATTTTTTTATGAATATGGCGTGAAGTCGATCGCCCGTACATACCTGTCCACCAGCGCACTATCTATATTGACACCATTTAGATTCACTACTGCAGCCCGATTCACGGAAAAGTTTAAGTGTAAGTTTAGTTCGAAGTTCGAACGAAGTTCGATTCAAACCCTCCGTGAATAGGTACATAGACTGTAGATAGTCGCCGCCTACAATAATTATTATTACCAGCAGCCCTATTCACAAAAGTTTGAATCGAACTTCGTTCGAACTTAGACTTAAACTTTTCCGTGAATCGGGCTGCTGGATCGTGTATACCGTTTTTTTTTAAGGCTAGCACCCGTATTCGGGTGATGCAGCCTTTGATTATTTCATAGACATATTAGTTTAAGAAAAGAATAAAATTAGGAAGAAAAAGAAAATAAAGAAGGATCAAAGATTCTTGTTATTTCTCCGCAAATGGTTTACTATAATATCATTGATATCTTGTTCATTCCTCGACAGCAAATACACAACGTTCAGGGGAAGGGGAAGGCCCCTTTCCAGTAACTCCTGAAGGAAAACATCATTTGGAAGCAGACCACAGCCGAAGAATACATGGTCGATGGTCTCATCATCCTCCCTACACTCGCAGAGGGACGAGTCGACCACACCAAGTCTCTTCAAATGTGAAGCCAGGGCGACATGTCCTATACGCAATCTAGTCAACAGGGATATGTATAACTTGTTTCTACGCTTACCCTGGAACCATGGTTCTCCTGGTATTAGCGGTTGGATTTGTTTATATCGTGCCCCCTTAGGGGTCTGAGTAAATATTTCGCCCCATTCTTTACGTATTAATGTCATAACATCAGCAATACAGTCGTTAAACGGCAGCACAAACGAGCTGGGGACACTACCAGAAAGACAAGCTTCCTTCGCCACAGTGTCCACCGTCTCGTTCCCACTGATGCAGATATGCTCAGGTATCCAAATTAAAACGATTTTAATTCCATTAGAGTGGCATTCGTATAATAGCGTCCTGATCTCCCAAAGCAAGTGATTACTCGTAGATGACCTTTGGCAACATTTTAGTCCTTCTATAAAGCTAAGTGAATCTGTGAGAATTAAAGAGTGCGTGAAGGAACGGCTACGTATTTCCAAGATGGCTTCTTTGACGGCTAAACATTCTGCGGTAAACGCAGATGCAGATTTGGGAAGCTTGAACATTTTTTTAATACCTATTGACGGAATATAGACCGCAGCCCCGCAATCTCCCTCCAGCAACTTGGAACCGTCCGTATATAATCTCACATAAGACGAAGGCCAAAGCTCTTCGATCTTACGGGAGAAAATCACGTTGACTATATTTGGGCTGAGAAGTGATTATGATTTGTCTAATTGAATATTATCCAAAACTTCAGGAGAAAAGGAAGAGGGAATGCACGGGAAGGAAACAATGTTATGTTTTACAGTTGTTAGATTAGAAAAAATTTTCAAACAGTACTCCCACACTGAACGCAAACCTGGGAGCAGGTTTGGCTGTCGGGAACTAAGCAAATTCTGTAGCCTAGAAAAAATAGGATGATTAGTCTGATTCATGCGTTTCAATAAAAATTTAAAAGCCAGAGACTTCCTTCTCAACGACAGCGGCATCTCCACGCATTCAGCCTGGAGAGCCATTACTGGCGATGATTTCATGGCTCCGAGTATGAGTCGCAGACTTCTGGACTGAACCCTTTCTAGCTTGATCGAGAGGTATTTTGGGAGTGGGTCCATAAGAAAACTACCATAGTCTAAATGACTTTTTATTAAAGCTGAATAAAGCATTCTCATTGTGGATGGGTGAGCTCCCCACCACACTCCCGAAACTGCTCTTAAAATATTGAAATTTTTTTCACACTTGCTTGTTATGTAATCAATGTGCATTTTCCATGACAATTTTCTATTCAAAAACATTCCCAAGAACTTAACTGACTCTTTGATAGGTATGGAAGAGTCCCCAAAGCTTATTGGGATGTCTGGGGTGGAGTGTTTATTTGAAAAGAAGACTACTTGACTTTTGGATGGTGAGAATTCCAATCCATTTATATCACACAAGGAACTCACAGAGTCTAATGATCTCTCAAGATATTCGACAGATTTGACAATATTTTTTTGGGACACGAAGATTACAAAATCATCCGCGTATTGTAATATATTACACGGAGAGGGAATAGAATTTTGAATGTCACAGGTATACAAGTTAAATAAAAATGGACTTAGGACCGATCCTTGAGGCAGGCCACGAAAGATCGTCCTCTCAATTATGCCCAAGGGTGTCTCTATTAAGAGTCTTCTTGAGCACATGATATTGAAAATCAAATCACATAAAAGTAACGGAATACCTAGTGAAACCAGCTTTTCATATAAAACAGGAAGTAATACATTGTCGTATGCTCTACATATATCCAAAAAACAAGCCACAGTATCCATTTTAACCGATCTGGCAGAATGAATCTCTGCAATCAAGGTACTCAAGTTATCAATACAAGATTTTCTCTTACGGAAGCCAAACTGCCAGACCGGGAGCAAATCACTGCTCTCGGCAAACCATTCTAGCCTTGATTTAAGCATTCTCTCCAGAATTTTCAAAAAGCATGATGACATAGATATGGGTCGGTATGAGGATCCCTTTGAAATATCTTTTCCTGGTTTTGGTATTGGAATAACAAATTGGGCTTTCCAGGAATCTGGAATAGTTCCCGACATTAATATACAATTATATAGTTTTAATATTTCAAAAAGTAGAGACTTTGGGAAGTGTTTGAAAAAGCTGTATGGGATTTGGTCTGGACCTGGTGAAGAAACTCCACATGAATCAATTGCAGATGATAGTTCATTCATTGTGAAAGGAGAGGATAAGGCTACGCTTGGAGATTGGGAAGTGATCTGGTTTTTGGAAGTTCCATTTCCTGTGGGACGTACAGAGGTGCAAGCGAATCCACAAATTCCTCAATCCAATCGAACGATTTTGATACATCAGGTCGTGGGGAACAAGCCCCTCTAAATTTACGAACCGAATTCCACACATCTGAAATGTTGGTTTCCGGGTTAAGCGATGAGCAGAATAAATGCCAGCCCTGACGTTTTTTCCTTCTTAAAAGTTTTTTTGTGATAGCTTGAGTTTTTCGTAATATTAAATAATTTTCATCAGTCACGTTTCTTTTATATTTTTTTAGGGCCAAAGATCTCTGCTTTACCGAGTCTGTGCATTCCTGATCCCACCATGGTGGGGAGGGGCTGTAGAATTTACTTTTACTCGCGGAAGAGCTAGGTATTGAGAGACTTGCAGCATTATTGATATAGTCAGTTATTTCTGTGGCATACGTGTTAATATCTATCTGATTGCCTGAATCTACTACAGAATTACATTTTCATTCCTCCAGGAGAGAGTGAAAAAGGGTCCAGTTCGCCCTTCCTATATTAAGTTTCTGTCTTTTTTCAGGTCATGGTTGTTGACGGACTTGATGATTAATGTGTAAAATTATAGGGTAATGATCGCTCGAGTACGGGTCATTTAAAACAGTCCAAGTTGTAATGGAAGCTATGTTGGAAGATGAGATTGAAAGATCAACCGCGCTTTTGTTTTGGTTGGGAAGAGTTAGCCTAGTAGGTTCCCCACTGTTAAGGATGACTAGATTTTCAGAATCCACAAAATCCAGAATATCCTTTCCCGCAGAATCATAATAGTGGCAACCTCAAGAAGGGGAATGCGCGTTAAAATCGCCCAATAATAGGAAATTGAGGGAAGTTTTCCAACTACGTTTCTCCAAAAACGAGGGTCAAATTTCGTCCTAGGCGGACAGTATAGTGAGATCACTGCGATACCGAATATCTCGGCACCTACAATTTGTATTTTTGGGTGATCAGGTGGGTAAAGTAATAGGGTAACAGTTTTTAATTAAGAGAGCTGCTCCACCCCTACCATCGGGGCGGTCATTTCTCAAACACACGAATCCAGAAAAATTAACCTGCGAGTCACTGGAAAACCAAGTTTCCGATAAAGCAAAGACATCGGCTCTGTGTTCCTTAAGAAGGAGGGATATATCATCTCGGTTTGCAACAGCGCTTCGGCTGTTCCATTGGAGAATTCGAAAATTATTGACTATGTGATGTTGTCGGGACATTTTCAGAAATAAATGATCTTAACGTGGAAACCAAATGAGCAGAATCAACTGGGGCAAATCTTTGAGACGACAATAGTTCAATAAGCATCGTGGAGTTTTATACTTAAAAACACGTTTAGTAGGGGGCGTGGAATTATTTTGGTTGGAACTATGTTTTATGGCTGACCTGGAGGAGCTTCCCAGCGTTGCTGGGGGCGCGACCTGTGAATTAGGTTTAGGATTAGCTGTTACTTCAGCAAATGTATGCAATAATGGGTGCATTTTAGATGCTTGCACATAGGACACATTCTCACGAGCCATTGTGGTTTTAATATTTTTCTGTCTTGAAAGTTCTGGGCACGTGACGCTAATCGCTTTATGGGCTCCTTTGCAGTTGTGACATTGGATATTATCGGAAGAACAATCGTTAAACTCGTGGTTTTCCCCACATTTAAAACATTTGGCAGGGGATCGACAGGCTGCTTTCGTATGTCCAAATTTACAACATTTATAGCATTGTATGGTGGGGTAATAGTATATGTCCACACCAAAAGAATTATAGTACAAATAAACATTGTCGGGAAGGGACTGCCCTTCAAAGGTGATAACAATTGTTTGAGAGGGTTTATACTCAGGTTTCTCTCCTGATCGGTCTTTGAAATTCCAATCAGTTAATATGGGCGTGGGTACGGAAGTTAAGGAAATGAGCTCTGACCTGGAACATCGTTGTCTATTTTGACTACGAAACCTCTCCACAGTTCAAAGACAACGGTGTGGTGGCCATTTCAAGCCGCAGAATTATTGACCATATCTTTTTTCAACAGCATGAAACTGTCGCGGCAGAAAGATGCTGCGCGATGCTGGACAACTTTTTTATACCTGTGTTGCGTACACCTCCTGGGTACAGCAATATGACCTATTTTCAGCAGGATGGGACTTCAGCTCAAACAGCTCGGGTGTCTTTAGAAAAATTAAGGAACATTTTTCCTGGAAAGCTTATAAGCCACTTTGGGGATATTGATTGGCCACCTAGACCACCAGACCTGACCCCTAGTGATTATTTTTCAATGGGGATATCTGAAATCTCGCGTTTATAATAATTCTCCATCAACAATCCGTACTTTAAAGGAAAACATTCCGGTGGAAATGAAAAAAAATAATCAGGATCTCTGCAAGCGAGTTTATGAAATCACGAGGTTAAGATTGCAAGAATATCTTAAGGTAAACGGCTATGATTTAAATGTAATTATTTATAAAAAATAAAATCCGCTTGATTTCTCTATAAGAATGTGTAAAATTTAATAAAATTGTATTTATTTTTGAGTTTTTTTTACTACATAAAGTGTAAAATCCGCTGGCGGACACCCTGTATTATATTATCTATGAATGTGACGCCGAAAATTAATAATCTACCTGTATGTTCAACGCGCATGCGCATAACGGCAGAACGCTATTGGTTGCTCAGACGCATCCCCAATCCGCTGGTCAAAACAGCTTGTCTTTAGTAGCGAGTGGCGCGCCACCTGTCGGCGTTAATGACATCACTCATCAGTCAGTAACAAAGGCAAATATTATATATTATGTAGATATTATAATACTAGTTTTTTAAAGGCGCCCGTGGCGCCCACCTATGGCCTTTTGCTGCTTATTATCCTGAACATTGCTTTCTCATAGCTGAATTCACATATTGTGAGACTTCAAAATACTTGGTTGTTTTAACTCTTTATGAAAACTCAAAAACAACTTAAACTTTTGATTACAAACTTTCCATTCAAATAGCTTTAAGCGTGTGGGTATTTAACTAATTTGATCGTGTGTGTGCGTTAGTTTTGGGATTTGGTAAACTTTATCATGTAAACTTTATGGCTTCTCTACGCTATTAATTCACATGAGAATCTTTAAAAAATACTTTATTGTGTAAACTTTTTAATGCAAACATTGCATTCGTATGGCTTTTCTCAGCTATTAGCACTAGATAATAGAACTCTATGAAAATTATAAAAAAAAAAACTTGTACTTTTTATAACAAACTTTGCATTCAAATGGCTTTTATCATGAGTTATTATTTGATTGCTTAAACTTTTTATCGCAATTGTTGCATTCGTATGGCTTTTCTCCGCTATGAGTTCGCGCGTGATTCAGTCTGTAAACTTTTTATTGCAAACATTTCTACGCTATGAATTCACATTGAAATCTTTAAAAAATACTTAAGTGTGTAAGCTTTTTATTGCAAACATTGCATTAGTAAGGCTTTTCTCTGCTATGATGTCGCGTGTGTGGATTAAAGATTCGTGATTTGGTAAACTTTTTCATGCAAACTTTGTTTTCTTATAACCGAATTCATATGTGCGCCTTTAAAGCATTTGAAATTGAACTCTTCATGAAAACTCAAAACAACGTTATCTTTTTACAACAAACTTTGCATTCAAATGGCTTTAGGATGTGTGTTTTAGTATATGCTTGATTGAACACACAGTGTGATACCACACAACGTATCATTACGAACAGCACACTGACAGTTACAATCTCATAGAGAAAAATATTCTAGCACAGACACTTTTATTATTGTTCTTTTTTTTACGGTTTTTCAAGCAAAAAAAAATTATTTTACCGATTTATTGATTTTGAGCGAATAAAAAATGGCACAAATTATAACTAGAAGCCAAAAGGACAGGAAAAATGTTTACATCACTATGGTGGATAGCTCAATGGATGACAGCCTGAGCCATGAACTGAACCCCATAGACGTTGTGAAAAATAAATCTGAAGAAAAAGAGAGAGATGGAGTGATACTTAAATTACAAGAGTGCCAGGCTGAGGTTAAGATTAAATGCAAGGAGATAGCTATTTTAAAGAGACAAATAAAAAAATTACAAAAATACGAAGTAAGTCTCAATAAATTGAAAAAAGGCAACAGGGATTTAAAGCTCATCATATCAGAGAAGGATAAAACAATAGAAAATATGAAACAGGAAATGGAATACAGCACGGAAAGATGGGAAATTAAATTGAAGGAATTCCAGGAAAACAGCAAAATTATTACTTCTAAATACTAAAGCTCTACGATCGAATTACGATGGTGTTTATGAGAAACTACAGGCGTATAAAGACTATGTTGGGAATCGTGGTCATTCAATCGACGAGAAGAGAGGCAAAACTAATATAACTAAGAATTATCACTGCAAAAAACCAAATAAGAGAACTCAAAAACCTACGATTTACATAGTGGGCGACGAGTATGCGAGGGGACTCGGGATCAAAATGTTGAACAATGACAATAATTATAGAATCAGTAGCGAGTGCAGGCCTGATGACAAACTAATAAATTATAAGGACATTGTAACCAATACAATGCAAAAATGCAACAGCAATGATGTACTAGCTGTAATAGCTGCCAATAGTGAAAACCTTAGGGACAAGCGGGCCTTGAAAGAAATCATTGAAGAATTTATAAAAATATCACTTGAAAAAAAATTTGCTCTTTATATAGCGTCCCTAAAATATGGCGATAGCGTGAAAAAAAATCAACAAATATATGACTTCAATCTGGAACTCTACAGAATAACTAACAAGTTTAAAACATTCTGAAGATCATTCTGGCAACACTGATGTGTTCATGTCGAAAATTTAACTGTTGGGTTTTTTTTCTTGCTTAAATAGTGATTATTACGATACTATGTTGTGTTTTTTGTAATCAGTGACCGTTTTTAACAACTAATTTGCACTGTGAGTGATAAATGTTTTCAAAAAATTGTCTAAAACACTAAAAATTGTCTGAAAAATGATCGGCTGACTCACTGTGAAGTGAAAAAAAAGAGTGTTGTCTCTCTCTCGCACAGGGCTTGTGCATCTAAAATAGAGACAGACTACTGCCAAACACTGATACTATCTGTCACCTTAGTGCTGAGAATATAATTTTTGTCGACTATAACATAAAATTAACGGAGAGAAACTTTGGAGGTGAGTGAATGAAACACTTTCTTACATCTGTCTGAAAACAGGAATTATTATACCTGTCGAGTGTACTAACACGCATGCACATTGCACACACTCACAATAACATAACCTCCTGGAACTATCAATTGTTGAAAATACTGACTCGCTGACACTGAATGATTAGACACGAAAACGCACACCATTCACATAGAGACCTGTATAATTAACTTTCAATGAGCATTGGCTAATGGGGGAAATCAAGGGAAACAAAATACCCTGCATCGACAAGGGGATGGGCCTGAGTTTCGTACAGGGTTGCTCACGGTGAAGACAACGCACATTGCCTCTACTGGAGTCGCAAATTACACTTTAGGACATTCTCATTCAGATTTGAATACAGTCTATAATGCATGAACTCAGAATACACTACATTTGAAGTCACAAACCACCATTAACACTATTCCAGGCTACCTACGGCTGGTTTGCTACGAGAGTTTGTTTTCATTGAAGCTGTCAGCTGTCAGACGTCCCGGCTTGCTGGCTACCGCACTGCGCTGTCGCACTCAGCCAACTTCACGTACCTACACTGTTGTCATATTTCTTTTTGTTCTCTGGATTGCCATGCTATTTAATAATTAATTAATTTGCTCAATAAATTAATTCGGTACTTGATTACTACTTTTATAACTTGAAAACTGCTTTTTATTGGGTACATACTAATGGTTTTTTATTGCTATTTTTTGTGGATATTATTTGTGTAACTATTTTTGTAGCTTGATGACTACTAGTATAATACCTATTACTATTTACCTTATTTTTGTAACTTGAATCCATAATTTTCTGTACCTACTGATTTGCCAATTTGCTCGCTTTATTTTTTATCTATTTTTATTTATTTGTTTATTTTTTTTTATTTATTTTTTTTTGTATTTTTTTTTTTATTTTTTTTTTTTTTTATTTTTGTTTTTATTTTTATTGTTTAATAATTTTCCTTACATAACTCCATAAGTTCAATTTACTAAACCCCATATTTTATCAATACTATTATTATTATTGTGTTTTTTTTTTATTCATGTAATAATTTTATTGCCATAACTTGTTTTCGTTTGTGCTTTATTTGTTTGTGTGCCTTTTTTTGTTCTATTTGTTAATCTGCCTGCATGATATTATACAAATATGTTTATTTTTGTTTCGTTTATTTATAACAATATACGGCATTGGGCTTTTGCATGTCACGATTGGATGCTTGTATGAAAGGTGTTATTTTTATTTATTTATTATTTTTGTAGTCAACTTTTTGATATTGTTTATTTTTAAATTTTAATACAATTAGGTACTCTAGTTATTATTGTAATTTCATATTCTACAGCTATTTTTTTTTTTTTTTTTTTTTTTTTTTGATTTTTTTTTTTTTTTTTTTTTTAATTAATTGCCTGTGTCCTGTCTACCCTGCACCCTGTACCCTGCACCTTAAATTGTTATTATTATTATTATTATTTTTTCTTATTTAGATAACTGTTTCATATCTTGACTTTATAATTATTGCGCTCTGTGATTAATAGATGCTGTTGCTGTTTCTTCTCAATATATCTGTATAGGTTTTTTTCTTTTTTTTTTTTTTTTTTTTTTTTTTCTCTTATTGTATATCTATGAAGTGTGGCCTCTGTAGTGGGGCACTGAGCCCATCCAAATCAATTAAATGCTCTCGCTGCCTGGAGAATTTCCATCATCGGTGTGGAAGAACCACTCTGGAAAAGTTTGAGAAAATGTCTGACATTAACAAGGCAAACTGGAAATGTGTGGAGTGTAAGAGAAGCGACCCAAGATCAATGTCATCCACTCCTACTGGTTGTGTTCAACTCACTGCAGAAAACAGTCTACCACTGGGGCTTAGCACCGGGTCCTCGAATGCAAACGCCGATGATCTATACGAAAGGATAGCGGAGGAAGTGACCAAACGCTTGAAGAATTTCTTCGTCGATCAAATCCAAAATATCAAGAGGGAAATGACATCTTCTCTGGATGAAATAAAGGCATCGCTGAACTTTCTATCAGGTGAGTATGATGATATGAAGGTTAAATTGTCGGCACTGGATGCGGTCGTAGGCAGGCAGTCTGCAATGGAGGGGGAGCTGGCGACCTTAAAGAGGAGGATCGAATTTGTGGAGAGCAGGGAGGATACCCAGAAGCAGGAATTACTTGGAGCAAATATGGAGATATTTGGAGTGCCAAAAATTGTCGATGAAAATCTCCACCAATTTATTAAGAGTAGGGCTGAAGAAGTCAAGTTCGACCTAAGGGATGAGGATATAGTGAGTATATATCGAACTACCAGGGGCCAAGAAAGAGAACCGCGAAGCATAATAATGAAAATGTCATCACCACAGAGAAGGGATCAGTTTCTAAGAATGCTGAAGGCAAAGCAGAGAACGGCTGAACATGGTACCAGAAGAGTATTCTATAATGAACAGCTGACGCTTAAAAACAAAATATTGTATAGGGCAGCAAGAGAAAGAGCCAGACAGTTGCATTACCGATTCGTCTGGATTAGAAATGGAAATATATATGTTAGAGAGAGGCCTGAAGCCAGACCTATTAGAATACAAAGAGAAGGTGACCTGGAAGGGTTGAAATCATCGGGGAGGGATGAAACAACCCAATGAGACTGCACTTTGACTCCTGGTAGCTGTTCATCTAAAATGATTGATCAATTGTATACTTCGGATCTTGACGAATACATGGAGGTGGAGACTGTAGAATGTCTGGATGTGGATGTCTGTGGACAAGTGATAAACGGTGAAACGTTCCCAAGAATTTTAAACATAAATATCCGGAGCATAAACAGAAATTTCGAAATGTTGGAGGTATTACTTCATGAACTGGGGATTGATTTCGATGCAATAGTGCTGACTGAGTGTTGGTTAAACAAGGACACCATCCAGAAAGAAATTGAGGGATACACAGTGCATCATAGCCAGAAACATTATAACCAAAATGACGGTATAGTAATTTATATGAGAAAGGAACATTCTGTGTTGATTGAGGAGCCAAACGAGGTTGCAGAGGCAAATTGCCTTGTAGCAAAAATAGAAAATAGCAATGTGAAATTGGTGGCAATATACCGTCCACCATCATTCTCGGACCCGACTCCTTTTATTGACTCAATAGCGGATATCCTTAAACCGGACAGTAGCATAACGGTCTTCACCGGTGATATGAATATAGACATACTAAACCACGATTCCTCATCAACACAGAGATATCTAAATGTGATGGCAATGCATGGATTTCAATCTGCCATTAATAGGCCAACACGGAATGACGCATGCTTGGACCACATCATGGTTCGAACAAGCGGGAACATTCGTGCAGTTGTTTTCCAGTCGGCAATAACCGACCACTATTCAGTTATGATGGGTGTTGAGACAAGGAAAGTTCGAGAAGACCCAACTAAGGTAGAATTCACGAGATTTAATAGAGAGGGATATATAGAAGGTGTAAGGCAGGAAGGGTGGGAGCAGGTTTATGCCAGCACTGATGTCAACGAGTCCTACAATGCCTTTGAGACACGATTACGGCAACATATTAACGAAAATAAAACCACTAGCGTTAGGTGCAGGAGGGCGGGAGAGAGAAGGAAGATAAAAGAGTGGATCACCTTGGGAATCTTGAAATGCCTGAAAAAGAGAGACAGACTCCACAGACTTGCAAATGAACGAACGTCTAACCGACGATTATCGGAATATTATAAACGCTACAGAAATATATGTGCAAAGGTAGTCAAGAAAGCTAAGGAACTTTATTTCGCTAAAAAAATCGAGAACGATGGACGGAAGCCGAAAGAGTGCTGGAAGATCATGAGAGAGTATCTAAATATTAAAAGTAACTCTAAAAGCTTCAAAAGTCTCGTGGTTTCTAAGGATAGCCAACATGTGCTGGAGGAACTCAACAGAATCAACAGATATTTTGGAACAATTGGTGAGACGCTGGCGGAGGAAGGGAGGATTACTACAGACGCGAGAACGAATCAACCATTAAGCGCGAATGGATTTACCAACGAACCGGTATCCTCATTTTTTGCTCGCCCAACAGATGTCACCGAAGTGATTACGGTTCTGAGAACCTTGAAGCGTAACACGTCAACGGGTATCGATGATGTGAAGACTGAAATGTTGCAGATGGTGAAGGAGCAGATTGCATCACCAATTTCCCACATATTTAATCTAAGTATTGAACAGGGAAGGTTTCCTGAAAGCGCCAAGACTGCACTACTGGTACCAATACACAAGAAGGGAGATACTCGAGATGTGTCGAATTATCGACCTATATCCCTGTTGACAACGATATCTAAGGTACTGGAGAAACTCATGAAGGCCCGCCTAGTTGAATTTTTGGAAAGGTTCAGGATTCTATCGAAAAACCAATTTGGATTTCGAAATGGGAAAAACACGGAAGGAGCAATAATGAGGCTCACGCACTATATCTCACAGAATTTGGACAATGGAAAAAAATGTATTGGAATTTTCATGGACCTTGCCAAGGCCTTCGATACAGTGCCGCATGACAGACTGCTTCAGAAGTTAAACCGGGTCGGAGTGAGAGGTAAGCTGAACGAATGGTTTGGGAGCTACTTGTCGAAAAGAAAACAGGTTATTAGGTACAACAATGTGCTGAGTGAAGAATTAATAATAACAAAGGGTGTTCCTCAGGGCAGTATTCTGGGCCCGGTGCTTTTCCTGGTATATATTAACGATCTGTGCAATGCTAATCTGAATGAGGGGGAAATAATTACTTTTGCGGATGACACTGTGTTGTTGTTCCGAGGACAATCGTGGGAGAGAGTATTTCAGAATGGCCAAGATGGCTTTGACATGGTGGCGGAGTGGCTGAAGCACAATCTCCTAACACTAAACGCAGACAAAACTAATTATGTGTGTTTTTCCATAAACAAGCGAACCACGCCTTGTCCGGACAGCAACAGCATTGTTTATCACCGATGCAGAGGAAGCGAGGTATCACAGCGGGGCTGCTCCTGTCAAAGTCTGGAAAGACGTGATGTTGTGAAGTATCTGGGTGTTGAGTTGGACGAGAACCTCAGCTGGCATCAACATGTTATTGGATTGACAAAAAGGATCAGGAAGCTTATCTATGTTTTTCGACAACTCAGGTCTATATTGCCGATTGGCCATCTGATAATGGTATACTACGCTCTTTGTTATTCTCTTGTCGGGTACGCAATAATGGGATGGGGTGGTGCCGCCAAAACAATTCTAGATCCGCTATACAGGGCTCAAAAACTCGTTATAAAGGTTGCGCATGGATTGAGATATATGCATCCAACGGTGTCTCTCTTTGCGGACACTCGACTACTGAGTGTAAGACAGGTTTACATCTACAGGATAGTGATGAATGAGGTGGAAAATGGTATTGAGGGACGCACCCGAACTAGAGAAGGGGTTTCTACTAGAGGACAAACTATCAATTTGCCTCGCTGCAGGACGACATTTTGTCAGAGGTTTCCGGCTTATTTGGGGCCTAAATTATATAATACAGTAAAGACTGGGATTGCGAATGGAATTATGAGAGGAAAAAGTGTGAAGGAATTTTTGATAGAGAGGGGTGTGGTCGAATCGGAGGAGTTTGTCAGCAGAAGAATTGTGTGATGAGCGAGTGACATGCTGAATGGGTTTGTTTTGTTCTGACCTGCTTGCTGCGTGGTCTTTCTTCTGGTTGTTGTTTTGTTTTGTGTTCTTTTTTTATTTTTGTTTATTATTTTTTGTTCTTTTCTGCCTCGGCACAGGCTTTGCCTAGTGAGGCGTGAAGTTCGGATTTTTTGTTTGTTTTTTCGGTTGATAATGGTAATTCATTGATTCTTTTAATTTGCTAAGCATAATATGAAGTTTATTATTTAATGATTATATTTGGGTCGATGATGATGATTTATAATTTTAATGCATTTGGAATTGTACTAGAGTTATCATCGAAA
Organism: Mystacides longicornis; assembly: GCA_963576905.1. Classification (NCBI taxonomy): domain Eukaryota; kingdom Metazoa; phylum Arthropoda; class Insecta; order Trichoptera; family Leptoceridae; genus Mystacides; species Mystacides longicornis. The sequence continues at coordinate 25,747,492 of OY756437.1, forward strand.
TTTGATTTATACGAGATGTTCATACTGTCATACTTTTATGGCTCTGTACATTTTTGAGATATATTTGTTGTTAATATTATGCATGTATTGTTGATATTGAATGTTGTGTATGTATTATTGATGAATTATTATTATTTTTTTCAATAAAAGATTTCAATAAAACAATTAATATTATAGAAACCAACGAGTGTATACCTTTATCCGAACAATTACTGTTCAGAATGAAGTTTAGGCGAAATGGGAAGTCCAGTGACCAAGTTTTTCAGGAAACAGGAGAAAGTGAACTATCAGGATTAAATATAAAACAAAATATTCCTGTGATACAAACAGCCCATAATTTGCACAAAAATGATTCATCTTTTTTATGGAGAAGAGAGAGACAAAGGAGAAGATTTTTGGTGGAACTGGTCTCAGGATAGCTCATCAAAACGTTCAAGGATTGAGAGGAAAACTTCACGAGCTGTGTACTTCAAGAGAATTGACAAGTGTTGACGTAATTTGCTTAAGTGAAACTTGGTTAGATGACTGCGATGTTTTGCAATACAGTGTTCCTAATTTTAGTTTGCTCAGTTATTTTAATAGAATTAATACAAACAGAGGCGGAACATTAATTTTGGTTAAGAATGGTATTAAAATGAAAAATAGACAAGATGTGGTGGACGCTTCTGTGGAGGGAGTTTGTGAGTTAAGTTGTGTTGAACTAAAGAATGTTATAATTGTATGTATCTACAGACCCCCATCTGGGAATTTCAAAGAATTTTTACTTATTTTAAATGAAATTTTGACAAGGATAAGCGACAAGAACAATAAATATGTAGCTTTGTGTGGTGACTTTAATATCAACTTTGACAATACCTCAAATGAGAGTTGCCTTCTAGTAGATCTACATAGTTTTTTATTAACCAGAAGTATTTTTGTTGCCACAAGGGTTACTCAGAGCTCTTCGACGTGCATAGATAACATTTTTACTGACCTTAAAGTATATGACACTGAATTAATAAACTTTGTAAAATCGGATCATTATGGTCAATCAATTAGTGTAGAAGTTGCTTCTCAAAAACAAAATATTTGTAAAAAAAAGATAATTTATAAGAGAATACTCAGTCAAAAAGGAATAGACGACTTAAAGTCTTCACTCGCGCAGATACAACCAGAGAACTTTACTAACGGTAATGATGTTAATGACTCGATTAGAAATGTGCTTAACGCATTTCAGATTGAACTGGAACATCACCTCCCATTAAAAAGAATAAAATCCAAACCAAGGCAATCATTTCAATCATGGGCCACCAAAGGCATAAAAATTTCACGGGAGAAACTCTTCGAACTGTATAGTAGAAAAAATTACGATGATTCTGAAGCAGTCCACACTTATGCAAGGTGTTATAGCGCTGTCTTCAAAAAAGTCTGTAAAGAGGCCAAACGAAAATTTTTATGTGACCAAATATTAAACTCTAATAACCCGATAAAAACTACCTGGGATATTATTAAACAGGAAACTGGGAGAGTTGTAAGTGACAGTTATTTCTTCTTCTTTTCTTTATTTAGACGGCAAAGCACCCGGTATCGAGTGAATCATGCCCATATTTATACATGTGTCTGTTAAGCCGCGTACAAGTACAACTCAACAAAAAAGGGAAAGCAAACCAAAAGAACACAAACAAAAAATCAACCGAAAACAGGCGGGAGACAGAGAAAAAATACCTAGCCTAAAAATGCCATTCAAGCTACCCACCTACAAACATAATTATTATAATATTGAAATCACAAAATAATATTGTAGTCACCACTAAATACATTCCATCACCATCATTATAGTTGCAAGTATAAACAAATTACTAATACAGTTACACGGGAAAAGGAGCAGGGCCGCAATTTATCTACTATAAAATACTTCGACCTTTATATAAATATATTTTTTTTATTTTTTTATTAAGTTTTTGTGCTTTTTTTTTCCTTTTTAATTATTTTATTGTTTTTTTTTTTTTTTTAATTTTATTATTTTTTTATTTAACGTATATATCTATATATATACATACTCCCACTCGCATCATAGTTTTTTATCATACTTTTTAAGATGGTTAACTAAAATCACATTAATTTTTAAATCGTTTAGGGCTAAAAGGGATATTATTTTAATGGGGAAAGTGAAACAGAACTTTGAGATGTCCTTTATAAAATCCTGGTTAGGTAAAAGCGGACAGTTAAAGAATACATGGTCGATAGTTTCTTCCTCCTTCCCACATTCACAAATAGCATCGTTCACTATGCCAATTCTGGCCAAATGAGAAGCTAAAACGACATGTCCTAATCGGAGACGGCATATAAGAGAAACGTTAAGCTTAGGCATTTTACAATTTTGAAACCATGGACTATGCGGAATATCACCCTGCACTGTCCTGTAATGGCCACCAGCCGAGGCATTCCTATAAACTTCATTCCATTCCTTCCTAATAAAACGATCCACAGCGCTCATGCAATCCGTAATAGGCAAAACGAAGGAGTGGGGCAACACTCCGCAAGTGCAAGCTTCTTTGGCAAGCGAGTCCACTCTTTCATTGCCACTTATTCCGATGTGGGAGGGAATCCAAACGATTGTTACGATAAGACCTCTCACGGACGCCAAGTACAAAGAATTTTTTATGTCACCCAGAACATGGCAACTCAAAGCAGACCTTGAATTGGAGTTCAAACACTTTACAAGACTCAGAGAGTCAGTGAATATTACAGTACGAGGCAAAGCAAGCTGCAAAATATTTAACAGGGCCTCTCTCAAAGCCACACATTCAGCTGTGAAGACGGACGCAATTCGAGGGAGTTGAAACATACAGTTTATGTCAAGAGAAGGGATGCAGAAGGCTGCACCACACTCTCCATCAGAAGCCTTCGATCCATCAGTGAATATTCTGACAAAGGAGCTCCATTTCTCCTCTACCGTTTGGCTGAATAAAGAGTTGACTACGTGAGGAGGCAAAGATGAAAATGACTTATTTATATCAATAGATTCAACAATGTCAGGATGGTATACGGTTGCTTCAAATGGAATGCAGAATATAGGAAGTGAGGGAGCCAACAAGTCTGGGAATTCTTTTGAGATTTCTTCAAAAATTGAACAAAGCAAAGGTGGAACTCTTGAGTGCCAGAAGGAATCATTCTGACAACTATCTAAGAGGCCACTTAATTTTGGTATGATAGGATGATCAGATAGAACTCTCTTGAGAAGGAACCCAAAACCAAGGAATTTTCTGCGTAGGTAAAGAGGTCTTTCCACGCATTCTGCCTGGAGAGCGATCAAAGGAGATGACTTCATGGCTCCTAAAATGAGTCGGAGGCACTTGGACTGAACTCTTTCCAATTTGGTTGATAGATATTTCGGAAGGGGATCCATGAGAAAACTACCGTAGTCCAAGTGACTACGAACAAGAGCGCAGTACATTGTTCTCATAGAAGCGGGATGTGCTCCCCACCAGACCCTAGATACCGCTCTCATGACGTTAATATTTTTTTCACACTTAACTATTGTTTGTTCTATATGCATATTCCAATTTAACTTTCGGTGAATGGTCATGCCGAGGAATTTAATAGAATCCCTGATGGGGATTGGCACGCTGTTACATTTGATGGAAATATCTGGAATCTTGTGTTTGTTGGAGAAAATTACCATTTGACTTTTAGAAGGGGACAGGGACAGCCCGGCCTCCGAAAACCAAGGCTGTATAAGGTCTAGCGCGTCCTCCATTCTATTCACAGCTCGTGTCATAAGTTTATCCCCACAGTAAACTACAAAATCGTCCGCATATTGCAGTACGCTGCAGTAGGTTGGAATGCGGTGTTGAAGATCCTGAGTGTATATGTTAAATAAAATGGGACTGAGAGAAGAACCTTGAGGCAAGCCTTTACACACCGTTCTTTCAATAGTCTCTCCGGGAGTCTCGATTATAAGCCGACGTTCGCACAGTTTGTTAGAGATCAATAGGCAGATGGAGTCTGGCATCCCCAGGGTAGTCATTTTTTTATTAAGAATTGGTAACAGCACATTGTCATAGGCACTAGAAACGTCCATGAAACAAGCCACCATAACTTCCTTTTTGGATTTGGCTACATGAGCGTCTGTAATTAAAATACTCAGGTTATCCAAACATGATTTACCCTTTCGGAAACCGAGCTGCCATTGGGGAAGTAAGTTTTTAGTCTCCAAATACCATTCAAGTCTTGACTTTATCATTTTTTCCAATATTTTTAGAAAGCAACAAGACAAAGCAATTGGTCTGTAAGACTTTCCTAAGGATGGATCCTTACCAGGTTTAATTATGGGTATAATAATTTGTCGCTTCCATGATGTGGGAACAGCGCCAGATTCTAAAATGTGATTGAATAAATTCAAAAGTTTCTGAAGGAAGGGAGTTGGGAAGTGTCTGAAGAAAGAGTATGGTATCATATCTGGGCCAGGAGATGAGTCACCCGACGATTCGATTGCGTGTGTCAGTTCCTCTAGAGAAAAGTGAGACGAGAGTAAGCAGTTTTCTTGTTGGGGAGCCGAGTCTACTTGAACTGTTTCAGACTCATTTGGCACATAAGGCGGCGCCAGTCTCTCCACGAAGCTATCGATCCAATCCGAACATTTGTATGGGTTGGGCTTGGGAGACAATGAACCTCTGAACTTCTGAATAGAAGACCAGACTTCCGAAATCGGTGTGTCAGGAGAGAGAGATGAACAATAATCCTGCCATCCCCGTCGTTTCTTTTTCCTTAGGAGTTTTTTGGTTTGGGCCTGAATGTTTCGGAAAGATAAGAAGTTTTGCTGCGAGGCACATCTTTTGTACCTCTTAATGGAATCAGATCTCAACTTCACCATGACTGTGCACTCCTCGTCCCACCAGGGAGGAGATGACTTTTTCCTTTTATGGGTTTTTTGTTTTGGAATTGAGGCATCTGCTGCTTCAATTACACTCTTAGATAATTCATTCGCGTAGGTATCCACCAAAAATTCATCACCGTCTATACATCGTTTGGAGAAGTTACAATTAGTGAGAAGCTCAGAAAACTGTGACCAATCTGCTTTTTTTGTTTTATAACCCTGTCTTAGTTGGGTTTTTTGACACTGAGTTCTGTTATTTTGGATAGCCAAATGAATCGGAAAGTGATCACTTGAGTAGGGATCACTTGAAATTTCCCAAGACAGCGAAGGGGCTAGATCGGCCGAGCAAAGAGATACATCTACCGCACTCGGATTTTGGTTAGGTAGGGAGAGTCTGGTAGGTTGACCATCATTAAGGATTACCAAGTTCTGATCATCAGCAAATTCCAATAGTGCCCTTCCTGCGGGATCCGTGTTGTGACTCCCCCAAGCAGGGGAATGTGCGTTGAAATCGGCTAGTAAGATATATGAGGATGAGAGGTTAGAAACAACTCTCCTCCAAAAATCAGAATCAAAGTGGGTTCTTGGGGAAGAGTAGGCTGAAAAAATAGCAATACCAAGGATCTCTGCAGCTACTATTTGAGATCCCAGGCAGGGGGGAATTTGTAAAGGTGAAAATTGGAGATTGTTTTTGATAAGAAGGGCGGCCCCGCCTCTACCATCGGAGCGATCGTCCCTTAGGCATACATAGCCAGGAAAAGATACAACGGAATCAGTGGAAAACCACGATTCAGTACGTCTACTTGATGCTTTTTCAAAAGGTAAATTATGTCATCTCTGTTGCTTACTGCACTGCGACTATTCCACTGAAGGATAGACAGGCTGTTTATTTTCTGGATCTTTGGAGTCATTTTCGGAAACAAATTTATTAAGAGTTTGAATTAGAGCAGCGTATGAAATGTCTGAATTTTTTGATGAAAGTACTTCCAAAACTATAGAGATTAATGTTTTCAGGAAGTTTTTGTTGTCATAGTTAAAATCATTGGTTAGTCTTTCGATATTTTGTAAAGATGGATCTTTGTTTTGAAGGGCACATCCATTTGGTGCGGATGATAAAATGTCCCCATTTGGGGAAATCAAGAGGGCGTTAAGCTCTGCTCGGTCATACGACAAGGGAGTAGACTTTCTTGGTGTCTTATATACAAATTTGCCTCTTGCAGGAATCGTTCTATCTGTACTGCGAGGGTTATTTTGTTGAGAATTATCAAAGGTTATATTGCGCTGGGGGATGGGAGGGGATTTCGTTTTTTCATTCCTAACTATATTTGCATAAGATAGTTTGCGTTGAGGATGGAGTTTGGAGGCTTGCAAGTATGAAATGTTATGAAAGGCCATAGACTGTTTTATTTCTCTTTGTCTCTCAAACTCTGGACATGTTAAACTAGTAGCATTGTGGGGTCCCCCACAATGAAAACATTTTGATTCTAATGTGCAATCTTGTGCAGGATGGTTATCTCCACATTTGAAACACTTCTCCACCGATCTGCACACTGATTTGGTGTGGCCGAAGCGAAGGCACCGGAAACACTGAACAGTGGGGTAAAAGTACGTTTCCACTGTGAAACTGTTGTAAAAAATATATATGTTGCTTGGCAGGCTTTGACCTTCAAAGGTCACTACAATTGAGCCAGAAGGCTTCCAAACAACACTACCGGATGTTCTGTCTTTGTAGTTAAGACGGCGAATTTTTAATACCTCCCCAACATCAGGATTACATTCAGAGATTGCGGCTTTGATTTCTTCGTCGGTGATATTTGTAGAAATCCCCCTTATGAGACCCATACGAGTCACATTGTGGGTGGGAATGTACGCTTTGTACGCAGCATTGGATTGAATATAAATGTTTTTAATAAACGAGTTAGCAGAGTTCGCAGTGAAAAACTCAATGGATAGTCGAAATTTTCCCTCCGACTTGATAGATCCATTAATAACGTTGCCTAACCTTTTTGAAAAAAGGAATCTTCCGAAGTCCATCGGATGAATCCTCTTGCCAGACTCGGTACTTTGTACAAAGACTACAAACGGTCCTAACGATTTGGAGGAATAAAAATGTTCCCGTAAGGGAGTCTCTTTTGGGTTCGAAGTTATGACAGGGGGTGAGGAAGAAGATGACTGATTCAATGGAGAGGCAGAGTTAACTGATTGAATAAGATGACACTCTGACTCTTTCATTATTGTTTCGTTATTTCTTCTTTTCCTCTTATTCATGTCCGGAGGATCCGGAGGGATGGGAGGTACCGGAGGAACCTCCATCTTTTTTAAGATAGAAGTACGAACCGCAGTTTTTATACCAACAACAAAAGAAAAGTAAATTGAAAAAAATAATAGAAAAAAAAAAATAGAAAGTAAGAATAAAACTTAATACGGACCTGAGTCTTGGTGCATAGAACTTAATAAATAACAAAAATAAAATTTATACTTAAATAATAGATCAGCCTTGCAACAACACTTAACCACGTAAACAAAATAATAATTCCTCGGACCCAGCGCGAAGCGGCGTACACGTCCGTCTGGCACAGTAGCGGGGAATCGACTGAAGTGACAGTTATTTCTACAACAAGAAAATTAGTCTTAAAGAAACTAACAATTTGACCTCAATAGATACAGCTAACTTTTTTAAAAACTATTTTGTAAATATAGCTAACACACTGAGAAATTCCCTTGAACCATCTGTTGACAATGCCTTAAATTATATTACTAACACCCATCCAACTTTGAAAACAAATTTTAAATTTAGAAAAATTACAAAGAATGATGTCATAATGGCATGCAAACAATTGAAATCTAAAAATACCACCGACCTATGGCACATTTCAACAAGACTGTTAAAAGAAATAATAGATTATTTATCACCCCTGCTAACTTATATTATTAATATTTGCCTTACGAATGGGATATTCCCTGACAGTCAAAAGTTTGCGAAGGTCTTGCCAATTTTTAAAAAAGGTGACAGACTTGAAGCTGGTAATTATAGGCCAATCTCTATATTGCCAGCTTTAAGTAAAATCATTGAAAAGATTGTTTTCGACCAGTTAAAAGTGTATCTGGATAATAATAAACTCATAAATGTAGCACAATCTGGTTTCCAAAAAGGAAAAAGTACATTAGATAGTATCGCCCTTTTACTGGATACTATCTTAAAAGCCTTGGATCATAAACAGAGTGCTTATGGCATTTTTGTGACTTGTCCAAGGCTTTCGATTGTGTAAACCATGTCACTTTAATAAAGAAACTTGAATATTATTGTTGATTGAGAAGTGCGATCCTCAGAAAAAGATAAAACATCCATGTTTGGATTTTCATTAAAATGAAAATTGGATCTCCATTTCGCCAATTTCATTCCAACTTGATCAAATATATAAATTAAATCATTTCTAACTTGATTGCATGTTGATATATCGTCACAGCCAGCAATCAAATCATCCATATAAAAGTTATTCTCTATTATATTACAAGCCAAAGGAAATTTGCTCTTAAAAAGAATACAAATTGTAGAAATCGATAACAGTAGATCACACATGGCTAGGGTGGGCTGTGGAGTCCCACAGGGATCTATTCTGGGGCCTCTACTGTTTCTTATTTATATTAATGACTTGGCAAATTGTATAACTGAAAATAGCCACATTGTAATGTTTGCCGACGACACCTCCCTGTTAGTAAAAGACAAAAATAATAAAGGTGATACAATTAGGAATACTCTTAAAATATTAAATGATGTGGAAGGGTGGTTCGGCGACAACAATTTAGTGTTAAATGTGACCAAAACAAGTGCTATTCATTTCTCTTTGAGACAAACTGCAGAGCCCGATCCAGTTGTTGCTGCACTCTCTGAAACCGGGATGAAAGTGGTGGATCAATGCAGGTTTCTGGGTGTTACGATCGATAGGCGATTGCAGTGGTCAGCGCATGTAGGGGAATTATGTGGCAGACTTAACTCAGCCATTTTTGCAATTAGAAAAATAAAAGAATCTTGCGGATTTGATGCAGCTAAAATCATTTATTTCACATATTTCCACAGCATTATGAGCTACGGAGTATTGTTTTGGGGCGCGAGCGTGGATTGGACGAGAATATTTATTTCACAAAAGAGGGCAATTAGAACTTTGGTTAACATGAGACCTAGGGAGACCTGCCGAAGCGTCTTTAAGGCGCTGGGTATAATGACATTGCCTGGCATGTTTATGTATGAGTGTCTATGTTATGCGCAATCAAATCTCGCAACTACCCCACTCAACTCGGACGCTCATGAATATGATACTCGTACGGTAGGCCGCATTCGGCCTATAAAACATAGATTGGCAAAAATGTCTAAAAGTTTCATATGCATGAGCGTTAGATTATTCAACGCATTGCCTGACGGTCTGAAGCACCTGGAGCCTGGGGTGTTTCGAAGGGAGGTGAAGAAGTATCATGTGGAGAAAGAATTTTATACTATTGACGAAATGTTAACCGGAACAAGAGATTCCGTTTAACATCGAAGTATATTATTGTGCAACTGACAACCATGTTTTTATTTATTTGTAATTGTGTTTTTTTTTTATGCATTTCCACTCACAAATGAGTGATTTTTGTAATTATTGATCATTGATGATTTTCGTACATAATATGTTTTTGTGGATTGTGAATTATTTATGCATGATTCTTGATTGATTTTGTTTATTGAAATTATTATTGATTGTTCTCGTCATTTATTATTTATTATTATTATCAATTATTTGCTGTTATTATTATTTTTTTTATTGTTATTTTTTTTTTTTTTTTTTTTTTATTCTCTTTTAAATCTGACTATCAAGTTTATTATCTTTATTACTATTTCCGGCCGAGTTATGGTTAGGCATACTGAGCGGCCAGGATTGTGTCTCCTCCGGTTGTCTCGCACTCCTTTTACCATGTACGATTGACGTGAACGCTGGCTGAACTTATACATCCTGCCCAGCGTTCGATTACATTGATAATTCATCATAAAAGTTACATTATTCCTAGTTATGACATTTTTTGTATATACTACCTGACAAAATGCTGGTCGGAGCTCTTTACACTGCGACCAGCATTGCTCTTCTATCATGTTCTGTTAACTGTTCTCTGCCAGTGTATAAAACATTAATTGTTGTTTTCCATCTATATTTTCTATGTCTGTTTTTTTGTTGTTGGATAAATGATGTTCAAATGACGATTCCAAGTGTCCGAATGGACCTAAGGATGATAGAATACAATAAACAATAAAAATAAACAATACTTAGCTCTTTTAAGCATCTTGTTGCCAAGAAAGATGACGGTGCCAATCCATATGTAACGGTATTCAATGTCATGCTTCTGATTTCCTCGTGTGGTTCATTCCTCCACAGAATTGTCTGGTATTTTCTGTCTTCTTCATTGATGAGGATCTGGCGATACATTTGTGTTATGTCGGCTACCAGGACATAATATCTGTGTTTCCTGAAATGCAGTAAAAGATTGTACAAAGTGTTCTGTATAACTGGACCAACCATCAAAGCATCATTTAAAGATTTTCCGTTGCTACTCTTATAAGAACCATCAAAAACGATTCTTATTTTGTCCCCTTTAAAGACGGCATGATGTGGAAGGTAATACAGGTCTCTTGATGGAGATTCACACACAGACATATGACCCAAAGCTTGATATTCATTCATAAAATTACAATATTGATTGTAAAATTCTTTATCATGTGTAAAACGCTTTTCCATATAATGCAATCTCTTCAAAGCTTGCTGATAGCTTTCTCCCAAATCAGGTTGGCTTTGTTTGAAAGGTAACCCGACCTTAAATCTACCAGTAGTATCTCGGGAACAGTTTTGTAAAAAATGTTCCTCACAAAGGGATTCTTCCTTACTTTGTATTTACTCAAAATACGTTCTTCTACTGTCCAAAATTTTGTAATGTCATTATGTAAAGCTCTATGTGAGAAATTACAATATGTTAATACAGGCCTTTTTAATGAAGAAACTTGTAGTGAAAGGTGTCCACCGACTATCCATCCAAACTCAGTCGACTTAAGCAGAGGCTGAAGGCTGTGTCTTTCCTGTTGCCGCAAGGTTTCCCAGAATACCTTAGCCTTAGATCCTAGCAGAATGTCGACTTCAGCTGCTCTATGAAACTCAGGATCAGCGAGCTGCACCCCTTTCGGTATAATTGTTTTATAACTGTTCTGTATAAGACCGGATACGATGATTTGTATATTATAATACTTTCAGACAATTAGACTACGAAATAAGTAATCTAAAAATGTAAATATCGGAGTTTTAAAAACACAACAAAACACGAACAAGCAACGTTTTTTGTTAATTCGTAATAGAAATAGAAAAGAGAAAATTATTGACCCGAATTCCATAGGTAGAAAGTTATTCCATACAAAAATCTATGATATATCGTCAACTTTTCACGTTTTTCACTATTGGCGGCAATGATTCCATTTTGGTTTCTCAATGTTGGTACATCAAAAACACTGCCCGCCATACAAAAGTGCTTTGTATGACAGTTTCGACCCACTGGTTGTCACTGCTGTCAGCCATATTATATAAAAAGAACAAAAATAGCGGCGTTAATGACATCAGTCAGTCAGGCAGTCAGTCAGTGAGTCAGTGTTCAAGGCAAATAAATATTATATAGATATATTACGTCTGTGATGTCATTTTGGATATTTGGTGTGTTTATTTACGAAAATCTCAAATGGCAATAATGAACGACACATGTGCCGAAAGTGATATTGTAATTTCTGAACTATATGAAAATGAAATAGAAGCATTTCTAAAAAATGTAAAAATCGAAATTGCTAATGAACCGTACTATTATGTCGTTAGTAAGGAGTTCGCGGAATCAGGGTCTTCAGGGACAAATTTACAAAATTATACTAGGGAAAAGCCATACGAGTGTAATATTTGCAATAAAATGTTAACTAATTCCCGTACTTTGAAGACACACATGCGGCTACATAGTGGAAAAAAGCCGTACATGTGCAATATTTGTAATAAAATGTTCGCTCGATCTGATGGTTTAAAAAATCACATGAGACTGCATAGCGGAGAAAAGCCGTACAAGTGCAAGATTTGCAATAAAATGTTCGCTCAATCTGGTTATTTAAAGACACACATGAGAGTGCATAGCGGAGAAAAGCCGTACAAGTGCAATATTTGCAATAAAATGTTCGCTCAATCTTGTGCTTTAAAGACACACATGAGACTGCATAGCGGAGAAAAGCCATACGAGTGCAATATTGGCAATAAAACGGTCACAGAATCTGGTAAATTAAAGAAACACATGCGACTGCATAGCGGAGAAAAGCCGTACAAGTGCAATATTTGTAATAAAATGTTCGCTCAATCTTGTTATTTAAAAACACACATGAGACTGCATAGCGGAGAAAAGCCATACGAGTGCAATATTTGCAATAAAACGTTCACAGAATCTGGTAATTTAAAAACACACATGCGACTACATAGTGGAGAAAAGCCGTACAAGTGCAATATTTGTAATAAAATGTTCGCTCAATCTTGTTATTTAAAAACACACATGAGACTGCATAGCGGAGAAAAGCCATACAAGTGCAATATTTGCAATAAAATGTTCGCTCGATCTGGTCATTTAAAGACACACATGAGAATGCATAGCGGAGAAAAGCCGTACAAGTGCAATATTTGCAATAAAATGTTCGCTCAATCTTCTTATTTAAAAACACACATGCGACTACATAGTGGAGAAAAGCCGTACAAGTGCAATATTTGCAATAAAATGTTCGCTCGATCTGATGGTTTAAAAAATCACATGAGACTGCATAGCGGAGAAAAGCCGTACAAGTGCAAGATTTGCAATAAAATGTTCGCTCAATCTGGTTATTTAAAGACACACATGAGAGTGCATAGCGGAGAAAAGCCGTACAAGTGCAATATTTGCAATCAATAAAATGTTCGCTCAATCTTGTGCTTTAAAGACACACATGAGACTGCATAGCGGAGAAAAGCCATACGAGTGCAATATTGGCAATAAAACGGTCACAGAATCTGGTAAATTAAAGAAACACATGCGACTGCATAGCGGAGAAAAGCCGTACAAGTGCAATATTTGCAATAAAATGTTCGCTCAATCTTGTTATTTAAAAACACACATGCGACTACATAGTGGAGAAAAGCCGTACAAGTGCAATATTTGTAATAAAATGTTCGCTCAATCTTGTTATTTAAAAACACACATGAGACTGCATAGCGGAGAAAAGCCATACGAGTGCAATATTTGCAATAAAACGTTCACAGAATCTGGTAAATTAAAGAAACACATGCGACTGCATAGCGGAGAAAAGCCGTACAAGTGCAATATTTGCAATAAAATGTTCGCTCAATCTTGTTATTTAAAAACACACATGCGACTACATAGTGGAGAAAAGCCGTACAAGTGCGATATTTGCAATAAAATGTTCGCTCAATCTTGTTATTTAAAAACACACATGCGACTACATAGTGGAGAAAAGCCGTACAAGTGCAATATTTGCAATAAAATGTTCGCTCGATCTGGTCATTTAAAGACACACATGAGACTGCATAGCGGAGAAAAGCCGTACAAGTGCAATATTTGCAATAAAATGTTCGCTCAATCTTCTTATTTAAAAACACACATGCGACTACATAGTGGAGAAAAGCCGTACAAGTGCAATATTTGCAATAAAATGTTCGCTCAATCTTGTTATTTAAAAACACACATGCGACTACATAGTGGAGAAAAGCCGTACAAGTGCAATATTTGTAATAAAATGTTCGCTCAATCTTGGTGTTTAAAGGTACACATAAGACTGCATAGCGGAAAAAAGCCGTAGAAGTGCAATATTTTCAATAAAATGTTCGCTCAATCTGGACATTTAAAGAAACACATGCGGAGTATAGCCGTACAAGTGCAATATTTGCAATAAAATCTTCACTCAATCTGGTAATTTAAAGATATATGTAAGACTGCATAGCGGATAAAAGCCATACGAGTGAAAATTTTTTGATATATTCGTACGATAACCTTTGAGTAGTGTAATTGGTGTTATAAAATATATAATATTATGCAAAAAGGTCCTCACATGTTCGTGAGTTTATACAAGCTGGGTAGGAAAATTCATCCGAATAATATTTGAGTATTGGCCAAGACAGGATGTGGAGGATATACTTCCACTAAATTCGTGGAATGCCACGATTTTTTCTTGAAGCCCATTCTATAAATAGAATTGACAAGGTATCCCCCACCACCAAATTCTCATGCCATCCTTCTCACTCTCGCTGTGCGAACTACTTACACAGCAGCGCGTCATCATTCGATCGACCGAGCCTGGTAGACACGCACGCGATTCTGCCCACGGGCAGGCGAGATGTCCCTTTGGGATATCTTGCCAACCAGTTAACAAGTATTTAATATAATTCCATATAAGATAAATAAACAGTTTCGTTAAGTAAAATGATGTAAACCTACAGAACTTTTATAACCAGCCATAGCCAACAATACTACTTAAAAAAGATTCCTGTTTTACCCTCCTGTCATGGCATACCTTATATTTTATATTGTTCTGCGAAAATATTTAGTAAATAAGAATTATAAGACTTCAATTGTTTTTATACATATTGTACATATATTATGTTGTTCAGTGTTCTCTTGGTGTATCTATGAAATAAATAAATAAATATACATTTTCATACCGTAATGCTACAGTTCTACTCAAAATTTAATTTTTATTTTTAAAACATGACTATCTCATTACCTAATTGAAATTTTTGTATAAAGAAATTTGTAAATAACATTTAATATATTCGAGAAATTTGAAAATTTTGTATCATTGATTACCATAAACATACCTCCAAGGATCCACAACGATTAAGGTTGGGTTTCTCGACGCCGCGAGTAATAGTAAAGTATTAGCACAACACTTTACTATCAGGTGTTCCTCGATCCAAAGGGTAAGAACACGTAGAAAGCCGATTCCGACCGGCGCATAGTGCGATATTTTGAGAATCTAGCGGGACAAAATTATTTTTTCCCATATTTATGTTCCTCTGCCCATATACTCTTGTTTTATAGCACCTCTGCCCTATTTGCTGGTTTTTCGAGCATCCTGTAACAGACAGGAAATCGAAATATCAAATCGGGACCGTTACGTTGACCATTTCACGTCCTTGAACTCCAACAGGTCAGAAAAGGATAAAAAAAAATAAGCCTCGGGCGCCTGCGCCCCATCAGATGGGGGTAGGGGGAGGTTCAGGCAGCTAATGAAATATTGCGCAAGATTGAGCGCAGTGGAGGGCTCTTGTTGCTTCCCTATGCCCCTATATAGGATACAAAGGGTGAATGAATGCATTTATGTTTTATAAGATGGTTAAAAATAAATAAGTAAATATTTTTTATAGTTTCAGAGGTATAATTTAAAAATAGAATATATTTATTTATACAAAGGAAATTAGTATCGAAAATATTTATTTGAAGACGTCTTGTCAAACAATTTGCTTATTACTTCGGCTTTAAATTTTTATTGGCACCATAGAAATGCTGAACAAACTTTTATCATTAGAATGTGAATTATTATTTTATCCCTAGCCCACCTTGCTTTGGGTTCATTAAACACAAACGTGATTTATTATTAATGTACCTCTTCTATGTGAATACAAGCAAATCTCCCTTACAATAGCTGCAGAATACTTTTTCCCTGACTGGCGAATCTGTATTTTATTTGTCATCGATATCTCTTATGCTGGCGTAGTTTCAAGATGACAAACTCGTTGTATATTTGTTCTTTCATTGTAAAATTGTATGTTTTTTGTGGTCTTCCGGGAGGGTTACCTGCTTCAGGTTGGGAAACATTAACGACAGTTTCAGATATATTACCTGTAAATGATATATTAGCTGCTAATCACGAGGAATTCGTTCATAGAAAGCGTTCTCCATGTCTTTCTGATTTCGACCATTTTTCGCCAAATATTTTACTAACTGTACTAAATTTTGCTTTCAAACTCTTCGAAAAACATCGTCCGTTATGAACTGGACACCAAGTTATTGAAAATATAATCTAACAAAGCATCGTGTCTCGATTTCTTATCGTTAACTACCCAAGAGTCAAAAAATAAACGACGAAAAATTTGTGTAGTCATTCTGAAAATATAAAAATGTTGTATGAGTGCCGCAAATATGCGCAAAAAATTTAACGTCTTTCTTGAAGTATATAAATGTACCTTTCAGAAGAATAAACTTAACTGACAGGATATTGATGGGAAACTAACTAAAAGACTAGATGAAACTTAAGAAGTAGAGTTAATGATTCACTATAAACCTTTCTCTATTAATTTAATGTTTATTACTAAACTAACATACATTCAAAGAAAATAATACTGACAATGACAACTAGATCGAAAGCATCGGAAAGAGAACTCGAGGAAGATGAGGGGGAGTTGAGTGTTCGTGAGGTCATTTCGGGTCACGCTTCCAGTGGCGCTATGCCTGGTGAAGATACCCTTTTCGACAGAATTGCGGATGGAGTCACAAAAAGACTAAAAGTGTTCATAGCTAAGGAGCTTGAAATAATTGGAAGGGGGATGACGACTGCTATGGATGAGATAAAGACATCAATAAGTTTCCTTTCTAAGGAGTATGATGAATTAAAAAGCAAGGTAACGGATATGGTAACAGCTGTGAGAAGGCAAGAGGCACTTGAAATGGAAGTTAATTCTCTTAGAAAGAGAATGGATGAAATGGAAAGGAGGGAGGGCCGTTATAGGCAAGATTGTCTAAAAAACAATATTGAGGTGTTCGGTTTGCCCGAAAGGAAGGATGAAAATCTTTATGTTTTTATCCGGAAAATGGCAGAAGAGGTGAGGTTTGACCTGGCGAATGAGGACATCGAGAGCATTTACCGCCTACAACAGCGAAGGGATGATAGACCACCCAATATTGTTATCCAGCTGAAATCTTCGTCACGAAGAGATAAGTTTTTGGCATTACTCAAAAACAGAAAGAGCGTTGAGGGAGTGGATCTGGACCAACGGCCATGCAAGTTGTACTTTAATGAGAACTTAACAACGCAATCTAAAATGCTCTTCAGGGAGGTGAGACTGCGAGCCCGAGAATTAAAATTTCGTTTTGTTTGGGTGAAGGGTGGAGTAATATTTGCCAGAGAGAGGATGGGATCAGTGGTGTACAGAATTCGGAGCCAGCAGGATATACAGTTACTGAAAAATACAGATTTATTGTCTCACTAGGCGGATGCCCGCTGAGGGGAATATTTTGTGTATACATGTCTCCTTTATTCCATATAATGTTGGTTTGTTCATTTTCTTTTTCATTTTTACTTCGCTATTCGTCTATTAATTTTTCTTCTTATTCATTGGAAAATTGTTTTGATATTTTTGAGAGTACGCATGCGGGGTGTGCAGGTGTGGGTGAGTGTGTGATTGATTGTTTTTGCCTTATTCCGGTCGGATTAAATGAATTTAATAATGTCATTGTCCGCAAGATCTTGTATATCTTTGTTAAAATTGAGCATCGTGCCCACATGAGGAGTGTAATGTGCTCAGCACGAAATATGGAATGTTTCTTATATAAAAATGAATGCTATATGTGATGGCGATCTTTTTACTGTGTGTACCGAAACTATAGACACTTCGGATTGCGAACGTTTCAGGAACGATAAGTTCAAAGTCTTTCAGGCTAATATTAGAAGTATACAAAAAAAATTTGACGAGGTTGTTGTATTTTTAAATACTACATATATAAGTCCAGATGTAATTGTATTGACAGAATGTTGGATAGGAGATCGCAAGGTTGAATGCAATTTAGAGGGATATTTAATGTTTCAAACGGAACAACATAGAAATAAATCTGAGGGTGTTGTTGTTTTTGTAAAAGAGATTTGGAATCCTACGGCCAGAGTGCTAAACGTGAAAGATGCAAATGTAATCGAGATAACAAGCATAGATAAATTTTCCCTTCTTGCTATCTATAGGTCACCATCTCAAACAGATTTGTCACAATTTGTTTCTTCTCTGGATGAAGCAATTTCAAGCCTTCCCAATAATAAAATAAATGTAATAACCGGGGACTTAAATATCAATATTTTATCGGCCAATGTTCAAACTGAAGAGTATGTCTGTCTTATGTCGGAGCACGGCTATTTGTCTACAATAAATGCTGCAACAAGGGAAACAGTTATATCAAGCTCCTGTATAGATCATATATTTGTTAAGTGTAAAGTGGAACATAAAAGTGTTGTGATAAGAACTGATTTTTCGGATCACTTCTCTACCCTCATCGAATTCAACGAGATGTCAAGGAACTCCACTAGATGTATGAAGCGAATAGATTACGGGTATATAGTCGAAAAACTTAAAGGTCAAGACTGGTCAGCTATTTTAGAAATTTGCGATCCAAATGAGACACTTTTGACTGTTTTGCTTCTATTTTGCAAGGTCATATAACTAGAGGCACGACCGATAGAGTAATTTCACATTCTAGATATGGTATGAAGCCGTGGGTGAGTGAAAGCCTTGTCAAATGTATCCGCAAGCGAGACAAAATACATAAACAGGTAGCCAGGTTTCCCAAAAACATCAAACTTCAAAATTTTTATAAAATATATCGTAACATTTGTAATAAAATAATAAAAACAGCAAAAACTGAATATTATAAGAGACAGGTGGTAGAAAGTAATTACAACCCTAAAACAATATGGAATGTTGTTCGGGAGCACGTGGCTCAAAAGAAGAGAGAGACGAGAGTGAATGAGTTGAGAGTGGGAGATGTGATTCATACTGATCAAGTGACGATTGCCAATACAATGAATGATTATTTCACAAAAGTGGGGGAGAATATAGGCAATGATATCCTTAATAGAATGAACATAACAGAAGATGAACTGGTGGGGTCTCTCGCTAAAAGTAAAAAAACTCCCAAAAATAATTTATGTTTCATGCCAATCACGGAAAATGAAACATTTTCACTAATAAATTCGCTCAGGACGGATTGTGCACTAGGCCCTGATGGAATTTCTGCAAGAATAATAAAACTCGCCGGAAACTCTCTTGTATATCCCTTAACGCATATAATTAATATGAGCATTGCTCATGGTGTTTTTCCCGATCGTCTTAAGGAGGCGACAATAGTGCCGATATTCAAGGGTGGAGATACTCTGGATCCGTCCAACTACCGCCCGATCGCGTTGTTGAATGTTTTATCTAAGATTTTTGAGAGAGCTATAAACATACAGATTGTGCGGTTTTTGGAGGACAACGGGGTGTTATCAAACAATCAGTGTGGTTTCCGCAGTGGAAGGGGTACATCTGATGCGATTTCGAAAGTCACTGAATATGTAACGGAAGCGTTGGATAAAAGGCAGAAATGCTTGGGAATATTTTTAGATCTGGCCAAGGCTTTTGATTCCGTCTCACATGTAATATTAATGAAGAAGTTGGAGAATCTCGGAACCACGAACACTTCTATGAAATGGCTAAATTCGTATTTAAATAATAGAGGACAAGCATTGAGGCTGGGCGATCTATTGGGAGACTATAGGCCGATAAAGTGCGGTGTGCCACAAGGTAGTGTCTTAGGACCCACACTATTTATAATTTACCTGAATGATCTATTTCCCAGTCTGTAGAGGGTTGTATGGTTTCATTCGCTGATGACACAGTAATGCTGTTCAGATCAAATGAGTGGGAAAATGTTTTTCAGATTGCTGAGCAGGGTATAGGCATAGTCAAAAAATGGTTCGATAGAAATCTGTTGTCACTGAATGCACAAAAAACGAAAATAATGACATTCAGTATTGATGGGAGACAACAACCACAGAGAGAATTAGTTGTAAGGGTTCACACTTGCGAGGGTCATCCAGATTGTCAGTGTCTCGGCTTAGAGAGAGTCGGAGAATACAAATACTTGGGAGTCTTGGTCGACGAAAACCTCCGATGGATGAGCCATGTTGAGATATTGGCAAAGAAACTCAGGCAAATGATATATATATTTTGCAATCTGCGTGAGATATTTTCTCGAGACACCCTTAAGATGCTGTACTTTGCACTGGTCCAATCTACACTACTATACGGCATTCTGGGGTGGGGTGGCATGGCGATCACAAATCTTCGCTCATTAATAATTATTGCGCAGAGATCGATCATCAAGGTGATCTGCAGAAAGCCGTACAGATATTCTTCGGAACTGCTCTTCTCTGAGTTTGGAGTTTTGGATGTTAGGCAGCTGTACATAAAATCATCAGTGCTGTATGTGCATAAAAATATCGCAGACTATACTTCACACACATATATGCTGACCGCTGACACAAGAAACAAACGTCTTCTCCAGCCGCGAGCCGTAAAGACGACATTTGCGCAGAGACACCTCACATTTCTTGGACCTAGAATATACAACAAAATAATGGCAGATATATCAGACTCTCTGAGCCCTGGAGGTCTAAACCTCAAAAAGCTAACCAACACCTGGTTATTGGAAAAAGGAGTAAAGGAGTCAGAAAGAATACTAGTGTATGTGTTGAGGTAGACGAGTGAGTCACTGATGAATGTGATTATGAAGTTTTCTTGTATGTAATGATCGATTGCCTTTTCCATTGTTGTGGATTCTTGTGGACCATTTCCCTGCATTTTCGATGCTGAGTTGCACTTATGAGTTTTTATATTTTTTTGAATGAAAGGTGATCGGAGTGAATGGCACTGTTATCCTGCATATTATATGCAACTAGTCTCAAAAATATAGTTTGTTTATGTTTTTTTTTTTGTAGTTTCCAGTATTTAAAAAAAAAAAAAAAGTATTATCTCGGCACAGGCGTCTGCCTAGTGAGATAATAAATCCCAAAATAAATTAATATATATAGATTGTAAGTACTTGTACTTATTATTATACTTATGTTATTGGTATGGGAAATAAAATAAATAAATACATGAACATTTACCTTAATGGTTACACAAAAACGATTGCAGCATAAAATTACGACTAGCATACAGAAACACAGCGTATTAATCGAGCAAACTTGGACGTATGAATCCATAACAACAAACGCGCGGGCGGTATGGCTATATCGGCCGGCCATCCCGAACCGTTTATTCCAGTTATTCTTTCGAATAGATTCCTAAAAATTTCCTCGATTGTAGTATAATATGTTAGCTTTGAATTTATTGCAATTAAGAGTATTTCAAGACATGTTCCTAAACTGAATTTTGTCCCGCTAGATTATCATAATCTCGTACTGTGCGGCGCACTGTGGAATATGGTCGCAAATATTTAATGGTTTTTTTAGGTACATATTTTCCACTTGTTTTTAATTGCATTTGATAAAATAAATGTTAACCATTATAATGATATCAAATTTCTACATTTTTAACAT
Organism: Mystacides longicornis; assembly: GCA_963576905.1. Taxonomy (NCBI): domain Eukaryota; kingdom Metazoa; phylum Arthropoda; class Insecta; order Trichoptera; family Leptoceridae; genus Mystacides; species Mystacides longicornis. Next base: position 25,768,770 of record OY756437.1, read on the forward strand.
TTATATGTATGTAATAATATAACGAATCAAAGATAGTTTACTTGTAGAATCACAACTAAACAAGTATATTTTGTTTCATTTCAAATTCAAATATCTTATCTATTGCTAACAACTAATGGTATGTATTATATATTTTTGAAAACCTTATTTAATATAGATAAATGTTTGCCCAAAAAAATTTGATTTTTTATTTATTATAAGTTTTTTCTTAATAATATTGTAAAATCATAAAAATATCAATTCCATGAGTTTGTCGAAGGTTTTCACTTTTACCAACGTCTCCCGACGCGCCGAAATTTACGTTATAGGTCGACAACTATAAAAATACCACTCCATGCACTAAAAATGCATTGGGGACTAGAGGTAACAGGGGGTAGCGGACAGCGCTAGGGCGAATCGCGTGCGGGTATTTCAGTTTCCCGCCGCATTATTGGACAGTTTTTCCAAATTTTCACTAAAAGGGACGAAAAAGGGCACATATAAAAAAAGGGATGATTTTTATGTGGCTCCTAAAAAGTTTAAAACTGGTTTTATCGAAATTTCAAAAAAATGATTTCTACAAAAAGAGTCAAATTATACTATTTTGTTTTCAAAAGATATCATTAATTAGAGGGGAGGGGTTGAGGGGCACTTTTCCAACGTGTGTGTGTGTGTGTCCGTCCCCTCTTTATAACTTTTGATTCTCAAGATGCACAGATCCTAAAACTTCAGAAAATATTGTATACTTTAAGCCTACAAAATTTGTATACTCAGAATTTTGAATTTTTTTTTCAGTCAGGTAATCAACCTTTGAATTTTTATTTAATTTTTTCATATATCTCGAAAACCATAAAATCTAGAACCCTAAAAATGAGTATGTATATAGAAAAATACAATATCTAAAATACAATTTAATGAAAAAGTTCCAGGATTTCTCAAACTTTTTTGATAAAGAAAAATATTTTTTTATGACAAATTTACGAGTTTCAGTGCATATATTTCAGAATTTTATAAAAATATCGATAAACGCCGAAACCCTCCAACTAGATAATTGATTTTTCTATAAAAAATATTTACATCATAGCAGTACATCTCAAACTTTTCTTAACAATTTTTGTAAAAATTTAATTTATTGACGATATCGTTTCATACAATAAACATACCGACTAAGGCCATCGATAGTTGGATCTCATTTTTACATGTAACTTTTTTTATAAAGTAAAACATTTTTTATGACAAGTTTACGAGTTTCGGTGCCTATACCTATTTCAGAATTTTATAAAAATATCGAAAAAAGCCGAAACGTTTAAAACTGGTTTTATCGAAATTTCAACTGCAGATAGAGTCAAATTTTATTATTCCGATTAGGGTGCGGGGTAGTTTTTTTCGAAAAACCATATCTCTTAGATAAATTAAGTGAGAAAGCTGTAAATTAATATATAGATTCTTACTTTAAAATAAAAATCGACCGGTTTCATTGTTTTGTCAAAGATTTATTTTAAGCAGTGTTATGGTATGATAAAGATTTTTGCAACAAACAAAATAATACTATTGAGATCCTAACCTTGAAACGCGGCACGATGAAGTTACACGTGCGGCTAGGTATATACATACTGCATGTACCTTATTGTAATGCCCAGAACAGTGGTTTCCAAAATTAAAGATTATTTTTGTGAAATTAAAAATACGTTGAAAATATCCTGTCAAAAAGAAATATAAAAAATAGGGATTATGAAAAATATGAGCTATTTAACAGTTTCCATTCTAACGCAAATTAAAATAAATTAAATTGAAAATAACTTAAAGATGTACATTGTACATTCATAATCTATAATAATAAAGGAAAGTGCCTGACTGACTGACTGACTGACATACTCACTCATCAACGCACAGCCCAAACGGCAAATCGTAGAGAAGTGAAATTTGGAAAGCAGGTAGGTTTTAATACAAAACCTTCCACTAAGAAAGGATTTTTGGAAATTCCACCCCTAAGGGGGTGAAAAATAGGGTTGAATGTTTTTCAAAGTATGCGATTATCTCGGAAACTAGACATGGTGCGAACTTGAAATTTGACATATGAAATCTTCTATAGAAATGAGTGTTAGCATATTCGGCAATTTTAAGTTTCGCCCACACTCCTGGACGCACGTCGCAATTTCCTATCAGGTGACAGCTCTTCTGCCAGCTAATCTACTCGGCAATTTTTTATTGATCACACAACCCTTAGTAGGGGAGAGTGGGGATGTATGGGACAAATTTATTTAAAATTGAATTTTGGAAAAATAAAAAGCAATTTATTTAAAAAAAATACGAGGTTGCTGAATGTATGCTATTAGCTATGACATATACTTAAAATTATACGGCTGAGCATATTAAATGAGTTATTCAAAATATTATAAAACCCTGATTTAGTCCCATTCCTCCACACAGTGTGGAGGAATGGGACATGCAAAAAATTTTTTAACTTATTTAATTAATTTCGCTAAAACGATCAAATTTTATTTCGAATGCAAAAACTTCTTGCATTGTTTTTGCACCGCCATGTTTTCGAGGTGGTGGCAATACCAGTACTTCATTATTTTGTAATTGAACAGCCTGGCGAATTTTCGTATAATCATTCCTTATTTTTTTTTTTTTTTTTTTTTACCCATCACGCCGTGTCCCGTAAGGGGTAGGCAGAGAGAACGGACCTCCACTCTTTTCTATCCAGGCATACTTCTTTCGCTTCTTCCACCGACATACCATTTCTCATACAACTTCTCCTATTTCTCTTACTTCTTACCTGGCCTTCCTTGAGGACGGAATCGATGTGTTCGATCCACGTCATTCTCGGTCGCCCACGCTTTCTTACACCATTCCTTTCAGCCTTATGAATTTTCTTTGTCATTCTGTTTGCATCCATTCTTTCCACATGCCCAAACCATCTCAACTTATTAACTTTCATCTTTCTTTCCACATGCCCTAACCATCTCAACTTATTAACTTTCATCTTTGTCACAACACTTACTTCCATACCATTCCTTATTTAATTTATATTTTTTTATCCTTAATCTCGGCATCTACAAAAAATACATAACAGCTTCAATATTTCATTGATTTGATAAAAAATAACCAATTGTGCAAAAATATTCACATACAGGAGTTATGTGGTATGTCCAATACCTCACTCAATGAACTGTCCAAACCTCCTCCATGAACAATAAAATGGTAAATGACATACAATTTGAAACAATAAGTTTTAAAGTTTACTTTCCCCCAAAAGGATGGGTTGTAATAGTAATAATATTACTTTTTATGTCGAAAAATGATAATCATGAATTTTTTTTCCACACGCACAAAACACCAACCGTCAATGATTTTTTACTAAACGTACCCCTATATACATCTTTTGACAAGTATAGGAATATATAACTGCGCCAAATATGAATAATACGAGTACTGTCCCTTACCTCCTGCGTCCCATACCTCCACACTCTCCCCTACTAAATTATTCGTCACTCGACTAAAACACTCAACCAACGTAAACTATGAACAGTGTGAACTAGGCTTAAATACCTAACTGTATTAATTGATCACAAGTATTTCTTTATCCTCATGTACCTACATACGTACTTCGGTGTTATTTTTATAGCAACAGGAGCACGCCTCATGGCCGCGAAAGCCAACAAGGACACCGTTCTGTTGTGTAATCGGGAGTTGGATGGGTATATAGGTACCTACCTACTTATGACATCATTAAATTATCTTTATGAATAGGTACGACTTTTTCCCAAACTGTAATTTACATACGGCTATTATTGGTGTGCTATAAGTTTGCCTATATTGATGGTACCTACATTGAAAAAAAGAATAAATGCACGTGATTTTCCAAAAAGGGCCCCCTCTTCACTGGTGATATTTCGTGATTGTTTTCTGACCCCCATTATTCATTCGTTTTATTTAAAAAAATGTATTTTTGGCAGGGAGCACAGTGCACATTATGCAGATATATCAACGAACCGCCTCTTCGTTAGTTTACTCACGATACACACAAGAGTTATCTTCTTTGACGAATTAGAAGAATGCTGATACACAGTGAATGTAGGTGTCAGCGTTCCCCCAGTTTAGGAAGAGAAAAAAGCACGTGAGCGAAGCCACGGGTAACTAGCTAGTACATGTATAATGGTCTGTGATACTTGTCTTCCATACTATACCAATTATGTTATGTGTGTGCCTTGCATTCGACCAAACGTGATCGATACAAGAAGACTGTTGATTTGGAACTTCGCGTGTATAATTAGATATGCAGTTTTTAAAGTTTAATTCTGTCATCATATTAATATACTTGTCCTTATGTGTGTGCACTGAATCGGCAGAAATCGTCCATTATTGTGCATATTATCTGCCAACAGTCCCTAATAAGATAATAACTGACCCTTGAAAACCTTGCCAGAATTTTTCGGGTCAGCCACGACATTCCATGTACGCAGGGTCATATGAGAATATGATTCTTTCAAGTGTGAATAAATCTAGGGCTCCACCAAAGACTATTTGCATATTTCGACATATTTTTCCGAGTTGACAATAAAACAGGAGGGGGTATAAAACGTTTTGATCTTCTCCCAAATATTACACGGCACATCTTTATACGAATTTATACGTACATAATATACATACTTTTCTACCATCATGCCGTGTTCCTTAAGGGGTAGACAGAGAGAATGAACTTCCCTCCATTCTATACAAGCACACTTGTAATTTGGGCGCTAAATAGATATCAGCAGTCGCAGTCTTTAAATTTGGTTGCTCTCTTGTTCTCAATTATTTCCAACTTTTATCTCTAAATCTCATTAATTACTATTACATATATACTTGTTGTATACATGAGATTTTTTGACATGTTGATAATTCTCATGATTAGGAGTTTCGGAAATTTAAACATTACCACCTGATGGTGAACGTTGTTAAGGTAAAGTGATCACATAAAGCCAACCTTCGCTTTCCAGACATACGTTGTCCTGTAATATTTAACTATAAATATTGATTTCAAATTTGTAATTTATACAAAAATACGTTTTTAATATTTTTTAATATTAAAAAATTAAAAAAAAATCACTACATGATGAGCATGGTGGAGTTTATTTGAACACTATTAAAAAAATATTACTGAAAGCTCGTAAACAATTCATCAAGCCTACGTAACAATATTCTGTTGACAAGTCATTTAAATGACTGGGTTCCACTCATTTTTGTTGCGCTGTTTCTGTGTATATATTCTGTAAGTAAGTCTCTTTATTGTATTTTTTGTTTGTTTATGCATATTTGTTTATTTAATAAAAGTTATGTTTAATGCTCGTCAGATAAACAATAATTTTGTTACTATACAATTTTTCATAAATGAAGTTGGAGTTGCAGAAAATCCGTTCCATAGTTTTATTTATTTCTTTTCCCCCATGGGTCTTATTCGAGATACTTGGGTTGATATCACAATTACAAAAATATTACACACAGAAAAAAAACAGTTAACATATCATATTATATAAATATTTTCTAATCGATACTAAAAGGGTGTACAGAGCCCTATTAGTATAACGTCACAATTACTGATAAAAAAAAACTCTATAAAAAATCATACATAAATCTTTCTCTCTTTAAGTGACAACGAAACAAAGCACTACCTAATAACAACAAGAAATAAAACAATCATTTGAATATATTTACTGTAATTGTTTGCAGATAGTGACAAAAGACAAAGTCAAAACCAAACCCTGTCACCCTAAAATAACAAAAAAAAGTCAATTTCAACAAACACACAACAGAATGTAAACAGCAACAAAAAACAACAACCTACCACCATCAGAACCAAGTCAGACAAAAGCAACAGATAAAGAATTAAAATAGATAGCAGTCTTAAAATTATTAGTTTAACATTTTGTCGGTAGGATAAATACATTTACAACAAGGTACTTTCTTACGTATCTCTCTGGAAATTTGGCATCTCAAGAGATCGAAGTTTGTCTGGAAGCTTGTTATGGAGGCGCACGCTCATACAAAGCTTTTTGACATTTTGGATAATCTGTTGTCTATAGGCCTTATGAGATTCCTATGTCTGGTGTTGTGCTCATGGTGGTCTGAATAATTTAGGGGGGTGTTACTCATATTTTTGTGAGCGTAGAGGAGGCATTCAAATATAAATGCGCATGGTACATAATATGCCAAGCTCCCTGAAGGCTCCTCTGCAGGAATCTCTGGGTTTCATATCCATAGTAACTTTAATATCATATTTTGTATTATTTAATACGCAAATTTCAAGTTTTTAGTAGTTATTCTGTTATTCGGAGCGGAGAAGTATCCAATTAACCGATCATCATAGAAATCTGTTCAGCCGAACTAAAGCTATAAGTAGTGTTCGCACTGAGCGGAATGATAAGTGATCAAACAAATTTTTGACCAGTAAAAACTGTCACATAACTAGATGATCTTAAACTAACTATCTTGAGTTTGTAACAAAATGAAATCATTTCGAATCAAATTCCGCATTATATTATGTTCGCTAGACACAGAGCTGTTCCGAGTACAGGAAAAAAATACTCGAGTACTGAGTACAAGTACTGCACACAAATATACTCGGAGTACAAGTACAAGTACTCAGATCGAAGTACTCGAGTACAAAATACCGAGTACATGAGTGATTATTTAAACGCAAATCTTTTATAAACCTCTAACAACTTTGCGCATGTTTTAAAACATAATGTAATCGCGAGCAATTGAATCGATCATTACAACAAACTGCATGAAATAAAAATTTTACAAAAAAAGTGACTAACTATAATATTATTACATTAAAAAAATGGGTAAAATAACGCCTCCACGTGGTGCACCCCCGGGCAACGTTATAACGGCAAAATTCTATCAATAAGGAAGAGAGAAAGCAGATAAACCAAAGAGGATTGAATTAAAAACAAGAAAATAGAACATGGTATGGTAAATGATATAAATCGCAAAAACAGCTCTCATCTGGGCAATAAGACAAGAGACCTTGGAACAAATAGAAGATAGAAGAAGTATGTAGTTCTAAGACCGAATATCTGACAAAACTGACAAAAGAGCTATGATGTTATACTGCTTCAGGAAACCCACACAGCAAACTTAAACCAACTCACCACCAGAGGTACCTACGGTTCCCGGTTTCAACCTAGCTGGCGCTGTCCACAGCGTGGCCACCGACGTACGCGACGGTCTGATTTGGATTTGGAAAACATTGTTTTAAATCAGGTTATGTGTCCTTGGTCACCAGTCACCATCAAAATAGGACACAAAAGTCGTCATCGTTTACAAACCTGATAGATTCCAGTGGCCACCCACAGTCATTCCTTCAGCCCTCCCATATCCATCTGTCATAATGCGAGACTTTAATAATGGGAGCAATCACACCAACTGGGGATTTAGAATCACAGACAATAATGGTGAGGACCTCACGAAATATATGGAGACTGAGAATCTTCACCTCGTTTATGATGCCAAAGACAGAGGCACCTTTTATCAGCTAGATGGAACGGCTACACCCAGGACTTGTGCTTGTCCTCGAAGGTCTCGCGATGGAACTCCCAAAATGACAAATGGGACATCTTCGCCGCCCATTTCAATGAGACATTGATGTCTCTCGTACCACTGCCTACTAACTACCATAAATTTATAACATCAGTTTCAGAGGCCGCCAAACAGTCTATACCATGAGGATATCGTAAAACATACAACCCGGATGGAAGGAACATTGCAAGAATCTCTACAACAGTAATTAATCCGTAAGGCATGATCCCTACTCCATAAAATGTGGCAAATTAAACCACCGGACCGCACAGCAAAGATTTCAGCGAACCTTGTTGCAAACAAAATAGTAGACAACGGCAGAGCCCCCGGAGACAAAACATTCCAACCTAAGGTTAAGGAACAGCTCCACACAGCACAAAGGACTGTCCAATCCGATCTACTCTATAATATACTCTATAAAATGACGATTCCGTCTTTTTTTTCAAAGACTTATTTAGTTTTTGAAATAACCAATTCAATCATAATACACGGGTTTTAAAAACAACAATTTCGTCACCAACACTCTCGAATTAAAAACGAGAACCATACATTCACACTTTACCATTACCAATAATCACGACACCTAACAAGTCTCTACTTGCAATATAAATACAAATTACGTATCATAGTAGGTTTAACGTATTCAAATAAATCCAAAGATGTACTCGAGAACTTGAAATGTACTCGAGTACCTTTAATGTACTCGAGTACCTTTGATGTACTCGAGTACTTTGAATGTACTCGAGTACATTTTAGGCTCAAAAACGTACCGAATACAAGTACAAGTACAGGTTTTAGAAATGTACTCGTGGACTGAGTAGGGGAGACCGGGGCTGGTAGGCGAAGGGGCAGGTTGGCGAACGGCCATTTAAAATTTAGTTATACATTTCTCCGCAAAAAAATAGCGCTAGTCTTGTCGGCGACACTCCACTACAGTTGCTTTCTTACTAGCTGTGGTCTCAGACGTGCCTGTTTCGTTTTATCCGCAAATTTGTGTTTTTTGCAAACGTAAGTTTTTATTTCGTATTTCACTCTATATACCATAACTCAGTTAATATTAATCTAATTTATAATGTGATAACTGAATTATATTCACTATAATATTAGTTACAATGACGTTGGGTAGTTATTGTTTAGTAGTTACATTATTTTGGTGAAATGTTCCCGTCAAACTAGAAATCGAAGATGGGGTAAGTAGGCGAACCTCATCTGGGGCTGGTTGGCGAATTCGCCTACCTACCCCGTGAGTGTGTAAATTTATATGAATTTGCATTCGATTACAGATAAACTATGAGAAATTACGCAAGAAAGACAGAAAAGGGTAAAACCAGTAGAGATGATATGATGAGAGCAGTAAAGGAAGTAAAGGAAAATAAAAGATCCATAAGAAGTGTTGCCAAGGATTTTGGAATCGCTGAAAGAACTCTAAATAGATATTGTTCTAAAATTTCCTTGGAGTCTCTTGATTCAACAACCACGGTAGTTGTTGGTTATGTAAAAAATAGAGCACATAGGAATACATCCTTTTAACCCTGATATATTCGCTGAAAATGAATATATGGCAGCATTTGTTACAGACCGACCATTTCCTTTGCAAGAATCACAAGAAACAACAAATGCACAAACAGTTGCGGAACCAATTCCATTTGCCAATACGAACCTTCCAGATCCTAATAACATATCAACTGTTACTCAATCCACATCAACAGGATTAGAGGAAATCGCAGGACCATCGGAAATTCCAACAAATTCTTTTCTGGAGGAAATTCGGCCACTGCCAAAAGCTGGACCAAGGAAAACAACTGCTAGTAAAAGAAAACGTTGTTCTGCAATTTTGACAGACACTCCGGTAAAGGATGGTTTAGAGTTACAAAAAAAAAATAGCAAGCGAGTTATTCCAGGCATGTCCAAGCGTCCTATTAAAAAGGGAAATCCTATTATTATTATTATTATTACTATTAAAAAGTGTCAGTCTAAGCCAAAAGAATCCGATTCGGAAAGCGAAGAGAAGACTTTTTGTTTAGTCTGTGCAGACCCTTTTAGTAACAGCCGATCAGGTGAAAGCTGGATTCAGTGCACAAGTTGCAAAATGTGGGCCCATAGGAAGTGCATTGAAAGCGGCAAACGTTTATTTTTTACATGTCAAAATTGTGAATCTGACAGTGATTAAAGCGATATGTGAGATTTTTGCCAAGAATTACAATTTTCTTATTGTAAAAACCTATTAGTATTGTTAATATGCATAATTTTATAATAAAATTGTTTGCTTTATATTAAACTTTTTTTGTTTAAAATACTATTTTGTGATTATTTGAACACTAAAATGTTCTCGCCAACCTACCCCAAGCACTTCGCCAACCAACCCCGATAACGGGGCAAGTAGGCGAATGCAGATAGACTTGCAAAAACTAATCTAAAAACCCAGTTGGCAGAGTTTGGTTACTTATCATTTCCCAAAATACCTTCCTAATGTCTGACCAACAAAATTGACACATCCCGCTGCATTTTATTCGTTTTATGAAGGTGTTACCCGCAAAAACGCCAAAAGTTCGCCTACCAGCCCCGGTGTCCCCTACTGAGTACACCAAAAGTACTCAGAGTACAATCTACGAGTACTTGTACTCGAGTACCGCCCAGCTCTGGCTAGACAGATGTGCAGTGGGGGTACGTAGCTAAGAGAAATTGCATCTGGTCCAGGGGGAATATCGTGCGCTTCCTTTTCACGGACATTCGATTCCAGTCACATGACAGCTAATTAAATTTAGATTTGTCTGGTTTTTTTCCAGACTGTAATACAATTTAAAGTTGCAGCTAACAAGTTCGTAATACCTATATAATATTGGAACTAAACCCTAGAAATAATAGGGGTTAGAAATCAGACGAGAAATAAAAATGTGCTTTAATAAGAGTTAAACAAATATAATATACATAGTTTAAAACAATGGTTTAAAACAGTTTATTATGACAGGCATAAAAACAGTCACTACCTAACTGTTAGATTGACCAGGCTACCAACGACACCAAATTTGATCGGCATTGCTTATTAGGTAACTTTTATCTATAACGAATATAATATAACAACTAATGATTAAATTCATTAATGATGTTCGATTTTAAATGCAACAAACCACTACGGGCTTACGACCGTCTTCTGCTGTTATTTCGAAGGCTGGCTTAGTGTGATCACTTTACGTTAATAACGTTCCACGGTGGTAATGTTTAAGTCTCCGAAACTCCTCATTGCGAGAATTTTAAAGTTGTCAAAAAACCCCATGTTCACAACAAGTATATATATAATTAATGTGATATAGCGCTAACTGTTGGAAATGATTGAGAAAATAAATTTAGCAACCAAATTTAAAGGCTGCGACTGCTGTCATGTATTTGGCACCAGGATATGAATATATCATTTTTGTTAATGTCTCATCTTTATTGCCTATTGGCTTTGTTGGTGCACAACGTTCTAATTATGTCTACATTCTCATGCCATTTTTTTATCTATGACATCAATAAAAACAGCAATAATTATTTTTATCATATTTCTATTTACAAAGTATAATTATCGTCTACGGGTGCATTTCCACCAAACGAACAGACCCAGAGATAGATGAGATTGACATTGACTTTAGATTGACATTGACACTAACATTAGATTGACATTGACACCAAGCAAAACAACGAGCGAGTATAAACACCAAGAACTATTTTTTTTTTCTAAAAATGAATCTATGCTCACTCAAAATGAACACAAATACACTCATTGACTCTTTCACAGTAAGCTACTCAAAACTTGTGTCGTGAAAGAGGAAGATGGTCGGCACCTGGGTATTACTATGGCAATGATAGATTACCCGCGTCAGATTTGTAGTTCTTGCCCATTGTTTTTTTGCTTAGTCTCAATGTCAATCTAATGCTCTATTTATAGCTCTAGCTAGGTTCGTTTGGTGTAAACGCACCGTTATAGGTTTAATTCCTTGTTGATAGCCAAATTAATTAAGTAACATGAAACCAACCACGCACAAATCGAAATATATTAGAGAACAAATAGGTAAATTCAAATACCAGTGTTATTCTTAGAAGATCCCCTTAGATGCTCCCCTCCTTAAGTGCGGCCCTTTCCCCTTCACGCTCAGGCTCCAGGATCTCACTTGGAGGTGTGCCGGTATCTTTCACGCCTGCTGGCTGAGCGTCCCGTCGAGGATTAAAGTCGGGTCTAGACTTAAAAGTCTGCGTGGAGGAAACTCCTTGAGCTTTAAAAGTGAGAAATCACAGACTGTTCTTGTAGCCAAAATATCTGTACATTCTCGATTTCCTTTTATCTGTTCACTGGACATAACCTAAAGATAGTTATGGACGCCTTGAATCCTCTAGAAATTTTTTCCATGAATCCAATTGATCAGATCAACCGCCTTAATTTCCAAATCGAAAGCACAAATAGTTGAGAATTTAGCCATCGGAGACTGCTGGGATTTCAACTACTTAGTTGTTGCAAAAATAACATTTAAATTACTTCCACCACGGAAAAACTGTTTGATGCGTGTGTGTTGCCCATTCTCCTGTATGGGTCACATAATTCTATACAATAACCTAGAATCCCGACTCGCATTCAAAAGTGAAGCCGAAATATTGCAACTTTTGACAGTTTGGACCCACAAAGAATGCGGTACGGTGTATATATATATATTATTTAGTTGTTTTCTTGTGTTTTTTGCAATAAAACGTATTTTTACGTTGAAATAAGTGAAATTTGATCATTTTTAAGTTTCTTTATAAATGTTAACATCATTTTTTACGTTCCATTTTGCCCATCCTACTGTCAAAATTACCGGCCAAATCGGCTTCACTTTTTTTACAAAGATTACTCCATTACTCCATAAAGGAGTACTCCATCTAGGTAGTTATATATAAAAATCTATGGTATGGGTGTGAGTCCTGGCACCTGACCAAATCCATAAGGCAAAAAAAAATATCTGCATTCGAAACGAAGTGCCTCAGGAGAATTTTGGGTTGGAAAGATGGTACCAACGCATCACGAACGACGCTATACGTCGGCACACCCATCAGCGTGAGCCCATCACTTCTACTATTATGTGGAGGAGATGGGCTTGGCTGGGACATGTGTAGGGATTGCAATCCGGTCTCATTTTGAATCCGGCCGGATCCAACATTGAACTTACCTTGGTTAATTAACATTTTTAACTATAATGAAGGCTAAAAACTAAACGGGACGTATAGGAAATTAATTTAATTAGCGTATGACTACTTTTCAATGGTAAAAAACATTAAAAAATTTAGTTTCAAAAGAAATAAAAAAAATCAGAGAGCATTTGTGTTCACTCAACAAACTTTTTCACAGTAAGCTACTTAAAGCTTGTGTCATGAAAGAGGAAGATGGTATGCACCTGGGATCAAAACCACGACCTCCGCACGAAACAGATTTATATGACCTGCTTGGTTGATCATGATTTACGATGTGCAAACCAGAGCCGACACCACGAAAAAGAAAGATTCTCAAAAACTCACCAACACATTGCGGAATAAACCATTCGAGGCAGATTATAAACTACGGATTCAGAGCTTCTGCGATATCGAGAACGTCAGGCAATGGGGTAAAAATAGAAGGCATTACTGGAAAGATCACGTCAACAGAACGGATCCGATGAGGATGAAATCACATCAACCAGCAGACCCTTAGACGAGCACGAAAGAGATGGATGGGCAGTTGGACATCCGCGTCCCAGGACAAATACCTATATCCGGGAATAATCAGGGACACTCCTGTATCGGATTGTAAAATAGGCTGGTATTGCCTACGGTATGGTATGGACGTGCCCGAGCCAACTTAGTCTGCGATTAAGGATTACTGAAGTAACCAAGGGCTGTAATGTTCTTTCTCGGACAGAGTCATTAGTTACAAAATCATACCGTCTGATTCCCGAAATGCTTTTATAGGTTTATATTAATTTTATTGTTTAAAGCCCTCAACATTTTTCTTTTTTTTTTTTTTTTTTAAGAAAATGAATCTGTGCTCACTCGAAGTGAACACAAATACACTTTTAACATCTTTAACACTAACCAAAGGGTTGTGGCGTGAAAGCGGAAATGGTCGGCACGGCCGGGATTCGAACCTACGACTTCCAATACGCTGTACGTACGAAAGTTGCCGATTGATACCACTGGACTACCAACCACCTCGAACAGATGTCTTTTCATTCGATAATCAATAGTATCAATACGATCAGTCAACACTACCTTTAAATCTCCACCTTGGGCACAGAGAGGCAAAAGTAGTATTCCACAGCACTCAGTGTTACGTATTTGCCTCCTCTTCTCTTTTTATCTTTATGGGTACACACAATAATTATACCTAAAATGACCCTGCGGAATTGGTAGGGATACGGGTTCGAGTTCGGTCCATGTTGAGTATGTTGAAAATCTCTTTATTTGATTTACCGGATCCGACCTCCGGATCCGATATAAGGATTTTGATGCCGGATCCGCCGGAATACCGGATCCGGTTTTCCGGATTGCAATCCCTAGACATGTGTTAAGGATGCCGAATGACAGTTGGCCGAGGAGAGCGCTGTTCTTCCTCCCATCAGGGTCCCGAAGACAAGGAAGACCCTCTCATACTGTGTTCCGCTACTTCGAACCAAAGCTGAGGAATCTGGATATGGTGTGGGAGGAGGACATAAACGTTGCGCAAGATCGGGCGCAATGGAGAGCTCTTGTTGCCAAAAGGGTGTTTGGATTTGGATTTAGACGGAAAAAAAATGCATGTTCACCAATTTATAAATTTTATTTAAAAAAACATTAATGATATTCGACTTTTAAGTGGTTAATATTAAGTTTACGCTACTATGGGCTCACGAACATCTTTTTTATTATAACTTGTCAGAAATAAACGTCAATCGCCTACTGTTATCATAACAAACAAAAACGTAGAATCTTTAGTGCTCCATGACGCAGTAATAATAATTGTTGTTTAAGAGGCAAAATTTCACTGTTTTTCGTTCGTCATAAAGTGGTAATATGTCAAATTTCTACCCATCAATTTTCTAAAATTTTAAGATAGCTGTGTTTAATAATAAAGTAGTATATTATTACACTACTAATTTGTTAATGTCGTAATAGCAAGCTTTCACAGTGATTGCTATTTCTAAGCTAACATACTTTATCAAAATGAAATTATTTACATAAGGATTGGTTGCCTTTATGAATATATAAGGACGATGTATATAATAGTAGTAGGATACTTTTACAAGAAAAGCAAAACAGACATTATTCTTTCGACAGAAACCTGGCTCAAATATGCATTTGAAATGTTTATCTATTAACTAACTATGTACGTATATTAAAATATACTGACTATACTATGATGATTCTCTCGTATGATATTATTTCATCATTTTAAGAGCCGGACACTCGAAAATGGCTGTTTTTATATAAACGTTGTTCCCTTAATAGGTATCGCAGCACAACAAAAAAGTAAGTGTGCTTTAAGTTAGAGCTTTGGCTATCAAGTCTTAGTTTAAAATTTATATTTTACAAATTTAGCTCGGTAGAAAAATTTTTCAAAGTTTGCTCTATATTTTTATAAATCATAATGGTGTAGGCAATCTACTCAATAAACAACGCTTTAAAATATACCAAAATGTGTATCTTTAAATTTTCTTTACATCCATTGTCTTTTTTTATTTCTATTTAACATAGTTTATTAATTAATCGGTAAAAAGTTATTGGGCGCTTAGGACCTTTTCCTTTAGAAATAAAAACTGTATAGGCTCCATACAAATCGAATATTTCTCATTCGTGAGAGAACTTTGTGGCGGGCGGACGTGTCGCTCTTTGCTCTGTAGTTTTTTTCTGCAGAAACCTTCCACTTTCTAATGTTGGTCATTTGGGGCTAAATGCAATATTTGTGAGAATCCATGGATGTCAAAAATTTTATATACTTTATTTTTTTACATGTTTTTTTCCCTTTTATATTTTTTGCTTTACAAATATTTTTAAATACATAATCCTTTTTTTTCATAAAATGATATTATAGAATTACGTTTTGACGTATTTTTTTAACTTAATATCTTAATTAGGTATAATCGTTTTTTTTCACATAATTCTTGACTTTAATCGGTACCTAAGTCAAAGAACCTATCATAAACAAAATAGCGAAAATAGTACTTGATAATATAGTTTATTGGTTCATAACTATATACCTACGTACCTACAATATTATATGAACAAAAAAGTTTTTATGTTACACAAAAAATAAAAACAAAATTAATTAAAACGAAGCCAACCTCTATTCGGGGTTTGAGTCTTGTCTTAGATTGGACGGGACCGATTGATTGGTAGAAAACGCTTCAAGCATTACCTTCCGCCGGCTATACCTACCGAGAAGAGTGTACTTTAGTAAAACAAAACTTGTGTGCGTTTATTCAATAAGCTATTAAAAAGTTGGTTTTATTAATGTCACTCAACTTCGTCAAAATACGCGCTAAGAACTCAAATAGTACTTATAGAACTTCATTATATTTAATTTGAAAAATATCCATTATTTGACATGACACCAAATTTTAAATTTATTAATAAACCTGATATTTACGGTTTGGCTGCCAACCCTGACACCCATTGCATTTTAACTAAGAATAAAGAAATGAACAAAATATCATTGTGTCAGAAGGGTTGTTATGTGACAGAGACAGCGAGAAGAAAGTTCAACCTGTCTCACGCACAATATGACGAGGTATGCGCGGGGAAGCGGGGACAAAACTCAGTTCGGTGATTTGAGTGTCCGGCTCTTAATCCATCTATGTAGTTCAGCGATGCAAAAACCGTAACCCGCGGGCCGCATGCGGCCCTTTGACAGTTTATCTGCTGCCCGCCAACGATATTGAAAATCAAAAGAATATTAATTACTTTTGTAGCTTTTCTAAGGATTATTGAAAAAAAAACCGTTTATTTATTACTTTTTTGGTTTCTTGTGTGAAATATCGACTGAGAAAGTCATAAGCAATTATATTTCTTTACTTTTTATTGAATCTTTTGAATTGTTAGTAATAAAAATGCGACATTAAGTACCTACCTTCCACTTTCTTGTTCAGGTTTACTACGTACCTACCTATTCTACTCTTCGTACCAGGCACATATGTCAATTTCGATATGGATAAACCAGGAACTATAGTAAAAAACGCAAGGTTAGAGATGATATTTGGACAGAGAAATACTTTTGTGTTTCATTGCGTAATAATATTGTGTGTTTAATATGCAACAGCTCTATTGCCATTCCAAAGGCACTATGAAACACAGCATCCTACTTGTACAAAATTAACCGGTGATATAGGTACGAAATCAAAAATCAAAACTTCTAGTGCGGCCCGCCCTAGACTCGTAATCTTCCCCAGTGGCCCCTGCTCCCTAAAAGTCTATGCATCCCTGATCTAGTTTGATTCCCTGTTTCTTGGGAAAGTCTTTAGGATATTTAATATCATTTAACGGCTCTTTGTGACATTATTTGAATGCATTACGAACAAAAACCACACGACGCGCAATTACTCGTGGACTAACAACGTCGAGAAAAATAAAAAATATGGAACACAGTTCGTTAGTCTCGCTAAAATAAATGTTTTTTTTTTTTTAATATTAAATTCAGGCAAATTTCAAATGAAGAATATATAATAACCAACAATTAGGTTTTTCATGACCCCATCTGAGAGACATCACAATCGTTAAAAGATCGTTATTTTTTAATTGTGAGGTATGTATTAGAAATTGAGTCGATAGGCTTAGGCCTCGTGTATACGCGCCAGATAACGGACCGTGTTATTTACCGGATTCGAGGCGGTGAATGGGTTCATCGTCAGAGCGGTGACCGATGCATGTACACACATTCATTTTAACCTATACACCACCACGAATCGGGTAAAAACGGTTCCTTATCCGGCGAAAGGACAAAAAGCCCGCTTAAAAGACAAAAAACGCGAAGTTTACTTGTGAATAAGAATTTGTATGAGCGCAAATTCATGAGTGAGTCCAAGACATAAAACGGTCACAAATCGGTATATTCAGTACTAGCTGACACGACTGCCGAAATTCGAACTAATCCAGAGAAATAAAATAATTCTTATTACATGAATTACAGTTTACGTCATAAAAACATAATTAAATTTAGCTAATAATTTATTGCATTACGTAATAATTATTGTTGATTCGGATGCGGAATGAAGTTCGTTGGCTCATGATTTTGTAATAAAAATAATTTATCTATAGTTGCGTAACTTAAAAAAAACAAGAGATGGCGGTGTAGTAGGAAATAAGTCGTAAATTTATTTATTTATTTATTACAGTAAAAAATAAACACCACTCATCATAACAGCTTTCGCCTTTGCGATGAGTGATGACAAAACAAACAATAAAATAAAACAAAATTCATATTATAAATAGATAAAAACTAGAAAACGATAAATAATTACCTATTCATAGTAATAAATTTATATAATTAATAATACAAATATACACACATAAAATAACAAATAAATATAAAAATGCATTGAGGCATCATAAAATAAAAAAAATATGAAATGCGTAACGTTATTGTATCGATGGTGTTAGGTCAAAACATGTTATCTGCCTTAGAAACTCATACACAGTTAACATGTTTTGACCTAACACCATCGATATGTTGTTGAAAAAATAGACCCGGTTTAAACCCAATTTTACCGAATTATTATGGTAAGATAAGTGGTGTCGCGTATCTTAGTATCGGGTCTTGGTTGCCGCGCCAATCTCCACCTTAACGAGGTAAGTGATAAGACGTTTAGTGGGTCATCTAATGGAGACATTCGACAACAAGAAAACGGTATATACGGTAAAATTGGAGGTTTTCAGCTCTACTGTCCGAAATCTGACATATTTATTGTCGATTGAGATTATTTCCCTAAACCGATTTTTAATCAATAAACTAAAGCGCTGTTCTTCCTGCCATCAGGGTCCTGCAGACGAAGAAGACCCTCTCACACTGTGTTCCGCTCATTCGAAGCAGATCTGAGGGATTTGGACATAATGTGGAAGGAGGTCATAAACATTGCGCAAGATCAAGCGCAATGGAGAGATCTTGTTGCCTCCCTATGCTCCTGAGTGGGATGTAAAAGGGAGAATTGGATTGGAACTGTTTTCTTCTTCGTATGCTTTTCCGTCAACTCGTGAATTGGAAATTTGGAATGCTGGTTCATTGTCCAAGATATTAAATAGGGGGTGCAAGAATTATAAGGAAACCATTTCAAGAAGTCTCCTCTCCGTGCGATTTGATTCATTGCACCCTCAGACATACGTAATATTTAGGGGTGGATTATCTTCACGACTGTGTGTAATATGTTAAATATTCAAATATCTCCAAGTAGATGGGCGGTTGAACGATTTTAAGCTATGGGTTTCCGATTCGTTACCCGACCTCTTATTTAATATTCTACACAGACGGCACCACGACATCAAACTCCACTATATGTGTACATTGAGGGGCATGATTTGTAAGCCCATTTTTATTTTGTTGGTGCACAATGTTTTGATTATTATGTCCAGAATATTGTTCCCATTTTTCAGGAATAGATCTTAACGAATCTGTAACAACTAATGACTCTAACAATGTTCGATTTTAAAATGGAACAAACTTTTAAGGGATTACGACCGTATTTTATTTATTTATTTAAATAGTATTATTCTGTTATTTCGAAGGCTGGCTTAGTGTGACCATTTTATGTTAAGATCGTTTGCCATTAGGTGGTAATGTTTAAATCTCCGAAACTCTCCGAAAGTCACGCTGATTCTCAACATGTCAAAAAATCTCATGTACCTATACAGATATTTAACAATTAATTACAAATAGAGCGAACAGTTGGAAATTGTTGAGAACAAGTGGAGCAGTCAAATTTACAGGCTGCGACTCAGAATACATGACAGCAGTCGCAGTCTTTAAATTTGGTTGCTCCCATTTCATTTCTTTTGAACTGCATCAGTTTTATATATGACAGATCAAATATCAGTAAGTTAAAAAATATTTTATTATTGGTAACAATAAGTCCAAATGATAACTATGGATTTGGAAAGCATCCCGCACAAAATCGGTTAAATTGCGCACATTTTCGCTACTCTATCACTATCAGTGTTTTAGGTACCATAACCCGTCGTCGACATTTTGTCAATAACTTGACTAGTATAGTTATTTTATAGCTGCATTTGACGAATCTGCGTACCTAAATGAAGGTCAATACTGGTAAGTATTATTCACCTGAAGAGGAGTGTCTCGGGACAGTAAAATAAATGGCTACCATAGAAAAATTCTATGGTTTTAGTAATCCTCCAAGCATTTTATCACGTTTTCGTCTGTATTACTTTTCGTATTATTATTATTTTATGATTTCGGGGGGACATGCGAATTGGTATGGGGGGGCTCCGCCCCCAAACCCCCCTCAATGATTATAGGCTTACTTTAACCTAACCTATTCAAATCAGATTTAAATGGATATAGTAAAAAGCTTACTAACGAACCTATTTTTTATGAACACAAATACTCTTTTGGAAGAAAAAAGCGAAAAAAGAGATCGCCGGCATCGGGGATCGAACCTACAACCATCACTAAGAAAGGCCGCGTCTTTAACCGCTCACCTACCGCGAGCTTCGACAGCTGCGTCGAAAATTGATAATATATTATTATGCGTATTTAGCCAAGGGTATTTCTATGGTAGCCAAAAACATTTTCTATGGTAGCCATTTATTTAACAAGAGTCTAAATCGCCCAGGAAATATTCAATCTATCTCGCTCTAATATATTAGCTATCTCGCTCAACAATTATCATGCGAATGCATCTGTCAAAAACTGAGAAGCGCGGCTAAATACTTCTAATCCTCTGTCCGTCATCATACACAAGGACTAAAAAATATTATTCTACAATACATATTAGAGATGGAGGTTGGATGCCGTGCAAATATTTATATTTTGTGTTTGGTATGATAGTACACGCTACTTTTTAAATATGACATTTTGTCGATTGACATATTTCACTCTAAATAAATACACGATTGGAACTTGAAATATCCATTACTTGCCTATATTAACTTATGTCATTAATAAATTCGCTGTTATATCAACGATATACATAGGTAGAATATTACGTAATTATTGCTTAATATTACCATTAATATTTTCAAAAGAAAGTTTCTAATTTCATTCCGTATTCTTCCGATAAATGTCTGACTAGCAGTTTATTAGATTTCTTTTAAATCTAATTATTGCATGCATTTTCCTAACACTATACACACAATATTTCTATCTGATTTCGAAAACATTATGTTTCAATGGAAGATAGGTTCATTATTACAGTATATTATATTATTATCTATTATAGGGATAAGTTATAACAAAAGTTATAAAGTTAACTCTCTCACCAACCCTCACGGCTTGCAACAATACATACCTACACCGAAACAGAGATGGCAATATATTAGAGCGAGATAGATTGAATATTTCCTGGGCGATATACTCTCGTATTTATTTTACTGTCCCGAGACACTCCTACCTGAAGCTAGATGACAGTCGGGTATTTACTATGGACGCGGGCTACGAAGGTATTGGAAGGTTAAATAGTGCGCAATGACTGAATAAAACAACACCGCGCAATATTTTATTATATATTATTCTGAGTATAATATATATTTTATTATATATTATTCTGAGTATAATATATAATAAAATAGATGAATTTAAGATTTGAGTAGTCGAAAGGAGACAAAAATAGATTCACATAAAAAGTACGTAGGTATATGAAATCATTGTAAATGACTGAACATTGTTAATGCCAAATTAAAAATTATATCGAAACTTCGGTAAAAAAATACACATTTATATTGATTTATCGAAATTTCCGTATCTAAAAAAATATTTTATTATTGGTTACAGTACAAGTCCAAATGATAACGTGAATACACGTTCAATATAATGTGCTAGATGTCACAATTTACATGAGTACTATTTTAATACGATAACTTACAGACAATAAACCAAATTTGACACTTCTTTTGCTAAATGAAATAAATTTCTATGAATATATCACGGCCAGTAGGCCCTTTACAGAAAAAATAATAATTGTTACAATAAAGATAGAGATTACATAGATATACAGTACTTAGATATTATTTAAATAATAATACAATACCAGAGTTATGATAATATGGCAAGTTAGAATGGCAACAATCAAGAAATTTAGTGACAACAATACTGAATAGTATGATGCACACAGGTGCGTACACTCACACATACACACTCACCCTGGCCGGCGCAGTCTGCGCACCGCTCAGTACTTAGAATTAATCAATTAAATTATAACCATTCAAACAGCCAAAAATCAAATTGAACACAATCTGACCTCCAGAGGCTGAAGCCATTGGATCGCGTCATCCATTAGTGCGTGCAAGTCCTGTAGTACTTCTTCAAATGCGTATATGGAGCACTCGTTAATCAGATGGTCGATTTAATTTAATTAGCAACGATGTTGCTAATTCAGGGACCGAAGATATTCGAATATGTCTCCCGGTCGCCGCAATAATTTGATCTCCATAATGCAGATCAATGTAGAGGGACTGTCGGCTGCGAAAAGAGAATACCTTGCGAGACTCGTAAGAGACCACAACATCGATGTGCTTCTAATCCAAGAAACACACGTAACCGAAGACCACTTCTCGCGGCTGAAGATAGATGGCCTCTCTACAGTGAATGCTGTTGGACACCGAAGACTCACTACAAAATATATTAAGAAAAGGGGGAAAAAACAAAAAATAATAATAACCAGTACACTTCCGTACGTGAGAGAAAATAAATAAATAAATCAACAAACATCCACAACACAGTTTAATTTAAATCACCACCGAAGATGGCCACATTGTGGTTGAAAATATTTCAAAACGCCTGATTGTCTAAATTTTTTATTGCAAACCTTACATTCGAAGGGTTTTTCTCCACTATGAATTCTTAGATGAATTGTCAAATCACCCGATAGTCTAAATTTTTTATTGCAAACCTTGCATTCGAAAGGTTTTTCTCCACTATGAATTCTTAGATGAATTCTAAAATCGCCTGATCGTCTAAATTTTTTATTGCAAATCTCACATTTGAAGGGTTTTTCTCCACTATGAATTATTATTAGATGCTGTTTCAATTTGCTTGAGTTTGTGAATTTTTTATTGCAAAAAAAATAAAAGTGATACTTTGCAAAGTTGTGTTTTTTATTATCATTAACACAAAAAAAGACGAAGCGTTAAATTGTCGACGAATCCTGTTTGACGTTTAAACTGTGCATGACAAATTGGCGGCAAAATTCAAAATAATGCTGTGGATCTTGACCAATCTTGACACTCGTCATTCATTTCTTTAACGCCAAGAGGGCTTTTTAAAGAAAAATAATCATATTATGGAGATAAAAAATGAAAAGGATTTGACACTGGTATGGGATTTGGGACACTTATTGATATCATACTTAAGTTACCTCTCCAAAACACGAGTTTTTCCACATTGGAGAGCAATCATTTAATGATTTGTATTGCCTTATTTTTTGTAAATGAAAAAAAAAACAATACAGTGCATTGCGTTATGTTAAGTCAATAGTTTAGATTAGTCTTATAATTAAAATATGTAATTTTATGGGTATATTATTGTTTCCCATAACATTAATGTCCATTTTTTTTTTAATATATAGGTATATATATATATATATATATATATATATATATATATATATATATATATATATATATATATATATTTTTTTTTTTTTTTTTCAAACAAATGAATCTGTGCTCAGTCAAAGTGAACACAAATACAATCTGATTCTTTCAAAGTGAGCTACTTAAAGCTTGTGTTGTAATATGATTCCATACTTCAGCTCTCTTATGAAATTGGGTTTTATGGTGTCCATTGCTATAGGTATAATACTTGAATAGTTCAGCCGGAATGTTCCTTGCCAAGGAATTAAGACTTTTTAAAGCAGCTTTAATATCTTAATTAAATTAAAAACTTTTTGAATAAAAAGCTGCAATAGGTTAAAATGATGTGCTGAATCTCGGTAGCAAACACGATGAACATAATCCAAACAAAATAGGTAGACAGGGTTAGAGCCCAAATCTTGACACTCACCCATGTTCCAAATGCGGTTTTCTGCTTTATCAAAAGGGATGGCCTTGGCTCGATCATCTTTTGAAGAAATGTTCCCATTTATTGTAAAAAAAAAATTGAACAGATGTTTACGAGAGTTTCATGTAGTTTTTTTAAGCTGGCTCTAGATATGGGTATGTTAACAACAAACTGTGCTTGTGGTTTGCCAAGTTATCTGAATTATGAGCTGCTTGGATATGATAAAGATATGCTCTCTGTACTATCCTGGTAGATAAATGTGTATCTTTCAATGAAAGAAGGCAAAAAGAATGCAATTTTCATGTCCGAGGATCTTTGGCCTGTCGAGAAGGTCTTTTTTGGTTGATTACAGACTTTCATGTAGTAACTGAACAATGATATAAGAAAATAAAAACACATGAGTGAGTTTGAAACATTTATTTTAATTTTATATTGGTGTTAATATAATATATAAATATTAAGAACAAAACAAGTGAAAGGAATAAAAAAATCACATATTATGTATAAACCAAAAGTTACCTCACCTTCACATAAGAATTATGTCAGATAATTAAGTTGAAAAAGGTAACACAATGATCGTACCACTTTGAGATCACAGAAAGAGTAACCTCATTAGAAATGCCAGGAGATACCTACATAAGGGCGCCGCAAAGTTAACAACCAGACGCCTCATACGACAGATCAAAACTGATCAGTGATCATAATGGAGTATAATATGATAATACAACTTTTCAAACTTATTTACCGTCGTGGTTCTATGTTCACTTCACCGTACACCTGCGCATGCGCACAGCAGAAGGATTCGTCGACAATTTAACGCTTCGTAAAAAAAGCCTTTACAAATTGGCTGCCACCAGCGAATCACCAAAAATGTCCGAAAAATTTGCAAATTGATTTCCCAATCTAGACAGTCTGTTAAGGGGAGTTTCTTCTTGTATAATCAACATAAAAAGTTTGTACCTGCCTAGTCGATCTACTAGGAACATGAAAGTTGAATATTTCTAAGATGTCAGGACAATAATCTACATAATAATTCAGAAATGTTTGTTTTTTTATTTGCCTTTGACAATACTTTACCGTATATGTGAACATCACGCTCAAAATACAAATGCTACGTCAGATATGAATCTGCGCAGAGCGGTGAAATTTGCTCGAGAACGTTCTAAGATACAATTGGCAACGTTAACTTTAATATATTAAGAGCTATTTAAAAAACTTTATTTTTTTAGGATCTTCATACAAATTTTTCAAAAAAGACAGAAAGCCATCTTTTGGAAACAAAATTACTCATGTAAACGTTGAATAGAATCTTGGTATTACGGTATGAAAATGTTATAAAATAATTGGAGATTGATTCGTTATACATATAAAAGTTATTCAAATCTTATTATTCTCAATAAATAAAGATTTAATGAAAAATTTTGGAAAAAAAAATCCTCCATTTTGTAATTTGACACATTTTAAAAAATTTATGGCCACATTTTGTGTAAAACCGTCGTAGCCATTAGATGAGTAATAATTATGTAGCTACCTTTAAAAATCATATTCAAATGCAGATAGGTATAAAATAATTTAGCAATAATTGTTGAATCATTTTATATTCAATATATTTTATATTTAATAAAGTTTCAAATAATATTTCGGATAGAAAGTGTGCCGGGCCACGTACGGCCCGCGGGCAGCAGGTTGAGTATCGATGCTGTAGATAGTGCTAATACGACGCTTACTTCAGGCCAATACTTACGTTACACTTGTCAGACTGCGTGCGTCGTGCGTCAAATTGTTATGTTGTTTTTGTATAAATAGGTATTTTGGAAAGTTTGCGCTAACGTTAGAGCTATACCTGTATTCTGAAGCAAGTGTAGGATAGTCGCTTGAAAGCGTGACTATTAGGCGATACATTTTGTACGAAAAACGTCTATACTCGATTCTCGCATTCGATACGTATAGACGTTTTTCATATAAAATGTATCGCCTAATAGTCACCTTTTTCAAGCGACACTTGCTTCAGAATACGGGAACTGCTAAAGATGAATTGTGCGTCATTGGTGAGTGACATTGTTGTTTACAAACTAGAAGAAAAGGAAATACAAAAGTTTTTGAAAAATGTCAATGTAGATTGTTTAAATGAATTCTTTACTGTGGAAACAGTGCTTGGGCAGGATATAAAAAGTGAGAACAGTGACAGTTCACAGTTTAAACATCTACGAAGTCGAACTGTTGTAAAGCCTTTCGAGTGTAATGCTTGCAACAAAAAGTTCATAAATTCAAGTAATTTGAAGCTTCATCTAAAAATTCACAGTGGAGAAAAACCCTTCGAATGTGAGGTTTGCAATAAAAAGTTCACAAAATCAAGCAAATTGAAACAGCATCTAAAAATTCATAGTGGAGAAAAATCCTTCGAATGTGAGGTTTGCAATAAAAAATTTAGATATTCAGGCAATTTGAAACGGCATCTACGAATTCATAGTGGAGAAAAAACCTTCGAATGTGAGGTTTGCAATAAAAAATTTAGATATTCAGGCAATTTGAAACTGCATCTAAGAATTCATAGTAGAGAATTGCCGTTCGAATGTGAGGTTTGCAATAAAAAGTTCAAACAATCAAGCCATTTGAAAACCCATCTATTAACTCATACCGAAGAAAAACCCTTCGAATGTGATATTTGCAATAAAAAGTTTAGATATTCAGCCAATTTGAAACAGCATCTAAGAATTCATAATGGAAACTTGCCGTTCGAATGTGAGGTTTGCAAAAAAGAGTTCACACAATCGAGCAGTTTGAAACGGCATCTACGAATAATTCATAGTGGAGAAAAACCCTTTGAATGTGATGACTGCAAAAAAAAGTTCAAACAATTAAGCCATTTGAAAACCCATCTATTAACTCATAAAGATGAAAAACCCTTCACATGTGAGGTTTGCAATAAAAAATTTAGACATTCAAGCAGTTTGAAACTGCATCTAAAAATTCATAATGGAGACTTGCCGTTCGAATGTGAGGTTTGCAAAAAAGAGTTCACACAATCGAGCAGATTGAAACGGCATCTACGAATTCATAGTGGAGAAAAACCCTTCGAATGTGAGGTGTGCATTAAAAAATTTAGACATTCAGGCAATTTGAAAATGCATCTAAGAATTCATAATGGTGACTTGCCGTTCGAATGTGAGGTTTGCAATAAAAAGTTCAAACGATTAAGCCATTTGAAAACCCATCTATTAACTCATAAAGATGAAAAACCATTCGAATGTGAGGTTTGCAATAAAAAGTTCAAACGATTAAGCCATTTGAAAACCCATCTATTAACTCATACCGAAGAAAAACCCTTCGAATGTGAGGTTTGCAAAAAAGTGTTCACACAATCGAGCAGTTTGAAACGGCATCTACGAATTCATAGTGGAGAAAAACCCTTCAAATGTGAGGTTTGCAATAAAAAGTTCAAACAATCAAGCCATTTGAAACGGCATCTACGAATTCATAGTGGAGAAAAACCCTTCAAATGTGAGGTTTGCAATAAAAAGTTCAAACAATCAAGCCATTTGAAACGGCATCTACGAATTCATAGTGGAGAAAAACCCTTCGAATGTGAGATTTGCAATAAAAAATTCACAAAATCAAGCAAATTGAAACAGCATCTAAGAATTCATAGTGGAGAAAAATCCTTCGAATGTGAGGTTTGCAATAAAAGATTTATATATTTAGGCAATTTGAAACTGCATCTAAGAATTCATAGTAGAGAATTGCCGTTCGAATGTGAGGTTTGCAATAAAAAATTTGGACGATCAGGTGATTTGAAAATTCATCAAAGAATTCATAGTGGAGAAAAAACTATTCGAATGTGAGGTTTGTAATAAAAAATTCACAAACTCACATTCACAAAGCATATTGAAAGAGTATCTAAGAATTCATAGTGGAGAAAAACCCTTCGAATGTGAGGTTTGCAATAAAAAATACACAAGCACAAAAAATTTGAAAGAACATCTAGCATGTTTGATGAGATGGGAAACAGTATCACGGAGCACATTCAAATGGCCAATTCATTTGCAGATCAGTTTGAAATAGTTTTTACTAGGGAGCCAGACGGCCTATTACCGGAAATATGCGGGGTCAACAGAGTTCAAGAAACCCTGAGTGACATTCAATTCAACACGGAGCAGGTTGCAAAGGTTTTACTCTGGAGTCTGGACGAACAGTCTGCTATGGGACCTGATGGTATACCTGCGATAGTTCTGAAGAAGTGTAGCTCATCTCTTGCTGCGCCTATCACACAACTCATGAGAAGTTGCTTTGACGCTGGAAGTTTGCCTAGCGAGTGGAAAAAAGCAATTATTACACCAATCAAATCAATCAAACCTCCCTTTGAACTCCACTTAGGAGCATAGGGAGGCAACAAGAGCTCTCCATTGCGCTCGATCTTGCGCAATGCTTATGACCTCCTCCCACACCAAGTCCATTTCCCTCAGCTCTGCCCAGGGTTGCCACCTTTTGAAAAAATAAAATCGGGACATTCAGCCGATTATAGGAGAGGGGGCGTCCATTAATCACGTGATTTTTTTTTGCAACTTTTTAGACATTTGATAATATCCCCCTGGTGATATTTGGTGATGTTTCAGGAAACCCCCCCTCCCCATCTCGTGTACTTTTTTAGTACAAAGAATTTCGAAACATATGATTTTAAAATTCGTCAATTTTTTAAATCTCTGAAGTGTTTTTCTTCAAATTCATCAGAAAAATTTTCGTGATTATTTACAGACCCCCCCCCCCCCCCTCCCCATTTTGGGCTGACGTGATTAATGGACGCCCCCAGACTAGCTGTTACCTGTGGCTTCGCTCACATGTTACTGTATTTGGTTTCTTTTCCTAAACAATGCAGAATTATATTCTCATCAAAATTAATTATAATAAAAAACATCTTGTCCCATTTCCAAGACTGTCTGAGTATTTCTTTTTTAATTTATATTCTAAAATTTCCATTAAATAACCTAATTACCTACTATTTTTTTATTATAGTTTTGTCATTATCAATCTGTATTTAAATTAAATATGTGTTTCTAATTCAAATACAATCAGCCCGAAAACTTAAAAATCACCATATATTTTACTAACTTGACCAACATTGTCCGATGAGAATCCCAAAAAATAACTCGAATAACTTTTATTGCACCAAATGACGTCAACAATAACTCGAATAACTTTTATTAACCAAAAATTGTCGAGTGGCGTGTTATAAAAAATCGGGACAAAATTCAGAGGTCGTCGGGACGCGGGACAATAGCATCGAAATCGGGACTGTCCCGGCAGAATCGGGACGGGTGGCAACCCTGGGCCTCTGCCTCGAAGGAACGGAACACGGTATGAGAGGGTCTTCCACGTCTTCGAGACCCGATGGGAGGAAAAAAAGCGCTCTCCTCGGCCAACTGTCATTCGGCATCCTCAACACATGTCCCAGCCATGCCCATCTCCTCTCCGTAATGGTGGAAGTGATGGGCCTGCGCCGGGTGCGCCGACGTATAGCGTCGTTCGTGATGAATTATTACACCAATTTATAAAAAAGGTAACCGGCAGGATCCAGCCAACTACCGACCAATAAGTTTGACAAGCATTGTATGCAAGTGTATGGAAAGAATAATAGTTGACCAGATGCGCACCTTCATACAAAGAAACAATATTGTTGGATCGGTTCAGCACGGATTTATGCCGGGCAGGTCTGTCGTATCAAATTTGTTGCTGTGTCTGGATCAGTGGACGTCAGCATTCGATAACCACGAGCCCATAGACATTGTGTATCTTGATTTCCAAAAAGCATTCGATACAGTTCCGTTTAGAAGGTTGCTGCTGAAGTTGGAATTCCTTGGTTTCCGGGGAAAACTATATAAGTGGATTGAAAGTTTCCTTACTGATCGACATTTCCAGGTGAGAGTGGGGGAGAAGCTGTCTACTAGTAGGCCTGTTATTAGTTCGGTGCCACAGGGATCGGTTTTGGGGCCAGTGCTTTTCGTGTTATACATATCCGATCTTGCTAAAAGCTTACAATGTAATCCACAACTTTTTGCCGATGACACCAAGTTCTTCGGTAACCCACTGACTCAGTCACGGCAACTGCAAGAAGATCTCAACACCATTATGGCCTGGACAAGAGAGTGGCTTCTCATGCTCAATGTGGATAAATGTACTGTACTACATGTGGGACCCAAAAATCCAAAGGTCCAGTATACACTAGTGTGGGCCGATTTCCTTTTTTCCCTCTATTGCTAACGTAATAGTTATATTTTAGTGCTAAATGCTGTTTTAAATACGTATGCAAAATATTTTTCAATTCGAAAGATATCTTCTGTCTCCGAATTGAGCTCAAAGTTTCAAGAAATTGTTAAATTTGTCCTATTTTGAAGCAGGTATAAAGAAGTAAAAATATGTTTAACATAATATTTTTTAAGATTGTATGTCATAAAAATTATGGAATAATTAGTTCTGTATGATATAAAGCATAATAATACAATTTAAGATAGCAACAAAGTATATAAAGCGCCGCAATAAACAAGAGAAAATCGCATGAAATGAGAAAAGGGTTAAAAATACCAGTTTTGTATTTTGATGGCCGAAAAGCCAAAGTTTTAGGCTAGTGATTAGAAAAAGTGGACAAAAATACAGATGAACAATAATTAAGAGAGTGTTAAAGGAAACTGATTCTAAATTGATGGAAAATTTGGAACACCGAAACCGATAGAGAGATCGATTACAGATTTCTTTTCAAAAAGCAACATTTCATTGGATATTTTACTTATCGTCTGATGTAATGAAAAAAAGTGTAGGTTAATACCGGAAAACATGACTGAATAATTAGTTTGCAGGAGAAAATACTAATAAAACAATTAGAATGAATATTTTGCTTATTGCAAACCACAAATAATCCCAATTGAATCGCCGATAATCTAGAAAAAAAACTGCAAGTAGCAATATATTTAGGTTTTTGTATAATAATGTGTTGATAGTGCTTTCTCAAGTCATCATACGTATTCTGACCAAATTGGAAAACAACTGGAAAAAAACAATTGATATGTTCCAGGTGATTACAAGAGAAACTACTATTTTATAATTTCAAGATCTACGAAAAGATCAATTATATTTATTCCAAATTGGTATAGTCATACCAACAGGAACATTTTCTAATGATTTAGGCAACTGAGCTCCAGGAAAAATGATCCTTGTAATAATCGCTAAACTAAGCTCATAGGATTCTGTGACTGCGCTTCTTTCAGAAAGTTTGATGACTTTAACTTATCTTTATTGTTAATGTCTGTGCACCAACTTACCTCGCAACTGATCCAGTTACCTATGGAAGTTTAATTTCTTATCCATATATTTATCAGATTATCAAATCTGTTATATAAACTGTAATTACTAAAAGAAAAAGCTATCTCGCTCAAAATACACTATGAAGTAAGAGAATGAACCGCTCGCTGGATAGTGAAAGCACGAATCACCCAAAAAAACGCATTTTTGATCCTTGAAGTACCGAAAGTAAATTTTGAAGCATCCTTTTACAAGAACTAAGTTATAGACAGACAGCAAAATGTATCAGAAACACCAATCGACAAGTATACGACGAAGATCTTACGGCATTCATTACATACAATGGCGAAGATGAATAAATACAGTTTCCTGAATTTTTCTTGTCATATCCAAGGAGTTTGACAATCTGTGAAATTGTTAAAGAAACCTCACCAACTTAACGGAGAAATTTATCAATAAAATATTATGTAAAAGCTTAGAAAGCAACGAGTAAAAAAGAAATGAAATTGCTCTCTTGTTCTCAACAATTTCCAACTTTTATCTCTATTTTTCATTCTATTATTAAATTTCTACTTGTTGCATACATGAGATTTTTCGACATGTTGAACATGTTGAGAATTCTCATGATTAGGAGTTTCGGAGACAAACATTACCACCTAATGGCGAACGTTGTTAACGTAAAGTGATCACACTAAGCCAGCCTTCGAAATAACAGTAGAAGACGGTCGTAAGCCCGTAGTGGTTTGTTCCATTTAAAAATCGAACATTAGTAATGAATTGTTAGAGTCATTAGTTGTTATTTTTTCTTTAAGATCTAGTCCTGAAAAGGTCACAAGAATCTAAACATAATTAGAACGTTGTGCACCAACAAAGCCAATAGGCAATAAATATGAGACATTAACAAAAATGGATATAGTCATATCCTGGCGCCAAATACATGACAGCAGTCGCAGTCTTTAAATTTGGTTGCTCTCTTGTTCTCAACAATTTCCAACTTTTATCTCTATTTTTCATTCTATTATTAAATTTCTACTTGTTGCATACATGAGATTTTTCGACATGTTGAACATGTTGAGAATTCTCATGATTAGGAGTTTCGGAGACAAACATTACCACCTAATGGCGAACGTTGTTAACGTAAAGTGATCACACTAAGCCAGCCTTCGAAATAACAGTAGAAGACGGTCGTAAGCCCGTAGTGGTTTGTTCCATTTAAAAATCGAACATTAGTAATGAATTGTTAGAGTCATTAGTTGTTATTTTTTCTTTAAGATCTAGTCCTGAAAAGGTCACAAGAATCTAAACATAATTAGAACGTTGTGCACCAACAAAGCCAATAGGCAATAAATATGAGACATTAACAAAAATGGATATAGTCATATCCTGGCGCCAAATACATGACAGCAGTCGCAGTCTTTAAATTTGGTTGCTCTCTTGTTCTCAACAATTTCCAACTTTTATCTCTATTTTTCATTCTATTATTAAATTTCTACTTGTTGCATACATGAGATTTTTCGACATGTTGAACATGTTGAGAATTCTCATGATTAGGAGTTTCGGAGACAAACATTACCACCTAATGGCGAACGTTGTTAACGTAAAGTGATCACACTAAGCCAGCCTTCGAAATAACAGTAGAAGACGGTCGTAAGCCCGTAGTGGTTTGTTCCATTTAAAAATCGAACATTAGTAATGAATTGTTAGAGTCATTAGTTGTTATTTTTTCTTTAAGATCTAGTCCTGAAAAGGTCACAAGAATCTAAACATAATTAGAACGTTGTGCACCAACAAAGCCAATAGGCAATAAATATGAGACATTAACAAAAATGGATATAGTCATATCCTGGCGCCAAATACATGACAGCAGTCGCAGTCTTTAAATTTGGTTGCTCTCTTGTTCTCAACAATTTCCAACTTTTATCTCTATTTTTCATTCTATTATTAAATTTCTACTTGTTGCATACATGAGATTTTTCGACATGTTGAACATGTTGAGAATTCTCATGATTAGGAGTTTCGGAGACAAACATTACCACCTAATGGCGAACGTTGTTAACGTAAAGTGATCACACTAAGCCAGCCTTCGAAATAACAGTAGAAGACGGTCGTAAGCCCGTAGTGGTTTGTTCCATTTAAAAATCGAACATTAGTAATGAATTGTTAGAGTCATTAGTTGTTATTTTTTCTTTAAGATCTAGTCCTGAAAAGGTCACAAGAATCTAAACATAATTAGAACGTTGTGCACCAACAAAGCCAATAGGCAATAAATATGAGACATTAACAAAAATGGATATAGTCATATCCTGGCGCCAAATACATGACAGCAGTCGCAGTCTTTAAATTTGGTTGCTCTCTTGTTCTCAACAATTTCCAACTTTTATCTCTATTTTTCATTCTATTATTAAATTTCTACTTGTTGCATACATGAGATTTTTCGACATGTTGAACATGTTGAGAATTCTCATGATTAGGAGTTTCGGAGACAAACATTACCACCTAATGGCGAACGTTGTTAACGTAAAGTGATCACACTAAGCCAGCCTTCGAAATAACAGTAGAAGACGGTCGTAAGCCCGTAGTGGTTTGTTCCATTTAAAAATCGAACATTAGTAATGAATTGTTAGAGTCATTAGTTGTTATTTTTTCTTTAAGATCTAGTCCTGAAAAGGTCACAAGAATCTAAACATAATTAGAACGTTGTGCACCAACAAAGCCAATAGGCAATAAATATGAGACATTAACAAAAATGGATATAGTCATATCCTGGCGCCAAATACATGACAGCAGTCGCAGTCTTTAAATTTGGTTGCTCTCTTGTTCTCAACAATTTCCAACTTTTATCTCTATTTTTCATTCTATTATTAAATTTCTACTTGTTGCATACATGAGATTTTTCGACATGTTGAACATGTTGAGAATTCTCATGATTAGGAGTTTCGGAGACAAACATTACCACCTAATGGCGAACGTTGTTAACGTAAAGTGATCACACTAAGCCAGCCTTCGAAATAACAGTAGAAGACGGTCGTAAGCCCGTAGTGGTTTGTTCCATTTAAAAATCGAACATTAGTAATGAATTGTTAGAGTCATTAGTTGTTATTTTTTCTTTAAGATCTAGTCCTGAAAAGGTCACAAGAATCTAAACATAATTAGAACGTTGTGCACCAACAAAGCCAATAGGCAATAAATATGAGACATTAACAAAAATGGATATAGTCATATCCTGGCGCCAAATACATGACAGCAGTCGCAGTCTTTAAATTTGGTTGCTCTCTTGTTCTCAACAATTTCCAACTTTTATCTCTATTTTTCATTCTATTATTAAATTTCTACTTGTTGCATACATGAGATTTTTCGACATGTTGAACATGTTGAGAATTCTCATGATTAGGAGTTTCGGAGACAAACATTACCACCTAATGGCGAACGTTGTTAACGTAAAGTGATCACACTAAGCCAGCCTTCGAAATAACAGTAGAAGACGGTCGTAAGCCCGTAGTGGTTTGTTCCATTTAAAAATCGAACATTAGTAATGAATTGTTAGAGTCATTAGTTGTTATTTTTTCTTTTTCAGTAAAAAAGATATCAAACCCAATTTATCAAAAACAATCACCTCAAAATAACATAATTTCATATACTTGCTTTACATAAAAAAATTGAAAGTTTTATTTATTATTTTTGTGTTATTAAATAAATAGAAGTATGTTCTTGAATTATCTGTGGTATAATAAAAAAAGTGAATAAAAAAACAAGACCGGAATCATTTTACATGATTATTATAAAAATATCAGTTAGTATGGGATATTTTCGTCCCATACAAAACTTCAAGGTCGATTCGGAGACAGAAGATCTTATTTTTTTGTCATGAAATTTTGTAGATAGTTATAATACATCATAAGGCAACAAATTATCACTATTACATTAAGATTAGAAGCACTTTTTAAACTTCCATACTAGAACGGCCCAGCCTAGTATACACTTGATGGAACAATTTTGAGTAGGGTTGAGAAACAGAGGGATCTGGGTATAATAATTGTAAGCAAAGACCTCAAGTGGGAACAACACATAATTGGTATCAGCAAAAAGGCAAATAGTCTAACCTATCTCATAAGAAAGTCGTTTAGTCATATTCCTCCCGAACTGCTGCTCAAGATATAAAAAACCTATGTGAGACCTATCTTAGAGTACGGTTTCCAAATATGGTGTCCCTACTTTGAGAAGGATATACAGGTTTTGGAGAAAGTGCAGAGACGCTTTACTAAACTAAGATGGGAGCGGGGCTTGGTGGCATGTCTTACGAGGATCGCCTTGAGACACTAGGTTTAACCACTCTCAAGGAGAGGAGACTGAGAGGTGATCTAATTGAAGTCTATAAAATCTTGAACGACCACTATGACTGCCCAGAGTTGAGAAGCATGTTCCACAGAAGCCACAATCAACATTTGAGGGGACATAGTCTGAAGTTGGTAAAGGACAGATTTACTCAGAACCATCGTAGACATTACCTTACAAATAGAGTTGTGGATGAGTGGAACGGGCTGCCTGCTGAACTAGTTGTTGCAAAGAACACAAATGCATTTAAGAATGGACTTGACAGTATATATTGTGACACAAGTGTGGGATATCAAGCACATCAGCTCCAAGCTGCCTGCTTGATGGCATTTAATAATAATAAAAAAAAAAAAAAAATTCATAGTGGAAAAACCCTTCGAATATGAGATTTGCAATAAAAAAATTAGACAATCAGGCGATTTGAAAGAGCAGTAAAGAATTCCTAGTGGAGAAAAACCCTTGTGATGTGAGGTTTGCAATGAAAAATTAAAAAAACTCTAGCAAATTGAAAGAGCATCTTAAAATTCATAGTGGAGAAAAACCCTTCGAATGTGAGGTTTGTAATAAAAAGTTCAAACAATCAAGCAATTTGAAAATCTATGTCATACTAAAGAAAAACCCTTTGAATGTGAGGATTGCGATAAAAAAATTAGACAATCAGGCGATTTGAAAGAGCAGTAAAGAATTCCTAGTGGAGAAAAACCCTTGTGATGTGAGGTTTGCAATGAAAAATTAAAAAAACTCTAGCAAATTGAAAGAGCATCTAAGAATTCATAGTGGAGAAAAACCCTTCGAATGTGAGGTTTGCAATAAAAAAATCACAAATTCAAGAAAATTAAAAGAGCATCTAAGAATTCATAGTGGAGAAAAGCACTTCAAATGTGAGGTTTGCAATAAAAAATTCAAAATCTCAAGCAAATTGAAAATTCATCTAAGAATTCATAGTGGAGAAAAACCCTTCGAAGATGAGGTTTGCAATAAAAAAATTGGAAGATCAGGTGATTTGAAAATTCATCTAAGAATTCATACTGGAGAAAAACCCTTCGAATGTGAGGTTTGCAATAAAAAAATTGGAAGATCAGGTGATTTGAAAATTCATCTAAGAATTCATACTGGAGAAAAACCCTTCGAATGTGAGGTTTGCAATAAAAAAATTGGAAGATCAGGTGATTTGAAAATTCATCTAAGAATTCATACTGGAGAAAAACCCTTCGAAGATGAGGTTTGCAATAAAAAAATTGGAAGATCAGGTGATTTGAAAATTCATCTAAGAATTCATACTGGAGAAAAACCCTTCGAATGTGAGGTTTGCAATAAAAAAATTGGAAGATCAGGTGATTTGAAAATTCATCTAAGAATTCATACTGGAGAAAAACCCTTCGAATGTGAGGTTTGCAATAAAAAAATTGGAAGATCAGGTGATTTGAAAATTCATCTAAGAATTCATACTGGAGAAAAACCCTTCGAATGTGAGGTTTGCAATAAAAAAATTGGAAGATCAGGTGATTTGAAAATTCATCTAAGAATTCATACTGGAGAAAAACCCTTCGAATGTGAGGTTCGCAATAAAAAAATTGGAAGATCAGGTGATTTGAAAATTCATCTAAGAATTCATACTGGAGAAAAACCCTTCGAATGTGAGGTTTGCAATAAAAAATACACAAGCACAAAAAAATTGAAAGAACAACTAATAATTCATACTGAAGAAAAACCCTTTGAATGTGAAGTTTGCAATAAAAAATTTAGACAATCAGGCGATTTTAAATATCATCTAAGATTCATAATGGAGAAAAACCCTTCGAATGTGATGTTTGCAATAAAAAATTTGGACGAGCAGGTGATTTGAAAATTCATCAAAGAATTCATAGTGGAGAAAAACTATTCGAATGTGAGGTTTGCAATAAAAAATT
Organism: Mystacides longicornis; assembly: GCA_963576905.1. Classification (NCBI taxonomy): domain Eukaryota; kingdom Metazoa; phylum Arthropoda; class Insecta; order Trichoptera; family Leptoceridae; genus Mystacides; species Mystacides longicornis. The sequence continues at coordinate 25,806,027 of OY756437.1, forward strand.
CACAAACTCAAGCATATTGAAAGAGCATCTAAGAATTCATAGTGGAGAAAAACCCTTCGAATGTGAGGTTTGCAATAAAAAAATCACAAACTCAAGAAAATTAAAAGAGCATCAAAGAATTCATAGTGGAGAAAAACTCTTCAAATGTGAGGTTTGCAATAAAAAATTCAAAATCTCAAGCAAGTTGAAAATTCATCTAAGAATTCATAATGAAGAAAAAGCTTTTATTCTAATGGGTGGTGTGCAATGAAGAATTTAGACAATCAGGCGATATGAGAATGCATCTAAGAATTCATGGTGGATAATTATTACCGTTCGAATGAAGGTTTACAATAAAAAGTTAAAACAATCAAGCAATTTGATAAGACATCAGTGTATCGCATGAAAGAAAGTTAGATATGCATACTAAAAGTTTGGAGATATGAGCCTTCAAAATTACGATACAAATTTTTAAAGATTTCTCTGGAGTCCATTCAAAACTCCAAGAAATATCTTATTAAAATATCCGAGTATAAAAATAGCCATGCCCTTAAACAGTGGTTATTTCGTACAAATTTACTCCATATTATTGTTTCTCAAATGAAATAAAAAGTATTTAAAACCGATGAAGTGTTTTATTGTTGATACCAATAACAATAAGATACTTATTGTTAACTTTCTTTATAATATAACAAATTATCAGTATTTATGTTTCTATAGAATAAAAGGGGCGATTTTCTTTGATTATTCGTTGAGTGGTGAAATCTTGAATGCTGTTGAATTTGCCCGTGATCTGGGAGTGTTACTTGATAGAAAGTTGAGCTTTGTCGGGCACGTCAATGCCACTTGCGAGAGGGCTATGCGCATTCTTGGATTTATGCTGAGAGTGTGCAGACCATTTACCAATTTGAACACTAAGATTATTTACATGGCACGGGTAAGAACCATCTTACAGTCTTCTTCCGTTGTATGGAATCCTTATTATATGGTTCATGTGCCGTCAATAGAGAGAGTGCAAAGAAAGTTCTTGCGTCATATTATTAACTTCTGGCTTGGCATTCCCGTGGAACAGTTAAACTACGATTTTGTTTCTGGTTTGATGGGTCTTAGAAGTCTTTCTGGTAGAAGAACAATGTTGGATTTATCTTTTTTGCACAAAATTTTTAATGCGAATATAGATTGTCTGGAAGAATTAGGTTGGGTGGAAGAGATCCTTCGGGATAAGTCCGCCCTTTGACTCAATCAATGTTTCTATGAATAATTGTTTTTTTATTTTACAATAAAGTTCTTCTTCTTCTTTTTTACGAAGTGGCAATTCACTCTCGAGAGAGTGATCTATGCACAATAAAGTTATATTTATTTATTTACGAGCGAAGAACCCTAAAATATTGGAAAAATGTAGTATTCAACATATCTGGAAGAATGGTGCTCAACTCTTATATTTTGTATCTTTCCAACACTACCGAAAAAAAATTAATCGACTCGAATTCACATCGAAAATTATTGAGGATATCGAAAAGGAGTTGATGAATAATAAAAATAGCGTGTCAACATCACCATCTTCATCATGCAAAAAAATTGCATGGAAAAATTACCAGGACGTAACTTACACCAGTGCGCGGTGTGTAGCAACAGGGGAGTGGCATAAAGCGATCCCACCTTATTTGCGTTCGCTGTAGGAAGAGCCTATACGCTATTTGTGCGGCAAAACATAATTGTTGAACTATTTTTTTTTATATATTTTGTTTTCAATAATAAATAAAATACAATAATATTGATATTTTATCTTTATTTTTTCATATTCATATTACATAACATTTTTTCTTTATTATACGAAAAGAATTATTAAAATTGATTGATATTTGTCTGAATTAGAGTGTTTTATTTGACACCATTATTTTTTCCTCTAAATTAATCAAAATACCTTTAGCACTTTTCATAGATTTTTGCAAAAATTGCTTAGCACTAAAACGGTTAAATAATATGATAAGTTTGAGATGAACAAATCACAATAATGAGCCCGCTACTAATACGCGTCGTATAAACAAGAAAACGCGGGAAGTGGTGGAGCTTGTAAAACATGCAGTTGTATGTACGACTACATGTAAAACCACTAGCGCACAGAAAACATTGGCGCCAGTGAGTAATCCACGTACCAGGCGACATGCCGGTAACGTAGGAATCTACAATTTACTATGTAGGTAATTACCTACTTACATACTTATGTTATGTAAGTAGCCACCTACAAGTGAAAACCTTCGACAAACTTATGGAAGAGATTTTTTTTAAATCATTTTACAGTATTATTAAGAAAAAACTTACAACAAATAGAATACCAAAAAAATTTATGGCTGAAATCTTATTTAAGCCTTATCTAGCCGTTTTCTTTGTTACCTAACTCCTCCTTTATTACTGGACGGATTTCTATGAAAATGATCGGAGATGTCGAGGGTCACCCAATGATGGTTTAGATGCATACAGAGGATTTATAGCTACTGTATTTCGGGTTTAATTAAAGTTTTTAGTTTTTGCGTTTTTTGCTCCCATTTCAACTTTTATGTCAAAACACGATCGAGTCTAACAACTACGTTCATAAAAAGGGTGATTTTATTTCTAAAGAGCGTATATAAGACCTTAGAATCGTTTGTGTTTTATTTAAAACGTCATAAAATTGTCGTTCGTTCGTTAAGGTTTTTTTTATATTGAGAGAAAGATATAGGTAGGTATATACAAGAAACGTCGCGTATAGTAGGGTTGGCTATTTAGGTAAGTAATACATCGATGTGCGTTGCATCGGAACTATACATCGATGTTATCCGATGCACCTGATAGAAACATCGATGTTTTCTCAAAATCGATTGTTCACAGGAGAGGGGGGGGGGTTCCTATTTCCATCACCTATTCTATAATTTTTTCGTCATTTACCTATTGTATAGTTTTGATCTGCAATGTTTATACGAGTATGTATGCTGAAAAGTGTACACAGTTCCAGGGACGAAGTTCGACGGGACAGCTAGTTTATCTATATAAAATAAGGTTTTCAAAAATATGTAACATATACCATTAATAATTGTTAGCATTAGATAAGATATTTGAATTTGAAATGGAACAAAATATACGTCGTCTTGTTTAGTTGTGATTCTACAAGTAAAGTATCTTTGATTTATTATATTATACACCCTGTATAGATCATTTCTATTTTGATTTTTAGTTCATTTTTTCTGTCTGTTATGTACAAAACTACTTTTACGTACTCTATAATCGAATTAAAGGTCAATTTTTATTTACAAAAAAGTCACTTTTCAAAATGTGTGGGCATGTGTGTGTGAGTTGGTTAAAGATCTGATTTGATAATATTCCCCAGTTGATTTTGATTTTAATTTTGTTTCATTATTCAAAGCACTGATGTCACATGAGCAAAAGATAATAAATGATAAGTAGTACTGCCCTAGAACAGATTTATCTAGTGGGGCAGTAAATTCCATATAAATAACTTTGATTTTATTTTATTTATGTATACCTATAGTTATTGTGTCATGTATTGATGATTATAGTGTGTATATATTTTATTTTTTGGAATAAAAATCATTTCAAATATTTAAAAAATAACTGTACATTAAAACTTATTTATTTTTATATCAGCATAATAAACAAACATTCTGCTTTGAGAGTAAAAAATTGAAAAGAATATCTTTACAAATAAAAGAGTTATAGATTTTTGTAGAGCCAGACCCCATTATTGTCCTCAGTGACGGTCTCATTTGAGACATAGTATAGGTCGACAACTATAAAAATACCATTCCTTACACTAAAATCTTGCGGTATCAGGGGGACGAAGTTAAAGGTAGCCGGAGACGGGCTAAAAAGTCGCTACTGATGCAGGTATACGGCATTTAATTACACAACTACGATACAAAACGGGTTGGGGTTAATTTAAAAAAAAATAGTGGGTTTGAAAGATTTCTAATGGGTTTGAATGTTGTCTCTAAGAAATCGTATTTTGGCATCTCTTCCATTTTGTCATATTCTTAACAATAGGTATGCTTTCTGTTTATTTGTTTTTATGGTGCTGCGATATAAAAAGGGATGAGGTTGACAACTGTTGATAGAACATTTGAAGAATAGCGTAAAAGTTTGTTTGAAAAAAATGTCTTTTGGAATCTGCTCCATTATAATTTTCTTTCTGTTTATTATATATTTTTATCATGTCAATATAGAGAATAAATAATTAAATCTGTTTAGATTAATAGATTTAACCGCTGCTTCTTTTTATTTGATTTTTTTTATAATTTATACTACGCTGTATAACATGTTAACGATAAAAATTGCAATACGATTCAATCGTTTGTACATCAAGTCGGTTCTTATTTTGCTGGTTTGCAGACACCTTTATAAATGATAAAATACAAAAAAAGCGTCAAGCCCCAACTCAGACGTCCTTCTGAAACTGAAATACCCGCACGTGATTCGTCCTGGCGCTGTCCGCTACCCCCTATTACCACCAGTCCCCAATGCATTTTTAGGTATGGAATGGTATTTTTATAGTTGTCGACCTATAGTTAAGTGGGATTTGTCAGTCCTTGCGTTATGGCATAGGGTGACCAAAGTGTGCATTGAAAAAAATATCTAAAATTTATTATTGTCATTATGTATTTTTCTTATAATATTTTTATTCCATTTTTTTTTAATTAGTTTTTTGAAAATATTGTCGTTTATTTTATATACCTACCTACTTATAAGTAGTTTGAGATGATATCTGTTTTGTATTTTTTTCATATTAAGTAGGTATATGATAAAAATTGCATGTTTTTATTTTTAAATATATATAATAGAAAATAAAACAAAGGAATTTTACTTTTCACATTAGTATTCAATCTATATAAACGCTTGTGTTTGAGGGTATGTGTGTGTGTGTAGTGATCCCCAATGTGGACCAGGTGTCATGGGTAGGCATGGCATGGGAGTGATAAATGATAATGGAAGCCGTCTGATTGGTTTCGCCACACTCCATGGATCAAATTAATATTAATAGGATATCCATAAATATACTTGGACCTCGCCCGACAGAAGAACAAAATAACCAGATTGGCCATCTTCTGGTAAGGGCCAGCAACCGAACTGACCTGCGAGATGTCCGCACCTTCCGAGAAGCAGATATGGACACTGATCACGGACTCCTTGTGGGTTCGTTGAGATTCAGATTCACCCATTTCCAGCAGGAATATTGTACCGCACCGCGTACGGTACAAGGGACTGTAAAAAAGGGTATGTATTACAGCCGCGGGTGGAGCACCCAGTGCTCGGTACGATGGCCTCTCGTCTGCTTCTGCGCCCGGCGGCTCTCGCGTCTGCTTCTTCGCCCTGCGCCCACGACGAAACTATTCGTCTCACACGTCGGTCGTCAGCTGCGCTTTTCGTCCCCTGGCTTGTAGAGTCCCCAGACAGAGATCAAAGATCAGAGCTGGTTAGCCTCGTACACCAGGAATCTACTCAGAACACTTAAAGCTTCAGACGTCGGTGCGTACGTAGAATAGCCTCGGTCCAATGGTATCGGTCGTTGTCCAGGTCCACAGCAAAGGTCCAGTCCACGTCCAATATCCAATCAGAGGGGTCACACAGGTCAGCGAAGGGGTTCCAGGTCCAGGTCAGGTCAGGCAGGTAGGCAGGCAGGCAGTCAGGTAGGTAGGTAGAATAAAACACCAAGTGTATACGAGGAATGATGATTTATTGCGCAAATATGGCACTCTTAAATTCTAGTCGAGGTGCGCTTGCGGCTATACAATACCGCGCGCTAGTGGAAAATGGTTCGGAGTACATCCCGTTCGCGCTACGGGGAATTGGCAACGTAAGTAAGCTCGCGAGTTACTTTCCCGCCAAAACTCACTTCCCGCCCAAACCATTACCACCAGCTCAGCGCACCTCGACATAGAGCTACACAATTTACAATATTACACATAATGTAGGTACATATTACATAATGTATGTACATATCTACCTGCCGGTAGATATGCACATAGGCCTACACTATTCTTATGAGAGCCGTGCTGCCACTCATGGTCACTGCCGCTCCAAGTTCGGCACCACCAGGGTCTCAAACCGCTGGTGTGCCTTTCCAACAGATATGTCCACCAGCAGGTAGACATATTGATACCACCAGGTATCGGCATGAGCCGCTACATGCTACATGCTCGGCACCACCAGGGTCTCAAACCTCTGGTGTGCCTTTCAATAGAACACAAGAGAAGCATGTGCTATGTTGCTTGGCCGTCTCATAGCCCAACCAGTCACAGCATGCTTTAGCCACACCAGAGTCCAATCATCTGGTGGGCTTTCAGTAGGTAGGTACCTACTTTTATCACCTTACAGTAGCGGCTTGTGCTGGGTTGCTTGGCCGTCTCTTGGCCCAACCTCAGCCACAGCACGCCTAGCCTCACCAGTGTCTAATCAACTGGTGAGCATTCGGGTGTACTATCAGTAGGTAGGTACCTCCTTTACTTCACCAACCAGGTGAGGCATGTGCTGGGTTGCTTGACCGTCTCACGGCCCAACCACAGCCACAGCATGCCTAGCCACGCCAGCGTCTACTCAGCTGGCGGGCTTGCAATGAGTACAACTCGTAAGTAGGTACTTTCTATACAGTTCTACCTACAGATATATATACAGTGTACATAAACATATACATGTCGTTGGTCCCCGCCTCGGCACAAGGGAGAAATCATCCTTTATTCTTTGTCCGAGACGGGCAACACAACGATAGAACAATTTCACATATTATGAACATGTCGATGTGTGTACCTATTCGTTAGGTACGTACCTAATCGTCAGGCATGGGGACACGAGGCGAGGTTCAACGCGACTCGACGGCCCGCGGTCATGCGGGGCCCCCCGAGACACACCAGTGCGGGGCGCCCCGTGGTGCACCACCGGGCGTGCATGCTCCGCGGTCGTCACTTAATTCGGGTCCTCGTGTTCCCATACCTGATAGGTATTTACATGACATCATTCACTGCCGTTCGATACACATCTATCGCTACATAATATTCACAACACTCTGGCGTTCGGTACAAATATAATAATAATAATAATTAAAATTTGAACTTTCCAGAATTCTTAACAAAAGGATTAACCCACGTGATCCCAAAAATCAATAATGCTTCAACTCCAAATAACTTTAGACCAATTACATGCCTACCAACAATTTATAAACTTTTGACATCTATAATTTCAAACAAAATTCATTCATACTTAATTGAAAATGATATTTTATCTGTCAGACAAAATGGATGTAAAATGGGATCTCGTGGGACAAAGGAATTGCTCTTAATAGACAGTATTATTTGTGAGCAGGTGAAACACAAAAAGAAAAATATCTCTATGGCATGGATTGATTACAAAAAAGCATATGATTCAGTCCCACATTCTTGGCTAATAAAAGTTTTGGAAATATATAAAATTAACAACGAACTCGTAGAATTTCTAAAATTTTTGATGTCAAAATGGAGAACAAAAATATCTGTTTCTCAACCTTCTGGAAAATATATTACCGATTCAATCCATATCAATAGAGGTATTTTTCAAGGAGATAGTCTGACACCCGAATTCATAGTCGTTACTTGAGTATTCCCCGATACTTGAGTGCTCGTTAAGTAGCTGTTTTCATTTCATAGTCATACAAAACTTACCCAAGTAGTACTCAAGTAGCTGTCAAACTCAAGTCGTCGACGAACACGACTTGAGTGTTACTTGGAAATGTCAAACGCTGCTTTTTGTAATGTATTTTGTCGTTTTCTTGCAGTTTGTGTTTAATAAACAATAAAAAAGAAATGTCCTAAAACATAATTAAAATACATTTTGTTTTGTGGCAACGCTTTTCGCCACAATAATATTTACCCCACTACTCAAGCGTTGACTTGGCGAAGTAAAGGGGTAGTGTTTGTCTATAGAATGCATCCGCTACTTGAGTATTGCCTTTTACTTGAGTACTCCTCGGCCAAGTATTACTCAAGTAAACACTTATGAATACCATAATAACACGGTTTTACTCAATTTTTTTTTGTAATAATTCGATTAATACTTTTTAATACTGTTTTTTAACATTTCAGTATATTTTTTAACATAAAAAGATCGTTAAATATCACTACGCCTGTCAGTTTAACACACGTCTACGGTTTAAACACACGTCTACGGTTTAACATAAACTCAAAAATTATAAACGAAAACATAATTTTATCTTTCGACAAACCGTTCTTTCGTTCAGCGTCGCGTTCTCTTGTTTTTTTTGCGTTTTGATTAAAGTTATTATCTAACCTGCAAACTTTTGTATAAGTACATGAATATTTTTATCAAAAAAAAAACTACTCAGCAATAATTGCCGAGTAGTTTTTTTTTATTATTTAATTTATTTCAAACATATATCTTAATTCAAAATATCAATTTATATTTTGAATTAAGATATATGTTTGAAATAAATTATGACTTAATTTATATTTATCCACAAACCTAAATTATTAAAAAAAATAATGCCAAATAACTGGACAAAATGTGACGTTTCCATTGTTATCTGACATGACAGGCATGTTTTGTATACTTAATTAATAAATAAATATTATATTCATTATGTACTTGGCTACTCAGCAAATAATTTATTTATATATAGTTTCTTCGCCCTTTTATACTTTATTAAACACAAACTGCAAGAAAACGACAAAATACATTACAAAAAGCAGCGTTTGACATTTCCAAGTAACACTCAAGTCGTGTTCGTCGACAACTTGAGTTTGACAGCTACTTGAGTACTACTTGGGTAAGTTTTGTATGACTATGAAATGAAAACAGCACTCAAGTAACACAAGTAAAGGGTTAGTGTTTGTCCATAGTATGCATCCGCTACTTGAGTATTGCCTTTTACTTGAGTACTCCTCGGCCAAGTATTACTCAAGTAAACGACTATGAATTCGGGTGTAAGTCCGCTTTGGTTCTGCTTAGCTCTAAATCCACTGAGTAAATTATTGGAATCCTCAAATTGTGGCTATGAATTAAAAAGGTCTGGTATTAAATTTAGTCATTTACTTTATATGGACGATTTAAAATTATTTGGTAAAAATTTAGTTGAATTAGAAAAATTAATCAAAATTACAAAAAAAATTAGTGATGATATAAAAATGGAATTTGGCTTAGAAAAATGTGCAAAAATTAATGTTCATAAAGGAATAATCCGAAACAATCATCAAAATAGTTCTTCATCTGTTACAAACATTCCTCTTTTAGATAATCAAAATTACAAATATATTGGCTTTCAACAAAATCTAGTTTTTGACCACAAAATTATTAAAAATAACATTAAAATGAATTTATTAAACGACTAAAAAAAGTTTTGAAAAGTTTTCTCTCCGGGAGAAATAAAATTATGGCCATTAATTCATGGGTTGTACCGAAAATTTTGTATTCTTTTGGAATCATTAAGTGGAACCAAACGGAACTAGACAAGATGGATTTAAAGGTACGTAGTTTGCTCACACAATATAGGATGCATCATCCAAGATGTTCCTTGATGAGATTATATTTACCAAGGAAGATTGGTGGTAGAGGCATGTTAAACATCAAAAACATGAATAACAAAGAGATAAACCTCCTCCAATCTTACTTTATCTCATCAAGGAATAAATTGGGTTATGAAGACCTCATTGCGTGTGATTTGAAGTACACGCCCTTAAATTTATCAAATCCTGTTTCACCACCGATAATTGGGGTACAAGATCGGGTTGATATATGGAAAGGCAAGTCTCTCCACGGTCGATTCTTCGAAACTTTAAATTCATCACATGTAAGTCTTGAAGATTCGACTGGATGGTTGAGGTTTGGTGAACTATTTAGCGAAACAGAAGGTTTTGTCTGTGCAATACAAGACCAGACCATCGTCACTAATAATTATAAAAAATATATTATTAAAACACCTGATATAATTGATAAATGTCGTGCATGTGGCCAAACAGGAGAAACACTCAGACATATTTTGTCTGGGTGTTCTCTCCTGTGTGGTTCTGAGTATCTGCACAGACATAACGATGTGGCTAAAATAGTTCATCAAAAACTTGCCTTGAAATATGGTTTGCTCGATCTTGAAGTACCTTATTATAGGTACACCCCAATTTCGGTAATGCAAAACAGTAATACAAAGTTGTATTGGGATATACCAATACAAACTGACCGAACGATTAACGCAAATCGTCCGGACATTGTATTGGTTGATCGTAGGAACGGGATAACGTATCTCGTGGATATCACTATACCGTATGACGAAAATTTGAAAAAAGCCGAGCAGGATAAGATAATTAAATATCTTGATCTTGCTCACGAAATCAAGGATATGTGGCATACACCAACCACCCACATAATACCTATAGTGATATCGACGAATGGAGTTATTCCTAAGTCTCTTAAAGACAATCTAGGGAAACTTGGCATCTGTTGTGGTCTCAGATATGCCATCCAAAAGGCAGTTCTGTTGTCCTCATGTAGGATGTTAAGAAGGTTCCTTTCTCTGTAGTTCGAAGATCTCTCATGATTACATTACATCGTGATGTATCATGAGAGATAATACCGATATTTTTATATTTAGTATATAGCATTGTATTTAATTTTAATTTATTTTTATTAATTTTTTTTACAATGATGTATACTTCATATGATATATTGTGATTTAATGAATAAATGATTTGAAATAATAATCTTTATTCCAGATCTGGAGGTGGGTTGTGCAAACCTCTCAGGTCCATATTATGATACATATAATTATACAATATATAAAAAAAAATAAAAGAATATTAAAATTTTTCTATAGGTACTGTAGCGGATTTCCTATCATTTGAATAGGACTTTATAGCGTGGTTTCTTCCTCCTTCTTGGCTCTGATGACCCAAGCTCAATATTGCCCTGCTGATGTTCTGGCTTCGCTCAGTAGAACAGTACTCTTTAAATCTCATTGGGGTGTAGTTCGAGGCTCAAGTCAGAAGATGGATTTGTTGATGGAAGTTCAAGAAAAACTTTAGGTTCACTCAAAGGACACTCTGTTTATTATATAGAACAATGGAGCTTTCAACAGTCAATACATTATTTGAATTTATTACTATTACACTGGTGTTTTACAGAACTCTATTTACTTGGAATTTAATATTAACAATCACAATTGTGATATACGTATTGTCTTTCTAACTATAATTTAACACCCGACACGATTCATGTGAGATGCCTTAACGGAGAAGGCACTCCCATGCCATACGTGCTATGTGGCTAAACCATGGTTGCAGAATGATGGTGCGAATTCTCTTTTGAATCCACCAAGCGACGCCCGACCGTTGAAAACAGGTTTCAACACGTCAGGTGGACAGAGACAGACTCTCCTCCGTCCTGCTCGCTCTACAGTAATATACGAAAGTCGCGCAGCTATGCATTTCTATTGCGCATTCAAATATAAGCGATGTGGCAACCTAGCTGTCCAATGGTCATTGGTATATATACCCACTCTATAGGTAAGGTAGGTATATCTTAATCATTAAATGCCGACCAGTTAATATTTTGAATATGAATACAACACTATTATAATTTTTTTTTTTCTTTATGGAATGAGATTAAATGTATCAAAACTTTTACATGCTACAGTACATAAATCTTAATCAATGCAAGCCTATGTTAAATAGTGATTAATTGTTATACTACAAAGTATTAATTACAAGAGTGCACTTAACAATACCATCATACACGTCATTAGCATTTATCGTATTATTGCGGTAATGATAATTTCCATACAGGGAAACAGAAAAAAAATAATAATGATAACTTGAGCTATGAAAAACAAATTATAAAATGAGATTAATTATTATTTCTCGAATTGAGAATATGAGAGTATTGCACAATATGCATGTGAGTTTTTAAATAGCCCGAAAATTTGTTTTTTTCCACATCAAGACCTTTAAAAAAAGTGCTCAGCCACCAGGCATAATAACATTATTATGTTACTGTCAGCTGTCACTGCTATCCAATCCAATCCAACCTCCTTTAAGACCCCACTTAGGGGCATAGGGAGGCAACAAGAGCTCTCCTATCTCTATCTCTTTTTAAGAACATGAATAATTGTCTTTATCAATAAGTGTCAACTTTTTGTTGTGCGTGTGCGTTTCATACAACTGCAAGTTCATGGAGTATATTGAGAGGATATCCCTCCGACGTCCTGTATATCTCGCGATATATTGGGACATCCCTGGGATGTCTAGCATGTCCCGGGATATGCGGGATATCCCAATATCCCGGGACATTCGGGATATTTCTGGGATATCCAGGGGCCATTCGTGTGCTGTCTGGGTGGGGAGTAGGGCGGGTGTGGTAAAACTTTTTTTTAGAGTTTAACTGATCTTTAACAATTTTTGCAACATGGGGACACGAATTGTCGTGCTGAATAATGATTGATTCATGACGAGCTGCATATTCTGGGCGTTTTTCTTCAATTGCTGCCTTCAGTTTTATCAATTGCTCTTTGTTAAGCTTTGCTGATCCCACCAAATTCAAAGCATTGCCTTTGACCCATGAATGTAGCGCTTTGAAATGCTGGCTTCAGTTGGAAGTGGCTGGCCTGGTGATATATGTCTTTACGGCGCTTGGGGTTGTCAAAAAAATCCATTTCTCATCACTAGTGATGACTTGGTGCAGGAAGTCTTTTTGTCGATGACGTCCCAAAAGTGATTCACAGTAGGTTAAAGCAGAGAAGTAAGCACTTCCCGCAAGTGTTGCTTTGTTGGTATAAATGAAGACATCTCGTATGCCGAAAATCTCGCGGTTTTGACGGATTTGAGTGATTTAAAGTATCACGTGGGTGGGCAGTTAACAGAGGCCATTTAGCTGAAGTGAAATACATCAAAATGGCTCTCATTGTTTCTATTTAATTTTATTTTGCCACGTTTAAATATATAAAAAAAATATGTGCATATTTTATCTTAAAGGGTATCACTTATTTTACGGTCATCTTGAGCCATACGCTCACTACTGGATGAATGAGTGTAATAACACTATTTAATAGGTGGTTCGTAATGAATGACAATAAATATTCTCTTCAGGTTTCATGGAATGACATTGCGAGTTTTTTTAATAAACATTTCCGATTTAACACGCTTGTTTTATGTAGCCTACCTTCTTAGTTGAATCTAATTTAATTCCTTATCAAATAAACGCTACATAATTGGTGACCCCCAGGAAGTGTTAATTTTCAAATCAGTTATAAGTTTTTTGTGAATATATTTTTTCTTTTGTGTGGTTAAATCAAATTTAAGTGAAACAGCCTTTTAAAATGTTGAACACCGAAGAAAATATGTCTGAAAATAGTGCGCAATCAATGGTGCCCGCGATTTCCTTGGGCTCAAAGATACCCGATTTCTGGCGAGATCAACCTCGCTTGTGGTTTCATCAGTTCGAGGCCATCTTACAACCTCAAAAAGAAAGTAACGAATCAAAATATTATCTTACAATCGCAAAGCTAGGGAAAGATGAGCTAATGCAAATAACAGATATTCTTCAAAAACCACCAGAAAAACAGAAGTATGAAGCAGTTAAGAGCAGACTACTTCAGGTTTACGAAGAGTCAGAGACGAGGAGATTACAAAAACTTTTAGAGGAAGTGGAACTAGGAGATCAACAACCGTCTCATCTGTTGAGACGCATGAAAGACCTAGCTGGAGGCAAAATAAATGATGAGACCTTAAAAATACTTTGGATGGGACGCTTACCTCAAACAGTCAGAACAGTGTTATCAGTCTGTGATGGCGAAGACTTGGATAAGATGGCCACGATTGCAGATAAAATTACGGACTCAAACAGGAGTAATAATTCTGAGGTTGGTGAAATTAAATCTAGTACAATGGAATTATTAACGAAACAAATAGCAGCACTAAGCCTTAAGTTAGAGGCAATAGAAAATCAAACACAGCCCAGATATCGACCCGGAAGAAGCCCTTTCAGAGATCGCTCTCGAGAACGAAGTAATAGTAGAAATCAAAAGACTACACGGGGGAATTGTTGGTACCACTTTAAATTCGGAAAAAAGGCAAATAAATGTGTAAACCCTTGCTCTTACGAGGCGGAAAACTAAATGCGACATCTGCAAACGGGATAAGCGATGTCGATAGCACATCCCGATTAGAAGTGTTTGATAAAGTTACAAACCAAAAGTTTCTTGTGGACACAGGGGCCGATGTTTCGGTAATTCCACCCAGGAACAACCGAGAGAAACAACATAAGGACGAAAAATACACTCTTTACGCTGCAAATGCTACTAAAATTGATACATATGGGACGCGTACATTAACCTTAAATTTGGGACTACGCCGACCATACACATGGACATTTATCATAGCAAACGTTAAACATTCGATTATTGGTGCTGATTTCCTTAAAAACAATAAATTGCTAATAGACCTACATGGCAAGCGGCTTATTGACGAACTTACAAACATGTCAACCATTACTCATGTTACGCACGTTTCAGCACCTACAGTAAAACTGATCGACTCTAACGACATATATCATAACTTACTGGCAACTCACTACCCAGATTTACTACGATCGGAAAACTTTAAAAACACAACTAAACATAATGTAGTACATAACATCATAACAAACGGACGTCCTGTCTATGAAAAAGCTAGACCATTAAACAAGACAAAATTTTTAGCTGCAAAGAAAGAATTTGAAAAGATGATTAATCTTGGGATATGTCGACCATCAAAAAGTAATTGGGCAAATCCATTACATATCGTTTTGAAGAAATCTGGAGAAATTAGACCTTGCGGAGACTACAGGCGATTGAATGCCATCACAACTCCTGATAGATATCCATTACCACGTCTGACGGATTTTACAATGATTACAGCCGATAAAAAAATATTTTCAAAGATAGACCTTAGACGTGCTTATCACAATATACCAATTGCCGAGGAAGATATACCAAAAACAGCAATTATAACTCCTTTCGGGCTTTTTGAATTCACAAAAATGAACTTTGGTCTACGTTGTGCAGCTCAAACTTTTCAACGATTTTTAGACTCAATACTGCGAGAATTTAACTTTGTTTTTGCATACCTGGATGACATTTTGATCGCTTCAGCCAATAAAGAAGAACATACAAATCATCTCCATCAAATTCTGAAAAGACTAGACGAGTATGGGCTAACCATCAATGTGGACAAGTGCAATTTCGGCGAAGAAAAAATTCATTTTTTAGGTTATCATGTCGATAAAAATGGTATCAAACCAAGTGAGGAAAAAGTTGAAAACATAATAAATTTTCCTAGACCAGAAAATATTGAACAGTTGCGAAGATTTCTGGGTATGGTAAATTTTTATAGAAGTTCGATAAAGAATGCAGCATATCATCAAAAAGAGTTGAATTCATATCTTCATAATTCAAAGAAAAAAGATAAAACGCCAATACAATGGACAGCAACATCGACAGATTCATTTGAAATGTGTAAGAATGGTTTGAATAAAGCCGTTACACTTTCGCACCCAGCCACAAACGTACCCTTATCTCTCATGACCGATGCTTCAGGAACCTGCGCAGGAGCCGTTTTACAACAATGGGATATGAATGAATGGAAGCCATTAGGATTTTTTTCGAAGAAATTTATCGACGCTCAACAAATCTATAGTACGTATGATAGAGAATTGACAGCAATATATCTCGCAATAAAACATTTTCGGTATCTTATTGAAGGAAGAGAGCTCACCGTTTTAACTGATCATAAACCATTAACATACGCATTAAGTAAAAAGGTGACACCATCTGACACACCACGAAGATTAAGACAGTTAGATTTTATATCACAGTTAACAACCCAAATACAACACATCAAGGGTGAAACCAACATCGTGGCTGACACATTGTCAAGGCTAGCAGAAATAAACGTTACACATAATTTTGACGACGATGAACTGTTTAAAGATCAGTTAAAAGATGAAGAGTTAACCGAATTGATGAAAAATAACAAAAACTTGAAATTCAAAACTATAAAAATGCCAAATACGAATAATCAACTTATTTTTGATGTGTCAACAAATCAAGCAAGAGTGTACCTACCAGAAAAATACAGGAAGAGTGCATACAATACAGTTCACAATACTTGTCATATGGGCGCAAAATCAACAAGTAAGTTAATGAGACAGCGATATGTATGGACCAACATGAACAAAGATGTAAATAGTTGGGTAAAACAATGTGTCAGCTGTCAAAAAGCAAAAGTTCACCGTCACACAATTTCACCGCTAGCAGACTACCATGTATCAGAAAGATTCGAACATGTCCATATTGATATTATAGGCCACCACCATCAGAAGAAAATAGATACTGCATAACATTCATTGATCGAGCAACATCATGGCCAGAGGTTATTCCAACCAGAGATATGACGGCCGAAACGGTAGCTAAAGCATTAGTCACAAGCTGGATAGCGAGGTTTGGTGTACCGTCCAAAATAACAACAGATCAAGGACGCCAGTTTGAGTCTGATCTATTCAACCAACTTGCTCATCTACTTGGAATAACGAAAACGAGGACAACAGCTTACAATCCAAGATGCAACGGAAAAATTGAAAGACTGCATAGAACACTGAAAGCAGCAATAATGGCCAAATGCAGCGATAACGCCAATTGGTATAATCATCTACCGTTGATTCTTTTGGGAATGAGATCAGTCCCAAAAGAAAATGACTACAGCCCAGCACAGATGACTTACGGCAAGACTATTAACCTGCCTGGAGACTATTTTACAACATCTACGACTAACATAAACCATTCTGACTATACAAGACAGTTAATAGATTATTTTAAGGACTTAAAGCTGACCACGAGTTCACATAGCAGTAACAGACAATTTTTTTTACACCCACAATTAAAAACATGCACACATGTTTTTATCAGAAACGAAGTTAAAAGATCTCTGACAGCACCATACAAAGGACCTTTTAAAGTTCTAGAGCGCAACGAAAAGTTCTATAAAATAGACCTTGACAATAAAGACGTTAATATTACTATTGATAGGCTAAAACCAGCATTTTTAATTCAAACAAACACAAATGACGAGACTACAAATGTTACTACACAACCAACATCAATTCAAACAAAAATACAGAGAGAACAAAACGCTGACCTATTGAAAAAGACAAAAAAAGTACAATTTTCAACACAGACATCAACTTTAAAAACTCGTTCAGGAAGGGCAGTACAACAACCTAAACGATACCAGTGAGAAGTAACCAAGAAATTAACTCACATCGTTTAAAAATTAAAATAAGATATTATTTTTATTAAATTTTTTTTAAATTTTTAATGTGAATTGAAAGGTTGTCATTCTTATTCAAGTACATACATAGAAATAATCTTATTATAATTTATAAGATCATATTTTTATAATTTAGTAGATACATACAATATATGCAACTGTATACCTAATTTAAATTTGAAAATGTAAAAGAAAAACTCTGATAAATCACATACCAAATTTTAACTGTTTGTATAATGTTTAAAGGTTATTTAAAGGAGGATTAAATTTTTTTATTAGATCATATTAATATTATCATTAAATACATACAATTTGTGCAATAAGTACTACGTGTATATTAGTTTTTAATTGCTTATATTTTTAATGTTTAAAGGTGTATACAATAATAAAATTTATTATTTTTTAATTTTCATTCTTCAGGGGGAGCAATGTAGGTGGCTACTTACATAACATAAGTATGTAAGTAGGTAATTACCTACATAGTAAATTGTAGATTCCTACGTTACCGGCATGTCGCCTGGTACGTGGATTACTCACTGGCGCCAATGTTTTCTGTGCGCTAGTGGTTTTACATGTAGTCGTACATACAACTGCATGTTTTACAAGCTCCACCACTTCCCGCGTTTTCTTGTTTATACGACGCGTATTAGTAGCGGGCTCATTATTGTGATTTGTTCATCTCAAACTTATCATATTATTTAATAAACATTTCCGATTTAACACGCTTGTTTTATGTAGCCTACCTTCTTAGTTGAATCTAATTTAATTCCTTATCAAATAAACGCTACACACTTTACCGACGTCTTCCGACGCTTTGAAATTCATGTTAAATTATAGCCTAGATATAGCCTTAACATATCAAAAAAACAAGCTGCTCGCTTTTGCTCTTTTAGAAGTTATGAATGATAAAAGTACACCCAATAATAGTAGAGTGCCAAAGAAAATCAAATTGCGAAAACCAAGGCTGGCCATGATAAAACTTATTTTTATGGTTAAGCGTTGAATCATGTAAACAATTAATACATTAAAAATAGAATTTTTTATTGATTCAACGCAACAATGTTGCTTTTACAAAACATATTAGGTACATAAAAATGTGTCAGAAGAAATTGAAACAAATTGATGCACAGAATTGATGCATACAACAACACAATCATAATACTCATTACTAAAATAATATATTGTTTCGATTTTATTCACAATAACTAGGTATTTTAAAGCATATATTTTTGATGGACATATAAATTTGCGTGTGCGTATTAGATTTCGTGACCTTCAGGATCAAAAACGAACTAAAGTAGATACAGAGTACCTACTTCATCAAATTCCATCATTTTTTAAGAAACCTACCTATGGTTTCCCAAAAATATCATGTTATTATAGGATCTGGAGTATGAAGAAGAGTATAAAATAACATATCTTTGTTTATATCCTCACGGATTGAAAACTGGATTTTTCCTAGTAATATAGGTAATCAAAACCAATGTATTGGAAAACAATCTCAACAGACATTGAGTCTATCAGATCTTGGACAACAGAGCGCTATCTACCTTCAAAATATTTGATCGAAAGATTATTTGAGGGATTAATAAAAAGATAGTTGCTTTCATAACCACCGCGTATTGGAAAAATAAATCCTCGTCAGATAACGAAAAAATATCAAGTACATTCAACAACACCTATTGAAGATCAATAGAAACAAAAATTGGATTCTCAGTTGACGACTTGTTTCCACTACATTACAACAGATGGCATTCAGATAGAACTCCAGTTAGTAAATAAGCCTTAGAATCAGTCCAAGTATTGTATCGATCCACCAGTAGATGTCACTAGCTTCGAAAATCGTTAAAAATTGAAATATTTCCCCACTCACTGTATATATACAAGTTTCAACGAAATGACAATTGGCAACAGAGAACAGCGAATGTTTCCTAGGAATAGAAAGCGCTTTTAACCTGGCCTAGGAGGTTGTAAGCCCTCAGCTCTGTTGTCCAAGATCTGACTCATTGTCTGTTGAGATTGTTTTCCAATACATTGGTTTTGAGTATAAAATAAACCTATCTTCTAATAGCACACAGAAAGCAATTGTGCAAAAATATTATTACTATTTTAATTGTATATTATATTGATCATGAAGTGTAATGTAAAAGAATGATAAAAGGGTCAAAGGGTATTAAAATACCTATTATTTTCACCATATTTACCGTTGTAGTTATTACAGTCAGTAATATTAAAATTAATTGTTTGAAATGTTTATCATGTTACACCTTGAATAGAACATTCTTTTTTTATTTTTTTAGTTTATTTTACCCATAAATCTGGGGTAATATTTAGGTTTGCATCAGTCATTGGGTTTTCCTCACTAAGAATGTTTCATAGATATGGATATATATATATATATATATATATATATATATATATATATATATATATATATATATATATATATATATATAAGCAATTGTGCAAAAATATTATTACTATTTTAATTGTATATTATATTGATCATGAAGTGTAATGTAAAAGAATGATAAAAGGGTCAAAGGGTATTAAAATACCTATTATTTTCACCATATTTACCATTGTAGTTATTACAGTCAGTAATATTAAAATTAATGATACTGATATTATTAATTGTGATGATTGATGTTTTTTTGTTGAGTTCAGTCCTTTTCTTTTTTCTGTTTGCTATTTCATGTGTATTTTTATGTGCTTATATTTGTAACTTGACATGTCTAAGTGCCCAACTGGGCCTATGGAAATTAAAAGTATATTTTATTTCATTTCATTTGTCTATTTTTTATATATGAAAATTATTTCTACTTGATATAAAATCAAATTAAAGTTCAGTAAATATATTTTTAAGTGAGTATGATTATTATTTACAAAAAACAATTTTCATATATTTTAATAAAAATATGTATACCATCATAATAAATATATATTCTGCTATAATTATGCAAAATTCGAAAACGATATCTTAAAAAATAATAAAGTTATAGAATTTATCAAAGCCAGCACCGGTTTCGCAATAGGATTATCTACGACACTCTACTGGTACCGAGTATACTTTTTTATTCATAACTTCTAAATGAGCAAAAACAAGCAGCCAATTTTTTGATATGTTAAGGATATATACCTATGTAGGTTATAATGTAACGTAAATTTCGGGGCGTCGGGAGAGGTCGGTAAAAGTGAAAACCTTCGACAAACTCATGGAATTGACATTTTTAATAATTTGACAATATTATTAAAAAAAAAACTTATAATAAATAAAATACCAATTTTTTGGGTAAGTATTTATCTATATAAAACAACGTTTTCAAAAATATATAACACATACCGTTAGTTGTTAGCAATAGATAAGATATTTGAATTTGAAATGTAACACAATATACTTGTTAAGTTGTGATTCTACAAGTAAAGTATCTTTGATTCGTTATATTATATACATATAAATGTAAAAAATGTAAAAATTTGATATCATTATAATGGTTAACATTTATTTTGTCAAATTCAATTAAAAAAAAGTGGAAAATGTGTACCTAAAAAACCATTAAATATTTGCGACTGTTTTACCATATTATTCCACAGTGAGATGCCAGTCATCTTAATATTTTTTTTTTATATAAAAATGAATCTCTGGTTACTCAAAGTGAACACAAATACACTCGTTGACTCTTTCACAGTAAGCTACTTAAAGCTCGTGTCGTGGAAGAGGAAGATGGTTGGCACGTGGGTCGAACCACGACGTCCGCACCAAACAGTACGAAAGACGGCATTTCAAATTAAGGATCCAGAACCGCAGATTGAGCTGGAATTCTGCTCAATTGTGTGAACTCTTTTTTGCAAACCTCACATTCGAACGGCAAGTCTCCATTATGAATTTTTAGATGCAGTTTCAAACTGCTTGAATGTCTAAATTTTTTATTGCAAACCTCACATTCGAAGCGTTTTTCTTCGATATGAGTTAATTGATGGGTTTTCAAATGGCTTGATTGTTTGAACTTTTTATTGCAAACCTCACATTCGAACGGCAAGTCACCATTATGAATTCTTAGATGCATTTTCAAATGGGATGAATGTCTAAACTTTTTATTGCAAACCTCACATTCGAAGGGTTTTTCTTCGGTATGAGTTAATAGATGGGTGTTCAAATGACTTAATTGTTTGAACTTTTTATTGCAAACCTCACATTCGAACGGCAAGTCTCCATTATGACTTCTTAGATGCAGTTTCAAATTGGCTGAATTTCTAAACTTTTTATTGCAAACCTCACATTCGAAGGGTTTTTCTCCACTATGAATTCGTAGATGCAGTTTCAAACTGCTCGATTGTGTGAACTATTTTTTGCAAACCTCACATTCGAACGTCAAGTTTCCATTATGAATTTTCAGATGCAATTTCAAATTGCCTGAATGTCTAAATTTTTTATTGCAACCTTGCATTCGTAAGGTTTTTCTCCACTATGAATTCTTAGATGAATTCTCAAATCGCCTGATCGTCTAAATTAATTTTTTTGCAAACTTCACATTCGAAGGGTTTTCTCCACTATGAATTCGTAGATGCCGTTTCAAACTGCTCGATTGTGTGAACTCTTTTTTGCAAACCTCACATTCGAACGGCGAGTCTGCATTATGAATTCTTAGATGCTGTTTCAAATTGGCTGAATGTCTAAACTTTTTATTGCAAACCTCACATTCGAAGGGTTTATCTTCGGTATGAGTTAATAGATGGGTTTTCAAAGTGCTTGATCGTTTGAACTTTTTATTGCAATCCTCACATTCGAAGGGTTTTTCTTCTTTATGAGTTAATAGATGGGTTTTCAAATGGCTTGATTGTTTGAACTTTTTATTGCAATCCTCACATTCGAAAGGTTTTTCTTCTTTATGAGTTAATAGATGGGTTTTCAAATGGCTTGATTGTTTGAACTTTTTATTGCAAACCTCACATTCGTAGGGTTTTTCTTCGGTATGAGTTAATAGATGGGTTTTCAAATGGCTTGACTTTTTGAACTTTTTATCGCAAACCTCACATTCGAACGGTAATTTTCTACTATGAATTCTTAGATGCATTTTAAAATTGCCTGAATATCTAAATTTTTTATTGCAAACCTCACATTCAAACGGCAATTCTCTACTATGAATTCTTAGATGCAGTTTCAAATTGCCTGAATATCTAAATTTTTTATTGCAAACCTCACATTCAAAGGGTTTTTCTTCTTTATGATTTAATATATGGGTTTTCAAATGGCTTGATTGTTTGAACTTTTTATTACAATCCTCACATTCGAAGGGTTTTTCTTCTTTATGAGTTAATAGATGGGTTTTCAAATGGCTTGATTGTTTGAACTCATTACTGCAAACCTCATATTCGAACGGTAATTCTTCACTGTGAATTTTTAGATGAAGCTTCAAATTACTTGAATTTGTGAACTTTTTGTTGCAAGCATTACACTCGAAAGGCTTTACAACAGTTCGAATTCGTAGATGTTTAAACTGTGAACTGTCACTGTTCTCACTTTTCGCTTCCGCAGTGATGAATTTATTTAAATAATCTACATTGACATTTTTCAAAAACTTTTGTATTTCCTTTTCTTCTAGTTTGTAAACAACAATATCACTCACCAATGATGCAGAATTCATATTTAGAAGCTTGAATAAAACTAATGCTTATCGACGAATAAAAGTATCGACAATAACTCTCGTTAGCGCAAACTTTCCAAAACACCTATTTATACAAAAACAACATGATAACAATTTGACGCACGCAGTCTGACAAGTGTAACGTAAGTATGAAGTTGTCCATCGCCACGGGAGGAAACTACCTTCACTAGGCTGACGTATTTGTTTTGGAGTGTGTGTATGTGTGTGTGTATATGTGTGTGGTGTAGTGTGTAGCTTTAGTTCGTAACATCTACACGAAGCGCTATAATAGCTGGGTCTCGTCATTTTTAGTGTGGTCATGCTTATAAGGAAAGTGTGGTCATGCTAAAAAAAAATATGGGTAGATATTACATGGCATTGGATATGACGGGAAAAAAACTATCAATTTTGAGTTATCGAGGTTCTTACTATAATTATGTATTAAATAAACAATAAAATGACGGTATTATTTATTTACAATAGGTAATGATGTTCATTTCGCCCTTATCATCGGTGTATTTTTTTAGCACACAGTGTAAAAATATTGAGTTTTAATTATTATTCAAAAATTTAACAAATTCGTTCAGTCAGCAACGAGGTCGCTGTTCTCAGAAGGCGTACGTAAGTATTTATTACTGTAACTCAATGCTCAACAATGTGTCCTTTATCGGGTTTCCGAAGTATTAAAGTAATTGTCAGTAATGAATCTATGTCTTTTCCCACTATCATTAATAAATTGAAACTATTTTTTATCATATAAAAAAAAACACATTTTATATTTATGACAATATATTAAGTTGTTACATAAATCGCTCAACAAAATATATGTCAATCCTATGAAATAGGTTAAGAATAAGGAGTTATGAATATTATATTTAATAAGGCATTCCACCCAATATTATTATTATTCTAAAATAATATCGTCGTAATACACAACATTGCAATAATGATTAAGATTATTCTTGTTTTTCTTTTTGATAATGTTTTTTACTATTTTATTTTATATTAATTATGGTGTTGTTGAGTCATTTTGTTATTTTCTGTGTTTTTTTTAAATATAATTAACTACTAATCTACTTTTAGATTATTTGTAATGCTTGTGACAAATTCATCCTTTTATCCCGTATTTTATTACTTTTAATAATATTATCAATTCAATCTTTTATCCCATATTTTATTATTATCAATAATTATTCTCAATAATATTATCAATCATTTCATTGAAATAATATAATGATTATTTTGTAATTTAGTTTATACCAATTAAGTATAAATCTGCTTGATTTTTGTGTCTACTCACTACTTATTTATAATATGTTTTGTAAAAACTTTGTTTTGAGTGGTATTGATTAAATAAATAAATAAAACACATTTTCAAATTTATTAATAACAAAAATCATTATTATTTTTGGTAGATGCCCCAACTAGCACAAAATAGTCGTAAAGACATTACAATCCTGCCATTGAAGAATCGGATATATGGTCTACACGAACGTTACATACCCGGAATGGGCCCATTTTATACGACAAATGAGTAGTTTTAACAGTGGTAAGGAAGACATAAATTGACCAATAATCGGAAAAGGACATTGTTTTAACATTTATATGATAAAAAAAGTTTAATAAATAACATTTAAACGATATTTTGCAAGTTGTCGTGGTATAATTGACTATAACACACGTATGCGACGCCTATGTCCCGTCAGTACGATATTTTATCATATTTTGTCGAATTATTGTCTATATCACAAGTGACGTGACGTCTATGGCACATTAGTACGATAGATTGTAATATTTCGTCGAATAATAATCTATTCTACGAGTATGCGACATCTACGCAACAGCTGTCAAAATAGACAGGCAAGTTCGTCGAATAATAGGCTATTCCATAACTATGCGATATTTTCGCGACAGCTGTCAAATTCACAGGCAATCTCGCCTGCAGGGGGGGTTAACTCTGGTATTGGTACTTGCCAACAAGAATATGCTGATGTTGGTACATCGTGATGCTAATGTTGGTATTGTATGGGATCGAAATTTGTATAACAGACGCAAAAAATAGAATTACCGATTATGAAATAATTCCGAAATATGAACTTTAGAGTGAATATTAAAAACATAAATTTATTATTATGTTATCACGTGGTGTTTTGATTCGTGAATTAATATGTATTTCTTTATAAAACACCAGATTTCGAAAAATAATGTTGCAAAACTTTTATTTTTTGAAAGCTGGCTACACTGATATTGTTGCCAAACAACATCCAAACAATTTCAGCCATTTTTATTTACACGAGCGCTGACAATGAGATATTATAATATAATATCTCATTGAGCGCTGACTGATTATTCCGTTTTTTTCCTGTTTCCAACTCGGGAGATTGTGTTATTAATTTTGTGTGAAGTCGAATCGGTGTTTCGTATCGCTGTGAAAAATGGTCTCGTTGATATCAAGAAAGATACTGTTGTTTGTGAGAAATAGACTCTGTTTTGTTTTGACAAATGGACTCTTGTTTTGTTTCGACAAATGGACTCCTGTTTTGAGATTTTACCACTACGCTATTGTATGCACGTAAAAGATGTTAAAACAAAGACTCATAATAGTGTAATTAATATTTACAAGTGGTTGTGTGTCGGTTCTAGACATTGACTCTTTCGTTTACTTTATTATTTTGTTATTATGAGTTTCAAGTATCGGAAATGTTCCTTATTCTGTGGTGTCATAATAATAATCAATCACATGCCATCAAAGACACATTATATTCCTTTTTAAAAGATTTTGTAATAAGTCCTACGTACTCGTCATTTTTAACAGTAAAAAAAGCTTCCGCTGTGGTTACTTCTGTGATTTTAATAATAAGTAGAATCATGATGTATTGTGTCGTTTGAACATATTTTTTCGTGTAACTAATTGTTATTGATAATATTATATTTTTGGCTTAGTATTATTTTATGTAGGTAATAGATACCAATTAATACATACTATTTATATTGTTACATGTTTTACTATTTGCATAAAAATAAATGCCACATTTAACTACTGCTGCATTTTAATTCTTTATCATAACCAATTTCAGGATAAATGATTCAACAGTTGTATTCTAGTATAAAGATGGGATATTTTCATATCCCATTTTTGTACTAGAATGCAACTGTTTTGGTCGCTAGTGCGCATTGTACCGACCCATATTTGAATTTCCCGGTTTTGTGTATGGGCATGAACGATGTGAGCGAGAGAGATAGATGCCATCTGTCAATTTCCGTGTTTGCATATTTTTTCTATGAAGTTGGCGTTCTTCTCTCGTTAGAGAGTATATGTGTTCTGTGCTCGCCTGTATGCGTCATCATTGCGTTGCGGTTGAGATTGTTTAATATAAAGTTAACAACAAAATATTATAAAAGGCAATAATATTTCAAGTTTTGCTAAATTATCGAATTGAAGTTTTGCTTTATCTACGCGTGTAAAAATTAATTGCAAATTTAAATTTATTGTTCAATTATACATCCATTATTTATAATTTTTAATCCGCTTCTCGGGATGATTGTATTTAAAAAGATGTTTTGAAAAATAATCGTTACAAATTTAGTTAAAGTGAACTAGATAGAACGCCATTTTATGTTAGTAACGTGAATATGACGGTTTTTGACGCCTGTATGAACATAAGTCGGATAATCGATGATGTTCTGATGGCTGTACGATGTTTGGTCGTACAAATTACTATTTGTGAGGTTTATGCAATATCTTGGTCGGATTAACGACTCTAATACCACAGTTACCATTTTGTTTTTCTTGAGAGCTCAGGGTCGTTTTCAGATGCAGTTAATTTATCTTAATTATGCAAAAATGATTATCTCAACTGTTTTTAATAAAATGTCCCATTCAAAATCATCAACTCTAATTTTTGTTGTGCTGTAAAACAGATACCATGGAAGAGATAACAAGAAAAGTCCAAAGTTGCCCAATAAAACCATTCATTTGAGATACAAACCTTAATGACATTGCGGAGGAATATCAAATGAATATAGAATAAATATTGAGTATATTAATAATATTATGATACATTGAATTTTTTAACGCGCACAACACACTCGCATCGCTTTTGTCAAATAAAAATAAACATCTAGTCCACAACAGAGGCGAGCCATACGTGTGTAATATATGCAAAAAAAGTTCAAACAAAATGTGAATGAATCTGGAATGAATGGCATGTCCGTTGATTAGGTGTTTATTTTTCA
The DNA here is from genome assembly GCA_963576905.1 of Mystacides longicornis. Classification (NCBI taxonomy): domain Eukaryota; kingdom Metazoa; phylum Arthropoda; class Insecta; order Trichoptera; family Leptoceridae; genus Mystacides; species Mystacides longicornis. The sequence goes on from OY756437.1 coordinate 25,833,208, forward strand.
TTATGACGAAAAGCCATACGTTTGTAATATATGCAAAAAAAAGTTCAAACAAAATGTGCACGAATTTCACGTCCGTTGGACTGTTGATAAGTACCTACCTAGTTTAGTTTTATTATCCATTTCGATGGAAAGCCATGCGTGTGTAATATATGCAAAAAAAGTTCAAACAAAATGTGAATGAATCTGGAATGAATGGCATGTCCGTTGATTAGGTGTTTATTTTTTATTATGACGAAAAGCCATACGTTTGTAATATATGCGAAAAAAAGTTCAAACAAAATGTGCACGAATTTCACGTCCGTTGGACTGTTAAGTACCTAGTTTAGTTTTATTATCCATTTCGATGGAAAGCCATGTGTGTGTAATATATGCAAAAAAAAGTTCAAACAAAATGTGAATGAATCTGGAATGAATGGCATGTCCGTTGATTAGGTGTTTATTTTTCATTATGACGAAAAGCCATATGTGTGTAGTATATGCAAAAAAAGTTCTAACCCAATTTGAATGAATGGCACGTCTATTGATTAGGTACCTAATCATTCTTACAAATAATTATAAGATACTAACTATATACCGACCTCGGTAGTCTAGTTGTACTAGCGTTGACATTAGATCCGAGATCCCGGGTTCGATTCCCGGTCGGGTCAGAGTTTTTCTAAGTGTTTTTTCACTTGAAAATTTCTACTCGGGGTTGGCCTGTCTCAGATTGGACGAGACCGGTTGACTGGAAAAAAATTGCCTCAGGCAATAAGTTCCGCCGGCTATACTGACACCTTTGTGTAGAAAAGTGTTATTATTATATATAGGTACTTATATAAGATACTGTAGCGGCACGCCACTGTCTTGGGAACGCCACTGTTCCTCACACGTATTGTCACCTTATAACAAGGAGCGACAATACGTCCCGTAGGGCCTCCAGCCCTACAGACGAGCAACGAGAAATCATTCTCGTGTGAGACGTCGCCTGTCGCTACACGCCTTTACTAGCTTCTATCAGTTTAATATTTATATTCGTTCATTCATGTAATTCATTGTAACACATATTATTTGATTCAATAAACTAAGTCTAGATTTACTCGCGTTTGTTCTATCATCTAATTAACCTAATCAGGAAACAGCATCTGAGCGCCTTGCTCTGCTGTCTGGTGTCAGAGCCAACCGGCTCCACCATATTCCCAGCGTGAGGAGTCAGCGCTGGAAGGGAGTAGCTTCCATACTCCAGATAGCTCCCACAACGCGAGAGCTACAATACACCCCGAAAATGAGTTTATACTCATACATCTTTAAATTCATTATTATCAATTATTATGAAAAGCCATGTGTGTGTAATATATGCAAAAAAAATTCAACAAAATTGAATGAATGTCAAGTCTATTGATTAGGTACCTAATTATTATCAATTAAGTATTATGAAAAGCCATGTGTGTGTAATATATGCAAAAAAAGTTTCAACAAAATGGAATGAATGTCTCGTCTATTGATTAGGTACCTACCTAATTATTATCCATTATTATGAAAAGCCCTGTGTGTGTAATATATGCAAAAAAAAGTTTCAACAAAATGGAATGAATGTATCGTCTATTGATTAGGTACCAAATTATTATCCATTATTATGAAAAGCCATGTGTGTGTAATATATGCAAAAAAAAGTTTCAACAAAATGGAATGAATGTCTCGTCTATTGATTACGTAATTATTATGCATTCATATCAAAAGCCATATGTGTGTAATAATACATGAATATAATATGTGTGTTTCGTGCGGACGACGTCGTGGTTCGATCCCAGGTGTCGACCATCTTCCTCTTTCACGACACAAGCTTTAAGTAGCTTACTGTAAAAGAGTCAAGGAGTGTATTTGTGTTCACTTTGAGTGAGCACAGATTCATTTTTCTAAAAAAGAAAGTGCATAAAAAGTTCACACAAAATGTAAATTAATGTCACGCCTATTATTGATTTGGTACTCATTATTCATTACGTATTCATTATTCAAACGCGTCGTAAAATTATTCATTATGACGAAAATCCATATGTGTGTAATACTTGCAAAAACTTATATGTATAAAACAGTATAATTCCTGACCTGACTGCGACCCTGAGTCAACTCGCCTTTTTGTATTGGTTCGAGGGATCTGTCTTAAAAAGTAGTCACATAAGAGGTTTTGCGATATACTTTATGAAGTTTATAAAACTGTCCATTTATTGTCGTGTTAGCATCATTACGGTAAATTATACGTCGTTTTGAAGTCTATGTAATAAAAAGTACGTATAAGTTGTTGGCCGACTCTGTATACGAAGTTTATAACACATTCTTGTTCTAGTTGTGTAACCATCAATATGAATAATTATACGATGATTTTAAGACTATGTTGTAAAGAAGCCGTATAAACTTTTTGTCGACCAAATACACGACTTTTATAAGACTGTCTTTAAAATATGTCGTATAAGCGATTTTCAGACTATTTATATGACATTTATTGTGTATATCGTATTACCATCGTGATATAATAGTAAAAAACGGTAAAAGACTTAACTATAGGACGAGTCTTATAAAGTAGTAGTAAACATGTTAATATGATAAACTTTACTGACATATTGGTCGTATAAGCTAAGAGGTCATGGTTGCGACACTTTTGTGACTGTTAGTCAATTTGCATCCTATCATAAGACCTTTACACAATAAAAAAATCATATAATTTTAGCTAACACGACTTTTGTGCTTGTTGGGGCGCTTTATTTAGCGAGAGTATATTTGTCTATGAGAGTGGCGTTGCATAGACATAGATCATAGAAATCAACGTTTAGATTTTTCATATAAAAAATGTCAAAATCGCTTTGTTTCGCGTCGTAATTTTAACGTAGTGGTTTTAATAAAAATATTAATATTTTCTTTCAAGCTATTATCGATCCTTTTAACTATGTAGTTAATGAAACGACTTCTTCATTTACGCAGTTAGTAGCTTAAATGTGTATAGTTTAGTTTAAAAAATATATAAAAATGTGGTGTATTATAAAACGTGGGAATGTTACGTGAAACATTATCTTTGTGATTTTCCTTTGGATATTCGAAAAGCAGAAGATCTCAATAAAGCAATCCATGTGATGTGAAGGTGTGACTTACAAAGATAATGCTTGTATTATGTTGTTATTGATATTCCAACAAAACCTTAATTTGGAGGATTTATTCCATACTCTGCTTATTTCAAAACATGCGTGGAAGTTATCTAAGTATGGCCATTTTCAAATAATGGATGAAACACGTATTACTCAAGAAAAAGAAGAGGGAACAAAACACAAGGATATTATTTTAAATGGTTAATATATATTATTTTTGTTTTAATTTGTACAATCTTAGAGAGATAACCTCTTTTGATTGTAATGTTAATATATTCCTGTATAAGTATTTATTTTGTTAAATGGCAGGTCAGTTTTGTTATTCATTTGTGGTTCACATATTCTTATTTACATTTTCTTTTTTTTTAGACGAAGCTGTTTGTTGCCGATCTACAGTTTTCAGCCACATGACTTCACTCAGATATTCATCAGTTGACATCCACCCATCTAGGAATTTTGTCGCCTTCAATTTTGTTTGTTTTCCATTTTGTATTTAATTTTTTATAGAAAATTAATATGTATTTTTTTTAAATCAGCCCCCCAAACCCCCCTTATGATTATAACCTAACCTAACCTAACTCAATCATATAAATAGTAGAAAGCTTGCTAACGCTAACGTAAAATAAAATTGAACACTAATACAATCATACAGTCGTTCTTCGCTACACTTCGGGACCATGTTCCTTGGTTCAAATAGGAGCTCGTCGTATACGCCATGTTGCATGGCCAATAATGTTGTGAAATCTAGGATGTTCATATTATATTATATTATCATGCTTATCGCGAGAATGTGCCATAGACTTTTATACATATACCTAGACAGCGCACTGTGGACAATAACCGGGTCTGGCTCTACTAAAATCTATAACTCTTTTATTTGTAAAGATATTTTTTTCAAATTTTTTACTCTCAAAGCAGAATGTTTGTTTATTATGCTGATATGAAAATAAATAAGTTTTAATGTACAGTTATTTTTTTTTTAATATTTGAAAACTGACTTTTGTAAATAATAATCATACTCACTTAATAGTATATTTATTGACCTTTAATTCGACTATAGAGTACGTAAAAGTAGTTTTGTACATAACAGACAGAAAAAATGAACTAAAAATCAAAACAAAAATGATCTATACAGGGTGTATAATATAACAAATCAAAGATACTTTACTTGTAGAATCACAACTGAACAAGTATATTTTGTTCCATTTCAAATTCAAATATCTTATCTATTGCTAACAATTAATGGTACATGTTACATATTTTTGAAAACCTTATTTTATATAGATAAATTTCAGCCATAAATTTTTTTGGTATTCTATTTGTTGTAAGTTTTTTCTTAATAATACTGTAAAATGATTTAAAAAAAATCTCTTCCATAAGTTTGTCGAAGATTTTCACTTTACCGACGTCTTCCGACGCTTTGAAATTTATGTTAAATTATAGCCTAGATATATATCCTTAACATATCAAAAAATAAGCTGCTCGCTTTTGCTATTTTAGAAGTTATGAATGATAAAAGTACACCCAGTAATAGTTTTTTTTTTTTTTTTTTTTTTTTCTGGCGGCTCATCCAACTGGATGTTATGGCCCTATTAAATCACGAAAATCATACATTCATAAGAAAAGAAAAAAAACGGACAATGAAACAAAATTAAATTTAACAAACACTAGAATATATACATTCATAAGAAAAGAAAAAAAAACGGACAATGAAACAAAATTAAATTTAACAAACACTAGAATATATGACTATATTAGGATCATGTTCATCTGGACACTTTGGAATATAAGTTCGTTGACCTGATGAGAGTTCAGTCCAAGGAGATAGACAATACTTATTGGGTACTCTACGTTCTCTAGCAAGAAATAAATATCAATTGCGTCTCTTATTGGGCAACCCAGGATGACATGGTCTGGAGTCTCCTCGTCCCAACCGCATTCGCAGTAGGCAGATTCGACGAGACCAATTTTAAATAGATGTGCATCCAGACGCATGTGACCAAGACGCAGTCTAGAAATGCAGACAATATGTTGCCTCGATAATTTTTTCCCATGGAACCAAGGATGAGATGGTATTGATAACTGTATTTTTTTATAATGTGCTCCTTTTGGGCTACTTTGCCAGCATGTATACCATTCTTTTAAGTTGTTTTGTTCTAATTTTTTCAATTCATCACATTCGGGTAGAACAAAATTATCGGGTGGTCTGCCGTGGAGGGCAGCCTCCTTGGCCAATAAATCTGCTCTTTCATTTCCGAGGATTCCGCAGTGCGCTGGTATCCAAGCGATCACCACATCCTTATCCACTTCCTGTAATTCAAGGAGGAGCATTCTAATATCAGTAATAAGTTGATTGCGTGAAAATAATGAATTTGGAGATGCCAGACACCCAACCAAGGAAAGCGAATCAGAGAAAATAATTATATTATGTTCGGTTAATGTTAAACATTTTCGTAATGCTTCCCTTAACGCGAAACACTCGGCCGAATACACCGAGGCTTCGGAAGGTAATCTGAAACCTTCATCTATATTGAGCTTCGGGATAACGAACGCGGATCCACTTGATCCGTTAGGAGAAAATTTCGAACCGTCAGTGTAAATCTTCAAATGATTGGGCCATTTTTCACCCACACATGAAAGGAATTTTTGGTTGTAGTTATCAAAATATTGGTTGGATATCTTGTTTAAGCCAATGTTTTGTATGATTTTGGGCAGTGTTTGAAAGGCTTTAAGAGGTAAGTTAAAGATTGATGAAGGTTGTGAACTTTTGGGGGCTCTGTACACACTTTCTATAGTAGTGTAAGCAGTGCATAAAGGAGGGAGGGTTTTTTTGAGCCAATATCTGTTAGAATGATATGAATGATTCAGTTTAATAATATTGTTGAAAAGAGGGTGACTGGAGAAGCCGAAACGTTTGAGTATAAATCTCTCTGCAAGATATTTTCGCCTTATAACTAAAGGCATTTCTGAACACTCAACTTGAAGGGCGTTTATTGGAGTTGATTGCATAGCACCCACGATCAGTCTAAGGCATTTGGACTGAACTCTCTCAAGCTTAGTCTCCAGATGGATTGGCAGGGGATTCAAAAGAAAAGAAGCGTAATCGAGATGGGACCGAACTAAAGCATTGTACATGTTTCTCATAGTAGATGGATGAGATCCCCATGATACTCCAGCCACTGCTCTTAATATGTTCGTATTCCGTTCGCATTTAGAAGTTGTATTATCAATAAAAGAATTCCATGCCAATTTTCTGTCTAGAATAACTCCTAGAAATTTAGTTTCGTCAACCTGGGGAATCTCGTGATCATTGAGGCGAACCGAAATCTCAGGATTCCGGTGTTTTCTGGAGAAAACCATAATTTTTGATTTTGCAGGTGATATTTGAAGCGAATGAGTTAGTAACCATTTATTTAGGTTAGAAAGAGATTCAGAAAGCGTCCTTTCAGCCCTGTCTATATCTTTATGTACAGTGTAGAGTGCAATGTCATCCGCGTATTTCAAGATTTTACAATCCTCAGACAAAGCAGATTCAGCGTCACAAATGTATACATTAAAAAGAAGGGGGGATATCACAGAACCCTGCGGTAGCCCCTTCCATAATGTTCTAGAAATTTCCTCCCCATCGTTATATACGGTTATTCTTCTTTCAGCAAGAAGATTAAAAATTACTCCCGCTAGAGAACTGGGGATGCCCAGTCTGATGAGTTTGTTGTACAGTGTGTGAAGACAAACATTGTCATAGGCTGCATCAATATCAAGGAAGGAGGCGACTAGAAACTGTTTATTTGAGAAAGCCAATTGTACATCAGTGACAAGAGTACTTAGGTTGTCCATACACCCAAGGGATCTTCTGAAACCAAACTGATTTTTGGGGAGTAAGGCATTATGTTCCAAGAACCATTCCAGTCGAGTTTTGATGAGATGTTCTAGCAATTTCAATACACATGATGATAAGGCGATTGGGCGATATGACGCTCCCAGAGTCATATCCCTGCCCGGCTTTGGGATTGGAATTATCAGTTGGAACTTCCATTCCTCGGGAATGAAGCCTTCCTGCAAAACTTGATTATAAATACTAAGCAAGAAAGGAAGAAACGATTCAGGAAGTTTTCTAAGAAAAGAGTATGGGATCATATCCAAGCCCGGGGAGGAATCCCTGGTTCTGGACAATGATATTTTGAGTTCCTCCAAAGAAAACGGTTGACTTAGATGTGAGTTTGCATTAGGAGCCGAAAACTGGTTATAAAAAGGTATTTGAGTAATGTTGGGGACATATGAGGGAGCCAAGGAACTAACAAAGTCAGAGAGCCATAATTGCATGTGTTGTAGTCTGCGAGGAGGAACCATCGAACCTCTAAAACGTTTAATCATGTCCCAGACATACGATGGAGGAGAGTTTGGTGACAGAGAAGAACAGAACTTAGACCAGCCATTACGCTTTTTTAGTCTAAGAGCCTTCTTTGTTTTAGCTTGACAAGCTTTGGCGGCTAAAAAATTTTCATCAGACATGTCATTTTTGTATTTTTTCATGGCCTTTTTACGTTCCTCTACAAGAATATCGCATTCTTCATCCCACCATGGGGTGTATTTTTTTTGGCCTTTTACCGCCTTTCTTCCTCCTAGGAATGGATTCATCCGCAGCGTCTTGCAATATTTGAAAAAAAGAATTGTAATTTTCCTGTACAGATGCATTGTTATTGTATAAGTTTCCACTCACATTCACGGTATCTTCAATATATATATATATTCGTATGGTATTTGGCGCAAAAAATAAATAAAATAAAATCTATAAAACTATAAAAAAATATCAAAGATTATAATATATCACGTCAAAAAATAAAACTTTTATCCCTTAGCCAGTTTTTGGCTTCGGTCGTCACGGGATTAAAAAGCTCCTCCATTGTACCATCGAACTTGTGGAGTGGGCACTCATTAATGACATGATGAATGGTTTGAGTGGGCGCTCCGCAGTCGCATCGGGGGTCGGCGACGTAACCCCATCTGTGGCGTTCAGCCGCACTCCTGCTGCATCCTCAATTATTTCCCTGAATTTGGTCCAGTCCGCTTTGCGAGTGTTATATAAGTTTCGTTGATTGTGACGTAAATGTAAATTGGTATTATAATTAAAGGTGAAAATAATTGGGAAATGGTCACTGGAGTGTGGATCATGGGAAACAGTCCAATTCACCGAGCCGGCCAGATCCCCAGTGCACAGAGATAAGTCTAAGGCGCTGCGACCCTGACCCGCCGGTGAAAGCCTTGTTGCCGATCCATCATTCAAAATACAAATATTATGGTTATCGATAAAACTCAATAGTTGATTTCCTGCTCTATCTGTTCTCTGGCAACCCCAGGACTGACTATGAGCATTAAAATCGCCTAAGATGAAGTATGAAGTAGGAAGAAGAGGTATTATTGCATTCCAAAATCCAATATCAAAGCCTGTATCCGGGGTTATATACGTTGATACGAAAGCTATATCACCAATCTTGATTGCCACTACCTCCAAAAAGGGGTTAAATGGCAAATCAATCTGTGAGAAAGGGAGAGAGGAGTTGACCAGCAAAGCTGTGCCCCCGCCCCTACCCTCCTGCCTATCACACCTTATACAAAAATAGCCAGGGATGTTATATGTATAGTGTGGACGGATCCAAGTTTCGCTAATGGCAGCAAGATTAATCCTATGATGATTAAGCAGATAAATTAGATCGGATCTATTACTCACAGCACTGCGAGCATTCCATTGTAATACTGTAATATTTTTAAGAGAATCAGTACCTATTTTCCTTATTGACATTTTTATTATTATAAGCGCTATTTGTGTGTAAACTCGAATACAGCTGTGAGAAGTAATTGATAGTGAGATAATTTAATCTGAAGATTCTTGTAGGAGCGAAGACATTTGAGTAAGGACAGATTCGTCATTAATGTTTGACAATAAGTAGCTAAAAATCTGGAACATCAGTTTAATATTGTTTGGATTCTATGGCGACTCAGAAATAGAATGATTTGTAGGGCGGGAAGAGGAGGGATAAGGAGAGGACGGAACGGAAGGTTTATCTTTCAGTTCAGAGGGGAGGGCACATCCGTTTCTTTGGTTTAGTGGTTGACCGTTTGAGTAAGACAGAAGAGAATTAATTGCTTTATAATCGATATTTTTTCTAATAATTTTTTTAGGAGAAGATGGATTTACATCCACCCTAGCAAACGATTTTTTAGGAGTTGATGAAGTGGCAACCACCTCACTAAATGTTTTTTTAGGGGTCATGGATTTCTTAGATGCTTCAACGAATGAAACACCCTCTGTTGCCATAATGCGTCTAATGTCACGCTGTCTATGCAGCTCGGGACAGGAATTACTGGTAGGCATGTGTTCACCTTTACAGTTTACACAGCTGACAATAATCTCAGTTTTAGCGCAAGAGTTTGATTCATGACTTTCCCCACATTTCGCACACCTCGGAGAATTGGTGCATTTGTTATGCGTGTGGCCGTATTTAAGACATTTGTGGCAAATGTAGGAGGGAGGTATGTATAAATCAACGTTGATTGAGTTATAGTATAGGTAAATATGCTCGGGCAGTTTTTGCCCCTCGAATGTTACCAGAATTGTCGTCGATGCTTTCCATTCGATCTTCCCGTCAACGTTCATTCGTCTATTCAGTCTTCGCAATCTTACAATTTTTCCGTATGAGTAAGGTACCTGTACATTTTCCATAATATCCTCATCCGTCAGTTCCAAGGGTATGCGTCTGATTAAACCATACTTAAATATCCTATAGTTAGGTATATAGGCCTTAAGGCCATTGGAAGAAATTATATTTGAATGTATGAAATTGTTGGCATGTTTGGCTGTTGAGAATGTTACGATAGTGCGCCGGCCTCCATCAGCCCTTACACCGCCAGGGACTATTCCCTCCATCCTTGATTTGGACAGTAAGCCGCCCAAAACCATGGGGTGGATGGGTTTACCCTTTTCTACGCTTTCCACAACCACTATGTAAGGTGGAAGAGCCGAGTGAGAATATTCAGGTTCATTAGTTACCATTATATCATTTTGTCGTGTGGGTTCAATAATTGACTCAATATCTAGTTTTTGCTTTTTAGCAGCAGGGGAGATCTTATCGGGGGGAATACCCCGCTCCGGCGGGTCACCCATCATGGGCTATGATGGCATACAAACTGGAGCGGTACAATAAACACATAGAATTTTTTTTTAAATTTAAAAATAAATACTTTAAAGTAGGTACCCACGCGTTTATTATTTTTGGTTATTTGATTAACAATATAGTTGGACACTTAAAATTTTGAATTTGAATTATGTTTGGAACAGGTTTTTGTTTTATTTTTTTTTCTTTTCATCAAACGGAAAAAAATACAGAGAAATGAACACGGTTGGTGTTTGAAATTGATTATTATTTTATTTTTTTGAAAAAACAAAGTGGAAAATGTAATTCATGGCATACAGTGCTCTGTATGGATAATTTGTTTTGTTGGTAAGAATTTATTGTCCAAATATTCATATTATTTCAGTGCTTGGTGCACATGACATGTTTTTTTTTATCACATTTTCAATTACATTAGTATTTTTTTTGTACATTTTTTTTAACAGGACTAAACATACATTAGGAGAGTTTTCTTAATATTTTGGTGGAAATTTGTGTAATGAAGATTGGTCATATCGGATAGAAATGGTGGGCAAGATATATAAAAAAAAACTATAACGAAGAATTGGGCAACACGACAGAAAAATTGATTAGTATAGTTTTATAATTTTTTTTGTTCTTGTTTTGTTTTTAACCTATTAAATAAGTTTTGTGTTAATTTAGAATTTGTTATTTTTTTACCTACAAAAAAACCCAAAAAGACAGCCCTAGGTAACCCACCCCAACTGAGCTAAGCTGGATGGCTGGAGCCAATGATGGTTGGCCAAGATTCTCGCTCCATTATGGCGCCCAACGTGGGGCAAATAATACGTATGTAAAAAAAAAAAAAATTAACAAACAAGTAAAACAAATATCTTACTAATAGTTAACAAAAAAAAACACGCTTACCGTGAAATGAAAACAAAAAAGAAAACTTTAATAAAGTAAACAAAAAAAAAAAGAAAGAAAAAATAATAAATAAAGTGGTTTCACCAAATCCTTTTTAATGTGCCACCTCTGTGTAACCGATCGCCTGCCGGTAGCCCGCTCCGTGAGAGCGGGCCTAACAAGAATCGTGTGACTGCAGCCTTATATTTTATTGTTACGCGCTGAATTTATTAAACAAAAATATTGAAATAAATGTTCAAAATTAATTTTAATAATGAAATATAAAATAAAGTCTTGTCTTATATGTAAAGTTATATACGTAATTAAACTCAGAAAAACACAACACTTCGGATTTTGATAATTTGGAAAAGAAATATTAACAAAATGCCGAAATAAAACAAATTAATCGGTTAGCAAATATTTTCAAAGCATTAGATACGTCCGCCGCTCAATAATAATACCGCTCGACCCCCAGTAATAGTTAACGATTGTAATACGATTTTAATTTTATTTAATGTATTAATTGTTTACATGGTTCAACTCTTAACCATAAAAATAAGTTTTGTGATGGCCAGCCCTGGTTTTCGCAATATGATTTTCTTTGGCACTCAACTATTACTGGGTGTACTTTTATCATTCATAACTTCTAAATGAGCAAAAACGAGCAGCCAATTTTTTGATATGTTAAGAAAATATACCTAGGCTATAATGTAACATAAATTTAGGCGCATCGGGAGACGTCGGTAAAAGTGAGAACCTTCGATAAACTCATGGAATTGATATTTTTTATGATTTTACAATATTATTAAGAAAAAACTTATAATAAATAAAATACCATATTTTTTTGGGTAAGCATTTATCTATATAAAATAAGGTTTTTAAAAATATATAACACATACCATTAGTTGTTAGCAATAGATAAATTATTTGAATTTGAAATGTTACAAAATATACTTGTTTAGTTGTGATTCTACAAGTAAATTATCTTTGATTCGTTATATTATATACATTTAAATGTTAATAATGTAGAAATTTGATATCATTATAATAGTTTACATTTTTTTTATCAAATGCAATTAAAAAAAAGTGGAAAATGTGTACCCAAAAAACCATTAAATATTTGCGACTGTTCTACCATATTCCACAGTGTAGCATAGTAGCCGTGGAAAGTGTGTCGATTTGCGCGGCACTCTTTTGATAGCCGGTTGGCAAGACATTGGTTTCTGCTATACGTTTTCTTGGCGGTTCCTCGTGTTCCGTTATTAAATCTTTATTTATACCATGTTTTATACTGTTTAATGGATGTATTTATAATATTGAGGGTTTGTCTAGTGTTTTGTGTTAATTATAATCCGGTTTTACTTTTTATTTTAAGTTTTCTGTAGTTTTAAAACATTGTCTATACAGTTTCTATTTTTAATATTAAGCTATTTTTAAGTTTTTTTTTTTTAAGTAAAGAAGGTCAATGGACCAGATGCCCTTTGAGTCACCGCGACCAATAAGATCTATTGTGACATCCTTCAATGAATTTTTGGAGCGCTACCTCTTATTGTGCCACGTCTCCAGAGGCCTCTTGCAGAGTGACAGTGCCTCTTCCCGGCTCCTGCCCTCCGCAAAAGGTCTCCATAATCTTCTTTTTGAAAGATAGGTCCCAACAGGATTCCTATCTCTCGGTTGCAACAAATGCTTTTGATCATGTGAACTTATGTCCACTTTGACCACTGATGCGGAAGTACCTATTATATCCATCACACCAGGTCGGCTCTACAAAGGTGCCATGTTCATCCTCCGTAGCTAGAACTAGGGAAATAAAAGTCCGCCCCTACACATCCCTGCATGTCGGGGTAAGGCAAAAAGTCACCCTGAGGTTGCCTGGTATCAGGGAGCCTCCGTTAGTTACTAACCTACCCGTTAGTCACGCATCCATCGGCACGGGTCGAATGACACCTTGGATTGGGGATTTTTGGCCAGAAAGGTTTACTCCTTCCGGAATGATAGGACTAGGTGAATATGGATGGGAGGGCTCATAGAAGGCAGGAGGAAAGGAATCAGGTGTAGGAAATGCCCTGCGTGTTGGACAGCCATGCAAGGCACCCCGTACTCTCTTCAGCTTGTTGACCCTAGCGTCAACAGGGACCGAATGTAACCGCCGTTTCAGCCTGGGCCAACGTAACAGGGTCCACCGCTTGTAGGTGAGAGTCGAGTTGAAATGCAGTGGCTAAGAGGCATTAAATGCTCTTATATTGCGCGTAACATTTCCTTGGACCCCTATTTTTAAGTTAGTCACAGCTGTTTCGGTAATATTTTTATTGTTAACATTCGTAGTTTAACTATTATTTACATTATTATCATAGTTAAAAGACTTTCTAGAGGTATATTATGTACCTAGCTCAAATACCTAGTATAGTGTATGTGATCAGAGACGCATATTTTAAAATTTTCGATAACTACTGACATATTTTGGTTTAAAGTACTTCTTGATCAGGATCAAGGGTGGATCCAGGGGGGTCAGGGAGGTCATGACCCTCCTCTGGGCAAGGGCGGATCCAGCTATTGGCGCCAGGGGGGGGTCACAAAGTAAAAAAAGGTCATTTCCAAAATTTGGTATCCACAAACTTTACTTTTCCTAAAAAAAGGTCATTTCCTAAATTTGTTATATGGAACTTTTGATCCAGGGGGTCATAACCCCTCAAGAAATTATAATTATACTAGAAAAATAGATATTTTATTAATAAATGTCACTACTGTACTTCAGAATACATGACTTCATGACCCCCTGACCCCCCTGGATCCGCGCTGGGCTAGGTCCAGGTCTTATATCTTTAATTACAGTAATTACATTTATTAATAAAATACCTACTTTTCTATTATAATTTATAATTTCCTGTGGGTCGTGACCCCCGTCTGGATCAAAAGTTTAAATTCCAGATAGATCAAAATAGATAAAAATCAAACTTACTCCACTGGGAATAGCGGTAAATAGATTGAAGAAAATAAGACAGAACAAATTGTTGATCACTTGTCCAACGAAGCAGGATGCGGAACTTCTATCAGAGATTATTAATGAAAAATTCTTCGACAGTTACAAGGCAGACGTATTGAAAAAAAGATGGCCTAGAATACTCATCAAGAACTTGTCAAGGGACTATAATTTGGATGACATTCGTGAGGATATAAGGGGACAGAACTCGACTCTGTTTGTCGATAACACCGATGATCTTCAAGCCACAATAAAAAAAGTGATTGAACTTAAAAATAATGAAACAGAGATCCATGTCTTAGTTGAAGTCTCACCCTGCATGCGACGGAGGATGATGAAATACAAAAAGTTAAACCTAGGATTCCAACGACTGAATATAGTGGATGAGGATCCCTTAATACAATGTTACCATTGCCTAAAAGTGGGCCATATGGCCAATAGGTGCATGGATATGTCTGGACCCCCAAATTGTTCGATTTGCGGCGGCCGGCACGATCACAAGGTGTGTGACAGACAGCAGACTCCACTGTGCGTGAACTGTTCCAGGGAAAACAATGTTTTCAAGAAACACTTACAGTGTGACCATAGTGCATTGGACAGGAGAAGTGTGAATATTTGAAAAAAATGACCAAAATTGTCAAAGAAAAAATAGAATATTGACTAAAATTAATTTTTAAATGTGCTTGTAATTGTACCTGTATATTTGTACGTGTGATGGTGGTTTGTTTGTTTTATCGGTATGTTGGGCCGAATAAAAGCGCACGCACTGTACTTGAAATTGCAACAATAACAGTTGCTGTCAGTGGGTGCAATATGGCGAATATTGTAATGTTTATAAATCGTGATGGCTGTTGCTGTTTTCATATTGTTATAATAAGGTTCTGTGTACACTTGGGAAAAATCATTGTAGTAATGAGAATATTAGTGAAGTGTCTTAGATGGAATGGGCAATATTACTTAATTGCATTATTTACTTTGCTTTTGTTTGTGTTTGTGTTGTTGAACGTCATTATTTATCGTGTTTTGCATCCGATTTTTTGTCTTGGATTGGTTAGAGGACGAGATTGCTCCAGATTCGTGAAAAGAGCCATCGCAAAGATGAATATGGTGAGTCTCCATACCCTCATTAATAAATTATATAGCTTAGATATTACTACATGTTATTTTAATCAATCTCATAATACAGTAAAGACGAAATGGTAGACTACATCACATCGCAGATCGATGAAAATATATCGATCAAAGAGATTGTATGTGAAACTTTATCGAATTGTAATGAGGTACTATCTCGTGTAGGGGGTGGGATATTTGCGATACATCTAAACATACGTAGTATCCACAAAAATTTTGATGAATTTATAGTGACACTACTGTTTAAATAGACGACCAGATTGCATAGTTCTTACAGAGGCGTTCCTCAGCGAGGGAACGGGCCAATCTTACTCCATTCCAGGATATACATATATCCAGACGAACTTATACATTAACAGAAATAGTGGAATCGCCGTGTTTGTCAGTGATGAACTAGACGTAGTAGAATCGAGTGAGCATTTTATTAGTGGTGCCAATTACATCGATGTTTGTGTTCGACGCCATGGGAGGGTTTTTCACATTATTTCAATTTATAGAACTCACGTTTCAGACCTCTACTTTTATACATGAGACAAATAGACTTCTAAATAAGCTTAAAAATAAATTTTGTATAGTGTTAGGAGATTTTAATATTCAACTGAATAGACAAACAGAGGATAGATTAGTGAATGAATATATCAATAGTATGACTGAATTAAACTACAAATCATGCATCAACCAGAATACGCGAGAATGTAGTGAGCAGGCTCCATCGTGCTTGACCATATCTGGGTAAATGCCGACATTTGCGAACTGAAAAATATTACATCTATCATATGGAAAATGAATTTAACTGACCATCACGCGACATTGTTTCTTTGCGAGGACGATAAACCCGCAACAACGAGAAGAGAAGATAATAATACATTCCAAAAGACCATCTTTAACGGGGAAGCGTTCGCAAGAATGATTAGTTCACAGAGTTGGGAGACTGTGCTGAGCAGTGACAGTGTCAATGATTGTGCAAATTGTTTTCATAATATTTTAAATACCGCAATGATCAATTCGACAACAACGAAGACTGTCAAGGTCAGATCGAGATATCGGGCTCTGAAACCATGGATTTCACCAGCAATTGTAATTTCGATCAGGCAGAAGGAAAAACTACTGACAGACTTTAGGAAGACACCTAACAATGCACCAATAAAGCAAAAATACCTAAAATATAGGAACCAACTAAATAGAATCATAAAAAAATCCAAATTTGAATATTTTAAACAGAAAATTAATAACTCTCAAAATAACCAAAAAGAAATTTGGAAAATCGTCAACGAAAGTCTAAAAAATAAGAATAAAAACAATACAGATCTGGCTATTTATGATAAAAATTCCCAGTTGGTGGATATAAAGAGCGATAGTAAAGGATGTGCCAATGTTTTTAATTCATTCTTCTCAACTGTTGGTGAGCAAATGGCCCAAAAAATAATATACAATTCCAGAACGGAATTGGAGAGAAACGGGGACTGTTTGGACAGGTGGTCACATTTTGCAAGCGTAGAACCGAGAGAGGTCGGGAAATGTCTTGACGATCTAAAGAGCGGATCGGCTCCGGGCTTTGATGGTGTATCGGTTGAGATGCTCAAAAGTGTTAAGCAGCATATCTTGCTTCCTCTGACGCACCTAATAAATATCACTTTAAAGGAAGGAACATTTCCCTCGATTTACAAAAAAACAATCATCGTGCCAATCCACAAGGGGGGGGACAAACACTTTGTCACTAACTATAGGCCCATTTCTTTAATATCCAATATAGCAAAGGTGATAGAAAAAGTAATAAAAAAACAGTTATTAGAATACCTATGTGATAACAATATCATCAATAGAAATCAATTTGGCTTTATGAAATCATCCAATACGCAAGACGCGGTTTCACGGCTTACTTCAATTAAATATTCTGCACTCGATAGTGGCAAAAAGTGCGCAACTTTATTTGTGGATTTAAAGAAAGCTTTCGACAGCATTCAACATTGTAGATTAATAGATAAAATCCGTAGAATAGGTGTAGGTGGAAGGGTTTTGAATTTTTTCAAGAGTTACCTGCACAGGCGCCCTCAACAGGTGAGAATATCGAGCATTATAAGTGACAAGATGGAAGCCGCCTACTCTATACCCCAAGGAACGGTGATAGGCCCACTGCTGTTCATCATATACGTGAATGATATATTTACACTGCCCCTTGGTGGAAGTATTATCTCGTACGCTGATGACACAGCATTAGTTATGAGCGCGAAAACTTGGAAGGATATGGAAGATGGTTTGAACCGAGACATGCATGTTCTTAAGAGATGGTTTGACGAAAACTATCTCACAATGAACGCAGAAAAAACTTATATCCTTCCATTCTCTATAGGATCAGCTGGACTGCCGGGCGACCTGAGCGTCTCTTTACATTCTGAGGCGTCGACGGGAGAGCATTTTTGCGGGGGAGACTGCGTCAGGCTGAAGATGAAAAAGGTAATAAAATATCTCGGAGTAACCATTGACTCTGTACTGAAGTGGAAGGAACACATCGAAATGGTCACAAAAAGATTACGAAAGCTGACGTACGTCTTCATGGAAGTCAGAAATTTTTTAACAACGTCACAAATGTACCCAATATATTACGGCCTGGCGCAGTCTATACTACAGTATGCGGTGCCTGGGTGGGGTGGGGCTTACGCCAGCACATTAAAGTGCGTGGAAGTTGCCCAGAAGCTTATAATAAAAACTATATTAAAGCGACCAAGAGATTACCCCACAGAATCCATTTTTAGAGAATTTAAAGTATTACAGTTTCAAAGGTTATTTCAGAAAAATGCAATAATGCAGGTGCTTAGAGAACCACTATACCACTCGTATCTCACGGAAAGTAGGACTAGGCAGGTGTATGTGTTTGCGCAGACTAAAAGGCTAACGTCGTTCGCACAGCACCACTACACGTATCTGGGAGACAAATATTTCAACGAACTGCCAGAAGACATTAGGAAAATAACAAATACAAAAAAGATAAAACAAGAATTGAAAAAATACTTTAATAATTCCATATAATATCGAAAAAAAAAATACTTTAATAATTCCATATAATATCGACTGATGTGAGGCTGTGATGATGGGTTGTGTGTGTCCTTGGTGGTGTTCTCTGTGTTTGGGGGCATGGGTATATAGGTGGGTACTTAATAGTGATATCCAATCAATACTTGTTGATATTGTCATTTTTGGTATAGTATTGTGTGTGGAAATTTGTGGGTGATGGCAGTGCAGTATTTAAATAACAATTAATTTTTTGTAATTTTTTAATTGGTAGTGAAATGTTGAAACAACAACTCATTTTTATAATTTTTTAATTTTATGTCAACTCATGCAGATACCCTCTCTTTGCAAAAGCTTGTACAAGCTTTAAGAGAGAGGAAACGTTGTATTTTATATTATTATATCGTTCAAATATATTGTAACTATTTTAACTATGTAAATGATCTCAAAATAAATAAAATAAAAATAAAATAAAATATTAAACAAAGCAAATTATTACCTGAAAAATAGAAACATTATTATTAAACTATTCTAGAGGCTTTATTTTATTAGTTTGAGTACCTATACGAACCAAACCTATCAGAACCACCTCATGAATATAGGAAAAATAAAAATTGTTCTAGTATTTTATATTACTAGACATTTCAGTTGCTTTCTTAATCGATTCATATTAATGTTTTCAATTTTTACATTTTTTTTCGTTGAATAAATGCGAAAAATACCAGCATACTCCGCATTTCCCATACAAATCGCAATGTTCTTGCTTAGGGGGCGTTCAAGTATTACGTAACGCAATTTGGGGGGGAGGGGGGGTCTTGCAAAACGTTACTGTGCGTTACGAGGGCGGGAGGGGGGGGGGGTTCGAACAACTCGTTACGTAACGGTATTTTTTTTTCTTAAATAAAAAAAATTGGGAAATAAATCTTCCAAGTTGGGCAATCCTTTTCGTTTATGTTTTACGGGGAATCCCTCGATTGTACTGTACGTCATTTTTGTTTTTTTTCTCCGAAGTTGGGCACCCTTTTCGTTTATGTTTTACGGGAAGTCTCTCAATTGTACCGTTCGTCATTTTTATTTTGTTCTCCGATGTTAAAGCTTTTGGTGGAAACACGTAGATTGCCGAATCCGACAATCTACGTGTTTGTTAAGTCACCTGTGACCATGCAGGACCTGTTCCTGCGAAACTAGTCAGGTAAATAAATATAGTGGAATAACAAATCAATTGTTTCATTTAAAATATTTTATGGAACCTTTTTCGTTTAAGTCTTACGGGGAGTCCCTCGACTGCATTGTATGTAATTTTTATTTCGCCCTCCCAAGTTAGCAAATCTTTTATTTTTTACGGGGAATCCCTCGACTGTATTATACTTACGTCATTTTTATTTTATTTTCGTTGTCAGCATTCGTTAGTGGTCAAAAGGGGGGATTTACATCGTCAACTGTTTTCATCAACTGGACTTGCCAACGCAGCTATGCCAAAATTTGGAAAACAGCAAAAGAAAAAATAAAGATAAATTTATGGAACATATAAATAGTATTTTTTTTTCTCCGAAGTTAGCAAAGGAACCCTTTGAAACCCTTTTATTTTTTTACGAGAGTTCAGTAAAAAAATAGTCTCTTGGGTGTTACGTAACATTTAGGGGGGGGGGAGGGGGGTACAGAAAACTGGGAAAATGGGCAATTCACTGTCAATTCAATCATAGAATAAGGAAGTTTTTCTGTTTAATTTCCCGCCTTTTCTAGCCGATAATTCGTGTCACTGATGATGTTTTGGGTGGGTTCGATAAGTTAAAATCCTATTTGTTTGGTGTATATATATAGTATTGAAAAATAACGTGGTTTCTTTTTGGCAGATTATCCGTACGCTGAGAAAGGCTCAAATTTGTCAGCCTGGCACTTTTGTTTACGCTTAAAGTAACTAATAATTTGGATCTGTAAGTTCGATTAATACCTAATAATATTTTATTTGTTTAACATGTCATGGAATACATGAAAAATGTGTGGTTTCTTTCAGGTGGCTTACCCGAACGCTAAGAAAGGCTCAAATTTGTTACCAAGTATAAATAAAACTTCATATTCACCAAAATGTCTTGTATTGGTAAATTGAGTGGGAAATCTTCTGAAACTACACAAACCCTTACCATACACATAAAAGACTGTTTATCAGCCGGCATTAAACAGACGCCCTCTAAAAATAAATTTCATTGTACCATCTGTAATAAAATTTTCAAAAGTAACAAAGCTCTAAATTATCACAAAAATATTTGTAAAAATGCTTCGAGTTGTCAAGCCGTTTACCGTAATCAGAAAGCATTTCTTAAACATGAAGCTCTGTGCGAAGGATCCTTAATTTGTTCCCTTTGTAATAAATGTTTCAAAAGTAAGTAGGCATAAAATAACTTGCAAAGGTCAAAAGTAAATAAAATTGTCAATTTAAAAAATTATCAGATGCTTACGTTTGATGGTTTATCCAAATTTTATGATTGGAAGAAAATGATTGACAGGCAAAGTTTCAGTTACCAAAGAAGAGTGTGCGGTACTAAAATAAATAAAACTGTTAAATGTCATTACTTTAAATGTACCTATCTTTAGTTCTGCTTTTTCACAAAAACAGTTAAACAGAAAAACTGTTCATATGCGAAAATATGGACAGATCCCCCCAAATGCCTGCGAGTCCAAAATAAGAGCTAAAGAGTGTGATAATGATAAAATTTATGTGAAATATTTTCCAAAACATTCCCATTCGTGTACTGCGAAAAATCGTTTATACCATCGTTGGAATTCTGAAACAATAGTTTCTGTTAAAAAAAACTTTTAACTGAAGGAGTGAGCGTTAATGAAATCAGGAAAAAAAAATTATGTGTGCAGACACCCAATTTCCAATGAAGGAACATTTTATGACAAATCGCCAAATTTTAAGATATAAGTACCGATTGCAAATGAAATTAAGGTACACAATAGAGATGATGTAACTTCTATCAAACATAGAATTAATAGCATGAGCCTTGAACAAAGGAAAAGTATTCTTATATACGAGCCCCAAGGCAGCCCAATATTAATAGGAAATATTGAAAATGGTAATTATCCATCAGATCTTTTTATTTATGGTTTCCAAACAAACCATCAGTTGGAAGAATTCAAGAACGGAGCTGGTAGAATATTGTGTATTGACGCTATACATAAAACCATTAGATATGATTTCTATTTGCTGAATCTGTTAGTTCCGGATGAATACAATAATGGATTTGTGGTAGCACAGTATATTATAACCAATATTTTGGACAGGAATACAATTAGAATCCTTTATACAAGTTTAAAGAATAGATGCCCAGATATAATTGTTAATGCTGTAATGACAGACGATGACCCAGCAATTTCGGTTGCTTTTTGTGATGTCTTCCACTGGGATGACCTTAATTTAAAGCCCAAACATTTTTATGCAAGTGGCATGTTATAAGGGCTTGGAAGTTGCAATGTATAAACAAAATAAAAATTAAATGTTTAAGGTGTTCTGTTTTCAAAGACTTAATTGTAATACTAGAGGAAAAAAACAGTTCAGATTTTGAAATTTTATTGCATTTTTTTTTCAAAATTTGCCATGTTTGAATGTGCAAAATTTATAAATTATTGCCAAACATATTACTCACAGAGGTCGGAATTGTGGGCCATGTGTTTTAGAAACTTTTATCACGGTGATGTCGTATCTACATGAATATGTTTGCTGAATCTTTCCATTAAGTGTTAAAGAAACGTTTGGATAGAAAGTCAAACCATCGAATAGACGACCTTATTTTAATTTTTGAGGAATTGGAATATGAAAGATGGTTGAAATTAACTGATCGACGAAGTAAAGGCGAACCACCAATTTCCTTTTCTAATTTAAATAGCAGACATAAAATGGGTATGAAAATATTACCTAATTTAGTATTCAAGAATAATGATTGTAGCTGGGAGATAAAGATAGACATGGAGTGTTGCATTTTGCAAATTCGAGATCAGTGCCATTGAAAAGATCACTGCTTTGATAAGTGTATCAATAAAGCATGCTTGGATCTGTGTTCGCATTTGTACAAATGCACATGTTTAGACATTTCTGGTATGTGTAAGCATGTGCACAGAGTACATTCTCTCAGAATGAAGGACACGCCTAGATACATGGATGTTGTAAATGTGTATGATGAGGATATGAAGCTGCCTGAAATTGACATAAATGTGGCATCTACATCAGCTGTGAAACAACTTGATCAAATACCGACGATTAATTATTTCTCATCTCCAAATCGTTCACAAACGCTTCAACGAAAAATGTATAAACGGCCAAAAAAAGGGGACCTTCTTCTACCCAATCTTTGATTAAACCTGAAAAAATAGAGGCTAGTGATCTTAAACTTAAATTATACAGCTATCCAAATACTGGTTAATCATTTATTGTCTTTACCTTCTCACTACTAAAACTTGGCGTCTGTTTTGCTCTTTTATGTTGGGTATTAGTGGAAATTAGTGGAGTGTAATTGCATATTCACTTGATGTGCTTTCTTAGTTGTTACAGGTTGTGTTGGTATAGTGTGTGTATATTGAGTACTGGGAGTGGGTCATTGTAAAAGCTTTAAATATTTTCAGATTGTGTTATAATGATTAAGTATTTTATAAGATATTGGAATTAATTCATTAACTATGTTGATTATTTCAATGTCTTCTAATTGTAGGAAAAAATATTTTATTTTATAGTTGTTAATGTTCCAGATTTTTATGTTGCTTCAGCCTCTCGTGATTTCGTGCACTAGTGCTTTGCACAGAATACTGGATGTTGGGTGATGTTTTTATGATTACTTTTAATTTTATGTCATTTTTATATACCTTAATAAAAAAAATATTACTTACTTCAGTAATTCATAAAGTACTGCCAAATGATGATAAATTCATATTTTAATGATATTATTCTGATGGCAAAGTTTTATAAATAAAATGAATGTGACTTACTTTATTTTGTTGGTAGTGTTTGATTTTGCTCATATTTTTTTTTGTTTTTGGATAATTATTTTAAAGATATAAATATTATGAGGGTGCTAGGTGATAAATTTGTTTATATGTGAATTTTTGCAACTCTTTAATTGTTATGTTTATTTTGTAGTGGAGATCTAAAGTACACAACAATGAAGGGTTCACTGAAGACTGGCTGACGCTTGAAAAGCTTGGTGTAAAGACACGTGAAGAATGAATATGTATTTAAAGTTTCGTAATCAATATTAATGTGAAATTTGTCAAATAGTAAAGGAAAATTTGTTACTTAGATAGTTTGCTACATGTTTGTACATTCTAATTACTACATAGTATTGAGAAATAATATTGTACCTATTGCATAATAATTCTCTTGATGAGAAACAAGTCAACTTGTTAGTGTTTTTATTTTTTTCAATTAGAGCATCAGTATGAAAGCTACAAATTACCATCTAATCTTGTGTGAGATTGCTATATTGATTTTAAAACATACAATGTAGGTATATTGGCAATAAATAAATATTCTTTTTTTTAGTTTAAGAAACATCTATAATTTTCATTAAATGGCTATTAAAATTCACTATCAATAACTTGTTTCTTCTTCTTTATTTCCTGGA
Source organism: Mystacides longicornis (assembly GCA_963576905.1). Lineage (NCBI taxonomy): Eukaryota > Metazoa > Arthropoda > Insecta > Trichoptera > Leptoceridae > Mystacides > Mystacides longicornis. The sequence goes on from OY756437.1 coordinate 25,857,092, forward strand.
GCCCCATAAATGTCGAGTATCACCTGAGATAATTTTTTTTTTTTTTTAAATAAAATGAATCTGTGCTCACTCAAAGTGAACACAAATACACTCCTTGACTCTTTCACAGTAAGCTACTTAAAGCTTGTGTCGTGAAAGAGGAAGATGGTCGGCACCTGGGATCGAACCACGACGTCCGCAGTACGAAAGCCGGCGTTGTAACCGCTGGGTCACCAACCACTTTTTTTTGTCCACTCTAGATCGCTCTTTTACATTATTCACCATATTATATTCTATTCATAGTCCATCCATTGACATCTTGAATTTCAAGTTGCTATTATTATTCAAATTTTGTGACCATACTGTTTGGAATGCAGGGGAAAGTAACAGCGAAGAACTCATTCAATATTATTTTTTCTCGCCTAATAGTTGAGAATTTTTTCAATTATTGAGAAAACACGGGCATGTATGAACATCTATTTAATTAGGTAGGTACCTACTGAAGAAAGCATTTAGAGAAGTAGATATCATATCAGGTTGTTTATAATAAAAGAAGTACCTAAATAGAAGTAGATTTTCAGTCGTCTACTTTCACTTTTAGGGTCATGGGTTCGATCCCCGGTACTGACCATCTTCTATCACAACATAAGCTTGACTTTCTGTGAAAGATAGCAAGTGTGTTTCTGTAAACTTGGAATGTTCAGTTCACAGCTTCTTTATGAAAAAAATATACATATAAGGACAATTACTGTTTTCTGTAGGACGGGTTATGTTTTATTTCAAAGTTTTTATCTGTAAATTTAAAATTATTATTTGTTGTACTATTTATGCTCATAAGGTGTAAGAAAAAGCTTGGTCAATGTAGCAATCTCTTCCTTTCAAACAAAATAAAAAGTGGCTAATTCTGAAAATTTCTTGTTCCATTATCAAGGAACACTGATAGAGAGTCAATTCAGCTGTGGTCCTGTAAGGTAGGTATATTATAAAGAAGACTCATTGGGAACAATGAGAAATTGAAGATAACGGGCTGAATCTTTTTCCATCATGTTTGATATGTAGTGTTAATAAAAATTATATTGAATGCTAAACCCTTTCCTTCTGGAGGTGCCTCCTCAATCAGCTTTGTGGAAGTTTATACAAATTCTTTAGACTAATTGATTAGGCGCCGATTTCTGAGTTGGAGATAGTGCATTATTTAAGAAAGTATTGAGTGGCACATATTTATTTGTGGTGAAAACTGAATAATGATGAGAGCAAGTCTGCTCATTCGTGACATAAATCTTTCTTAAAAGAAGTATCCCAATAATAAGTGGCGCCGTTTATTTGTAGTGAAAACTGAATAATGATGAGAGCAAGTCTGCTCATTCGTGACATAAATCTTTCTTAAAAGAAGTATCCCAATAATAAGTGGCGCCGTTTATTTGTAGTGAAAACTGAATAATGATGAGAGCAAGTCTGCTCATTCGTGACATAAATCTTTCTTAAAAGAAGTATCCCAATAATAAGTGGCGCCGTTTATTTGTAGTGAAAACTGAATAATGATGAGAGCAAGTCTGCTCATTCGTGACATAAATCTTTCTTAAAAGAAGTATCCCAATAATAAGTGGCGCCGTTTATTTGTAGTGAAAACTGAATAATGATGAGAGCAAGTCTGCTCATTCGTGACATAAATCTTTCTTAAAAGAAATATCCCAATAATAAGTGGCGCCGTTTATTTGTAGTGAAAACTGAATAATGATGAGAGCAAGTCTGCTCATTCGTGACATAAATCTTTCTTAAAAGAAATATCCCAATAATAAGTGGCGCCGTTTATTTGTAGTGAAAACTGAATAATGATGAGAGCAAGTCTGCTCATTCGTGACATAAATCTTTCTTAAAAGAAATATCCCAATAATAAGTGGCGCCGTTTATTTGTAGTGAAAACTGAATAATGATGAGAGCAAGTCTGCTCATTCGTGACATAAATCTTTCTTAAAAGAAGTATCCCAATAATAAGTGGCGTCGTTTATTGGACATTGGGCGATTTTTTTTAGAAATAACGCACTGGAGCTGATGTTTGTATAAAAGATTGCACAATAAACAAGCACGCTGTAAACAAACATTCAAATTAGTCAATTTGCTGATTTATCTGTCGCATTTTTATTTAGATAGGTTATTTTTTTAAATCTTTACGAGGATTTGAAAAATAAAATACACAAGTTTCTAACTTCAAATGGGGCATATAAAATTGACTTTTTCATTTGATATATTTGTTAATGTACCTATATGTTTTGTACTTGTATATATTTTTTAATTAATAAATAAAAAAAAATGACAGTATTGTGCTATAAATCTAAACAACGTAGAGGTATTATAATATGATAGAGGAATAACAATTACTTACAAACCTTATATTATGAGGTTTGTAAGTAATTGCTATTCCTCTATCATTTTGATTTTTTGAGGTATTATGAAATAATAAAAAAATAATTATTCATCCATCCCCCCTTTACGTACTTTAGTTATTATATTCTATCGAAAATATCATTGCCGTTATTCTAAATATTTTGTACAAAACTATTTCTCGTTATGAAAAATATCTAACAAAACTTGAAGTGGTTGGTAGACTAGCGGTTACAACGCCGGCTTTCGTACTGTTTGGTGCAGACGTCGTGGTTGGGTCCCAGGTGCCGACCATTTTCCTCTTTCACGACACAAGCTTTAAGTAGCTTACTGTGAAAGAGTCAAGGAGTGTATTTGTGTTCATTTTGAGTGAGTAGAGATTCATTTAAAAAAAAACTGGATGACATGAAAATAAAAAAAATTAGGAAGCTCGTAGGTACCGTCAAAATTTCTACTAAACAATTTCATACTAATGGTAAGCTCAAAGCCAATGGGTTTTTATACTACTCAAAGTTTATCAATCGGCTCAATCCATTCTCCATGTGGACGAAGCTCCTAAAAGGAAAAAAAATCATCAATATTCCTTCATGTGATGTTGGAGTTTATAAATTGTTTTCGAATAATTTATTTGTTCTTTTTAAAACACCTAATGTTAGGCTAGATTAATACTTAATTTATACAAAATTTTCAAATTATACGAAAATTATGATGGAAGAAGTGATAGCCTACGACCCTGTAAGAAAAGAGGAAAAACGATGATGCTTATGCGAAAATTGTTATGATATCATAATACCTAGATCGCTGACTAGAATGATTCTTCAAATGCTTGAAAATACATATTAGGTACATCTTTTTATAATAGAAAAATATTGAATTTATATTTAATAGCATTGATGGAACGGAAAAGAATGGCTTATTAAATTTGCATCAAAATGTTAATAGATATTCAATACCTAAATATAGTTACGTTCTCATACACATTCGTGTAACATTATAATCAAATTGTTGAATATGAAGTAGGTATATTATGAAAATAGATAGGTGAGGTTGGAAGATAGTGTCTAATAATTATCTTAATATATATAAATCTCGTGTCACAATGTTTGTCCTCAATGGACTCCTAAACCACTTAACCGATTATAATAAAATTCGCACACCATGTGCAGTTCGATCCAACTTGAGAGATAGGATAGTTTAAATCTCAAATTATAGTCGCAATTTTAATTTATTGCTAATTATTTGTCTGTTATTATTTGACAGTCACAATTATCTGTTAACTACAAATGATTCTAACAGATGTCGATACCTTTCGACTGGGTTGAGTAAGTAATCAATAGATGGCGCTGCTATGGTAAATCTACGAACGTGTCATATAAGCTACATTTTAACAGCATAATTACCACGTGTTGTTGATGCTATAAAATATTTTGAAAAAGTTAGGGATCTGTATGAAAACTAAATTATTTTTAAGTATCTATCTACCCGTGCGAAGCTGGGGCGGACATCTAGTTGTATTATATATTGCATATCACGGATATTTTTAAAATAACAACTCTCATTATTATACCCAGAAGAAATACAGCCCGACATAAAATGGGAAACAAAATTATCATGATTGTGATTTGTGATGATAAAAAACGTTTATTTTTATCCGTGCAACACTACAATTTTGATCCATAGAAAAACTAGTTATGATTTGACATTTGGAAAACAGCTACGCGAATCTCGCGAAAGAGGCTCATTCCGTAAGTATTGACCTGAAGTAAGCGTCGTATTAGCACTATCTACAGCATCGATACTCAACCTGCTGCCCGCGGGCCGTACGTGGCCCGGCACACTTTTTATCCGAAATATTATTTAAAAAACTCGCAATGTCATTCCATGAAACCTGAAGAGAATATTTATTGTCATTCATTACGAACCACCTATTAAATAGTGTTTTTACACTCATTCATCCAGTAGTGAGCGTATGGCTCTAGATGACCGTAAAATAAGTGATACCTTTTAAGATAAAATATGCACATATTTTTTTAGGCAATGCTTTGCATTTGGCGGAATCAGCAAGGTGTTATCTTATATGAGCTACTAAGGGTTGGTCAGACAGTCACAGCAGAGCTTTACAAAGAGCAATTGATAAAACTGAAGGCAGCAATTGAAGAAAAACGCCCAGAATATGCAGCTCGTCATGAATCGATCATTATTCAGCACGATAATTCGCGTCCCAATGTTACAAAAATTGTTAAAGATCAGCTAAATTCTTTTGGCTGGCAAGTTTTACCACACCCGCCCTACTCCCCACCCAGACAGCACACGAATGTCCCCTGGATATTCCAGAGATATCCCAAATGTCCCGGGTTATTGGTATATCCGAATCCGAATGTCCCGGGATATCCCTGGGATAACCGCATGTCTAGGGATATCCCGGGATATATCGCATATCCCGGGACATGCTAGACATCCCAGGGATGTCACAAGGATATCCCGAATATCCCGGGTTATGCAGGACATCCCAGGGATATCCCGCATATCGCGAGATATAAAGGACGTCGAATGGATGTCCCGTCGGGACATCTCAGGGATATCCTCTGAATATTTATTTTATTTATTTCCATATAATATAATATTTGTCATATGTTACACTAATATCAAAAATATGGACATAATTCCCAAATCCTAAATAAGGTATATACAATCATTTCCTCTCTCGAAAGGGTCTAGCCTTGTGTTGAGAGAGGGAGTTTCACGCTGAGTATTTACATGATTTTAGAAGAAAAGTTATAATATACTCAAAGTTACACCTACACAATATATAAAAATCAAAAAAATAAAACATCTATACAGGGTGACTGGTAATTCAATACATTCCTTGTAAGGGGTTATACTAGAGAAAAAATACAACAATTAGATCTTAAAGAAAAAATAACAACTAATGACTCTAAAAATTCATTACTAATGTTCGATTTTTAAATGGCACAAACCACTACGGGCTTACGACCGTCTTCTACTGTTATTTCGAAGGCTGGCTTTGTTTAACAAACATTACCACCTAATGGCGAACGTTGTTAACGTAAAGTGATCACACTAAGCCAGCCTTCGAAATAACAGTAGAAGACGGTCGTAAGCCCGTAGTGGTTTGTGCCATTTAAAAATCGAACATTAGTAATGAATTTTTAGAGTCATTAGTTGTTATTTTTTCTTTAAGATCTAGTCCTGAAAAGGTCACAAGAATCTAAACATAATTAGAATGTTGTGCACCAACAAAGCCAATAGGCAATAAATATGAGACATTAACAAAAATGGATATAGTCGTATCCTGGCGCCAAATACATGACAGCGGTCGCAGTCTTTAAATTTGGTTGCTCTCTTGTTCTCAACAATTTCCAACTTTTATCTCTATTTTTCATTTTATTTTAAATTTCTACTTGTTGCATACATGGGATTTTTCGACATGTTGAACATGTTGAGAATTCTCATGATTACGAGTTTCGGAGACAAACATTACCACCTAATGGCGAACGTTGTTAACGTAAAGTGATCACACTAAGCCAGCCTTCGAAATAACAGTAGAAGACGGTCGTAAGCCCGTAGTGGTTTGTGCCATTTAAAAATCGAACATTAGTAATGAATTTTTAGAGTCATTAGTTGTTATTTTTTCTTTAAGATCTAGTCCTGAAAATGTCACAAGAATCTAAACATAATTACAACCTAGTGTAGCTAATCATACCGAAGCGCAGCTTTGAATTTTATTCATGTTGAAGTAAAGTCGTTTGTATGAAAACGCCTACGGCTTCATAGCACCATCTGATCGTATAATATTGATTATTTTCCAAAACTGTAGTAAATTGGTAAACATTTTTACCTTTTTGCAAAGCTTATTAATTGGGGAAGTTTTTCCTGTGGTTTTTACGCCAAGTATATTATTACTTTTTTGGAGAAACTAGCTTAGAAAAATCGAAATTAAAAGTGAAAAAAAAACTGACTTGTGATTTAAAAACGTCATATTTATGAGGATTTTGAAATTTTCTTCTTGATTTTTTACTTCGACCATTTTTTTATTCTTTAATTATTAGAAAAAATTATTTTTGTTTTCCTAAATGTAGTACTTTGTTCACAATTTTGATTTTCATGTCAAAAAGTGAAAATTGAAAAAAAAAAACTCTAAAAAGTTAAATAACTCGAAAACCACTGGTACTTGACCCCTGGTTAACATGAACAAAATTGTTGCAAATTTTCTCTAGTATAACCCCTTACAGGAATGTATTGAAATACCAGTCACCCTGTATAATCCAGCGTCTTACCCGCCCAAGTTGAACGATGAACTTGAAGTTGTATGGAACGCACTTGAAAAAAGTTGTTTCACTTATTGATACAGACAATATTAATTCATGTTCTTAAAAAGAGATATATCGCAACGCGAACTCTCATAACCTTCTAATATAGCTGCACGCATAGATACTTACTCCAATAACTGTTGCCTGGATGTGTAGAGATTTGACGTAGTGTTTTGGACAGTATTCGTAATTTAATCTATATAATATTTGACTGCCTGACTGATGTCATTAACGTCGGTAGATGGCGCGCCACTCGCAACTGAAGACAAATTTAGTTCTACTAATATAATATGGCTGATAGCAGTGACAGCTGACAGTATTATTATGTCTGGTGGCTGAGCACTTTTTTTAAAGGTCTTGATGTGGAAAAAACAAATTTTTGGGCTATTTAAAAACTCATATGCAAATTCCAGCTGGAAATGGTTGAATCTGAATCTCAACGAACCCACAAGGAGTTCGTGATCAGTGTCCACTGTCCATGTCTGCTCCTCGGTAGGTGCGCCCATTTCGCAGGTGAGTTCGGTTGCTGGCCCTTACCAGAAGATGGTCAATCTGGTTTTTTGTTCTTCTGTCGGTCGAGGTCCATGTATATTTATGGATATCCTATTAATATTAATTTTATCCATGGAGTGTGGCGAAACCAATCAGACAGCTTCCATTATCATTTATCACTTCCATTCCATGCCTACCCATGACACCTGGTCCACATTGGGGATCACTACACACACATACCCTCAATCACAAACGTTTTTATAGATAAAATACTAATGTGAAAAGTAAAATTCCTTTGTTTTACATTCTATTATATATATTGAAAAATAACAACATGCAATTTTTAACACATACCTACTTAATATGTAAAAATACAAAACAGATATCTTCTCAAACTACTTTTAAGTAGGTGGGTATATAAAATATTTTCAAAAAACTAATATAAAAAAATTAAATAAAAAAAAATATGATTAAAATACATAATGACAATTATAAATTTTAGATATTTTTTTCAATGCACACTTTGGTCACCCTATGCCATAACGCAAGGACTCACGAATCCCACTTTACTACTTACTATGTCTCAAATGAGACTGTAGGTGCCAGTCACCTTAATGATCCAGAACCGCAGATTGAGCTGGCTTAGCCATGTTCTCCGCGTGTCTCCCAAGAGTCTTGAAAACGCAACCCTTTTCTACAATCCGAATGAAACAAAAATATGAGGCAGGCCAAAATTAACAATCAAGCGGACACTCACTGCGCTGTACCAAGAGTCTAGCTAGACTAAGCTGGGATGAAGCTGTGCAACTGGCGCAAGATAGAAAGTGGGATATGGAAAGAAATTAGAATATTAGGAAGGAAAATGTATGGAAGAGAGTGTTGCGACAAAGATGAAAGACAATAAGTTGAGATGGTTTGGGCATGTGGAAAGAATGGATGCAAACAGAATGACAAAGTAAATTTAAGGCTGAAAGGTGTAAGAAAGCGTGGATGATCGAGAATGGCGTGGATCGAATACATCGATTCGGTTTTCAAGAAAGGCCAGGTCAGAAGTAGGAGTAAAAGGAGAGGTTGTATGTTGTAGAAGAAGAAAAAGAAGTCTGTTTGGATAGAAGAAAGTGGTGGTCCGTTCTTTCTCCCTACCGCTTACGGGACACAAAAAACTTTTACACCCGAAGGAATTTTTTCTGCTTTTAATTTAAAGATGCCTTTTGAAATTGCCCAATTGTGTGAACCTTTTATAACAAACCTCACATTCGAAGGGTTTTACTCCACTATGAATTCGTAGATGCTGTTTCAAACTGCCTGAATGTCTAAATTTTTTATTGCAAACCTCACATTCGAAGGGTTTTTCTTCGGTATGAGTTGTTAATATATGGGTGTTCAAATGGCTTAATCGTTTGAACTTTTTTTTGCAAACCTCACATTCGAAGGGTTTTTCTCCACTATCAATTTGTAGATGCCGTTTCAAACTGCTCGATTGTGTGAACTCTTTTTTATAAACCTCACATTTGAACGGCAAGTCTCCATTATGAATTCTTAGATGCTGTTTCAAATTGGCTGAATGTCTAAACTTTTTTTTGCGAACCTCACATTCGAAGGGTTTTTCTCCACTATGAATTCGTAGATGCAGTTACAAACTGCTCGATTGTGTGAACTCTTTTTTGCAAACCTCACATTCGAACGGCAAGTCTGCATTATGAATTCTTAGATGCAGTTTCAAATTTACTGAACGTCTAAACTTTTTATTGCAAACCTCACATTCGAAGGGTTTTTCTTCGGTATGAGCTAATTGTATTGGTCATAAGCATTGCGCAAGATCGAGCGCAATGGAGAGCTCTTGTTGCCTCCCTATGCTCCTAAGTGGAGTTCAAAGGGAGATTTGATTTGATTGATTGATAAGTTAATAGATGGGTTTTCAAATGGCTTGATTGTTTGAACTTTTTATTGCAAACCTCACATTTGAAGGGTTTTTCTTCTTTATGAGTTAATAGATGGTTTTTCAAATGACTTAATTGTTTGAACTTTTTTTTGCAGTCCTCACATTCAAAGGGTTTTTCTCTACTATGAATTCGTAGATGCCGTTTCAAACTGCTCGATTGTGTGAATTCTTTTTTGCAAACCTCACATTCGAACGGCAAATCTCCATTATGAATTCTTAGATGCCGTTTCAAATTGCCTGAATATCTAAATTTTTTATTGCAAACCTCACATTCGAAGGGTTTTTCTCCACTATGAATTCGTATATGCTGTTTCAAACTGCTCGATTGTGTGAACTCTTTTTTGCAAACCTCACATTTGAACGGCAAGTCTCCATTATGAATTTTTAGATGCTGTTTCAAATTGGCTGAATATCTAAACTTTTTGTTGCAAACCTCACATTCGAAGGGTTTATCTCCACTATGAATTCGTAGATGCCGTTTCAAACTGCTCGATTGTGTGAATTCTTTTTTGCAAACCTCACATTCGAACGGCAAATCTCCATTATGAATTCTTAGATGCCGTTTCAAATTGCCTGAATGTTTAAATTTTTTATTGCAAACCTCACATTCGATCGGCAAGTCTCCACTATGAATTCTTAGATGCTGTTTCAAATTGGCTGAATATCAAAACTTTTTATTGCAAACCTCACATTCGAAGGGTTTATCTCCACTATGAATTCGTAGATGCAGTTTCAAACTGCTCGATTGTGTGAACTCTTTTTTGCAAACCTCACATTTGAACGGCAAGTCTCCATTATGAATTCTTAGATGCTGTTTCAAATTGGCTGAATATCAAAACTTTTTATTGCAAACCTCACATTCGAAGGGTTTATCTCCACTATGAATTCGTAGATGCAGTTTCAAACTGCTCGATTGTGTGAACTCTTTTTTGCAAACCTCACATTCGAACGGCAAGTCTGCATTATGAATTCTTAGATGCAGTTTCAAATGGCTTAATCGTTTGAACTTTTTATTGCAAACCTCACATTCGAAGGGTTTTTCTTCTTTATGAGTTAATAGATGGTTTTTCAAATGACTTAATTGTTTGAACTTTTTTTTGCAGTCCTCTATGAATTCGTAGATGCTGTTTCAAACTGCTCGATTGTTTGAACTTTTTATTGCAAACCTCACATTCGAACGGCAATTCTCTACTATGAATTCTTAGAAGTAGTTTAAAATTGTCTGAATATATAAATTTTTTATTGCAAACCTCACATTCGAAGGGTTTTTCTCCACTATGAATTCGTAGATGCTGTTTCAAAATGCTCGATCGTGTGAACTCTTTTTTGCAAACCTCACATTTGAACGGCAAGTCTCCATTATGAATTCTTAGATGCAGTTTCAAATTGCCAGAATGTCTAATTTTTTTATTGTAAACCTCACATTCTAAGGGTTTTTCTTCGGTATGAGTTAATAGATGGGTTTTCAAATGGCTTGATTGTTTGAACTTTTTATTGCAAACTCACATTCGAACGGCAAATCTCCATTATGAATTCTTAGATGCCGTTTCAAATTGCCTGAATGTTTAAATTTTTTATTGTAAACCTCACATTCGAACGGTAATTCTTCATTGTGAACTTTTAGATGAAGCTCCAAATTACTTAAATTTGTGAACTTTTTGTTGCAAGCATTACACTCGAAAGGCTTTACAACAGTTGGACTTCGTAGATGTTTAACTGTGAACTGTCACTGTTCTCACTTTTTATATCCTGCCCAAACACTGCTTCCCCAGTAATGTATTCATTTAAATAATCTACATTGACATTTTTCAAAAACTTTTGTATTTCTTTTTCTTCTAGTTTGTAAACAACAACATCACTCACCAAGGACGCACAATTCATCTTTAGCAGCTTGAATAAAAATAATGCTTATCGACGAATAAAAGTATCGAAAATAACTCTCGTTAGCGCAAACTTTCCAAAATACCCATTTTTACAAAAACAACAATGACATGAAAACAATTTGTCGCACGCAGTCTGACAAGTGTAACGTATGTATTGACCTGAAGTAAGCGTCGTATTAGCACCATCTACACTCTACAGCAGGGATGCACAGACTTACCTATAGCTAACAGGGGCCACTGGGGAAGTTTATGAGCCAGGACGATCCGCTAGAAGGAAAATTAACACTTTTTCTTCTTCTTCTTCTCCTTGGATTTTTTTATTTCCACATGCTGGTGGAGTCTGCCTTTAGTATTTTACTCCGCCACTGAGCTCTGTCTTGGGTTAACTCCGCAACATCCTCATATTTTGACATACAACTTTACACCAACTTCGTTTGTAAATTTATACTAATATTTTTTTAATTTGTACAATTAATTATAATACTAATGATTAATGATCAAACACTGTAATCATATTTTCTTATTTATTTTCACAGTAATAGAAGATGTGTCATAAATACCAAATTTTACAAAAAAAGAAACGACAATGGAAGAGCAATAAACTATGAATTTTGATGATTGAGAAAAACAACATAAAACAACATAGTTTAGGAAAATAGAAAATATCATTGCCACAACACATAACATAGAAATCTTGTGGAAACATTTTTACATACAATACACTTATAATGGATAGTTAAATAATTCCAAATGTAGCACAGAACATCAATTAACATCACAAACAATTCAAAGACACATGACAGACTCTGGCGTCTTCAAATTATCTACTCAGGTATTCTTGTGATTTTACGTTGGCGGGCCGCAAAAAATAGACGGCGGGCCCGTGGGCAGCTGCTCTACAGCAATGGTACTCAACCTTTTTTTCGTCGGGCCGCATACATATATTTTAAAAATTATGCGGGCCGCACCGCCCCCCCCCCCCCCCCTCTCCTGAATGATTTATCAAAGCTGGAAGATGTAAGAAAGCGTGGACGATCGAGAATGGCGTGGATCGAATACATCGATTCGATTTTCAAGAAAGGCCAGGTCAGAAGTAAGAGTAAAAGAAGAAAATGGTGATGGAAGAAAATGGTGGTCCGTTCTTTCTTCCTACCGCTTACGGGACACAAAAAAACTTTTACACCCGAAGGAATTTTCTCTACTTTTAATTTTAAGATGCCTTTTGAAATTGCCCAATTGTGTGAACCTTTTATAACAAACCTCACATTCGAAGGGTTTTTCTCCACTATGAATTCGTAGATGCAGTTTCAAACTGCCTGAATGTCTAAATTTTTTTTTGCAATCCTCACATTCGAATGGTTTTTCTTCTTTATGAGTTATAAGATGGGTTTTCAAATGGCCTGATTGTTTGAACTTTTTATTGCAAACCTCACATGTGAAGGGTTTCTCTCCATTATGAATTTTTAGATGCTCTTTCAATTTGCTTGCTATTGTGAACTTTTTATTGCAAACCTCACATTCGAACGGCAATTCACTTCTATGAATTCTTAGATGCAGTTTCAAATTTTCTGAATATCTAAATTTTTTATTGCAAACTTCACAGTCGAAGGGTTTTTCTCCACTATGAATTCGAAGATGCCGTTTCAAACTGCTCGATTGTGTGAACTCTTTTTTGCAAACCTCACATTCGAACGGCAAGTCTCCATTATGAATTCTTAGATGCATTTTCAAATTGCATGAATGTCTAAATTTTTTATTGCAAACCTCACATTCGAAGGGTTTTTCTTCGGTATGAGTTAATAGATGGATTTTCAAATGGCTTGATTGTTTGAACTTTTTATTGCATACCTCACATTCGAACGGCAATTCTCTACTATGAATTCTTAGATGCAGTTTCAAATTGCCTGAATATCTAAATTTTTTATTGCAAACCTCACATTCGAATGGTTTTTCTTCACTATGAATTCTTAGATGCTGTTTCAAACTGCACGATTGTATGAACTCCATTTTGCAAACCTCACATTCGAACAGAAAATCTTCATTATGAATTCTTAGATGCCGTTTCAAATTGCATGAATATCTAAATTTTTTATTGCAAACCTCACATTCGAAGGATTTTTCTCCACGATGAATTCTTAGATGCCGTTTCAAATTGGCTGAATATCTAAAAATTTTATTGCAAACCTCACATTCGAACGGTAATTCTTCACTGTGAATTTTTACATGAAGCTTCAAATTACTTGAATTTGTGAACTTTTTGTTGCAAGCATTACACTCGAAAGGCTTTACAACAGTTCGACTTCGTGGATGTTTAAACTGTGAACTGTCACTGTTCTCACTTTTTATATCCTGCCCAAGCACTGCTTCCACAGTAAAGAATTCATTTAAATAATCTACATTGACATTTTTCAAAAACTTTTGTATTTCCTTTTCTTCTAGTTTGTAAACAACAATATCACTCACCAATGACGCACAATTCATCTTTAGCAGCTTGAATAAAAATAATGCTTATCGGCGAATAAAAGTATCGAATAATAACAAACTCTCGTTAGCGCAAACTTTCCAAAATACCTAAGGTTTACAAAAACAACATGATAACAATTTGACGCACGCAGTCTGACAAGTGTAGGTAACGTAAGTATTGACCTGAAGCAACACCTACTAGATAATAAGGCCAGGACACTGATTCAAAATGGCCGCCACCTGAGGCCTAGATGTTACTTTACAGCTCTCACACACATTATGATTTTTAATACTCTTGTCTCAAAGTAATAGGTACTTACCTATATAATAAAAACACAAATTGCATTTTATCAAAATTAAAGAGAGATAGGGAGAGAAGGGCATAAATAAAACAATAAGGGCTGAAGAACTTTATTTTTTAACATCAGATTAGCTGAGTATCAAAATGGGTTTTGATGTGAAAATTTGTATCACAATCAAGGTTCAAATAATATTTTTAAAAGACAACTGATGATGTGAAAAATCATTTATTTATTTTACTGTGCCTTTAACAAAAATAATACAATATTAAAATTTCTGTCGGAGAAGTACATAAATATATTTATTATAAAGTTAAATTTTCTGTAAATTACTGTAAGAAAACATGATTGCAAGTTCTATCGGGAGAAATATATTATTATATACTATAAAGTCAACAATTATATCACAAATAAGTAATGTTATTGCATTAAGACAAGTATATACATATAGGAATCAACGTATAAACATACAGTGGACTGTACGTATTTGAGTTGGTGGTTGTGCTGTTGTTCGTGTTTGTATGTTCCGTTTAATATTCTTTTTTTTTATGAACTGTATATAATGTTTGCCCTAGTACAGGCTTGGCCTATTTGGGCAGCAGTTAAATTTGTTATACATTATCATTGTATTATTATGTATGAATAAATAAATAAATAAATAAACATATTTGATATCATTGATCAAAAATTTTCAGTAACTTACGGTGAGGAAACCAGATAAAATAAGATTGCAAGTTCTATCGGAGAACTATATTATTATCTACTATAAAGTCAACAATTATATCACAAATAAATAATGTAATTGTATTAAGACAAGTATTAACATTCAGGAATCAACGTATAAACATCTTTGATATCATTGATTTTAATTTTTCAGTAACTTGCGGGGAGGAAACAAGATAAAATAAGATTGCATGTTCTATCGGAGAACTATATTATTATCTACTATAAAGTCAACAATTATATCACAAATAAATAATGTTATTGCATTAAGACAAGTATAAACATATAGAAATCAACGTATAAACATATTTGATATCATTGATCAAAAATTTTCAGTAACTTGCGGGGAGGAAACAAGATAAAATATGATTGCAAGTTCCATCGGGAGAACTATATTATTATCTACTATAAAGTCAACAATTATATCACAAATAAATAATGTAATTATATTAAGAAGAGTATTAACATACAGTAATCAATCTATAAACATGTTTGATACCATTGATATAAATTAAATTTTCAGTGTTCTGTCGAGAGATCTAAATTATTATGTATGCACTACACAGTAAACACTTGGAAAACTCTGCACATTTAGTAAAACTTCTTCCGGCTTCATAAAGATAATTAGAATTAATGCTTTTGGGCATGGCAAGTTGCAAATGGCCCAGTTCCTTCCGTACCCATTTGCACACTCCCTGACGCTTCCTGATTCAGATGCCAAGGCACTCAAATGTTTCGGGCAATTGGGAAGGATGATAGTATTGCTTCCTTTCTCAGTGGCTTCAAGTTCGCAAACCTAGAAGAACAAGGAATGAGTATTACTATTTATTTATTTCAATAACAGACAATATGCATAGCAGTAGCACACAAACTTTGTTATTTTACTACGTTATTAATAACGTTATACGAAAGATAATATGTTCATATTAATGTTATGTTTGCAGTACTTTTTCCTATTTTAAATAAATATTCAAAATCAAAACAATGTAAAATTCATTCAATGTATTAAAATAGTAACATGTAATAAAAAATTGTTACGCATCACAAGAATGCCATAACCTCAAAATATTGTCAACATAACAAAGACTATTCAAGAAATCAAGAAAACTTACCCTCGACTGAACACTTGAAGTATAATTTCTACTATTGAATGCTCGAATCCATTTGTTATTCAAGCTAATTTCTTAAAGAAAACTGCAAACATGGTCCAGTTGAATAGTTGGCGATACAATTATTATCACAACACTTATTCACCATTTTTACACATACACAGTTTATATATTATTATAAAACGTATTCAGAAAGTCTAAGAATCACTTTAATGATAAATAAAAACGTTTAATTATTAAAACAGTGAACAAAATATCGAAATATAACTGCGAAATTGCCGGAACGCCGCGTCAAAGATGGCGATTGTCAATACTGTTTATATGATGTTTACCAAAAGAGAAATTTGTGTACTGCAAAATCGGCCCTAAGTTTAGGCCTCAACCAACCGCGTTTGCCGCTAGGGGCGCTGCATGTTGTCTGGCCTTATTATCTAGTAGGTGTTGCCTGAAGTAAGCGTCGTATTAGCACCATCTACAGCAGCGATACCATAGAGTATATTAATACTACTTAAAATAAAGTGGCAACTGGAGAGTTTTTTGTAGACTGGGAATACTTACGATTACAACGCCATATTTTGTTCTTCGTACTAAAATTACGCGCATGCGCGCTTTCAAATCTTATACCCCGCAATATTCAATTTTGTCCTTAACTTACGAATATAAATAATTTCAAAGATGACCTACTCTATTTCATCAGCAAATATATTTTTATTTTAACGTAACATTTTAAACTTGTTTTTACACATTCAAGATTAAAATATTAAATTAAAACAAAAATATATCCATTTTAGAAATAGGATAAGTCACATTAAGAAACTATAAATATTCATAACTTATGGACAAAATTGAATATTATGTCAGTGTCTTGATGAATATTTTATTTATTTATTTATTTTATTCAATATACGGCTTAAGAGCCTTTTTTACAATAACATATTATAATAAATCACAAATACACAAACACAATCAAAACATAATTACAGAGGTAGGCATACATAATGTAAAACATTTTGTTGCATCCAACATAACGGAGTTCCTCATGCAAAATACAAAACAGTGAATACAAGCATAAAGGTAACAACAATCAACTCCCAGCAAATTTAGTCGCTGTCGCTGTGCACGAGTAACAATGTGGGCCTAAACATTGCACTAAATATCTACAAAATAAATAATATTATAGCAACAGCGTCCATGTACCCGCACACCCGTGCAGTGACAACAGTATGAATGCGCACAGGCAGACACACCGACACACACAGACAGCACAGTACGACCCCATAGTAGCGGTACAGCGCTGCAGAACCAAAATGAGATTTCAATTTAATGCAAATACTCAATATTACATAATATAAAATAGTAAAATAATTAAAATACATACTTAGTTGGTGCAAATAAGAACATATGACACTGATTACAAAAATAAGCTCATCCATCATTCAGTTATTTTCTCCATTTTTAAAATATTCAAGCGAAACAAGACACAAACACGGATAATTTACAACGCTCTGAGTTCTTCAGGAACTCCAACATAGGTTATTAAACCTATTAATACAGTAAGAACATCCGACAACGACAACAACCTCCGAAAGAAACCTGACATTATTGTACATATTATACAGAAAAAAATATTAATGGTGACTAAAATGTATCTCTGAGATGGTCCCTAAGAGCTGACATGCTAACATTGAAAACATCTACATTATTTAAATATTCGTTACCCAGTCGATGCAATCGAGGTATCACTGTATTTCTAATGTAGTTTGTTGAATTAGTGTGGTTGTTGCAATGAAACAGCCGATGTCCCCGAGTACACCGCCTAGGCACTGCGTAAGTTATTAGTTTTGTTAAATCAGGGCTGTCAAAAAGACTATTCACGATTTTATACAATAAAATTATATCATTCATGATTCGCCTATCGGATAAACTATCTATTTGAAGATACGCCTGTAAGTAATCGTAATTTAACTCATCTCTTGGTATGCCCAATTTGAAATTGATAAAGCGCAAAAATTTATGCTGAACGCGTTCTATACTGTTGATATGGACATTGTAAGACGGCGACCATATTATGGGAGTGTTATATTCCAGCTGACTTCGTACCAACGATGTGTACAACAGCCCAATAGCATGAACATTTTGGAAATCGGTTACAGTACGGAGAACAAACCCCAGCGTCCTCATTGCACTGGCCGTCATATCATCAATATGGTTAATAAATGACATTTTTTCATCAAAAGTAATCCCCAAGTCGCGCATTTCCGTAGCCCGTGCGAGTTCTTTACCATCCAGTGAATAAATAAAATCCACAGTTTTTCGCAATCTGCAAAATCTTACATAGCTGCACTTATTTACATTTAACAACAATTTATTTTTGCGACACCAATCGTTCAGTTTATAAAGGTTATTTTGTACTAAGCAACTGTCTTCGGCAGTCTCAATTTTCGTCCGCAAAGATCAAAAATTCAACATTATCCAACTCGAACGCAACATCATTGACAAAAATGAGAAACAAGATCGGTCCAAAATGGCTCCCCTGGGGCAAGCCGCTTTTGCATTAAAATTAGGGGAAATACTGTTATTAATCCTTACCCGCAAAGTACGACCGCTCAGGTAACTGGAAAACCACTTCAGCAATGTGTCACTAATACCAAGAATTAAGAGTTTATTCAACAATATAGTCCGTATACCCAGATCAAGGGTGCCACATCTCCAAATGTGTCAAACAGAGAAAACCATGATTGAAGTTTTTGATTTGAGAACAATCTGGACAAACCTAGAGTGCCATATATCCTTACAATTTTGTATGTATTAGTTTTAGACTAGTGGCACTTTACCACAATGTTCGGCACATAATATACTATCAATTGGCATTCTTAACTAAATATCCATACTTTTTGACTTGTGGCACCCTTGATCTGGGAATACGAACTATGAGAAACCTTGTCAAAAGCTTTAGAAAAATCTAGATAAATACTATCGACTTGGCAACCCGAGGCAAGGCTTTCAGCAATATAATTTTCATACAATGTTAGGTTTGTTATAGTGGACCTACCGGGGATGAAGCCATGTTGTTGGGGCACAATTATTGGCAAAACAGATGGCATCACATGTTCCAAGACCAAAGAATCGAAAAGCTTTGCCAGAGTAGATTGGAGACATATGGGCCTATAATTGCTAAAATGTCATTTTTGTCACCCTTTTTGAAGATAGGCACAATGTTGCCAATTTTCCACGATGAGGGATAGCGACCACTCTCAAGAGATCTGTTAAAAATAACTGTTAATGGAACTATGAGAGCATCAGTACATTTCTTTATAAAAATGGGTGGTACATTGTCAGGTCCCGCTGCTTTTTTAATGTCCAGTTTCAAAATACTCTTTCTAACATGATCTGATTGTATTTTAAAAGTTTGTAAGTCTATAAAAGTTTTATAAGGTATGTGTGCAAGTTCCAAATTATTATCATCGGTTTCATAAACATTCTTAAAAAAATCGGCAAACAGGTTGACCACATCCTGCAAATTACTTACCCTTTTTCGCTCAAGATGCATATGTTCAGGATAGCCTGAATTTGTATTAGCCAATGTGTTACGAAATTTCCAAAGACTTCCTGCATCCACAGTGATGTCTTCCGCTCTTCTTATATGGTCTCTATAACATTGCGACTTCAGATGATTACATTTAGACCTCAAATCAGTAAATTTGTGGTAATATCTAATGTCACGAGTTTCTTTATAAGTCTTATGAATCATCTTCTTCTCCATAATTAGTCCTCTCAGTTTAGAGGAGAACCACACCGGGAACGACCGCCCCTTGTATCTCTCGCATGGTATAAATTTGTTAATCGTATCATATATTATTCCATAGAATGTAGCAGTACTAGCAGTCATCAATTCAATATTATCTCCCCGCAGAAAAGACCAATCACAGTTGAAAAGATAGTTTATTGCATCATCGTAGTTACCCCGGTTGAAATTCGGTGAATATGTAGCTTCCTGTTTCGTGGTTCTTGATATCGTTTCAATCCCTGCCAGTAATGGTGGATGGTATGCATCTGCAGGCAAAAGTTCCTCATCCGAAAGTTTAACAGCCATGGATTCGCAATTAGAAAATATCAGATCCAACAGGCGATGTTGAGAGTTGTAAACGAAGTTGCATTGTTTCAGTCCCAGGAAGTATAAGGTCTCCAAAATTTCCTTTGCTCCCTCATTGCTATCGCCATTCAAGTGAGCTCCATCCGCATCTGCACTCCAGGTTATACCCGGCAGGTTATATATAGTCCCCAAATAGGTAGAACCTAGCTTGTGGGTATTTTGAGTAGAGAGTTTCCAATTCCTCGCAATAGCACTTGTATATATCTGCATGAGAGGATGGAGGAATGTAGACACATCCAATTATAATTTTTTCCCTGTTTTCGAGTTGAATCAATACATATAACTGTTCGATTTGATTGTTCTTTACTTTAATGGACGAAGATGAGATACTTCTGTTAATCGCTATAAGTACACCCCCACCTCTTTTCTTGTTGCTTGAAAGATGACTACGATCAGTGCGATATACACTATAAGATTGAAAGCCCAGCTCTGAGCTTTTAATTGAGGAGTCAAGCCATGTTTCTGTCATGATGTATATAGAATGGTTCAACACTGGCAAATTTTGTCGCAGCAATGACAATTTGGTGCGGATTCCTCTTGTATTCTGATAGTAACAGTCCATCACATTTATAAGTTTTTTTTTCCCATAGGAACAATTTTTGGTGAGCCATTAAAGAATTTTATCGTAATGTCTGTTTCACCGTTCTTCTTCCTTGTTTCCAATTCTTCCCATAACATTCTGAGTTGCGTTCTTTGCGCTGATGTTAAATCTTGTTTAATTCTTATGGGCTGAGGTAATTTAAACTTGCTGAAGAAGACCGATCTTGCATCATCCTCGTTACCAAATGAGATCTTCAATGGTCTAGTTTTGTCCTTATGTCTAATGCCAAGGCGCTGAACTTTAACTATTGACACATTACTTAAGCCGTCGATGTCGTGCAATAATTTTGATGTTTGCTCGTTATCCTTTGTGATCTGGTCACGGCTTGTTAAATTTAGGTCAACCTCAGGAACATTAAAAAGAATCACATTTTTAGATCTTTCGTCCCTTTCAGCCAGTTCAGTCAGGGTCTCGCACATTTCCAAGGTTTTACTCTTTGTTGTAGTTGGATTTCCCTCCAAGTATGCGACTCTTTCTTTCAGCTGTCTCACCTCTGCTTCCTGGCTTGCTATTTTACACTATATATTTATGAAAAGGAATTAAAATTTAAGATGTTATTATGCATTAATAGACCAATCCAATAAAATACATATATCTACATTTATTTGTTTTTTATAATGCTTTTTTGACATAATATTTTTAGAAATAAAATTTATATGACGAGTGGAGACTACTTAAGAAAAAATATATCACAAATCCTCCGATCTCACTGTGATCGCGTTGTCATGGAATCAACGATAATTACATTTAAAGTATTGAAGAGAGTAAATATTAATTGTACAGCATTGTGTAATTGTTTTATCTGTGAATTACGTTTAAATACCGAACTTTTGTACATTACCATTTTCCTGTATTCATCTGAATAAACGAGTGCATGTTAAATTCACAAGCATCTTTATATTATCATCTAACCACCTGCTTCTGAACCGAACCTCAAAAAACCCTGAGAGGGCTGAGCCCTGCAAACTACCAGCTAGCTGAGGCAAGTATTTCGTTATTGAGAGAAGAAGAGAACATCATCTCGAGTGAGCTACCGAGCCAAAATCTAAGAAAGAATCTGTCTACATACTTTACTGCGGTGGTGACATCTCCTGGTCAACTAAACTTCAAACGAATATTGCTACAAATACCGCTGAAGCTGAACTCATTAGTGCAAGTGAATGTGTAAAAGAATTATTATTTTTAAACAATTTTTTCAAGAGCTTACTAATAAAAATTTAAATGTAAATTTGTATATTGACAATCAAAGCACAATTAAAATGATTGAAAATGGATGTAGTGGAAAAAGATCAAAGCATATTGATATTAAGTATAAATTTACTGTTGAAAAAATTAAACAAAACAACTTTGATGTTAAATACTGTCCATCTGAGAATCAATTAGCAGATGCTTTTACTAAGTCATTGACTCCCATTGATTTCGAAGTATTGAGAAATAGATATTAGCAATTTAATATGTAAAACTGATTTATGAAACAATAACATTATGTTTTGAAAAAAGAAATTTGTAGTATATTTTCTTGAACCTAACTCTTTATGAATATTATCTTTAAAAAAATATATATATATGTATATATATATGTAAATTATTATTTCGGATACAGTCGCGTTGTGAGTTGTTCCCGATGTTGTTTGGAACATGATTAAAGGTGTTAGTTTGTTGGTTTGATGGTATATAATTGAATGGTTAATACTGATTCAAATTTAAGGGGGAATGTTGTGAGTAAATTTGAATATTGGAGGGAACTTGTATTTAAATTGAGAAATTCTATTGGTCGGCCATCTTTGTTTTTAGACCAATAAGAACTGTACATTTTGTCTTTAATTTGATTGCTATAAAATTGTTACACTTGTGCTCTGTTAAAATCACGTTGAGTTGAGATTAATAAAACCAGAAATTAAAAAAAAACAGTTTAAGCTTTTATTTTAATAAAAACCTTAACAGCTGACCCTTGCCAGAAGATGGTCAATCTGGTTTTTCGTTCTTCTGTCGGTCGAGGTCCAAGTATATTATATTTATGGATATACTAATAATATTAATTTGATCCATGGAGTGTGGCGAAACCAATCAGACGGCTTCCATTATCATTTATCACTCCCATGCCATGGCTACCCATGACACTTTGTCCACATTGGGGATCACTACACACACATAACCTCAATCACAAACGTTTATATAGATTAAATACTAATGTGAAAAGTAAAATTCCTTTGTTTTACATTCTATTATATATATTGAAAAATAAAAAAACATGCAATTTTTTTATCATATACCTACTTAATATGAAAAAATACAAAACATATATCTTCTCAAACTACTTTTAAGTAGGTAGGTATATAAAAAAACTACAATATTTAAAAAAACTAATATAAAAAAATGAAATAAAAAAATATAATTAAAATACATAATGACAATAATAAATTTTAGATATTTTTTTCAATGCACACTTTGGTCACCCTATGCCATAACGCAAGGACTCACGAATCCCACTTTACTACTTACTATGTCTCAAATGAGACCGTAGGTGCCAGTCACCTTAATGATCCAGAACCGCAGAACAGTACGAAAGCCGGCGTTGTAACCGCTGGGCCACCAACCGCCTCAAATTAATGATCAAATTAAGGATCTAGTACCGCAGATTGAGCTGGCTTAGCCATGTTGTCCGCATGTCCCCCAAGAGCCTTGAAAACGCAACCCTTTTCTACAATCCGAATGAAACAAAAATATGAGGCAGGCCAAAATTAACAATCAAGCGGACACTCACTGCGCTGTACCAAGAGTCTAGCTAGACTAAGCTGGGATGAAGCTGTGCAACTGGCGCAAGATAGAAAGTGGGATATGGAAAGAAATTAGAATATTATGAAGGAAAATGTATGGAAGAGAGTGTTGCGATAAAGATGAAAGACAATAAGTTGAGATGGTTTGGGCATGGTGGAAAAATGGATGCAAAAAGAATGACTGAAAGGTGTAAGAAAGCGTGGACGATCGAGAATGGCGTGGATCGAATACATCAATTCGGTTTTCAAGAAAGGCCAGGTGAGAAGTAAGAGTAAAAGGAGAGGTTGTATGTTGTAGAAGAAGAAAAAGAAGTTTGGATAGAAAAAAGTGGTGGTCCGTTCTTTCTTCCTACCGCTTACGGGACACAAAAAAACTTTTACACCCGAAGGAATTTTCTCTGCTTTTAATTTTAAGATGCCTTTTGAAAATGGCCAATTGTGTGAACCTTTTATAACAAACCTCACATTCGAAAGGTTTTTCTCCACTATGAATTCGTAGATGCTGTTTCAAACTGCCTGAATGTCTAAGTTTTTTTGCAATCCTCACATTAGAAGGTTTTTCCTCCATTATGAATTCTTAGAGGCTCTTTCAATTTGCTTGATTTTGTGAGCATTTTATTGCTAATTATACATTCGAAGGGATTTCTCAACTGTGAATTTTTAGATGCTGTATCAATTTGCTTGATTTTGTGAACTAGGTATTTATTGCAAACCTCTCATTCGAAGGGTTTTTCTTCGGTTTGAGTTATTAGATGGGTTTTCAAATGGTTTGATTGTTTGAACTTTTTATTGCAAACCTCACATTCGATCGGCAATTCTCTACTATGAATTTTTAGATGAAACTTCAAATTACTTGAATTTGTGAACTTTTTGTTGCAAGCATTACACTCGAAAGGCTTTACAACAGTTCGACTTCGTAGATGTTTAAACTGTGAACTGTTCTCACTTTTTATGTCCTGCCCAAACACTGCTTCCCCAGTAAAGTATTCATTTAAATAATCTACATTGACATTTTTCAAAAACTTTTGTATTTCTTTTTCTTCTAGTTTGTAAACAACAACATCACTCACCGACGATGCACAATTCATCTTTAGCAGCTTGAATAATAATAATGCTTATCGACGAATAAATTCCAAAATACATATTTTTACAAAAACAACAATGACATGATAACAATTACACGGACGCAGTCTGACAAGTGTAACGTAAGTATTGACCTGAAGTAAGCGTCGTATTAGCACCATCTACACTATACAGCAATGGTACTCAACCTTTTTTTCGTCGGGCCACATACATAATATATTTTAAAAGTTATGCTGGCCGCACCCGCCCTCCCCCCCCCCCACTCAATGATTTATACTTGAGTTTCAAAAAAATATAAACTAAATGGATGGAAAAAATAAATCTATAACCTAGTTGATATGCCAATAAAAAAAATCCATTTAAGGTAAGTATTTTTAGCTGCAAATAGTTGATTGTAGTTAAGAGATATGCCCGAGATCGACTTTTTGCGTATCCAAAAGGGTTTTTCAATAAGAACGTCCGAACTTATGCGGTAATTATTTAGCTGAAATAAAATACATCAAAATGGCTCTTTTTCTATTTACTTTTCTAAATTTAAAATATTTTATCCAGAAACGTTTCACGTTCAGTCAACATTTGCTTTTATTTTACAGTCACCTACGCCTGTATTCACCAAGATAAACTGAGCTCAGTTTATCATATAAAATCAGCTCAAATTATTTTAAAAATTCAAAAAAAAAGAAACGTCGGGCGACCAACGGCTCTTTTTTTAGAGCCAACCTGAGGACACGACGTACTTAAAACGTTTCATTCACGCCTCGTTTATTTCTCTCCGTGACCACCTCTTCACAGAAATTTATAACTTTCATGGAAAGGAATATAAAACTCTCATCTCCCAATTCCAATCTCTTCGCACTAAGAGAGGAAAGTTGCTTTGAGATATTTCCTTTCTCTGCAAATGCCGTGATTCCCAAGTCATTCCCGTGTCCATGAAACTTCGACACCTTCTCAACAACACTTCTCGTAGGATTCTCGAGAAAGCGAGTTTCGCCCTCCTGAGAGCCGAAATACAATTCAAACGTATGAAGCTCGATGAAGTAGGCAAATCGTTGTTCTCCCTTCACAGTAGAATAGCCGCTACCCTCTCCCCGGAACACTTCGCACATGTTGACTCAGTCACATTTTCCCGTTCAGAGACTAACACCTCTTTGAACGCACAACGCCTCGATAAAAAGTTCGAGAAACTTTCCGCGTCCCAGTCCAAATCCAACCGTCAAGACACCCTCGACATGAACAAACTTGTTCATAATATTTCTGACGTCATACTCGATGACGCCACCAAATCCGTTCCAGCCAAAGGCGGTAACTTCGCCGTCGCCCCCACGAGAATACCGGTTGACGATATCGTCATGGCAATCGAGTCTTCTGTTAAATTATAGCCTAGATATATATCCTTAACATATTTATTTATTTATTTATTTATGATATGATACACAAACATAAAACAGATATGAATATAGATAAGACAAACATGAAGGTAAGGTACAAGCTGAGGTAATCTGTTCCACAATTACATGTGCATACAAATTGACTAATCTTGAGATATATAATCATAGCTTAAATCAGTTACAAACAGAAAAAAAAAACAATAAATTACAAATACAAATATTAAATCATAAAAGAAAATTTCAAAGAAGGGGAAGGAAAGGATAAATGGAAGGAGTAAGGAAAGATTCACCTGGATTGTAAACATTGTAGAACAAGATGCTCGCTTTTGCTCTTTAAGAAGTTATGAATGATAAAAGTACACCCAGTAATAGTAGTGTCAAAGAAAATCAAATTGCGAAAACCAGGGCTGACCATGACAAAACTTATTTTTATGGTTAAGCGTTGAACCATGTAAACAATTAATACATTAAAAATAAAAAATAAAATATTATTATTATTATTTATTGATTCAACGCAACAATGCTGCTTTTACAAAACATATTAGGTACATAAAAATTTAAACATTAACAATATTACAGATAATAACTGTTAGGGCATTTCTATTCCATACCTACCCGTTTCCCGCACAGATGATGTTACTACGGCCGAATTATTGTCACCACCGCACTAGTGAAGAAACACAGACGTACGAAAGACTTCAACTACAGTGGCCGGCTATATTGCGTGTTACTTCGTGCTATACTTCATGTTCTTGCTTCAAAGTGTTAAATGTGCTTAAGTGACTTCAAGAGCAAAAGGCGGTGAGTACACAATTGGTTATACATTTATTTGTGCATCCCTTCAAGTATATTGTACCCATAATCTCCTAGTTTTTTCCCTATCCATACAGTTCACTTGTTCTAACATCCCTTCGTTTTTGGTCCATTCGATCCAGGATTACTTCTTAGCTTGGGGTTAAAAACTAGTTAATAAAGTAGATAATTCATTCGGGTACAATATTTCAATAGTTTAAACTTCGATTGTATAATTTAATTGTGTTTTTTTCACCGGCCTTTTAACTACGAATATTTCAAAGTTGTCAATCTGTTCATTGTGTACAAATGTTCGTACAAGTACAAGCGAATTTCGACTGAACGTTCGCGAGGTTCCATACATTTTAGTAAAAAAGTTGCTTACACGATTTCTTTGTTTCAAGTTTCATATTTCATAAGACATTATATTTCGTTTTTCTTAATAGTAAAATTATTTCTGTCCTTTTCAATCTTATACATAAGATTTTTACTTGCGCGGGACAGAAGTAAATTATTGTTTAATTTGATATTTATTCATTTATCGTATACCTACGAGTTAAATATTATTTTGTATGAGTGAATCTTATATATTTTCACAAAACATTCGTAGAATAATTTGGTGTAAAAGCAGTATTATTTGTACTTACTTTTCGTATGGTCATTCAGTGAATTTGTATTTTATATAATACATTTCGATTGCACATTTATATTTTTGCGTGTCATAATTTAAAAGTAAAAACAATATAACAGTACGGATACGTTACAGCTCTTACAGTTACGTGAAATTATTCTACTTCTTTCTCTTTTCTTACCTGCTTTGCTTTCTGTTATATCGTTCTCATTGTGTTAAACCTGCATATTATTCATAATCTATAATAATAAAGGAAAGTGCCTGACTGACTGACTGATTGACTGACTGACTGACTGACTCATCAACGCACAGCCCAAACGGCTAATCGTAGTGAAGTGAAATTTAAAAATCAGGTAGGTCTCAATACAAAACCTTCCACTAAGAAAGGATTTTTGGAAATTCCACCCCTAAGGGGGTGAAAAATAGGGTTGAATGTTTTTCAAAGTATGCGAATATCTCGGAAACTAGACATGGTACGAACTTGAGATTTGGCATATGAATTCTTCTATAGAAATGAGTGTTAGCGTATTCGGCAATTTTTCCAAAATTTAACTAAAAGGGACGAAAAAGGGCACATATAAAAAGGGATGATTTTTAAGTGCCTCCTAAAAAGTTTAAAACTGGTTTTATCGAAATTTCAAAAAAACGATTTCTTCAGAAAGAGTCAAATTATACTATTTCGTTTTCAAAAGATATCATTAATTAGAGGGGAGGGGGTGAGGGGCACTTTTCCAACGTGTATGTGTGGGTATCCGTCCCCTCTTTATAACTTTTGATTCGCTTGATGCACAGATCCCAAAATTTCAGAAAATATTGAATACTTTAAGCATACAAAATTTGTATACTCAGAATTTTGAATTTTTTTTTCAGTCAGGGGTTATCAACCTTTGAATTTTTATTTAATTTTTCCATATATCTCGAAAACCATAAAATCTAGAACCCTAAAATTGTGTATGTATATAGAAAAATACAATATCTAAAATATAATTTAATGAAGAAGTTCCAGGATTTCTCAAACTTTTTTTATAAAGAAAAATATTTTTTTTATGACAAATTTACGAGTTTCAGTGCCTATATTTCAGAATTTTATAAAAATATCGAAAAACGCTGAAACGCTACAACTAGATAATTTATTTTTCTATAAAAAATACATACATCATAGCAGTACATCTCGAACTTTTCTTAACAACTTTTGTAAAAATTTAATTTATGGACGACATCGTTTCATACAATAAACATACATACACCGCCAGCTGGTCTGGTGCAGCGTGTATGAATATATACGTAGGTAGGTTCCTAACCAACCCAACCTACTTTCTCCAATACACGTGTCGAAACTATTGCGTAATTTATAATAATAATAATATAGTTTTGAACTAGCCGACCCGTCAAACTTCGTCCCGCCTTGGAATATAAATAATATGTTCGAGATTTTATGTATAACTTTAAGTTGATTTCAGTTTAAAGTTATTTAACACAGACGACGACGTGGTCCTTATATTATTGAATTTGAATTAGTATAATGATACATTCATTATTACCTTTTTAACTACTGTAACCGCTGCATCTGTTATAAAACATATCATTATATTATTTACTATCAGCATTCCGTGAATCGTATCATTCATCAAACAACTGATTCCTGTCAAACGCCTGATTTAATTTCAAAATTAGAAAAAATGTAATAATAATATGGAAGTTTTATTTTTATTCCGTGCAACTTTTTTCTTTCATAAGACCCTTCAGACAAAAGCAAACACGACAAAAAAATGGGCGATATAAGTTCAGCTGTTCTCATAGGGTAAGAAACACGTAGAATGCCGATTCTGACTAGCGCCAACCGGCGCAAAGAATGTTACTATGCATTTGAATGGGGAAACCCACATAAAAAGCAGGAACCCGCTTTCCGACATGCCCATTTAAATGCATGGAAACCATAGACAACAATCTTTGAGCTGGTCGGCGCGGATTGTAATCGGCTTTCAACGTGTTCTTACCCATACGATGACCGCGCAAATTAGCGTTCCATTTTTATATAAGAGATAATACACTTTCCGTGAATTCAGAGAAACACTTTACGTACCTACCTACTTCAATATATTTTTCGTACCATGCATCCTGTACAGCGATTCTGAATTGTTTTTTTTACGATCGACATTAAAATCATTATGTAGGTACCTACCTATTTTAGTAATTTATTGTCTCTACTAAAATAATTTACGGTAAGTTCACGAAAAGAATCTGGATTGTATTGCAATTCTTTATGTCTTGATCTGTATATTAAAATATTTGAAGCCATTTCATAAAAACACTAGCAAAAAAAAAACTATGTGAGTAATCTTGCTTTGAATTTATTGCGTAAACCATGAATAGCAAGTTGATATAATATTATGTTGAAAAAAGGTAAATAGTATTATGAAGTCAATAGGTAAATTATTTTATATCAAATGTAGTAAAAGTGCAAAATATTAAATTTTAAAATTATCTACAAAATCCTCACATCATTTTAGGATAGATCGTAAATAATTGTTTTGAAAACACTGGCAAGTCAATGACCATATCATTTCGTCACTGTATAGTGCGAAAAAATTAACTTTCCACTGGAACGTATAAAAAATAGAGACGAAAGGGATAGCAGTTAGCCGGATATTATGACCTCCTCACACACCATTTCCAGATCCCTCAGCTCTGCTTCGAAGGAGCAGAACACGAGGAAGACCCTCTCGGTATGAGAAGATCTTCTTTGTCTTCGGAACCCTTGCGGGAGGAAGAAAAGCGCTCCCCTTAAAATATCGGTGTTTTTATTTTCAAAAATTTATAAAATTCGTAGAATGCTAAATAAGTCCTTACTAGAGCCCGGCCAGTGCGTAAATTACCATGGGTACAACGCATGAATTACGCTTACGTAGGCGGTATATACCAATTGGACTGACTCCGTTGCCGGAACGTTATTGTTCCAAAAATCGCGGAAACTATCTGCATCTTCAGCCAGGATGATATATGACGAAACGTTGTTTTATTAAACTTTCCTTACTTACGAAGACCACCAAAGCTGCTGTTTTCCTCTATATAGTCTAATAGTCTATATAACGAAATATTATATAGAATTACTCTCCATAATTTACCTTATGCTTGATAATCAATTTTCTATGTTGTAGAATTTATTTTGTGATTATAAGGTGTATTTCTTAAGTGATACTTTAATAAACAAATCAATGAGTTATCCAAACATGTCTCTTTTTACTATCCGGTATCCGACAGGATATTATTTACGCCGCCGGATAGACCGGATATCGGATAGTTGCCGATATCCGTTTCATCTAATAAAAAATATAAACAGTGGACAGTTAATTTTCTTCCTACTCTATATTGTCGAAAATTCGTTTATAGTCGAACGCCAATTACTTATACCATTAGAATACTGAGTTGACCACCTCACTTCCTTAAACCTCAACCGTTTAGAAAAGGCACAATGAGCCTCGGACGACTTCGAGCGCAATGGAGAGTTCTTTATGCCTAACCTATTCTCCTGAGTGGGTCCAAGGCCTCCCGTATTATGGGGTGGTTTGGGGGGAACCGCCACGGGCTTGATTTGTGTGCGGCTGGCTTTTTGGCAATCGGGCAAATTTAGTTTCCTCCGGGCTGGCTTGCGGTGAGCGGGGGGGGGGGCTTAAAAGGGAGAATATTACGTTATTATAAAAATGGAGACCTACTTTACGTGGTCATCGCATCACGCCTGGAGGCCAAGTCGAAATATTAACGACAGCTCCAACGTTAACAATTTGTTGTTATTTCCATAGAGATAACGTAAAAACTGTTGTTCAACGTGCGTTAAACAATGCTGTTCCAAATTCCGAGTCAAAAAAATAATTCTGTCAGTTATTCAAAATTAACGTTAAACGTTACCTCAAAATCTTTGGAAGTATTACGACGCTGCTATTATATTGAAGACGAAACGCATTTTTTTTTGTTAACCATTTGGAAACCATTTTCAATTTGGTAAACGTTAACGTTCGGAACGTTAACAGTTTTCACGTTTAACTTTATTTATTTCGACCTGAACGGCTGGACCGATATCGTTTATTCTTTTTATGTCGTGTTTGCTCAGGATAAGATATTTATGAACTAAATTTCGAACCTACGACCAGACAAACAACAACAAATCAACGTGAAAGATATAAATTGAAATGTTAAAAAAAACGTCTGTAGCTTGAAAAATGCCCAAAGCAGATAGAAATAAGTGTTTTAAAGATCACTAATTTCATTGCTTTTCGAGACCTGAATATTTTTTCATTCATATCCAGCAATATAAAAATTGATTTCAAATAACGTCATTTGATGGAATAAAAGTTATTCGAGTTATTTTTTGGGATTCTCATAGAACAATGTCAGTCAAGTTAGCGAAATTTTTAAGTTCGCGGGCTGATTCTATTTGTATAAGAAGCACATATTTTTTAAATACAGATTAATAACGACAAATATAAATAAAAATATAGTAATTTAATGGAAATTTTAGAAAATATATTTAAAAAAAGAAATGTTGATGATGTTTCTTATTATTATTAATTTTGATGCGAATATAATTAATTCTGCATTGTTTAGGAAGAGAAAGCAAATACAGTAACACGTGAGCGAAGCCACGGGTAACTAGCTAGTACCTATATAAAATGGAGACGGTAATTCGTAAAATCAATATGTTAAAGGCAAAACGGTCAAGAATTATTTCCAAAATTACAGTTACTTCAGAACTGATTCCGCATTTAGGGGATGAACCTAAACGTCAACTATTTATTGCGAGATTTGATAAACTCGAGGATATTTATAGTAATTTTCAAGACATTCAGGATAAAATACAGGAGTCTTTATGCGAGTATCGTGGGGATGAAAATCATGACGATTTGACCAGTGCAGAGTCGTGTTTCGATGAAATTTACTTTAACATCAAGGCTGTGGGCAAACGTTTGTATCAACAATCAGATCAAAAAGAAACCGACACCAAGCCAATATTACCGCATAAACCAATACTCAATGTTAGGCCACCTCCAATTTCGCTTCCAAAATTTGATGGAAAAATTGAGGATTGGTGTCAATTCCATTCGGTATACAAAAGCATGATTCACGAAAACGACGCGTATGTTAACATTGAGAAATATCATTACTTACTATCTTGTGTCAGCGGAACAGCGCTCAGTTTAATAAAATCATTTCCGATAGTGGAGGAAAATTATGTTATTGTTTGGAATACGCTGGTCAAGCATTATGAAAACTCGAGAGTTCTCTTCTGTCACTATTCTGAGCAATTGCTTAACATTAAACCAATTACTTTTGAGTCTGTACAAGGATTGTCGAAATTTATAGCTTTCTTTCAAGACAATTTTAGCGCACTTCAATCTTTTAAAAAGCAAGATATCTTCGAGCTATTTATTGCTCATCTTATCATTAGAAATTTAGATCCACCTACGAAACGTCAATTTGAATTGCAATTGAAAATTGATGAAATACCTACCGCTACGAAAGTACTAGATTTCTTACATAATCATCTACGCGTTCTACAAATGTCGAGTACATTACCTCGTTCTACTTCTAATAAGAGTGCTTCTTCTTCTTCTTCGAATACAAGTGCGCATTATAAACGCGCATTTGTTACTACAAATGGTTATACTACGAAAATTTGTAAAGTTTGCGAAAGCGATAAACATCCTATAATGAAATGTTCTGAATTTCTTAAAAACACAGATGTCAAACGGATGGAAATCGTCAAATCATTGAAGCTGTGTTTCAATTGTCTTAAGTCTCACCAGGTGAGGAATTGTGCGTCTAAATTCACATGCAGTAGGTGTGGTGGTCGTCACCACACATTGCTGCATAGAGACGTGAAACCATCGCATTCTGCCAACTCAACGTCTGTAGATGAGACTTTAATGGCTGTACCTGCTTTTTCCAACATAGCACTGTTGGGCACAGCTTCGGCGGGGTGCAAGGACAGTGCCGGCACTTATAGATGTATTAGAATGTTAATAGATACCGGATCACAGGTTTCCATAATGACTGAACGCTGCGCAAAACTTCTGGGCTTGCGGATCAATGTTTACAGTGGTGGCTTAAAGGGGGTTGGTCAGAACCCCGTAGATATAATAGGTGAGGTAAAATGTTGCCTCAAGCCAGCACGCAAGAGCGGTCCTCAGATAAAATCGAGGGCTCTTGTTATTTCAAATATTTCTGGAGAGATGCCTGCGTCAAGACCACATGTGGACTTGGCTTTAATGGGTATTTCGAGAGAGGAGTTGGCTGACGAGGGTTTCGATGTTCCCGGTGAAATCGACTTCCTACTCGGAGCTTCTCTACTTCCTTCAATTCTTGACGGTGGGCGGGCCACAAACTTCAAAAGTGTCAATAGTAATATTTCGATTTTGTCGACAATATTTGGTCTGGTGCTAATAGGTGACATACCAAATACCCCAAGTACTTCACTTCAGCTTTCCCTTGACGACTCGATTAAGCGATTTTGGGCCATTGAGGAACCACCGTCTAAACACATGCCAAATCCTGATGACGTTAAGTGTGAAGAGATTTTCGTAAATAAACATTACCGGCAGAGTGATGGTCGGTATGTAGTACCCCTTACGTTAATCACTGAGAAGTTGGATCTCCGTGATTCTTATAACATAGCCTTTCATCGATTACAAAACTTAGAACGTAAATTAGCGAAAAGTCCTGCGGTTTATAATGATTATACGCATTTCATGAACGAATATGAGAGTTTGGGACACATGGAGAGAGTCGATACGGAAAGTAACGCATCGTTATACTGTTTCATTCCACACCATTGTGTCTTAAAACCAAATAGTGTCTCCACTAAGTTGCGAGTTGTATTTGATGCTAGCGCCAAAAATGGTCAAGGAACTTCGTTGAATCAATTTTTGTTGCCTGGTCCTAAATTGCAGAACGACCTGGCGGCACTAATTATGAAATTTAGAATCTTTCCTTTTGTATTTACTGCGGATATCTGTAAAATGTATCGCCAGATTTTGGTGATACCTGAACATCGACGATATCAACATATTTTGTGGAGATCTTCCCCTGAGCAACCAGTTTGTGACTATGAACTTAAGACGGTTACTTACGGTCTCTCCTGTGCTCCTTTTCAAGCCATTAGAACCTTGCACCAATTGGCTAAGGACGAAGGTGCTACATATCCACGTGCGTCACAGGTTTTATTAGAAGACATATACGTTGATGATTTGTTGACGGGCTCCTATTCTAAAGACGATGCCATTGCCTTAAGAGTTGAGTTAGTAAATTTGCTAAGGGCTGGAAAATTTAGCCTAAGTAAGTGGGGAAGTAATGATCCTGATATAATTCCAGATATTCCAAATGAAACCGAAGAATTACTCTTTGAGAAAGATGAAATTAATGTTCTGGGTCTAAAGTGGAGCCCAAAAAGCGACACCTTTGCTTATGAAATTGGTAGCGTTCCTATTAGCAAGTTTACTAAAAGAGAAATTCTCTCCAGGATCGCTCAAGTCTTTGATCCACTTGGCTGGTTAACGCCAGTCATGTTTCTGGCAAAATGTCTGATCCAAACCTTATGGCGGCAAAAGATTGATTGGGATAGTCCCATTCCAGCAACAGTTGCAGAAGAGTGGGCTAAAATTGCTGGTAACCTTGGACTTCTGTCAGGCCTTCATATTCCCCGATATTTGGGCACTACAGAAAACACTCCGTGTTCATTAGTAGGGTTTTCGGATGCGTCTGAGCGCGGTTACGCCGCCGTAGTCTACATTGTTGTACATAGTTCTATTCCTAAAGTTCATCTTCTAATGGCTAAATCTAAGGTTGCTCCCTTGAAAACCTTGACAATTCCACGTCTGGAATTGCAAGGAGCTCTTCTTTTGTCAAAATTGATACACTACGTTCATTCTTCAGTCAATGGTTCTGTGAATATAAACAATGTCTGTTTATTCACAGATTCTACCATAGTTTTGTCTTGGTTAAGGACTCCTCCCTATCTGCTTAAAATATTTGTAGCCAATCGGATAAATCAAATAAATGAAAATACCAACAACGCATCTTGGCGTCATGTGGTGTCACATGATAATCCTGCTGATTGTGCTTCTAGAGGTTTGCATCCTGAGCAACTTACTGGTCACCATCTTTGGTTTTCTGGACCAAAGTGGTTAACACTTCCTATGCCAAACTGGCCTTCTCACTCACCCGAATTGATTCAAATGGAACAACTTCCTGATACCAAAACTGCAGTTCACGTTAACATTGTATCTAAATGTGAACCTGCAATTAATATAACTAAATACTCTCGATGGACTCGACTACGAAGAGTAGTGGCATGGATGTTAAGATTTATCAATAACTGTAGATGCGATAGAACAGTGCGTAAGCGAGGCTGTCTTTTGGTTGGAGAAATAGAGAAAGCAACCAATGTTATTCTAAAGATAGATCAAAGTCAGCACTTTGATGATGATTTAAAGGCCATCCAGTTGGGTGCGAACTGTTCCCGTCAACTTCAAAAGTTATGCCCATTTATTGATGAATCGGGTGTATTGCGCGTCGGTGGGCGGTTGAAACAATCTAATCTTAAAGAAAGCCAGAAACATCCTGTGGTTTTATCCAAGAAAAGCCATCTTACCGATATTTTAATAGATTATTATCACAAGAGCTACCTTCATGCTGGACCAAGAGCTCTGCAATTCCTTATTCAGCAAAAGTTTTGGATCATTTCGGCTCGATGTAGGATAAAGTCACGTCTGTCTAAGTGTCTTGTGTGTGCCAGGCTAAGGGCATCTTCTGTAACACCTTTAATGGGAGACCTTCCTTCGAATAGAGTTAACCCAAGCCGTCCCTTTTCGTGTGTCGGCATTGACTTCGGGGGACCCTTTCTGCTCAAAGAGCATAAGCGCCGAGGAGCTAAAACTACTAAATCCTATATATGTCTTTATGTGTGTATGTCCACCAAGGCGGTCCATTTGGAGGTGGTATCCGACCTCTCGACGGAAGCCTTTTTGGCCTCCTTGGATCGATTTGTTTCTCGTCGTGGGCTCTGCACCCACATTTATACTGATTGTGGAACGAACTTTGTAGGAGCAAAGCGATATTTAACTGAACTTTACAAATTTCTGGAAACCTGCTCATCTGATGAAACTTTTATTCATAATATAAACGATAAAGGCATA
Organism: Mystacides longicornis; assembly: GCA_963576905.1. Taxonomy (NCBI): domain Eukaryota; kingdom Metazoa; phylum Arthropoda; class Insecta; order Trichoptera; family Leptoceridae; genus Mystacides; species Mystacides longicornis. Next base: position 25,893,308 of record OY756437.1, read on the forward strand.
ATATGGCATTTCAACCCCCCTTCTGCCCCCAATTTCGGGGGGCTTTGGGAGGCGGGAATAAGATCAGTAAAGTATCACCTAAAGCGTGTTGCGGGAGATACGGCCCTCACGTTTGAAGAATTCTTTACTCTTTTAACTAAAATCGAGGCCCTACTTAACTCGCGTCCATTGTGCAGGTTATCTGACGATCCAAACGAAATTGATGCGTTGACACCGGGTCATTTTTTGATCGGTGACGCGCTCCTATCCCGTCCTGAATGGGATTTCTCTGACACAAAAGTATCCAAATTGAATAGATGGCAACACTTACAGCAAATGTCCCAACACTTTTGGCAGCGTTGGAGTTTGGAATATTTACAAACACTGCAACAGCGAGAAAAATGGTTCCAATCGCAGGAGAATAGTAATATCGGGGATCTGGTAGTTCTAAAAGATTCTAGACTTCCTCCTGCAAAATGGCAACTAGGTCGCATTATTTCTATAAATCCTGGAAAGGATGGGGTGGTTCGGGTGGTGTCTGTCAAAACGATTAGCGGAACCTACTTAAGACCAGTAACTAAAGTCGTCCCCCTTCCCAAAAATTTCAATTAATGCCTTTTCTACATGTAAAAGGTTCATGTTCTAGTTTTAAGTATACACTTATCAAAGTGTCTCTTACTTGTTTTCTTTGTTTGAAATGATATTTCAACTCTTTTTATTTTGTTATTTATTTTATTTTCATTACGTTTTTGTTGATTTGCAAATATGATTTGCTAGATGTTATATGCTACTTTTTACCGAGAACCAGTGAATGCTCGGTTGTCTTTCGCTTGTGAAGCATTGAGAACAGATTTTATTTCTTTCGTTTTCGTATACATTTATTATTTTTTTTGTTTGTGTTTCGATCAGCGTTTTGTATGGCGCTCTTGTTATAGATTTTGATTGTTTCTTTCTTTGGGGTTTTTCAGTTTATTTTCTTTTTTTTTTGTGTGGGAATTTTACTTCGTAAAATTGGTGGGCGGTTATGTTAGGGCATTTCTATTCCATACCTACCCGTTTCCCGCACAGATGATGTTACTACGGCCGAATTATTGTCACCACCGCACTAGTGAAGAAACACAGACGTACGAAAGACTTCAACTACAGTGGCCGGCTATATTGCGTGTTACTTCGTGCTATACTTCATGTTCTTGCTTCAAAGTGTTAAATGTGCTTAAGTGACTTCAAGAGCAAAAGGCGGTGAGTACACAATTGGTTATACATTTATTTGTGCATCCCTTCAAGTATATTGTACCCATAATCTCCTAGTTTTTTCCCTATCCATACAGTTCACTTGTTCTAACAATAACAAAATTTGTACAAAATTGAATGTGTCAGAAGAAATTGAAACAAATTGATGCACAGAATTGATGCATACAACACAATCATAATACTTATTACTAAAATAATATATTGTTTCGATTTTATTCACAATAACTAGGTATTTTAAAGCATATATTTTGGATGGACATATGTGTGACCTTCTATTTTTAAATCCCCCTCAAACATTTTTGACAATTTTCTGACTTGACTATTTTTGGGATAAAAACTTTTTTTAAAACTATGATATCAAATTGGATAAAACAAATTATTACATCTAAAACGTACTCTATTCAACAATTTTGAAAAAAATAATGAAGGGTGTATCTCAATAAATAGTGTGTCTGTGAGCAATTATGTCGTGACAGTCGGAGTTTTTCGAAAAAAATCGAAAAAAATTATAACTCGAAAACGACAAAAAATTGTAGAACATACATTGAGGTTATTGGATAGCCCTAAGGGTCCTCTATCCCTGGTTTACCGATTATCCATACTTTTTGGGACACCCTGTATAACACATACCGTTGGTTGTTAGCAATAGATAAGATATTTGAATTTGAAATGTAACAAAATATACTTGTTTAGTTGTGATTCTACAAATAAAGTATCTTTGATTCGTTATATTATATACATATAAATGTAAAAAAATTAGAAATTTGATATCATTATAATGGTTAACATTTATTTTGTCAAATTCAATTAAAAAAAAGTGGAAATTGTGTACCTAAAAAACAATAAAATATTTGCGACTACCTTATTCCACAGTGAAGTGCCAGTCACCTCAATTATATTTTTTTTTATATAAAAATGAATGTCTGCTTACTCAAAGTGTACACAAATACACTCCTTGACTCTTTCACAGTAAGCTACTTAAAGCTCGTGTCGTGAAAGAGGAAGATGGTTGGCACGTGGGATCGAACCACGACGTCCGCACTAAACAGTACGAAAGCCGGCGTTGTAACCGCTGGGCCACCAACCGCTTCAAATTAATGATTAAATTATCCAGTACCGCAGATTGAGCTGGCTTAGCCATGTTGTCCGCATGTCCCCCAAGAGCCTTGAAAACGCAACCCTTTTCTACAATCCGAATGAAACAAAAATATGAGGCAGGCCAAAATTAACAATCAAGCGGACACTCACTGCGCTTTAACAAGAGTCTAGCTAGACTAAGCTGGGAAGAAGCTGTGCAACTGGCGCAAGTTAGAGAGTGAATATGGAAAGAAATTAGAATATTATGAAGGAAAATGTATGGAAGAGAGTGTTGCGATAAAGATGAAAGACAATAAGTTGAGATGGTTTGGGCATGTGGAAAGAATGGATGACGAAGTAAATTTAAGGTTGAAAGGTGTAAGAAAGCGTGGATGATCGAGAATGGCGTGGATCGAATACATCGATTCGGTTTTCAAGAAAGGCCAGGTCAGCAGTAAGAGTAAAAGAAGAAAATGGTGATAGAAGAAAATGGTGGTCCGTTCTTTCTTCCTACCGCTTACGGGACACAAAAAAACTTTTACACCCGAAGGAATTTTCTCTACTTTTAATTTTAAGATGCCTTTTGAAATTGCCCAATTGTGTGAACCTTTTATAACAAACCTCACATTCGAAGGGTTTTTCTCCACTATGAATTCGTAGATGCCGTTTCAAACTGCTCGTGAACTCTTTTTTGCAAACCTCACATTCGAACGGCAAGTCTCCATTATGAATTCTTAGATGCATTTTCAAATTGCATGAATGTCTAAATTTTTTATTGCAAACCTCACATTCGAAGGGTTTTTCTTCGGTATGAGTTAATAGATGGATTTTCAAATGGCCTGATTGTTTGAACTTTTTATTGCAAACCTCACATGTGAAGGGTTTCTATCCATTATGAATTTTTAGATGCTCTTTCAATTTGCTTGCTATTGTGAACTTTTTATTGCAAACCTCACATTCGAACGGCAATTCACTTCTATGAATTCTTAGATGCAGTTTCAAATTTTCTGAATATCTAAATTTTTTATTGCAAACCTCACAGTCGAAGGGTTTTTCTCCACTATGAATTCGAAGATGCCGTTTCAAACTGCTCGATTGTGTGAACTCTTTTTTGCAAACCTCACATTGGAACGGCAAGTCTGCATTATGAATTCTTAGATGCAGTTTCAAATTGCATGAATGTCTAAATTTTTTATTGCAAACCTCACATTCGAAGGGTTTTTCTTCGGTATGAGTTAATAGATGGATTTTCAAATGGCTTGATTGTTTGAACTTTTTATTGCATACCTCACATTCGAACAGCAATTCTCTACTATGAATTCTTAGATGCAGTTTCAAATTGCCTGAATATCTAAATTTTTTATTGCAAACCTCACATTCGAAGGGTTTTTCTTCGGTATGAGTTAATAGATGGGATTTCAAATATCTTAAGTGTTTGAACTTTTTATTGCAATCCTCACATTCGAACGGCAAGTCTGCATTATGAATTCTTAGATGCAGTTTCAAATTGCCTGAATGTCTAAATTTTTTATTGCAAACCTCACATTCGAAGGGTTTTTCTTCGGTATGAGTTAATAGATGGGATTTCAAATGGCTTGATTGTTTGAACTTTTTATTGCAAACCTCACATTTGAAGGGTTTTTCTCCATTATGAATTCTTAGATGCTGTTTCAATTTGCTTGATTTTGTGAACATTTTATTGCAAATCTCACATTCGAAGGGTTTTTCTCCACTATGAATTCGAAGATGCCGTTTCAAACTGCTCGATTGTGTGAACTCTTTATTGCAAACCTCACATTCGAACGGCAAGTCTCCATTATGAATTCTTAGATGCATTTTCAAATTGCATGAATGTCTAAATTTTTTATTGCAAACCTCACATTCGAAGGGTTTTTCTTCGGTATGAGTTAATAGATGGATTTTCAAATGGCTTGATTGTTTGAACTTTTTATTGCATACCTCACATTCGAACGGCAATTCTCTACTATGAATAATTCTTAGATGCAGTTTCAAATTGTCTGAATATCTAAATTTTTTATTGCAAACCTCACATTCGAAGGGTTTTTCTCCACTATGAATTCGTAGATGCCGTTTGAAACTGCTCGATTGTGTGAACTCTTTTTTGCAAACCTCACATTGGAACGGCAAGTCTGCATTATGAATTCTTAGATGCAGTTTCAAATTGCATGAATGTTTAAATTTTTTATTGCAAACCTCACATTCGAAGGGTTTTTCTTCGGTATGAGTTAATAGATGGATTTTCAAATGCCTTGATTGTTTGAACTTTTTATTGCATACCTCACATTCGAATGGCAATTCTCTACTATGAATTCTTAGATGCAGTTTCAAATTGCCTGAATATCTAAATTTTTTATTGCAAACCTCACATTCGAAGGGTTTTTCTTCGGTATGAGTTAATAGATGGGATTTCAAATATCTTAAGTGTTTGAACTTTTTATTGCAATCCTCACATTCGAAGGGTTTTTCTCCACTGTGAATTTTTACATGAAGCTTCAAATTACTTGAATTTGTGAACTTTTTGTTGCAAGCATTACACTCGAAAGGCTTTACAACAGTTCGACTTTGTTGATGTTTAAACTGTGAACTGTCACTGTTCTCACTTTTTATATCCTGCCCAAGCACTGCTTCCACAGTAAAGAATTCATTTAAATAATCTACATTGACATTTTTCAAAAACTTTTGTATTTCCTTTTCTTCTAGTTTGTAAACAACAACATCACTCACCAATGACGCACAATTCATCTTTAGCAGCTTGAATAAAAATAATGCTTATCGACGAATAAAAGTATCGAATAATAACAAACTCTCGTTAGCGCAAACTTTCCAAAATACCTAAGGTTTACAAAAACAACATGATAACAATTTGACGCACGCAGTCTGACAAGAGTAGGTAACGTAAGTATTGACCTGAAGTAAGCGTCGTATTAGCACCATCTACAGCAGCGATACCATAGAGTATATTAATACTACTTAAAATAGAGTGGCAACTGGAGGGTTTTTTTGTAGACTGGGAATACTTACGATTACAACGCCATATTTTGTTCTTCGTACTAAAATTACGCGCATGCGCGCTTTCAAATCTTATACCCCGCAATATTCAATTTTGTCCTTAACTTCCGAATATAAATAATTTCAAAGATGACCTACTCTATTTCATCAGCAAATATATTTTTATTTTAACGTAACATTTTAAACTTGTTTTTACACATTCAAGATTAAAATATTAAATTAAAACAAAAATATATCCATTTTAGAAATAGGATAAGTCACATTAAGAAACTATAAATATTCATAACTTATGGACAAAATTGAATATTATGTCAGTGTCTTGATGAATATTTTACACTATATATTTATGAAAAGGAATTAAAATTTAAGATGTTATTATGCATTAATAGAACAATCCAATAAAATACATATATCTACATTTATTTGTTTTTTATAATGCTTTTTTGACATAATATTTTTTGAAATAAAATTTATATGACAAGTGGAGACTACATAAGAAAAAATATATCACAAATCCTCCTATTTATTGAGATTTGTTCATCACTTAGACCTTCCAATATTGAACCACATTTTTTGGCATTAAATTACGAGACAGATCGTTCAAACATCGCTGCACTGATGAAACCAAAACAAAGCGACCATATATCGCAACACCAATGAATACAGGGATATCACACAACGTTACAAAATGTAAAATGAAATCACGAAACTTAATATCAAGCTTCGATATATAAAGAAACTGACACATGGTGAAAAAAATATAAACTCGTGCAACAAAATCAACAACTTCTTAGCTACTCAATCAACAACTTCTTAGCAACACAATCAACAACTTCTTAGCAACTCAATCAACAACTTCTTATGGGTTATCTTAGCGTGTGTGGGGGTAGACCTGCGCAGGCGACCGGAGAAGAATCGAAAATCAATTCTTTCACTGGTTCACCGGAGCGTGTGTGGCAGCACTCCGGTCGCCTGCGCAGGACTTTCAGTAGTTTTCCAGCGTTTGCGTGGAGTAGTTGTGCATTCCTTTAATTGCATATGGCTCAGTCGGGAGTAGAACTAGATGAGTTTTTTAATAATATATATATATATATATATATATATATATATATATATATATATATATATATATATATATATATATATATATATATATATATATATATATATATATATATATATATATATATATATATATTTTTTTTATTTATTCATTTATTCATATTTTTTTTTATTCATAATTGTGCAAAATTCGAAAACGATATCTTAAAAAATAAACGAGTTATAGAATTTAGTAAAGCCAGCACCGGTTTCGCAATAGGATTATCTACGACACTCTACTGGTACCGAGGATACTTTTTTTATTCATAACTTCTAAATGAGCAAAAACGAGCAGCCAATTTTTTGATATGTTAAGGATATATTCCTAGGCTATAATGTAACATAAATTTCGGCGCGTCGGGAGATGTCGGTAAAAGTGAAAACCTTCAACAAACTCATGGAATTGATATTTTTAATGATTTGACAATATTATTAAAAAAACTTATAATAAATAAAATACCATTTTTTTTGGGTAAGCATTTATCTATATAAAACAACGTTTTCAAAAATATATAACACATACCGTTAGTTGTTAGCAATAGATAAGATATTTGAATTTGAAATATAACAAAATATACTTGTTTAGTTTCTTTAAAGAGGTTAAAAAAAGAGATGCATTATTTAAAAAATGGAAAAATACCCCCTCTAATCAAACATATGAAATTGAATATAAGAGATATAGAAACAAACTTAATAAACTTATATTGAATGCTAAAACAAACTTCTATAGGGATAAATTTAATGGCTGTTTTGGTGATATAAAGGGGACTTGGAATAAAATAAATTTTGTCTTAGGAAGAAAAACAAAAAATAGTTGTGATGAAGTGATACAAAAATATCTCTTGAAAAACAATAAATTGGAAACAGTACTGGAGAAGTTTAATGAAAACTTTTCTGATAAAGTGTACCAGAGTCTGCACATTTGTGATCATAAAACGATGAATCTTGTTAATATGGCTGATAATACCTCTATGCTCTATCGATCCGCAACTGTCGCCGATATTGCAGACATTATTAAAAACATGAAAGACTCAAAATCACCGGGTATAGATAACATTAGAATGCATGATTTGAAAAATAATGTTGGTAGACTGGCTCCCATTATTGCCCATCTTATCAAAAAAAAATATAGAAGAAGGATGCATACCAGAAGAATTAAAAACAGCAATATTAAGACCAATTTATAAGGGTGGAAAACACTATGATTATAATAATTATCGGCCAATCAGCATTTTACCAGCGATTGAGAAAATTCTTGAGAAATATGTGTGTAACCAACTGAAAAAATACATAGAAAGAAATAATATTGTGGATCCATCACAGTACGGATATCAAGAAAATAAGGGAACTGAGACACTTCTACAAAATTTTGGAAACTTAGTGAATGACGCATTGGATAAAAGAAAACATGTTCTTGTTATTTTATAGACTACTCTAAGGCCTTTGACACCATCAACCATGAAAAATTATTAGAGTATCTAGAATTAATTGGGATAACGGGTAAATTGTTGATGTTTTTCAGAAATTATTTAAGTGATCGAAGATGCATAGTGAAAATAAACAATACATATAGCGATGTTAAATACATTAAATCGGGTGTGCCACAGGGATCTATAATGGGACCAATATTGTATTTGATTTATGTCTCCATGATCAAGAATCTTTTTAGAAATGTTCTGCATTTTATATATGCTGACGATACTGCACTAGTGATGGCGCACGAAAACATAGATGATGCATGTAAATTACTGCAAGATCATTACAATGCTCTGATTAAATGGTCACATGATTATGTTCTTAGAATAAATGCAGAAAAGACGAAATTGTTATATATAAGGACTCCACACACTGTTGCATCTAGCCCTCGCATAGTTTCGCATGATTATGACTGTATTCACAATAGTATTAAAAATTATTGTAACTGTAAAAATATTGAACAGGTAAAAACATATTATAAGTATTTAGGTGTATTAATTGATAATCATTTTAAATGGGACGAACATGTTAGTAAGCTGTGTAGTAGGTTGAGATCGGTTGCGGGACAACTTCATAGGGTAAAATATTTTGTACCTGATTGTATAACAAAAACCATCTATTTTTCGTTGGCGGAGTCTTTGATACGATATGGAATCTCCGCTTGGGGAAACACAACAAAAACTAATCTAAACAGAGTACAGAGTGTCCAAGACATACTTCCAGGTAGACATTTCAATGCAAGAGATACATATACAGATTACAATATAATGACTTCTAAGGGAATATTTTTGAACAAATTTTTACTACCTGATATTTTGGACATTAGATACCTATCGAAATAGATTGATACACAACCATAATACTAGATTCACGCAGAATGAGGGATTGGTAATTCCTAAAGTAAATAATAAGTATGGTATGCGAACCCTAGAATATCTGATTCCCAAAGTATTAAATATGCTACCTCAGAATATTAAAGATACCCAAAGACTAGGTGAGATGAAGATTCTTATGAGACAGTGGATTGTGAGTAATATGGATATCATTGATGCATTGTGAGATATGGTCGTGCTAGTTGTGGGGTTTGCTGAGTAACATGTGTGATTGATTTTATTTTAAAGTAAATAATTAAAAAACATAGTCACGAAGAGTAGGTACCTATATAGATTCTTTGTTTATTTTGTTTTGTTTTTTGTATGATTGAAGAGGATATTATTTGTTGATTTAATACTTTGTTTTATATATCTATATATTTTTTATATATTATGACTGATGATGATATTTATTGCTTTGTTTTATATTTTGTTTTTTGTATGACTGATAGGGATATTTATTATCTTAATATTTTGTTTTATATTTTATTTTTTTAATGATTGATGATGATATTTACTAGTTTAATACCTTGTTTTATATTTTATTTTTGTATGACTGTTGAGGATATTTATTGGTTTAATGCTTTGTTTTATATTTTATTTTTGTATGACTGATGATAATATTTATTGTTTAATACTTTGTTTTATATTATATTTTGATATGACTGACGAGGATTTTTGTTGGTTGAATGCTTTGTTTTGTATTTTTTGTATGACTGATGAGGATGTTTGTTGGTTTGATGCTTTTTTGTGTTTTGTATAGCTGATGGGGGTATTTGTTGGATTGCTTGTTGTTTTGTGGAGGCAATTGCCGTGTATTTTCGAAGATAAAAAAAATTAGAATTATTTGGTAATGTTTGGCGTGCAATATAATATGTAAATGTGTATAATCTGCCTAATGGTATAATAACATGTATGATTGGTTTTGTTTGTATCAATCTTTTGTTTTATATAAATTTATCTATCATGGTAGTATTGTCTACATATCTGGTGTGACTATGATAGATAGAATAATCAAACAATCGAATTATTTTTGTATATTTAACATATATTTGTCTTGAACACTAACTCACTGACTGACTGACTGCCTGACTGACTGACTGACTGCCTGACTGACTGACTGACTGATGTCATTAACGCCGCTAGATGGCGCGCCACTCGCAACTATAGAAAAATTTTGTTCGACTAACATTCGACAATTCGACTGACAGCTGACAGTAACATAACATAGTAATATTATTATTCCTGATGGTTGAGCACCTTTATAAAGGTCTTGACGTAAAGAAAAATAATTTTACGGGTTATTTAAAAACTCACATGCGAAGTCAGTCATAAGAAAGAAAGTGTACCAAATTAGGAAACTTTTACGCACAGCCGGACTTGAAAGCGAAGAAAATCCTTACTAATGTAATGTGTGCAATAAATAGTTTGCAGACTCAAGAATCACACGCGAACTCATAGCGGAGAAAAGACATACGAATGCAACATTTGCGATAAAATATTTAATCAATCAAATAATAACTCATGATTAAAGCTATTTGAATGCAAAGTTTATTATAAAAAGTTCAAATTTTATTTTTAAATTTCGTAGAGTTCTATTATCAAGTGCTTTAAAGTCTGGCATATGAAATCGACCATAAGAAAGCAAATTTTGCATGAAAAAGTTTACCAAATCATAACTTACGTACAACGGGACTTCATAGCGAAGAAAAGCCTTTCTAATGCAACGTATGCAATAAAAAGTTTGCGAACTCGAGAATCACACGCAAACTCATAGCGAAGAAAAGCCATAAGAATGCAAAAATTGCGATAAAAAGTTTAATCGATCAAATAATAACTCATGATTAAAGCCATTTGAATGCAAAGTTTGTTATAAAAAGTTTAAATTTTATTTTTAAATTTCGTAGAGTTCTATTATCAAGTGCTTTAAAGTCTGGCATATGAAATCGACCATAAAAAAAGCAAATTTTGCATGAAAAAGTTTACCAAATCATAACTTTCGTACAACGGGACTTCATAGCGAAGAAAAGCCTTTCTAATGCAACGTGTGCAATAAAAAGTTTGCAAACTCGAGAATCACACGCAAACTCATACCGAAGAAAAGCCATAAGAATGCAACAATTGCGATAAAAAGTTTAATCGATCAAATAATAACTCATGTTTAAAGAAATTTGAATGCAAAGTTTGTTATAAAAAGTTCAAATTTTATTTTTAAATTTCGTAGAGTTCTATTATCAAGTGCTATAAAGTCTGGCATATGAAATCGACCATAAAAAAAGCAAATTTTGCATGAAAAAGTTTACCAAATCATAACTTGCGTACAACGGGACTTCATAGCGAAGAAAAGCCTTTCTAATGCAACGTGTGCAATAAAAAGTTTGCAAACTCGAGAATCACACGCAAACTCATAGCGAAAAAAAGCCATAAGAATGCAACAATTGCGATAAAAAGTTTAATCAATCAAATAATAAACTCATGATTAAAGCCATTTGAATGCAAAATTTGTTATAAAAAGTTCAAGTTTTTTTTTAATTTTCATAGAGTCCTATTATCAAATGCTAATAGCGGAGAAAAGCCATACGAATGCAATGTTCGCAATAAAAAGAAAACTAACGCACACACGCGATCCAATGGTTAAATACCCACATGCTAAATGCTATTTGAATGGAAAGTTTGTAATAATTAAAAGTTTAAGTTGTTTTTGAGTTTTCATAAAGAGTTAAAATAACCAAATATTTTGAAGTCTCACATATGAATTCAGCTATGAGAAAGCAATGTTTGCAGGAAAAGATCATAGGTGGGCGCCACGGGCGCCTTTAAAAAACTAGTTTTGTAATAATTGTGTAAAGAACCTGTTGACAAGGCTTGTAAAAGCCTTAACAGGACTTGTATTGTTTTTTATTATTTTGGTGAATAAAGAGAATAAAAAAAAAGTTGTGATTCTACAAGTAAAGTATGTTTGATTCGTTATATTATTATATACATATAAATGTAAAAAATGTAGAATATTGATATCATTATAATGGTTAACATTTATTTTGTCAAATTCAATTTAAAAAAGTGGAAAATGTGTACCTAAAAAACCATTAAATATTTGCGACTGTTCTTTCGTCATAAAATTCATTACAACAGACATAGTATACAAAATATCAATTAGACAGATCAATTTCTCCCTTAAGCGAGCATTTAGTATGCATCAGCCATAGCTCAAAACAATCAATTATTGATCTCATCACATTTTTTTATATTTTATTATATTGGCATGACAAATAATAATTATTCTAGTGGCAATACACAACGCACAACTTCTGAACTGGCTGGTAATAAACGGCGACAGCGCCGACAGCCGTGTATGTGACAGCAGTGACATTTGAATTTAAAACAAACGTCCGCCATTGCTTAACTGTTATGCTTCACAAAAATCATTACTTAAAGATGAGTTAGTTGTCTGAGATAACAACAATATAATTGTTCATTTACGTATGCTTGAGTGGCTGTCATGATAAACGGATGTGAGTGAGAATGCCTATGTGACAGAGTGTAAAATTACGTTAGAAGAGTTAGGTTTTGGTGACCCGTGTTCAATGGACTATTTATAATATCAAGTTATTTAGATATTATATGTCCATGTTATGGTATTTGAGCAAAAGAATGGAGCGGGAGGAATGTTTATATAAAAATGAATCTGTGCTTACTCAAAGTGAACACAAATACACTCCTTGACCCTTTCACAGTAAGCTACTTAAAGCTCGTGTCGTGAAAGAGGAAGATGGTTGGCACGTGGGATCGAACCACGACGTCCGCACCAAACAGTACGAAAGCCGGCATTGTAACCGCTGGGCCACCAACCACTTCAAATTAAGGATCCAGAACCGCAGATTGAGCTGGCTTACGGCCGGTTTCAATAACCTATCCGTAGTAATCAGTTAAGCGCTATCCGTCAATTAACCGCAGTTAATATTCTATCCTTATCCGCGTTTCAATAAACAAACAACAGATACCTAGATAGTATTTATGTCAGTTACCATGGAAACTATCCGCGTTTGATAATAGAAATTGTCAATACTTCGTCCATGTCAATTTTCGAATATACGTCAGAGTTTCAATATCAACAATATTATTATATTGTCTATGGACAATATAAAACAAATAAATAGGTATATGTAAGGCTAGGATTCGTACCTTGAAAATGTAACTCGTAAATTTGGCATTATTTCGGCCAACAAATCATTTACGACGGTTTTGGTTAACCGAAACCTGACAAGAAAATCTTTTTTCGACAATATCGACATGAAATTTATCCGTGAATATAACATCCGGGGTTCTTCGTCCTCGTCAGAGTCGAAGACTCCGTCTTCAAATAACTCCAAATCGCTCTCGTCACTTGAAAAAGCCATTATTTTCAAAAAAAAACTTGTTGCTATACCAAACACTTGCCGCCGAAATCGGGGGATAGGAAAAACAAAAACCCGAAATCGGGGGTTAGGAAAACCATAGAAAAAACAGTAATCACAAATGTCACAAGCTACTAGAGATAAGTTATTGAAACGCTTTATCGCCGATTTCTATACAAATCATATAATGAAAGATAGATAGAAAGTTTAGATAGAAATTCTATCTATCCTTTGTTTATTGAAACACCAAGGTGTAAAGATAGATAGATTTTTAACCATAGATAGGAGATAGATAGGTTATTGAAACCGGCCGTTAGCCATGTTCTCCGCATTTCCCCCAAGAGTCTTGAAAACGCAACCCTTTTCTACAATCGTGGACAATCGAGAATGGCGTGGATCGAATACATCGATTCGGTTTTCAAGAAAGGCCAGGTCAGAAGTAAGAGTAAAAGGAGAGGTTGTATGTTTTAGAAGAAGAAAAAGAAGTCTGTATGGATAGAAGAAAGTGGTGGACCATTCTTTCTTCCTACCGCTTACGGGACACAAAAACACTTTTACACCCGAAGGAATTTTCTCTGCTTTTAATTTTAAGACGCCTTTTGAAATTGCCCAATTGTGTGAACCTTTTATAACAAACCTCACATTCGAAGGGTTTTTCTCCACTTTGAATTCGTAGATGCCGTTTCAAACTGCTCGATTGTGTGAAATCTTTTTTGCAAAACTCACATTCGAACGGCAAGTCTCCATTATGAATTCTTAGATGCTGTTTCAAACTGCCTGAATGTCTAATTTTTCTTTTGCTTCCTCACATTCGAAGGGTTTTTCTTCATTATGACTCAATAAGCGGGTTTTCAAATGGCTTGATCGTTTGAACTTTTTATTGCAAACCTCACATTTGAAGGGTTTTTCTCCATTATGAATTCTTAGATGCTGTTTCAATTTGATTTTGTGAACTTTTTATTGCAAACCTCACATTTGAAGGGTTTTTCTCCATTATGAATTCTTAGATGCTGTTTCAATTTGATTTTGTGAACTTTTTATTGCAAACCTCACATTTGAAGGGTTTTTCTCCACTATGAATTCTTAGATGCTGTTTCAATTTGCTTGATTTTTTTTTGCTTGATTTCAATTTTTTATTGAAAACCTCACATTTGAAGGGTTTTTCTCCATTATGAATTCTTAGATGCTGTTTCAAACTGCCTGAATGTCTAATTTTTCTTTTGCTTCCTCACATTCGAAGGGTTTTTCTCCAATGTGAATTTTTACATGAAGCTTCAAATTACTTGAATTTGTGAACTTTTTGTTGCAAGCATTACACTCGAAAGGCTTTACAACAGTTCGACTTCGTAGATGTTTAAACTGTGAACTGTTACTGTTCTCACTTTTTTATATCCTGCCCAAGCACTGCTTCCACAGTAAAGAATTCATTTAAATAATCTACATTGACATTTTTCAAAAACTTTTGTATTTCCTTTTCTTCTAGTTTGTAAACAACAATTTATCACTCACCAATGACGCACAATTCATCTTTAGCAGCTTGAATTAAAATAATGCTTATCGACGAATAAAAGTATCGAAAATAACTCTCGTTAGCGCAAACTATCCAAAATACCTATTTATACAAAAACAACATGATAACAATTTGACGCACGCAGTCTGACAAGTGTAACGTAAGTATTGACCTGAAGTAAGCGTCGTATTAGCACTATCTACAGCATCGATACTCAACCTACTGCCCGCGGGCCGCATGTGGCCTTGCACACTTTTTATCCGAAATATTATTTTAAAAACTCGCAATATCATTCCATGAAACCTGAAGAGAATATTTATTGTCATTCATTACGAACCACCTATTAAATAGTGTTTTTACACTCATTCATCCAGTAGTGAGCTGTGGCTCAAGATGACCGTAAAATAAGGGGGGAGCTGTCAGCTGTCAAACTGTGCAGATGTTGTTTGAAGTTTCTCCGTTGAATTTTATTATTTTTTTACTGTTTCTGAGTTTCTGTGTTACAGTGCATGGTTTTTAATGATTGTGAGTGACTTTTTGATTCAGGATAGTAATTGTGGTGCTGTTTTATTTATCTATTTGACTATAAATCCGTTTTAATGTGATTCATTATTTCGATTATTGACTGTTGTCTTGTGCGTGTAACAATCTTCCTATACCAATCTGGGTAGTCAGTTTGCTTGTTCGTATTGCATTTCACCGCTTATATTAACATTTAGTGACTACTGCAGGTGTATGTCCAGTGGCCCAGATACTACTTAAGGCGCCGCGCCGTGTCTGTCACTCGCAGCGAGCGGTCGTGGTTCGAACCACACCCAGTGCAATCTTTTTATGTTGATTTTTATTTACTTGATTAATTGGTTTGAGCCATCGATAATTCAGAAAATTCAAGAATGTCGATCTCTCATTGCAATGCTTGCAAGGAAATAACAATAGATGGCGCTGAGGTACTGTCTTGCTCTAACTGTGCTGACAGATATCATATTCTATGTGTACAGTTAAAGTCTGAAAACATTTCAAAAAGGAGATGGCTGTGTCCAAACTGTACTGTCAGCCAACTGAAGAGAAAAATTATGATACTCCGGTACGTGTGGTCACGGCACAGCAGCGAGAGACAACACCTACAGTTGAAACAAATAACGAACTGTTGATAGCATTAAAAATATTGATTCTCAAATGTCAATTATTAATGAGAAACTTAAGGTGATTGATGAACTGCAGAAGGAGAACATCTCATTGAGGGAAAGGGTTCTAGATTTAGAAACTAAAGTTAATCCAGCGAGAATGTTGGCCGAGATCGAGGACAGAACCCAGCGGGCAAAGAATGTAATAATCTATAATCTGGAGGAGTCTAAGGCTGTAGATACTGCTGGTCGGATTGAGGATGACAAAGCATTAGTTACAAGAAAGTTGAAAGAAATTGATAACTCTATAACGGATGGTGAATTTAAGTGTATAAGATTGGGGAAACCAATGGAGAGACCTCGAGCTCTGAAGGTTTTTTTCAAAAGCTCAGAACGAGCCCTAAATGTAATTAAGAATAGAAGAAACAGCAATGGTTTGAGGGTACAGGCTGACTTAACTCTAATGCAAAGGGATGAGCTAAATGCAATTCGTGACGAGCTGTCTCGGAGAAGAAGTTGTGGTGAAGATTCACTATTTATACGGTACATAAATGGTAGGCCCACAATCGCCAAAAATGGGGGTTATGGTGGTTAAAAAAACTCGGTATCTACTATCAAAACGCCAGGGGAATTAAGACCAAGACTGAGTCACTCAGACTCAGTGGTCTAATGCAGCAATATGATGTTTTAATTGTTAGCGAAACTTGGCTTGACGGTAGCATTACTCATTGGGCTTATGTAATTACTCAGTATACAGACAGTATAGAAGTGCGAAAACTAGTGATAAGTCAAGAGGTGGTGGAGTTCTTATAGCAGTGAAAAAGGACTTCAAATCTAAACAACTGAAAATTTATCACGATAATGTTGAAATATTGCTTGTTCTTCTTAACTTGGGCAGAGGTAAAAAACTTGTTTTGGGATGTGGATACATACCACCATCATCTGATATCAACATTTATGCGCAACATTGTGACGAAATTGAGAGAGCTATGACGTCACATGAGGGCGCATCCTTACTGTTTGCTGGAGACTTTAACTTGCCTGAGGTCAGGTGGAGCAATGACATGTCATCTTCTGATATTCGTGTTTCATCTAGGAGCAGTATTGTGTTTGATTTGTGTGCTACTTTATGTATTAAGCAGATTAATTTTATTCCAAATTTTAACAATGTTATTTTAGACTTGGTATTGACTAACTTGGACGGATACAGGATCGTGCAATCCGTGGATCCAATTTTTAAAGTGGACCCACATCATCCCCCTTTAGATTTAGAACTTTTTATGGGTAATGTCAAAACGGGTAGGGAGGTAGCGGATGCTGGGGCCGAGTTTAGGGACTTTGGGAGGGCTGATTATGTCGGAATTTGTGAATCTCTGGGTCTGATTAACTGGAATGGCGAGTTCACCGACCTTGATGTTGACGTAAGCGTAGATAGATTTTACAACATACTGAATGCCATTGTCCATGAGCATGTGCCTGTGCGCAGACCTGTTATCTCTTCTTATCCTGTGTGGGTAACTAGGGAATTGAGGGAGCTCATTCGGGAGAAGAAGGTCTCGCATGCAAAATATAAATCGTCACTTAGTCCAGTGGATTATGCGTGTTTCTCTAAACTTAGAAGGGAGTGTAGGTTGTTGTCAAACGATCTATATGGGCAGCACATGACGAGCGTGGAGTCTTCCTTAGCGTGTGGTCTCAACCCAAGGGCCTTTTGGCGACATGTCAAATCTCTTAACCCTTCGTCGAAGGGGCAATGTGGTGATCTGTCTCTTCCCGATGAGATGATTTTTGGGGACAGGGTGGCGTGTAGTAGTACTGATAGGGCAACTCTTATAGCAGACTTTTTTAAAAGTGTGTACACTTTACCACGTGATCCATCTTTATTGAGTAATGTTTACCCCTCTGAAAGACACGTTCCCGATTTTGCAGTGTCGATGGCTGTGGTTCAAAGACTTCTTGAGGAGGTGGACGTTTCAAAGGGCGCTGGTCCTGATGGTATACCCTCTTCGCTAGTGAAATCGTGTGCAACCTGCCTTGCCGAACCCTTGACTTTTCTTTTTAACAGGTCGTTGAGATGTGGAGTTTTCCCAGATTTATGGAAGACTAGTTATCTTACGCCCATCTTCAAGAAGGGAGATAGGTCATTTCATTTTTTTATACATGACTGATGAGAATATTTATTAATACTTTGTTTTATATTTTATTTTTTATACGACTGATGAGAATTTTAATTAATTAAATACTTTTTTGTACTTTTTTTATATGGCTGATGATGATGTTTATTAATTTAATGCTTTGTTTTATTTTTTATCTTTTGTATGACTGATGAGGATGTTTTTTGATTTGATACTTTGTTTTGTATTTTTTGTATTTTATGTTTTATATGGCTGATGATGATATTATTTGAATTGCTTATTGTTTTATAAAGGCATTTGCCGTACATTTTCGAAAAAAAAAAATAAGTGATACCTTTTTGGATAAAATATGCACATACTTTTTTTTACATTTTTTAAACGTGGCAAAATAAAATTAAATAGAAAAAATGAGAGCCATTTTGATGTATTTCACATCACCTAAATGGCCTCTGTTAACTGCCCACCCAGGTGACACTTTAAACCACTCAAATCCGTCAAAACCGCGAGATTTTCGGCATTCGAGATGTCTTCATTTATACCAACTAAGCAACACTTGCAACAAGTGCTACTTCTCTGCTTAACCTACTGTGAATCACTTTTGGGACATCGACAAAAAGACTTTCTGCACCGAGTCATCACTAGTGATGAGAAATGGATTTTTTTTTGACAACCCCAAGCGCCATAAAGACAGGCCAGCCACTTCCAACTCAAGCCAGCATTTCAAAGTGCAATATTCATGGGTCAAAGGCAATGCTTTGCATTTGGTGGGATCAGCAAGGTGTTATCTTCTATCAGCTACTTAGGGCTGGTCAGGCAGTCACAGCAGAGCTTTACAAAGAGCAATTGAAGGGTACACGATAAAAACAAGGAATGTCACTTTTTTTAATAAAATTCCTTTTGGATGGCAACATTTGCCTAATCATATTATTTGTTCAGACTATTGAAACTATTGAAAATCGCGTTAAAACAAGAGATGTCCCTATAATTCCAGTATTAAAAAACACTATACACGTAAAAAAACAATGAATGTCCATGGAAAAACGGACAAAACAAGGATAGTCCATTGTGACAGCTGTCAAATTTCTATGATTTGAGGTTATGGTTTTGCGCGCGAAGTGTTTGTTTTGAAGTGTTTAAAAGCCGTTCTGTTCATTTTTAATGATGTCTGACGATGAAATTGATTCATATATTAAACTAACGAACCAATTAACTAAAAAAAGAAAAAAATATGGAAGAGTTAGTGATGTGATTCAAAAACTTGGAACAATTCATGAGACGGGCGATCGAAAATTTATAGTTCAGATGGAAATGCATTCTATGAGACACTTTAAACATGAAATATTTTGCAGATACGTACGTGTGTCTGTAACGCGTTACAACATAATATTTCCAAATAGGTACTCGGATAATCTTAAAAGCTTTTAGGGATATTAGAATTGACTCAAGTTGCCTCCCATGTTCTACAGAAATATATTAACTCTTCATATATACACTAAGTAGAATTTCAATATTTCTTCAGTTCAATTCGATCAAAAAAAAAACAATGAACTATGTAATTATTTATTTAAAAGTTAATTTTTTTTCTAATTTATTTTTTAATTGTATTAATGAAAGTTAAAAATATAAGTTGCCTACTGTAATATACAACTAACTAGTTTTTGAAAGGCGCACTTATGGTTATTTTTTTTCAAACTTTGCTTTCGTATCTCTGAATTCGCATGTGAGTCTTTAAAGAACTTGATTGAATGACCTCTTTATTGCAAACTTAACAAAAACAATTTAAACTTTTCATTACAAACTTAGCATTCGTATGGCTTTCAGCATATGGATGTTTAATTCTATGATTGAATGAACTTTTAATTGCAAACATTGCTTTTCTCCGCTATGATGTCGCGCATGTGCGTTTAATTTTCCTGATTCGTTAAACTTTTGTATGCAATCTTTGATTTCGTATCTCTGAATTCAAATGTGAGAAAGAAAAAAGCCAAACCAACAGGCATCCAGGACATAAAACCAAATAATTGACCTGTCATATTAAAAAAATATATGGTAGGTTAGTAACAGCCGGTTTCATAAAAAGCTTCAAAAGAACATTTTAGTTAGAGTTCCTTTTAAAATTTAAAGACTCCTTTAAGTTGACGCGTTTCAAAAATATTTGAAAGTTGGTAGTGTTACCATGGAAAGGTATGGAAAACATAGGTTGTTTACTAATATTTTCGCGGAATTTCTGTTGATCTGTCAATTTCATTTCTCAATAGAGCATCAAAGTGCCGTTTTTTGTGTTTATTTATTATGATGGTTTATGAATTAGTAAACGAAATCTGTTAACAATAATATTCTTCCAGTTTTCCCGTGTTTTCCGCCCTATTTTAGTCATTTTTGTCCACAGTGTCACCGCATACGAAAGCGCACGAAATTTTTTATGAACTCCGGTGGTAAAAATTTCAACTACATTAAAGTCGACTGTAACTAAAAATAATAATCAATAAAAGTACTTAAGCTAAAAGTTGGGTTTAAAAGTCTCCTTTATTTTTTATGAAACCGGTCGTTAGAAACTTAGTTATTCTAAAAAATATGAAAGATTCTATTCTATTCTAAAAAATCAAATCGCATACTCACCATTTTTTTCAAATTATATCATTGCTATCATATTATATATTTTGCAAACATGGTTCGTTTTTCGTGCAACAATCACATAAGTATTTTGTGATATTTTCACAGTATGATTACATAAAAGTCACCCCTGTCAAATGCGTAATATTCGCAAATAAAGGCGTCTCGCCCTCCCTTCATTGAGAAAATGGTTATTTCTTATAACTTGTTCCCACATACATATTATTATAATATTGCAAACGAAGACATCTCACACAGTTTCATATTCTTACATATCTATCTACACCATAAAACATATTATTTTAATCTACAAGAATATTATGTGAGTAAAATGGGTTGACAATGTGCGTATGTCAGCTAGTTTGCATGTTTGTTTGGTAGTTTCTAAATTAAGGAGATTTAAAAGCGTGTACACTTTTGAACACGAGTGATAATCAATGCAATGTATCAAATATTCATTCGGAACCCTGAACACGTGTCCCAGCCAAGTTCATCTCCTCTCCATAATGGTAGAATTGAAGGGCTCACGCTGGGTGAGACCTTCGTGATACCATCTTACACCCAAAATTCTCCCGAGGCACTTCTTTTTTGTGCCTGGGCTTTGGTCAGGTGCCAGGACTCACACCCATAGAGGAGAATGGTCAACACACAATTGACATTTCGTCTCGATACTAAACGCCGACGCTTTCCATAATATGATAGAGATAAGCAATAAGATATTATATTAGTCATGTTGTTAAAGGCGCCACTTGCCATACCGATAGGTATTGGGAACTCAGCCCCGAGGTCACCAGTGGTGATAATGGTTGCTCCCAGGTTCATAAAATTAGACTATCGATAGTTATCGGCAGCTGTTTATAGGAGCAGGCATTATTTGCCATGAGCTCCGTCTTACTGGCATTGACTCTAAGGCAAAGTCGTACTGTTTTGTCGCAGACTCTTGAAATGCTGCGCTGTAATTCCTCCACTGTCATACTGCTCATACACAAATATTTTACTGCTTTATTTAGAAACTACAAGCAGTGGAAAAAATAGCTCAGCGATAGAAAATATTACGATCAAGCTGTCATCGAGATAGTTTAACGCATATTGCTTGATTGTGAGCTGATCTCTGTGATTGTGACCCGCCATGTTGGATTTTACGTCAACTGACAGCTTTTTCCAGTATACAAGAATGCTTTCTGTGATAAATACACTGTATTTGAGTTTTTTTTTCTAATTATGTGCTCCCTTCATATTTAGGTCCATTGTATTTTGATTTATCATATAAATCATAGAAAATTTAAAAAAATAAAGAAAATATGCATTTTCGTAATCATTCGAGGGCTTACAACCATGATGCACCAACTAAATTTATAAGAAATATAATGACGTTGTTAAGAAAATATTCAAAGAGTACTTTTTAATGAGGTACAAATATTAAAATTAGAGGGATCAAACCCGAATAAGTTCATTTTGGCTGAAACATAAAGGTTTCATATGATTTAATAAGGACTTAACTATATTTTCATATAAAATAAATAATTAAAAAATAAGGTACCTATTTTGCATCAATACCTAGCTCGAAATCATTTAAATCTGACATAGCTCATCTGGGTTGTTACCACTCGCGTTGCCCAGCTACTATTTTGCTTGTTTACAAAATTTTGTGTGAAATATCATCTTCATACATAACAAACGCGGATCAAATATGTTTTTAACAATAAAATAAAAACTGATCAATGAATTATATGTAATCTTACGATTTATGATTTTTTTTATAAATATGACGGTTAGATTTTTTAAAGTTGGTGGTGGGTATGGTTGCTAGTAAAATGTACACACAAAGATACGAATTGAAATGTGTGCGGATTATGTGTGAATATTTGCATAGCCAGCAGTCAAACATCCACTCATACCGAGTCGAAATGAAGATTTACAATCACAATCCTGTCGCGATGGGATCAAAGAGGAGTCACTGTTATTAACCATACTGAAATAATCGATGCTGGTTTAGTACAAGTCATCATAAATGTGTACGAATCAATATTGTTCTTTTTCACAATGCTTAGATTTTATCGCATTGTGTTCATGCCGAAATTTTGACAGTATTTAACTTTGTATATTTTCATATTATTTTTAGTTGGTCGGTATTTTATGTCAACAGTTTATTTATTCTACGGCTTTAGAGCCTTAACATTAAATAATTTGTTAAAGATATAAACATTAGCAACACTTGGCAGTTATGAAAAACAAAATCTTAACCTAAAAACTAACATGACGTTTCTCATATGGTTTAAAACTTTCCGGAACTTATTGTTACCACAAAATCCCTCCAGTCAAGTTAGTTTCAATCTGTCATATACAGAATATTAAATATTATTATAACTCCTTCTAGTAAATACATTTTTTATAATTTATTTATTTCTCCGTCCATAGGCCCTTACAAGCACTTGGTGACGTCAGTATCACATAAAACAAAATATTAATTTTCAATATAGTCAAGGAAATTCGATACAGACAATAATATAATAATCATGAGCAATAGACATTAATAAATTTTGTCTAGTAAATATCATGAACCTTTGACTTTTGAAATGTGACTTCACCGAAGAATTTTCAATGTCCCATGAACGAATAGAGTAACGAATCTAGAAAGCGATCAGGAAATTGTGACTGTGATTAAAGTTAGCAAGATTTCTGAAGGTGCGTTTATAAAAAAAAACTAATATGGAGCCATAGCTGGAAAATGATGTGATGTAATAGTGGTAATAATGATGTTATGTTCAAGAGCACACAGTTTGACTCGACAAGAAGAAGAAGCTGGAAAATAGAGATTTTCTTTATAGTTCATAATATGCTCACCAAGTAAGGTAAAAAAAAACGATAGACAACGAACTGTCATCGCCCATAAATTATTTCTTGCTAATTGTTGTTTCTTTGTATCCAGTATAAAGATGAAAAAAAATATACTACACTTCCAGCTCTGGCACTATGTTCCTTTGGTGTAAATGCACCCTTATCTGGGTTATGTACGACGGGGTGAGAATTTTCACCTCTTGTACTTAAATTTTGAAGGGCAAAATAAAAGTCTTTCGGTAGTTTGAATTTAATTAAAGTCGAGTTAGTGCGAACAATTATAACTCGAGATTGACTCAACGGATTCTGCCGATGTGTGATTTAATGGACTCTTCTCCGCTCCGGATATCAGAATATCTAATAAAAAGTAAAAAAAAATGGATAAGAAATAATATAAAATAAAATATTAAAATTAGTATGAAACGAATTTCATGCGACGCCATCTTCGAAAAAATCTAACAATAAAATTATTGTCTTCTGCATGTGCAACCTCTCATTCTAGCGTACGTAATTGCCACTCTTACAGCAGCCCATTTCACTTACTCCACCGTTTCGGGCGTTTGAGGAATTTTTCACGCAAAGTCAATCAAATTGCGCGCATATAATTATATTTTTTTTTTTTTTTTATAAAAATGAATCTGTGCTCACTCAAAGTGAACACAAATACACTCCTTGACTCTTTCACAGTAAGCTACTTAAAGCTTGTGTCGTGAAAGAGGAAGATGGTCGGCACCTGGGATCGAACCACGACGTTGATCCCGTCTGAGCTTTGAATACGAATGAAATATGGACGTTTATGTTATTGTTTAATTAAGTAGTTTGTTTTGTTTAGGGAAGTGCAGTGTACAATGAACAGGTCGCCTGTGGTTAGGACCAAAGGGTCCACAGGACAACGTCTGTCGGGAAAGCTAGTTTGTAATATACATAAGAGAGTGGGTCGGAATCTCAAGCGTAGAAAAAAATGTTCCAGACAGCGCAGAAAAGAAATAACATCGAAAGAGTGATATCCAATGTAGGGGAAACCTGACAGGACATATAAAAAAGAACGTTTAGGTACTTTACTATTGTTGACAAAATGTTACTGCTACCACAAAGTAGCAAGCTCGCCCAGCCCTATTTCCATGCATGTGTGATGAAAGGAGTCAGAGGTTTTTAATATTGATATAAGAAGATACTCTTCTTGTGAATGGAAAGAAAATACCAGACACTCTTATTATGAAAAAAATCACAGCCGGAGAATGTGACACGAAGGCATTTGTCATGAGTTTCCACTAAGGGTAGAGGGTGTGTGTGTGCTTTAAACAAAATTGGAAATATGAAAATTGAAGGGGTGACTGAGAAACGGGCGAATCGTTTAGTTTATTGCCGCGAGAAATATTATGGATATTTTAAGAAAATGAAATAAGAAATCTTGTACGATGTCTGCTTACTTTTGTGACTATTGCTTCAATTTTTCTGTATGTAAGTATGTTTTATTTTAATCATATTACTTTTAACCATGTATCTGTCGTAATACTGATGATATATAATGATATTAATTACTGATGTTTGATTTTTAAATGAAACAAAAATATCATTAGACGTTTTAGCTTGTTTGTTATATCGTATGTGTAATATTGAATTGGCTAGTAGAGACCTTTCGGGATAAGTCTACCCTTTTTTACCCATCACGCCATGTCCCGTAAGGGGTAGGCAGAGAGAACGGCCCTCCACTCTTTTCTATCCAAGCATACTTCTTCGCTTCTTCCACCGACATAACATTTCTCATAAACCCTCTCCTATTTCTCTTACTTCTTACTTGGTCTTTTTTACTGTCGCCACACTTTACATTGGAACAATAAAGTTTTATTTATTTATATTGTTTAATACATATATACAACGTTTACCGTTGTTTTACATTTAGTTCATTTATTGATTTTTAAATCAAAAAATTTCCGATTTTATTTTTGACTTTTGTATTGTTTGTTTGTTGTTGTTTTTATTTATTTATTTAATTCATTCCACGCATCAACGATGTTGCTTTTACAAAACATATTATATACAAATTTAATCATTGAAATATTACTGAGGATAATAAAATACAAGATTTAATGTGTCACAAGCAATACAGACAAATCACATCAAAAAAAAACACAGCGAATAATAAAATGACTCAATAAAACCATAATCAAAATAAAATGAATACTTTAAAACATGATAAAAAAGATAAGATAATAATATATTTTTGCACTGTTTGTGAAACAAAAGAAAACATTAAAATTTACTGGTTATATTTCATATATTTTGTTTTAAATTATTATTTTTAAAAGCATGTGCAGTATAATTTCAATACCCTTTCATTCTTCTGATATGGAATACTTTTAACTGTAATAATTATAGCCTATTATACCCTTTCATTCTTCTGATATGGAATACTTTTAACTGTAATAATTATAGCCTATTATACCCTTTCATTCTTCTGATATGGAATACTTTTAACTGTAATAATTATAGCCTATTATACCCTTTCATTCTTCTGATATGGAATACTTTTAACTGTAATAATTATAGCCTATTATGGAGAATTAACGGTCGAAAGATTGAAAATTATGGACTTGTTTGGCTTACCTTCTCTTACATTTTTTAAATGAATCTATGCTCACTGAAAATTAGCACAAATACACTCTTTGACTCTTTCACAGTAAGCTACTTAAAAGCTTGTGTCGTGAAAGAAGAAGGTGGTCGGCACCTGGGATCTGCGCAAACTTCCAATACGAAACAGTACGAAAGTCGGCGACGGAAAAAGAAAAGAGTATTAAAACATATTTTCATCTTAGTGGTGATCGAGTTTTGAAAGGAAATGTCTTAGTATTAGTTCAGTTAAGGGTTGGTGCAGGTTTTAAGGGAGAGTGTAACCAAGCGAATACCCCGAGGCATCAGGGGAGGAATATGATTTTTGGATTTAAAATTGATTCGATTTTTCAGCAATTTTCCAATTCCATTCCGCTTCCCTTAGGAGTCGAGTCCAAAGTGGGTCGACAACATTTGTACGGCGTGCCAAGAATGACAGGCAAATAAAAGGGTCATTCATTAATAGTTTGATTCTGCTCTCAATCCTAATGTCGATCCTTAAAATGCCCAATTTGACTCCGTATGATGTTTACCGCGGTCACTATATTTGTCATACCAACGAATATCGAGCTGCAGATGAATAATAACATTTCACATTTACATTTAAAGGTCCAATTTTTTATTTGACCATTGCAGGCTTATGACTGACAACAACTGCTGTTTTGAAGACTGCCTTGAAGTGTGATCAACAACTTAATTATAATATAGGGGTCAAATACAAGTCGTCAAAATATCCCATGATGTGAGAAAAATGGCAACATTTATATCTCGTAATTTGAATTAGGTAAGCTAATCAATCAATCAATTTTACACCCCACTCAGGAGCATAGGGAGGCAACAAGATCTCTCCATTGCGCTCGATCTTGCGCAATATTTATGACCTTCTCCCACACCACGTTCAAATCCCTCAGCTATTATTTATTATTATTTATTTTCTGTCAAAATTACAGAGTAATCCTTTGCGGTGAACAATGCACATACTATACAAAAGAACAACAATATATTATATATATTTTTTCTTTTTTAAACTAAAATAAAATTAACACAAAGAGAGAAAAAAAAACTATATATGCTACGAAGGAGCGGAACACAGTGTGAGAGGGTCTTCCTCGTCTTCGGGACCCTGATGGGAGGAAGAACAACGCTCTTCTCGGCCAACTGTCATTCGGCATCCTTAACACATGTCCAAGACAAGTCCATCTCCTCTCCACAACGGTAGAGGTGATGCGGTGGTATCATCTTGATAAGCATGCTCGAGGTCTATGGGAGGAGTTAGCCACTGAAAGAGGGCCTTCCATGTCAAACGAACCTTCTTGCCAAAATTCAGGCAAAAATAAAACTCCGAAGGTCCGAGACTGGCCCAATTTCCCAACAGGTACCAAAAAGGGGCCGAAATTTGGCTATCAGATATAGTGTATATATACAACTGAAAAAGGTTCCTGATGGTGTACAGACTATAGGGGCTGAAAGCTATCTTTTAACTATCTAACTCTTGACTCTAAATACCTAAACGTACTTCCGGCAGAGACTCAAAATAGGACAGGATTTTACTACGCGAAAATTATGCCACGACTAGCTACAGCCAAACCACGATCCTGCCTATTAACAATTTTACTGACTATCTCGCGTGTATTTAATGATTATCGATCTCTCTATCAAAATAATCGTTCAATCACTTTACCGGCGAACTAATTCAACCCTCTAGTCGAATTACGTACGGGCTGTCATTAAACCGCAAGTCCTTCCTCATTGGAATACCAAATCGCTCAACTGCTTCGGTCTTTGCGCGCGACCTTTTCGCCAGTGAACCTCATGAACTGAGCTGAAAAGCGTCCAAATCAGCAACAGCCCATTCTCATAGACAGTCATGTAGGGAAGGTCTTCAGCTTGCGCCAACAGCCCTCCTACACATACCGGTTTTATAACTTTACATTTATCACGGCGGCGAAAACTAAAATATAAACTCTATCTGTGCGCCGACAGACGCGAACTTTAGTAAACTCATTCATAGCTCGACTGAATAAAATTACTCTCACGGGGAACACACCAATGTATCTCTACAAATAAAAATTCTACACTGAGCTTATTAGAAGGTTCTAAGTATGAAATTCCTAACCGGATTCAAAAATAAACATTAAAGATAGGTGTGTTTGACAGGTGACGTGTGAAAACAATACAGGTAGGTACATGCTGCAATACAATAAATCCATTGGCACACAGAGATCACCAATATTCATAAATATGCCGTATCGCGTCGGCCATATATCTCTCATCTAAAACCACATCGAGCAACTTGCTCATAAGCATGCTTGGCGGGGGGCAACCAAGCAACAAACAAAATACAACATAAAAATATATCTCTGTGCCCTATCATCGTCCTGGGGGTAGCTGCCAGCGACGAAACAAAACACTCTAATAAAAATATGGTCACTCACCCGAAATTCAGCATACCTTCAAAATAAAAGCACACAGCACAAAAGAAAATAAACACGTCACATTCACACATATGAGGTATGGTGTGGCACTTGTCCCTTTCCACCTCGAACCGCGCCACCCGTTCGGATCGGGATTCTTCAATTTATAATAAACCATAATTAAACGGAAGGTTTAATCAACAAACGCGAGACTCTAAACAAAACAACTCTAAATATATGTGACACACCATAACTCAATCGTCAAACACTTCCAAATTACTACAGAAACTATAAAACGCGACGGGAATTATAAATTGATTAACGAGGAAGCAAAATTGCGATAAACTATGGAGAGATGTTTTCTGAACGAGACCAGATATTGAACTGAAGTCAAAAAAATCAAAGCATTCTTCTCAAAACAGGAGAATTTGCCTTCTATACTAATCGCTGTAAACAATACAAAATTTTAATGGTTTCCTGGACATACATTCAGTGCGTAAAAATACCAAACTGTCTAATCCGCCATAAACAACAAGCAACTGTTTTTCAAACTGTTTACCATCGCGCTCCCAAACTTTCAAATAATGACTTGACAATATTTTGAATAACGAGATATGAGTAAATCCCTCACATCAATCTTATACTCAAAATTCAACTGAGACACTTCATTTCGAACGAGACTTTTTGTGCCTGGGTTTTGGTTAGGTGCCAGGACTCGCCCATACAGGAGAATGGGCAACACACACGCATTAAACAGCTCACATTTCGTCTCGACACTGAACGCCGACGCTTTCCAAATCTCGATCATATTGTTAAAGGCGCCACTTGCCATACCGATACGTATCAGGAGCTCAGCCCCGAGGTCACCAGTGGTGGTAATGGTTGCTCCCTGGTATTTAAATTTATCCACCCGGGAGAAAAGGTTTGTACGTAATCTTTTGAAATTACACGAGAATAATTTTAAGCTACCAAAATTTATTAGGAACTACTGACAATAGATGGCGCTAGTATATTAACAATCCATTATGAATTATTAGAATCATTTTTCTACATACAAAGATTGGCCACCTCTGCGTGGTGTAAAAAACACACCTTTATCATATTTGCGGCTCAATGAACATCATTTGCAGACACCTGATGAAGAGGCTTCCCATCACGGCCAGGTATTTCCTTTCGCGTATACCACCTCCATCGCAGCCCTGTACAATTACTAGGGGGGATACAGAAATACTCTTCACTGATATTATTACCAATGTGAAATAACAGACCCCTGTTTAGTACACAATCGCCCACTACAAGTCATCGCGTGATTGCAAACAATACGCGATCATGGCGCACAATCGATAGATTGTCGATTTCTGTACATCCTTCAAATTAGTCGATCTTTGTACACCCTCCAAATTAATCGTGGCTGATACTGCTCACAAATGAGGGCTTTGTCCGCTTAGGGTGGGTTTTTCGACCCCACGAGTAATAGTAAAGTATTAGCACAATACTGTTACTCGATCGTATACATAGAAAGTCAACTTAGGGCCGGTTTTATAAACATCCGTTAGTCAAAAGTCAAACCAAATATACCGAAATGTGATCCATTTGCTCGTTTTTCGTCATAAAAAAATTCGTTATTCAAATTTCAGTACGACAATTTATTAGTAAACCATCGATAAACTTACGGATATTTGGTCTCTCGTTTATAAGATCGGCCCTAAATGAGTATCGATTAGAAATATGCCTACCGACATCACAATGCTTAAAAACATTTTTTACACAATATATGGCTATTACTTTGCTATGACTAACGATCGAAAAACCCACCCTTAGTGCAGATCGTTATTTATAAAAAAAAATCCTCAAACAATGAACTTTGCCAGCGTTCTACCATCAGTATTGTGAACAGAGAGCAGTTCTGCCATCAGTATTGTGAACAGAGAGCAGTTCTGCCATCAGTATTGTTGATAAGCATGATCGAGGTCTATGGGAGGAATTAGCCACCGAAAGAGGGCCTTCCATGTCAAGCGAACCTTCTTGCCAAAATTCGGGCAAAAAAAAACTCCGAAGGTCCGAGACTGGCCCAATTCGATGCGACCTCACGCCTCGAACAGGTACCAAAAAGGGGGCCGAAATTCGGCTATCAGATATAGTGTATATAGACAAACGGAAAAGGTTCCATTAACAATTTTAATGTCTATCTCGCGTGCATTTAATTATTATCGATCTCAATATCAAAATAAACGTTCAATCACTTTACCGGCGAACTAATTAACCTTCTAGTCGAATTAACGCGGGCTGTGCTTGCAGACCGCAAGTTTTCCTCATTAGGTTTCCGAGTGGCTCACCATCTTGGGCTTGTGCACTGCTTTTTCGAAGGGAACTTCCTGAGCTGAGCTGAAGAGCGTCCAATTCAGTCAACCCATTCTCCCGGAGAGTCATGTGAGGTATATCTTCAGTCCACAGAGCTCCTAACATACCTACTATACATTATTGTAACTTCAATATATTTACAACGGCGCGATCAAAATACATATTAATCTATCTCATGCGCGGGCAATAACAAGCTCAGAATATCATACTATCGCGACCGGATATTCATAACAAAATTACTCTCTCGAGGAACACGCCGACGTACCTAATTTTACAAATGAAAATTCTACACTAAGCTTACTAGAAGGTTCTAAATATGAAATTCCTAACCGGATTCAAAAATAAACATTAAAGATAGGTCACATCACTGGTATCGGAAAATGGGGTAACCCGCGAATGACAGATAACAATTCGCGACGTGTGCTTGACATGTGACGTGTGAAAACAATACAGGGAGGTACATGCTGCAATACAATAAGCCCAATGGCACACAGAGATCACAAATATTCAAAACAATGCCGTAACGCATCGGCCATATATCTCTCAGCTAAAACCAATCGAGCAACTTGCTCATAAGCATGCTTGGCGGGGCAACCAAGCAACAAACAAAATACCACACAAAAAAACATCTCTCTGTGTCCATACAAATTCTAATATCAAAACCATCTGGTCACTCACCCAAAATTCAGCATACCTTCAAAAAAAATAAAAGCACAAAGCACCAATGAAAATAAAGCACGTCACATTCATAGTTGGAAGTTGAATTATCACGGGGGCTGTCCAATCTAACGAACCGCCACACGTCCTCCCCTCTATGGTTAGCCCAGTCAGACAATAAATAATATATTATAATAATTAAACAGAAGGCTTAATCCAAAACCGAAGATTCTAAGTGAAACGCGAATTTATCAAATGTGATATTTCAACCTCCAAAGATACACATCAAACAAGTCGCACGCAAATCCCGTATTAATAACAACACACACGGACACACCCCGGTAGGTAAATACATAATATGTACAATTGAAATATGCGAAGGATATTAAAAATTACTCAAACACTTCAACACAAAATTTAAGAACGTCTCCCATCGGAGCGTGGATCTAGACTAAACTTCAAAAAAACTATTTGTCCTATCGAGGGCCAAATATACTATCTCAAAACAAAGAAGCCTTGCCTTCTCTACTAATCCCTTTAAATAACATTTTTTCTAAAAAATGGTTTCCCCGTACATCCATTCAATATGTAAAAATACCAAACCTTCTAATCTGTCATAAACAAAGAAGCAACTGGTTTTCAAACTCTTTACCATCGCGTTCCCAAATTTTCAAACAATGACTTAACAATATTTTGAATAACACATCTGAATAAATCCCTCACATCATTGTGAACAGAGAAAAATGATGCCTGATAGCGGAAAATCAGCATTTTGTCGTCGACGATGTTGAGAACTAAAATGTGACTGCTATTTTATTTGCTTACCATACCAATTTTCTTTTCACGCCATTGAATTACGGCGGAGCGGGTAGTTCGGCTCGGAAGGACTGTAATAATATAGGAAAAGGATCCCATATATTATTATCCCGGCATTATATGAAAAGTGTTCCTGTGAAATATGATTACATGACAATGGAGAGCTGTTTCTATATATTATATCCCATACAGGTATCTGCTGCACTCGTCCCTTCCACTCCATCGACGAGTGTCGGGATCTTAAGACGAATTACCCTACATTCTGACTCCGCAACAATTGACTCCCCATAATGATAGCTTCTATACTTTAATAGATCATAATTACATACATAACCCCTTTGTGACCCAATACGGAGCTTAGGGAGGCAACAAAAACCCTCCACCATGCTCGATTCTACGCTATTTTATTCCTCTATTTCGTTCCTCTCACACCATGTCCAAATCTCTCAGCTCTGCTTCAATGGAATGGGAACAAGGTGTGAGAGGGTCTTTTTCGTCTTCGGGACTCTAATGGGAGGAAGAACAGCTAATTCCACTTGTTCTATTGATAGAAGAAAAAAACAAAAAAAGTTCCTAGTTGTGGGACATTGAATAAGTTTTGGCGGTCTAAAATATCGGACGGGATTCACTCCGATCTGGGACCCTTACGGCGATGTCGGAGTCCCATCATGGCTTTATATAAGGAATCTCCAAATTCCTGTAATACTCGGGTGGTGAAGAAGGTCTTATTCAATGTTCCACCGATATATTTGAGGTGGTTGATAGACCAGCGGTTACGACGCCGGCTTTCGCACTGTTTCGTGCGGAGGTCGTGGGTTCGAATCCCGGCCGTGTCGACCATTTTCCGCTTTCACGACACAAGCATTTGCTTACTGTGAAAGATGTCAAAAGTGTATTTGTGTTCACTTCGAGTGAGCACAGATTCATTTATAAAAAAATAAAAAAAATATATCATTCTTCATACAACATCTCCTTTATCTTTTGCTTCTGACCTAGCCTTCCTTGAAGACGGAATCTACGTGTTTGATCCAGGTAATTCTCAATCGCTCATACCTTCTTACACCTTTCCCTTCAGTGATATGGCTTATTTTTGTAATCCCGCTTACATCCATTATTTCTACATACCCAAAATATCTCATTGACTAAATCTTTGTAAAAACACTAACATCCAAACCACATTGCATTCTGCATCCTACATATTATTCTTCATAAAGCTCTCATCTCAACTGTATTTTCTACATTATTTTTATTTTTTTCTTTTGCCACGTTTCACATCTATACATCATCGTTGCATTTTTAACTAGTTTTTTTTAGCTTGAACTTGTTGCTTGACCTATTGTCGTCCACTTTCTTTCGTTCGATTCCTTTATTAAAAACTAGCTTTCCCGACAGACGTTGTCCTGTGGTTCTAGCCCGAAGTGGCCCGTTAATATGTACATGATGTGCACTGCGCCCCCGTTAAACAATACAAAATTAATTCTATTGAGATAAGCTTATAAAATAATAACATTAAACTATTTCTGAAACAACTTGAGAAAAATGCGCTTGCGCACACACCCTACCTCGCTTATTACCAACACGAATGTGCCCGATAATATTGATGACTTTGTATGAAAATTTTCTAAAACTATCGAAACGGCGCGGTGGAGTAAGTGGGATGGGCTACTGTAAGAGCGTATGTGAGAATGAGAGGAAACTACCCGCGATGTCGTGGGCGCGTTCCAGTAACCTTTCCATATAAACTTAATTGTTGTATTTTTACATCATTTGTTATCCATTTTTTTACTTTTTATCAGTTCTGTTATTCTGTTATCCGGAGCGGAGAAGAATCCAATAAATCACACATCAGAAGAATTTGTTGAGCCAATCTCGAGTTATAAGGTGTTCGCACTTACCCGACTTTAATTTATATAGTAGATATGATAAAGCTAAACATACCTGTAATCTCCCGTAGTATCGTCCTCATCCAATTCTCCAAGCAGCGGTTGGAAGCCATTGCCAGAGCAGAGCTCACTGAGCATGACATCCAACTCGGAAGAGAGAGAATTCAGTAACTGAAACAAGCAAATACAATATAAACAGGTGGACGATATTCTTAAATAATTAAAGAATGGAAACTTTGGGATGTACAAAGGGCTTTAATGAATGGGCGTACTGATTAACTCTCCAGATCTTCGATCTACGATTGATTACGGAGAAGTTGTTGAATAAACATTATTAGAACCGCGTATGCGTGGATTTGCAAAAGGCGTGCGATAGGGTAGATCTGAGAATTTTATGGGAACGCAAAAGAGGTCGGAAATCTGGATTCGCTATTTAAGCGCTGACATAATTTCATGACAAAATCTCACCTCTATGCAGATACACGGCCGCATATTCTCCATAATATTGTCACTTTTATTCAACTAACAATGTTTTTCTACTTAATTATTTTTCAACGGCGTTTATATTGAGAAAAAATTGAAAGTACCTACATTTTTCACATTTGTACACAAACCATCAATTTTATTATTATTATAAATATTTAAGAATTTCACATCAATTTTATGAAGAAAAAAAAACTTTATCACACTTCTTCTAATTAACACTTATAGCATATTTCACATTCGATTTAAAAAACTGACATTCTCAATACAATTTTTTACACTTTTTCTTTGTTTAATCACAAACTTCACAATAACTTACAGCAATTTTGATAAAATGGAACTTCTTCAACTAAACGTTTACAATAATTATTATCCCGCACAAAAAATCATATTCAAAATTCAAAAATACCTTTAAGGACGAACAATGCATTCCCTACTAAAAACTAAGTACGTACCTTGTTATTAAATAATCATATTGGTTGCATGGCTAGGTCATATCATAATGAGTTACTTCGCTTCCTGTCTAAACAATCCATGGGTTTTAGCCTTACCAAAGGATATCCGTAATAATTATATTAACAAGCACCATTAAATTTCTTTTTTGTACTAACAATATGTACACTTTTATCTTAACAACAAATATTTTTTTTACAAATTGGTTGACTGGAAGAAATTTGAAAGAGGCATTCGAGAATTTTATAGGTTTTGGTCTGTTTTACACCATTTTGATTTGACATTGAATATCATTGCAACGAAAAGATATAGACCGATATTTAGATGCTTTGAAAATCTATAATATAAAAGAAAGTGGGGTTAATGCGAACACTTATAACTCGAGATCGGCTGAACAGATCCTTATCATGTTTCGGTTATTGGGCAACTATTAAAAAGTTAACCAAAAAAAAAATGTACAAGAAATACCTATGTAAAATAAAATTAAATATTAAGATTAGTATGGAACGGATTTCCTGCGACGCAAACGCCATCCATGAAAAATTCTATAACAACAAAATTATTCAAATTATTGTACGCAGATTTTTTATAGAGTTTTTTCGAGCTTTCAGAGATATTTTTTTTTATCATTCAAACTATATAAATTGTATAAATTACAAATTTGAAATCAATCTTCATAGTGAGGACAAAAGGACAACGTATATCGGGAAAGCTACTAGTACATAAATTAAATTACACACATAAAGCTACCTCAATGGTTAAATTTAGAGATTGATTAGAAGAAAATATAGGTACCTACCTAACAAAAATAGTAAGAAGGAATTAAAAATTAAAAGTCCTATTTATGAAGAAGAAACATAATAAACATAATAAAAAAATGCATTCATATCTATAAATGTTCATCTAAAAATCGCACGATTATTTCGATCGAAAACGCACACTATAGTATAGTAGCAACCAAAACACTACCTCAATAAAAAAAAATCATTCCATTTTCAAATTTAAAAAAAATTACACACACTTTTTGAAATAATATATCACATTGTTATTAGCAACGACAAAAAAAATATTTTGACAGATCAGACTAGTGTTGCCATTGTAATAATAATAATTCGCAGTAATATCATAAAACCGGACAACGATCCAGGAGAAATAGTTTTTATGTACTGAACTCAACAAAAAGATCCACGTGGTTAGTGTTAACTACATAAAAATTAACTTTTTTTCGTATGATATTCCTGTTGTGTTATTCCTTACCCAGGGCCGCAATGGGATACACATTACTAAATCGGTTTTTTTATAGTATAAAAATGCATTTGTGCTCACTCAAAAGTGAACACATATACACTCTTTGACTCTTTCACAGCAAGTTACACAAAGCTTGTGTCATGAAAGAGGAAGATGTTCGGCATCTACGATCGAACCACCGACCTCCAGTACGAAAGCCGGCATCAAAACCGCTAGGCTACCAACTATTTCATAATCAGGATTACTGAGAGCTTCAACATCCATATTTAGAACTCCACATTCAATCAATCATTCAATGCTCCCTGTGAGACCTCACTTAGGGGTATTATAGGGAGGCAACAAGAGCTCTCCACTACGCTCGATCTAATGCAGTTTTAACGGCCTTCTCTTACACCAGGTTCAATCCTCCAGCTCTGCCTCGAACAAACGAAACACGGTATGAGATTGTTGACCCTGATGGAAGAAAGGAGTATATGGCCGTCTCCTGCTATTATTTCGTAGTCTGGCTAAGGTGATCACTTAACGTTAGCAACGTTCGCCATTAGGTGGTAATGTTCAAATCCCCGAAAATCTTCCAACTGGCCCAACGCTAATTCCTTCATAATACGTGTATATAACAAGGAGCTGATGTTAATGAGATATAGAGCCACCTGTTGGATATTTTTTTAGTACAACTAGAGCAACCAACTTTTTATAGATAGCAAATAATGTTGTCATGTAGTTGGCGCCAGGATATGAATATATCCATTTTTGTTGATGTCTCATCTTGATTTCCTATTGGCTTGATTGGTACACAACGTTCTAGATTCTTGAACCTTGTAAATAGGAGTATAGACTACTAGCTGATTAGCCTGTCGAAATTCGATCTTACCCAGATTTAAAAAAAAATACTTTTTACATTTACTGCGTGTTTTTCTTGCTACGACGTAAACAGATAATAAATAAAATTCAGCTAATAATATATTGCATTTTGTAATAACTATGGTTGATTCAGATGCGGGATGAAGTTCGACGGGCCATAAGTTTGTTATAAAAACAACACCTCTATAGTAAAGCGTGAGTTTAAAAAAAAATCCAAGGGATGGCGGTGTAGTAGGAAATAAGTCACATATGAAACATGTTACGTTATTTACATACTGTTAAAAGAATAGACTCCAATAAAAATTGTACCGAATTATTATGGTAAGATGAGTATTTAAACAAAATATGTATATACCCGCTTGGACATGGTCGAAAAATCTGGAAGTTGGAATAAATGGTGTGGAAATGATATCACTACGTAAGATATGCGGAAAGAGACTAATAATTGATAAGGTGTGGAATGATAATATTAGAAAGGAATGTGTAGTGGATGTTATAAAAATGTCTAGAATGAATGTGAATAAATTAAGATGGTTTGGGCATGTAGAGAGAATGACTAAAAGGATTTATAAATCTGAAAGAATGGGTGCACGCAGACGAGGCCGACCTCGAATGACATGGTCCGACCATATCAATGCCGTCTTACAGGAGGGCCAAGTCAGGAGCAAAAGGAATAGAAGAGCATGTATGCTGAATGATTTGCGTTTGGAAGAAGCGAAAGAGGTTTGTTTGGATAGGAAAGAATGGAAGTCCGTACTCTCTGCCTAACCCCTTCGGCGTGATGGGTAAAAAAAAGTATATACCCCTTATAAAGACAATTATCGCGAAAAGGAGGAAGAATGTTTTTCTTCTAATTTTGTTGAATCCGCCCCTGCGGTCTCGGTTCGTCTCCCGCCCGACGCAATCAGACTCGGTAGAGAGGACATAGGCGCTGCAATGGTTCTCGTTTACACAAACAAAGCAGACGCTACATAAGTACTTTATGACGTGTGCTGTGCCGGTAGCGTGAACCGGACACGTTAAAAGTCTTAAGTGATTCATTAATTAATGTCTTGGACTTGAGTATATTCAGCTGGCTGCAAGACATTAACGATAGAGTCTTTATAAAGCGATTCTAGTTATTTTGAAGAGAGGAAGCATTCACCCAAAAAGTAAGAAGAGTGCAGTCCCACCAAAATTTCCATTCCATTTTTATGTAGACAATCCGCCTCCAAACCGTCTGAAATTTCGAAACCCCTACTGGCTAGCTGCTGCTACAAGTGCAGACTGTTCGATTGAAGACAAATGGAGACAAGTATGGAGCGGATTAGTAAGAAACCAGCAGCTGACCCGACAAAAGAACTGCCTGGCTCAACAGAAACTAGAAATACATAATATATGGTGTGGAGTTAGCCGATTAAGATGTAATGAAGGCTGTTGAGCTTCAAACCAACATAAATGGAGATAGATGGACTCACCAGCATGCGCATTTTGACCAACCTTTTACGATGCTCTTTTTCTCACGCGATCTCTTTTTATGTCACCAGTTTTCGATATCTTCAAAAACGGTTTGGTTCGATTGAGGTTTCTATCGAAGAACTCGCGTAGCATCCAAATATCGAGCATTTTAGAAAAATGAAACTGTGTTCACTCAAAGTTAACACCAATATACTGTTTAATTCTTTCGCAGTTAGCTACTTAAACTTTTTGTCATGAAGGAGGAGGATCATAACCACGACCTCCAACTCAAAATAGTAATAGCCGAAAATAGGCGTCATAACTGCCAGGCTACCAACCACTTCTACATGTTTTGCTTGAATTTGAATTCTATCCTTAATCACATTTTTACAAAAGTTGAATAAAATGGCGTCATGATGAGTCCACTTTCTACTTAAAAAAGGCTCCATTCGTTATTACGGAGAAGGTATTATTAATAAACGTAATCGTTTTTGGAAAATGAGGATCCAATCCAATCAAAAGGTCGTAAAGATGCGTTGAGAGGGTGCGATTGGTGCGAGGTACCGGATTAGAGATATACATATAACTCTGGCGTTGGTTTATGTAAAAAATGTGTCTAATTACGAAGAAATTCGAGCTCCTCCCTTGGCAGTCAGATGCAGTATCGTCCCTTCATGTCCGAGGAAGAATTCTTGAGCTTATGATAGTACCTACTGGAAGAAAGTTCTCTTGAATAAAGATCCGTTTACATCGGAATGCATTTTTACTGACTCATTATTGTTCAGTTTTATTTGTCCGGTATAATTTTTTAAACCTACTTTAACTAACTTCCCGAGTAGCTAGATAATCAAAAGCTTTTAGAATTCAATTAGACAGTGCGTGAACTCCTGTCGTAAGTTTAAGTTCGTAAATTTCATACACATCATGCGTGAGGAAAAGTATCGACTGATCCACTTGACACTAAAAGATCGATAGTCAATCGAAATATACGAGAATGGGCGGGTTTCTATACTGTGGAACAACTGTTCGGAGCGACCCCAGGACAGAGAAAGATTCACCGCAGGTCCGCAGTGATCGCCGACGTTGGGACTGCCTGACATGGCACCAAAAGAAGAAGAATTCAAAAATTTCAAGTAGTCGCCATGCAGTGGTCCGGTGTGCATCGAAGCAGTTTGTAGTAGAAACGTTCTTTAAAAACAAAGCCTCGATGCTCATCCGACCACTGCATGGACAATACTGAAATGAAAATGGCGTCGATTCCCCCACCCAAAGCCACTACTCCCACTCCGCTAACCCACCTGCGCGCTCTACAGTGAGTGTTTGAAACTATGGAGTCCATTATGCCCCATCCTGTATTAATGCACTTTGAAACAAAATGAACATAGACTCAAAAATAGAGCACTCCTCCTGATTGCTGACATTGACACCAAGCAAACAATATCGAGTAAGGGTAAGAACACGTAGAAAGCCCATTCGACCCGCGGCGACCGGCGCAAAGAATGTTACAATACATTCCCCCACCCAAAGCCACTACTCCCACTCCGCTAACCCACCTGCGCGCTCTACAGTGAGTGTTTGAAACTATGAAGTCCATTATGCCCCATCCTGTATTAATGCACTTTGAAACAAAATGAACGTAGACCCAAAAATAGAGCACTCCTCCTGATTGCTGACATTGACACCAAGCAAACAATAACGAGTAAGGGTAAGAACACGTAGAAAGCCCATTCGACCCGCGCCGACCGGCGCAAAGAATGTTACAATACATTTGAATTGTGATACCCATAGAAAAAGCAGGAACCCGCTTTCCGGCATGCCCAATGCCCATTTAAATGCTTTACCAGAGACAACAATCTTTGAGCCGGTCGGTGCGGGTCGGAATCGGAATTCTTATCCTAAGAATTAACATATAGAAATAATTTATGGGCGAGGACAGATTATGCCCGCCAGAGTTCTATTTCTTGCTCCTGTTATTTGCCCGGTGTCAAACGATAAAGAAATAATGCTCCGTCTCCAGCTCTGGCTCTTTGCTCGTCTGGTTTACGGGCCCTCATACAACCAACTGTTTGATGCAATCACTGAATCAATAAGTGTTGGATTTTTAAGGATTTTAGTATGAAGAGAAGATGAACATGGCAAGGACTTGTTTTAAGAAGCCGAATGACAGATAACCGATGAGAGAGCTGGTATTTCTTTCCTCAGAGTCCTAGACTTCTGTGTTGTATTACGTTCCTTCGAAGTAGAGATTGATACTATGAGAAAGAATGTGTTTGTAGATTTGATAGGTTGTTTAATGTATTTAATTTATTTATATTGTCTATTTATAAAACAATACAAAAAATAATAATAAATTCTACTAGTAATTTATTTCAATTGAATATATTTAACGCCTTTGACATACTAACAATAATAATAATTGTGGTAAATATTTAAGATACTAATCATTGGAACGACACTCAAATACAAAAGACATAAAATAGGGATACTTTGATCGAAATTGTTCCGCCCGTATGGACTGCACTTAATTTTGATACTTAACGCATACACACACGCAGATTACATAAGTTCGCCCTTCTTAATATAATTACACAATTTGGACGTTTTCTGACGAATAATAATCTAAACGCAGCGCCTGCATTCAACAACACACTTAAGTGCACTTTTTTTTTTTAAACCCTTTGTCGAGTGATTTGGGTTTGGTGCAGCGTAATCAAAATCTATTAAAAGGTTTTAAACTATTATACCCATCTGTTATGGGTCTTAAGGAACCCTACTAAAATGTTATAAACTTTTGTCGATTCCAATGCCAGGAGGCATTTTAAGTATATGGGGAATGTGGAGCATTCCCTCTTTATGCATTCAAGCAATTCTGTTCTTGAAAACTGTGCGCATTAAAAAAACATGTGTTCAAGCATCTCGTCCGCCTGTCCACAAGTACACAAAGGCGAAGATACTATGCCGATTCTAGCCAGGTGAGATGCATTCAAGCAATGCCCCATTCTCATCCTAGCAATAAGCGAAACGCTCGTTTTGGAGAGTTTGATAGCCTTGTACCAAGGTAAAACCAGTATCAACGTCTGGACAGCCTTGTAATATGATCCAGTTGAGGAGTCCTGCCAGATTCTGGCCCATTCCTTCCTTGCTATATCATTGAATGTCGGTATGTAATCACTTAGTGGAACAGAACACGAATCAGTGAAGACACCACACTGGCATGCCTGTTTAGCCAATTTGTCCACTTCCTCGTTGCCGGAGATACCCAAATGAGAGGGAACCCAAGAAAGTACCACTTAAGTGCACACTTCAGATGGTCAAAAATCGATATTTTATAACGGCAGTTGGTTCAATAATCAACATAAAAATTCTTCGAAAAAAGAGAACACGTCTGTCTGTACACTAGGCTTAAAATACCGACAAAGGGTATATAATATTTGAATGGTCAAATTCCAGATCCCCATCTTCACTCAGATCATAATAAAATTTGTAATATAAATGTCTCTATCACTGGCTCACTGACTGACTGCTATCATTGACGCTTTTAGTTCCTGCGTTTACCAAAAGATGGCGCCACTCGCAACTAAAGAGACATTTTGTTCTACTAATGTGTCTGACATTAACATAATATTAATGGTGGCTGAGCACCTTTTGTAAAGGGCTTGAGGTGCAAGAAATAATTTTTCCTACTCGGGTTATTTAAAGACATGCGAATCCATACCTGAGAAAAGCCAAACGAATACAATTATTTGTAATAAAAAGTTTAATGAATCAAATAATTAAACACACACCCATCAGATTCCTTATGGCGAGTACGACCTTCTCATCCTTTGTTACATTTTTTGAGGGATCTGGACATGGTGTGGGAGGAGGTCAAAACATTTCACAAGATCAATGGAGAGTTCTTGTGGCCTCTGAGAAGGGTTTAAAGGGAGATTTGATTTGATTGATAAATTATTTACTACATTTATTTTTCACCGTGGAAAATTCCATTTTGTTGCAATAGAGTTCCATTTCAGGTCGAATTTTCTATCTCCTCTTCAGCACACTTTCTTTTATGGTTGATATTGGACACCATGGAAACAATCACAAGCAAGAACTAATCAATGGACGATGACAGATTAGTGTCCATGTCATCGATCAAGAAAATATACTCTACTAACAGATGTTGCTCTACGTTCATTTGGTTTACATCAATACCCATTGCCCGTAGTAAGGACGTTAGATAAATAAAACAGGAATCTAGCAATTGTGTCTTCGGTGCCACCCGATATGGGTGTGGAGTCCAATCCAGGACAAACATATCCTACCACACTCTGGACACGGGTATTCACCTAAGACCGTTGGACCACGTTTTCTTACGGTTTATTTGCATACACCCTTATTCAAAGATCTATCATCTTAATATCTCAAATAATAAGACTCGACACATAATATGAATATCGTTGAGTAAAAAACTTAAAGACTTAAGTATTCTGATGGATAGAAAGGAACAAACTGTAATGGAAAATTTATTGTATTCTCGCAAGTACAACTTAAATTGTAATGCTAAGTAGCATTTAAAGGTGTCGGTGAATATGTGCCCTGAACGATAAAATATAGATTAAGGGTGTAGCGTTACTTTCAGAGTTATTATGCGAGGGATCTAGAGGGGTCTTATACGCCGAAGAATTGGTCAAAAGAATTCCCTAATTAGAAATAGTCAAGCCTAGCAGCTGTTAGATAAATCAATACTGGGAACTTCTGGAATCGCGTATCCGTTCCATATAAGGCACAATATTTATCTTCTTTTCTCCAAAGTCCATCAAGATGGACGATAGAATAAAATTCCCGCGTAATTCTAAATTGTGTACGAAATATGAGGCAAAGATTCGTTGGCATTAGCAAAAACGCCACGTTATCCAAAGCTACAATTTGAAAATTTTACTTTACATCTACATAATAATTCAGAAATGTTTGTATGTTTGCTTTTTATCGTATGTCGGAGCATCACGCTCAAAATACAAATGCTACGTCAGATATGAATCTGCACAGAGCCGTGCAAAATGCCGGAGAAGGTTCTTTAATACAATTTGCTGCATTAACTTTACTATATTTAGAGCTATTTTAATTTGTTTTTAGGATCTTCATACAAAATTTTAATAAACATTAAAAGTGTCATTCTTCTCTCTTTTTATGAATTGTGAAAGTTTCGTTCTTCTTTTTCTGTGCTTATGTCAGTTATAGAGGTCTGCAAAGCAATGGGAAGCTAGACTAGAACCTGTTTAATTACCTAACGATCAAGCCTGACATTCGGAATCAAAAACGTAAAGCAAGACGGGTATAAGCTAGTTATTAATAATCTTGGAATAACGTTATACAATGGTTTATACCATGGTCTAAGAAAAGTGTTATTAATAATCCTGGTATACCATAATAAACCGTAGAATAAGCATACAACATTCTTGTTGTACCACGGTTTTAGAGATTTCATAATTCAATGGTATACCAGTTAAAAGGTGTTTTTATTAATAACGCTGTTAGGAGTGTAATTTAATGAATGACCTTTATGGGGAAGTACTGGGGCAAACGCAAAAAGCTGCAGCCATTTCAGGATGCCTTAGAGAGGCGATACCCCATAGGAATATCCCCAGCAAGGTCAGAATAAACAAACATGCGTCCGTCCAATTATGACCTACGGTATAGAATCCAGAGCCGACACTGTCCGAACCAAGAACCTCCTTCGTACGAGTGAGATGAAGATTCTGAGAAACATCTCCGGAAAAACCCTTCGCAATAGAGTCAGAAACACGGAGATCCGAAGGATCTGTTCTCCTGAAGTCGAGCACGTTGTATGATGTTTGGTAGAATATTGGTTAAAATCTAGTTCTGAAGTATGTTTAGGTTAAAAAAAAATAAAGTTCGTATCAAGCATAGGCACACAATAGTGTGTTGAATTTAACTAACAAAGACTATATAGAAAAACACACTACGTTACATGTACCACTGCAACATTAGTTACACAAACAGCGGAAGTGTTGCCAAGAGACGTGGACTATCAAAACAAATCCGACCTGTGAACCCTGCACGTGTGAGGGTAGCAGCACAGCACAGAAGGGTGGCATGGGGAGGCCAAGTAGACCCTAAATGACACACTTACATATATTCATAGGCATTGTTCAAGACTAGATCTTAACGAATATATGACAACTAATGACTAAGAATTCATTACTGATGTTCGATTTTTGAATGGAACAAACCTCTACGGGCTTACGACCGTCTTCTACTGTTATTTCTACCCTCCACCGCTCTCGATCTTGCAGGTTTCAATGACATACTTCTTCAAACTAGGCAATATGAGTTTTAATAAATTCATGTAGTAAA
Source organism: Mystacides longicornis (assembly GCA_963576905.1). Classification (NCBI taxonomy): domain Eukaryota; kingdom Metazoa; phylum Arthropoda; class Insecta; order Trichoptera; family Leptoceridae; genus Mystacides; species Mystacides longicornis. Next base: position 25,938,288 of record OY756437.1, read on the forward strand.
AAAATTACTAATAAAAAGTTAATAAACTAAAAAAATACCCTATATTATATGTATGACTCCACTCAGGAGCATAGTGATACAAATCAATTCCTCACTGACTTGATCATTTTTAAATTTAAATAATCTCAGACCCCACGTTCTTTTAAGGAACGAAATGCAGTATAAAGTGAAAACACATAGAACGCTGATTTCGATCGGTGCCGCTGCAAAGAATTTTTCTATGCATTTGAATGGGGTTACGCACAGCAAAAGCAGGCACCCGCTTTCCGACATGTCCATTTAAATGCATTGAAACCATAGACAACATTCTTTGCGGCGATCGGCTCCGATCGAAATCGGCGTTCTTTGTGTTTTCACACTAAGGCCCGGTGCATGCCTGCGCCGCGGTTCTCACTCACTTTTGATAACGGATGCAAAACAGTACTGGGCCTTAGAGGGACTTTACTGATGAGAAATATTTGAAGATCTTAAACATAATCAGCCGTACTAATAGAACGTTATTCTTCGAATACACGCTGAATATGTAAAAGTGCTACTAATAAAACAAGTAAGAAGAATAAGATATAAAAAATAAATTCCATCCCGACTTTATTCATGGCCACCCCTAGGTATAAAGAAGTTATAGCGACGTTTAATGAGACAAACTGCCACTACACTCTTCATATTTTGACACTTAACATACGAAAACTTACAACAAGTCCGAGCTGTCAATGAATCGAATCGACCTACGGAAATACTCGTACCGATTCATTAAACAATGCATTTCTAATTTATCGACATTAGAAGGAATATGAATCAAAAGTCTTTGATGAGCTTCGTGCTAGGGTGATCTCAAAGTGGAAGACCCAAATTAGATTACCAGCAATTTAGAAAGCGGAGCCTTCTCACTCGAACCTAGACAAGTATGTTCTTGTACATGTACAACTCCCTGGGAACAAAGAGATGCCGGCCGACGCTTTAAACTATCTTTAGAGATTCTAAAGTTGTTTTCTGTGTTATACATCGCGTTAAATTATTTCTTAATTAAAGTTCGATCAGTTATTTTTTACATCCATACACGTTGTAACACAGATAGTGGATAACCCGAAGCAGGGAGGTAGAAGACCTCAATACCCATCGATTTCTTTCCGATGTATCTTCAGCGATATTGGATGGTTCAAAAGTTATTTAAGTTTTTGTGAATTTTGATTAATCTCCAGATATCAGACTAACTGTGGCCTAACCATTGATCAAAAAAATCATTTCTTAAATTTGTCTTCCAAGCTAAATTTTTCCCTTTATTGTTCAATAATAGTAGGTATTTATTTTCATAAAATGGTTTTAAATGAAAACTTCCAAAAGCGAAAGTCCATCGGGTTTAAGCTGGGGACCTTAGGGGCTAGCTTTTGGACCCCCCACGGCCAATCCATCGGCATGAAAAAATTATGAAATATAATTAAAAAATTACTAAGGATAATTAAGACTATCGCTAAAAACAATGGATACGATGACAACTACATTCATAAGATCCTAGGGAAAAAAACAAACCAACTAAAGATGTATAAATATCTATTTCTCAAACCACCTAGAAAAGAAGCTAAAAAGTGGAGAAAAATATTATTTGTGAATAAGAATACGTGTAACATATTAAAAAAGTGCAAAAAAAATAGATTTCAAACCGGCCTACTATACAAATAACAATATAAAAAAGTACATTTTTAATAATAATTCGAAAATAGATGCATTAGACAATAGTGGAGCCTACAAAAAAAATTGTAATGACTGTGATGCCTTCTACATTGGACAATCTGGAAGAAAGATTAAAGTAAGAGCGGATGAACACTTAAAAGCAATAAAAAACTTTTCAATGAATTCGGACATGGCAGACCACGCAAGAGATCACGGACACCGATTTGATTTAAGTAGTTTTAAGATTTTAAATATAAGTGATAAAGGTAGAAAATTAGACATTTTAGAGACAATGCACATACATAATAACCTCCAGAATATTCAAATCCCGCCCGTATCATCCCCACTAATTAAACTGTTAATATAACCCCCGCCCGATCCCCCTCCTCCTCGAAACATAGAAAGCAACCTATCCTCTTAGTTTATAGTTTAGTATAGTTTAGGATACTGATGATGGACGGTAGTCCGTCGCCGGTAAACGATATAACCTACCTTATATATTCAAAAATACAAAGTGGAACATACAAACTTTTTCATTTTTAAAATTGTAAAAACTTATGTGTCGAAATTTTTTCCCGCTTATGCAGTGGGTTCCTAGGGAACGGTCTGTCGTCTGACAAGACGGCGTCTTTCAAAATTATATGACAATGTTTTTCATTACTATGGAAACAATATTGACAACGTTCTCAACTGAGATATCCACCGCTGTTAAAAGTAGCGGCGTATCCGTAGGAAAACAACGTGATTCACAAAGCGGTCGCTATGAATCATATGGAATCATCGGTAAAAAACCGACAACTTTGTTTGGAAAAGAGTTCACATTTATACCTACGTATATATTTTAAAACCGTCAACGTCACTGGCTATTCGTTGACTCTACAATATTTTGTATAAAAGCCACTGTACAATAGTTGTCTAGATCGAGAAAGATCCGCAGAGGCGTATTCAGTTTATTTTGAAAACTTAAGTATACATGGACAATTAATAATGCACGTGGAGAGAATGATGCAATGACAAAGAAAAATCGTTGTTAATGTGAAACTTAGCACACGACCGGTTTGTTTTTCTACGAAAACGGCGCTACTATAAACAGCGGTGAATATGTCAGTTGAGGACATTATCAATATCTATACCGTAGTAATAAAACACTATCATCCGTACTAATAGAACTTATTCCTCGAATACACGCAGAATAAGTAAAAGTGCTGAATATTTCCATCCCAACTTTATTCCTGGCCACCCCCTGGTATAGAGAAGTAATAGCGACGTTAAATGAGACAAACTACCACTGTACTCTTCATATTTTGACACTTAATAAACAATAAACTTAACATACGGAAATTTGCAACAAGTCCGAGCTGCCATCGAATCGAATCAACCTTCGGAAATATTCGTACCGATTCGTAGATACTCGCGATATTACGCACACGAACTTTCTCGAGGGTCCAATCGGGTTCGTACGGAATTCTTAGAAATCAACCCCGTAGTGTGGAACAACCACAAGCTTCATTGTAAACGCAAAGTTTCCAGACAATTCTTCCTTACACTTATGACACGGTATAGGGATGATAATTAGCAGCGCGGCATAAGTCATTTATGCCGGAATAATACTATTCCCGTCATAACGGTGTTATAACGCAGTTTTTATTAGTACCACTGACTGTCTTATAATTTTGGACCATTCCCTAGGAACCCAGTGCATAAGCCAGCCTTCAGAACAGCAGTAAAAGACTTGCCTCAAATATAATAGTTTGTTCTAAACAAACATGAAGGATTTGGGATTTGAGGCCATCTTAGCAATAGTAGAAGGCGGTCGAAAGCCCGCAATCACGCTTTACATGATTAGTACAAGGATAACATCAATAATAATTTGTTATCTTAAAAATATAAAGAAGAATAATTGTGACCACACTGCTGAATCCCTCTTTACTAAGGGATCGCTCAATACGCAATAATCTAATTTCTTTTCAAAGCTCCGTCACCCCACATCGTCGTGTCGGCACTTAGCAGAATGGCCGCAATGGCTGATGGACCCGATGACTTCATGGAAATAGATACGGGGAGGAGTATATTGGTCTTACTTGTAGCTTATAAGGGTGTTATGTTGAAACTCGATCAGCTCATTCATACTAACGGATATATGATATTTTATCTAACTCATAATACTAGCAATGTTAATATTATGTACAATGTTTTTTCTAATATGTAACAACTAAAAACTCTAAGATTTCATTACTGATGTTCGATTTTTAAATGGAATAAACCACTATGGGCTTACGACCGTCTTCTACTGTTATTTCGAAGGCTGGCTTAGTATGATCACTTTACGTTAACAACGTTCGCCATTAGGTGGTAATGTTTAAGTCTCCAAAACTCCTAATCATGAGAATTCTCAACATGTTCAACATGTCGGAAAATCTCATGTATGCAAAAAAAAGATATTTAATAATTATTAATGAAATATAGAGATAAAATTTGGAAATTATTGAGAACAAGAGAGCAATCAATTTTAAATACTGCGACTGCTGTCATGCATTTGGCGCCAGGATATGACCACATCCATTTTTCTTAATGTCTCATCTTTATTGCCTATTGGCTTAGTTTATTAAAGACAAACAATATTAATCTATTCTCAATTTAACCACAGATAAACAAAAGAATATACCTACGTGTCTGTGTCAATGTCAAATACATCGAAGTGTGTGTGAGTGTCAAATACGTAACACTACAGCAGTGTTTGTAATGTTTTTTTATTGATTTAATGTATTTATTTGCAGTAGTGTTTGTAATGTTTTTTTATTGATTTAACATAAACATTGTCTCGATAGATGTCCTCTGTCAAAAGGTATGGGTAAGTCATCCTATTCTGAATCTTTGACCTTTAAATTTTAGATATAATTATTAATATGGCCCAATCACCTTTAACCAATCATTAAAACCTACTCTAAGACCCCACTTAGGCGTATAGGGAGTCATAAAAAGCTCTCAATTACGTAATTTCAATATCTGTTGCAAACATCACATTTGTATGAGTGCTATTTCAACGTTAGTATGTGTACCACTAGGGCTTGCGACCTTCATCAATCATGATGGCTGGTTTAGTTGTGATCACCTGTACGTATACAACGTTCACCATTTAAGTACACTGATTCGAATATTTTCTCCCATTGCCACGCTGGGGATTCGAACCACGGCCACTCGGATGATGTCCGAGTGTATGCCGTCGCTAGAGAGAAACCAGGTAGAAATGTCTCCCTTGTGACCATCTGCGACATCTACTGTTTTATCATCGACTAACATTGAAATAGCACTCATACAAAATGTGACGTTTGCAACAGCTGATATTGAACGTGTATTCATAAGAATCGCGTCCACTGTGTGGTCTAAAAAATTGTTAGCATGCGCTAATATTGATAAATAAATATGTAAATGGAATAAATTTACATCTTTCTTTTATACCTACAAAGATGTAAGTATAGCCGACTGGAAATTATGCCAAAGACTTTATTTCCAGTCATCCCATTCCATCAAATCTTAGACAGGCCGACTTCATTTAAAGTGAAAAATACTTCTTGAGCTTTATTTTAATATACATATTATTCATTGCTCGAATGAATGACAACAGGTGAACGAGGAGACTACTGGAGTGGAGACCGAGAGGCGATAAGAGAACACAAGGGCGGCCACCAACCAGATGGATGGATGACATAAAGAGGTTCGCTGGACCCCAGTGGATGGCGATCGCACAGGAGTGGGAGTAGTGGAAAAGGAGAGGGGAGACCTATGTCCTGCAGTGGGCAAACGTGGGCTGATGATGATCTAGTAAATACGAAGTAGATACAAACATAAAAATACCAGGGAAGTTAAGTACCTATTTTTTTTTCATTTTGTTTATTACAAAAATTTTAAGAGCAATAAACTTGAAATTTCAAAAGTTCAACCCCCTTCGAAAATTTCGTCCCCGAAAGGCCGAAATAGGTTTTGCTTGAAAAAGCTCCTAATTTCCCCAGGGCATCACACCTCTTACAGGGAGGAAACTCTTACCAAGTCGTACGAAAGTCTGGACCAAACTTTACCCTTAATTGGGCATGTGGACCTGTCCTTACAAATTTTGTTTATATCAGAACAATATTAATAGACCTTTTTTTTGAAAATTTACCCGTTTATTTTTTGAGATTTTCGTGAGTTTGTTGAAAGAGCTTTACAAATATAATTTCTCCGTTTCAATTGATTTAATGTTTCTCTAAATATTTCTTTAATAATCAAGTTTTTCTGGCAATATTTTAATAATAATAAAACATACTGAAACTTTACCTAAATGGCGTACGTTGTTAATGTTACCTAAGTGTTCTCACTAAGCCAGCCTTCAAAGCAGCATTAAAAGAGGGTTGCAAGCCCGTGGTGGTTCAAATTTTAAATAAATACCGCTTACAATCGATCACTAATAATTATTGATTTACATCAAATATAATAAAAAATAATATATATAATAAAAAAAAATAATGGTTGTAAAGGTCACAAAGGAATGACGTGGTCTCTTATGGCCTCTCTGCCTGCCCCCTTAAGGACGATGTGTTTTCACAACATAATCTTTCACAAGGGGATTCAACATTATTATATTATCATCCCGTAATTATGTAATTGGACATAATCGTTCTACAGTCAGTCCACGATGTACGCGATTTCGACTTACGTGAATTCTGTTTAGGTTATTTGAATCATAAAGGATAATATTTATTTCTTTACAGAATATACCTGCATAGAATCACGGAAACGGCAAATAATAAATTCCTCACGATGCGGAGCATTCACCGATCCGCATTAGAATCCCAGGAATAGGTTCACCTTAAGAGTCCATGTTTCTACCCCATATAGAAAGTTTAACTTTAGATTATTATTGCAGTAAAAAATATTATTTCTCATCTTGTTGAATACGCCCCTATTCTGAATTAAGTTTAAATTTTTTTATAAAATGAATCTGTGCTCACTCAAAGTGAACACAAAAACACTCTTTGACTCTTTCACAGTAAGCTACTTAAAGCTTGTGTCGTGAAAGAGGAAGATGGTCGGCACCGGGGATCGAACCCACGACCTCCGCTCGAAACAGTACGAAAGCCGGCGTCGTGGCCGCTAGTCTACCAACTACCTCAACATTTCTAGATCAATCTTTTCAGCGATGAAACTTCCAGAATGTTCCACACTAAAATCACTTTATTTTCTCTAAATTTGTTGTTATAAATATAATCTGTAGCAAAGAGAAGCAAAAAAAGGATTGATTGGGAAATCACGGGATATGCCATTGTTTCAAATCCATGTTTGGAGTTTTACTACTGATGATATAGACAAACCATGATATAGATATATTAGTCATCGAGTAGGCAATCTCGGGGCACAATCAAAGGCCGTTTAATGCGGTTCATCCATGGCAAGAGCTCTTCATGTCTTTCATTTCTAACAAGAGAATAGTTGAAATTTTTGTTTTCGATAAAGAATTTATTCAACAGAGGTGCAAAAATATTTTGAAGAAAACAATCTGTCTTCTAGTGCCAAATCGAGTAAACACGCCGATTGCAATCACAAAACCAAAACACAAAACCCTCACCTCGGTTATTTCCTGCGAAAGGTAAACCAGAGTGGTTGCCTGATTCCTTTTCTGGTGGATTTTCTGTTAGAGTTGCCTCCATTTAGCTGGTTGGTCTTGTTTTTAAGGCACCGTAAATTTGCCATTCATCCTCTGGTTATTTGCTATGTTTCTTATGATGTGAACATATTGCCTGGGAATGCTAACTAGACGCACTCTATTGAAACAGCATTTTATTGACTTACGAGCATCTTTCAGCAAGATGTAGCTCACTATAGCTCTACTGGCCCATAGAGCCCCAGTGAGATTTCGTTTAACGCACTTTTCGATATGAACTTTAAGAATTCATTGCGAAAATCGATGACTTATTGTAGCTCAGCTTTGATCGCTATGGGTGTGTGATAACAACTGAGCCATGCTAGACGTATCATTAGCATTCTCCGGTCCGATACGGTCCACGTGGCAGCAACACGTGTCACGCCTGAGGAGGTATCGCCAACTTTGTTTGTCCATTTTCAGATCAGAAGTCACGTGTATCAAAAATAAGCAAATATGTGAATATGCTGAAACTTATTCTAGCTTCCCCATCTGAAGAATGAAACAACCAGAGGCACGGGAGCTCGAACCGTCGTCTTCGGGATGCTCTACCAAAAAAGATAAGTGAGCCATTGGGCTGCTAATTTCTTAGTACCCACCAGCATTATGAACAAGGATCATTTTATATTTATTGTAATGTATTATAATATAGAGGTGCCAAATTTACTAAAAGAATATTTATAGGGTTTTTTCATAATGTTTACTTAGTACTTTTGTTAGAACAGAAATGAAAACAAATCGTCAAACACCTAAGTCAGTGGTGTCATCTGTCCGAGTTTAAGGCGGACATTCCGGGAATCGCGACGTGCGTCCGGGCGAAATCTAAAATGTCCGGGTCGTAACATTAATCAATGAATGACTTAGTGAAATTATAGGTAGGTACCTTTCCAAACACAAAAATTTTCAAAACAACTTTTTTAGCGATCTTTTTGCCTATCCAGTTTTTGAAATGACCTTTTTTAGCGAACTTTCACCTTTCCAGATACCAAATTTTCAAAATGAACTTTTTTTTAATTTGTGTTCGGGTATTGAAAGATTATACTCCTGTGGTATTGTAATATTTTACTAGTTCAGCTAAACAATTTGCATTACCACAGGAGTATATTTAACTATTAAAAAAAAACACGAAATTGGTTCGTTTGTTCACGCATGATGCGACAACGATAGGAAATAAGGGTCTATTTTTATAAATACAGGTGCATTTTCTTCTTTTTCCTCAACGGGGATTCATACATTTTCAAGCAACAGGCCGATAATAAGCCCCGTATTATAAAATAAAAAAAAAGATACCATCATGTAGGCTCCATTTCTCTTCTCTCTCTGCCTTTTCACGCAGCGATGCCTTATCCTTGGCATCTTGAGAAAAAATCTGTAAAGAAAAACAATCTAAGGTTAATTTAATAAAAAAAAAATTTTGAAAATTTGTTTTTTCTACGTAGGCTTTTAATCTTCGCCCATAGAAACCCCATGATATAAACTTACACACCACTTCATCACTTTCTCATTACGAACCTTTGTATTTTTTTTAATTATATAAATTGTGATGAAATGGCCATACACTGAATAAAATACGAACCTTTTATTTTCATGTCCTAACCTTTTATTTCTTTACTGGAAGGGGAAATCATCATGGACACCCAGTCAGTCAAGACTGGGTTAATCAGGATAAAACCCCTCCTTCTTCTGTCACATCCCGGTTCCTGCCTTTCAGCCTACCCAGGGACGTTACTGGGTCCTATAGCTCTCTCCTTTGTTGTCTTTCTTCTGCTTCCTTTTTTCTTCATGACAGTTTCGAAGAATTGCTGCCACATGACCCGATTCCCGACAGGTGTTCTATTACTTCCTAGAAAAGATCTTTAAGATGGTGTCAGACGAATGCATATACTGTAAAGAAGGCATTGATGACGCAGAGCAAATGTCCCAGTTGGAAGCAAGAAAGAGAGGATCTGGAGGGTATAATGGGTCAAGCGACACTGCCTCCTGACAACGTCATACCCAGTAGCCACCATACTGGCACTAAAGGAGAACTGGAGGCTTGCGCAGCAATTCTTCATTTCCTAACCAGCGGGGGTTACTTTGTATTTACATCATGATTCCGATTTAAATGCAATCTCAATAACGATGTCATTATGACATTTAGATTTTGATTGCTAAGCATAAAATGAGTTCCACAGCAATATTTGAAAATATTCAGACATCTTTCTATAAATGGCAACATTTACAATACTACAATTTACTAGGTAGTTCGCGATTGATTTTACTGACAGCTCGACAATTTCAACCACCATCGGTCGACATTGAAATCGGAATTGAATTTAAACAGTAGTAGGTACTTTGTTTCTTGTTTATGGGGAGAAAATTACGAAATCTCACGAATGGCAAAACATAAACATATAAAATTATAGTTAAGATTGAATTAGTCAAATCAATGCAATGAACAATCAAAAGTAATTTTAGTAGATAAAGAGATAGAACATTTAGATAGAGATAGATTTTTGCGACAGATTTTGGGGATTAGGTGGTACCACTATGTCTCAAATGAGACCTTACGCGCCAGAACAGCACAACAGCCAATCTCCTGAGTAATCGCAGATTTAGCTGGCTGATCGTCACGTGAGGTTGACCTTCTCACGTCCATTAAACTTAACCAGTCAGAAATGGCACAATAAGCCTCGGACGCCTTCGAGCATGGAGAGCTATTGATGCCTCCCTATGCGCCCCGCATTGCGGGTTGGTTTGGGAGGAGATCCGCGGCTGTCCTAATTTGTATGGGGCCGGCTTTTTGGTTTGATTGCTTCGATCGAGCTAGGAAGTTGGATTCGTGCGGGTCGGATTTGTTACGGGATTGGTCTCTTCCGGGCTGGCTTGCGGTATGTGAGGGGCCTTAAAGCGAGTTCGTGTATATATGTGTTATTTAAAATTCAAAAAAATGACTATGATTTTATAAATGAGAGAATTCGGACTTTTTCATACAAAGAAAACTCAGAACATTTGTATAGAATAAAATAAACTCGGAATAGATGACTACGAATAAAATAAAACATAGACATAAACAAGACCTCATCATAGACAAAAGAATTTTACGGCCACAAAAAAGCCTTCCAATTTGCGGAAAAATGTGTTATTGTTGTCTATTTCATAGTTCGTTAACCCTTTTAGTCCTGGGCGTCGTAAACATGGGAATGTTTCACCATGTTATCAGGCCCGATCTAAATGCAAACTTATTACGTTCATTCTGCATTGGTGGGTTGGGAAGGGACATAGAATTATGACAGAGTGTAACAATGTCTCTGTTTTGCGACCCCAATGATATTTTCGACTATTATTATTCGGAAATAAAAATATGGAAAACTTGACCCCGTGTCGACTTCTGGAATCTTCTATATTATAAAAATGGAGAGCTATTTTCCGATGTCATCGCATCACGCCTAAACGGCTGGACCGATTTCGCTAATTCTTTTTTTCTCGTGTTGGATTTTATCAGGAGATGGTTTTTATGAAACAAAAAATTAAGAAAGTTGCGTGGTTAAGTAGAAAATCAAAGAAAACTCTAAGTAACTTCTTAGTACTTTAAACGATATGGATTTTTTTTCAAATTTGAAATTAAATAAATGTTTGACAGGAACTAAAAACACTAAATGTCCTTGTAAATGTCAAGATTATTTTCGTTCTGGGTGGTTATTCTGTATTTATATCACGATTCAGATACAAGTTCAATCTCAACAACGATTTCATTATGAAATTAAGATTTTGGAGTTATGTCATCTATTACGCAACAATTTAAAATGATATTTTTGTTGACAATCGGGGAAGCAACACACAGAATCGGGAAGACTCTCCCTCCAAGCATTATTTGTTATCTGGTGATGTTCCGCCAATTTACTTGTAAATCGTCCGGAAATGCTGCGATATCAGCACACAGTAGTACCTACCTATCTACCAAATGTGTACACATATAGCGTAAAGTGACGATAAATAAATATTACGCTATATAGGAAGATCAGACCAACTATATAATAATGTATCTAGATGGCTTTATATATTAGAGTACCTACCTAAAGATGTCTCAATATGAACCTAGTTCAATGTTAATCCACCCTTTTTCATCGGGCCACATTATTTTAAAAGTAACGCGGGCCGCAACACTATACTGAGGAGAGCTGATTCCAACAGAGAGATGCTGAAAAATATCAAAGTCCGTAAGGTTTCATATCTGGGGCAAATTGTGCGTGGGGAAAAATATACTTTTTTTACCCATCACGCCATTTCCCGAAGGGGTAGGCAGAGAGTACGGACTTCCATTCTTTCCTATCCAAACAAATCTCTTTCGCTTCTTCCAAACGCATTACATTCCGCATACATGCTCTTCTATTCCTTTTGCTCCTGATTTGACCCTCCTCTAAGACGGCACCGAAATGGTCGGACCATGTCATTCGAGGTCGGCCTCGTCTGCGTGCACCCATTCTTTCAGATTTATATATCCTTTTAGGCATTCTCTCCTCGTTCATTCTCTCTTCATGCCCAAACCACCTTAATTTATTCATTCTAGTCACTATGCTAACATCGCCTCCACATTCCTTTCTAATATTATCAATCCTCATCTTATCAATCAATCTCTTTCCGCATATCCTACGTAGTGATCTCATTTCCACAGCATTTATTCCAACTTCCATATTTCTCGTCCATGTCCAAGTTTCACTCCCATACATCATGGATGGTATCAGAATTGCATTGTGCATCAACTGTTTGGATTTGGAAAAATAATATGGGGACATCGTGGACCAGATAGAAGGCAAATCTCTTAGTTGCGCAATATGCGATAATGGACCGGAATAAGGTGAGTGCAGGAGCTTTTCGGGGTAGCAAGACAAGAGGGTCCTTCAAAGAAGTGATTGCCAACAAAAGAGAACTGATAACTGAGAACTAGGCACAAGAAGAAGAAGAAGAATGCAACTATATATTTACGCCACCAATCGCCTGAAAAGGCCTATGGATGGATAATAAATGTATAAATTAGGCACTTAACAAAGGTCGCCGAAACAACATTATTGAAGATGCAGTGGTTTGACTATGAAAAAAAAACGCTTTTCCTCATCAGCATTCTCGTGCGAGATTCTTGAGATGAAAGTAAGATTTTATTGAATTGCCTTAGCATTTTATGTACCTGTAGGTCTTGACAAATTGCCTTTGGCGATCGACCACAAACGAATTCTTTGACAATGTAGAGTAGGAAGAAAATTAACTGTCCACTTTTTATCCTTTTATACAAGTGTCTTTGCTTGGTTTGAATAATTGTTTATAATACATATCGTCGGTGGATTATTGAAATCTGCTATGTGATATAAACAAAATTCTACAGGAAACACATAAAACTGTTTAAAAGTTTTAACTAATGTACCAACATAGTAGTTTTCAAATTCCTTAATAACTTTTTCACACCTCAATATCACATAGTGGGTTTCATTGGTAGATGCGCCTTGACGAGACGATCATTTTGGTACCCAAAACTCATTTTTGGCATTTTGGTCACATAGCAGGTTTCAAGAATCCACTGGAACATAATATGTTACAGTTATTAAGCGCACTATACATTGGCGAAATCTTCGTTTGTAGTCGAACGCCAATTTGAATTTGTCTACGGGGGCTGCTGCCATTTGATAAAACAACGCACACCGAAATAAATAATGTTGTTAACGAAACCAAATCCTGGACATCAATATTAAAACTAACTTTGTATGTTTATCGATTTTTCCCAAATACACGTATCTATTTAATCAGATTACAAACATTTTTCTGGAATATATTATGCATTGTAAGCATCACCCAAAACACCTCCCTCACTATGCAATGCGTGTTACAAGATTACGAAATAGAATATAGAGTAAAAGAAGAAGTGTAGAACAAACACCATAAATTTGCCCCTTCACCGTAGTTGAAACCTGTTTATAGATACATACTATTTCCTAGTCTATTTTCCATGGGGTTACCCTAATATTTCTCACTAAAATATTTATCTTTATAATTCTTAAATATTTGATACACTGGCAACACAGAACATCAAAGGTACCCGCCCAGCAAGGGTGTCATTATTTAACCTTGGAGGAAAACGTGTTTCGGATGCAACCGGATGATCCCCTGCAACGTTTTAAATATTGATACACACCTCGAAAACCTCCTTGTAAAATTGTACACTTTATGTTCGACAGAACTGTTTGCTACAGCCATGTAAAAAATAAACAAATGAAAACCAAGTTGTCGTTCGTTTGTTTTTTTTGTGACGTGTTTTGAATATTTTCTTTATTCCTTTTTTACGACAAACAGTAGGTATTTACCTATTATAACAGCTAGAGAAGACTTTGAGTGTCGGACTGATTAGGCTATGGATTTTTTAATAGCAATGGGAGCTGCTGATTCGTGTAAAATGTACTGGATGTTGTAGAAGAAGGCATAGAAATCTTCCCTGAGTGGGACTCCATTAAATTAAATCAGGTGATGTTTTTTGCAACTTTTTAGACCCACCCTCCCCCCTGGTGATATTTGGTGATGTTTCAGAATACCCCCCCCCCCCCCCCCCGCGAATATCACGTGTACATTTTTAGTGCAAAGAATTATGAAATTTGTGGTTTTTAATTTTATCCATTTTTTTTTAAATTTCTGAATAAGCAACTGTTTCTTTAAATTCATTAGAAAAAAATGCACGTGATACGTGATTATAATATCACCAGACACCCTCTCCCCCTACGTGATCTTTCGTGATTTTTTCCAGACCTCCCCCCCATCCCCTTTTGGGCTCACGTGATTAATGGACGCCCCCCTGTCTAGAAAGGACCTCTTTAGCCTGCGGTTCAAATTCGACTCCCGGTCGGGTCAGTATTTTTGTTTTGTTTATCCTTTTCCTAGCTCCCATCCAATGCGAGACAGGTAGCCATTTTGGGTTTATTCTTTAAGAAAAAATAATAAATTTATATTTAGAAATCAACCCCTAGACATTTAGGTAACAGAGGTTAGTTCTATTTTTCCACTCAATTTTTCCAATATGACCGAATGGTTAATATTCTTACTTCTGATCAAGAGATTCGATTCCCGGTCGGGTCAAGTGCCTTTCACTTTGAAATTTCTATCTGGCATTAGTCTGTCTCAAGTTGACCTATCGACTGGGAAAAATTGCTTCAGGCAATAAGATCCGCCAGCTATACTGACACCTATGCTTAAAAAAGTGTAAATTTATTTATTTTACAATGTTTGCATATATTAATCCAAAAACTTTTTTAAAAGTCAACCGGCAATCGAACCTGTTGATTAAAAGTTACCGCCTATACCACCAGGCTTACGAAGTCGGTAACTGTTATTATTATTTCGTATGGCTTCTGCCACCAACGGGTGGCAACGTCAACTGTTAAGATTTTTTCACAACATAAACGCCTTGATTGTTCTGTATCTTGATTTGCGGTTGATTTACCATAGCACACAATGTAATTTCAAAAGAATAATGATGCCTACATTTTCAAGGACAGCATCTCAAATAACATACTATACTAATTTCTATACAAAAAGATCAAATTCACCTTAAAGGTAAACGTAATAATCTTGCGTAGATGACCTTAAGATATAATATTGTGTCTACATAATATTTTAGTTATGTGCGTATTTTCTTATGCCCGCCGAAAACACAGACGTTACGCTATATTTTATTCTGCGTAGAGTCGTGCAAGATATTTGGAAGGGTTATTAAAAAGTAAACAATGCAACACACTGCATTTATTAAAAGATTTTTTTGCATACGGGCAGTACTATATTTTTCTCTATTCTTTTTTTTTATAAAAATTGATAAAAAAAACTTCTTTTTCTACTGTTTGTTTTACTAATGGTGGACATTCTTATTTTGCTTTTTCTGTGAGTGCTCAACTGCTCAATCCTTCAAATCTTGTTTTTTTAAACAACAATAAGCTAGATTTTCCCAATCCAAGGTCCCATTCGACCCACGCCGAAGGATGCGTGACTAACGGGTAGGTTATAGTAACTAACAGAGGCTTCCTGATAGCAGACAACCTCAGGGTGACTTTTGCCTTACCCCTACATACAGGGAGCTGCAGAGGTGGACTTTGGTTTCCCTAGCTCAGGCTATGAAGGTTATAACCGGAACCTCTGTAGAGACGACCTGTGTGGTGGATATAAAGATATAATTAGTATTTCCGCATCAGTGATCAAAAGGGACATAAGATCACATGACCAAAAGCATTTGTTGCAACCGAGAAATAGAAATTCTTTTGGGACCTATATTTTGGAAGCATTAAAAGACGATTAAGTAGACCTCTTGCATAGGGCAGGAACCAGGTAGAGGCACTGTTACTTTGCAAAAAGCCTCTGGAGACGAGGCACGACAGAGGCAGCGCTCCATGGATGAATTGCGCTCCACACATGGGGAATACGGTCTATTGACCTTCTTCATACAAAAAAAATCTTTTTTTGTGCCCATCACGCCGTGTCCCGTAGTAAGGGGTAGGCAGAGAGAACGGATCTCTACTCTTTTCTATCCAAGCATACTTCTTTCGCTTCTTCCACCGACATAACATTTCTCATACAACCTCCCATTTCTCTTACTTCTTACCTGGCCTTCCTTGAGGACGGAATCGATGTGTTCGATCCACGTCATTCTCGGTCGGCCACGCTTTCTTACACCTTTCCTTTCAGCCTTATGAATTCTCTTTGTTATTCTGTTTGCATCCATTCTTTCCACATACCCAAACCATCTCAACTTATTGACTTTCATCTTTGTCACAACATTTACTTCCATACCACATTCCATCCTAATATTTTCATTTATTTCCATATCTCATAAACTTCTTTATAAAGAAACCGTTAAATGGTGTACTAATCAAGCCTGACTATCTAAATAAACAACGTAAAACAAAACAAGGTATCAGCTAGTTCAAAGTAATCATTAATTCCTACCACATATTCAAGGTGTTTTCTTTCAAAAGAGATAGGAGTCAACTCGAGTCATCGCCATCTTCGAGTGTCATTGGGCGCTGTCACCATTGTTCTCGTATGTGTGTCAAATAAATTATTGTTTATTTATTTACTTTATTTTTAACGTAATCGTCCAATTTGTTACATTAAAGTCATTTGCCCCTTAGTCCCTGCTTATTAACACAAGGTGACGCAACTCGTAAGTGACAGTTATCCGACCATGTAATAGATGTACATTACATTATAACAAGACATTATTACATTAATTTTTTGTTTAAAAAAACTGTGTTTATTGGGGTTTTCCAATGTATGACTGGTTTACTGGGCTGATTTTTAACCGTTTTGGATTGTTATTTATCAAAAAATCGTTATGTTTAACGTAACAACCCCATATCGATGGATCTAAACCTTTTTGGAGGTTCTGAACCCCACCAGTGTCATATTCGAATTCACTGGCCCTTCTTTATTTGAAGAGGGGTTCAGTGATAAGTTCTTAATATGAGTCGGGGGTGAGTCTTGACCTCCACCGAATACACGAGACTGACCCACTGAACCCAACTACTGCTTCATAACAACCATTAAAGCTCAAAACAATTCTCAGGGTAACCAGCGACAATTCAGATAATTTTGTCATTCACACCAGATGATACATATTTCTCAGAACAAAATTTCAAAAACCATTTAATCTATTTATTCCCTAACAGAAAAACATGTCGGACCACAGGAATAATAAAGGTTCATTGATTGTTATGTCCTTTAAATCAGTTAAAAGGGTCCCTATTGCCCCCTTCACCCCTTATCATAAACATTGCCCAAGAACGAGCGCAATGGAGAGCTTTTGGTGCCTCCCTATGCCTCTAAGTGTGGTTTAAGGGAGAAATATTGAATGAATGATGAACTAAGTACGTAACGTATTTCAATAGGTTCCTAGGTATTGTCCGTTAAATACCACAAAATGAAAATGAGATCTCACAATAAGCCAGCCTTCCAGACGGCTTTAGAAGACGGTCACAAGCCCGCTGTGGTTGCATTAAATGGTTGGTTATATATGTAGAAACATAAACATATAAGTTAAGCTTTGCGGATACATAGTTACTTTTCGTTTCATCAGATAGTATCTAATTAAAATGTATACCTAACACAATTTGTTGATTTATTTCTAAAATATATGTAATATACTAATCTAAACAGTATGTACCTACAACATGATTATCCTTTAGGAATATTTATTACAATCATCCTGAATCCTGAGTTTCGAATAGTTAATTTTTTCACAACATGGAATGGTTAGAGAATTTAACACCAGAAGCAGTCACAATTAAAATACAAATATCTATATTGTTTTTTTTTTTTATAATTAATTTACTACAATATGTACTAACTTGTACAAGGCTGTCAGAAGAGTCGGCAGAACTTTGCCTAAGACAGGTGAAAGCATTCGTCCAATGAAATTCAACCTGGAAACAGTTTTCCAGCCCCGGGTGGAAATGTCAAACAAAAAAACTTTGTAAATTAAATTGTGAACTTCTTGTTTAAAATGTTTCAATATCTAAAAACGAGACTTGTCTCTAGATGGGAGGTTAAAAGATAAATTCATTTTTCATTACTACATTAAAACATATTCTTTGCAAAGTAAAAGTTGTAATAAGGAGAAAAAAATATGTATTTATCTGTTGTCTTAGTCTAGTGAACTAGAACTACGGAGAGGAGCAATCAGACCGTCGAAGGTGACAGTAAAACTAACATACAGGCTATGGGAAGGAAGGAAGAAGAATGAAGCTAAGAGCCACGCGTAAAATTATAGCAATGTGAACGTTATGTAAGAAAAAGGGGATGTAAGGAACAATAAAGTAATAGTAAAATAACATTAAGCTGAAAGAATAATACAAGTAACGTGAAAGTATAATAAAACTAAACTGAAAGTACAATAAAATAATATGAAAGCATAATAAAAGTAAGGTGAAAGTAAAATAAAACTGTGGGTTGTGACGGTAGAATGCCTCCAAGTGGCACACCCCGG
Organism: Mystacides longicornis; assembly: GCA_963576905.1. Lineage (NCBI taxonomy): Eukaryota > Metazoa > Arthropoda > Insecta > Trichoptera > Leptoceridae > Mystacides > Mystacides longicornis. The sequence goes on from OY756437.1 coordinate 25,956,623, forward strand.
GCAAAGTTTATATGCGGCTAAAATTCTACCATTAAAGCAATATAATATAACCCAAGTGAAAGCACAATAAAATAATATGAAAAGCATAATAAAAGTAAGGTGAAAGTAAATAAATAAAATACGAATAAATAGTATAGCTCTTTATAAGTCACAGCAACTGCTACATAGCTACCGGCTCAACTCTAGTTCGGTTGCAGTTGGACCAACCATTACTTCCACACGGAGAGGGTGTAAAGACAAGACAAAACGAGATAACACCCCGCACACACGTAAAAAAGATATTTCAATAAATCCCTCCCCATCCCTTACGGTGGCCCGCGAACCAAACATAAATATAAACACACAGGGTGGCCCGGACGTGATGACGGGAACATCGATAAATAATATGAATTACGATTTTAATAATATGCTGCATCTATTTAAGAATGAATACATGACAGCAGTCGCAGTCTTTAAATTTGGTTGCTCTCTTGTTCTCGATAATTTCCAACTTTTATCTTTATATTTCATTAATTATTAAATATCTACTTGTTGTATACATTGGATTTTTCGACATGTTGAACATGTCGAGAATTCTCATGATTAGGAGTTTCGGAGACTTAAACATTACCACCTAATAGCGAACGTTGTTAACGAAAAGTGATCACACTAAGCCAGCCTTCGAAATAACAGTAGAAGACGGTCGTAAGCCCGTAGTGGTTTGTTCCATTTAAAAATGGAACATCAGTAAAGAATTGATAGTCATTAGTTGTTACATATTCGTATTTAAGAATGCTCCAAAGCAAGGTGAGAATATCCACAAGGCGCACCCAATCACGATGGAGTAGAACCCTCTGGACTAAGTCAAATCGATGAAAATGGTTGCCAACGTGTTGTAACTTGGAGATACAGTCAGTACAGTCTTCCTGAGTACAGAAATGAAAAATAAAAAAATCTATATAAGATATTATTTCAACATTCATTCAAACATAATATATTATGTACCTACTTGTATTTTCTAATACTCCTTACTCCTTAGTATATTCAAAAGAACAAATGTGCTTATATAAAGTTGCTACAATGCACGAAAAGTACCTACTATAGGATCGGAGTCCCATTAATGATCTTTGGGTGATCTTTAACATTGTGGGTAAGTATGGTTGGTAGAGTGTGAATTCACAGGTTTTGGATGTATGATCGGTTCATTGTAGAAATAACATGTCATTGTTATAAATAATTAAGAAAATGATGTGTACTGATTCGCGGACGCCGAGTGGCGCACGGTGATTCGCGTCGGTACACAGATGATGCGTGTTCTGGGTAGACTCTATGAAGACTTGCTACTGCCGGGTGACGACATCATGGAAAAAAGCTATTGGTGGATGATGTCGTCATACGAAACGTGGCCGCTACAACATGTTTAAAATATTTTACTATGAAGTGGTTGGTAGCCTATAGTGGTTACGACGCCGACTATCATACTGTTTTGATTGGAGGTCGTGGGTTCGATCCCAGGTGCCGACCATCTTCCTCTTTCACAACACAACCTGAAGATAGTTAAGAGTCAAAGAGTTTATTTGTGTTTTCGTTAAGTCAGCACAGATTCATTTGTTGTACCTATTTGGTTCTAACTCACACTGCTAGTTCTGCTTTGATAAGTATTTCATTCTGACCGGCTTCTTCTTTCATATCAACTAAATGAAAAATGATGGCAACATACAGACAAAATATGATATCTCTATAATATTATATTTTATACTATGACGTCACGCGCAATACTAGAACATTATTTTTTCCTTTATATGGCGATGTAAATAACAAGAAAGTTCCATATAATAAATATCACAGAAACATAACATAAATAAATATGTACGGTACAGAAAAAAGTAAACCACAAGGGTAAAAGAGGAGCAAATATTACTGGTTGGTACCTCACAAAAATATTTAGCAACAAAAATCACATTTGTATACGTCATCTTGTTTATATCCTCGCGGATTGAAGACTGGATTTTTGTGACATAGGTAATCAAACCAATGTATTGGGAAACAATCTCAACAGACAATAAGTCTGTCGGATCTTGGACAACGGAGCAGCGGGCTTACAACCCCATATGCCAGGTTAAAAGCGCTTTCTTTTCCTAGGAAACATTCGCTGTTCTCTGTTGCCATGATTTGATGATTTGTGTTGTCCATTCTTCTGTATAGGTGTGAGTCCTGGTGCCTGATCAAAGCCCAGGCACAAAAAGTCTCCGCTTTCCAAACGAAGTGCCTCAGGAGGTAAAATATAGTACCACCGCATCACGAACGATGCAATAGGCCCTCCCAGCGTAGGCCCATCACTTCTACGATTATGGAGAGAAGATGAATTTGGCTGGGACATATTATGTTAAGGATGCCGTATGACACTTGGCTGAGGAGAGGGCTGCTCTTCCTCCTATAAAGGTCCCAATAACAGGGAATACCCTCTCGTACTGTGTTCCCCTCCTTCGAATCAGAGCTGAGGGATTTGGACATTGTGTGGGAGGAGGTCATAAACATTTCGCAAGATCGAGCTCAATGGAGAGTTCTTGCTACCTTGGGGCGTAAAGAAAGTTTGGATTCGGATTGGCTCTTTTTGGATGGCCTGAACAGCAACCAGCTACCATTATAACCATGCAGTCATTCGCAATCCTATCGACATAATCCCTCCATCTATTCTTCCACCAGAAGAACATTTTTCCTGAATTGAGTTTCATCACAAACCATTGGAATCGTCGGAAAAAAATATTTGCTTGAGAAACTATTCGTTATGATATGTGGCAATATTCCTATAGTTGTTAGAGTATGAACAATATGACCATTGACCAGATAACCGGATCAAAGTAACGCGCAGGAAAGTTATTTTATGCAAATCTGAATGCTTTGACCCGAAGTCAGATAGGTGATGAGTACACAATGGAGGCTACCTAGTGCCTACTTGACATGCAGTTGAACAAAGAAAAGCGGAAGGCATTGTGTCTCTGGGTCTGATGCACCTTTGGTCTACGTCTACTGAGTGCACAACTCTCTTCGCCAGAACTACAACAATACAACTTGAACAAAAAGCACATGTTATGCCAGTTTTGATGCGATAATGTGACATAATCGCTGCTTCGATTCAAAACTATGGCAGATCAAAAATAAAAATATCAATAAATGCAAAAATAGGAGAATCTGAGAGATTGCATCTGAAAACAATCCTACTTATTTTTACCGCGTAGGTAGCTATTTTGTAAAACTATAAATCAGATAGGATAAGCGACCATAAGCTAGTGTCCACAACAGCCAAAGAAATGGCATCAAATAGTGGATGATAGATCGTTGCCGTAGTCGCCCCAAGAGATAGAAGGATAGCTGGGCTACATCAAATCACCATCAGAAATCGAGTGATTTCAGAAAGAGAAAATCGCAAAATCTGTCAAAACAAAAAAAAAACAGAGATGAATCGGTTTTTAAAGACAACCGTTTGAATTTTAGAATGTTTGGGATTCTTTATTCTTAAATACCTACTTATCTCTTATTCTTTATTTGGGCCCTATAGGCTGTAATTCTAGATGTTAGCTTAATCTCTTGCGAGGTCGACTCCCATCTATCGCTCCAACTCTTTGGTAGTTGTATTCCATGGGGTTCCCTTCTACCCTTACTCTCGTATGTCTGACTCTATCACTGAGGGTCTTCTTAGTTATACGCTCTGAGTTTTCATATCCACATCCGCATTTTTTGTCGAAATGGTACCTATCAACCCTGGTTCGGTTGCCAGTAGTTATGCAACTAATGTATTGGATAAAACATTTTCAGAAATGTCAAAAGTCTCAATAAAAATTGGATACGACGCAACTCAATCGTTCTGTTTTTCATTTCAGAATAACGGTCATTATCTGAAATAGTTTAAGACCTAACCTTATTTCAACACCCAAAACATGGAACACGACGCTGTGTAAAAATATCTAAAATATTTTCTCCTTTAAATCTAAGCTAAAACATTTCTGAATAGAGGTAGGGTTCATTTTAATGCTTGTCATTGGAAACCTTGCAACAATAGCGCACTACATTCAACGCGTGGCGCACTAAATAAAACTATGGTGTTTAATCGTCATTAGATCCGCCAGCTTACCACTTTGCGTATTATCACAATAATCTAATGACAATAAAAGAAAAATGTGTAATCTTTTTAGACAATCATAACAATAATGCACCTACCATTTAAAGGCCATTGTAAAGAAAACACGACTTGAAAGTTTATAAAAGGAACCATTCTCACACAGCAAGCGCAGTCTTAGGCGGGAAATATGACAGTTCGTAAGTTCGAAATACGAAAATAATGACATTTAGTCAAGATGGCGGTCAGTAATTTTAATTTGGCGGTTAGTTCGGTGACTTTTGCTTTGTTGTTTATGAATGTTGCCTGTATTACAAATATCGCGAGTAATAAAAGTGAATCTAAAATAGTCAAAAGAGAAGAAATTGCAAGAACTTTTAATCTGGATGCATTTAAAACTAACGAGGTTATTACAATCATATTTTTGGATTGCTAGTGTTGTTTTATATTAGTGTTTTTTTTCTTATTCCGTTGTCGGAACCCATGTTTCTTCGTGTATTTTAATTAATTTGCACTCACTCAAAGTGAACACAAATACACCCTATGACTCTTTCACAGTAAACTACTAAAAGCTTGTGTCGTGAAAGAGGAAGATGGTCGGCACCTGGGATCGAACCCACGACGTCCAATCGAAACATTACGAAAATCGGCGTCGTCGTAACCACTCACAACTAACAATGTGTTCCGTTCTTTCGAAGCAGAGCTGAGGGATTTTGACATTGTGTTGAAGAAGATCACTGAAACCGCGCAAGATCGAGCACAGTAAAAAACTATCCCCCTCCCTATACCCCAAAGTAGGGCCTCGGAGGTAGCGTTGATTGATTGATTGATAAATAACAACAAAGCCTCATGGATGACAATCATTAACAAGAAAAAAAAACAATTTTTGTAATATGAATAATGATTTTAGTATCAAATGTTTTTGATAATAAATATTTTTTAACATAAGTCTTAAAATACTTACAATCACCTTCACTTTCATGAATTGCATTATGAATTACGAAGACAGTTTTTTTTAATTTCTCATTACTTTAATTTGTATTAGATTCTTGTAATCCCCTTCACCCACTTTCGTTTCGTCTGATGTTATCCTTTCAAAATCCTTTACTTATAAAATTTCAATCTTGAGTTATTAATCTAATTATTATACTTTTTTTAACCCTCTCAACGTCAGCCGAAGACATTATATCCGGGTAAAATTTATCCGCAGGACTTCAAAAGAAACTTATACCAACAGAAGGATAAAAATATAAAGGAGAGGCTAACTATTTACAATAACAAGGTAATAAAATGTAATTATCTTATTGAGTTAAATATTGACCATCGAAGATTTAGTCCTTCTATTTAAGATGTCGATAATTTTTGCAGATAAAAGACAATTCAGCATCCAGCTCAGGCTATGACGACCAAGAATACGGTCTGTATGCTCCAGATGAACAAGCTTATCAAGGTTAGTTATAATTCATATTTTTAGGGCTAGTTCTTAACATATTATTTTGGAGTTCCTCAAGGTATACTACCAGAACCTTTCCTTTAACATTAACAAAATATCTGCCAAGCGGTTCTTTCAGAGATTTTCGTATTGACGAACACTGGTTCAACGCGGAGCAAACAATTTCCTCTTTAACAACACAAGCTTTGCTTAGTATAAAAGATATCGAAATTGTTTGTGTTGACTTGATCGATGCTCAACAAAAACAGAAAAAGACGGTCAGTGGTTCAAAATAACCTTTTAATACCGTAACCTTATATAATAATTTATAATAATCAGTTAATGTTAGCATTGTGATAAGTTGAATAAGGTATGTATATATTTAATATAATGCAACAGGAAAGGTTCTGGTATAGGTCCTTGAGGGACTCCACTATAGGCAAAAGGTATCTAAGCTAATGTATATTTTCTATGCACTTTTCAGGATATGGTTATCAAGATTTCGACCAATCGGCTCATTACGGAGCACCTCAGCCCAACGGCCTCTCCGGGGAAAGAGGAGGATATTTCTACACTGAAGGGGACTACAAGGATAGGGAGCAGTATCCCGTGTATGGTGTGCCACAATACAAACCAAGTCAACCAGATCCACATGTAAGACTATTTCATACATCTGTACGTTGATCAAGGGTTAATAATTAAGCCAAAGAGACTCTTCTAGCCTATCAGTTTTTCTGGTGAATACTCTTAAATCTTTATGATAAATTAGTAAATTTAAAAAAATACAATGGGCAATGATGAAAAGGTGTAAAAACCGGAAAACTTCTTATCGATAAATTCATTCCAAAAAAGAAAAAATGCAAGGGATGAAGCTAGAACGAATTGTAAAATAACCGTAGAAATTTAATGTCTTCAGGAAAAGAACGAGTATAAAGGAAGTACGTTAAGATGGAATGGAAAGTGTGAAAAATAAATCGAACATAGAAAACCACCAGGTATAGCAGAGTGGACGGTGCATTACCTATCATGAGAAACAGCAAAGTCTCCGTACAAGCTATAAAAACATTGGGTTTGTGTAATTACGTAGTGTAAGTCATTATTATGAATTTAATAAAACACACTGTTGCACTTTCAGAAAATATGTATTAAATCTTGATCGCTTTCGTCTGTTTCAAGTTTCAACTGTGTTTTATTAAATTCATAAAAAAAACAGTACATAACGCGAGACTGTCACAATCAGATTTAAGAGCTCTTAAAGAACATGTGGAGAATCTCCCTGGGATATGACGAGGAATTGCAATATTGGGAAGGGAGGTAGTATGGATGTTTGTGTTAAGTAAATAAGTTGTGGTGGTTTGAGCATATTGATGGAATTGATTCATGCAAACAGGTTTACAAAAAGAATTCATAACGCTGAAAGGTAAGGGTGAGAAGACGTGGTCAAGAGATAACGACTTGGATCGAACATATTGATTCCGTCCTCAACAAAGGCTAGGTCAAAAGCAAACGAAGTAGGAAAGGTTGTATGAAAAACGTAATGTTGGTGGAAGAAGCGAAAGAAGTGTGCTTGACCAGATTACCGAGTTAATATATAAATTCACATACACGTATATGTTCGTATGGATGGTATTTTTAATGAGTTCGTTACTGGAAGTGACGGCATTTCATATTTAATGGTTCTGTCAATAGGTTGACTCGACAAGACACCAAATGGAACCCAGTTACTGCACTATTACGACACAATGCGTCCTATTGTATCACATTCCCCGAGTTCAGATCACACATAGCTACTTCTTCGTTACAATAGGCAGAGAGTTGCTCTCCAAGCTGTTACGAAAATAGAAACTTCTCGGCAGTTCAGATACATACACAAACGGGGTCTAAAAATTCGTCGACGCGAATCCGCATAGTTGAGAAAAGCCATCCTCAATTAAGTGTACATGTTTTTAATTGCACGCTATTGTCTTGCTTGAAGATGTTGAGTCTACGTCAGAACTGATACAAAGACTGTTGTGTCTTTTCGGTTGTTAAATATTTACATATATATTAGGTCCAGCAATGTTTTCATTGTATATAATTAAATTTAGACAAATATGAACAAGCTATAACACCAGATTTTTTTTTAAATTTTATTGAGGCCTTTCACCCGAATTCGAATGATTTTGGAGGAACACCAAATTTATGTGACTTAGGGGCATAGGGAGGCAACAAGACCTCTCCATTGCGCTTAACCTTGCGCAATTTTTATGTCCTCCTCACACACTATGTCCAGATTCCTCAGCTCTGCTCCGAAGGAGCGGAACACGGGACCCTGGTGGAAGGAAGAACAGCGCTTCCCTATTTAAAAAATTAATAAAATTCGCTGAACGCTATAATATCTAGAAGAAGTCTTTAGTAGAGCCCGGGCAGTGCATGAATTGCGCTTACGTAGACGGCATATACCAATTGGACTGACTCCGTTGCCGGAACGTTATTGTTCCAAAAATCGCAGAATCTATCTGCATCTTCCAGTAGGATGATAATATATGGTGAAACGTATTTTTATTAAACTCTTCTTATTTCCGGAGACAAGCGAAGCCGCTTGCTCAACCTCTATATAAAGAAATACGTATTCATTCTCCATAATTTACCCTTATTGCTGTATATTTGCTAATCAATTTTCTAAGTTGTAGAATTTTTCTTGTGATTACAAGGTGTATTTCTTAAGTAATACTTGCTAAATAAATCAATTATTAGTTATCCAAAAATATATTTTTTTACTATCCGGTATCCGGCCGGACAGGCCGGATACCAGATAGTTGCCGGATATCCGTTTCATCTCTAATACATACATTCTCCCTTAAAGGCTCCCCGCACACCGCAAGCCAGCCCGGAAGAGACAAATCCGCAGCAGCGAAACCGGCCAAAAGCCGGCTCCACACAAATCAAGCCCGCCGCAGATCCCCCCAAACCAACCCGCAATACGGGTGCCTAAACCCCACTCAGGGGCATAGGGAGGCACCAAGAGCCCTCCATAGCGCTCGAAGGCGTTTGAGGCCTATGGTGCCTTTTCTGACCGGTTGAGGTTTAAGGACGTGAGGTGGTCAACCTCACGGCGTTAGGCCTTAGACAATTTAAATTTTTAAAATAGCCCAAAACACGAAAAATTATTTTTTAAATACATTTAAGTAAGTAGAATTGTTGGGAGTTTCTAGACATGAGTTAATAAATACAACATGTTTTATTTCGTAACAATATTATGTTCAGAATCGTAAACTCCTGTCAAAATAAGTCACCGTGTAGCGCGTTCATAATGTGCTTCCGCCTAAATTGCTTACATAAAAGCTGCACATCTGAAGACAACTAAACTTGTTGATTCTGCTGTACCAAACATAATTATTGTCAGATAAAAATACACTGGTACGGGGAACGCAACGGTAAATTGGTACTAATTTGTTTAAATATAGACTAACTAAGCCCGAACTATGTTCGCCTAAATAAAGATAGATCTTTACAAGTTTGTTCGGATTGGATCTTAATTCGGGATATCTTAAGTACTTGAAATTCCTTTAAGGGCCATGCTATAATTACAAACAAAAGTTTTTATTAATTTTAAGTGTTCAATCTCCAATTAATAAAATTTTATAATAAAGTCGATATTTGACAGGAAACCATAAAATATTGGTCATTGAACATTTGAAACACAACCCCATTGTGAGTTGATAAACCCCTGCTAACGCGAACATGAAAGGGTTTGTCTGGGAATTGCGAGGATTTTTCGCATTAATGATAATTTGTAATTCTTTGATTGACTCCCGAATCCTAAGTAACCTAATTTCATTCTCTGATAGGAGGTTGAAATTTTCTCTCTTTGGATATCTGCAGTTTCGAGTATACCACCCATCGACTAGTCGAAACTTTCAGAAGATAAGAAATGGATAAGAAGAAAGGGCGTTTTCGTCATTTTGGACAAATTCAGAATTGGGAGAAAGTACCTACTGTTGTAGGGTGCAATGTTCAATTATCATAATGTTGAAGATCCTCATAGATACTTATGGTTGTTCAAGGACTTGATAAACTAGTATTTGAAAAATCACCCTGAGACGGTGTGGTCAACTACTTTTTTGCGTAAAAAACTGTATTTTTTAAGTAATTGTTCTTTTTGTCGTTTCAGGCAGTTGCATTAAAAGGAATATTGATTCCGCTTGCCGGTGTGGCTTTGCTTGGAGCTGCTGCGGCGTTGGTCACGAATCCAATTCTTCTACAGCTTGGCGTAATTTCAGGCAGGAGACGAAAAAGATCACTGGAAGACGACAGCCTCAACGAGGATGTCATAACAAGAAACGTACAACACCCAAATCCGTACAGACTTACAAGTATCGTCGAATTCATCAACAGAGGGAAACAAAAGCATGACGAAGAAGAAAAGGTTAAATTACAACAACAACGAACAAAAGAACTGGTAAATTCTGAGAAGCAAACAAATGCAACAGAAGCAATAACGAAAACTGCTGATGAAACAAAAACGAAAGAACACAAACGTAAGAAATACAAAACCCGACAAAGAAGGTTTGTAGTTTCTAGTAACGCGGACAAAGAGAGTGTCAAATTCACAAGATCACAAGCGCAAACGACCACACAAACTTCCGATAGTGTAACTAAACCAGCAGATGCAGAATCAAACGAGGCCATTGATTTCTTTTCTAAGGATTACGACGATGTAGACCACGGCAAATACAGATTTTTAGAAATTTTATAGTCATCACACAATATTATCAAGCATCATAATTCGAAGGAAATGTCTAAAAAGATCTTGTAATTGGATAAAAATATAAAATAGTTATTTTTTCTATGCGTTTTAGTTTTTTTATAAACCTTCTTATTTATTTGGAAATCGAAACAATATTTATAAAAACCTCTATCTTCAGTGGGTTACCTAACGACCATAAAAAAAGACAAACCAAACAATTGATTAAGTCATATCCTACTTGTCCTACTGTCGTTTCAGAGTGAGATAACTAGGGATACGCCGCGGGTTGGAGTCCTACCAATAATATTGCCCACTGTTTCAAGATTTTTATGAAGAACCGCGTTTGGAGTACAACTGTCCGAAAAGTGATAATAAAAAGTCAGATTTTGAAACGGCTTCCAAAGACCAATTGTCATCATGGAAGGTCATGAACAACACGTAGACAGACTGCTGTAGTACTCGTCGTGATCCCTGATGTCCACTCAAGGTTATTTCGGAGTCAGGATCTTCCGTCAAAAAAGGAGCATTTAATGCTATTTTCGGCCCTTATTAAGAATGTAATAATCATTGATCGTCATGAACTCAATTAAATAATAAATAAATAATAAAAATCATTTATTTCACAGAATAAAATCAAGTTTACAAATTAAGGTAATTTACAATTTTACAAATAAATAAGGCAATATAAATCATTGAATGATTTCTCTCCAATGTGAGTAAAAACTCGTGTTTTGGAGAGGTAACTTAAGAATGAGAAAATATCAATATGTGTAACACATCCCATACCAAAGTCAAATCTTCCATTTTTTGTTTTAATTAAATTAAGTTAAAATGAACACACAAACACACCCAGACACACAAACTACAAAAGTCACCCCAATCCAACACCAACAACAACAAATAAGTCATTCACTCCAGTAGGCCTAGACAAAATACAGTTGGCGATCGACTACAAACGAATTCTTCGACAATGTAGAGTAGGAAGAAAATTAGCTGTCCACTTTTTAAAATTTTATATCAGTAACATTGCTTAGTTCAAATAATTGTTTACTTGTTCCAGTGGACAGATAATTTTGTCGCACTATACATTGGCGAAATCTTCGTTTGTAGTCGAACGCCAGTTTGAATTTGTCTACGGGGGCTGGGCTCTCACCGAGGCCCTCAATTCTTTGAACAATTGACAATTGTGTTGCTCCCATTGTTCCAAATTCTAAACTTTGCATCAAAAAATAGAACATGCAATCCCTTTATCAAAATTTGGTAAATAATTTGTGTATATTGAGATTTCAACCTAAAAAAAAATGGCAAAAAATCTATAATTTAGAATTTTATCAAAATGTATCTTTAGGTTTTTTCTCATATTATAAATTATCGCTAAATTATCGCAGAGGTAAACCTTAGGACGGGAAACGTATATAATGATAATAATTTGGAGAAGAGAGAAGAAATTAAAAGATGCCAAAAAACCTAAAATACACTGATGAATGAAGAGTATGAAAGATTGCATGAATTATCAATTAAGAAACCCCATGACAATGCCCTAATTATGGTAAAAGATGTGAAGTTCATGTCCCCTTCACGGTCAAATACCTTTAATTGGCAACAAAATACCTGCAAAAGTGTGGTTATGTCCACAATTAGAAGGCAAGACAATCTTCTGGTTGGGGTTGCCAATGCCGTGAGAATATTTTTACTTATATCAATTTTGGAGGTTTTAAGACACAATGAACTTTAATTAAGAATGTTAATTTTTGTAGATTGTAACACTAACAAGTCTATTGTTTTAAAGTAGGGATCTAAAACCTTTGGTTAACGTAGAGAAAAAATATTTTTTGAAAAAAAATCGTTTTTGATGGTACTTTTTCAAGCTTTTTATAATTTTTTAACATCTATTATTATAAAAGAAAGTCGGGTTAGTGCGAACACTTATAACTCGAGATCGGCTGAACAGATTTTTATTGGGTTTAGTTTATTAGATTCTTCATGGCCCCGGATAACAGAAAAACAACTATTAAAAAATCGAAAAATGGATGGAAAATATTATAAAGTAATAGTTAGTATGGAACGGGGGAGTTTTGGTGCTTTTGAAATAACTGATTCATAATATTATAACCACATAACTTTTGATTTTTTTACAAAGAGTAGTCATGTATGTTAGCTATGTTATGTTACCCAGCAATATTTTATTGACTTTTGATTGAAGGCGAGACGAAGTTCGATGGGTCAGCTAGTTATAATATATTATTCACTAAGAATTTATCTTCAGTCACGAGACTATTAGATAAAGGAACCCATTTTCGGTTCTTCGCATTTCACAAAAGTTCTCTAATAATATTAATTGTACTCAGTGCTTCAGAACGAACCATCTTTCAAATTTCAGCCTTATAAAAAAGTATCATTTTATAAATACTCATTGCCCATGCCTAAATCATCTTAACTTTTAATTTATTTTCATATTTTTTTTTTACTTACCTACAAAACCATCGTTTGTCGACCCCTGATTAGGTCACATCATATTAATTGTTAATAATAGTCTCTGCAATTAATCATTTTTAAACAATTCACGCGACATTTAATTGAGTCGACATACATAACATTGATGCAATTAAAAAAGAACCACATTAACACATAGACAACGACAGTAAAACATAATGGCTTCCATTGGAACATTTTATACTTGTAGACAAAATAAGTCAGAATTTTGTTTCTGAGATTATTTTTCAACCATCACGCCGTGCACCTTAAGGGATAGACAGAGAGAACGGACCGACACTCTTTTCTATCCAAGCACACTTCTTTCTCTTCTTACACCGACATAATATTTCTCATACAATCTCTCCTATTTCTTTTGCTTCTGACGTGGCCTTCCTTGAGGACGGAATCGATGTGTTCTATCCATATCAATCTCGGTCGATCATGCCTTCTTACACGTTTCCTTTCAGCATTATTAATTCTTTTTCTTATCCCGTTTGCATCCTTTCTTTCAACATTCAAACTCAAATTTTGATAATATATTTTTTCGATACTAAACCACTACGGGTTTACGACAATCCTTTTCTGGTGTATTGACAGCCGGCTTGATGTTATCATAAGTAGGAACTCCGAAATAAGATTCAACTCTAAATGTAATGTATAAATAATATGTCAAAAAATGTTTCGTTCTTTCAAAGCAGAGCTTTGGAGATGGATTAGGAAGAAGTCATCGCTACTGCGCAGGATTGCGTTAAAAATATTCAGAACTAGTTTAGTTTTTTTTTTACATAGGTATTATTCTTGAAAACGTGAAATATAAAATCTAAAACATAATATAATTAATTATATGTTTTAGATTTTGTTAATTTATAAATAAAAGTTTTTAAGCATATTTTAGCGAAAATATTATTTCAGTTTACCTATAAATTCTCATAAAAATACATAAAATCATAAAAAATGATGAGCATTGAATATTTTGATTATGTTCAAAACCTAGACTTAAACTTAAAAATTAATATGGTTAAACGCATTCATACCTTTTGCAATATTCACAATAGTTTTAACAGCACACAAACACTATAAAATAAACACAATTTCACTTTATTAAATTAAAATCCACTTGTTAGAATCTCACTGGATTCACTTACACAAAATTAAAAACACCAAACGACGCTACGCACTTAAAAATCAATAAAACTTCAACCACTTATCGATACAGATTTATCAAAATTGTTAGAAAACTTAATCTACGAGAATAAAAGAAAAACTGGACTTAAACACATATTTTTAAAATAATATTATAATACACTTATAACATTATAACTAATAAATATTTTTTCATTCATAACACGAGGATTTTTAATGAAAATCAATAAAAATAATCGATTTAAAAGCGAGACATTTTTAACACGAAACACCATACACATACGACCCGGCTGTCAAAACCAAACTTACAAAAACAGCTGTACGTGCTTTAGAAGTTTTAAAAGATGCAACAAACAAATTTATTTTTAAAAAGGTTTAACTCGTAACTCTGCTACATTTTTAGTGTTAAAACTATATGTCTGCACCTTTTTACACGGATGTTGTAAGCTTGCCGCTAGTTCACTTCGTTCAAACATAGTGAAGTTAGCTACGTTTCAAACTATTTCCTGCAATGTATTATTATAATCAAATTGATAAACAATGATTGCATGTTCGTGGCACGATATAAAAAGGTTCTAATCATTTTGAAAAAACATTGTAACTCTTCTTTTTCGACAATTAGAACTTTTCTATTACGTGCGCGTGATTTGTGACATTTTCAAATAAGCGACCATTGTTTTTGTTATGAACGCATTTTTAACAATGATGTTGGTTACTCATCGATGTCAATACTGCATTATTATGACACTAGGGGTCACCCATAGCCGCGTGACGCAATAATTATAATTTTTGGGTAACTAAGTTCTTGTCTTAAGCTAAAAAAAATGTACTGCGAGAATTCTTTATTGTAAAGAACTCTTAATTTAATTCCCTATATTAGGTCACGTTTCTACCACCGCACCGGGGCGTTGGTTTTATATAGCATGCTTTGTTTTAAAGAATTTTTGTTTAAACAAAATTGACAACAAGCTTACTGTGTATTTTCAAACAACGAACGGAACTCGCGCATCATTTTATGTGTGACCCGCGGGGAACCAACGAGTAGGCGGCGTTAGCCGGTCATTCAGTCAGTGTTGTTGGCTATGCTAATAATATGTACCTGTCAGAGTGACATATTATAACAATTTTATATATAACTAGCTTTCCCGACAGACTTTGTCCTGTGGACCCTTTGGTCCTAACCTAACCAGAGGCAGCCCGTTCATATTATTTATTTATTTACAAAATCATATACGGCTATAGGCCTTTAAAATATAATAACAAAAAACATGTAAAAATCATTATGTGCATAATGTGCACTGCGCCTCCAGAAACAAAAAGAAACTAAGTACATATCTAAAAATAATATTCTAATAACATTAAAATTATAATTCTAAAACGTCCATATTTCATTCGTATTCAATGCTCAGACGGGATCAACGCGAGAATATAATTATATGCGCGCAATTTGGTTAACTTTGTATGAAAAATTTCTAAGACGCCCGAAACAGTGGAGTAAGTGAAATGGGCTACTGTAAGAGTGGCAATTACGTATGCGAGAATGAGAGAGCGCAGGCGCAGAAGACCATAATTTTGTTAATAGATTTTTTCAAAGATGGCGTCGCATGTAATTCGTTCCATAGGTACTAACTTTAATATCATATTTTATATTATTTCTTATTCATTTTTTTTTCAACTTTTTATTTGTTATTCTGTTATCCGAAGTGGAGAAGAATCCAATAAATCGCACATCATCAGAAGAAGCTGTAGAGCCAATTTCGAGTTATAAGTGTTCGCACTAACCCGACTTTAATTTATATTTAGAGATTTACTTCCTACTATTATAATGATATGCCCGTCATCATAAATGCCTTTGTTATGAATCAAATAAAATTAACCGCTTGTAAATCACCGACTCTTCAATAAAATGAAGAATAAAATGCAACCCATGAGATGTTATATTATTATTATGGTCAACGGTAATGACATCTTGTAATTTATTATAATATTAACCAGTTTGTTTACGCTATATAAATAAATAAATAAACATTGAGATGGGTCATTGTTACTTATTAAAATTAAACGGTAATACATTTTTTCCTCATTCTTTTCATTTGATTTTTCTTCCGTAAGTATAAAAGTATTTAGCTGATTCCCATTGTCGATTGGATTGGACGTGATTTATTGAAAAAAACACAAAGAATTAGAATGTTATGCGTGATGTTCAAACAACTAAAAGTAGATTTTACAATGATTGGACAAGTTGTAATCCTAAGATTTTAAGATGGAGACCCTGATGGGTGAAAAAGACGGACGTCGGAAGACCTCAAAAAAAATAGTGCGATGATAATGTCGTATGTATATTATAAATTTATAACCACTGTGGAGGGAAATAACGGGCTGCAACGATCAGCAACCAACATGAACAATTTGAAGTGCATCTAAAAGGCAAGGAATAATTCGGTATCCATCAGCAGTGGATTTTTAAGGCTGATGAAGAAGAGCTGTCAAGTTTCTATTAAACCTCTTCTTATTACAACGTTCTAATTATGTCTAGATTCTTGTGACTTTTTTTCAGGACTAGAACTTAAAGAAAAAATAACAACTAATGACTCTAACAATTCATTACTAATGTTCGATTTTTAAATGGAACAAACCACTACTCGGAGACAAATATTACCACCTAATGGCGAACGTTGTTAACGTAAAGTGATCACACTAAGCCAGCCTTCGAGATAACGGTAGAAGACGGTCGTAAGCCCGTAGTGGTTTGTTCCATTTAAAAATCGAACATTAGTAATGAATTGTTAGAGTCATTAGTTGTTATTTTTTCTCTTCTTATTAATTTAGGCCTTGTGGCCTGTAATTCAAGAGGCAGGATTTGCCTCCTGCGAGGTCGACTCCCATCATCTGTCCTTCTACCTCTTTGGTGGTCTGCCCGGGAACCGTCTTCCATGGGATTGGCCGTGCAATGCCATGTGAAGGAGTCTGGAAGAGTCCATTCTCCATAAAAGTGCATCCCAGAATCTTTTTCGTTACCTTTTCCATCTCACCATGTCCTCGACCTTGTATATTTCCCGTACCCTCGCATTCCTTACTCTGTCTCTGAGGGTCTTTCTTTTAAACTATTTATACTTATTTTATGTTCATGTTTTGGACAAAATGCTGGTCGTAGCTCTTAACACTGCAACCAGCATTGCTCTTGTATGATGTTCTTTTGACTGTTCTCTGCCTTTGTATAAACTATTAATTTTTTTTCCATGTATATTTTTCTATGCCTGTGCTGTTTCTTTTTTTTTTCTTATTTTTTTTTTAATTGGATAAATAATGTTCAAATGACGATTCCAAGTGTCCGAATGGACCTAAGGATGAGAAAATACAATAAACAATTAATTAATCAAGTACTTGTTAAATGAGGATTCTTTAAAATATAGAATAAGATCTTTCACGTCAAAAGATGTTGAAAGCAAAGCATATACGGCAAGGTGCTATAAAAAGATTACAACGTCGGTAACACAGACTCTAAAGACAATATAACACCAGAATAAAAGAGATGTGCACGGTTAAAGATATTGCATGATGGAGTAGAAAACGAAGGAAGGAGTGGTATGACAATGTTCAAAGAATGGACACAGCCAAACTCTTTTGTCGCACTATATAACCAATCTAGGGGACTAGTCCACGTGGAAAATCTTCCAAAAGGTGGAATGATAGTGGGATTAATTAGCATAATACTCCTTAACTTGATAGTTAGAAATTATAATTATTTAATTAGTGCCAATGGTAAAGAGGATGATCAAAAAGCGAGAGAAAAGGGCCTACTGGGTATTTAAGAACTTTATCCCACAGCCCAAACTACATAGCATGAGGCTCATTTAGCAATTTATTTTTGCAGAGAAATACAAATTTTGTTATTGAAAGATTCAAAGTAAATAGTCACAGCGAGGAACAATCGTTAGCCAACACCTGCACACTAGAGTCCAAGGACCCTACACTTCAATTAGGCAGATTTATTCTTCGGCAGGTGGCCCAACTGCAGCCTTCTTCCATCGATGTCCACGAATGCATTGTTGGTAATTCCTATCAACTGTGTTGTTATTGCCTGTCACACGTTGCATTTTAATAATAGCCCGTGGGTCACCGCAACGTGATCTTCCAATCCCAAGAATGAGGAAGCACGTCGAAACAATAATAATTACCCACTGACAAACCTCCATGAGTCGACACATATTCAAATACTGGTGGTTATTGAAGATGAATAATAAAAGTGTCCATGTTATAATTCGTGAATAAAAATACCATCTTGAAATTTATAAAATTTTCTAGATGAGTTTACTTGAAGGCGTACCGTTCGTCTGGTGTTTTGCCAATTCATGTTAATGTTAAGGTTTAACTATTTTTCTTCAGAAAAATGGTTTAGCTTATAATATGAGGAGAAAAATAGGATTATTTATGATTTTATAACGCGGAAAAAAGATACACGTGAACGTTTCAGAAAGAGTAACCATGAGTAATGAGAATGACTAATTGAAAAATATATTAAAATGGATAGAAGAATAAGGATGTAATTGAGATTGAACACAAATGGATAGAGGAATAAGGGCGTATATTATTCATGGAGTTGAGAGCAGCCAATAATAACTTAGAAAATAAACCCATATGGAGAATTTAATGTTTTGACATTTTGACCATCTAAATGGCGAACGATCTTAAGGAAAAGATGATCACACTAAGCTAGTCTTCGAAACAGCAGTAGAAGATGATCATAAGTCCATAAATCTTAAAATTAGCATCGAACACAAAAATAATGTTTTGAGAGCTGTAGTGACGCTCATCTTCCTTCACAATATTTCGTTGTTTAGTCCAAAAACCCTAGTGTCAATCATCTTTTTTCGCTTTATTTCGATGCTTAGTGTTTAAATTGTTCAAAATGTATCTACGCTCACTTTGGTTATGTTCAAAATCATAATGAAAAATATGAAGTTGATCAAATTATTTTCTTACATTTTAAAGAAAAACTGTCAGAAATTATGCTTGTATAAAATGAAGATATTGGTGAAATGATTGGAATGGTAGCGCATTAGAGTTCATGGGTACGATCTGTCATGCCGGACATATTTTCCTTACACAATAGGAGCTTTTCTTGACATGAAAGGTCTATAATACTTACTGAGTGAACATGTCTCCAACAGGTTCATATGAAGACCAAACGTCAGGAAGAGATCGTCAAGTCACATGGGAACAAAAAGTGTTTGATATCACTATAAATATTTTATTCGCTGCTTTTTGTCTAGATTACAATTTAAAGTAAAAATGAACTTAGTCTATTTTTCCTCATAGAGCTTCAATAATTCTAGAAGACACGAGTAAAACTATATTTATCTAAATTAATTAGAGATTGATTTAAGTATTAATTAGTACATCAACTACTGACTATAAATAGAGGAACAATGCAACTTCTTTCTGATTTAGTCGAACGCCGCGGTACATGAGTTCCATCAACTAGGCAGTTGTCACAAACTGTTTTGGTGATGAACTCTCAGCAATAAGAGAAATAAACAAAGTGTTTTATGAAAAAATAAAACAGTTGTTATTATTTGCTTATAAATAAATTTAAAAAAAATCCAAAGCAAAATGTTCGATTTAAATCACAATTTACAAACGAAAATAAATAAATTGTGTTTATTCGTAGTTTTGCAGGTTTTATTGTTTCAACATTGTAACTGCGTAAGTAAGATATTTTAAATGATGGTTAAAAGTTGCCAGATTTGAAAATATTTTGAATTGAAATCCTTTTTACAGACCTCTAGTCTTCTATCCAAGCACATTCCTTGTCTTATATTTCTTTTGTCTCTGATTTTGCTTCTTTGATGACGGAATCAATATTCGACCCACTTCATTCCCGGTCGATCACAGTTTCTTACACCTTTTCATTCAGTTTTATAAATTCTCTTTGCAATCCAATCCAAACTCCCGTTCTTTATTCTTTTATTCGTCCACCATAGACCCACTTAAGGGCACTTGGGGATGTCAAACTTTACAAAGATAAACATAAGATTTACAAAATAAACATATGACACAAAATATATAAAATTAAACACTAAAACACAAAACACAAGTGGGTGTAAAGGGCCCAACCATTTTCATGTCCAAATAATATAGAACTTAAAAACAACAATAATAGTAGATACATAAAGGTATGCTCTATGCTTGTGACTATATTAAACTGCCTCATTTAAGCTTTGTTAATGTTGTGAAATTGTTTGTAAATAAAATAATTTCTTTTGTGATACAGCCTCCCCAGTGAGCTTGCATTCATGTTTATTATTTTACTTGTATTTTTATTGTTCATTTTGTTGTTATTAAGTTACTACAACGTTGAATCTCGTTTTAATTTCTCATTATTTTAGATGACCAGAAAACAGATAGAAAATGCAGGAAAGATGATGAAAAATGCGTGCGTTCCCAAAAACGGAGTAACAAATGGTTTGTACTTATTAACTTTCATATTATTATATTGTTATCCCTCGACTCTATAGCCACACTCCCACATGGTAAGACAGAGAGAACACCAGACCTCCATTCGTTTAAATACCAAACACATTTCCTAAGCTTCTTCCACCTACGTACATATCGTTTCTATTCATTTTGCATTATTACAATCACGCAAAACATTATTTTATCATAATGTCTCATCATTTGGCTAGTTAAATATATCTTGGCCCGGAGGAAAGCGTCTCACCACGATACAGTTAGGGTCGAAGGTTCGTATCCTACCGGACGCGTAAGATTTTTTAACATGTTGAAGAAACTCATGATGGAAATTTTCACCATCTAATGGTGAACGCTATTAACGTAAAAGTGATCGTACTAATGGTATGTTTTCCTATGAATACGGTACTGCTATAAACACCAGTGATTGTGTCAGTTTAGAACATTGCCTATGTAGCAAACTAGTGACAAAAAACATTGTCGTACTATTCAGTGACAGCTGTCTTGTCAGACGACGCACTGCTCCTTAGGAACCCATTACATAAGCCAGACTGAAAAAAACAGTAAAATATGATCGAAAGCCCGTAGTAGTCCAAATTAACTATTAAGAACACGATTGGTGTATTGTTAGCACTTAATATGGTAACCAATAATTTGTTACACTATTTTCCGTCTTTTGTCTACCCTTCATGACACGACATGGTGGGTGGCGAGCCCCGACGTTATTGTGGGCTTTTAAAATAATAAAAATAAATTAACATTTCAGCTAACTATAAAATATTTCAATTAAAAATGTATTAAATATTCCAGAACAAGTGGCCAACATACGGAACGGGGAGTTTGTAGATGACAAAAATGTAAAATGCTACATAGCTTGTATATACCAGATGGCTCAAGTTGTAAGTCTCTTTTATTTCTTTTGCTAACATCGTTCACACTATTTTCCTGTTTGCCATTGCCAGTGATATATTTTCAGTCTATGTGGAAGCGGGCTATTGTATGTCTGAGACGTCCTGATGGGTTCGAAACCCGGACCGCACAGAATATATTGAATTACCCTTTTATATTAACTTAGAAAGGAGGCCCAATTTATCACCACCATAGGTTTTATCAAACTTGCATCTATCCTATTGAGTCCTCACAGCAACAGAGAAAGATCATGGAAAGCAGAATAAGGAAGGCCATATGGATGGAGTCGCATGATGGAATAGAAGTTGGCGAAAATCTGTCATATCCACTGTGCATGGAAGACCTTCAACATATTGAGAGTGGGAGTCACCAATTCCAGAAATCCACACCAAATCCAAACTCCCTTTAGGCCCCACTCAGAGGCATAGGGAATTAGGCAACAATAATAGCGCTTCATTTCGCTCGATCTTGCGCAACCTGTAAATAGCCTCCAAAATGTGGATATCTCTCTGCAGTGGACGACATTCGGTATGAATGTGCAGCAATCCATGACAGCAGTCAACTTCTGTACCCCTATTCTAAGTTACCGTGACATTTACACTAGCGTAAAGTAGATTTTTTGTATGGAAACGTGTATAGCTCCCCTGTAGAATACTTCGAAAAATCCGCAGCCCATACAAAATCCCCGTGAGTTTCTCACTTACGTTAGCGGTATCGGGCCGGGGTACAGTACCTCTGACCTACCCACTGATGGGAAAGAGATGTAGTAGTCCTGATGACCAAATCCTGACTAAGGACAAGACTGACTCCATCCCCACATTGGGAGTGGCAGGATATAGCCCCGGACACGTAAAGTAATAAGTAAGTAATAAATATAATTTAAAAATATCGTTTTGTGTTGTTCGTAGATGAAAAACGGAAAGTTGAATTATGAATCAGCCAAGAAACAAATAGACATGATGTTCCCTGAAGAAATGAAAGATCCCGCCAAGGTTTCTCTGGAGGAGTGTAAGAGTGTTGGTTAGTAAACAGTAAAGTTATTGTGTCTATCCCAAAATCAAAAGTAAATGTCATATTGTCTCGAAGCAGTGATCAAGCAGCAAGCAGCGAACATATTAAAGTAAAAAATTTTTTTGCTCACTCGAAGTGAACACAAATACACTCTTGACAACTTTCACAGTAAGCAAAATATGCTTGTGTCGTGAAAGTGGAAAATGGTCGACACGGCCGGGATTCGAACCCACGACCTCCGCACGAAACAGTGCGAAAGCCGGTGTCGTATAACCGCTGGTCTACCAACCACCTCAAATTAAACTGCATTATTGTTCTTTATTTTAATGCACTACTTCTTCATTTCCTTGCTGCAAGCTTTGTTCATATCTCGATATCTTCCGCCACTGATCTTGCATCTTCACGCTTATTTTCTGGATTTTCTGCCATTTTGTCAATAAACGCAGTTAATGTTTGATAAACCAAAACTAAATAAGGTCCTTTTCAAAATAACAGATTCAACTGCTTCCAGTAATGTCACATTCATTTGAGAACAATTTTGTCCATTTGTACTAATTTCTACCGGAAAACACCTCAATGTTTCCCCTTATTCTAAGAGTGCCAAAATCGGATCACCCGAACGTTGGCGATCACCACAGCAAAGGACAGAATCCTCACCACCAGTGATATTTTGGGCAAATAAGTTAGCTAAAGTGGTTTCCTTTGCCTTGTCTGGTGGATTTTGTTTAGGGGTTGCCTTCCCTTAGCTGGTTGGTCCTGATATTAAAGCGCAAAAAATTTCCCCTTCATCCTTTCGTTATTTGCTATTTTACACATTATGTGAACAAATTTCCTGGGGTACACAACGGGGATGCTAACTAAAGGTCGGATTAACCAATAGTGTTGTTGATGTTTTACAACTTGGCTTTTGAATGTATGTTTTAGAACCCCTATATTATTATATCACACCGATATTTTTTTTACCCATCACGCCATTACCCGAAGAGGGTAGGCAGAGAGTACGGACTTCCATTCTTTCCTATCCAAACAAACCGCTTTCGCTTCCTCCAAACGCATAACATTCCGCATATATGCTCTTCTATTCCTTTTGCTCCTGACTTGGCCCTCCTCTAAGACGGCACCGATATGGTCGGACCATGTCGTTCGAGGTCGGCCTCGTCTGCATGCACCCATTCTTTCAGATTTATATATATCCTTTTAGTCATTCTCTCTACATGCCCAAACCACCTTATTTATTCACTTTCATTCTAGTCACTACACTAACATCCATTCCACATTCCTTTCTAATATTATCATTCCTCACCTAACACCTTATCAATCAGTCAATGGGGGGATATTTATTAGAAAAATTTTGAAATTTAATAAGAAGCTTAAAAATTAATTCCATGAAATTAAAAATTTCAGCTGTGAAAATCAAGGACCCATGTGAAGCAGCAGACGTAGCAGCCAAGTGCATGTACAAATCCAATCCGAAAAACTTCTTATTTCCTTGAAAAATATACAAATCTTATATATAAATATGGAGAGCTATGTCCAGATGTCATCGCATCACGCCTAAACGGCTGGACCGATTTCGCTAATTCTTTTTCTGTCGAGTAGTTTTTTATCAGGAGAATGTCCTTTTAAAAGAAAAAGATACAGAAAATGCATGGAAAATTAGAAAATTAAAGAAAACTCTACGTAGACAACCTTATTAGTATACTTTTTACCTTATAATTTTTATTCCAATTTTGAAATTTTGACAGAAATTGTCTATTGATGCGATTTTCAGAATGCTGATGGTTAATGGTTTAAAACAGACGCATCGGTCGGAATTACATTGGTCAAATGATAATTAATTCATCACCATACAAATTCGAATTCAATATTCATATTTATGAAACACAGGACAACGTCTGTCGGGAAAGCTAGTGTTTTATAAGTTTAACAAAAAAGTTCCTACCTATTTTAAGTGTTACATATTACGTATATCATTTTTTCAATATCTTCCTTTTTATAATATTCAACTCTGACCAAGCGAGTTGACCCAGAAGTCCTTACCGTTCGCCCTGAGACTGGTGGCTCGGTCTCTTATGCAAAGCACAGGCTTTATAAAACTCAGGTGAGCAACGATAAACAGAACATTGTATTTCTATTTTTTATTTTGTATGTTGTTTTTTTTTAAATAAAACAATTTATTGTTGAATGAAATTTAAGCATTTAGTGTTTTATTACATCCATTTTTAAAATCTTCCGATTATAAACAGTTTTTTTTTTATTTAAAAAAAATGTAGTATAGGTACGGCGAACGCGTACATAAGTGCGCAGCCTCTTTTTCAGAACGGGCTGTGTGCCTCTTTTGATTTTTTGCTATACAACCACTGCCTTCTATACTACAAGTAGTAATATAGAAGGCAGTGTATACAACACATATGGAAAACTAGAAAATACTTTGTTAGATCAAATTTTAAACATTTTTTTACCTAAATAAAAAAAGTTAATTAAAAGATAAAAACATTAACACAAAAATGTGGGGAAGAATATTAATATACATAATATTATGCGTGAGTTCTTAGAGCAAGAGAATACTAGTATTCTCTTCCTCTAAGTGTAAGTTAGATGGTCGACAATCGTTGTCATAAAAGAATAGCAAAAAGATCAATAGATACCGGCCGACAACAACAACGTAAACGGCATATCCCACATTTTAAAATAACAAACATTTAGGCCTCGAACAAAAAGTAGAAGACATTATTTCAAACGTTCTATATAAATTTAAAGGCATAGGGATGAAACAAGATCTCTCCATAGACCATTAACGGCCACGTGGATTTTGACATTAGCCGGGCGGCATACAAAAAAATTAGAGTTGGTAGCTAGTGTCCCCCCTGTGTGTTAGCCCATCACCTCCACCATTGTGGGGAGGAGATGGACTTGGCTGGAACATGTGTTAAGGATGCCGAATGACAGTTGGCCGAGGAGAGCGCTGTTCTTCCTCCCATCAGGGTCCCGAAGACGAGGAAGACCCTCTCACACTGTGTTCCGCTCCTTCGAAGCAGAGCTGAGGGACATGGACATGGTGTGGGAGGAGGTCATAAACATTGCGCAAGATCGAGCGCAATGGAGAGCTCTTGTTGCCTCCCTATGCCCCTAAGTGGGGTCTTAAGGGAGTTTGGATTGGATTTGGATGAGTGTGTTTATCGGGTCACAGATAGAGTGAATCTATAAATGTTACGAGTCAATTAGAGTATGAGATAAATAAATAAATATCAAAATTTGAGAAAAAAGGAATGATATATAGTATATTTACCATATTTACTTTTTATTTTGGCTAACATTTCACAAAATATCATTGCTTAACATAATAAGAAACCAAAAAAAATCACATGAATTTTAATTATGATAGATAGCTTATTAATAAATACGAGAATTCTACGCAACAGCAACGTTGATTTTACACATTTTACAGAACATATAAGTATCCTAAGTAAATAACTAGTAGATATAATTTAATAATCATCAAATGGAACAATTAGACACAAAAATAATTTTCAGATGACAAAAAAAATATGGGTTTGATAAATGAAATTAAAAAAAAAACAATTATTATAACCGAGAAGAATCATTGCTAATATCAATATGGAATAAAATATTTTAATGTGTAGGTAATTATTAGATATTAATAATTAATACGAACAATACAAAATTTCTGTGTTTTACAAGAAAAATAATATACCTATAGATAATTATGTTTTATTCCTGGAAAGTATCACAAAACTGATTAAAGTGAACCAGACAACTGATTCCGATCACTACTGATTCGGGCAGTACGGGTCGCTATGCAAAATGATTTGTTATCCATCACTATGGTTTATGCATATGTGGTGTGTGTGCCGCCATGGCCGCCATTGTGCCGCCCGCCTAGTGTCAGATGGTCTATTGTGCTCGATTTTACGCAATATACATGACCTCTGCACACACTATGTCCAAATCCCTCAGCTCTGCTTCAGCAGGAGGGGACACGCTATGAGAGGGCTTTCTTCGTCTTCGGGAACCTGATTGGAGGAGGAACAGCGCTCTCCTCGGTCAACTGTCGTTTGGCATCCTTAACAATGTCCTAGCCAAGTCCTCTCTATAATAGTAGAAGTGGTGAGTCTACGCTAAATATGAAATGTGCCGGCGTATAGCGTCGTTTGTCATGGGGTGGTACCATCGTATACCCAAAATTCTCCTGAGGCATTTCGTTTCGAAAGCGTAGGTGCCAGGACTCACACCCATACAGGAAAATGGGCAACACACAGGCATCAAATAGCTTACATTTTCGACGACACTAAACGCCGACGCTTTCCATATTTTGGTATTGTTGTTAAAGACGCCACTTGCCATACCGATACGTATCAATATTAATAAATTATTATTATTGAGCTAGGATAAAAATATATCATTGATATCGGCGTGTATGTAAGGTCAATATAGTACACCTAAGGTAGGTATGTACAACGTTTATTATGTATAATCAACTGTAACAATATAATCTTTGATCAGTTTAGTTTATAGACCTATCAGGGTTATTCATTTTTAATTAAATAATAGGTTAGTAGTTTAATAAAAAAAAAGTATTGAAAAATCCCGCCTCGAACATTACACGCTTCATAGACTGTGAACAAAAGTAAATTTTATGTGTCAACGAGGAGCGGTTGGAGTAGCCATATTTAAAAAAAATTATGTATTTCACCAAATCAATGAACACTTCTAACATAAATACATAATGGTTAAGTAGTTGAATAGTAAATATTTTTGTTTAGAATGAAATAATATATTCTTGCTAAAATAATATTATATCGATTTTACTTTTTAAATAGTAAAATAAAACTATTTATATTGCATTAATATTATAGCAACATTTTTTAATCCATGACGGAGATGCTGTCATCACTGTCACATTGACAGTAATCGTTAACTTTTCGCAAAGTATGATAGTGTTTTTATTTATAAAATACAAATAAATACATTCATGAGTGATATATTAATTTATTAGTTGATTTTCATACATAAAATGTCATTATATGAAGGCATAGCGTTCATTCATGAGAAGCAAGCTGTGGTTTTGGATATCGGAGCGGCCTATACCAAATTTGGATTCACAGGAGAGGCATCACCCAGATGTATCATACCTTCTCAGTTTCAGTGCCCAAGAACGAGAGAAGTGAAAAATATATTCCAGTTCAATTCGATTCACGAACTTTATAATACTTTAGTGGAGTTTATTCATGTTTTATATTTTAGGTAAATATCAATGTGAACCTCATTTGTAGCACTTACTTACGTGTTTACTCGAATAACTTTACTTTTGGATAAAAAAGGCTCGGTAATTATTTACTTCGCGGGCTCCTTCGATTTTTGACAAAACCCTTCTAAATGAATATGTTTCAACCTAACAGAGTGTAGTATTATCATTCGGGGATGTTAGTAAATCCCCTAATCTATCCAAATTGACATAACTAAACGACAATGACCAACAATTTCTGGTAAAAATGAGTTTTAGCCAACCCCCCTTATAATTATAACCTAACCTAACCCAATTATATAAAAGAATACAAAGCTTGCTAACGCTAACATAAAATTGAACACTAATACAATAAAAAATCTATGGAAACGACAAACGTCA
The DNA here is from genome assembly GCA_963576905.1 of Mystacides longicornis. Classification (NCBI taxonomy): domain Eukaryota; kingdom Metazoa; phylum Arthropoda; class Insecta; order Trichoptera; family Leptoceridae; genus Mystacides; species Mystacides longicornis. The sequence goes on from OY756437.1 coordinate 25,984,536, forward strand.
TAAGAAATGACAGTTGTGGATAATTCGAATAGAAATTTTCACGACGCTAAAACTCAAGTTTACCCAATTTCTTCATTTTTCAAAGAAAAACACCAATTTTAGAATCAAAAAAATAAAATGGCACTCCATGAAAGAAAAGTTTGTATGAGAAAATAGGCAACTTTTAAAATTGATTTTTTACTTAAAATTGGTTGATTAAATACTTCAAATGTTATCAAATCATTCCATAACATAATTATTTACCAATCTGTATATAAATTTGATGTGTGTCGTATAAAAAATCGTGAAAAATCGAAGAAGCCCGCAAAGTAAATAATTACCATAATTATAGTGTCAGATTGTGTCAAATATGAAAAAAATCTCAGGCAATAAGGCTGGTTAAACTGACAGTGTTGTATGGAAATGTGTTGCTTTATCAACTGGTGGTGGAACTTATTGCCTTTGGCATGTTTCTCTAGTCGACTAGTCCCATCCATTTTGATTTTGATCAAAATGTCTGCCTCGGATAGAAATTTCTAAACTCACCATGAAAGTATTAATAATGAGTCTAGAGCCTTATACAACTAGACTACTAAACAATTTTAGTTAAAATATGAAATCAATCTACTAATTGAAAGGCTGGTAGCCTAACGGTTACGATGCCGGCTTTCGTACTGTTGTCGTGGGTTCAATACCAGGTGTCAACCATCTCTTTCATGACGAGCTTTATGTAGCTTACTGTGAAAGTCAAAAAAGCGTATTTGTGTTCACTTTGAGTGAGCACAGATTCATTTAAAATCATGACACATCTAATTTAAGTTAGTAACAAGTTTCTTTAAAAATACGGCAATCAGCCAGAAAGATGAAATTTGCACAAGGGTGTCAGATACTTGCAAATGTTCCAAGCGTACTTTATCAGCAAAACAGTCTCACTAGGTATGAACCTGTGTTGAGACTAGCCCGGTTCTTATTACTTTGGTAATGAGATGGTCTTTTTTATTTTTATGCGATGAGCAGTGGGTTTGTTTCTTTTTTTCTTTCAGACATGTCCTGGTCAGCCCAAAAGACAGGAAAGTGATGGTCGTGGAATCCCTTCTTAGCCCAACTGTGTTTCGGGATACACTGGCCAAAGTTTTATTCTGTCATTTCGAAGTGAGTACTGCATCACTAAAATAATGATCGAAACCTACCTGTTTTTCTAACATTTTTTTTTACCGGAGAAATACACTTATTATTATTATATTGTCATCTTTATGGATAAATTTGAACTAACTCCATCTATCGTTATTTTATTTTAATGCATTATTTTGTTGAATCATGTGGAACACAGTACACTTGAATTTATCCATTTGATTAATTAAATTTTATTTTTTTTCACCCATCACTCCGTGTCCCATAAAGGGTAGGCAGAGAGAATGGACCTCCACTCTTTTCTATCCAAGCATACCTCTTTCCTTACTTCCACCGACAAAATTTCTCACACAACCTCTCCTATTTCTTTTGCTTCTGATTTGCCCTTCCATGAGGATGGAATGAATGTGTTCGATCCACGTCATTCTCATTTAACTACGCCTTCTTACACCTTTCCTTTCAGCCTTATAAATTATCTTTATCATTCTGTTTGCATCCATTATTTCCACATACCCAAACAATCTCAACTTATTGACATTCATCTTTATCACAATATTCCTTCCTAATATTCACATCCCTTTCCATATCCCACAGAGTCTTTTCACATATTAATGTTACAAGAATATGAAAAACATTTTTAATTCTCATAGATAATTTTTCGCCTTTGATTCGCTAATTTCGTTTGATCTGATCAACTCTCATTGTAAATGAAAAGTGCTTTAGGTTGCTGTCTGCCTCATTGACCAATCAATTCATTTTATTTCCAACAGGTATCATCTGTTCTGTTTGCTCCCGCCCCAGTAGTCTCTCTGTGTACTCTGGGAGTACCCACATGTCTGGTCATAGACATTGGCTATGAAGAAGCAGTTGTAATTCCTGTAGTCCACGGAGTGCCAGTCCTCAAATCATGGGCGGCACAACCCTTAGCTGCCAAACAAATTCATCAAAAGTTAAGAGAACTACTGGACAAAGATAACAACAAAGAATTAAAATTGACGGATAAAATGATAGAAGATATAACAGGTAATGTTATCTCTCTTACAACACAAGCTTTATTTTTTGTCATGAAAGACCTCAAAAGTGTATTTAATCTACTAAAACTACCCTGGTTTTAACCAACACCACCTATATAAGAAGGCCTTAGTGCAGGCGGCCATTTTTGGCCTCCCGCGTCACGACTGCCTGTGTGTAGACAGATATCATAGTGCACAGGTAAGTACATACAGATATAGGTGAGTGAATGTTGGGCCTCCCGATGTGACGCAGCACTAAGGCCTTCTTATATAGGTGGTGTTGGTTTTAACAACAACATTGCATAGAATAGAGTTGGTTAATTTATTGATAAAACTATTTTTTAACTATTCCACAATTTATTATTTTTTATCTATGCTTAAAAATTTTAGAATAGATATGAAGTTGTTTTATTTGAATATTGTTACCGAATAATTTCATTAAGAAATTCATGTTTAATTTTATGTCTATTTAATACTGTGACTCCTTATAAATTCAATTAAAATAAAAAACTAATAATATAATGGATTTCTGTAATTTTTCTGAAAATCTTACTTTTTAGATTTCTTAGAGACTTAATTAAAATTTGAAAATACTGAGTAAGAATAAAAGGAAAGCAATAGTTTATGGATAGCGTAGCTACAAAATCATACTGGCCTATTTTTCCAGTGGTTAAATATCAAAAGTGTCTTCTAATTCCAGTAAAAACATGTTTTGTAACCACGATGGAGAGATCCTACCAATATGCAAACGATACTCCGCCCGTCCCTCCTCCCAGTGTGCAGTATCCGGTGCAAGGACAATACCATATCACGGTATCGGGAAGATCCAGAGAGTTGGCCGCCGAAGTGATGTTTCCCAGAGATAACGACAACCTCGCGCTCGGAAACATCGTTTTGGATTCCATATTAAATGTAAGTTTTATTGTTTCACCCGTCCCTTCTGAAACTATTGTTGATAATTTAATCCAAACAGTCGATGCACAATGTAACCCCAATGGGAGTGAAACTTGGACAAGGAGGAAAAATCTTGAAGTTGAAGAATGAGGGAATGACAAAAAAGGATTAGATAATTCTGGAAGAATGGATGCATGATGGACTTTGATCGATTATATCGTTTCAATTTTAAAGGAGGACAGTATATTATCGTTGCATATTTAAAATCGAACATTTGGTTTTTTTTTGAATTGATGAACTATTTGATTCAGTTTCTTAAGTCTTTGTATACTTCATTTGATTTTGAAAAAAATTTCCACATTCAGCGTTTTTAAGATGCAGCGATGTTATCCAAAACATACTGCTGTTGAATAAAGCGAAAGGGTAAAATAAAAATAATAAAAGAGTCTTGTCACAAATGTATAATTCAAACATGAACCGGTTTTCGAAGTCTATCTTTAAGACCGCTTTAAGATTGACAGTGTTCTCCGAAAACCGGTTCATGTTTGAATTATACATTTTGGGATAAAAATGTTTACAAGTCTCTTTCATTTTTATTTTGAAACGGACTATCCTCAAACACCTCTATCCAAAACATCGAAAAAGCAAAAGAGGTTTGTCTGGATAGGGAAAAATGGAAGACCGTACTCTCTGGCTATCCCCTCTGAGAAACAGCGTGGTGGTGAATAAACAAATCCTATTATTTAAACAACTTTATCAAGAATGTGGTTAGTAAGCTCGCCCTCTGTATGTTGATTCTGTGATGTCTTATATTAAGTTTTTATTGTATATCTTTTTTTCAGAGTCCAATAGACACAAGAATACCTCTCGCAGAATCAATTCTTCTGACAGGCGGCACGTCCATGCTGCCTGGCATCAAGGCCAGACTGTCGGCTGAGTTAAAGTTCTTAATCAACCAGCCGCTGTATAAAGACAGGTGCTTCATGAAAGAATTCAAATTCCATTCGGCGCCGGCTAAAGAAAACTACATATCCTGGCTCGGTGGCGCAGTGTTTGGTGGAACTGACCTCATAAACACGAGATCCCTCTCTAAAGACAGCTACATCAAAGACCCTCGAGTTCCCGATTGGGTGAATCTCATTGATAATGTGGTGGCGAGTTAGTGGGCGATCGCTAATCAATTATTATTTAAGCTGAAAAATTATTTATTTATACAAGTGAACTTTTTTTATCTACACAATAATTTCGATACGTGAAAGGCTGTTTAGCGTAAGTTACATTTTTATAAGAAGCGACGCTAAAAAATATTCTCCATCAATATATCTGACTGCCGTGAGTATTTTCAAATCATTTGATAAGTTTCATCGTAAAGTTTTGACTTACTGAAAATTTTGAGCCGTTTGGTATATCGTAAGCCACCAAACTGAGCATCAACTTGTCAAAATCAAAAGATTCGCTTTTTTTTATAAATATGTGGCAAAACCTCAAAAGTCTTAGAATTTTTTTAACAAAAATATCCTCTCCTATAAAATTGGGTTTCTTGTCGCTTACGCTGAGCAGCGTTTCATGTGTCCATATAGTATTACAGCACCTTTATAAAAGGCTTTCAAAATTGTAATTAATGTTTGAAATTAAATCGCTTACATACAATAGGATATCTTTGCTTTACCTCTCTTCCAGCCTTCGAAATAACAGTAGAAGACGGTCGTAAGCCCGTAGTGGTTTGTTCCTTTTAAAAATCGATTATCAATAATAAATTGTTAGAGTCATTAGTTATATATTCGTCTCTTATTTGGATATTCCTTATTTGTTTTATTCAACGCTGATTAAAAATAAAACATATTTTACACTCAAATTATACAGTTTATTTCTATACATCATTCATTACATAAAATGGGGGGAAAATGCGACATTATTTTTATAACACAATTGTTGATAATATTTGAGAAGAGTTAAATTACAAAATACGATAACGTCTTATCGATTGTAAAAAATAATTAACAATTTATAATTAAAATGGTTGAAGAAATACATACAGTTTTTTTTATTGTCAAGATCGTTATTTGAAGTGAGATGTTAAGACAAATGAAAAGAATTGAAAAAAATAGTTTGGTTCCTTGAAAACAGAGCTAAGGATTTTATTAACATTTATTGGGCAAGATCAGACAAAGTTGAAGGGGACCTAGATGATTAGCAGAAATGAAACTATCAGCAGATATACCAACATAATATTATTCTAAGAAAAAGATTATTGCAGATTTTTCTATGAGATGAGTTTCGTGTTACAAATTTTTATTTTTTGGTTTTTATTGTAAAAAAAATGGCAATGTTTAGCAGGAGAGTAGAAACTTTAGCGCCAAACAGAGTAAATAAAATTTTTATCGCTTCAATTCTAAGGGCTCTTTAACCTTTCTTCAGGTTAAAAGAGAAAAATGTATAGTTATTCCAGATCATAATATTATGTACGATTGCGTAAAGAATGATTCTAAATATTAATTTATTTTGCTCGGTACAACTTTATTATGATAATTATTATTATGTAATATCAATAGATTTCATACCATTTTCCACTCTTTCAAAGTAGAGCTGAGAGATTTAAACATGGTGTGGGAGGTGGTCATAAAGATCGAGCGCTATGAAGAGCTCTTGTTACCTTCCTATGCCCCTGAGTGGGGTGTAAAGGGAGTTTTGAAGTGATTCATTGATCAATAGATTTCAAGGAAAAAATTGGATGAAAAAAAAATCGAAAATAAATAAATAAAAAGACCGACCTCGGTAGCCTAGTGGCAAAGGCTCCGACGTCAGATCAAGAGGTTTCGGGTTCGATTCCTGGTCGGATCAGAAATTTTTAATGTATTTTTATCACTTGAAATTTCTAATCAGGGATGGAATCCAGTCTCAGATTGGACGGGACCGGTTGACTGGTAGACAATGCTGCAAGCATTAAGTTCCGCTGGATATACTGACACCTATGTTTAGAAGAATGTTATTTATTTGAGACAGTGTAAACATAACGCTGAATGGGGAATTGTAAAATTGTCTAGATTTGTTACAGTTTGCGACAATAACCAAATTCTTACAAATAAAATTTTTATTAATTTTCTAAAACTAGAAAAATAAAACAGATTTCATATTAAATTCTTCCAATTCAAGGCACTAAAGATTTAAGTATAAAATATGCAAAAAACACGAAAAAAAAAAAAAACAAACGCTAAATAAAAAAATAAACACATTTCAATAAACGCTTAAATTATTAAAAATAATTATATAATTTGAACTGAAATATCAACAAGTAGGTATTTAATATTAATCATATTAATTTACATTTTAATAATTTTTATTTATTTTATTTTTAACACATAACCACGCAAAAAATAAATAAGAAATATAATATAATACAACAAATAATACACATTGTATGTCCCAACACTTAATCTTATAACCAAAATTTTATTTATAAACTTCTTCCAAACTCTAGTTGTAAATCTAATTAAGTCAAAAAATATAATGATTTTTACAATATTCTAATCAATACAACTATTTTCTAATTTGTTTTATATGGAAGAGGAGAAAAAGATTTCATGTTGCTTTGTGATCTATGAAATTTTTAATTCAATCGTGATAATAATATACAACGTCGACTATTGTTATAATCGCTGGGCACAGAAAAGGAAAAAAAAAACATGTATCCAGTAGAAGTGTAAAACTAATTTGCATAGAAATATTAATAACAACAAAAAAATTAAATTACGACTCATTGATGTATCAAAGAGTATTTCGATTTCCCTTTCAAGTAATGCCATCGTGTTCACTTTGAGTGACCACAGATTCGTTTAAAAAAACTGTTTTTGTTTATATTATGTTCCATTACTAAAGCCCCGAATTTTTTAACATAAATCAAATGATCGAAAAATATTGTGTTACATTCTAGCCAGCACAGTAGATAAATGACGCAGTGGCAATATAGTTGTGAGTCCGATTTTTGATTTCGAAACCCATAGTCACTACTGTTGCTGCCAACTGGTTAAGAAAAAATACTTAAAACCCCTTAACTTGTAACTGTCAGCCCAAATACGTCGTATGCATTAAAAAACCAGTGGTATAAAGTAGAGGCTAAGGCACGATGTGGGCTGTAGCGATATTGAAAAAATGTTAAATCAATAGTGATTCTTCCAATGTTTGATTTATTGGATTCTTCTCCGCTCCGGATAACAGAATAATCATTAAATATTCGAAAAATGGATGGCAAATAATATAAAATATAATATTAAAGTTAGTTTGGAATGGATTTACTGACAACAATGCCATCTGTGAAAAATTGCATAATAACACAATTTTTATTTACTGAGTTTCAAAACATCAGTAAGCAGTTTTTTGATAGAATTTCTCTCCAGCTATCAGAAATAATTTTTTAATATTCAAACATATTTTAAACGTATTTTCGTATAAATTACAAATCAATATTCATAGTAAGGACTACAGGACAGCGTCTGTCGGGAAAGCTAGTTTTTAATCAAACTAACGGCCAACAAATTAATGAATAACATAAGTTATTTTGCTTAGATAAAAATCTCGAAAATTTAAAAAAACCAACAATATCTATTTTAACTAAACAATGTAAATTTTAATACAACATTATACAGAATCAAGGCACATGCTGAAGGACGGATGCATTATTGAATTATATTTTAAATACTAATTTATTTAGACTCTTAGCAATCTATTTCCTTATAAATAATGGCTGTCAACGAAATATGAAAATATCTTCTGTATAAAAACGAAGAAAATATTCTTTTAAAAGACACCAACGAGAAAAAAAGTAATATAATACAGGTACATCAACAGTAAACAGTTAAATGGAAATGTGTTTATGGCAAAAAGAAATGGAATGAAGATGTTAGATAAGGAATGTGAATTGAAAATATTATAATGTAAAATAAGCAAGACTAGTTAAGGAATGAATAAAGTATGACATAGAAACAATTTTTTATAAATAGGAACTTGTACAGTAGGCGCTGGTTATTGTGATCACTGGTTAAAAGAATCAGCCGCTTTATAGGATGAAAAGTCCAAGTCCCGATTCCGAATGAAGAATTTCATACAAATACAGTCAGATAAATAGAATCACTTTTTTTGTGGGTGATTATTAAAATCGCCGGTTGATTCGATTTTTCACTATTTCTTATATGAAACACATCAAATTAATATGCAGAAGCACGTTATGGGTTGATTTAAAAACATTTGAAGCATTTTATCAATGAATTTTTAAATAAAAATCAATTTTAATTGTTGTCTATTTTTTTTTTTCAAACAAATTTTTCTTTGCTCAGAGAGACATTTTATTTTTTGATATTCAAATTTTTGTTTCAAAAATGAAAATGTTGCTGCTTGTTGTCGTTTAGTTGGTCAATTCAGTATAGATATATTAGGGGATTTGATAACATCCCCGAATGCTGGCATGCGATTTGAATAGATTAGGTTAAGATTGGGACTGGTTTCGTACTGGAGGTCGTGGGTTTGAATCCCAGGTGCCGGCCGACCATCTTCCTCTTTCACGACACAATCTTTCAGTAGCTTACTGTGAAAGAGTCGGAGAGTATATTTGTGTTCAATTTGAGTGAGCAAAGATTCGCATAAAAAGAAGTTTAATGAGAATATTACAAGTCTGAATAATACTGATATTTTTTTAATTTTGAGTTTATAAATTCATCAAATTGGAAATACTTAAGTAATACTATTTTAATTTAATATATATAAGTATTTAGAAAAAAAAATATTGCTTTTAAACGGGAGTATAAATGCGGGCAATCGCAAATTTAAAAAAAAATCTCAAAACAATAATATTATCTCGATTCAAAAGGCACATCGTTACTTTAATAAGAATCACAATATCATAATAATATTCAAACGTTATGTATATAAAATAATTATTTCATAATTTCAACGCAATAAATATAGAGGTACGAAATTTTCAAAAAAAAATCATTAAATAATATTCTTTTCAAAATACATATTTCATTTCTGATTTGACCGTCAAATATCATAAAAATATAGCTGTATATATGTTGCAACATTTCGGATAGATTTCAAAATACCTAGTCAAAGTTTTATTATGTTCGTTTACATAATTTGTTTTATGTTTCTGACTATACAGTTTCTTAGCACATTTCTAAGACTTAGAAACTAGTCAAAATATTTGGAATTATGAAGAAAAAAAATATGAGAATAATTCTAAAAAAGTTCATTTATAATTTAAAAACTTTTATAATAACAATTAATTTGTACATGCTGTATTCAACTAATTTCCATCGTCAAATATAAATAAATAATTGACGAATATGTTAACTTTCATTTCATTCATCCGCCATTTAGGCATGATTCATAAACTATAAAAAAAAAACAAATTAGTTGGTCGAATTTCGACCGACAGTCAAAGGAGAAAAAAAAAATGGAAAAATCGTAGCATGATATAAATTAATAAAAAGGGTATATTTACAAAAGTATAAAAAGAAAACGGTTAGAAAAATAATTATGGAATGGAAAAGAAAATTATTCTTAAGAGTTAAATATTACCTATCAAATTTATATTACAATATTATGATACAGTGTTACATATATTTCTTACAAATTAATCTCTTATCAAAAGGTTTAAACATCGTATTTGTAATTTGTTTTTATTTTTTGATCATTGTGATGTCTTTTAATCGAGAAAAAAAAATAATCATAAAAAAATAATCATAAAAAAATAATCGTAAATTTTTCAGGTGAAATAGTGGTGTCAGTACCAAAAATTTTAATGTATAGTTGAGAGGTAGAAAAACATATTATTACATCAACTATATATACAATACATTAAAGGAGTTAAAGTTAAACATGATTATAGTTATATTTTAAAAGTAAATAAAAATAAGCATATTTTCATGATTAGGACAAGAAATTAAAAAAAAACGTAAAAAAGAAAATAATAATAATATGGTAAAGAATGAAGTGGAATATAAAAATTATTTTGGCTTAGAGGTAATTTTCATCGCTTATATTATTATGTCTTTTCTGTTCTTACAAAGCTAAGTTCGATGCCGAATTACGGGGGATGCGGTCTTCGTTGTCTCATTAGGGGCACGAGAAGCGCCGGGCTTCCGGCCTGTCTGAGGAACGGATGTTGAAGAAGCAATGCGGCCGGAGCCCTCTGCGCTGGCTCTCTCACGAGGGCCGATTCCAGGAAGCTTATCAAACGCGCCGACACGCGATTGGCGTTGCGCAGTTTTGGTGGAGGCATCAGACGAATTCGACGCATAGCCTAGAAATTTTTAGAAAAAAAAAACATAAGTTTTAGTTACATATACAAAAGTGGTTACATTTTTTATTACACAACGTTTTACGTATGTCTAACTAAATTCTTGAAATTCAATTCGATTTGAATGTCTAGCTGTAAGAATACTAGGAACTAGTAAACTTTTTTATGTTGTAAATGTTAATAGAAAAAAAATTCCAAAGAAATCCAAATATTCTCAAATATTGCTTTCGATAACATTACAACATGACAATATTTTCATATTTATAAAGTATGTTTTTCCACATTAAGTGTATTTTTAAACTGTTCATGAAAGAATATAAATAAATTACATAATAATATAGAAAAAGCACTTATATAAATCTTTATTTATACCATTTTTTTTTCGCAAAGCAATACTGAATTCAAAATTGACCAATCTTGGAACTATTTTCATACTTAGCAACCAAAATACAAATTTCGAAATGGTGATGTAAATGCACATAGTAAGGCCCTAGGTCTAGCTGTACTAAATTTATCTTTATGAAAAAGAATGAAGATTTGTAGATAAATTTACCTGAAGCGGAGGCTCGTCAAAGAACGGAGGTTCTCCATCGACCATTTCGATGACCATAATACCTAGGGACCACACGTCCACCTCCGGACCGTACGGAAGTCTTGAGATGACTTCAGGAGGCATCCAGTACGGAGTGCCAACTAAAGATTTGCGTTTAGGGACTTCCTGTAAGCAAAAAATGTCAGGTTACAACTAATAGATAAAACATCTTCCTCAATTAAATAAGTGAAAAACACGCTTCTATGGTGGTGTCGACCATTTCCGCATTCACGACACAAGCATATATTTAGTATGAAAAATGTTAAAAGTGTATTTGTGTTCACTTCAAGTGACCACAGATTCATTTAAAAAAAATATATATAACATTTTATCAATCTTTTAAAATGGACTTCCAGCAAGCATCTTCTGCCAAAACATCAAAGACATTCATCTAGTTGGTTTAGTTTTGGCTCGTGAATATCATTTATGTGCTCAATATCAAGTCTATCCATTCTTTTATTCAACTTTTTTTTAGCTTCTAAACTCGAGATGTCCAGATTTAAAGCAGTTCGTTGAGTCTCTTCTTTTTACTCATTATACCGTGCTCCATAAGGGGTAGGCAGAAAGAACGGACCTCCACTCCTTTCTATCCAAGCATACTTCTTTCGCATCATAAAATTCCTCACACACCCTCTCCTATTTCTCTCAATTCTGACCCGTCCTTCCTTGTGGGCAGAATCAATGTTTTCGATCTAGGTCATTCTCGGTCGGCCACGCCTTCTAACATCTTTCCTTTCAGCCTTATAAATTCTGTCTGCATCCATGCTTCCACATGCCCAACACATTCCTTCCTAATATTCTCATTCCTTTCTATATCCCACAGAGTGTTACCACATATTCTTCGTAGAGTTCTCATCTCTACCGCATTTATTACAAAAAAATTGCCGAATCTCCATAAACTTATATTGTTGACAGTATTTGTCTTTTTGTCTTTAAGATTCCAACAGACTAATAACTATTAATGACATCTATAATTGAATTATTGTATGTGCACAAACCTGCGAAACTTGAGCGCAGAAGCCGAAATCAGACAACTTCACTCTCCCGTCGGCCGCCAGCAAGATAGAGTCCGATTTGATATCCCTGTGAATGACACCTTGCGAGTGCAGGAACGCCAGAGCCTTCAGACATTGCTTGCAGACGGTGGCAATCTGCTCCTCGTCCATCCTCGCGTGGGTGACAATGTCCGTCAGGGCTCCGCCCTCCAAGAATTCCATCACGACCCACAGTTCGTCGTTGACCAGGTACGAGGCGTACATCTCCACGATGTTGGGATGATGGTAATCTCTCATTATAACCTGAAATGTCAACATTTATTTTCTCAACATGTTTTTTTTTTAAATGCAGCATGTCTTATGAAGATCTTCTCGAAACAATAGGCCTAAACACTCTTAAGGTGAGGGGATCTGATCGAAACCTACACATAGTGGGATATCAAACACATCAGCTCCAAGCTGCCTGCCTGATGGCATTTAATAATAATAACTAGTGGTCAACCAGTGGTCGAAATTCAACCATATCTTATTTAAATTCTCATACTTAATTTAAGTCATACCTACAATGAGTTTTCAATGAGAAACTTTCTGCGCCCATTAAGTATGAGGGAATTTTTATTTTACATTAGTGTCTGTGACAATGGAACCTTAATAATGTTCAAACTTATAATTTAAATATGTTATGGTCGTATTTCGAGCACCAGAATTGGTTAAATAGATAGATAATTTATAATTTTATTGGAATGGAATATTAAAAGTAAAGACAGAAAAATGTCCGTGAGGAAAGCTGGTAAAAAATAAAAAGATGTCTGACCACTTCGTTAAACAGCAATTCCCTCCTCTGCTGTTTCCGCAGGTTCATTTTCTTCACGGCGACCCTCCTCCCGGTGGCTTTCTCCACGGCCGTACAAACTGTCCCTGTGCTGCCTTCTCCGATCTTCACAAAACGACCCAACAGCGTGCGAGGATCTCCCAGAGACACCACCATTTGAAGTGCAGCGCGAAACTGAAAACAACCATATATAAAAATAAGATACAATCACTGCTTCAAAAATAATAAACCAAATCTGTATCTATAGTAATTAATGAGTGTTCAATTTTAAGAACTAATAATCAGTGTTCAATTTTAAGAACTAAATTGTAACAATTTGAAACACTGTAGTTTCGAAGGCTGACTTAGTGCAGTGATCACTTTATGTTAACAACGTTTGCCATCTAGGTGGTCTAATTTGTCGTAATCACCAAAATTCCAAAACTTTGACAAGTCAAAAAATCTCGGGATTCAGGCCCGCATCCGTTATCCGCTTTGAAAATGGTTCATTAGAAAGCTTATAATACGAACATGATTTAACAAAACTAAAACCATAAAAAAATGCAAGTATTTCTTTATTTCAGTGTAGCTTGATATCTATTGTTCGCAACTTCATCATAGGATAACGTTACTCGCATATAAATTAAAAACATGATTTTTTGTACGATTTCACCATTGAGTTTCTTTTGTTTTGACCTCACAGTGTGAAGTTGTTGGATGTCAATACAAAAGTACTAATCTGTCATTCTCATCAGAGAGTTTTATCATTTATGGTCATCGCGTTGATCATATTATCAAATAGATCATCACACACTACTAGTTATTCAAAGTTATGATTCGGTTTCTAACCTGTTCGTGCGTCAACCTTTGTTCGTGTTTCGAAGGCAGACCGCTATGGGTGGACGAAGCCTGGGATCCAGTCTTTCTCTCCAACTGTCCTTGGTGAGGTGGTATGGCCGGGGGATTATTATTTGTGTGATGGGCCGGTACCGCGGGAGCGTTTGGATTGTTGTTGTATTGGTTCATCGCCATATTTGAAGAATTGTTCGAGTTGGGAGATATGTTTGGAATGTGATTGTTTGACGAAAGCGGGATGGATAAATGCGGAGGATTGTTCGCCTGCTGCATATGAGCGTGAGGCTGTTGATGAGGGTAATGCTGCATGTTCGGTCCAGGAAGCATGCCCACAGGACTGCTGTTGCTATTGTTGGTCATGTTGTTGCTAGCGCTGCCAGGACGGCCGTGATGCGGAATGTTGGGATAGTTGCCGGTGTGATGCTGCTGCTGGTTTGGCTGCATCCCGGCCGAGGATGACGGATGTTGCGGCATGGGATGGTGCGATGAGACGGGAGCCATGCCCGAGGCCTGCTGATGACCTCCGGGACCTCTCATGTAAGGGGATGACGTCATGCCACTGTCCACTGAAAATTTCACAAAAGCAATTGAGATTAATTTTAAGGTTAGATTGGTGCCAGGAAACCCTAATACAGGATCTCAAATATATGTATTTTGGGTTAACATCTTGTGCCTCATTATAGAAACCTTGTGTTAATTTGATAAAACTAACAGGTTAACGAGGTGTAGTGAAAGTTACAAAATTATACATAGACATGGATTTAGTTTAAGCAATTTTGTTAAATTTAAATGATGTCGGAACGGTGTAAAGGTGCATTTAAACCATACCAACATAAAACCAGAGCTACATATAAGTAGAATATACATTCTTTTATGTTTATACATATTATATTATTTTTAGAAAAAAAATTAAACAAATACTTAAAAAAAATCCTAAACAAACCAAAATGTTTATAAAAGAAAGTCGAGTTAGTGCGAACACTTATAACTCGAGATCGGCTCAACAGAATATTATCATCTTTGGTTTATTAGATTTTTATGTCACTGCCTGACTGATATCACTAACGCTTTTAGTTTCTGAGTTTAGCACAAGATGGCGCCACTCGCAACTAAAGAGAAATTTTGTTCTACCAAGGGTGGGTTGTTGACGCCGCGAGTAATAGTAAAGTATAAGTATTACTATCAAGTGTTCCTCGATCATAAGGAATGTCAAATTAAATGGTAACCGATTAGTAACATGCATCACAACATCACAATGCTTAAAAACATTTTTTCATCATGCAAAATTATTATGAAATGTCATTTTTTAATGACTAAAAGTTGCTATTCCTTTGCTATTACTAACGATCGAGAAACCCACCCTATGACTCACATGTGAATTGCACGATACGAAAGCAAAGTTTACAAGAAAAATCCAGAAGTGGGCACCATGGGCGCCTTTCAAAAACTAGTAGAATGTAAATTTCAGTTCCGTACGTTGAAAACTTTTGGAATCGATTAAGTAAAAGTGCAAAAAATGGGTTCTAGGTGCAAAGAACTTATGATATTTGACTAGTTCTAAACTGAAATTTTTCCCTGAATAACCCTGCTGGTATTATGTTCGTTTGGTGTAAACGCACCATAAGATTGCATTTAGACTGTTTCATAAATACCCCCTCTGATTAATTTTTCTTCATACAAAGAGATTAAGTCTCTACTTCCGCTTAACATTAGCTATCAAAATTCCAATGATTAGTTTGAAGCTTAGAAATAAAAAATGAAGATATCATTAGATTTAACACGGAGATACGGAGATGTGAATCAAGAACAAACAAACAATACAAGAGCAGACCAGACAGGCTAATATAGCTGTGCTGATGTGGGAGAGTGTTTTAATGTTTATTTAATTGTTATCTCTTTGATACACCACACACACACATACACTGGTTGCATTGTTCTCTAGGTAATGTTACACCATGAGTCTTTATCACAAACAAAACACTATTAGATTCTTCCGTGTGTAAACCCATGCATATCCCATAACCGTGACATTTTGCCAGACACAACTATTACTTCTTTACTAGGTTAATTATTTTCTATCTGTAGGTGATCATATCGGTTCGTTTTTTCGTATCATGTATTACACATTGACAGTAAAAAAAAAAAATAAAATAAAACAAAATCAATGTGAGAATGTTTTATGATTATAAAAGCGAGAAATTGAAAATATTTTAAACTCGGTTGAACCACACTAAGGGGGCGTCCATTAATCACGTGATCCCAAAAGAGGGAGGGGGGGTCTCGAACAATATCACGTAGGGGGAGGGGGGGGGGTCTAAAAAGTTACAAAAAAACATCATATTGTTAACGGACTTCCCCTAATTATTGGACCTTCATATCTGAAGTCTGAGATTCTACCACTAGGCTACCGAATTCGAGTATTAGATACACACACTGACAGTACAAAAATTTTAAAATATTAATGACCAAAATATGTAACGTTTTGTTATTATTGAATGGAATAATTAAAATATTTGAAGTGGAACCACTGAACTAGTTGATCTTCTCACTCCTAACATTTTTTGTCGTCACATTCCTAATCTTTCCTCCTTTCTAGAGCAAAACCGCATATTCAAATCCAGTGCATTTTGCACAGCACAGGAGGTTAATTTGATCGGTTATCCGTGTTTCGACACAATAAATAAATAGCGCAAAATACAATACCAACTTTTAAAACTATCACGGTTGAAAAAAGTGTATAAAATTTTCTACAAAGAATAATATCTAAAGACCAGCAAATTAAAAAAAAAACCTTTTTTGAACTACTGCAGGTGAATATAATATTCAGGAAAATAATTACCACATTATATGACAAAATGTCTAAAAAAAATTAAGCAATTTACAGTGTTAAAAATATTTTGTTCAACTGAGATAATTCAGTGGATTAATTTTTGAATTATTTTTGCAAACATGTCAAAGATCAGTTATACAAAGAACTGTGTTACTTTTTTGTTCCTTTATGACAACCAGTATTGTGGTTTAAATTTACTAGAATACCAAAGTCTGAGAAACATTGGCAAACATAGAAATATAATATCACACAAGACTGAATGAAACTAGATATTATGAAAAGGCAAAATGCAAAGAGAGCTTGTTGACAAAGGTGTCTAAAGGTGCGTAGATAGAGCGAACCTAGAAACAGAGCATACCTTCTTTTATAGTTGACACTGTGCACCATGAAAACAATAACAAGCAAGAACTAATTAACGGACGATGATCAAGAAATCAAAACAATCAAGAAAATAATATACTCTATTTTCCAGCTCTGCGCCTTAAGAGTCCATCCTCAAATAATTCTAAGTCACATGAAGACGCAATTTTGTAAAAAAAAAGCTTAACTCTCGCTGTACAAAACACAAAAACGTCAAAATCGGAGAATTGCATATCCATTGAAAAAGATTGTAACCACAAACATGGCAAACTACTAGAGATAAAGTACCTATTGAAACGCTTAATCGCTGATTTCGTTAAAACTCATAGCTTACGGTACTCCAAAAGATGGGTACAAAATTCAGATAGAAACACCAAAACGGGAAGATAGATAAGTATTAACAAGAGATAGGTTATTGAAACCGACTGTGACGTATTACATTGTCAAAGATCAACGTTCATAATCCTTTAATACAATAACTGTCATTAACTTACGTGGACTAAGGGGATTTCCATTCAGCCCTGTCGTGCTGCCGTGGGCCGGATTCTGATGCCCAGATTGCAAATGATAGTTGGCGTTGTGGTTGGGTCCCTGTCCCTGGTACAACAGAGTCTGCTGCGATCCTGCCAAGCGCAGTTTACCACTCCCGTTGTCCATGTCCTGTCCGCTATGGACGCTCGGAGAGTTCCTCATCAGCGTGTTCTGATAGTGCTGCAGTTGTCCCGCGGCGCTGTCGGGCGGATGCTGCAGGTACGACTGAGAATCGGAGTACTGATTGGATTGCCATTCCGCCGGCGAATCCCTCAACTGTGACGATCCGTAAGGATCTCGTCTTAAGCTGGGATACTGAGTTGTGGACGAAGTCTCTTCGGGGACTGACGGCGGAACGTTTGCTTGATTCCTAAAATCTCTTCGTAGCCCGGGAGGACTGGAACTCCTCAAAGAATTGGATCTAGCAACGTGTGAATTTTTCGGCAGTATGAGACCGTTCTGCAAATTCTGATTGACTTGCGAGGGTATGTTGGCATTTTGCTGAGCCGGAGTTCTCGAGTCATTTGTCTTATGGTCTCCTCTAACTATGGTCTTCAGGTCCAATATTTCCGTGGGTGTGATCTCCGAGGGGTCCACCAATGGAAGCGGTCTATTTGTAGATTTTAAAATCTGAAACAGAGGTAAAATTGACTGTCAATAATCATGATTCAAGTTTAAAGATAGTGAATTAAAGAATTGTAAAGAACATCTAGCTTGATATCAATCAATAAAGACCTAAGCTTATTTTTCTAGTCAACTGATCTTATTCAATGGCAAGTTTTCCAATATTCCGTAGAGAAATAAATGATAGAAACCAATTAATAAAACTCATAAATTTGTCATTGGCTCGTAAAAACACTTCAAATATAAGTATCCAATGTGGTTTAAATAAAAAAATATATAAATAACACTGTTCTAAACATAGGTGTCAGTAAAGCTGTTGGAACTTGCTTGAATTGCTACTCTAAGTATTCTCTACCAGTCAACCGGTCCCATCCAATCTGAGATATTTAAGTACCACCCAGTGCATAATAAAATGATTTTTCTTATTTAAACATTTGTTTTTTCTCTGTCCTACGACATATTTAAGCAAAAAGAACACAACAGTCAGGTAACAGAAAATTATATTCTCAAATTTTCACAGTACGGAATTCTAGGGTGGAATTTTTTGAGATTAAAAGACTACTTAGGTGCGGAGAAAAAGTAAAAGTGAACAAAATAAACACTGTGACTAACCACACATAAAACTAATAACTTATCAGTGTTAGTACAAGCATAAAAGAAAAGCAAATATTTAACCACAACGTTACGGAACCAGTATATCGTAATTATCATTCTTAAACCAACAGACGCTTTGGTAGATACTTAACACTAAGAAATTTAAGTTTGAGAATCGAATACACGAAATGTTTTTAAAGAATATGAAATTCTAGCATTAAAACCTGTCGAACAACAGGCATAGATAAGGGTCATTAATTGTTTGTATGTCTTATATAAATCAGTTGTATCGCCCTTTAAAAGGTTCCAACTTTACTTAACCACTGTGAGCAATTAGACATTTTTTCCCGTAGCAATGGGTGTATGTACCTAAAAACCTCTTTTTTCTAGGCTCACTCACAGTAAAAACACAAATACAGTTTTGAAATCTTTCCCATTAAGCAAAGCTCGTGTTAAGAACACGGAAAAAGGTCGGCAACTAAGATTCGAACCCTTAATCTCCAAAATGCTACACGTACGAAAACTGTCCACTGAACTGCTGAGCTACCAACAAACTCCGATCAAGTAACACGTATTTCATAGAAAACAATATTTCGGACACTATTATTGTCATAGCAACAAATATCAACTTACAACAGACAAATAATATTTCCCATAGTTGAAATTGGTTTTGTCATATTATTATTATTGGGTAGGCAGCTTTCGCTGTTTGGACCCAAATCCCAATTCAGTTGAGTTTCCATCCAGTCTATTTTTGAAGATGTTGATGGTGGGAACAAGCACCACTGACTCCGGCATCATCCGGCATCAATTGATCCTAAGATCAATAAGATATGTTGCATGAATGATATTTCACGTGGGATAAGAGCGCTTCAACAAAAATAAAGAGCTACAGAGGAACTTACCAATTATTTTAATATAGGAGAGTGTTTCAAAAATGTGCTATTATACTGCTTTGGATTGGCTGGAAGAGATTCTCAGTAGGGAATAAAAACATTTTAAAATTGGAATGGACCTACGAATAACTAAAAAATGAACGCAAATAATTTCATGGCTCTTCAACAGAATTCAAATTGTATCATATTATTAGTCTCGTGGTACATCTTGCGTTTATAAAACTCTCTTACCACGAATCCTAAATATTATGAACTTCTGTCTGTGTGTTCCATTTAGACATAAACAAACATCGCCAGTTGTAAAAATATATCAAGTCTGGATTGGGGAAAATACTAACACGGCGACTACGAATATGGTAGGCATTGGCTTGATAAGGTGTGATGGAATTTATTAGCCGTACATCCAAATATACTATAATAATTTATATTCCTACCGCATCTGCGATGTTTCATGTCAGCGTCATGTCATACATTGGGTTTATGACGCCCATTCGATATTGTTACATTCGCTCGCAAGTATAAAATTACAAGGAAGAGCTGATAACATTTGGAATATTGTACAAATCGAAAGCACTAAACTTTCTTTATTTAACCATAGTATTGGAAAGCAATCTATACAGACGATGGGACTGTCAGATCTCGGACAGTAGGGTTGAGGGCTGAAAACCCCCTTTGGGTCGGCTTATGGAATTCTTATACATTACAAAAATGTCCTCTGTTTCCCTACACCCTACTAATATAACCTTAACGAATGTCACCAAATAAGTTTCATAGCAGCGTCTTCTCCTAAAATGTGTATATGAAAAGCAAGTTGTTGAGACACTCTTGATTTAAGTATGCAATGATGTGAATTCGAGAGAGGCGCTCTATTTTCAAATACACTATGTCTGGGATATTTTGAGAAATTTCATGTGAAAAAAACACAGGAACGTTTTGACCCAACCGCGAATTGCACCCGGGACCTCTTGATCAGAAATCGGCACCTATGCCACTGGTGTAACAGTGTGCCTCGGTACACTGGTGTACCGTGGTCATCGGTTGGTGTGCCGCGAAAAACTGAGACCCAAGTACTTTAAAGGCTCATGGTTCAGATTCTGTGTTAAAAAGAAAAGAATGAGTAGGAAGATTTATTTATCTGCCAGATATACTTACGGACCTATTCGCCCATTTAAATGAGCAGAGAGAAACCCCGATATGAGAACAAGCAGCAAAGTAAAAATATATAAGACCTGTGTTATGTTGTAGTAGCAAATGTCTTTGTCTATGGTCGCTTCCTGTCTGGCGTGGGTATTGTAGCCTGAGACGGGTCCGATCACGGAGAGTCCGATAATAAAACTCATAGTCCGATCTTAATTGGTCCACTTATTGTTATCATACTTGTTTTAATTTTTATGTATTGTTAATGACTGTCTGTTTACCTAAATAAATAAATAAAAATAGTCAAGCCAACGTGTATTATTTTAGAAACCCAAACCTCCCAACATAACATGTTAGATCCATACAGGATACGTATGGGTCTAACATGAATAACGGGATCGAGTCCAGGGCATATACCACTGCGACCAAAAATGCGCTGAGAGGGACAAAAAATGTTACGGCGCGATTAATAAGTGAGAGGGTCAAAACTCCAAAAAATATGTAATATTTGAACAACCCCTATTTCTCATTTGTGTACCTCTGAAATTTATTGATTTGGTAGGTGTACCTTGAGCACAAAAAGTTTGCGGAACATCGCACTAGAAGATACAAATAGAGGTTCCTTCAATTAGTCTGATCTCATTTATAACTCCCACTTTAAAAATTGATCTCTCACAAGCAAAACCATGTGATGGGCTAATGTGGAAGAATATCCTTGCTAATTCAATAGAAAGTACGGCATTGAAATGCGCATTAACTCTGGGAGATTTCATGTCCACATTGCACCTAGGTCTGTGAGTGAATAAATGTTCATAACCACTGTTAAACTGAGTCAATACTGAATACAAACACACAGGGGTACCTACTTAGTTTCATTACAATACGGTGTGTGACTGGAATTATTGATTAAGGAACAAGCGAGGATCTAGTAGGTAATTTGGTCATGAACAAAATGTAATCATAATATGCGCTTACAAATTTAGTAAAAAACCGTAGAGGCCACTCCAGAGATAATGATATAAACCAGGTGATTAATGTGTGCACTGCAGCATCTACCAGGAGATGAGAACGCTGGCCATTGACAGTGAGGAGAGGACTAACAGAGTCAACATGCTCGGTGCAGATCAATTTTAGGAATGTGACTGGAAAGAAGATAAGAATTGAAGGAACTCTGAATGTTTTTGATGACCTAAGTCAAAATAAGGATTTGTTTAATTGAACATGACTTGTTCTTTCCATCTACAAAATCTAAACCTATTCCATTTAAAGGAAAAATAACAACTAATGACTCTAACAATTCATTACTATAGGTCGATTTTTAAATGGAACAAACCACTACGGGCTTACGACCGTCTTCTACTGTTATTTCGAAGGCTGGCTTAGCGTGATCACTTTACGTTAACAATGTTCACCATTAGGTGGTAATGTTTGTCTCCGAAACTTCTAATCATGAGAATTCTCAACATGTTCAACATGTGGAAAAATCTCATGTATGCAACAAGTAGAAATTTAGATAATAATAAATGAAATATAGAGATAAAAGTTAGAAATTATTCCATTTAATTTCTAGCTTTATCCTGACTGAAATAAGGGGCATAGGGAGGCAACAAGAGCTCTCCACTGCCTTTGATCTTGTGCAGTTTCCATGACCTGTATCAATTTAAAAAGTTTACATTTTTTTACAAACTGAATACCATTTTTTGATTCAGAGGATGGGACAGATATTTTCGGAGTTTATCACGCGAATTTTCCAACTAGAGTTGGCCTGTTTCTGTTCAATTTCATTAGCTGCATATTCTAATTAACTAACAACTTTTTTTCATCTAAAAATTACTTTTATTTCAATATCATCGTGCGAAATTATTTCCTGTGAACATTTCAGCCTGGCGGTTACCCAATTATCTCTCAGACGACACACCGGTGTGTCCAGATAACAGCATGCCAACGACAATAATTGTAAAGTAATGAAACCAATTACTGTTTACAACTTAGTAACTCTATAATTACTATCACGTTATTTGCGGAACCAGAGATCGTTAGCATATTCATACAGATGTGCCGCGTACAATTGCATAAAAATGAAAACAATACAATAATAATGTTGTCATCTGGTTTACATGTTAACATAGCCGAAATTTACAATCTTTACTTTGGTAAATAACTGAGGTGAGGCTCGAAGTTGTATTGATATTCAAATGAACTAAAAAAAACTATCGAAACTTTACAATGTAAGAAGTCATAAGCATTGCGCAATGGAGAGCTTCTATTGCCTCCCTATGCGCCTGAGTGGGGTTCAAAGAGAGATTGTATGTATGTAAAAAGTTTTTAAAATAATGAACTTTATTCTTTTATTGAAGAAATAAGAAAGTATGGCGATGGCAATCGTGATAGGAGCTAACTTTGAGTAAGAAGTCCTGGGTTCGATTCCCGGTCATGTCAGTTTATTATTCACATGAAATTTCTGCTAGGTGTTGATCTGTCTCAGATTGGACAAAGCCAGTTGACTAGACAAAAATTGGCTCAGATAATAATATGTTCCGCCGGTTACATTGACATAGGAATACATAGGAATGTGAAAATTTATATAATGTTGCGGTATGTTCCACATACCTAGGTGGATGTTAATCAACGTTGAGGATAACAAATTCTGCGTGGGCATAAATATTTTTACTTTTCTAAATAATCATAGTAGGTAGGTACCTAAGTTTGTAAATAGTTTATGATAAAAATTCTGACCTAAGCAGAAATCAAAATTAAAATTTTAAATTCAAAATTATTGTTACAGTAAATGTTCATATTATTCTAATAAACTTTGGTTAAAATTAAAAATCCTCACAACCGACTAAATAGTGCCAGTCTTGGTAAGTTTTTTTTACTAGGTTCGGAATAAAAAATAAAAACCATCCTTTTAAATGACTCATCTCTAGGGTAAAAATCGTCAAAAAGAAAGAAAATTTTATACTGCCAATTTATCAATATATTCAACAAATTTTTGTTATATATATTATAATATGTACCTATGCATGTGTATGTAAATTTATATACATTTGGTTGAAATGTACTTTAGAGATCTACTTGTACTTTGACATTACTACCAATTCATTAAAAAAATTAGGTTCGTTAGCCTATTTTCATGACTAACAGTCATGAAAATAGGTTAGGTTAGGTTAGAACATAATTATTTAGGGGGGTTTGGGGGGCTGAGCCCCCATACCTCCTCACATGTACCCCCGAATCCATTTTACCCTCTGCTGCAAACCGAACATATTTGAATTTTTGGCTTGAGTAGATCTCTAAAGTACATTTTTACCATGTTTTTTTGTTATTGTTGATATTTCTCGCTATTCAGCGCAAAAGGTATAAACCTGTAATGTTGAATAGTGATTTTTTTTTAATTAGGAATAATAAAATAAAAATAAAATACACATTAAAAATTCCCCTTAAATCCAATAGTCTTTGCCAAAATAGGGAGCAGAAAGGCACAATAGACTTCCTAATAAACTACCAATTAATTGAGAACACAAGACCCTCTTTTGTATAAAGACAACTTGATTTTTAAGACAGTACTTCTTAAAACATTTAAAGGAGGTAAAATTGTTATGTCAATAATGCCCACTAAATGTATGTACCCTTATTAATTTATTGAATAAATATTCCAGTAAGAAATAAATTGCTATGGTGATTGATATAAATTCTGAGTTCTTAGAAAATAAGTAGATACTTTGAACCACTTGACTTTCAAAGCCTGAAATACTTGAGATTATTGTAACATACAGGAATGAAAGCTGAGGAATGTGGATTATTGGTTATTAAATGTAATTATGATCTAATAATACCTGATTATTTCCAACTATTGAAGCCCATTGCAGAGGAAGCCCCACATATTTCCCCTCTCTTTTATCAAAACCAGTATGCACTCTATGTTCGAAGTTACTTGGTGGAGAAATCAAAGGCTTCTTTTTCTTTTTAGAAAACATTGTTCAACGACAAATACTAAATACAACGCCAAATAACATTTGATACACTTCACACTTGAATAAGCATGTTCGCAGTGACAATGTCATAGGTCAGACTTAATATTCGCTAAAATACTTATCGATTAAAAACTGTTTATCAAAATATGAATTGAACGATAATATGTAAATCACTCCGTAATATCACTTTAGCGTATAATTATTCACAGGCCTTAAAAATATATAAACAAATGCATCGTAAATTGTGGCCATGATGACAGATATCTAATTTCGAACTTAGATCACTTTTATTTTGTTAATAATATATCACAGCACTAAGAAATACTTTAAATTATCTTAAAAAATTTACAAACAATTTAACTTTTCATAAATATTTAATGAATCAAAAGGGAAATAAACAGTTATCATAAAAATAAAACAAGACGCGACACACCACTCAATTCACTTTCAATGTTGCCACTATTTTTTAACCGCCGTTTGCCAAAATATTATCACGTTACGAAAGATTAAAAATAATTATTTTGTACATTCGTAGTATTTTGTTATGCTATAAATAAATTTATTAAAATGTTCTTAATATTTTATTGCACACACCGAGATAATGGAAGATGTGTATTATTAATTAGTATGACTATCGTTATTTTTTTCATTTTTACAAATTTGTTTGGAGTGAATTGGAAAAATTAGTTTAGAGAGTGTATTTGCATATTTAACAATACTTAAAAATATATTTGCATGATTGTGAAAACGGTCGAATGTTATTTTTATTACTTTATCTTCGAAAGACAATTACAATTTGCTTTGAACTGGCGTGAATAAACTTCACATGACAACACATCACATATCTATTAGAACGCGCTCTCGTGGGAAAATCATGCACCTGTGAAGGTATGCGGGACAAGTTCATACTAATAACTCTACCTACTTCTTGTTCCGATGTAGTAAAAAGGGGAGCTACTATCTATAACACAACACCGGACTAGGCAAACTCTTCTATTCTTAAGCTTAAAAATCGTATTACTACGAATGTAGTATTTTTTAGACAAGAATACTTTGTACTACAAAGTATTCTACGTTTATCCCTTTCACAGTAACATAATTGGAAACTCCAATCCAAACTCCTTTTAGAGGCATAGGAAGTCAACAAGAGCTCTCCATTGCATTATTAACTCTTCCTACACCATATCCAAATCCCTCGGCTTCGCCTCGAAGGAGCGGAACACGGTGTGTAGGGTATTTTAAAAATCCTGCGAAGGACTCTCATTTCAAATGCCTCTAATCTATCCATGGTACGCGTTTAAACACCTCAATTTTGATCATGATTGATAATTGAAGATCCAACCATCCACTCTAAACAGCAGAAAATAATTACGCTTTAATGACTCTCCCCTTTGTGTAAAAGCCCGCCTCCAATTACACAAAGTTTCTGCATTTTGTAGGAGGTTTACCTTGCCATCTCAATTCTTGTTTTGATCTCCGAGTCTGGTAGAGTCTTGGTATTCGTATTTAAATTGGCTCTGTCTGATGGGATGTCTTGTTTTTATTTTATTTTTTGTTGGTGTTATTCATTATATTTTGTAACAGGAGAATGTAAAGAATAAGTTTAAAAATTAATGAGTTAATGTTAACGTAATCAATATATTAATTATATTTTGTAATAGGAGAATGTATAGAATAAGTTTAAAAATTAATGAGTTAATGTTAACGTTATCAATATCTATCTCAGAGTATACAGGTTAAATTTAAATACAATTATCTATATAATTATAATAATTATTATTATAAAAATGCTAAATGGGCCACTTGCAGGTTGTGGGGGATTTTCATAAAAGTACTTGAATTATGTATGTATGGTCAATAAATACGAATATAAAAAAATAAATGTTAAAATAAAATAATGGAGAATTTCACAAAAAAAACTTGGAATTTTAGGAGTGTCTCGGGACAGTAAAATAAATGGCTACCATAGAAAAATCCAAAGGTTTTAATAATTCCTACAAGCATTTTATCATGTGTCTTTCTGTATTACTTTAAGTATTATTATTCTATTTTTTTTTTATGAATTCGGGGGCGCATGCGAATAGGTATGGGGGGCTCCGCCCCCCAAACCCCCCTTTAAAATTAAAGCCTAACTTTAACCTAACCTATCCAAATCATATTCAAAGGAATATAGTAGAAAGCTTACTAACGAACCTAATTTTTTTTATGAATTCAAATACATTTTTGGAAGAAAATAGCGGAAAAAAAACGAAAAAAAAAAACCGCCGGCATCGGGGATCGAACCTACGACCATCATTACGAAAGGCAGCAACTGTAACCGCTCGCCTACCGAGAGCTTCGAATGCCGTGTCGAAAATTGATAATATATATTATAAATTTTTGCGCATGCGCATTTAGCCAAGGATTTTTCTATGGTAGCCATTTATTTTACTGTCCCGAGACCAGGGGGGGTCAACTCGGCGTGTATGTACACGGGCACTAAGTTTAGAGTGAAATAGTTGCTATTCTTAAGCATGTGCACCCATTATGCGAAAGCGAGAGATCTACTACTACATTCACAGATTCGTACTACCACATACCTACCTGCTATCTTATTGGCTCTAATACCAATGCAAACCCGTGTTCTTACTACCACATACGAACCTGCGCTTCTATCCGCGTTCTTATTGGCTCTCATATCAGCGTTCTTATTGGCTCTCATACTCAACTCACGTTGAATAGCTCCCTCGAACAAAATTTCTAAGCAACGTAACATAATAGGTTATGTTCCAGGATAAATGATAAAAAAACATTCTCAAATCTTTATTCACATTAAAGCCAGAGATAGTATATAACAATAAGAAAACAACACCATATTATTTCTAGTAGTATCTGTTATGCCAACATAATATTATGTTTTGATGTTAGGTTATATTCCAGCTCAATCATTTTCACAATAACCCCACTGATTTTACGTTTGAATACAATAACTGAAGGGCTGTATTTCTAATAATCTTTCACTACCACAGTATTTTAAAGATTATTAAGTAATCAGACGGTAAGCTGAAATTTTCTCCCCGAACGGAGCACGCTGTCAAATTAATTCGGATATAATATTATTAATGTGGCAAATAATTACTGTAAAACCTTCAACGAAGACATCGGTTAACCACTTTATGGTTAAAAGAGAACAAATTATATAATTACCATGCCGAGAGTAGAAAACGGACCACAACGAATTGTTTACGTTTTTCCGTAAACAACAATATGGCTGGTTCAAGTGACGCCACGAAATAGTGTTGCCCGATATATATTTATTGCCCTACGCAAATACCAGTTTTCTAATACCATTTATAAATAAATAATAAATTATTGAGATAAACAAAAAATAAATAAAAAAATAAATTATAGTATTTCGAAGAATTATTAACCGATTTTTTTTATAAATCACATACGTTAGAATATTTTCTACTTAATAATTACTAACCTACGCATTTAGGCTATATTTTTTTAAATTTTATTTAAGTAATTAATTATTATTATAATATAAACTAAAATATACTTATAATTAATATACGTATTATTTTTATCTATATAAGGGTATTGTTTGAGATTTTATATCGAAGATGTTTCAGAGAAAATATTGAATTAACTACCGAAAAAAAATTTCACCTTATGGCAATAACTAATACCGTTGTTTCCCCAAGTCAACAATTTCAATTTGAATTGAAACAAGCAATGAAAACCGTTGAATATCGTACAAGTTTTTAAGTGTTTATAAAAGTTTAGTGTTTTAGAAAAGTGTTTATAAATTCTTTTTATTTTTGTATTACGGACATTTTATTAATTAATTTATGAATTAAAACTTATAGTGTTGTATTAACTTTCAAGTTTATGTTTCCGTTACACAGTTGGATAACGACTATTTTTATGCTATTACTTTATTATTTGGACCTAATTTATTAAGAACATGAGTATAATACTGGTATAATAGCATATTGGATGTAACAGAAGTGTGGTGTTTCACTTTTTCAAGAAAAACAGTACTTTTTATAGATTTCATCGCACTGGAAAATCTCATTCCCTTGATTGGTATGTATGTACCGATTTAATAACAAATCAACTTAAATAATGTTCCATTTAGATTTTTAAAGTAAAAACAAATACCTATATTTCATTGTTTTCAGAGCTCGTATTTGGTAAAAGTTTTGGGTTCCTTATAAAGTTCCTGGAAGGTTCGTCAAGCTGCTTTGTTGTTCTACAGTAAACATTTCTTTCATACTTTTTACGGATCAGCAACAAAATTTGCCTTACACTGCTTTTCTGGAAGAAATCAAAGAATTATACAGTGATGGATGTTATAAAAATCTACTGACAACTCCTACTTTTCAAATACAACAGTGGTAATCATTTGTACTCATTATAATGTTAAAATTGATGAGGACTTTTAAATATATAATCTATCATTTAATATAATCTTTCAGCTTACTGATTTGTCAATTCAAAAAGCTCCTGCAAATGTAAGGCATGAAGAATTTGTCACAAAGTTTCTCACGAAGAAGAATTTGTCACAAAGAAGATAAAAATATCTGAATCCTAAAAAAATACAAGGAAAGAGTTGTTCCAAGTCCATTGAGGATGAGGTGTTGGCTGTTATCCATGACACTACGTTTCAACATTGGAATTTAGTTGTGACCAACATGCCATTAATAAACATATATGGTCAGGCAGTTTGTTGGGATCAGCCGCATTATATGTTTGATCCACGCAAAGTTGTAACCTTAATCGATATGACTCATATGTTGAAAAGCTCAGAAATTACTTTGTAAATTAATATGATATTGTATATTACTGTGAAGAAACATCAAAAAAGGTATGAAATAGCATTTAACAAACGTTTGATTTTGTTTATTTATTCTTCTCACAAAAAAATGCAATTCAAAACTAAAAACTATGATAAAAATAGAACTAATATAGATTTATGAAAATAAAAATATTTAATTGTTTTTTTTTCAGATTTATACATTTCTAGTGGATTGGACCAACTATAGACTTGGGATTAAATCAATTCAACCATTCTGAACTTGTTAAGGGCTCACATAGACAAGCAGGAGTCAAGTATACTGCATTTCACGTTCAGAGTTTGACATTCTTTGTATTGTATGAATTCTTATAAAATAACCGCCTGCTGTGTACATGTACTCAAGAAGTTCATACAATTTATTACTATGATATTGATACTGTGTAAGTTTCATTTCTTATAGCTGCATAGGATCAGGAACGCTCTTCCCTTCCAATCTTGCATTTTCCTAGTTTGCTTTAATTCTTTGCTTTTCTTGAAAATCTGCACTAGCCGCTTCTTGCTTTTAAATATTTTCACGCACAAACTTTTTTTTAATTGGAAATATTTGTGATATAATTAATTATGCAAGCTTGATATGGGCACATCAGCTGAGAGCTGCTCGCCCATTATCAATAATAATAATTATCTGCCGAAGCCAATGTGAAATTATAAATTATTTAAAAAAATAGTTAGGGCTGATAAACAGTCACCGATAACGATCGATGGTCACCAGGTCTCCCGGGTGGATAAATTTAAATACCTGGGAGCAACTATTACCATCACTGGTGAACTTGGGGCTGAGCTCCTGATACGTATCGGTATGGCAAGTGCCGCCTTTCACAACATTACCAAAATATGGAAAGCGTTGGCGTTTAGTTCCGAGATGTAATATAAGTTTGATGTGTGTGCGTTACCCATTCTTCTATATTAGCGTGAGTCCTGGCATCTGACCAAAGCCCAGGCACCAAGTCTCAGCATTTGAAATTAAGTGCCTCAGGAGAATTTTGAGTATAATATGGTATCACAGCATCAAGAACGAAGCTATACACCAGCGCACCCAGCGTCACCCCATCACTTACCATTATGGAGGAGATGGACTTGGCGGGGTCGTGTGTTAAGGATGCCGAATGACAGTTGGCCGAGTAGAGCGAAGATGAGGAAGACTCCCTTACACTGTGTTCCCTTCCTTCGAAGCAGAGCAGAGAGATTTGGACATGGTGTGGGAGGAAGTTTGATGTCGCGCAAAATCGAGCGTGGTGGAGGGCTCTTGTTGCCTTCTTAATCCCAATGTCTCTGAGGGGGGTAAAACAGGGATTATTGATTGATTAGGGCTTTGGTCATGACTGTATGCAGAATGTATGTGGGTTTGCATTTTCATTGTCTAAGATTAGTATTCCAAAGTTCGATGATGACTTGTGGTATATCACTCTGTATTAACTGTTTTACAATCTACAAGTGGAATCGATACCCATTGACCAACTTATGAATTGTATGTGATAGCATCATCTTTAAAAAAAATTTGAAAGTGAACCACTTTAGTTTAGTTTAACCAGATGATTTTCAGATAGCAAAAGTTAAGCGCTTTACGCAAGATCTTCAGGATGGTTTCCATTTATGAACCGATACATTCAAAACTACGCTGTCATTAAGCATTGGCATTATTGTAATTATTGTTTTAAGATTCAGAATTATAAATTTTTTAATACTGTTCACTTGCGTGTTTCTGTTTCTACATTTCTGCTAAATATGTAAAGAAATGAACTTTAAAAAGACACATCTCGTAGAATATATTCCTTAAAAAACATGGGGTTGAAAACATGAATATTATGTTCTATTATGCATTCAGTGACCTTATTTATAAAAATAAATTTATTTAATAAATGAAATGCATTTTTAATAAACATGCATGCTAACACATGGTGGTGGTTTCTTTACGCCAAGACATTTTTTTTCTTTGCTGTGTTGTGAGTCTTTGGGACTACAAACATTTTGGGATGAGA
This sequence comes from Mystacides longicornis, assembly GCA_963576905.1. NCBI lineage: Eukaryota > Metazoa > Arthropoda > Insecta > Trichoptera > Leptoceridae > Mystacides > Mystacides longicornis. The sequence goes on from OY756437.1 coordinate 26,015,868, forward strand.
AGTTGGTAAACAAAGTAGTTTTTCTAAATTTGTAAGCAAAATGAATATATACATGCATTTAATTTTGGTATTATTGAAGATACAAGGGATTAAAAAATAACCCTAAGTTTTTTTCACATTTTTGTTAGAAGAGGTTTGCTGATAGCGTTCGGTGTCAGCCTGATCTGAATGACCATTGTGGATTTCCATTCTAGTAAATTATTATTATTATTTACTGGGCCTGCTGCCTCCAAGGAGGTCGCCGTCACTGCGTCCCAAAATGGAACCATTGTGACTGGCCCTGCATCTAGAGTTCGTCGCTTAGTCCAGCCTCCTGGAAGAATCGGAGGACTTTGTTGGCGTTGAACTCCTCAATTTTATCTGGGCACATCAAGAAAGTGCCCAGATTTTTGTGTCTATTATGCATCATCGGTAGGCACTCACACAGGAGGTGCATTGGGGTCTCAAGCGATACCCCACACACCCTGCACATGCCACAGTCCAATATCCCTATGGTGCACATGTGCATGCTTGTTCAGCCTGCAGTGCCCCGTTAGGGACCTCGTGATGCATAGATTATTCCTGCTAAGGGACAGTAGGTTCCTTGCGGATTTTTTGATATCCATGTTACCTTAGTGAGTGGATGGTGTTACTCCCGAGGGAGTCAGTTCCTCACTGGCCGGGTGACCATCCAGTGAGGAAGGGTTCACTTTATTAGTGATTGTATTGACGTTCATGACCGTCCCATGTTTAGCAAGGGAAAAGAAGTCACAGCCGACAGAGCCCCGCATGTCGGCTGAAGGGCTGAGGTTAATCCCCGAGGCGCCCAGGTATCGGAGATGCACCGTTTAGACTGGGTAAACCCCCAGCCATTCATCCATCGGCACGGTACGCTTTTAGATTGGTATTGTCCTCTTAGCCAGTCCCGGCATAGCCCGATCCCTCATGTAGGAGTAGCCACCCCCACATGAGCGACCCAGCACCAGACACTGCCCAGGATGCACCGCGAGGAGGTGGGACAACATTTGCACCCCAAAAAAGTAAAAATTCTAGTAAAACAAAACTAAAAATTATTTTTTATACAATATGTTTACAAATAAAACAAGGTGTTGCAGTACCATAGTACCAATCATCTTAATTAAAAGACAAATAAATACCCTTTTATTATACTTTACAGATTTTTTTGTGGAGGCTCAAGCTTGGATATTAAAATATTGGTCTTATAACTACTTATCTGCTTTTTTGTTTAAAACATTAGATTGCCATATTTTTAATATCATAATAAATCAAAATTTCAATAATTCCTTTTGCTTTTAAGACATTTATTTTAATCAGCTTTTTAAGACCGAGCAGACACAAGACTTTTTTTTTTTCAAAAATAAAGTTCAAATAAAAAAAAATTTATTACTGTTCCACAAATTTTTATTATCCAAATAATTTTTATTATTATAAGAAACGTTTCTTAGTCTCCTGTGACCATGTAGGACGTGTGCCTACGAACAGTTATATTTTTTTTTTATTTGAACTTTATTTTCAAATAAATTCCACCAAGAAATGCATGTTCATCAGTTAGTGAATTTTTTGTTTTCACTTGTCGGGTATATTAAATGTTTTTTTAAGCGAATGTATTTTTGTATTTTTTTTTTTTTCTTATTTTAATGATTTAATAAATAAAATAAAAAATATTTTTAATAATTGCCATCTGTTGGTTTTTTATTAAAGATTTTTTATGAATGCACCCAGTCTCTTTTCAAACCTTCGATTCAATAGTAACAAAAAAACATGCATTGACATCTATTGATTTTTTAGAAAAGTTTAATAATTCATTGCATTAACTGGCTACATCCAGTTTTTATTTCCGATTTCGTTTGAAAGATGGCTCATTTTACAGTAATTTATTTATTTTATTCACTTATAACATAAGAATAATTGAAATAAAACATACAAAAATATAATGCATAATATTATAATACATATTATGTTCACTATGCTAGCAGCGAAGGCTGTGAGATGACCAATAAGTATATAAATATGCAATCACATATTTTTTACACAAATCACTCTACGGGTGGATTGCCTCTAATTAAAAAATACACATAATTTATTAACGATCAAATAATTAATAACGTGAAAATGTATCAAAATCCATTTCAAATTTTGTTTCAATAGTCTTTCCCATTTAACTAATCTAATTATATTATTTCTTTTTTATTAAATTTATCAAATAAATGTGTCTGGTAAATCAGGGTTACATGTTGCACCAACATAATATATTAGATATCATACAATGAACTATTTTTTTGTTTGTAGCTAGACAGGTATTGGTTTCAAGTTTCCTCAAAAGACGGCTTGTACTTCATAATAATATCTTTACATATTTCTCTTAAAAAATAATATGTTGCAATATTTACAAATTTCAATTAAAATCAAATCATGTATTGAAAATCAAATCATTACAGCACAACCATTTCAAACAGAATGAACTTTATAATTATAATTGAGAAATTTAATTTATTTTTGTTGTATTTTCAGGTTTTATGAACTTTTTTAACAAAGACATATTTTGCTTTTCTGAAGTAATGGTTACATCTTGCTACAGCAGTAAGCATCAACAATTATCACCATGTCGCTCGCCAGGATAAGGTCTTGTAGGTTGCAAGTTTTGCCGCAGTGTGTTCACCACACTCACATACAGGCTCATCTGCAAAGGGGTAGCCTCATCCTTGTAGGTTTGTCCTTAAGCCGTTGACATCAAACCTCAGTCTTGAGGGCAGTCCATAAAGCGTATGGTAAGTACTAATGCTCTCGTGTGGGACTATCCACTAAATCTTTATCTAACTAATAAATCTACCATATATATGTATGTGTGTAAGCCCATGCTGGTCCACTCCTGCCTGTCTCTGGCCATCCCTATCGACATCCAATGGACTATCCGAATTTGTCTCTCAACCTCATCAACTGTGTGCTCACATTTCTCCTTTAACTCGTTAACAATATTTTTATACAAATAACATAATAAATACAGTGGCTTTTTATAGATTATAATTTTATTGCTCTGATATATTATTATTATTCACAATGTTTTTTAATATTATGATAATGAATAAAAAATGTGGTTATTATGTTATTTATTGTGATGGCAAACCTATAAATTAACTGATTTATTTACACTTTTTCTTCCCAGTACCCTCCCAACCTATCACATTGTTGGCTGTTGGGGTTCTGGGTTTGGTCTTCTGTAATGCCATTTCTTTGCAGTCTTATTGCATTGCATCATCCAATTTTTCTTGGGCCTCCCTCCATATAGGTAATGTGGGAGGTTCATAGAGGTTGCTTCATTTACAGTGATCGGATGGTCTTCGTTTAGTGTGCCCATAACATCTTAACATACGTGTTTCTACATTACTATGATGTATGTCACTAACTCCCAGGATGCCACAAATACATGAACTTTTGACTCGAGGGTGATACTCTCGTATACCACAACATTGCCATTTCGGCTGTTTCACGTTGCCTAGTGTAGCTGTTATACACTGTCCATCATCCAGAGCCATATTAAATTGTGCGTCTGACAAAATTTTAATACAGCTTTTCTTTTTGTTTTATTTGCATTTTTGGGTCACATTAAACTCCAGTTAGTGATTAAGCAGCTACTGAATATTCATATAAAATAATTTCCCGGATACCAAATTTTCGGAATGACCTTTTTTTCTAGTTTGTATCCGGGTCAAAAATTTTACAAATGTAGCAACATTGATTCGAAAAAACCGTAGTATATGGAAAGGAATGAGGATATTAGGAAGGAATGTGGTATAGAAGTTAGTGTGACAAATATGAAAGTCAATTAGATAAGATGATTTGGGCATATGGAATGAATGGATGCAAACAGAATGACAAAAAGAATTTATAAGGCTGAAAGGAAAAATGTAAGAATGCGTGGCCAACCGACAATGACTTGGATTGAACACATCGATTCCGACCTCAAGGAAGGGTAGGTCAGAAGTAAAAGAAATAGGAGATATTATAATATGAGAAATTGTATGTAGGTGGAAGAAGGGAAAAAAGTATGCTTGGATAGAAAGGAGTGGAGGTCCATTCTCTCTGCCTACCCCTTACGGGACATGGAGTGATGAGTTAAAAAAAATTAATATATGTTGTATGAAATAATGCCAACCTGAGCCGTGAATAAATGTTTCGGAGTAAATTCTATCAATTGCCTGCATTCTGTTTTCTTTTTTGTGTTTGTATTTAAATATCATACTTTTATACTGATATTTCCTATTTTTTTAATTGGGGCATAATATAATTTCACAATTTTATACCTGCAGCAAAGCCTGTTAAATGCTTGTAAAACATGCAATACATTTTGTCGCAACATTGTCTTTAAATAATTTATTTTATATTACCCAATAACATTAGATCTGAGAAGATACCTATTGCAAGTAGCTCTTTTATTTATAAAGACAAACACTGCTCTTTTCGGTGAGCAGTGGGACAAAAAGATTACATACATAATATCGTATTATACAATACAAATAGGATCTTAAATATAGGTAAAAAATATATTCTATTTTATTATTTAATTGTATTATTACATTGTATTTTAACTTCTAGGTTTGTTACATTCATCTGGTGTCTGCAAAAGATCTACTGGCCACGACTATTTCAGCGGACGAGAATAGGACAGGATAGGAGATGTTCCCTGTAATATGTACTGAAAAATCAAGGATCACAGTTTATAAGAAAGGCATGTACCTTTTTACGATAATTTTTAAGTTACCTGCTTCACAAAATAATAAGGATTAAAAAGCCATTGATTTAAAAATAACATTTTACAATATTATGTTTACATACCAATCTCTCTTTTAATTTTAGTTTAATAACTTGTCCCTATTAAAGAAACTTAATCTGCTTCTATTACTTTTTTCCTATATTTATTCAAATTGTAACATAGTAAAATAAAATCAATAATATACTTTTATTACTTCTTTATTAATACTGATATTATTTAATAAGATAATAGTTGCATTCTACATAATTTAAAAAGGTGTAAGTATAGTGCCACCTATGCAGTATTTTGAATAGTTCAGTAGCTAACTTGTAAAGATTTTAGGTTGAATGCAAGGAACTTTGGTTTGCTTTTTACTAATAATCCACTCTGTCCCAACGGCACGCACAATGTCGTCTTTCCACACTTCTTCGGCCAGTCTCTGGTCTCCAGTCCGTAACTCTTCTACTCCACCTTCCATCGTCCCTGCGGGATACATGAGAAACAATTTACAATTTTTATATTCATAAACTTTAGGTAGGTACTGATCTCGCTAGCCTAGTGCTATCTTGCTATAAAGAGGTCCCGGTCGAGTCCGAGTTTTCTAAGCATTTTTGTGGCGATGGCCTGTCTCAGATTGGACGGAACCAGTTGACTAGAAAAAATGCTGGTAATATTTTATTAAGTTAAGAAGAAAATGAGAGTGCTTTGGGAGACATTCTAACCTTAACTTTTTTTTATTTTAGAGCTCATTTTTAAAAAATGAGTCTTTAATGCTAATACCTCCCACTATTTTAGCTCATGGCAAAGTTTAGCCAGCAGAGCGAATCCTATCAGATCACAGACATTGAAATATAACGAGCATTTCCGAAATACATTTTGTTTCTAACTTAGCCATTAATTGTGATCTACACTTATCCCTTGACTCAAAAATATTGGTTTACAATATTTTTCCAATATCGATAAAATACTATCATATGTTAAAGTATCAAGCGTTTCTGGGAAACTGAGATCAAGCACCATGATCTGGTTTCGCCATTCAGATGACACCACAAAAATCACGCTTTCTATCTTTGAACCTTTTAGTTCATCATTTAAAACCATGATGGCCTCCATGCTCGATTTAAATAAGCCGAAGTCATGGTCATCAGCAATCGAGAATGGCTCTATGGAACCGACTGAAACTTGAGTCCTAAAACTCGCTCCAGCCTGAGCCACGAAACCACTCCCTTCAAGGACCTTCTCTTCAGAACCACCCATACCGAGTGAGAACCCTCAAACCCCAAAGCAAAAACAACAAGATCTACTTATCTTTATTCGGACTGCTCTGGGACGCTTCTCGGCCTGGTCTGGTTTGCAAATCCTCGTCGATTTGGTCTACGTTGATTCAGCCTTGTTGTCTCATTGATTCATCCTAGAATACTTGTAACCGCTTTTGACTCCGTTCGTTGCCTTCGTAGACTGCGCTCCTTCGTAGAATTATTTCGTAGACTAAAATGTTTAAATAATATTTAATAAATTGAAAACATGTTTTATCGTAGTTTTAGTCTTGAAAGAAAAAAAATTTTCTTCCTCTTCTTGTGACAATACTATTTTTTTTCACAAATTGTCCCCAAAATGTCGTTGAAAAAAATTTATGTAGGTATGTCCTCGTTATTTTTCTTCCAAAATTGCCTTCAACCTTGTAGAAATGTTCAATATTATCATAAACTTGTCTTCTATCTTCTCCTCACAAATTATTTTCTGCCGATTATATAGCAAAATCTAAAACACAAAAAACTTGGAGAAACTCATAGAATTTTTAACCGACTGCGCCAAAATTGTAATGCTGGGGCTTTAGGTTCTTCTTTTAGTTCAAAATAAAAATTCTTTAAATAATTTATAAACACACATATATTATGAAGATGGAAGGTTTACTCCTTTTTACTGTGATGAAATCGGCAGAGACTGTGCTACTGCACTTGCATATGTGACGAAACTGTGCCCATCACCAGAATATGCGAATGGATTCGTCAAAAAGATGAAGTGTTTCGACATTGTGCGCATGTGTCTCATCAGGACCATCTCTCAAAATGTTAATAAATATTGCTTCCTGTGAAAAGCTGATTATCCCTTTTTGTCGCTCGGGGTGCATGTTGTTCACATGCATTTTGTGACAAATCTTGGGTTTTCACTTCCACACATATATTAGACGGATCTCAGTAAATTGTATTTTAATTTCTAGGTTTGTTACATTCAACTGGTGTCTGCAAAAGATCTACTGGCCACGACTATTTCAGCGGACTAGAATAGGACAGGATAGGAGATAATCCCAGTAATCAAGGATACTGAAAAATCAAGGATCACAGTTTATAAGAAAGGCATGTACCTTTTTACAATAATTTATAAGTTACCTGCTTCACAAAATAATGAGGATTAAAAAGCCATTGATTTAAAAATAACATACAATATTATTAGCTTTCCCAACAGACATTGTCTCATGATATCCCGTGTTAGATACCCGGAGAGGAAATATTTTATAACTTAAGTTTTTTCTACTCTTTTCTTTGAGTCAGTCCCTTGATGCCGAGGATGGCACCAGCGTTCTATTCTCATAAACTCTTTCTATCCCTCTCGATCTTCAGCCATCATAATGGACCTGTTGCCCGCTTGATAAGGTCAAACTTTTTCATGGACAATCATCCCCTTAGTGGTTAAATAAGAGAGAACGTAGAGTTCACTGCATATAGAATCATTGCTCCTGTGTTCATACCAGTAAAAACGTCTCCAGCACCAGGTTTATCGTTACTAAAGTACCTACATGTTTTTTTTATAGTGATCATAGACGACCCTATTAATGACTAAGCAACTCGAATGAGCGAATATCTCTGATAATTGCATAAAATACTATCTTTTCGTTACAAATATTACACTGAAAAGGGCTTTATTCATGTAAAACCAAAAAATTTGTTGATCATAATCATCCTTATACTCAAAACTTTCCTGCAAACCTTGCACTTTATGACCAAGCATTTCGAATGAGTGAATATCTCTCATAATTGCATAAAAAAATATCTTTTTGGTAAATATTTACTTCGCGGGCTTCTTCGATTTTCGACAAAACTTCTCTAAATGAATATGTTTCAACTTAACAGAGTGTAGTGTTAAAATTCAGGGAGGTGTCCAAAGGGGGTTCCACCCCCCAGACCCCCCTTATGAACTGCGTTCCAACCTTAACCTAACCTATTCAAATCTTAATGTTATCATTCGAGGATGTTATCAAATCTCCTAATCTATCCAAATTGACTAACTAAATGACAATGACCAACAATATCTTCATTTTTCAAACAAAAACAGCAATTTTAGAATAAAAAAATAAAATGTCACTTCATGAAAGAAAAGTTTGTATGAAAAAATAGGCAACTTTTAAAATTGATTTTTACTTACCATTGGTTGATAAAATACTTGACTAATACTAAAACAAATGTTATCAAATCAATCCATAACATGCTTATTTACATATCTGCATATAAATTTGATATGTGTTTCATATAAATAATCGAAGAAGCCCGCGAAGTAAATAATTACCATCTTTTTATTACAATTATTACACTGACACGGTTTTTTTCGTATAAAATCCAAAAATTTCTGGATTATTATCATCCTTATATTCAAAACCTTTCCTGAAAACATTGCACTTTGATGATATAAATGAATGGAAATGATTACACATAGCTTTGATATTTCTTTGCTATGATAAGATGAAAACCTGAACTGGAGTTCTAAAAATGTACGTTTAGATTATTCACGATAACCTTTAATGATTACCAGTATATTATTATATTATCTAGGATGATTACCAATGATTACATTAACCTTACATAAATAAAACAACAAAACACCTCGTACCTACAGGTCTTTTTTAAACGTCATGTTCATCTTCCTTTTTTTTAATGACCTTCATCTTGTGGGTGTTTCAAGCCAGTCTCAAGTATTACATTCCTTGATGTTTTTACTGATATTTTTATCATTAAATAAATCAATTCATTATTTATACATTAAATAAATAAACACTTTTCTATACAAAGGTGTCAGTATAGCTGGTGGAACTTATTGTAAATATCTCTTAAAATTAAAAAAAAATGTAATTTTATTGCAACTATTAGGTTGGTTATCAGCCAAACCATTTCTTAACTTTTTATTACAATGTTTACATTGACACTGCTTTTTTCGTTCCGACGTGTGATAACACAAAGAACGCTGGTTCCGATCTTCGCAAATAATGTTTTTATTGCATTTAAATGGGCATGCTGGAAAGCGGGTTCCTGTGTTCTCCTTAGAGCAAGTGTTCCCATTCCAATGCATTGAAATATTCTTTGCTCTGATCTTAACAAGCTTAATCTGCTTCTTATGACCTTTTCCCTATATTTATTAAAGTTATAATATTATTCTAAATCTACGATTTGATAATCCTGTTTTCAATACAGTAATAATGTTTGCTGTTCATATTTTTACATTTTTTTTTCTTGAAAAAAATCTTTAGCAATATGTATTTACAAATTTGAAACAACATAAATTAATCGTAGCACTGGTTATGTTTATAAAAAAAGTATTCAGATAAGTAATTTATTTTTGTTGTTTTTTTTCAGGTTTCCAGAATTATTTTTTAAAAGAGGACATTCTCTGAAGAAATGGTCATCACACCACAATCTGTAGCCAAATATAATATTATGTATTTAGAAGCAATGTGAAACAAATGAGTTTCATTGAAAATTTATTATTATTGATGATTCATTTATTTTATATTTTTATGTTTTTTCAATTTTGTTTTTAAATAAACTTAACTTTTTTATATTAATTAAAATTATTATACTTTTAACTTTTATCATATTTTAATATTGTTTTCTATTTTGTTTTTAAATAAACTTCACTTTTTTTATACCAAAATTATGATTGTACAAGTTTATGTTCCTTACTAATTCTGTAATTTAACCATACTTTGTTTGATGCAAGTTCTATTGTGTGTTCAATGCTGGTTCTGTTTTTTTTTTGTTGTTTGTTCTTGCGATTATTTTCCTTGAATTTTATTAACTTTTAGTGATATGGATAATTTAATTTGTATTTTTTGTTAAGGTATATATTATAAGTACATATAGGTATTTTTTTTCTTTTTTTATCTATTTCAACTCTATACTTCTTCATTTTTGTAATTTTGTTTGTGTTATTGTCTTCTATCTTATTTAAATTAATGATATTACTCTTGTATTATATAATATTACTTGATTTTTATTTTGTTGCTCAGTAATGTTCTCAAAGTCCTCCATAATTGATATCCTATGTTGTTATATTTACCGAGCACTTTCTTGTTTATTGTATTTTATAAACTGCTTTACTTGACATTTTTTGTAATTGAAATTAACGTTTATAATCTATTAAAGGCACAGTGGAGCCGTATGCATGTTAATAAATAAATAGATGATGTCAAATTTATTGATGGAATTATGTTAACGTAAATTATTGGTATGTATGTATTTGTATCTAGCGCTTCGCTATAATGTATTTTTTTTTACTTGTTACCTTATACTATGTACTTAATTGTATTTTTTTTGTATTCTTTTTTATTTATCCTTGTACTAATGTGTACTACACTACTCTATATTAAGTATTTTTTTAAATGTAAAAGGCCGTTGAACCAAATAAAATAAATAAAACTTGAGCCATATGTAAAAAAATAATGTTTTATAATGTTGAATATGTGGATAAAAAACATTTATTTAGTTACCCAATAATTTTAAAATGTTTCGAATATATTTTTATGTTACTTTCCTTTCTAATGTGTTAAAAACTGTACTTACTTTTTTATATTTTATACTGTGTTTTTAATCATAATAAAAAATAATCATTTTCATATAACCAGTTTGTTTTTTCATTTTTTTTTATTTTATTAATACAATATAGACCCCGTATCAAATAGTTAGTTAAATAAAAAAATATGTTATATTAAATCTTTTATTTATTTTTCATAGTAGATATGGCTCCAAATTGAACTAGCTTCACTCAAAAATACTTATTTTACAGGAGATATATTATTTTTCCATAATTTAAACAAAATATTTAAATTGTTTAAAATATGGAAAAATATCTTCTCCTGTAAAGTAAGTACTTTTGAGTGAAGCTAGCTCAATTTGAGTCATACCTAAAATGAGTTTGAATATCCCGCCATTTCCCGCTCCACCTTCCATTTGAATTTACCGCCTTCAAAAAGCTTTATGCGCCCATTATGGGGGCGCTTTTCATTTACATTTTGTTTCTATGGAGTTTTGCATCTTTATAAGTAGTCTGTGCCCGAGACACTCCTGGAATTTTGACGTTTGGCAAAACGTCAAAACGTGAGATAGTGTCAAGGTGTCAAGTCTGAATCTGTACGTGTTTCTGTTGTTCTGTTTGCTGTTGAGGTGAAGTGAGTGTAGTCGAGTTATCGTTCTTGTTGTGTTTTTGAGTATTAGAGAGTATTTAAAATGTCTTCTAAATTCTACAAATATTGTGTAGTACCACTTTGTACAAGTAGCACAGTAAAAAATTCTAGCAAAGTTTTTATTCGGATGCCAGCTGATGTAAATTTGAGAAAAAAATGGAGCCGCGCCATGAAACGAGATGAACGTCGTAACATACAATTTTCAAGCAAAAATATGCCTCGCTATGTTTGCGAAGATCATTTTAATGTAAGTAAATGCCATCCTTATACTTTTAAGAAGTTGTTTAAAACTCAATCTGTATAGCTTTTGCTCTTTCGCTTCGTCTACCTTTATAACTTTGGAATGGATCTGTAACCTTCTATTTTTTTTTTGTTTACGTTCATATTATTGTCATACAAAATGAGGGTTGCGTAGACAGTTTATTTTGTATGGATACTTCTTATTGCTTGAAATTATTGACAGTTAATTCTTTGATTGTTTTAGCTTGAAGAAGATATGGAGAATTACCTGAGATGGAAAATGATGGGAGGCCCAATATGTATAAAGAAACACGTGGTGCCTCACATTTTTGATTGCCAAAAATCAAAAAAACAAGAGTCAAGGAAGACAGGAGAATTGCGACGAAAACTGAATAATGAAGTCCAGCCGGTGCCACAAATAGAAGAAACTCGTTTTTCCAATTCGAATGTAGATAAATGTGTCCAAGTGAATTTTTCAAATAAGGTAAGGAGCAAAGCTGTTGGAACATCCTTTTCTCCAATAACAGCCAGTGCAGGATGCTCTCCAATAAAAAAACTTTCTTTGGCTAAGGAGACTGCAGAAGAAGTATGTAAAAGTGATGAAGAGAATGTACATATTGAGGAGGAAATTGACGAAGATTACATTTATTACGACAGTGATAGTGATTTTAATCGGGACAAAATAGACGACGAGCAACTCAGCAGTAGCATGAAATTAAACTTCGTGAAAATAATCAGGACCCATCCGCAACTGTATTTAGGGATACCCAAACAGATGTATCATGTAATTGATGTATTGTCAGAAAAAGTTCCTGTGCCACTTGTAAATATATTTATAACATTAAAAAAAATAAGGTTAGATCTCTCTTACACATTGCTGGGGGTGCATTTTGGTTTGAGTGAATCGTCGATTTGCAGGGTTTTTAAAAAAACCCTGCCTATATTGGCATCAAAACTTTGCCAGTTTGTTTTCTGGCCATCTGAAAATCAGATAAGGGCAGAATTACCTATTGTATTTAGGGCAAGGTACCAAAACGTCCAGTCAATAATAGATTGTTTGGAAATCCAGATTGAAAAGCCTAACAATCCAGTTCACCAAGCACTCACCTGGTCCGAATACAAGGGATGCAATACCATCAAGTATCTTATATCTTGTACTCCTGATGGATTGATAAATTTTATATCCGACGGATTTGGTGGGCGTGCTTCTGGTACAATTATTGTTGAGAATTGTAAATATTTAAAATTTGTTAAGTGCGGAATGGCTGTCCTTGCTGATAGATGTTTTAAGAATATTACTTATAAGCTTGAAGAAAAAAGTGCTACACTTATTCGTCCTCCGGGTGAACCTGCGAACACAATATTACGTTCAGAGGATGCAAAGAGAATAGCCGCTCTGCGCATACATATAGAACGGGTAATTAGTAGAATAAGGGAATTTGATATGGTAAAGATGCATTCTACGATAGATTCAAAATTGGTCCCATCGCTAGATTACATCATTAATATTGTTTGCGGGTTAATAAATTTACAACAATCCTTCATCAAAGTTTAACTTGTATTTGTGTACATAAATGTATTTTTTTCCATTTTTAGTTTGTCTCAAATGTTTTCATTTTACTATACTTGTAATTCCCACTTTCACACACTACATCTTTTATTTTTGAATAAGTGATTAATTTTCTGTACTGTAATTATTATTGAAATATGCTTTGTTTTTGTTTCCACTGATTTGATTTTGTTTTATATTTAATACATTGACCTTCTTTATTATAAAATGTGTTTTATTTTAACAATAAATATTCATTCACTTGCATAGATCAATGTCAGAGTGGCATTGTTCACTAATCTCCTTGCGACTAAGCTGTAAGGATGTTTTTTTTTGTAACAAGGTAATTATTCTGCGTTGGATACTGGTGGTCACAAGGGCATCATGGACAATGAAAATCACAGAACAATAATACCCTAATTGATGAAAATGCCGACACGCTCGCAAGGGGAGGAGCAGAAAGCAATTTTTATGGACTGAGATATTCTTTTGCTTTCCTTAAAGCATTAGCAGATACTATAGGTTAAACAAGCACACGTGTATCAAGGACTCTGCAATGTGCAGGATTATTATGGAGTCACTTGTGGAGAAGTTAATTAAAATGCTACATTTGAAATTTTATAATTATTTATAAACACCTTACAATACAAACACCTTAAAAATATTTTGGAAAACATCTGGAAGACGATTTGCAATAAGTTTCATTTTATTTTAAATGGAATAAAAAAAATGTTACTGGAATAGTTTTCTGTAGATGTTCTCATCCCAAATTTTTGTGCCTGTCTCGTTAAACCTTCAATATACTGTTGATCATAATTAAAAAAAAATATTGCGAGTAGCCCCATTGTGTTCATTATCACAAATTTTAAAGAGAACTACTCCCATAAGAGGAGAATCTCCTTTTTGAGTAAGTACTCAGAACTTGGCGGCATATCATTACACATTATGTGAATGTAATATTTGAGATGTTTGTTTATTTTTTCAATCATGCGATAAGGCAAGGTGGAGTATGCTGCAAACATGTACTTATTATATTAATGCATTCTTAATTAAACATTCATAAAAAAACTTTTTAATTCATAGAGCTACTAGCGTGTAACGTTAAACTGGAATTATTTTATACTAAGTACCAGTAATAATATACTACTTAAAGACCCTTTTTAGTGAAAATGGTAAAATATTCAATTTCACAAAAAAGTCATTATAGGTTCAAAATGTTCATTTATAAAAATGTATATTTCATTTTCATACAATCTTGGTAAGAGACAAAGAAAAAGTTTCCGGACTCGGAAAGTATGTAAGTAAGTATACAATCTTGGTCTCTAAATAGGAAAACCTTTAAATTAATACATTTCCTTTTTAATCCAATAATAGTTTATATCTTCTTCGCCCTCGCTTTTGTCCCATTATTTGGGGTCGGCTGTCCTTATCCTATTGCGCCAAGATTGTCTATCGTTCGCCATTAAATAATAGTTTAGGTCTAACTATAGTTTTTAATTAAAAATGGTAGTTTGGAAAATTTCCTTTTTTTCATGTATTTATTTACTTAAGTTCCGACTTACCTATATTGACCGTTTGAAAAATCTTCTTTTTACTTTATTTCTCTTTTTGGAGATTAAAGTGCACTGTAATAGGAACTGCATTTTTGCAATCAAATCAAAACTCCCTTTGAACTCCACTCAGGAGCATAGGGAGGCCACAAGAGATCTCGATGAATAATAATAATTGTTTAAATCAGTATTTTCAAGTCGTACAAGTATAGACGTGATCCCTGCTATCAATTTTTTTTGCTAAACATTTAACTATCTAAGCAACAATAATATCGATTCTTGACCCTCTAAAGTGCGCTTTCTGAGTGTTTTTGTTTTTTCACTCTAGAATAAAACAGAGTTTATTTATTTAAATCACATACGGCCATTAGGCCAATTACAAAACAATAAAATAACGTTACACATTCAATAATGAATTAAGTATAAATTTTAGATCCTGTCACTTAAGAAATGGATTAAATAAATTGAAAATTGCTACAATTATATCTACAAGAATCAATTACGAAAAAAAATTAATGTAATGTCTGCTGTTTATGCGTGATGTGATGATATATGAAAATAAAATTTTTGATAAATAAAACAAGGAAATAAACTTATAATCATATTTGTTTCATTTAAAAATTCATCAATTAGTTACTAAGAATTAGGGTGTGGGTCATATTCCTTCCAGATTTTTTCAAACTCCAACACTTTCTTTCTCTGCACGTCAAAACTATCCCTGTGTGGTTTTCTCCAAAGACTGTGGTCTAGATCCAGAATTCCACCAACGATTTCCTAAAAAAAATCATATTGATTAGTGACATAAAATACCTCAAAATCTAATTACACATTATGTCTCTAGTATTATTTCTTCTCAAAGGTTAACACATTGAATTTCTGACAACATAATATGGCGTTTCTCTATGACCCTTCATGCACTTCCTGTTTATTTCCCTGAGTATCTGCATATGGAATATTGCATAATATTTTGTACCAGATATGTCACATATATAGCATTCCGTAGTTGTGCCTTTGTCTGGTTGCCACACACTTTTGCAAAGAGAAGTACTTTGGCATTCAATTGGTTAAAGAAGCCGGACAATTGAGAAGACCCTCAATTCTTCTCAACAGAGCTGAGAGATAATATGGACATGATGTAGGAGGGCAATAGTATATGTACAAGATCTAAGCAGAAAGATGGGATCTTGTACATATACTCCCAAATGACCTTTAAAAGAAATACATAATATGGATCGTTTGATTGATGTTCTTTCTTACTAGGTACTAAATAAACTTTTGAAATTTAAGTAAAATAAATTCTGTACTTATACCTACAATGTGTTTTCTCTTGACATTTGGTTAAAAAAAATATCTATTGATAGTAGGTGAAATGATTTTTATGTTTGCGAATAATAGACCGCTAGTTAAGAATAAATATGAATCTGTGCTCGCTTAAAACGAACACAAATAACCTGTTGATTTTAGTTTGTAACTTTTAAACTAGTTCATTGAGGTAACAAAATCTATGAAAGCATAAAGAACTATTCTAAAAAAATTCAAGTTTTCATAGATAAATTTTCCTCTCTCACTTGCACACTTCGTTTGAAGTGTCGTGTGTGTCTCATTGTATAAAATCATTTAAAAGATCAATCAGTTATCTAATCGGCAACCACTACAACTCTAGATTTCCTAGAAAAGCGGTTCTGTTATATAGCGGCTGCAATAATTACAGACCCAAAGTAAACATTCACCGGCTCTAGGAAACCACACCATTTGGTTGACATAGACAACATTCAAAATGACATTATGGCCCACTGTATTACGATCACTTTTCTAGAAAATCACAGATTGAAAAAACTTACCTGAGCAAAATTTTTAGAAAACAAATTTTGATCTTCAATGACATGTGCGAATCCAGGATCCATGCCAAAATCCACCCAAAAGTATGGCAGCCGCTGGGGTACGCCTCTCCTCACATCTTTGCCCTTTAGATCAATCACCTTCTTGTTGTTGGACCACTCCGTTTCACACTCCAACAGGGCTTTTTTGAAGTAGATGGGCGCTGTGTCCCCCACGTCCCTGGGCATGGGGACACAATTGATAACCAAATGTGGATATTTGTGGAAATGAGTGGCCGTTTCGAAAAACAGCACATCCTCATCACGGGAATTGAATAGATTAGTCAGGGCACGACGATATGTCTAAAAAAAAATAAGAAAAGAAATAAGTACACAGGTACAATCCTATAATTTTAATATTTATTCTTCATATGCTTAAAAAATGATTAAGTGTGCGTGGGTCTCGCTAAATCACGAGAACAGCTGAGTTTGGCTAATTTTGTTTTCGAAATATTTATATAAGCTCAAGGTATTTTTACATCGTGAGAAAATATATAAATAAAAAAGGGTGCCTCTCTCTACACAAACTTTCTGAGTTTTATGAGAGAGGAAGAAACTGTAATTAAAGATATGAATATGATAATGAATATAATGTAAATTATAATTATTGTAAGAATTTTATTGAATAAAATAAAAAAAAATGGAAAAATATAAATTTATTTTCCAATACAAAGTATTCCTGCCGGTCAGAGGTGTCACAAGAAAGGATCGCGCTATTTTTTGTTATGAGGTACTGGAAATGAAGTACGTAGATGTGGTGAAATAACAATTAGCGAATCATTTTATTCACAATGTATGAAAGATGTATAATTTTAATGGAAAATGTCAGTTTAAAAATCAAGAACCAGTCACCATAGACAAATTCAAATTAGCGTGCGACTACAAACGAAGATTTCGTCAATGTATAGTGCGAAAAAATTAACTGTCCACTTTCTATATTTTTATTAAATTAATAAATTAGATGCCAAGATCAAGGTAAATAAGGATTCTTTTACATAAACATACAGCAGTATGCATGACTAGCGGGTAGGTTAGTAACTAATGGAGGCTCCCTGATACTGGGCAATCTCAGGGTGACTTTTTGCTCGAACCCTACATGCAGGACTTTGTAGGGGCAGACTTTTATTTCCCTAGTTCTGGCTATGGAGGATGTACCTGGCACATCTGTTGAGACGACCTGATGTGGCAGATATAATGGCTACTTCCACATCAGTGGTCAAAGGGGACATAAGATCACAAGACTAAAAACAATTGTTTCTTCATGGGAATCCTGTTGGGTTCTATGTTTCAGGGGCATCAAAAAGAAGGAGACTTCTAGTGCTGGACAGGAAGGGGCATTGTCTCTCTGCAAGAGGCCACTGGAGACGAGACACAATAAGAGGCAGAGCTCCATGATTCAATTGAAAGATGACACAATATAATTAATTTGTTCGCGGTGACACAAGGGGCATTAAAAAAATGGACATACCATTATTTCACTCCAAACATCCTCATCTGCCATTGTTGAACACGTCACATGTCCCACAGTCGCGATGTAACAATGACCTTCAGTGAGAGATTGTCTGGAGGGCAACGCCACGTACGCTTTACTCCCGAGTCCAACCATCATGTGTTTCAGCATTTTATCCGAATCCACACAGAATTCACAGTTCTCCAATGATTTCTGCGTCGTTTTGTGTTGGGCAATGGCTTTACGTTTATTTTGTTCGTCCATCTTCGCATCTGATTTGGTTTTTGTAATCCTCTCCGCAAATATATCTTCCAAATCGTCGTTTGGATTCTTGTGTCGAGACATGGTTTCGACAAATTCTTTTTCAGCGTCGTAAGAATTCCCAAATTTCTCCTTTTCAAACTAAAATGAATAAATAAATATTGCGGTGATTTAGTATCTTAATATAAAGATCACACAGAGTCAAATAAATTGAAATAAACAGTGGATGATCAGTATACGAACAGTTCTAAACTAAAACATTCGCAAACAATATTATCCTATTCGGAAACTCTGCTCATCAAAGCTCATTTGTAATCTATCGTTTGCGCAGAGATAATAAAAATTGTGAATGTACGCTAGTTGGTTTATGCATTTTTGAAAAAGGAATGAAGAGAACTAACGAAACATTTGCTACAAAAGATCTTTAAGAAGAAGGATATCTGAGCAATGATCTTATAGGCCATTTTTACTTTGCAATATTGTAGCAAGTGTAGGTTTGGAATAGTGAGAAGTAATAAACAATGTGGACAGTAACTGAGAGTGAAGTGCACATGTTAACTTAACAGTGATAGAAGCAGGTTCTTTTTTGTTAGTAGTCTTCCCCCGCATCTTTCTCCACATGTGCGGCATACCGCAAATGAATGACAGTGCACCCTGTTTGTCGGAAAAAAGAAAATGAACGACCTTTCGAACTGAAGGTTGCAACTTTGGACTCTCGTTTTACACTTGCTACTCAATAAAGTGGAAACGGTCCTTTAAAACAACACCTACACCGAAGTCCCATAAAAATCTATGGCAAAATGATGATTGGTAAAAAATCATTTAGCATAATGAACATGCATATAAAGTGTTGGAGGACATTATGTTCACAAGCCAAACAGCCACTATTTAAAATATAAAAAATATACCATTTGAGTGAGGGAATATTTATCATCATCTTCAAAGAACCTTGTCCGTTCGCCAGTAACAGCATGAGTGGATATCTTCTTCTTACCACCTTTACTCCTTGGATCTCCAGCATTCTTAGACTTCTCCAACGGCCTCATATTGCCCTTTTCATCCGTCAACGTCAACATCACAGCATCCTTTTCTTTGCCGGCATCGGGGTGTTTCTTTTTATATTCTCTCGCCGCATTCAGTTTGGCCGTTAACTTGGCAACTAGTTTCGTATTTCCAGTTATTTCCGCTTTAACTATTTTAGCTCCTATCTCGTTCATTTGTTGATCTGTCAAAAAATCACTTTTTTCTTCAACCGTTGATTCATTTTTTATCTGTTCTTCAGGTTGCTTACTGGACCCGGGCTTAGAATCATCGTACGAAGATGTATTGCTGGAATATTTTCGACGACTTTCAGGGGAAGAACTCTCCGTTCGTTGTCTAGAAGAATGTCTGTCTTCGGAACTGTCTCGTCGTTTTGAGCTTTCACCGTAATTTCTACGTTCTGGACTGTCTCTTCTCTTCTGCCAATTTCTCGATCTGCTTGAATAGCTGTCCCTTTCGTATTTCGCCTTATAGCCCTCGTCACCATAACTACCAAAGCTTGGCTTTTTAAAGTCTGAGGATTTATTTGCATACCTAGAATAAGAGTATTCGTTTCTTTTATTGCGCTCATACCTATCATCTTGAAGACTTTCACGAGGCTTACTTTCGCTTGGCAAACCAGTTCCACCATCCTTCCAAAATGGATTAAGCTCACGCACACTTGTCGCAGGATTATAATCATCTATGTTTTTCTTCTTATTATCTCTTTTAGGTTTTATATCATCTCGTGTGAATGTGGCGAACATACCTGTGATTGACATCCAATCGTCTCGTTTCAGAGGTTCTTTTTTCGGAGCTTCGACTTCTGAATGTTTCAGTTCAGACTCGTCCTCAGTCTTTTTATTTGCAGATAATTCGACCCAAGCATCACTACCTTCTGAACTACTGGATGACTGAAAAAAAAAATGAATTAAGTCAGTACCTACTTATTTTTACTATATTATATAATGAAGAGTATTTTAAAAAGTTATTGGCAATAGTATATAGGAAATGACAGATGTGGACAATTCGAATAGAAATGTTCACGACGCTAAAACTCATTTTTACCTAGTATTTATTTTAAAAATTAACCTCAGAACTAGATCGAGACTTCTTCTTTTTCTTAGATTTCTTCTCTTTTTTCTTCTTCTTCTTAT
Organism: Mystacides longicornis; assembly: GCA_963576905.1. Lineage (NCBI taxonomy): Eukaryota > Metazoa > Arthropoda > Insecta > Trichoptera > Leptoceridae > Mystacides > Mystacides longicornis. The sequence goes on from OY756437.1 coordinate 26,036,173, forward strand.
GTTTTTTGTCCTTGTTATCATTATTTGATCTCTTATGTTTACTTCCAGTACCATAATCATCCTAAAATGAATTGTTTTTACAACTGAATAAACTTTCAACGTATTATTTACGTATGAAAATGATGAAAACATTCTGGCTTACCTCATCCAATAATCGCCTTTTCGCTGCTAAGAGAGCTTCCGAAGACAAGTGTGACATTAGGTAACTTTAATTAGCTATCAAAAAGTTAAATGAATAAAGTTTTTTTTATCAGTATTTGGATATTTCGTTTAATTTTGTTTAATTAGAGAAACAAATAAAAAAAAACATAACCTAAACATTAACGAATACAAACAGTTTGACAATGACAGTTTAGCCACCTACGGTCGTGATACAAAATGTCACGGAAAATATACCTAGTCCATTTTTTTTATTTCATTTTATTTTAGGAATTTAAATTGGGCGAAACAATGGCGTTTGAAAATAGAAAACTATGAAGCACAAATGCTTCACAATGACATGGCTAAAATAATATTGTCGGCGTGCTGATTTCACAGAATTCTGTACCAAATATATGGCTGATATGTGTTGTTGTACAAAAACGAACCTTAATCAAATTAATTGGAAAAAAATTAAATAACTCTTTTCGTTTTTCGTAATTAATTACAGTTGGGTAAGCACATTAATTTAGGAATATTAATACCAATAAGTACATATGGGTGATTGATTACCAATTTATACAATAATAAGCATAACCGTATCCTGCCATAAGCAACGAACGTTTTGAGCCTGTCAAAATTGAGAGGTTACTTTTTAGAGGTTATGTTATTAATTTTGTTGTTAGAATAATTTCAATTAATTTTATCGTCAAATTCAGTTCTTGTGGTGCTATGGCTCTATTTCCAGCAGTATCAAAACTTTCAAAGGTTTTGCCGACGATAAACAATGTTTCTTCCTTTCATACGACGTCTGTCTGCAATGAAATCCGTTTACTGACTCGCTTGAGAGTTGTGGATAATTCAGAAATAGGAAAGTTAGCCATGGCTGAAGGAAAACCTCCTAAATGTATACACGTCCATAATCACACTGGTATGTCCAACATTTCACAATTATTATGATTATTTATTTACTTAGCTTATTACTGTAAAATAATTTGGATTTGAATGAAAAGTACAGCGAAATATCCATTTTTATTAATTATTTAAATTTGTACTAACATCTCTATGTATAAAATAGATAAATACATATTGTTTTATTTTTTTCAATAATTTGCAGGACATCTTATAACAGTATATCTAACATTAGCAGTGGCGGATTTACCAGCAGGCTGAGTAGGCTTGAGCCTAGGGCGGCGGATTTTTGGGGGCGGCAAATTTTCTCCAAAAAAAATTATTGTCTTACAGAAATAAAAAATAAATAAATACCTAAATGTTATAAGATTTCACCACTTAACTTAACCTGTCAAATTGAGGAATTTGACGTTTGTCAATCTGCTAATACTTTTTTTATTTGGAGCGCGGTGCGGGAACGAATGGGATAACCATCCGTTAAGAGTGCCTGGCCGAAAACGCCTACGCCTTCATAGCACCATCTGATCGTTTAATTTTGATTATTTTCCAAATCTGTAGTAAATTGTAAAACATTCATACGTTTTCGAAAAGCTTATTAATTGGGGAAGTTTTTCTTGTATTTTATACGCCAAGTATATTATCCTTTTTTGGAGCAATTCCTTTAGAGAAGTCGAAATAAAAAATAAAAAAATTGACTTGTGATTTAAAAACGTTGTATTTCTGAGAATCTTTTAATTTTCTTCTTGATTTTTTATTTCAACCACTCCTTTATTCTTCAACTATTAGAAACATGTATTTTTACTTTCCTAAATGGAGTACCTACCTACTTTGTTACAATTTCCAATTTTATCTCAAAAGGTGAAAATTTGAAAAAAAACTGTAAAAAGTTAAATATCTCGAAAACCACTGGCATTTTACCCCTGGTTAATGGGAACAAAATTGTTGCAAATTTTCTCTAGTATAACCCCTTCAAGGAATGTATCGAATTACCAGTCACCCTGTATATAATTAAAAAAAAAAAAGAGAATCATGTTTTAGTCTTAATTCTAAAATATTTTCTTCCACCTTCTTTTGTCCGTGTAGGGTATCGAAGGTTAGAAGGGGCGGCAAAATTTGAACAGCCTAGCCTACTGGCGGCAAATGCGTAAATCCGCCACTGGATGATGTTGTAATTACCACGCCGTGGTAATTATTAAGTTCGCCGGTGGGTCTGATTTTCACAAACCCTTCTAAATATCATATGTTTTATGTTAACATAGGGTTGTATTACCGCCCTGGGAGGTGGCCATAAAGGTATGGGGGGTTCCACACCTAAACGCCCCTCTATAACTATGTTCCAACCTTAATCTAATCATATCGTAGTGTTATCATTCGGGGATGTTATCAAATCCTCTAACCTATCCAAATTGAACAACTAAACGATAATGACCAACAACAGTTTCATTTCCTAAACAAACAACTTAAAAAAGTTTATAATATAATATAACCGGCCTCGGTAGCCTAGTTGTACTAGCGTGGACTTCAGATCTGGGGATCCGGGTTCGATTCCCGGTCGGGTCAGAGTTTTTCTAAGTGTTTTTTCACTTTCTACCCGGGGTTGGCCTGTCTCAGATTGGACGGGACCGGTTGACTGGAAAAAATTGCCTCAGGCAATAAGTTCCGCCGACTATACTGACACCTTTGTATAGAAAAGTGTTATATTATATTAATATGAGAAAAAAGGAAACATTTCAATTCATTTTTTTTTTCTTTAGTCGACAAAATACTTCATGTTATCAAATCATTCCATAAAATGATTATTTACCAATCTGTATATAAAGTTGATATGTGTTTCATATATAAAATTATGAAAAATCTAATCAGTCTTTGAACTTAATTATTATTACCCACAAAATGATATTTCCTCTCGGTAATTTTGTTGCCTTATAAATAAAATATCTTTTGTAGGTGTCGGGTTGATAGGAGACAAGGTGTTAATGGCTATAAAAGGACAGAAAAAAAGAGGAATACTGGTGGGTCTCAAACAAATACAGCCTTACAAGATACCCAAGTTCGACACAAACAACGTCATCCTGATTGACGACAACGGCTCGCCTCTGGGCACAAGAATCCACGTGCCAATTCCGCATATCATCCGAACCATCATGAAGAACAAAACACATTACAAGGGAGCAGATTATACCAAAATATTATCAATAGCTACAAAGTTTGTTTGATGTCTGGTCCTTCTTTAATTTTTATGTTTTTTTGTTAGGTCTATTAAATATTTAGAATTTATTTGATAATTGTTTTATTTACTCAACAATTAATTTAGTTATACAACTTACTTACTTACAGTCTGGCTAAAAAGAGTAGATATTAATTATTATTGATGAACTAAAATGTTATCACTCTGGCAACCATATAAGTAGTCTGTGCTGGCAACATTGAACATAGATTATTGTCTGACATTACAAATGTTTATGAATGGACAGCAATGCTAACTGGTAAATACAACATCCAATTCATTTTAAAAATTATTAACTACCTTTTACTAATTTGGATATTATTCCGACATAATTTTTTGTATTCGTATAATATTCACTTACAAATAAATTATAAATTTTAATAACAAATAATTTTACATCCTTGACCCATCATAAGGGTTAACAAAAAATCCCTCAGACCTTGTAGAATTTAAACCTAGGACCCTAGTTATGCAATCTCAAGGCAATTATGAGACATCTGCTAGAGAGAACCTTTTTAAGCAACTAAATCAGACCACATAAAAAGTATGGACGGTAGGCAGGCTTCTTGGTCTTGCGCCAGCCTAAACCATTCCTATTCCGGACCATTCTCTTACGTTGCGTATCCAAGATATTTGCCTTCGGCCAGGACCTCTTCAGCCATCCACCTTTCCCATCAGCAAGAGTTGAAGGATTTCATATTTATCCCCATGCACAATTTGTTCCAGATAGGATATTTTTCGGATCATACTGGTTTACAATAGCTTGGACATGGACGAAAAATCTGGAAGTTGGAATGAATGCTACAGAAATGAGATCATTGCGTAGGATATGCGGAAAGAGACTGATTGATAAGTTGAGGAATGACAATATTAGAAAGGAATGTGGAGTGAATGTTAGCGTATTGATAAGAATGAAAGTCAATAAATTAAGGTGGTTTGGGCATGTACAGAGAATGACTAAAAGGATATATAAATCTAAAAGAATGGGTGCACGCAGACGAGGCTGACCTCGAATAACATGGTCCGACCATATCGGTGCCGTCTTACAGGAGGGCCAAGTCAAGAGCAAAAGGAATAGAAGAGCATGTATGCGGAATGTTATGCGTTTGGAGGAAACGAAAGAGATTTGTTTGGATAGGAAAGAATGGAAGTCCGTACTCTCTGCCTACCTCCTTCGGGAAATGGCGTGATGGGTGAAAAAAAAAAAGATATTACTATCAACTGGCTACATGAAAATTGTTCGAAAACACAATTTTTCGACTCACAATAATTGTTTGAAAAACAGTTGTACAATAATTGTTGTTACACGTGTAATGGACAAATATGTGGTTTGGAAACGACAGAGGAACATGATGTAAAAATTCGAACAATAATTATTAATTGTCATTCAAAATAAGTACCTATTGATTTTCGAACAATTGTGCTTTCTTTTCCTGTCACCATTATGTACCACCAAAGATTTATATAGGAGATTTATTATGTATTGAAATTATTAATCTTATATTGAAGATACTAACAAAGTGGCACATTTATGTCAATTAATATTGCGAAAAATCTTCTGAGGAAAAAAATAAAAGCTCAGAGAACTCAACATAATAGTGACTAGAAATAAAAGAAAAAAAAATCTATAAAAAATATTTAGAAATAACCGGCGTATTATGTTACTCATTCAATCTAATATTGTGATATGCAGTGGATTTACGCGCGCTTTTTCTCATGAACTTGTTGGGATTCCCAAGAACGCAGACACAGAATTACCACCTCACACTACCATAGAAGAAGTATACACACTACATAGTAACAATGCGGTAACAACACACATATCGGACTACATGTCATTGTCTGTTTCCACCAATGAGCTAGATTATATAACCCCCTGGCGCCAAAGCTGGATCCGCCCTTGGTTGCTTCCCCATAAGTGGGGTCAAAAAGGGAGTAGTTATAGTTAGTTATTGAAAATCAAATTGAGGAATACCTCCTGAATGAACACAAACTTCAAATAGATACCTATAAGTAGAGGAAATTGAAAAAGGGTTGCAGTAGGTATTTACTATTTACACCATTTTTTATTAAATAAAAAAATAATATTGTATGTACTGCTGAATAAGAATAATCCAACGGCCATACGGCAACGAGAACTTAGAACGCGTAGAAAGAGACGGAAATACCACTTGTGTTCTCTTCTATTCGCACACTTGGTCGGCACATATTCTTGTGTTTTGTTGTATTGCCTTTAGCACTCCAGTTATATAATCTAGCTCATTTGGTTTCCACAGTCTGCATGCGATTGCCAGTGGCGTTTATAAATGAGCAATCGAGGAAGTAATATAATGTATAAGATCTACTTGATAGTACACGCCATTTTGTTGTTGTATTCAATTTTCATATAATGTTGCTATATTATTATTATCAGTAGGTACCTATTTATGTTAATGTAATCGTATTTTGTAGAGAAACAGGTATAACGACCTATCTAATAGATTGCGTCAGTGAATATCCATATTTTTTTAAAGCGTTTAAAGTTTAAGGTTATGTTGGTAGGTACTTTACTTATTAAATATTTTGTTGTCTGTGCTAATTTGAAATCAAAATGTTCTCATCTTATTTCAAGTAGTTACCTACTTAAGCTAACTAAAATTTTAAGTTTTGACTGTATACTGATATGATAACTGATAAGTATCTAAGCTTATATATAAGCTTAGATACTTATCATTTTTGTTCATTCTTGTAGTAGGTACGTGCCGTACATACGAAACACATTTTTTTTTAAATAATAGAGATAAGTCTATTTATAAACTAATATTTCTAGAAGTGGCTGGTAGTCTGGGGTTCAGTCGCCGACGTTCGTACAGAATATCGTGGGTTCGATCCCAGATGCCGATTAATTTTCTCATTCACGACACTAGCTTTAAGTAGCTTACTGATGTGAAAGAGTCAAAGAATATATTATTTGGGTGCACAATTATTACTGCACATAGTAAGTACATGCATTCATTATAAAAAAACGTATAAGTAGGCAGGTAACTGAACCTTTAAAATATAGTTTTATGTTCGTGTATGAAGTTTATGACATAAAATAACTTGCTTATTTTTTTTCGTAATTTTCGCGGGTTTATGGCAAATACGAAAAATGCATCTCTCTATAATGCTGTAACATTATTAAGTATACGTCTTAAAGTCTTCTGTAACGATATCTATGGGATTTATAAACTTAAGTATTACAAACAAAGAATGAGTCTGTGCTCAGTCAAGGTGTACACAAGTAGTATAGTATTCTTATTATTCTTTGACTCTTCACAGTAAGCTACTAAAAGCTTGTGCATGTCGGGAAAGAGGAAGATGCGGTCGGCATATGGGATCGAACCGAAGATCTTCAGTATAAAAGTCGACGACAGAACCGGGAACTACCAGTCTACTTCACCTTTGTTGCAGATACAAAAGTCGCTCGTCTGTTTGGGTTCATTTTTTATCTTATTTGGTTGACAGACAGTTAATAATTTTTATTGCCTACTTATACTTCTTGTATGATGTCATACTTCAACATCACTCAGTTTGGTCAAATTATTTACCAACTCTTAGCTAGCGATTATTATAGCAAGGGAATTCCTTTTGAATATTTTATAACACATTGCTTCTTAATATTCACATTCCTTTCCATATCCCACAGAGTCTTTCCACATATTATTCGAAGAGCTTTCATCTCTACTGCATTTATCCGTATCTACTATACATCCCAGCCTTTTTTTCATTTAACGCGGTGGAATGGCGTTGCGGCACCCTTTTTCACGGTTTTTATTATTTCAAACTCAACTAATCGCTTAAATAAAATTTGAATATAATTACTCATAGTCATAGTATATGGAATATACATGAGTCTTGTGATCGGATTTAAAAAAAATAGATTTCGCTGAAATTAATTTTCTCGGCGTTTTCGAGGGTGTAGATTCCAAAAAATGCAAAAAAAAATTTTTTAATTTCCGCGTACCCGTACGCGTACGCCAAAAATGTGTGCGCATCAATAACTCATAGTAATTCTTATCCGATTTGATTGAAATTTGGTAGAACGGTTAGCCCCTCGATGTAGATGAGTCAGTAAAATGTTGAGATCTGTACCTTCAGGGGAACCCTCCTAAAGTATCCAAAGAAAATTTCACTTGGTCTAGAAAAAGGGCTAAAAAAGAAAAAAAAAAATCTTCGATTTTCATAAAATTTGGTATACGGGTTGGTCTTATACTCCTACACAAGCACGCAAAATTTGAGGTCCGTAACTTGAGTGGGTCCCCCTTAAAGTACCGATTAATATTGAATATGTAGTTCTAAAGCAGATAATAAAAAGCTCCAATAGTCGATATCATTTTAAAGTTTCTATAATAATTCCAAGGATAAATTCATTTTAATCGTAAAATTATGAATTTTTATGCAAAGATATGTTTTACACGAAAAGGCTGTTATAATATACTATGAGTTCTGGGCTACCCTAGGTTAGCAGCTTTTTTTATTTAGTAAAAATCTTTACCTTAAAAAACACCTTTTTTTTCTTAAATTAAGCCCTGCTACATTCTATAGTAGTAGAATATCGGTAGATGAATATTTTTATTTGTTAGCTATGATTATAATACTATGACGCCCATTAATGATCCATGGCTGTAAACAAAATCTGACAGTAGTTGTTAAAAATATCAATGAGAATGATCTATGCAAAAAAAACATTGCGCAATGTCTGCTGTTTAAAGTTGGGGATCCCACGTCGGTAGGTCATATTTGGTAGAGCGTGATACCCTACGCATTCCATGACCCGATGGAGACACTGATGGTGCAAATATTTGACAAGATCCAACAAGTATCAGGCTTTTGATGTACTAATCTGTATCTTCAAAGGAAATGTGGATATTACAGTTTCAAACAAGTCGTTAAGCAGAAATTATGAAAGCTTTAAGGTAGGTAACAAATTACCAACTAAGAGTGTGTTGCATAGGAAAGGATACTTCAATAAGGTGATGGTATGGAAGTTGGTAAGGAAGTTTATTTTTTATTAGCACTGCACTCGTTTTCGAGTTAATCGGCTGGTACAAAAGTTATAATATGGTGTTAGTTATAGTATGGTTATAAAGACGAAAGTTAGCATGACAAGAAATGGGTGTATAAAATCTTAAACATTAGAATAATTTAGATCTGAAAAACTTTTCAAATTGTTTTCTCTTGAAAGCTTTCTATCCACGGTTGATGGACTCTCTCAGGTTGGACGGAAAAAGTTGCCTCAGGCAATGGAAATAAAGTGTTATATAATAACAAAGTTTATTGTTTGTCTATATACAGGTATTAGCCCTGCTTTCATAATCCCTTTGTTGAAATTTATGTGAGAAGGCACTTCATAAGTTTTTGTTTTAAATGTAGGTATCTGGGCTCCTCCAAAGTGAACACAAAAATACCCTTTGACATCTTTCACAGAAGGCCAAAGTTTGTGTTGTGAATGTGGAAGATGATGGGCACCTGGGATCGAACCTACACGACTAATAATAAAGTCGGCGACTGAGCCACTAGGTTACCAACCACTTGACAACCATGCACAAGCATATAAAATTCAACCGGAAGTATTTTAAGTAGGTACCTAGGTTGTATTTTTATTAAAATACTGGATCTATGGGTTATGCTAGTGACATCTGTTGAATTACTCTCAACAGGTTTTCATTTGATAAATCCAGTCTTTTAATCCAATATTTGGCATGTTGAAAATCCTGAAATGAGAGGACTAGAGACTGGAAAATAGTGGTGTTATTTTTTGTGAATTTCGGTGTTATTTTTGGAGAAATTCGGTGTTATTATTGCCATAAAACCAGTGGCGGATTAACTGTCAACAGCGCTCTAGGCAATGAGCGCTTGACGCCCCTCTGAGCGCAATAATTGAGGAGTAGGTACGGGCGATCAAGGGCGGATCCAGCATTGGCGCCAGGGGGGGGGGGGGGGGTCACAACATAGTAAAAAAATGTCATTTCCAAAATTTGCTATCTGGAAACTAAACTTTTCCTTAAAAAAATGTCATTTCCATGATCCAGGGGGGGTCATGAACCACAATAACTTATAATTATAATAGAAAAGTAGGTATTTTATTAATAAATGTAAGTACTGTACTTCAAAGTAATGGCCTGGACCCAGCCCAAGGGGGGGGGGTCATGACCCCCCTGAATCTGCCCTTGCGGGCGATATGGGCGATGTTGCAAAAATGAATTAAAAAAAAAACTCTGATTTTTGTATAAATTAAAAACGTTTCTAGGAGGTTAGTATTTATTATGTACAATGTATACATTTTAAAATTCTCGCCGTCTACATTTCTGTCTTGCGAAACTGTTAATGATATCATTATAGTCCAAAGAAACCATTAACTTTGATTCGATGTTAAGCATTGCAAGCGAATTAAGTCGGTTATCTGACATCGTTGAACGAAGGTAGTTTTTCACTCTCTTTGGACAAGAAAAGCTCCGCTAACCGCTGCTGTTGGTTACAGCTGTCGAAACGCGCATTCTTAACGCGATGTCAATGCTTGGATAAATTATTTCCATTATTCCATGTCATTGTGTTCTTTTCTTTCTATCTTCAAAATTGCGTTGGTTTTACGCGGTAGTTCTTTTTCTTGACTTATAGTAATCAAATATACATCAAATATGTACATGGACATGGTGTGGGAGGAGGTCATAAACATTGCGCAAGATCGAGCGCAATGGAGAGCTCTTGTTGCCTCCCTATGCCCCTGAGTGGGGTGTAAAAGGGAGAATTGATTGATTGATTGATGTACTTCTACGATGGACAAATTCATTAAATCACTCAAAAACGAAAATTCGTCGTAATATTTTTAGTTCGCATCACGTCTTTTTTGAAGTTCCGCTAAAAGGTTGTCTATTATGATAAAAAACGCCGACGCTTTCAACATTTCACGAGCAGACAGAGAAGAAGAAATATCTTCTGTTGAATCATCTGGTGTGAATTTTCTCTTTCGCTTTCTTTTTGTGTCCTTTTCGTATTCCTTTACTAACGAGAGTTCCAACGCGTTGCGCCGGCAACTGACGGGATGACGGATGACGGGAACATCAACGACAACTGTTGACTTGTTTCTTTACTTGCGCAACCCGTGTTTACTTTCTTAAAAACACGGGTTGCGCAGCGCGGCGCCCCTATGACACTGGCGCCCCTAGGCGGCCGCCTAGTCCGCCTAAAGGATAATCCGCCACTGCCTAAAACACGGAAATTCGCGTTATTTTTTCAACGTTCATTTTGTTCAAAATGAAGGAAGATTTTATAACAAAACAAAAAAATAGTAGGTAATAGGTATTTTTCAACAATATTTATGAATATACATTGCCAAATGAATGAAAAAATCTGATCAAACAAGAGATTCACAAACTATACCTACACAAAAAAATTATACAATATTTCAATCAATGTTACAATAATTTAAACTATGCTTCAAAATAAAAAAAAACTTTTGTTGACATCGGTGTAAATGATCTGGTATCCTTGGAATTTTTTTTGGGTGGGGTCATCCAAAAAAAAGTTGTCACTATGGGACCCTCCCAGCACTTATTATTTTAGGGGTAGTTATTTTTTGCTTTAAATTAATATTTCTGAGCGAGCAACCAAAACAAAGTTTTTCCTTCGTTTTCTACAAAGAGAAAAACCCCTCGGAAGTCCACATTAGAACAAAGTATCTAAATCGCATCCAAACAATAAAGCGTCCAATTATTTTTTGTTATTTCGAGTAATTCAAATAATATTATAGGTAATTTCCACTTTGATTATTTTTACAAAATCACATTATTTCAGTAAAATAGACACGAAATTCGCGTTAATCACATTATTCGCGCTATTTGCGCAAAAACCTCGAAATTCGCGTTATTCGCGCAAAAACCTCAAAATTCGCGAAAAAAAAATCGTTTTATCGCGATCGCGAAATTTTCCAGTCTCTATACTTATAACATGTTTATGACATAAAAAACTGAATTAAATTAATAAATTTAGCTAATAATTTATTTCATTATAGTTATCCAAATGTCCGTCAATATCCCGGGATATCCTAGGGATATCCCGATTATCCCGTGGATATCCCTGCGACGTCCCATGGATATCTCGCATATCCCGATATCCCAGGGATATCCTGTGCTGTCTGGGTAGTTATGTATGTAATTATTGTTGATTCGGATGCGGGATGAAGTTCGACGGGCCATAAGTTTGTAACAAAAACAATAAATTCCTCTATAGATGTGTAACTTTAAAAAAAATCTAAGAGATGGCGGTGTAGTAGAAAATAAATCGCATGTGATACACGTTATACGATATTCTATATGTTGTTAAATGTAAATTAACTGTGTCTGGATAGCGAAATGTGGAGCTCCGTTCTCTCTGTTTACCCCTTTAGAGACACGGTATGGTGGGTAAAAAATATTAATCATCAAAATCGGTATAGCGTACATTCAAACCATTATTACATTACACCATACCATAGTATGACGCAATACCATAAGAGTAGTATAGGCGAATACTTTTCTTAAGAACATTAATTTATTTTTATTAATCCGCATGTTTGGCTCTTTGCCAACAGTGAAGTCAATTGTATGTAATATTATCGAAATTAATATTTCACCATCGGCTATATTTTTGTGTCAATGTAAATGAGACATGACTTCTTAAAACAGAGTTTACCGACCGGGGGAGTTATTCTACGTAATACCGATCCAATTCCTGAATTTGCTTGCTATATGCATGAAAATAGTAAAGTTTCACGTAGTTTTTTTTTAAATCTGCTCCCTAACCCTAATTCACGAAAAAGTTAAGTACGAACTATTTACTTAGTTATATAAATATTTTTAGGTTGAATGCAACAATATAATATCCCAATCATTACTTAGATCTATTTTCACAGTTTCCGCAACTAATAAACTATATAGCTAAACTATTTAAGAATTAAAGTTCATTCTACAACAAAACGTAAATTTTAGATTCGTATGTTATGCTAAGTAATCACAGAATCATTATGTGTATACCTAATCGACTAAAAAAAAGTGCCAATAACGGTTTTTTGAGAGAATGGCCCCTTATAATTTTCAAATGTTTGACTAGTTGTTCTAAACTTAAATTTTTCATCAATTAATTACCCTGCTTGTATTGCTATATGAAAAAAATGTATGAAAAGTATAGATACAAGTAGTTATATCTATAGTATTAAAAGTGTTGACAGTGGACATTGAGATCGGGATTGAGTTTCAACCCCCCCCCCCCCCCCTTGTTCAACACTGTATATCCGCTTATTTATTTTTGTAAGTAAGTATGTATATTATTTATTTACTTGCCGCACATTGTTACTTAAAAATCGTCAGAATTGTCGATGATACTTAGTTTATAAAGCAGTTTCGATATTCAGACCCTATATCATGACCCCCCCTGGGCTGGGTCCAGCCCCTATATTTTTAAGAGAAGTACTTACATTTATCAATAAAATACTTACTTTTCTATTATGATTATAATAAAATGTGGAATGTGACCCCCCCTGATGGGTCAAAAGTTTAGTACCTACCCAGATTCGAAATTATCGAAATGACCTTGTTTTTTTGGAAAAGTTGCTTTAGTTTTCCAGACACCAAATTTTGGAAATGACCTCTTTTTACTTTGTGACCCCCCCCCTGGTGCCAAAGCTGGATCCGCTCTTGGTTATTATATTTAATAGTTTCTGTGGTAAGGGGAATCCGTCAAAATGATATCTAATAATGGTCCATAGAGTATGAGTAAGTCTTTTATCTGCGGCGGGGAATCACCAGCTGGACAGCATCACACTGTACGTACATACAAGTGTTTCGCTATACTTCTGTAAACCCACCAACAAAAATGCCTACCAGTAAGTGTGTGTGAATCATTCGTACTACATAGAGGAGTATTAAAATCAACGCGTATTCAATTTCACTTGGAACTCCCCAGATTCTTATATACATACAATAGTTCGTAAGTAAACGGGTCTTTGATTATTATCGTTGTGGGATTTTACAGCAACTTTATAATGATCTATTTTAACGTATGACCTTTTTAGTATAACCCTGTTATTAAAACTCTCATCTATGATGTTCGAGGGAGCCCTAATTTAAGCCCAGATTCAAAATTCAAAAGCCCAGTAAAAAAATGGATATGAAATCTCAACGTAGAATTAGTGAAAGGAATGAGAATGTTAGGAAAGAATGTGGTGTAGAAAAAGAGTAGAGCATTTAGAACATTTTGCGGCTTCTTAAAAATTAATAAAGGAATTATTGGAATTGAAAAAAAAAAAGAATAAATATCCCAAAATTTAACCAGTGGATCTCTATATCTTTTTTATCTTCTTACTTAATAATTCAGAAAAATTTGATATAAGTAAGGTCTATTATTTCAACAACATATAGAATAATATGTAACGTGTTTCACATGTGATTTCTTTCCTACGACACCGCTATCTCTTGGATTTTTTTAAAGTTACGCAACTATATAGACGAATTGTTTTAATTATAAACTTATATGATCCGTCGAAATTCATCCCACATCAACAATAATTATTAGATAGGTACATAACGCAATTAATTATTAGCTAAATTCAATTAAATTTTTATGTCGTATTTAACGGGCGGGTCAGCTAGTTTACTAATAAATCAGATCCAACCTAATTTTGTTATTATTTCGAAGGTATGAATTTTCAGAAAAAATAAATTTACATATCAGAAAGTGGCATAGTAAAAATGTATGACCCTTCAAAGTCCAAAGAACTGTTCACGAAAAAAGCTAACTTATAATTTTAACCGTTCACGAAAAAAGCTAACTTATAATTGCCGAATGACAGTTGGCCGAGGAGAGCGCTGTTCTTCCTCCCATCAGGGTCCCGAAGACGAGGAAGACCCTCTCACACTTTGTTCCGCTCCTTCGAAGCAGAGCTGAGGGACATGGACATGGTGTGGGAGGAGGTCATCACCGTTGCGCAAGATCGAGCGCAATGGAGAGCTCTTGTTGCCTCCCTATGCCCCTAAGTGGGGTCTAAAGGGAGTTTGGATTTGGATAATTTTAAAGTAAGTTTTTAAAGTTACCTACACATTTTTTGTAATAAAGTCAGGAGCAAACGAGAACTAAGGTTCCTGAAACATTTTCTTCCAGGTTCATTACCCGACAGAGTTAGAAGATTGTTATAGAAGAATGAAAATAAACAATTTGCAAAGTATCAGAAACGAGTAGGTATGTTCATACAATGTTTGATATTTATATTATTAAAACGTTATATTATATACATTTTAATTTTTAACTTTTATAATTTTAAATTTTAATACTGAGACCAAAATGAAAATTTGCAAATGCCAGCTGAAATTGATCAAAGTGTATTAAAATCCTTTATATAAACACGTACGTACCTACCTACCTATACTACCACAGCAGCGAAACTTAAATTCCAGCCTAAACATCGGGGAATTTCGGGGAAATAAATGCAGATGAAACCAAGTGAAGGGTCGCTTTCATAATTAAACTGAAGAGTGATATTAAAATAATGTAAGTATGTATTGAGTTAATTTTTCAGGGTGTTCAAATTGAAATCTGCGAAATTTTTCATCATGAGAATCTTCGGCTTGATCAAGGTGTCCAAAATTATTGCCACGCAGATCTGACACTCCATAAAAGAGCGATGAAACGTTTTAAGCCAGCTGGAAACGAATCAACTCCTTGATAATGAGTCATGATGAGTGTGGCGCCTTAAACGAATATTTTATTTTTTAAGTAAACTGTTACTTTGGGCGTGTTTGGGGGCGTCGGCGTCCATTAATTACGTGATGTTTTTTTTGCAACTTTTTAGACCCCCCCTCCCCCTGGTGATGTTTCAGGATACCCCCCCCCCCCCCGAAAACACGTGTACTTTTTTAGTACAAAAATGAAAGAATTACGAAACTTATGATTTTAGTTTTCATCAATTTTTAAAATTTCTGAAAATGCAACTGTTGAATAAATATAGTGTCTAGCTAGATGATCAGATTGTGATTTTTTTTTCATATGAATAAATAAATATAGGCAAATAAAAATAAATAATAGATACTCAGTCAACATATTGAATCATGTATTGTGAAAATTCATAAAACAAAATATAACAACAAAGTGTGAGAAAGAAAGGACTAAGTATGTATATAAATGTATAGTATAAATATCGATAAAAATATATAAAAAAAAACAAAAAGATGCAAAATCAAATAGAGAATCGCCTTTAAAAATAAAGCATAGGATAAGGATTTAACAAAAACAATATCATAAAAAAATAAAACCTTAAATATATTATGTAAAAATTTAAAAAGCGATCAAAAGGAACATAAAACAATGCAACAATTATTCAAAATTAAAAAACGCAGAGAATAAAGACAGAGATATCTCAAGTCAACAAAATAAATAAATTATGGGTAAGAAATTTTAATAATGGTCAACACAGATATCCCAAGTAATCAGAATAAAAAAAAATATGGTTAAAAAAATAAATAGGTACACTTTCGACCCAATCAGATTAAGAATTCTTGTGTCGTGTTAGAAATTTTTTTTTTCGGAGGGTTCGAAAACACGTCCTTCAACACGTTAATGCGATAGTCGGCAATTTAAATATTAGGCTACCAACAATTTCGAATGTCAGCTTTTAAAAGTAAATTAATGGACCGCGAATTCGGACTTCACCATTCCTGAGTTCAACGTGATTTAAGCATTGGATTCTTCACCGAGCGATTCAGTTGCGGCTTTCAAGGCGTTGCGGACGGTGGTCTTGCGCTAAAACGTTCGTAAACAACTTTACTTCTGTTCGACCGTGTTGCGAGTTTACGATTCTATTTTTAAAATAATTACTTGCACTAACTATAAATAAAGACAATTTAATTGCACAGTAATTAGTGAAACAATTTTTAAATTAAAGTGAAGGCTATTTTTTATTAAAACAGAGTTACGTAATAACAATTATTACGAAAGAAAAGTGAAGTGTTTTGTTTTTTTTTAAAGCAGTGTGTGACATTGACAGTGATAGACTTAACTTGATTCCTAGAATAAACTTTTCAAGGTGAGTTTTATTGATTTTGCTAAAAGTTGAAGCTTTGCATAATGAACGCATTGATGATTTGCAGAGTTCATTTTTAGAATCTGCGAATACCTTACAGTTTTTATGCTCGTATTTTGACAAAAAATTAGCAAACATAATAGGTAAAAGTTGACTTTGCCCCAGCTGTATTGTAGAAGTATTCAAGGGCGGATCCAGCATTGGCGCCAGGGGGGGGGGGTCACGACATAGTAAAAAAGGTCATTTCCAAAATTTGGTATCTAGAAACTAAACTTTTCCTAAAAAAAATAAAAAAGGTCATTTCCATGTTCCAGGGGGGGGGGGGGGGTCATGAACCACAATAACTTGTAATTATAATAGAAAAGTAGGTATTTTTTTAATAAATGTAAGTACTGTACTTCAAATTAAAATCGGACCCAGCCCAGGGGGCCCTGGATCCGCGCAAGGAAGTATTATTCTAGCTTTTCCGAGTTTCCGACAATCGCACAAACTACCATCAAACAACTGACAAGACACGACATGTCAAACGCCAATTAAAATTCAAAAATAGAATAGTTTATATTGTCAAAAGCACTAAGAAGGTTAAGTTCCTACGTTCAGTTTTTAATTGATGTATTTTAGATGACCATAAAAGTCAGGACTATCAGCAGACTGATGGGGTTGGGACGATTCGAAATATGGCCCTGTCGTTGGGTGAACGATAGTTCTGAAAATAGCTTAAATTAGGATGGTTATCAAGGTTATAGGATGATGGGCTGGTTAACATAATATACATTGGTATTTGAATATTAATATATATATATATAATATTTGTCTTGAACACTGACTCACTGACTGACTGACTGACTGACTGACTGCCTGACTGACTGATGTCATTAACGCCGCTAGATGGCGCGCCACTCGCACCCTCAAACAAGTTTTGATCCAGCGGATCGGGGATGCTTCTGAGTAACCAATAGCGTTTTGCCGTTATGCGCACGCGCGTTGAACATACAGGTATACTAACTAATATTATTAAGTGTTGCCAACGTGGGCGATTTATCGCCATTTGGGCTACTCGGAACGAGAATTGGCGACGACAAAATGCCCATTTTTTGGTGAACTTTCACCTCTCCGGCCAGGGGCGCCACGGGCGCCTTTAAAAAACTAGTATATAATATTTGTCTTGAACACTGACTCACTGACTGACTGACTGACTGACTGACTGCCTGACTGACTGACTGACTGATGTCATTAACGCCGCTAGATGGCGCGCCACTCGCACCCTCAAACAAGTTTTGATCCAGCGGATCGGGGATGCTTCTGAGTAACCAATAGCGTTTTGCCGTTATGCGCACGCGCGTTGAACATACAGGTATACTAACTAATATTATTAAGTGTTGCCAACGTGGGCGATTTATCGCCATTTGGGCTACTCGGAACGAGAATTGGCGACGACAAAATGCCCATTTTTTGGTGAACTTTCACCTCTCCGGCCAGGGGCGCCACGGGCGCCTTTAAAAAACTAGTTAATATATATTCATATAGACTCGTTCGCATAATGCTAGATTTCAACGGGACGTGTCTGTGCTAATAATTATAATTCCAAACAGAATGACGAATAAAGTTTGTTTTTATAATTAATTAAGTATTAACTCGCAATCATTAACATAACCTGACTCGATTCTTTATGATAAAACTAGGTGTTAACCATTAACATAATAATATGACGATTCGTGGCCGGTTTAACGTTGATCGGATAATGTCTAAACATTATGTTTAAAGAGAATTTATTGTAAAGAATCTAAATTCAAATTTCTGTATTAGTTCACTTTTCAACCACCAGGGCGTTAGTTTTATATAGCATGCTTTCATTGCTTTCTTATAAAATTCTATCGTTGCCAGCAGCTAACTCGACAATATATTATAGTTAAGGGGGCGTCCATTAATCACGTGAGCTCTAAAAGGGGGGGGGGGAGGGGTTAGAAGAAAATCACGAAACGTCACCAGGGGGGAGGGGGGTCTATTTGGAAAATCACGTGCATTTATTTTCAATGTGCCATAAATACAATAATATAGATAAACTTTAAAGCAAAATCAAATAATAGCCGTAAACGCATTATCTGAATTCTGAACTGGGTATGTGTGTGCATTTTCAAACAATAGAACTCGGGCACCATTCAGTTCGGTTCCAAGTTCCAACAACTCGGTTCGCGGGAAATCGCTGGGTAGGCGGCTTTTTGACAGGCCATTCAATGGTGATCTGGGCATTTTTTTTAAATAAAGGTAGAAGCTACGAGCTATTAAGACTGTAGGTTAGTTGTATTTTTCCGTTAACTTTTAGTTATCAATGGAATATGTGTTGTTTCTCGAATGTGCAAGGTAGGTACCTATTCATAGAACAGAAAGTTAAAAAAAATAGAATCTCCTTTTTCGTATGCAAGCATCTCGCCGGCTGGCGGCTAGTATTTTAATGTTATATAGGTACACATGGTTGTTCACCTTAATTATAAGACCATTGCGTTGCACATCTTCTTCAAGGCAAACCACTTTGCGCTGTTGTGATTTTTCTGCAGAGTCCAAATTTGTCTGCACATGCACAATGCAATATTTTCAATTAGCATAATCTCATTGATTCTTTTATTATAAATGTAAAGTATCTGCGTCATAATTACTATGCATGATTATCTATGTTCTTTAGGAGACTCTCGATGATATAGGTATACTTTGCGCGTTCTAAAGACATCCACATGGCATAATACAAAGAGATAGCGAGGACCATGCATAACTGATTAAACGAAAAGTGCGAAAAAAAGACACACAGTATTTTATATTCACACAATTCGTTTGATCAAGGGTCGAGATAACACTTTGCAGTCATACGTAGCTGTGTAACTATATGGAATTCATTTATTATATCTTTTCATGGCAATAAATTGAAGCCACATTGACTTTTGATAGATTGGTTGGCAAAAAGGAATGTTGGTGATTCGTAAGTAGTTTAATATATTTTGATATTTATAGAAAAAGGGGATAGGAAGATTTTGTAAATCGTTCGCGAATTCCATTAATAATTCTCATTTCCTTTAAAACTCAAAAACGAGTGTAATCTTTATTAAATATGGGAACTTCCGAATTATATTGTTTACAATATATGAAACTCTTTGTTTACAATAAGGAAAACAAACACCTTATAAAAACAATTATAATTATTGTAGACTACCAAATCCACTAACTCGTCGATGTCTAATAGAATAATACCTACTACACATTAATTAGAATTTGACCATAACATTACCAAGTTAATTATTACTATAATTATTATTAATCGCACTTTGATCAATGATTCCTTTATTTTTTTCTATGGATCGTTCAACATAATATTGATACTGTATAAAAAATCTATGAATTCCATTGTCTAAATTTCAAAATAGTTCGAAACCATAAATTTTAAAATATGGGTTGCCATAAATAAATATTAATAATTTATACATTTTTTTTGTTGCAAATTTATTATTGTTCTAGCCTGAAGCATTTAGTTTTTCTTCAAAATAATTATCTTATTGTTTTTAAGGTTGTTTTTATCTTGTATTTTTTTTCATTCCTAGAAAAAATATCCTTGTTATGTTCTTTAAGATATCGCCCATTATCTATAAAATATGAAATTAAATCACGTTAAATTTATGCTCGTAATTTTGATAGATTGTATATAAATAATTATTATTACCAATATTTTTATCGATTCTTGCTATAGCATGCACTACATATTTCATGTTTGATGAAGTTTTCTGTGAAGTTTATCCATGATTATATAGTGTTTTTATATTTTAATTTTGGATATAGGTATTATTTTCCTGTTCATTTTTTATAACTAGATGACTTGGTAACCTCTACCACACGGTTTCATCTATATGTACAAGTACATCCTTAGGCGTAATTAATTTCCAGTAACTCTCAACATCTAAAATTACGTTCCTTTGTTGTAAGTTGTTACACATCTGACAGGCAGAAAGACTATGAACAAACATAAATTAAAATGTTCTACAAAGTTACTCACGACAAAAAAATTGAAAATTTGTTAGAAAGACTATATGGCTGGGAAACCAAATATGTAGTTACTAGCTTATACCCGTCATGCTTTACGTTTTTGATTCCGATTGTCAGGCATGATCGGTAGGTATAATTAAACAGGTTCTAGTCTAGCTTCCCATTGCTTAACAGCCCTCTATAACTGACATAAGCACAGAAAAAGAAGAATGACACTTTTACAATTTTTGTTTTACCGACCTCATAATATACGAACCTACCGACATAATTTGCAAGTTTTCATAGAGAGAGCTCTGTACACCCTCTAATGTGTGATAATTAATTAGGCATTCCACCCATAGAGGGTGATTTGTGCCTGTCAAACTTCAAAATGGAGGAATCATTTTGCAAATTTTTTCATTAAATCTTTATTTATTGAGAATAATAAGATTTGAATAACATTTATATGTATAACAAATCAATCTACAATTATTTTATTACATTTTCATACCGTAATACCAAGATTCCATTCAACGTTTACATGAGTAATTTTGTTTCCAAAAGATGACTTACTGTCTTTTTGAGAAATTTGTATGAAGATCCTAAAAAATAGAGTTTTTTAAATAGCTCTAAATATATTAAAGTTAATGCAGCAAATTGTATTTAAGAACCTTCTCCAGCATTTTGTACGGCTCTGGGCATATTAATATCTGACGTAGCATTTGTATTTTGAGCGTGATGCTCCCATATACAATAGAAAGCAGACAAACATTTCTGAATTATTATGTAGATTTTTCTATTTTAGTCGAAATTTTTCCATACATATTTTCTCGCCGTTTAAAAATACCTTGAGCTTATACGAATATTTCGGGATCAAAATGCCTGAAGTTGCTGATGGTAGCCTGGTGGTTCATTCGATGGCTTTTCAATCTGAAGGTCCTAGGCTCGATTCCCAGTGCCAACCATCTTCCTCTTTCACGACACATACACTGAGAGAAATTTTGACATGATGAAGGCACGTACAGTAAATGGTTTTATAAAAACCGCAGAATACAAGAAAAAATCATAAACTTTTATGAAAAAAACCATTATCATTGAAATAATCAATTCACCTTATCTGCTTATTTCCATTCCCAAGAATGGAATTTCCGAAATTCTCGGATCAGGGAATTATTCAAGTAATTCATAGAAAGAAACAAGTTTACTTGTTTTACGTTTTTTCCAGTAAGAATAGAAATAATGTAAATTCTGTATGTCATTGATTAAACTAATGCAACTGGAATAAAACAATGATTCAATTTATAATAATTTAAAATATCCCGTACGGGAATTGTTTCTTTCTATTACAGAGATGGTTTATATGAAAACGCAGCATCATTGGTATTTTCAATGATGGATCATGGAGTTTTTTCCTGGACATCCGTACAATTTCAAAAACCTATGCAAGTCAAATATATTTCTGTTGTAAATTCCATTATTTCTTTGGTTTTGAGTAAAGCCAGTACAAATAATAGGATACTAGGTAAGAGCTGGTAGGTAATGGAAAATAGCTAGTAAACTTGAAAAATCCAATGACAATAATTAATTTCAACAGAAACAAGTAAATACGAGAATTTCGCAAGGACAACGTGAAAAAATCCAGGCCCTTGACTTTCTCCCGTGCGGCACCTGTTAAAACCAAGTTCGTACGGGGTTTTCACAAGTACGTCCGTGATTTCCAGACGGAGTAGGGATATTTTTTTACCAGACGCAATCGACCTACCTCTTAGATCTACCATTAGTTTGCTTGAGCTCGTAGATGCAAGACTTGTTTACTCATAACATAAAAGTTTATACTGAAATCATTTTACAAATTATGTACCTACCTAGTTATATTTCTCTATACAATGTGTTATCTGGATAATTATTGATCAAACGAATTGTACGAACAAAAGACAAAACATTTTACGTTCAAATTGCAATTGGAACTTTAAATTGAAATAGATGCCTTAATTCAAACTTCGTGTTCATATTTATCTTCAGGTTAACAACCTATTTTCTTATAAATGAGTAGGTATACGTAATAGATTTTTTTTTTCAATGAATTTGGAAATTATTTTTTGGGAAATAATTATTTTTTTTCTATTTTATTTTAAAGACCTTCAAATGAGATCAAGTGATTTTAATTAAAAAAAATATATATATTTTAATATTATCAATTTATTGCTATATTTTTTTTGTTCATAAAACTCGTTTGATCAAGTGTGGACATAAAAAAATTAAGTGCCGTATAAGGATAATAAATAAATATAAAAGACAAAATAAAATATCTATGAAATTGCGATTTTTTTTGGGAAATTCTTCTTCTTTTTCTTTTATAAGTGAAGTCTTAATAAAGAAGAATATTCCAAAAAAACTTCCGCAATTTCATCGTAATTTTTTATTCGTACAATTCGTTTGATCAAGTTTCGAAATTAACACATTGTAGATGTTAGGTAAACATGTGTGATCCATACCTACGGAAGACAACTGAGGGATAGCCTGAGAAGACGGTGTATTCTCCCAGCTGTTTGGCGAGTTTCCTCAAGGAGACTATGCGTCACCAACTCATCAGTTTATAATTTAGATGAAACTTCACAAAACGAGCTGAATGTAATCTAGGGAGACGCAAAAATTTCATCAAGTCATCAATACCTCCATAGTGTCTTGTTTTGATCAACTGGGAGAAAACGTATCAAGTATGAAGAAGACACCTGGATGTGTGGAATTTTTAGATCTAGGTAGGTATTGAGAGTTTAGATAGCAATGATGTTATAGGTAAGAAAGGGGTTGCTCCCTGGTTGAATCAATTACAGCATTGGTTTTTCCTCGTAATGTACTAGAAAATAAAAAGTCTCTTCCTTAGGTATATCAATGAAGTAATGGGTTGTACCAAGCACGGCATTGGTATTTCCTCGTACTATACTATAAAATATAAAGGACTTTACTTAGATATATCAATGAAGTAACGGGTTGTACCAAGTACGTCATTGGTTTTTCCTCGTACGCTACTAGAAAATATACAGGCCCTTACTTAGATTTTTCAATGATGTAACGGTTTATACCACGTACGGCATTGATTTTTTCCCGTACGTTAATAAAAAATATAAAGTCTCTTACTTAGATATATCAATGACGGCATTGCTTTTTCCAATGAACTATCATTTTAAAATTCAATGACATTGCATAGATCAATTCCTCTCCAATACCTGCTAATTTCCAGTAAACCGTACGGGAAAATACCTCGTATGAAAATTCAATGACGGAGCATTGAAAAAACCAATGCTTCACTCTGAGTCAAAAAAAACAGTTCTTACGAGAAAAAACTCAAGAAATACGAGCTTTTCCCCCTTACTTTTCTCTCAGTGTAGGCTTCGCTTAGTTTGAAAGATGTTAAAAGTGTTCACTTTTGGTGATCTTAGATTAATTTTCATACTTAAATAAAAAATTGCAACTAGCCGTTCTTGAATTTCGGCAAAACACATGCACGCATACCTAGCTATTTTTTATTTTATTTTATTAGACGGATATACAGACATAAAACAATTGCACAAATTGTATGGATAACAAAAACACGAGTAAAGTTAGTAATATGCTTTTATTATAATACGATTAGGTAAAGATTAATATAAGCTGTTTTTTTAGAAATTTTGATTTTTCGTAAAAATCTATTAGGTATCTATTATATTCCTATCAAAATATGTAATCAAATTCACCGAACACAGTATGTACCTGAAATCAGGCAGACCATTTACCAGCATAATGTTATCCACAGAGCCGACTTGGTTTTCGGATTCGATTTCCTGTCGGGTCAAAACTTTATCATTATATATTTTTATCGTAATCAGCAACTGTTTTCCTTAACCAATGCCTTTTCTGCTCATCATTCTAAACGTTATACTTTCGCAGTTAACTGTTTTTGGTTAATTGTGCTCTAACTATAGTTTGTTATGAGTGAATGATTGTTATAATGACGGTCATTATAAGACATACCTTTGTGTGTAGTTGGACATGAATCTATTGTAAGTAGTGCGTACACCATGACTGACTACCAAACCCATGACAACTACTGACTATGGTAGGTAGGTACCTACTAGCTGCCTCGATCATTATACTAACGTGATGTCATAATATTGGAATAACACGACATCATGATATCCGACAGTCCATCTAATATATTCAATCAGTTGAGTTGAAGGTTTCTCACGTTTAGAGTGTCGTTATAGGCATGTAAACTTTATCTAAAACTACATATACACCACCCTTTTCCAGAAAGCTACAACTTCTCTTGTTATATGCCCAAAATTTGATAGCTTGTCCAGAATTGGCAGCTGCGCTGTTTCGTTTAAGTTTAATTTAAGATGTACTTAATCCAACCATCTTATTCTCAACATCTGCCCCATGCATGATTCTATCCTAAACCATTGAATTTATATACTATACGTACCTAATAGAAGCGGCATTATAGGAACAAAAATGTTAAAGTTTGTGTCCTATTTTTTGTTTAGGGGGTACCTTTTTGCGAGTAGGTGTAATTATTAGGCGGAGCTATGTTTATTTGAACGTGTTCTCTGTTTTTTTTTTTTTTTAAATAAACTGAACCTGTGCTCACTAAAAGTGAACACAAAGACACTCTTTGACTTTTTCACAGTAAGCTTAAACTTAAAGCTTGTGTCGTGAAAGAGGAAGATGTTTGGCGCCTGGGATCGAACCCACGACCTCCGAACGAAACAGTATGAAAGCCGGCGTCGTAACCACCAGACCACCATCTTGTTTATTATTTTGACAATCGGGAAATCGGGATAGCAAATGTCAAAATTGTAATATTTTTTATCTTAAAGAGATAGATATCTAAATAACCCGAAAAAAACTGTATGTATTTGAAAATAGAACGAACTTTTATAGCGTTGCATTCTAAAAGCAAGGTTGCCATAAACGGCTTATTTTTCATAGACACATATGAGGAAGAGATTCCGCTTCTAGTAGTACATAATAAATTCAATGTCAACATGCACTCACATTTTTATTTTCTTAATAAACTGATTATTTAGTTGTATCAAATTAATAAGATAAAAACTCTTCTGCGTCAACCATTTTATCCAGTTGATTCAGGGTCTCGATGCGATGATACATCATTTCCAAGTCTGTTGCCTGGGACATGCGCACATCTAGATCTTTTATCACTCACGGGAAACCATACACATGCGCGCTAAACCCGGCAGAGATACTATGTGGGAAAACCTGTTTCCTCACTAATGTACGTATATGGCGCGAATTCCTTTTTTTTCTTCGTTTTGTTATACTCTGAATAGATGTGTATATTGGAATGTATGTGCAGATTTTGATTTTGTTCATACACTAAAGATTTATAGACGATATTAAAAGTTATAAAACAATCTATTATCACAAAAAGATAAATAAACCATAAATTTGTTTTCTAATCATCATCATTCTCCCTTAAAGACCCCCCACCCCGCAAGTCAGCCCGGAGGAGACCAATTCGCAGCAAACCCGACACGCACGAAACGGACCCCCTAGCTCGATCGAAGCAATCAAACCAAAAAGCCGGCAACACACAAATCAGATCCCCCCAAACCAACCCACAATGCGGAAGGCCTAAGCCCCACTCAGGCGCATAGGGAGGCATCAAGAGCTCTATTGCGCTCAAAGGCGTCCGAGGCTCATTGTGCCTTTTCTGACCGATTGAGCTTTAAGGACGTGAGGTGGTCTACCTCACGGTCCCGATCTGATTTTTCGATTTCCTGCCTCTTACAGGATGCTCGAAAAACCAGCAAAAAGAGGAGAGGTGCTATTCTTTTTCTAATAAGCCCGTAATAATTTTATGTTCGCGCAAATCTTGACTCCTCAAAAATCAAAGTAGGTAAATATTTTTAATATGTAGTAATCACGCTTGTACTGCATGAACTTGGAAAATATTACGAACTTTAAAATTACATGTAGCTATACTTTCTCATTACTTGCACCCTTGTAAATACCTGTTTTCCGTGTAAAAATCGATTAGATACAATGCCAGTAGGTACTTCTGTAACCCTCGTCAATAAATCGTCGAATTTTATTATTATTATTATATTTATGGCATCCCATCCCTTGAGGGAAATCGTTGAAATAAAGCAATTAAGACATTTATTTCTCGCAAAAAAAATGAATTGAAAAGTTTCGAGTTAGAAAATGTTTTTGTTCCCCATGCATTACGTCATCTCCCAAAGAGATAAGCATAATTATAGAGAATGGACCTTCTATATTTTCTATCGAAACATACTTTCTTTGTTTTTTTCAACGAAATACCATTTCTTTTGCAACTTCTACAAAGTATTTCATTTTACTTAAGTACTTCGACTTGTTCCATCCGCATCATTCTCTATCGACACGCCTTCTTACTCCTTTATGATCATTTAATTATAAAAATGATTATTTAATTATATATTATGATCTATTAGATTAAAATAATTATAACAATTAATTGATAAAAATACTTCGATAAAACAACATTTATACATAAATAATATTTAATATACCTATCTGTCGCGAATAATTATTATGTAGGTATTTTGTTACAATTTTGTTAGGACGTTAAAAATTTATGAGCACTCCCCTAAACTCGCTGGTTACCTCACATTATTATAGTATAACACTTAAGAGATGTGAATGAACACATAATGATTATTATTATTATTTTGATGCTACCGACGTATTTGATATTGCTTATTCACAAAATATAAAAACCACAAAAATTTCAACCGCAATTTCGTCATCGTAAAGTTCCTGTTGAAAAAAAAAACATTTGAAGAAAAACAAGGAGTCCTCTGTTAAGACATTGATGTGTAAAAGATTTGGAATAATGGGAACTATGTGTAGTTTTAAGAATTTTATTAGTAAACTTCTATTCATTTTCCGGATCAGGATAGATAAAAGATAAAAGGATTCCGGAAAAAATTCTACGCGTGTCTGTACAATTTCAAACATACTTTTTCAAGTATGTACTAACCACAGATGAAACATGTACGGATGAAGAAAAACCATAAACAATGAAGGAAAAATATTTTTAAAAACAATCCCGGGGTTTTGATGACATTGTATCTAAAAAGCTAGGACTGCAGGCAATAATATTATACCGTTTTAATCAGTTGATATGATAACTCAAGAAGCTGTCTGAAAACAGTGGTTTCTGTTTGTGGTTTCCTTATCATCGAAGTGTTTTCTTAAGTTTTATAAACTGTGTTAAAAGTTTTGAGATATGTACCAGGGCCAATGTAACATAACCTCAAAAGTCAAATAGATATCTTTCAAGATAATCTTACATGACATAATTATATTTTGTTCTCTGATATTCTAGAAATCATGTTTTTTAGTAGGTATTTTGATAAATTATGTTGTCTTATTTAGGTACATTTTAAGGCCTATGTTGGTCTGTAATTTAGAATAATCATTCTTATTGTAAGGTTGATACTATATTCACTATATAGCGACTAGTTAATTCTCCACATTTTAA
Organism: Mystacides longicornis; assembly: GCA_963576905.1. Taxonomy (NCBI): domain Eukaryota; kingdom Metazoa; phylum Arthropoda; class Insecta; order Trichoptera; family Leptoceridae; genus Mystacides; species Mystacides longicornis. Next base: position 26,064,052 of record OY756437.1, read on the forward strand.
ATCAATTAAATATACCTATGAAAGAAATCATTGGGTACTATTTTAATAAGAATGAATTATTATTGTACCAAAATGAAAGTATGCGAGCTATTTTGTTTTAATCTTCACACGATACCTACAGAAAAATTCAATTAAAAAATGGTCATAGCAATTATGTAAGATCGAGCGTAATAGAGAACTCTTGTGGGGTCTTAAAGCTTAAAGGGAGCATAGATGGAAAGAAAAACACTGCACTGTAATCTATACAAAAGAAATGCTCAAACCATCCCAACATAACATTTATATTTGTTCGAACGCTTCCTTCAATAAAAAAATCATTCCTAATATCTATGTTCCATAGAGAACTGTTAAATTCAGTAGAATGGCATTGCCCCAGGGGTAGGTACCAGCTAGTAATGAAATAACACAAAGATTGAAGGTTATCTATAAATACAAAAACTGAAGAAAAAAAACATTGCGGTCTGATATTAAGCAGTGTTGCCTGTTGTCAGACTGACTACATATTGCCAGAATTGAAACAATAAGTTGTGAATTTTTGTTATATTGCAACACTTGTCTACAGTCACTGCTGTGTTGGTGCTATAAATTAACACTGAAGTTAATAATTAGATAATTATTATGTAGTGAGGTCAATGGGAAGTTTTCTGGGGAGCTTCCGATAATACACACTAGGTGGCAGAACTTCTAATCAGGTCTATTGTCAAATTCAGTGCTGCCAACGTAGAGATGTTTTTATTCCTTTTTCTGCCACTAGAGGCGCCCTCGCTAACCCGGTCTATGGTAAATGTCAAATTAACGTTTATAATCTCAATATCTACATATGTATTATATATTATATAATATTAATACGTGAAGGAAAAAGTTTGAAAAAAAAATTTTTTTAAATATGCCTTCAACATACTGTTGCGTGCCGTTTTGCAAAAACAAGGGAACACATCTTTTTCCAAAGGATAAAACCTTGATGTCAAAGTGGTTACATGCTATTAAACATGAAAATTGGAAACCGTCACTTAGCTCAGTTGTTTGCAAGGATCATTTATTTTCAATCAAATGACTATTTCAAGGAAACTTTGAATTGTAAGTATAATGTGTATTATGAATATTTAGAAAAATCTTATTATAAAAATCATACTAACCTTCCTACTAATACGGCCTTTTTCCCACAAACCTTCACATTACGTCTTTTTAATTCTTTTTTTAACTGATTTATAGACCATTCTCCGTAATTTCTATTCATTTTTAAATTATTTCTAAACGCAATGGTAAAAATAACAAAAATACAGTCTCAAACTGATAAATCTCCGAACGTATTTATGTTTTAATAACCAGCTGTCATATTATTATAATATTTAGATGAGAAGCGCTGCTACCCAGTATATTATTATATTCTCTATGCTGCTACCTACCAAATGGCAGTAAATCGGCCCCGTTGGCCACACTGAATTTGACAATAGACCGGATTAGCTAGGGCGCCCCTAGCGGCACACAAGGGAAGAAAAACTTCCCATTAGATAAAGCTGCCGATTGACCATATTATGTATCTAAATCTACCCACCAATCAAATGAGGGAGTTTAAAATGTCTTTTAAGACTGATTTATGTTTTTTTTTTTAATAAAAAGATTACCCGTAGGACATGAAATTTGATTATAGGGTTGCGTAGAATAAATTTTGAATGTTAAATGATGACCTTTTCAGCTACTAAAAATGACGATTCTCATAATATGTGAGCTGGCAATGGTATTGTTAATGTATCAGAATGTCGGGCAATTTTTTATAATCAACCAGTACAGTCCAATTTGAGACAGGCCAAACCGGCCCGGGTAGAAATTTCAATTGAAATACTTTGATCCGACGGGGAATCGAACCCAGGGCTGCTTGATTAGAAGTCCATGCTTATACCAATAGCATACTGTTGGTAAATAATAATAATTATATGCTTTATTAAAAATAAAAAAAGATTTTGTTTGTTTGAATAAACATATGTTGATTTACTAATAGACCATGCTAGTAATTTGGCCATCTTCCAAATTACTAGCATGTGTACTGTGTAGTAATATTTAGTCTGAATGTTTTCCTTAAACAGAAACCCCAAGTTAATGATCAGATCAGAAAGAATGACTAACCGTCTATTCCAAGATCAGGATACATATTATTTCTGAATAACGTTTTCTTGGCCATCAGAAAATAATACTGTATGTTGTATAGATACAAAGTAATATTTGTGTGACGTTGTTGTAAAGAAAATGGTATTGAATCGAACTACATTTTTGTTTTCCTGACTAGTTTTTTAGCTGACAGGCATGTGTGTTTTTTCCCCCTTCCTCTTTGTGATTATTTACCGGACCCCTCTCCCCCGCTTTTGAGCTCACGTGATTACTGTTTGATTCAACGAAGTTTCAAGTTTCAAAATATTTCTAACTCATTACAACAATTTATTATTCGCCACGAGCTTTTAACTTTACTTAGAATAGCGAAATCCAGTTTACATTTTTTATCTATTTAATAAGTGTTTCTTTATTGTTTTGTTGTTTCAGGTTTTATATTTCCTGAAATACCACAATGCCTCAACCAGGCCACACGACTATTGAAATGTCGCCGCATCGGAATCACGGGGAGAGGCGCATGTCACACGAGCATCCAAGAGCACACGAAGGGACTCTGAACATCCCCTCACTACGGAACAGATCACCCTCTCCCAACAATGACAGACGCCATCACAACAATACTCACCACAGCACCCCGAATCACGACAGAAACCACCTGAATGTTAACAGTCCTCGGATTCCCTCGGAAGTTGGTTTTAAACCTGCAGGACATCACAATGATAATACTGGGCATTCACCAACACATAGCAATGACCATTTAGTTCCAAATGATCATGTAAGTAAAGCTTAACATCAAAGACTAACTCTTTTCCTTTTAAACAACACTCAGGAGCATAGGGAGGCAACAAGAGCTCTCCATTACGCTCCATCTTGCGCAATAGTAAAAATATTCTCATAATATAAATTATGTTAAGTTATTGTAATAGCATTGCTAGAATAAACTCCATCAAAACCAAATTAGAATGAAGTATAAAATAAAATTAACTTAACTAAATTAAATTAAATTAACGTTGCGCAGGATCGAGCGCAATGGAGAGCTCTTGTTGCCTCCCTATGCCCCTAAGTGGGGTCTAAAGGGAGTTTGGATTGGATTAGATAAAATAAAATGACGCAAATGCATATGGGATCAATGTTGCCTGGTGATATTTCTCCTGATCAACCAGCTCCCAGCTTCGTTGAAATTATGTAAATCTGAACCTTATATTTTGATTGCGTTGTTTATTTCAGCATGCTCCCATAGATACAACCCCCCTGCTGCACAGACCAACCAGAGAAGCTTTCTTCAATGGCCCAGAATTAGCCACCACCATACAACCAGACGATGCCAAACCTAAACCAGATTTGAAGATTGACATTGATTCGGCGAACGAAAGAAACCAGGCTCTCAAGGAAACTATTGGAAGTCCTAAGCCACCAATCGCAGGTATTTTTTATCAAGATTTTTTTCAATATCTACCAAAGGTTTTTAATTAAATATTTATAAAATCTTTACCTATCGCCAAAAATGGATATATTCATATCCTGGCGCCAAATACATGACAGCCGTCTTTAAGCAGTCTTTAAATTTGGCTACTCTCTTGTTCTCAATAATTTCCAACTTTTATCTCTATATTTACTACTGTGTACTATCTTTTTCGACATGTTCAATTCTCATTCTCATGATTAGGAGTTTCGGAGACTTAAACATTACCACCTAATGGCGAACGTTGTTAACGTAAAGTGATCACACTAATCCAGCCTTCAAAATAGCAGTAGAAAACGGTCGTAAGCCCGTAGTGGTTTGTTCCATTTAAAAATCGAACATCAGTAATGAATTGTTAGAGTCATTAGTTGTTACATAATACTTAATGTTATTCTGTATAGAATCAACTATTTAATGCTATCGTTAAATCAAGTAGTGTTCGAATTTAAAGAGGTAAACTTTTTACAAACTTGAACCACTACGGGCTTACGATCGTTTTCTACTGCTGTTTTGAAGGCTGGATTAGTGTGATTACTTTAAATTATTAACAACTTTCACCATTTAATTGGTCAAATTCGTCACTGAAATTAATACAATCATTCGTACTATGTTTCAGGCCCAGAAATAGATGACCTTGAGGAAGAATCAGATATTCCAAACACAGCGGAGGCACATCCAGGAGTTGACGATGGCTTCTTTCCACATGACGATCAGTCCAAGCATGACGAAAGCCACGGCACTGACAATGAAGGTATGTATGATGAATTAAATTGCTCAAAAAATTCCTAAAAATTATTGTGTACACATTATCATGTTTAAATTTTTATTCCAAAGTAAACACATTTTTGTTGTAAAAATATTTGTCATACTCTTTCCCGTTTATCAGGTTTTTTTTCTCTCCGAGATTTTTTCACCTTCACATTGGATTTAAACAATGCTAATATTTACATTTCTTATTCAATATTTCCTACTTACTTTTTAACACGTAACGTCTCCGTCTAATATTTGTTTAACAAAACGTGACTACTTTTCTTAAAAAAAAAAATATGATTTATAATAATTACTTCTCACTAAAACTTTATTACTTATTTAAAAGAAAAATTATGATTATATCACACTTTCTTAACACAAACTATCAATATGTTTCTAATTTCTTCACTCGTCACTTAATTTCTAAGCGATCGTTCAAACATTACGCAACGCAATATATTCTTGTAAAATGTTACTGTGTATTACGGGGCGGTAAGGGGGCTTCTTACATAATAATTAGGGACCAAAAAACGTTATGGCGCTTTTCGGTGGGGGGTCAATAATCTAAAAAAAATGCGTTAGTTAATACTTGAACAGCCGCTAACTGTAACATTAAAATATGATTATATTATGTAGCATTTATTATTTTAAAACTTAGTCACAACTTTGGGCTTACGTATTAGATATTATAATACTAAGAGTAACACCCTAGATGATGGTCTCATAATTGGCAACTGATAAACATTTATTGCATTGTATGTACTACGTGCTAGAAGTGGTATATCCTTCTAAAATAATGAAGGATCACCTTTCAACGGTCGTTGTATTTTCAAAAGTCTCTTACAACAATCCTTTCAAACAATAAGACAAAAAGAGACAGAAAATTAATATGACCCCGCCTTATTATATTCGCGATGAAAGGGCACTTGACTACCATTCATAGTAATTATTACTTCTGAATTAATAAGATTATGTGTGATGATGTTTTGATGCTCCTTGACTTCACTTCCATATGACCTAAAACTTTGACAATTTTGTTCCAAATGTCGCATCTATAGTGTGTAGTACATATTATTATTATAAATCAATATAAGATTGTCAATAATTGTAAAAATTGCAATATTTGACACAAGCCAGCAATGAATGCCTTAATTAGCTTGTTTAGATTTTTTTTTATCTTTTTATTTCATTGCAATAAATTAAAGTATTAGTTATTTAAAAATAATATTTATTGAGAACAACAGCTTTTTATCTCCAAAATTATTTTCACGGCCATAAGTTCATCGCAGAGGTCAATACAATCAGAAAAAAAACGCATATCTTTGGGTTGTCCCGTTAATTCAGTATGGAAATAATTTTGATATAAGTTATTAAAAATTTATCTTTTCGTAAACCTGTTGCTACAGAGAAAGTAACCGAGGACCAGTAACCAGGTCTCAAATCTTTTATAAATTTTGAGACCTCCATTTGAAAATATTTTAAGTTAATCATAAGCATTTATTTTATTTGTTAAGTACAAAACTCTGCTATGAACTTAAGCTATAAATTAAAAAAAAAAAATTTACACAAATGTAAGCATTTTTTGTTAAGTCACAGCATGTCTTTGATGTTGCATGTTGCCTCTTGTCCTATCGCACATTTATCAATATTTTGTTCATTCATTCACGGTGCAGGTCATGGTAACCATAATCCCGAAGACACGCTATTTTCTAGCTGGGATAAGAAGGATCCCGAAGGAGGTGATAGCAATTTCCCCTATCCCGACGACACCGACGGATTGCGTCCCGGAGGTAAGTTCCTACCATCAATCCTGAAAATTTCACTCTTGCACCATTATCATTCCTTTTAAATTCCAACCTTACAATATTCTCAGTCAATTAGCTTAGATCTGCTGCTTTAAAGCTTTTCTTGATGAGTGAAGATTTTAGAAAATATTTTAAACTGTTGAGATGTCTTTGATACATTGAGGCTTAAAGTAATACGAGAAACAAAATAACGTGTTATATCTTTCTACAGATCCCAGGTTGACACCGAGATTTGGCTCGGAAAATCCATTTCCGTACGCACCTGAATTTTCTCCAGGCGTAGTGGTAAGTTTAAAATTCACTCAAGTAATGTAAATTTTACTGTGTATTTCATGAAAAAGTCATTAAAAACTTGTTTGTAAAAAAAAGTACCTACTCTCATAAGAAGCGACATTTCGTCAGTCTTTGGCTTTGAATAAGAAGTATCATGACTTTTTCAAAAATTTTGAATTTGAATGAAGTTGGATAATTTGATTGTTGCAGCCTCCTCCCAGTTCTGACGTCAACGTCAATGTGTACCAACAAAAGAAGAACTTGGCCCAGGGTATGATGGACTTGGCCTTGTTGTCTGCCAATGCCAATCAGCTGAGATACGTCCTGGAAGCCGGAGACTATCATCCATACTACTACCCCAGTCTTATATTCATATCATTCAGTCTTATTTTACAAGTAAGTTAAGATTTCCCAATCTATTAAAGTAGGTCAAAAGTTATATTGACTTATCAAAGGCCTTTGATAAGAGCAATCTTAACGTTAACTCAAAAGGATTTGCCCTCCCTGCCTGGTTGGCTTGGCCTTGTTGTCTGCCAATGTCAATCAGCTGAGATAGGTCTTGGAAACCGGAGACTATCATTCCTACTACTACCCAGGGTTGCCAGGTTTTTTTCAAAAATATACCGAACCAAAACAAAAAAAGGTCATTTTCAAAATTTGGTATTCGGAAAGTAGGTTTTTCCCCTAAAAAAAAAAAAAGGTCATTCTCGAGATTTGCTGTCCGGGAAGTTACAAATTCACTAGGAAAAATTAATATTATTCCCGAAAGAAAAAATACCGAACACTCCATAGTTCGGTATTTTTTTCATACCGAACACCGAACATGGGGCAAAATTGCCGAACGGTTCGGTGAAATACCGAACACCTGGCAACCCTGCTACTACCCCATTTATTAAAGAGAGTCATAAGTTTAACTGATTTGTTAAAGGCCTTTGATAAGAGGAGTCATAAGGGAGCGTTCAAGTATTACGTAACGCAATATGGGGGGGAGGGGGGGTTTTCTTGTAAAACGTTACTATTTTATTACCGACGCCTCAACAAAGGTATTTAGTGAATTTCCAGTAATAATTGTGATTTGAGGCATACATAGTTGTAATATGTGCGTTAGGCAACGTTTAGAGAATGGGAAGAGGGGTAACAAAGAGCGTTACGGTGCATCTCGGGGGGGGGGAGGGGTCAATAATGTTAAAAAAATGCGTTATGTAATACTTGAACGGTCCCTAATAGTAACTCAAAAGAATCTGTTCTCCCTTAATAATTTGACAATTTGACCCTTTAAAGGTCTATAATTTTATATTACCGAGGCAACATGGAAAATCTTCATCGTGAATATTGACCCATTATCTCGAAAAAACACAATTAATGTTAAAAATCAAATTAATTTGATTTTTTTCTAATTATTTTTTCTTTGCCATTTAACAATTTTAGATAAGTGTCGGGGGCGGATTGCTACTAAATACCAGATTCAACGTTTTAAACGAAGAACAAAAACATACAGCAAATAATATTAACAATTATACAGTCATCGGTGTATTTTTGATAACCGTCTTGAATATTTTACTAAGTGCATTTATTACAATGACATAACGAAACATATAAATAATAAAAAAAAATGGAAAGATTAATAAATTTCAGTCCATCTTCATAATACAGGTCAAATCTATTTATAGCGAATACCGATGTAACAAAATTTCCTGTATAACAAATCGTCAATTTGTCGCCGAAAAACTTCGTTATAACGAAGTCAATCTCAGTACCTATAGTGAACTTTTTTGTTTTAAAATTTTAAAATCATGTTACAGTTAGGCAATAAAATTTCTCTAATATCAGTTTGTCCTTGGTATTTGCGAGTTCGCGAGTGTTTGCCCGACATATTTCCTTCACGTGATTGATAAATCCTTGAAATTTGTTTTTGTTCTCACTTAATACTAGCAATAATAGTTTATTTGACATCAGTAGGTATAATATGGCGACACAAAAAATTAAAAATGTATCATCCAGTATAATGAAATATTTTTTGTTCGTTATACCGAGATTTGACCTGTACCTACCTATCCATAATAATATATTGTGTACAGATATTTTGCCATATATTTTTTTTATTTCGTAAGGATAAATTGCAGAATATCGTTGAATAATGCAACGTCTAAATTTAAATAATATAGAGCAGATAACATTTGATTCATTCTGCGAGTGCTAAAAATCTCAACACGTAAAAGTCTCAAACAAAATAAACCTCATCAGTGCAAAATTGCTTTCTTCTTCTTGCCAGTCGTTCCTTTAATGCCGATGATCATGTTCTCTTCTGCATTTCTGCCAATTGCTTTAAACTCATGGTCGGAAACAGATCAGTTATATTTCTTTCTGAAAAAAAGAAATCAATTGGTATAAATAATAAAGAAATTTCATCATCATCATCATCAGCACGACAGTCCTGGGTGGACCCTGGCTGAGTCAAGAGATTTTTTCCACTCCGTCCTTCTGAGTGCCGCCGTCCTCCAGCTCCTCAGTCCAATGACACCTGCATGCGTGTTAACACCGTCCATCCACCGTAGCTTGGGTCTTCCTGCTCTTCTACGACCTTCGGGATGTGTGAGGGTTAATCGTCTGGTCTGGTCTTCTTCGTTCATTCGTATTATGTGCCCAGCCCAGCGTAATCTTGCTATTTTGATTACTTGTATGACATCGGGATCCTTGTAGAGATCATACAGTTCTTGGTTGTATCGCCGACGCCATACTCCTCCCTCATTTATTGGCCCGTAGATTTTTCGTAGAATCCTCCTCTCAAAGACCGCAAGCTGTTGCTCATTCATTTTAGTGAGCACCCAGGTTTCAGAGGCGTATGTCAGCACTGGTCTTATGAGTGTTTTGTCCAGCACTGTTTTAGTATTTCTACTGAGGTTCCTTGACTGGAGTTGTTTGATCAGTCCATAGTAACATCGACTGGCAGCCATTATGCGTTTTTGGATTTCCTCAGTAGTGTTGTTATGTGTGTTGACAAGAGACCCGAGGTATACAAAGGAGTTGACTATTTCAAAATTATAGTTAGCGGCGTTGAACGTGTGTGCTACATGGTCTGGGGTTGCTGTTGGAGAAGAGATCATAAGCTTGGTTTTATCCTCGTTGATTCTCAGGCCCATATAGAAATTTAACTGTATGTTATCAAAAAAGAATTATTTAAAGAAAGTTGAAAGATAAATTGTTTATTCTAACATGAAAATTTGATACTTATATAAAACCACCAAATAGATATTATTATTTTGTTATTTAATTTTTATCTTTAAATATTTTATTGCTTCGAAAATATGTGGTTGATGCTATGTATAGATATTATTTTTTGTGATAAAATTTGTATTTATTTTATTAGTGATATTAACATTATGTTTTTTTTTTTTTAAAGTATTTTTTTCCCCAACACGCCATTGTCTGAAGGGGGTAGGCAGAGAGTACGGACTTCCATTCTTTCCTATCCAAACAAACCTCTTTCGCTTCCTCCAAAAGCATAAAATTCCGCATACATGCTCTACTATTCCTTTTGCTCCTGACTTGCCCTCTTGTAAGACGGCGCCGATATGGTCGGACCATATCATTCGAGGTCGGCCTTGTCTACGTGCACCCATTCTTTCAGATTTATATTTCCATTCAAAACATCAATAATTTCATAAATTTTTCCATCCATACATCCTCTCACATTCCATAAACCTATCTTGCATACATCCGTACACTCCTCTTTGAGCCATCCCGCTCCGACACAGCATGATGTGTGGCTAGCCCGATCATTGTGGGTCGTCAAAAAAACAATCTATATTGGCATTTATTAAATTATGCAGAAATTATTGTGCCACCTATTGGATTTCAGCTATTTTAAATTTGAACAATGAAAGTATAAATTCTTTAGTTATATTTTATTGAAAATATTTCGAACAAAATTTATTTGCTTTGAAATTTTTTTTGTGTAAAATGTTAAAAAAAGCTGAAAAAGAGTTGATAGAATGAATGAAGACATTTTTATTTTGAAATACTTTATACCAAAATAATTATTAGATTTCAATCTTTTAGTAAAAACTTTTTTATTTTTAATTGTATATCAAATATAAAACTTATTATATTTTAGTTCGCCTGCAGTACTTTTTGCATTAACAATTTTATGCAATCATTGAATGTTTTTGATATTTGAAGTGTATTTTGATATAGTGAAAATTCATGTTAACCCATTACCTGCCCCACGTACACAAATGTGTACATCATTTAAAAAAATATTTGTGTTGTGTGTTATTGGGCTTGGGCGGTAATGGGTTAGTAGACTCAAGCAACTTAAAGCCGAGTTCACACTACTTGTACTGCACTGTTTTTATAGGTTTTTAAAAATCAATAGTAACAAACATTTGATGCGTACAAATGGCGTGTTAATGGTTTTATGTACAAAGAATGTGACATCGTGTATTCGATAAAAAAATCGTACAGAACAATTTAGTGTGAACTCAGCTTGTAAAGTTGCATTTTCACAATGACTTTTAATGAGTTAAAGTACAACAATGCTATAAAAATTTGTTAATTTTTTTAAAGGTTATTTGTAAATGAGTTCAACTCCAACTCCAAATGTTAAAAATTGTGCCTTCACACTTTATTTGGTGTAGAAATTTTGAATTTAGACTTTTCCAAAATACTTATGCCCTTTTTTCTTTGTTTCCAGATTGGAGTTGGTGTTGGGCTCATTGTTAATAGTACCTATGACATTAAGGACCGCTACGACATATGCAAAGCCGATAGAATAAACAATTTCACCGTTATCGGTATATTTCTGGTAACCGTCGTCAATGTATTCATTGCTTCGTTCGGAGTTGCTCAGTTGCCCCAGAGGAATCCATCAGGACCCAGTTAGGAAAGGAAATTTAGAATGTGTGCGAAGTCGTTTTATAATTTGTAATCACCAAATGTGTGTTTAATTTTTTTAATTACAATACACTCGAAATAAGGTGCTTTGAAATGTCCGTCTCGTTGTTGTAAATTTTGTGGGAAACATTGATTCAATGTTTCTGTAGAGTAAATCCTATACATAACGTTTCAAATTCTCATAATTCATTTTATTTAAACCATTACCACCCACCGATCACAAATGCTTATCAAAAATTGTTTTAAAGTTTTTATATATAAACTTGTTGTCTCCCTATGCCCCATAGTGGGGTCTTAAAGGGGGTATTGATAATGGAAATGGTGTGGGAGTTCTTGTTGTCTTTTTATGCCCCTAATAGGGGGGTCACAAAGGGAGAATTAATGAGTTTATTCATTTGTGAAGATACTCGATAATACTGGGTTTTTTTTTGTAATTTCATGCTTGTGTATCATGGGTGGTAATGGGTTAACTAACTTTCATTTAGGTACAAATATTATGATTTTAAAATGTGGATGAATAAAAAACGTGTTTTATGTCTCTTGTTTTAGCAAGGTAGACTTAAAAATGCCAATTTCCTTTATCAATATACTTACTAGAAAAAGATATTTGAATTGAACAAAATAATCAATAATACTAACTTTATATGAGTAAACTATTTTTGAAATGATTCTGGGCTCACCTATAGTGAACACAAATACACTTTTCACAATACACAAAGACTTGTCCTGTTATGAAACTTATGAAAGAGGATATGGTCGCCACCAGGGGTCGAAACTACGACCTTCAGTATGAAAGTAGGCGAATAGGCTTTCGTTATTTTCTGTCCACTCTTCATTTGTTTTAAACATTGTATCAAATCATTTTATTTTACAATAATTAATAAGTTAATGAGTTAAAATCTGTGATTTAATTATGTATCCCTGATAAAAAAAAATAACTACTTACCTATTACATAATGTGTCTGTTATCTTAAGATACTTTTTAAGATATTTTTACTTCAAGCTATTTTGTTGCCATGGCTATGAATGGGTTAAATATTTTTAAATATACGAACATGAATCAAATGCTAAAAAGACTTGTAAATGAGAATTTTCGATGATAGAATTAGAAATTTTGAAATCAATGAAATGTCTTCATAATTGTTTTTTTTGCATTAGAATGAGTGTAGGTAAACAGAATGGTCCATTAAGAAATTTTAATGTGTGACGCTTTCTCTTCTTTGCCTGTCCTACAAGTGAGTGCGATAAAAAATTGTTGACGTTTTTATAAACACAAGAATTCAATAAAGTACTATATATTACTAACTTTAAGTTTTGTTTTTTACAAATCTATGTATATAAATATGAAGCATGTTTCTGCCACTTTATATGCTTTGAACGAACAAAATGTCACAAAGGCATAAAAGTAATTTTGGAAAAAAAAACAAATCTCATATTTTGTATGTTGTATTTTTAATGTGCAATAGTTATATCATACTCATTTTAAGATCTAAGAATCTTTTTTATATAAGTAAATATTATATTTTTTACCCTGTGAGCAATGTTCAATTTTATAACTTTTTATAAATAAAACTATCTTTATAAGCAATGATTCAAGACTGTATTTTGTCTATAAACAATTTTTGAATATTGTATTAAACTTTTCGAAAATTGTATTAAACTTTTTGAGATCTAGTCCATTGAATATGGGCAGTAAAACTGCTATTTTTGTATGGAAAATGATGAAAAAAAATTTAAAGATCAAAAATGTGAAATTATTTTTATACGCAAAATAATATACAGTGGTGCCTCACACAACGAACTTAATTCGTTCCAGGAGCAAGTTTGTTAAGCGAAAAGTTCGTTATGTGAAACGCGTTTTCCCATAACAATACATGTTAAAAAAAATAATTCGTTCTGTAGCATAAAATATGCTAACGTGACATAAAAAAGATAAATTTTTTGTTATTATTTTTATTTAGATATGTACATCTAAAAACATAGTTACAAAAAAAACACAGACTAAGAAGAGTCTACCAAATCTTGAACATCTTCATCCATTTTCTGCCGATGTATTGCATCCTCCCATCGGCAGCGATCGTGGACGCTCGGGGAAGCAGTCGTTCGTGGAAGCTCGGGCAAAGCGGTCGTGGAAGCTCGGGCGACTTCGTTGTGTGAAACGAAGTTCGTTGTATGCATCATGAAAGGAAGTTCGTTGTGTGCAGCGTTCGCTGTGCGAGGCGTTCTTTATGCGAGGCACCACTGTATAAGGAATATTTTTTTTTTTTTCTCCTTTTTTTGCTACCAGTTATCACAATTAATTGAATTTCTATTTGTTTCAATACAAAATAGTGAATTTTTTTTTTTTAATTTTTTTATTTTATAATTTACCACATTTTACGTGCAATTATACAAATAAAAATAAAGGTTTACATAAGGTTGACCTTCACCAATTTACTTGTTTGACGATGAGTGATATTACCCCAGGAATCTCTATTTACAGAATCTAATTAATTGAAGATGAATTTTGTTAATTATTTACTTTAATGTACATAAGTATAAACTAATTTTCTATTCCCAAAATTACCTAGGTATATTTAAAAATAATAGGACCAGAAAATTTGACAATTTATTGTTCATTTTTTGATAAACAAGTATTTTAAATATTTTATAATAAACCAAAATAACTTGCGATTCGTAAAAGGAAATGAAAAAAATAAATTGTGTCTATGGAAATTACAGAATACTTATTTATACTTAGTAGTTATAAGTGTATTATTTTTTTATTGAATCAATATTTTTATATTTATTATCAATAAAACGTTTTATAAACTCGAAAATTGTATTAAATTTATTATATTCATTTAATGAAATAAATGCGACATAAGCTCACATAACAAAAACAATTGTTGCAACCAGGAGATGGGAGATCTGTTAGAACCTTTCTTTCTAGGGCAGCAAAAAGACAATTAAACGGACTCTGCAAAAGGCCTCAAGAGACAAGGCGCTTTAGGGATCGTTCACGTATTAGGTAAAGAAATATTCGGGGGTAATGTCAAAGGTTATTGTGTATTACCCAGACAGGAAAGAGGGTTTGAACAAAGGTATTTAAATGACTTTCCAGTATTTAGTGGAAATTTTACGATAATAACAGTAAAATTTGTGTTTAATGAAATCTATTCTTCCAACAACACATACATCAATAACGTAACTCGCTTCATATGTGATTTATTTCCTACTACACCGCCATCTCTTGGAGTTTTTTTTTAAGTTACACAACTATAGAGGAATTGTTTTTTTATTACAAACTTATGACCAGTCGAAATTCATCCCGCATTCAAATCATCAATAATGATTATTACATAATTCAATAAATTATTAGCTAAATTGATTTCAGTTTTTATGTGTACCTACTGTATTAAGTCAAAATTATTATTTTTTATTCTGGGTTTAGGTCGAAGTTGGACGGGCGGGTCAGCTAATAATAATAATAGTGATTTTCAGGTATAGGAGGGGGGAGGGGTTCAAAAATCTAAAAATAATGCAATACTTAATACTAGAACGACCCCTCAAGATGCAGCGCTCCATGAATGAATTTAAGGAAGGGCGTACGTGACATATGAATGTCTTTTTGAAAAAAAAAACTTATAAAAGATAAGGTGTTGTAAGATTGCTATTAAATATTGCATGCCAGTAACAATGATGTAGCATTTTTATATTATTAAAACCCTGCTATTACAATAATCATCAATGATGCTATCATTAAGTGAAGTACTGGCGGATAGCCTAGATAAAGACTGACATAATAAGACGAGGCCCCTCAGCTGCTATGGAGGATGGACTGGACACTCCTCGGTAGGTACGAGTAGGTACACTTGTACTTGCCGCCACGCATTTGGTGATACAATTCAACAGTCAAGGCAAACCAGTTGATAAACTCTTTATAAAGGGTGTAACGTAGGTAACATAACTATCATTTTTCGTTTTTATCTCAAATGTAGGTCGACCTTGGACGAAATCACGAAATCGGTCTCGGAAGCCTATAGGCTTGGATTTTAGATGAAGAGTCATGGGTTGGATTCCCGGTTGGGTCAGAAATTTTACGTGTTTTTTTTTTAATTTCTACCGGCCTGTCTCAGACAGGGTTGCCAGGATTTTTCAAAAATATACCGAACCAATGTTCCCGCTTGCTATCCGGAAAGATGAAAGTTCCCAAAAAAAAGGTCATTCTCAAAATTTGCTATCCGGGAGGTTGAAATTTCCTCTAAGAAAAGGTCATTCCCAAAATTTCCTACCCCGAAAGTTGCAAGTTTTTCTCTAAAAAAAAACAGGTCATTCTCTGTCCGGGAAATTATGAATTCCCTAGAAAAAATTATTCCGAAAATAAAAATACCGAACACTCCATAGTTCGGTATTTTTTTCATACTGAACACCGAACATGGAGCAAAAATCAAGGCCACACTGAAAATACAGTGTGTTTTCAGTGTGGCCTTGGCAAAAATACCGGCAACCCTGGTCTCAGGTGAAAACACACAGAATGCTGATTCCTACCAGCGCCGATCGGCGCAACGAATGTTTCTATGCATTTGAATGGGCATACGCACAGCAAAAGCAGGAAATCGCTTTCCGGCATCCGGCATGCCCATTTAAATGCATTGAAACCATAGAAAACATTATTTGCGGCGATCGCCGCCGGTCGGAATAGGCGTTCTTTTTGTTTCACATGGTTTCACACTCAGATTGGACGAGACCGGTAGACTGTGAAATTTGCCCGAGGCAATACATTCCGCCGGCTATACTGACACCTTTGTATAAAGATGCGTCACTTTAATTTAATTTAGATAGGTCAAACGTGGCTATGGCGCCTATACTTTTGGCGGAGAATATTTTTTAAAGAACTTCATTATTCTTATCGACATTTTTCTCTCAGCCACTCTGATGGTCTGCCTTATTTAAGATCTTTCATGTTTTGGGCAGAAGAGTGATTGGTGATAGTCCTTGTCAAAATAAATATGAAAGAGTCTTGTATATATCACTGGTTCATACATGAATTTTGTGATAGGACTATTAAGACTCCCATTTTTATTACGTCTTATTTAAGTTTAGATGCAAAATAAATAACAAAATGCTCCTCATAATATGATATATCTCTGGATTTTTTTAGAAGTTTCCCATGGGATTCGTCCATATGACAGACCTATGGGCGTAAGGGAGCTTCTGGGGGTTCAAAATCCTACAGTATCATCTGATATAACTTAAAAAATCGCAAATAAATCTGAGGCAAATAATTTTTTCAAGTGAGTATGAAATATGGCAGAATCTTTCAGGGGGAGGGCAGTCAGCAGCTAGTTTGCCGCAAGCGGTATACTAGCAAATCGCGCTAAAATTCCGCCAGTGGCAGTGCAAAGAAGAAGTGCGCATGCGCGATAATAATAGTAGATCTTATAGTTTTTCGGCGTGTTACGGAAGTTCACTGCGATTGAGTGGTTACCATTGCCGCTGTTCATATTGGTGGTTGTAGGTTCGAATCCCGGTGCGGGTGATTTTTTTTTCGTTTTTTTTTCTATTTACTTATCCGTTTTTTTTTCTGTGAAAGATGTCTAAAGTGTATTTGTGTTCACTTTGGCTGTGCTCAATTCATTAAAAAATAGGTTCGTTAGCACGCTTTCTACTATTTTCATGACTAACAGTCATGAAAATAGGTTAGGTTAGGTTTGAACATAATTATTTAGGGGGTTTGGGGGGTAGAGCCCCCCATACCTCTTCACATGTACCCCGAATCCATTTTACCCTCTGCAAACCGAACATATTTGAATTGTTGACGCATTTGAACTTTTGTTCCGAAACTAGCGGCTTTTTAGTGCGCTTTTCTAGTATACCGCTAGCGGCAAACTAGCTACACCCTTATTATTAACCTAAAAAAACAAGCATTTCGCTGCGCTGATGGGCCGATCCGATAAGGTCTATTTAAAAAAAGAATTCCAGAAGTTTATTCCAATCAGATTGTGGAAAATTAATATTTAAAAAAAAAATAGG
This sequence comes from Mystacides longicornis, assembly GCA_963576905.1. Taxonomy (NCBI): domain Eukaryota; kingdom Metazoa; phylum Arthropoda; class Insecta; order Trichoptera; family Leptoceridae; genus Mystacides; species Mystacides longicornis. The sequence goes on from OY756437.1 coordinate 26,081,356, forward strand.
TATTTATTTATTTGATGGTAGCAGACACACTCTGTATAGTTTATAAATAAATATTTTTGTCATTTGTTTACATACGCACGCCTCTCTATCACACACACATACGTAATTTTGCACTAATAATTTGATACAGTACTGTCCTCTACAAGAGAACTCGTGTGAATTGCCCGTACATTTTTTTATGACTTCTTTAATGGATTAGCCAACATTATGAGTTCAAATTCCGACTTTATCAGTTGAGAAAATCAATAAAAAATAACAACAATATGTAGTAGGTATGTGGAAATAACAAAGTATTAAGATTCTTCTTTTTCTTCACTCTTTTTTCCCGAACATTTCCAAAAACCTCTTGTAGTTTAGGTTGCGGATTTTAGAACAAGTATTTCTGAGTTCGATTCTCGGCCTCAAGATGTTTCCTCGGGCATTAAAAAAAGCATGTAAATTACAAAAACAATAAATCATTTATACAACACTTTTTTGATAAATTAGAATGTATACTAATCTGTGATAATAATGAATACGGCGCTGTATGTTGGCTCTGGTTACCCGAGTAGACGATGATTTATGTAAACTTAATAACATAATATACGGAATTTAATTCAGATAATAAGTTAACACAACAACTTATGCTCTAACGCGGGACGAAGTTCGAGGGGTCAGCTAGTTTATAATAAACTAGCTTTCCCGACAGACGTTGTCCTGTAGTCCTTACTATAAATATTGAATAAGAATTTAAAATAATGATAAAAATGACTTTTAACCAATGTCATTCCGTCCGACCGATGCATCTGTTGGAAACCATACTATATTTTCAATCCGAATTCTATTAATCGCACCAACAGTCAACAACTGACAGCTGTCAGTTGTTGACAGTTGGACACAAACTAGTTTGTTGTATTGTAACGATAATTTGATTTCAAAATTATATTTATTCACTTTTCACGTTTTAATTTATAAAAAAAAAACGCTCAATGTTAACAAATGAGAAAAAAACATGAAAAAATCCATCACAAATCTGCGTACTAAATAAAAGTATAGAGTTTCTAAAGAATTTTCACAGGTGGAGTTGTAAGGAAATTCGCGTTACATACTAACTTTAATATTATATTATTATTTTATATTATTTGATATCCATTTTTAATTTTTTATTAGTTATTCTGTTATCCGGAGCAGAGAAGAATCCAAAAAATCACACATCGCAAGAATATGTTCAGCCGATCTCGCGTTATAAGTGTTCGCACTAACCCGACTTTGGTTTATATTATAGACTAGCTGTTACCCGTGGCTTCGCTTACATGTTATTTGGTTTCTCTTCCTTAACTGGCTGAACGCTAACACCTACATTCACTGTGCACCAGAATTATCCTAATTCGTCAAATAATATGGTGGTTGGTAGTCCAGTGGTAGATTATTTTGTTGTCAAAAGCACTAAGAAGGTTCTATCTAAGGGATATAGGACTCCATTTTTATATAAAGAGATACATCATATCGAATTGTCTTAACGTAAATTGTGAATAATGCACTTATATATAAAATGAATACATATTTACATTGAAATGGCCAGGCACCCTACTACTCATTTCTATAGGAGAATTATTCATATGCCAAATCTCAAGTTCGTACCATGTCTACTTTCCGAGATATTCGTATATATTGAAAAAACTTTCAACCCTATTTTTCACCCCCTTCAGGGATAGATTTTCCAAAAATCCTTTCTTAGTGGAAGGTTGTGTATTAAAACCTACCTGATTCCAAATTTCACTTCTCTACGATTAGCCGTATGGGCTGTGTGTTGATGAGTGAGTATGTCAGTCAGTTAGGCACTTTCCTTTATATTATAAGATTGCGTCTATGATAATTTAACTATGATAATTTAACTTTAAAAAATATCAATAGATGGCGCTGTAGTAGAACATAGGTTACAATATGAAATGTGTTGTTGTTTTATATAGATTTAAAATAAATTCGATCTTAACTGAATTATTATGGAGATTTGAAATATCAATCAATTATAGTTAACAGCTGTACTAATAGAACGCTATTCGTCGAATAAGCGCGGAATAATCAAACGTTCCACAACCGCGTCCCAAATGAAATCGAGTACCTCTACTAGTCTAGTAAGAAAATACGCATTTCAATAGCTTTATAATCACTTTAAGTAAACCTTTTAAGCTTAAGAGATAATTCTGTGACCAAAAGGTAAAGGGGGATGAGTCAAAAAATGTCGAAATCGAGTTATGAATGCCATTCGAATTATAATGGTGAAAAGCATCAAGGAAGAAAGTTTTGAGTCGATACGAATTCATTTAGATATAAAAAATATCAAATAAAAAAAAGACATGATTCAAGTTCATAAAAAAAAAAATAATGAGAATGGCATTTACTAGACTCATCTCCTTTTTCCTTATTTTTTTAATGCCCGTTCATGCAAGGTCGCTAAAGTCCAAAGGCGATGGCGCTACTCATCTCTTTTCCGTAATTGTTTCTGGGACTTTCTCGCTACTTTCTCATGCGATTATGTCGTGCTCGCAGTAAGTCGTACCCATTGGTCGCGGAAGGACGTCTTTGTTTACAGCACAAAATCGAATTATTTTTTTTAAATTTACGTAATAATGATAACAAAATTAAAATGGATAGCAAAAGGAGCATGTTACTAGTCAATAAAGCGAGGTCGATGCACAGTAGGTAAGGAAAGTAAGTACCTACAAAAAACTAGCATTATTTTTTTTATTCTATCTTTCTTTTATTATTCTATCTAGTTATGTTGAAATAATAATAATATTCCTATTTTGCTTTTATGATTAGTAATTTCCTAGTAGTTAAATTTCTTACTTATTACGATAATACATTATATCTTACTTATTACGATTATGTATTTGAACAAACATTTTAAATTAACTAATTTCTTGTTTATAAGATGATCCACAATGTAGCCGTATGAATGACATCCATTTGTCTGAATTTCACCATAAAAAACACCACCATAGAAAAAGGTATCAGATGCGGTTTCAGTCTCGACTTTTGTCAAAAATTTTAAGTCTATGGGATTGATAGTCAAAAATCCAGCCATCGATACGTGTTTTACATGCGACTCTAATAGAATGAAAATTATCATCGCCAGAAAAAAATTTAAGTGACACAATTTTACACACACACAGACACACAAATTTAAGTCAGCATCTTAGAGGCGGAATCAAAGGCCCATATGGATGCAGCAGATGAGGCCTATGAAAAAAAAAGGATTGATGTAGGCAATGCAACGTCCAAGCATAAAGTGTATTGCTTTGATTTGCAGCAATGCCTGCCAACGCCAAATTTAACATCTAACGTTGTTTTTTACAAGCGATTACTATGGACCTTTAATTTAACTATTTACGACTGCCACGAAAAATCTGCCATTTGCTACATGTGGCATGAAGATGAGGGTGGAAGAGGGGCGAATCAAATAGCCTCATGTTTATTTGACTTTGTCCTCTCTCTTCCCTCTGAGGTAGAGGAAATTATATTTTTCTCTGACTCGTGTACAGGCCATGTTTTTGACACTTATTCAAAGACGCCCTAACCTAGTTATTAATCATAAATTTCTAGTCACACGCACATGGAATGCGATTCCATACATGCCCTGATTGAGAGAAAAAAAAAGAGCAAGCGTTATCCATGTGCCAAGGGATTGGTATAACATGGTATGAAGTTGCAGCAAACGTAGCGGTAAAATTTCTGTAAAAACTTTCAGTTATTTAGATTTTTACAAATTTAATGATTTATTTAAAGGGCCACTACATTTGAAGAAATTAAATACTACGGGCGAAAAAATTGCGTGGCAAAATATTAAACGGCTACAATATACTAAGAACATTAACACGAACCATATCAATTATAAATCTACCCTAAAGGAAGATGAACCCTTTTCTATAACGTCTTTCTTGCGAAGAGGCCAACAAAATGTTGTTCTCTGCCCTGAAAAATGCTATAATGGTCCTCTGGCGATTAGCAAGGAGAAGAAAAAGGACCTATTGAGCATTTTAAATTTGATCGATAAAGATTGCCATGATTTTTACCACTCCCTACCAGACAACAATATTTCATACCAAGATCCTATAGTTGAAGGATCCGACATAGATATCTGATTGGCTTTTAATTTTTTTTTATATTTATTCATTGCATTATTTATATGCGTACCATCTATAGTTCTTTGAAGGTATATCCTATTACATTTATAAATTTATACAATCTCAATTTACAATAATTAACAAAGTAATAATATTAATTATCCTCAATATTTATTATATTCTTTATTAATTCTTTACCCAATACTGTTATACCTAGTAGTTTTTTAATATTGTGTTAATTTTTTGTATTATAAGTTTTTATCAAGATTTTAGATGTAAATTCCTAAGTAATTTTTACGTTTTATTCTTGTAATTTTTTAAATATGCTTTATTAATGATTAAAAACAAACGTTAATACATGTAAATTGTCTTTTTTTAAATTATTCCTATAATCAAAAACATAAATCGAGAAATTTCAATTAAAAAAACATATGTGAAATATGGAGTTAAGTTACAATTAGAGAAATACAACCTCAATTTTCCGAAAGGTAAAAGGAGATATGTCATTTATTTATAAATGTACCGGTTTTGGTAAAAAAAAATAATGTGCATCGTATAAAGTATCAAACTTTATATATCTTCTCAAAAAATGAGCATTGAATTCGGTACACAAGCTCTAAAATAGTAATTTGTAAAAAATCTGCTTCCGCGAGAATTTTGTTTTGTCTCTCCTGTAAAGTGCCATTTTATGACTCATCCCCCTTTACCTTTTGGTCACAGAATTTTCAATCGTTATATAGATAAATTTATATTGCTTCTTGAATATTAATCTATTTATGATGTAGGTACCTACATTAATTAATTAAGGAGTTCATTGTCCAAATTTTAATCCTGGCAAATCATCGCAAAGTCATTAAGAGGAGAATGCTAGTCATCTCGTTAAGAGTTAGAAAGAAGACTAATGGGTTCGGCAAAAAACGGGGTTCCCCGATGCTGTGGAGAAAATTTTTGAAAGGAAGTTGATTTACGATAGTCGCATCGTATTATCTTAAATCCTTACTTCTGCTTTAAACCAGGATTACATTACACTTAACACTATTCTGGACCCGGCTTTAGATGTAAAGGAACAAAGTATAATGGAATAAAGTTTTTTTTTTCTAGTTTATTGTTAATTGAATGCAGAGCCATCTGTTAGAAAGTGGTGAGAACATTTAAGTAGCTACCAAATTTTATAACAACTTCTAATCGGTAGAATGCCCTAGGATTTTAGCTATATTCATTTTAAGCTGTCTCTATTTATATCCTTTCCTTCAGGTGATCGATTAGTGAATGTAATCCGTTCCAGAAAGAAACCTAATAAGTATATTTTTTTGAAATCCATTGAAGATTTTGAGGTGGTTGTAAGCCTGGCGGTTACCACGCCGGCGCCGGCTTTCGTACTGTTTCGTGCGGAGGTCGTGGTTCGATCCCAAGTGCAGACCATCTTCCTCTTTCACGACACAAGCTTTAAGTAGCTTACTTTGAAAGAGTCAAAGAGTGTATTTGTGTTCACTTTGAGTAAGCACAGATTCAATTTATTAATAAAAGTAGCTTACTGTGAAAGAGTAAAAGAGTGTATTTGTGTTCACTTTGAGTGGGTACAGATTCAATGTATTAATAAAAGTAGCTTACTGTGAAAGAGTATATTTGTGTTCACTTTGAGTGGGCACAGATTCAGTTTATTAATAAAAGTAGCTTACTGTGAAAGAGTAAAAGAGTGTATTTGTGTTCACTTTGAGTGGGCACAGATTCAATTTATTAATAAAAGTAGCTTACCTACTGTGAAAGAGTGTATTTGTGTTCACTTTGAGTGAGCACAGATTCAATTTATTAATAAAAGTAGCTTACTGTGAAAGAGTTTATTTGTTTTCACCTTGAGTGAGCACAGATTCAATTTATTAATAAAAGTAGCTTACCGTGAAAGAGTTAAAGAGTTTATTTGTTTTCACTTTGAGTGAGCACAGATTCAATTTATTAATAAAAGTAGCTTACTGTGAAAGAGTAAAAGAGTGTATTTGTGTTCACTTTGAGTGAGCATAAATTCATTAATCATATAAAAAAATTACTACGTATGTGCAAAACCGTCTAACGTTTTGTAGTCCAATTCATTTTCACCTCTTCTTACTCTTTACTTATCATGAAAATTTTGTAAGAAATCTTTTTTTTTACTTTTCTTCACCATTATTGTATTTTGAATCGTCATTAATATAAGCACGACTGTATTTTCAAGTTTTATAGCTATCTACGGGCAGAAACAGACGCGCTGGCTGTAGTATCGCTGTAAACACTTTAGTTAGTATCGCACGTGCACCGCGAAAACTTTAAAACACAATATCTCAGTTCGACCAACCAAGCAACGGTTTAAATTCAATAAATAAATAAATAATAGATATTTATTTAAAATAAATAATAATCAGTTTTAAGAGGAAATACTAGTCATACATATTATCATCGTGCGAAAAGTTTATTTCAATAAATAATAATAATAACAAATTATCAAAATATTTGGTATACCTATGTTTATTATAAGTACCTAGTTTTTTATCAATTTTTTTTCTAAACATCGTATGTTTTATGCTAAAGTTCAACAGTTATTGATCTCTTAATAATGTATCATTTAGTGAACATATTGATATTATTATAATTATATTCAATCATATTTTTTTTCGTTTTGTCAACTTGTATCGCGAAAGTGTGTTTTATCTGCATTAATGTTTACAGCAAATAAGATAATTAATGTTAATATTTGAAATAAAGTGAGAAAATAAACATTTTTTATATAAAACAGGTGAGATTTATATTATTATTAAAACTGTAATATAATAATACTAGCTGAACCGTCGAGCTTCGTCCCGCCCCAGAAATATTAAAATCATTAAATCGTTGTCTTAACTTATATATCGTCTTCAGCGCTACAAGTGCTACAACCGATGGTGGGTCTTAGCTGACTCTAGAAAGCTTCGGCATCTGTCACTGGCTGTCACTTTCCAATTATAAATAAATAAATAAATAATACTTTATTGAATTAAAATAACAATTTGAATACATAGGTACATACGAATCAAAGGGCGGAAAAACCCGAAGGATCTCTTCCAGCCAACCTATAATTATACTGCACCAGAGCCCGACATCGGCAGTCTGCGACAGAGCCATCTAACCATCATAGCTACACTCCTTCTACTGATTGGGTCTTCTTCTTCTATGCCACGTTTGACCATCATTTATTTATTTAAACCGTGACACGTAATTTTTATATATCAGATCAAAACACAGACAAGTTAATAATAAAGTGGAATACCTATGTGCAGTAAACAAACTAGGTTAAACAGGTTTTTAAAATGCATTAAATTAAAATACAGGTTTTATGCAATTCTGTAAAAAAAACTCCATAACTAGCTTAAAATCTATAGTAGCTCAGATTGAACAGGACCGGTTGACTGGAAGAATTTACTTTAATATTTAATATTAAATTTATTCTCAGAAAAACTCGTAGTGCAGGATGAATTTTTCTTGGTTTGGTAATATACCTAAATATACATAAATGAATTAACAGTATTAACACTTTTGGATACAAAAATATCACTATATAGCCGGCGGAACTTATTTCCTGAGGCAATACTTTCTAGCCAACCGGTCCCGTCCAATTTGAGACAGGCCAATCCAGGGTAGAAAAATTAAAGTAAAAAACACTTAAATTTTAATTCATAACTAGCTTCCCGACAGACGTTGTCCTGTTGTAGTCCTTGATGTGAATATTGATTTCAAATTTGTAATATATACAATAATAATACGTTTAAAATATGTGAATGTTAAAAAAAATATATTTTTTCTGAAAGCTTGAAAGAAATTCTATCAAAAATCTGCATACCAATGTTTTGAAAAACAATGGTTGTCACATAGTGTCAAGGGTGGCGAATGCTAATATTTTCTTTATTTTATGCATAAAGATAGATTAAATCAATAAAAAAAAAAACATTACAAACACTGCAGTAATGTTATGTATTTTTGTTACTCACACACACTTCCACAGACTTCTTATAAAGAAGACACTTCCACAGACTTTGATATGACCCAAGTAGGGAGGCATGTAGTGATAAAAATTCATTACTGCAAAAGTGATTAGATTTGTCTAGTAAGGGACAATGTGTGGGGTCTGCCAAGAGACCGAACGTGGGAACAGGAAACAGCTTCGCAAAATACCGGGTTCGGAGGGACATTAATAACAATTAGTGCCATTTTTAATAGATTTTGAAACCCAATAGTTGAATTTTTTTTGTAGGGATTTAGAACTCTGATTTTGAGACTCATAAATAAAAGCTTAAATAAACACCCGAGTTAGCCTGAAATTTAAAAAGCAAGACAAAAGACGTTCGGAGAATTCTGATGGGTCATAGAAATGTCACACGTGTGACCCAAGCCATCAAATAGTCAGTGGCGTCCGTTTTCACGACTCTGTAGAAAATTGGGGGGAGTTTAGACGAAACATACAAAACAATACAAAACTACCAATTTAAAGATCGTCTAATGAGGGTTCCTTACAAACGCGGGACGCCTAAGATCCATAGTTGTTCACAGTCACCAGAAGGAGGGAGAATAATGCGATTTACTCGGTTGAATTGCAAAATTCGGTTAATCACTAGAAAATGTAGAATCGAACTCAAATAATGCACGTATAGAGGAAAGAAATTAATGTAATACGGAATTAACAAAGGAATTAAACTGGAAATTTTGTAACATTTTGCGCGAAAGTTTTGATTGAAAAATAATATAAATATAGCGAAACAGACTACCATTCCACGCCACTGGCGGGGTGTGGTCACTTAACGACCTAGGACTATAGATCAATTGGTTTATAGATCTTTCTGTGAATCGAGGGTGGCTACCCAGGGACGGTGTTAGTCTCCAGAAAGTGAACGCTGTCCAAGATTGGGGAGCGAATTTAGGTAAATCCGCGAGTCAAATAAAAATTAGCTAGGGAAAAAGGGTTGAAACGTAACGATAATTTAACGTCGTTTTCCATTATGGTGAAATACAAATGGTTGCTAGCGTAGAGTTTAGGAAACTATAAGAGGGGATGGATGTTGGAGAAATGGAAAAGCAGAGGGACTCAAGGTTAGAAGAAAAGAGGAAACGCACCCATTTAGTATTCGACGAATATAAGAACAAAAAGAAAAAAAAAAAAAATAGAATTTAGACATTTTAATTTCTTGTTTTCTTAACACCCTTCGCTACAGCGGTGGTGGGTGTGTACCTGAAGAGGGCCCTGGAAGGTACGAAATTGAACCGAGGAGTAGGGTGTGAGATCAGGATTGGGTGAGAGGAGTCCACGTGGACCCAAACGGGCAGTCTCCAGAATTGATTGGTCTTTTGAGACAAATTTGAATGATCGGGGGAGTTTCACGGGGGTGGTGGCTAGTTGTCTTAGGAAGGGAGAAGATATAATCTCGTGCACGGGGGTTGACAAGGGTTGATTGTTACGGGTTGTTGATTGCTACGATCTCCTCCGAGAGAGGTAGTTACGGTTGATAGGTACGATCTCCTCCGAGAGAGGTTGTTACGAGTTGGTTGTTGTTATCGAAGATCGTATCGAGTTGATTGTTATCGGGAAATTGAACGGGCGAGCCGATAGTTACGAACCCTTGTGGTACGAAAGAATTAGTTACGTAAAAAAATTCTTTCACGCGAACTTACGAACCTGTCGTGCGGCGGGAGTTTAAAAGTGACTTTTCTGGAGGGAATCATGTTATATCTCCAACGTGGAGAGGAGATAAATTCTCCATGAGTCGTGCGCGTAAGACATAGTTCGCGAGTAAAGTGAAAAAAAAAAATAATAATCAGGGCATCTACACATAGCCATATTCAGTGGGCGAATTTGGTTCACCATCTCCACTAAATTCTAAATTTACTTATTAATATCTATTCAAAGTTTTCAACAAGACAATGTATTTTGGTGGCTAAAGAATTTCTACCAGACAGACATATTATTTTTATTTTTGGCATTATAATTAATAAATTGTGCAACGGGATCATCTCGATAAATAAACGACTAAGTAAACAGTTTCTGATAATAATAAAGTGTGTACGGTGTGTGTGATAATCCAAGGGAATTACTCGACGGGAATACTCAGCACTCAGGAGGCCAATTCAATGTATGTACCTTTTTTTTTAAATCTTCATCAACGGCCTGGGAATTCACTTCAAGAGATTTAGGGAAGTCAGGGCTGCAGAAACCAACGATTCCGAGCGAATCGACCGGAACCAATATATATATTGGTTTACTAAAATGTACCATGTCCGATGTAAGCTTGTTTATGTAGATCTTATATTCTGAAAACCCGTATGCAACCCTTTGATCGGGTTCAACTGTCTCTAGTTTTTTTTGTTTTTTTGCCAATTATTTCTCTTTATATAATAAGTATATTGTTCATTGCCTTTTAATGTAGGTTCTCTCGGTTAATGTAATTTTCTTTAATTTTTTTTTTTTTGTGTTTTTGTGTATGTGTTCTTTCACATTTTTCTTTATTGTTTCTGTACATTTTTTTTTTGTGTGTTTTTATATTTATGAATTAAATTGAGTCATACCTAAATTAGAGTTTTGAGTTTGAGTAGACTAGTAACCCTACCCCTGGGCTCTGTTTGGTAAATCTTGAGTACCTAGACTGGTGGAGCCAGAGAGAGATACCTCCGAAGACCTGATGGAATTTGTAGATAGCCGACCCCTGACCTCGCTGGACAGATAAGTGAGCTAGCCGAGGCCTGAGGGAGTTGAGATAGCCAGCGAGGCGGAAGGGGCGGCGTATCAACTTCTAATAAAGAAGACACTTCCACAGACTTCTTCATAGAAAAAAATGTAAAATGTAAAGCGCCTCATAATGGGCGCAGAAAGCTTTTTGAAGGCGGTAAAAGGTGGAGCTGAAAATTGCGGGATATTCAAACTCATTGCGAGTCATTTGCGACTAATTGAGAATAGATTAATAATATTGTTTTTTTTTATTTTAATAATAGTAGAAAAAAACTTTATACATATAATATCAACATTTAAAATTTGACATATCTATGTCATTGTTTTGGAAAGAAAATTGTAAAATAGCACTCTATCAGTCTAATGTGCAAACTTATAATCTAAATTAGTTATGGTCGAATTTCGACCACTAGTAGGTATATGGAAAAACTCTGTGGGATATGGAAAAAAATTAAAATAATTATTAGCAACGAATGTGGTATATACGGATTACGGAAGTATGTGTTGTGTTGTGACAAAGATGAAAGTCAATAAAAGTTTAGATGGTTTGGGCATGTGGAAATCCATTCATTCATCCATCCATTGATGCAAACAGAATGACAAAGATAAGGCTGAAAACAAATCGTAGCCGACCCAGAATGAGGTTCCGTTCTCAAGGAAGGCCAAGTCAAAAGTAACGTAGCACTATACAACTGAAGAAAATAATGACTGAGATAATATATAACATCTCACTATCATCATTGATTAACTCTTCTATTGACTTGTACCGCTAGTTAAAGTTGGACCCCGTAGCCGTCATGCTCAATCACTAATATTATTATGACGAAGTGTTAATGGCCACTCACAGGGATAAACATGGATTATATAATAATTAATATGTGCTATTATACTCAAAGATGTCCTAATATAATAATATTATAATGATGCTCCAATTTATATTTAACTAGCTCTCCCGGCATACGTTGTCCTTTCTTTACTATATGCATATGAAATTCCAATTTGTATAATGCTTAGGTAATCAATTACAGGTACCCGATGCATCCGTTCAAAACGATGTTTATAGAGCATAATTTGACAATAGCACCTACTTCAGATTTAGAGAACCTTTTTGTCGTTCTTTCTTCATTCATTCTCCCAACAAGCCCAAACCACCTTAATTTAATCACTTTCATTCTAGTCACTACGCTAATAATGTTCACTCCACATTCCTTTCTAATATTATCATTTTCACCTTATCAATCAGTCTCTTACCGCGTATCCTTTTAAAAATGGAATATTATCTATAACTAGCTTTCCCGACAGACGTTGTCCTGTGTTCCTAAATATGAATATTGAATTCGAATTTGTATGGTGATGAATTAATTATCATTTGACCAATGTGACTCCGAACGATGCGTCTGTTTTAAACAATGTATAATTCCATCCGCATTCTGTGAATCGCACCAATTGACAATTATTTCTGTCAAAATTGGAATAAACATTATAAGGTAAAAAGTACTAATAAGGTTGTCTACGTAGAGTTTTCTTTAATTTTCTAATTTTCCATGCTTTTTCGTAATTTTTTTATTCTAAAAGGACATTCTCCTGATAAAAGCCTACACGACAAAAAAGAATTAGCGAAATCGGTCCAGCCGTTTAGGCGTGATGCGATGACATCGGGAAATAGCTCTCCATTTTTATATATAAGATTATTCATTTGTTTTATTTATTTATATAATTTATTTAAAATACAGCACTCATCATAACAGTTTTCACATTCCAATGACAACACAAATAATAAAACACGCAGCACAATAAAACATAATATATCTACAAGAATAAAAATATAAAATTAAAAATCAGTTTTTTTTACCATCACGCCATGTCCCGTAAGGGGTAGGCAGAGAGAACGGACCTCCACTATTTTCTATCCAAGCACACTTCTTTCGCTTCTTCCACCGAGTTACCATTTCTCATACAACCTCTCATATTTCTCGTACTTCTCACTGGCCTTCCTTGAGGACGGAATCGATGTGTTCGATCCACGTCATTCTCGGTCGGTCAAGCTTTCTTACACCTTTCCTTTCAGCCTTGTAAATTTTCTTAGTCATTCTGTTTGCATCCATTCTTCCACTTTCCCAAACCATCTCAAATTATTGACTTTCATCTTTGTCACAACACTAATTTCCATACCATATTCACATTGTATAAAATAAACAATTAAACATTGCATAACAATACTATTATTAATTAATGCATCAAATACCTAGTTAGTTCTAATTAATCATTAATAATTGTAGTCTTATACTTGGGATTTTAAGGCATATTATTTTATTTACACACTGATTATGATTTTTAATGCGAATCAAGATTTTTTCGAATTGAACAGTCAAAGATCAACATGACTATATTCACATGTAAACATCTAACATTTTTTGTACACAAAAACTAGGTACAGTCCACTTAAATGTAGCAAAGGTAATGATTTGCTAAAAAAATGGAATTTATTCATACAAATTCCAAGGTCGAGGTTCAGTTATAAGGAAATTAAAAAAAAATATTATGTACTTCCTCTTATAAAAATAATTATATTACGTAATAATATGTTAAAAAAAACCTTTGAAAATATTTTGTATATGCACATACAAATTTCAAAGAAATAGTAATTTATTTAAGTTAATTGAGTGAAGGTAATATTTGGATAATAAAAAATTGGTGTTTTATAATATAACTAGCTTTCCCGACAGACTTTGTCCAGTTTTTATTATGAGTTTTGAATTCGAATTTGCATAATGATAAATTAATTACACCTTGTAACCTACCAATGCAATTTTCACCGATACATCTGTTTTAAATCATATTAAGTTTGCCATTCGCATTCTGTCATTCGGACAAACTATCAAACAACCAACAGTTTCTGTCAAACGCCAATTTAATTTCAAAATTAGAATAAAATTATATTGTAAAAAGCACTAAGAAGGTAAAAACCTACTTTAAATCTCTAATGCTCCGCGTAACTTTCATAATTTGTTCTTTCATAAAAACCTTTTACTGACAATATCAAATACAGCAAAAAAAAGAATTAGTGAACTTGGTCCAGGGACCCTATTTTCGAATGTCGATCGATGGGTTTTCTAATAGAATTTTTATGACTTTCGTATCAGTTCTTTAAGAAAACATACGAAAGTATACCTAAATTATATTAGAAAACCCATCGTTTGAGAATTTAATAGGGTGTCAGCCCTAGCCGTTCAGGCGTGATTTCCATTTTTGTATAATTCTAGCTTTCCAGACAGACGTTATCCTGTAGTTCTTACTAAAAAAAAGATCCTAGTTGTGGGACATTGAATAAGTTTTGGCGGTCTAAAATATCGGACGGGATTCACCCCGACGTGGGACCCTTACGGCGATGTCAGAGCCCGAGTAAAGGAATCTCCAAATTCCTGTAATACTCGGGTGGTGGAGGGTCTTATTCAATGTAGTCCTTACTATGAATATTGATTTCAAATTTGTAATTTACTCGTACAAAAATTTAAAATATTATGTTTGATTGTTAAAAATTTATTTCTGAAAGCTCGAAATAAATTCTATCAAAAATATGCGTATTAGTTTTGAAATTAAATGGTAAATAAAAATTGTGTTGTAATGGAATTTTTCACAGATGGCGTTGTTGTTAGTAAAACCGTTCCATACTAACTTTAATATTATATTATTTATTATGCATTTTTTTTTCGACTTTTTATTAAGTAGTTATTCTGTTATCCGGAGCGGAGAAGAATCCAATAAATCAAACATCGGGAGAATCTGTTGAGCCAATCTCGAGTTATAAGTGTTCGCACTAACCCGACTTTCTTTTATATTAAAAGATAGAGATCACTAAGATTGCTCTCTGTAAATGATCTTGATCTCGTGTAGTTATTAATGTACAAACAGAACTCTGATCTTTGAAACTATATAATGCGATTTCTTTACACGACAACATGTACACTGAAAAGGTTACAATAATATAGAGATAAGAAATTAAACTTTGTACCTACTTAATCTCTTTCATCTAACATTATCATATAATATAAAAGAAAGTCGGGTTGCGAACACTTATTACTCGAGATCGGCTGGACAGATACTTCCGATGTTTGATTAATTGGATTATTCTTCTCCGCTCCGGATAACAGAATAACTTTTAAAAAGTTGAAAAATAGATAAGAAATAATATAAAATATAATATTAAAGTTAGTATGGAACGGATTTATTGACTGGAAACGTACGTACTGGAAACCGTGGGTTCGAATCCCGATGCCGATCATTTCCCCTTTAACATCACAAACTTTACTTATATATACAAGTACAAAACATATAGGTATATTAACAAATATATCAAATGAAAGAGTCAATTTTATATGCCCCATTTGAAGTTAGAAACTTGTGTATGGAGTATTTGTTTTTACTTTATATTTGTTTTTACTTTACGAGCCCCGATTATTTATTATGTTCTATTGGTTTATTATTGTTTTTAAAATTATTAGATGAATGATTAATTCTTGAATTTAATATGATAATAGATTCATTTTGAAAAAAGAAAATTAATTGATACAGCCCTTCTCGAGTTTTACAAAGACACACGCACAGCTATCTATTCATTTTTATATAGTAAGATTAATCTGATATTTAGCATAATAAATCCACCGGCTTCCGTTGAACTATTTGCATTGTTACAAGTATTTTCCCCGGAATACACTATAGTTTTGTTTTGTTTAAAGAAACACAATAATGCGTATTTATGAATTTAAATTGTACACAATGCTGAATGCATTCTGCGGCATGCTTCATTATCACTTTTAACTTACATCCATCAGTCATTAACTTAAAGCTACAAGGTTAAGTAACGCGGTTGTGTTGCTTTTGGTTTTTCGATATTTTAACCAGTCTGACTCATAACATAATAGGTACGAATATTTTACTCTAGCTAGTTGATCTTCTCATATAGGGGAGGATCGGGTAAATCCGTACAACTAAGTTTTTCCAAAAAAATAATCTTACACATTCGGCAAACACTATTTTCGGCTAGAGAATACAATGATTTGATTCGATACAGAAACGATCGTCCTGCCTAAATATAACGTCAGCGTTAACTGTTAATATAATTTTAGTCAATTTTTTGTTGATGTTGCTGTCAAACTTTATTCGGCCTATTATAGCCCCAATATGTTTAGTAGGGAATAGGGATTGAAAGTGTGAAAAAGGAATCGAACGTAGGAAAGTGGATGATAGCAGGATGGTCGGTGCACTAAGACCTATTATAAGAAACAGCAACGGTATACTACAAGCTAAAAAAATGGCGCAAAACGTAATTCTGTTACCATCAACGGTGTATGGGTGTGAAACGTGAACATGGAAATAAGAATGTATGTAGTATAAAATGCAGTAGAGATGAGAGCTCTACGAATAATATGTGGAAAAACTCTGTGAGATATGGAAAGGAATGAGCATATTAGGAAGGAATGTGGTATGAAAGTTAGTATTAGGACAAAGATGAAAGTCAATAAGTTGATATGGTTTGTGGCATCTACAAAGAATGGAAGCAAACAGAATGACAAAGAGAGTTTATAAGGCTGCAAGGAAAGGTGTAAGAAGACGTGGGCAACCGAGAATGACGTGGATCAAACATATCGATTTCGTCCTCAAGGAAGGTCAGGTCAGAAGTAAGAGAAATAGGGAGGTTGTATGAGAAATGCTATGTCGGTGGAAGAAGCGTGTGCTGGGATAGAATAGAGTGGAGGTCCGTTCTCTATGCCTACACTTTATGAGACTCGGCGTGATGGGTAAAAAAATAAGTGCATGTTTTTGTCTGTTATAAGTTGTAGAATGTTGCATAATAATATTCAATACTTTCAGAATAAAATAAAATTTAAGTGTCGTGGCTACCCATCAATTTTTCCCCCATACAAATAACTTCCGTCTCCGTTTTTATTTTTCTGAACGATGTTAATTTAGTATAATATTATGTAATTAATCCATTATTCATTTATATGTCCGGGGCTACCCGATTCTCCCCTTTGAAAATGCGTGTGTCTCGCTAAAATTCGAGAACGGATGGACCGATTCGGCTTATTTTGGTTTTGAAATATTCCTAAGAGCTCAGGATATTTTAAAACGGTGGGAAAATTGTAGGAAAATGTTAAAATTAATAGATCTTTTAGTTTGTTGGTGGTAACATAATATTCAGTTTACTTTATTTTAATTTATTTTAAAAGCACAGCTTCACACTTTTTTCCAGCACTCTTTTTTTTAAATATTCAAATTGCATAGACTAAAAACTAATTGTGTTGTCATATTACAATATTATAGATACACACCTATTATCTAACTGTCAATTATTGCCGAAGCAATATCTTCAAGCCTGATCATCTCTCACTCTATGTATTGTATAGGAAGCTGTTTATTTATTTATTTACCTATATAATAAGAAAATAGCAACAATAATAATATGTGTGAATAAGTTGCAAGCAAAACAATACGACTATCTTGAATTATAATTCTATATATAAGACAAGTGACTAGCTGAATCATCGAACTTCGTCCCGCCTC
The DNA here is from genome assembly GCA_963576905.1 of Mystacides longicornis. Classification (NCBI taxonomy): domain Eukaryota; kingdom Metazoa; phylum Arthropoda; class Insecta; order Trichoptera; family Leptoceridae; genus Mystacides; species Mystacides longicornis. The sequence goes on from OY756437.1 coordinate 26,098,747, forward strand.
AGAATCAATAATCTTTCTAACTTACTTGATGATTTTAATTTCATTTTTAATTTAGTTAACGTAGTATTAGGTCAGGAAAAAATCTTTTCGATTTTGTATGTTGTAACTTTAATTAAAATCAAAAGGGCTGCATGGTTATAATATTTGACCGATTTTGATTGTATTAAAAAGGTGAAAATTAAAAAAAAAAGAACCTATTAGTAAAATTTTGTTTATCGAGTATATTAGTTGTTTTTTTTAAGCAAAAAGTTCAGAGAAAGTGGCCCAAAATGATTAATAGAAATGATGTGGTCTTTTATTACGTTAACGTGTCACACTACACTCATTTTCAGCCACTCAGCAAAAAACAAGGAAGTTTGGCTGGGAGGTGGTAATGCATCCTGATCCTTTAGATTTTCATCTGGTTCGATCCGGTTTCATGGATAGGGACACATTTATCACCCAGCAGTATGAAATATATTTACGACCTATTCTCATACACACCAGATGATAATAATAATCAAAATCGGTCGAGCCATTTCGGGGAAGTACGGCAACAAACAACGTAACATTTTTTTTTATATATATTTGATTAAAACACACTTTGAAGGCTTATGAAATGATAAAGTGTAATTTTTGCAAATAAGCAAAAACTGAACGCTTTTTACTAATAATAATTATAAAGAGGTTTTATGCAATTGAATAAAAAGAACTTGTATTGTCTTTATACCAAGTACTGTATTCATAAAAAAAAAAAACAAAATTCGGTCGAGCCGTTTTGGAGCAGTACGGTAATACACTGTGATTCGATAATTTTGTATTTTAGATTGGATGATGTAATCAGAGAAATTGATCTCAATGTAATAATTTTATTATTCTTTGCAGTTACACAAGGAGAATGCACTCATTCACAATCAGAACGGTTGGGCGTTTAGGACAACAAACCTGCCATCTCATAAAACATAGACAAAACGCACCTGGTACGGTGTTTTTACGAAAAAGAGGGAAGAATTACCTGTTTGCAAGGAGAAGTTACCATCACAAGACAGAACCTGGAGTGATATCGTCCATCCAAGAAGATTTCGTCGTGCCACAATCTACGATCAGCGAATATGTTTGGAAAGGTCTGGACGAATGGCCGGATAAGACGGCAGTTGTAAGTAAGACCTTGTATTGCAGATTTAGGAGACTTTCATGCCTCTTCACCCTTTTGGGGTCCTCTTCAAGATCGTCACCTCATCTGCTTCTCGGATTGTCTCTACCGACCTCGGTAGCCTTGTGGTAAAGGCGTGGACAGATCAAGAGGTCCCGGATTCTATTGTCGTTGGCGTCCTAAATATAGATTTGGCTCTCCTTTTCATTGGATTGGATGGAAAATTCGGTCATTTTATAATGTTTCTTTCTAGGTTTGTGGTATAACAGGGAAAGGTTACACATTCGAGCAGGCGTACAGGATGTCCAACGCCTTAGCGGCGTGCTTGAGGAACAAATTAGGATTGCGAGATGGAGATCATATTGCTGTAATGTTACCAAACTCTCCGGAATTTCCTCTTGCAGCCTTAGGAGGATTGCAAGCTGGATGCGTAGTTACAACCGTCAACCCGATTTACACAAAAGGTAACGAATAATTTATAGCCCAGAACACCTGATCAACCAAGGGGCCGTTCAAGTATTACGTAACGCATTTTTAAATATTTTTGAACCTCCCCTCCATCTTTCATGTAACCCCCCTCCCCTTCCATAAACGTTACGGAACACACAATAAGTGACTATTTTTTTTTTTACTAAATTATGACATTAATCTGCGTGAAGTGTATACTGGGATTCCCCGTAAACATAATCAAAAAACGTTGCCGACATAAAAAATAAAATTTCCCATAAATTTAATACATATATTAAATAAAAAAAAGTTACAAATAGTAACATCTTATAAGCACCCCCCCCCCTTCCCTCCAAATTGAGTCACCTAATACTTGAACGACTCATAAGGCCGCCTACCCGAAGCGTACCCGCGGTCCACACATCTGGCTCTATCTATGCAATGCCGAGACAGTTCCGTTGTTTGGGAGCTGATACACACATATACAGTTTTGATGTGAATTTTGTGTACCTAAACAAGAACTGTTGAAGCACAGCATAAATTTGTCTAAATTTAGTTAACGATGAGTATTATCCATTGACGCATTGTTAGGTATTTACTATCAGAATGCAACCGTAAAAACGGACGAAGAAGTCCTTCATATGATGAATGAAGGTTGACTCCTTGTTTCAAAACATGCAATAATATTAATTACTTTCAGTGAAAAAGTACAAGTATTTGAAAGAGATAAATTTAATAATAATAATAATTTCTTTATTCATTGATAATAATATGTACAATAATTTTACAAGCATTTAAATCTACCTAACTGAGCAAAGCCCGTACCAAGGTAGACCAGATTTAATTATGTAACTTGTATTTCAGGTGAAGTTGAAAGGCAAATCGAAAATTCAAATCCCAAAGCAATCATCACAACAGCCCAATGTTACCCAAGAGTGAGAGAAGCCTTGAATTCTTTAAAAATAAATATGCCCATCTTGATCGCTGACTGCGACACCCAAGATCCAGTGCCGGAAGGAACTATCAAATTTGCGGAATTCGCTGAAAACTTTTCGGAATCAACAGACTGTTTGAAGGAGGTGGGAAGGACGGGCAAAGATGTAGCATTTTTACCATACTCCAGTGGTACGACAGGATTGCCTAAAGGAGTAGAGTTGACACACAACAATATAACCTCAAACTGTATCCAGGCTCATAACACCAAAATACCAGCTGTGAGACCTACGACAGGTTAGCGAACTTTGATTGGCCCCACATAGAGACAAACAATTTTAGGATTTTTCTAAAGGATTTCTCTTTTTTACTTTTTAGACGTCGCATTCTGTCCCTAAATGAGTCAAATAGCATACAGTTTTTCTAATTTCTTTTACTTCTGACCTGTCTTTACATGAGGCCGAAAGAATAACAAGCCGACCCTCCGTTAAGTGGTGTAGGGGGGAACTTCTGATCAGGAGGGTCCCGGGTTCGATTCCCGGTCAATTGAAATTGGATGGGACCGGTCGACAGTAAAAAATTGCTTAAGGTTGGTAGACCAGTGGTATTAGTCGACCACTTTCGTACGCACAGCGTATTGGAAAGATGTCGAAAGTGTATTTGTGTTCACTATAGTGAGCCCAGATTCATTTTTATAAAAAAAAAATCCACTGGCTATAAAGATCTTTGTAGATAAAATTGTATAAGTTTTTATTTATATAATGTATTAGATTCACATCAACATCAGTTTGAAGTGGTTAGTAGCCGGTAGCCTAGAGGTTCAGCCTTTAACATTCGCTCTGAAAGTCGTAAGTTCGATCCTCAGTGCCAACCTTCACGACACAAGCTTTACTTTCTGTGAAAGGTGTCAAAAGTGTTTTTATGTTCATTTATGAAATAAGTAGGTATGTCAAAAGTGTTTTTATGTTCATTTATGAAATATGTCAATAGTGTTTTTATGTTCATTTATGAAAGATGTCAAGTGTTTTTGTTAATTTATGAAAGATGTCAAAAGTGTTTATGTTCATTTATGAAAGATATCAAAAGTGTTTTTATGTTAATTTATGAAAGATGTCAAAAGTGTTTATGTTCATTTATGAAAGATGTCAAAAGTGTTTATGTTCATTTATGAAAGATGTCAAAAGTGTTTTTATGTTTGTTTATGAAATATGTCCAAAGTGTTTATGTTAATTTATGAAAGATGTCAAAAGTGTTTATGTTCATTTATGAAAGATGTAAAAAGTGTTTATGTTCATTTATGAAAGATGTCAAAAGTGTTTTTATGTTCATTTAAGGTGAGCACAGATTCATTTGAAAAAAAATACAACTCTTCCTCTCAGGCTTGTAAAACTTAATATAAAGTCCTTAATAAGATATGTTTTTATTTCAGCAACCTTTCAAGAGATTGTCCCTTGCGTTCTACCATTTTACCACATTTACGGTTTAGTTGGCACTATGATTGGAGTCTTGTCTCGTGGTATGAAAGTTGTCACATTGCCCAAATTTGAGCCCAAAACGTACATCAATATGCTGGAAAAACACAAGCCAACTTTAGGATTCCTTGTGCCACCAATTGGTGAGAATGACATATTATATTTAAGTAAACTAAACTCAAGCAATAAAGTTAATTTCTAAATTAAACAAAGTTTGTAAATAAATCAGCTGTTTACTGGGGATGAATATTAAACATCTATATAACACTAGACAATCAAATTGTGATCCTAAACCATCCTTAAATAACCATTAACACTCTCGATTATTTTATTAAAATCCGTTAAGGAGGAATAAAATCAAAATAACCAATAAAATCAAAATAAATATAGTGTTTCTAGAATATCAATTGCGATTCTAGACCATCCTTAAATAACCCTTCACACACCCTATTGTTTTTATTAAAATCCATCCTACTGCTTAGGAGGAATTTGGAAATATCTAATTTTCAAACCAATGAAATCAAAAATATAAATAATACAGTGTCAGAAAGATCAACCTGTGATTCTAAACCATCCTCGATTAACCCTTAGCACACCCATTTAGTTTAATTGTAATCCGTCAAAAGAGGAGTACGATAACAACCAATCGAAGAGAAGAAATTATTTATTATTATTTATTTCCATTATCAATTACACTTAACAAACAGTTTAAATATATAATTATTGGAATTTACTGCCCCACTAGACAGCGTCTGTTCTGGGGCAATACTACTTCAAATCAAATCATGTAACCAACCAATCATCTTACAAAAAAGCATAATACCTACAGTGAAGAAAAAAAATAATAGTAATAAATGAAAGTAAAAATAATAATGTCTTTACTAAAATAACAAGACTAATAAGATAAGACTCCACTAATAAGGGTCCACTGCACTCCACCTTACAAGCAATCACAAAAAATCATTGGCTTTATATATCGACAAAGATATTGTATTTAGAGGTGGTTAATTTAGCGCATAGCATGTTATTATAACGCGTTAATTTTAAATAGCGCACGTAGCGTGCTATGTTAAATAGTTTGTAGGCGCTATGTCGTTATGAAATAGCATTTGGAAATCCACACTAGACTATTAGTCATCGCGTGAATGCTGTGAGATGTGGACGCGTTATGTTTCTGTTGCAGCCCGCTAAGACTATTTTATATTGTTATCGTGTGCGACCATGGACTTATAATACGTCCATGTGTGTGATGTTATTTATTTATTCTGTTAATATTGCGTTTTTGCTAATAGGATACTACATGGCAGAGTAGATATAATGTGTAGACTTGGTTAATTTATGTAGGTTAAAAAACTCTTTGTGTAGGTACTCATGTTAAAATTATTATTTAAAAACAATTCCGTGTTTTTATGTTAAATTTTATATATAGGTATACATAGACAATTTTTCTTTAAGTACACCTATAATAATTAATTTAAAATTTACAATAATGTTAAATACCTACCTACCTAAATATTCAATTCAACTGCCTATAGACAGTAATAAGCCTGAAAAGTATGTAGAAAAGTTCATTGGTTTCCTTTAAAAAAAATTATCAGTTATGTGACGTATTAATAAAAAAATATTCTTGTATACGAGTAGAAAATAGCGCGCGAATAATCTGTACAACGACGAGGTGTGACGTAGCGTGTTACGAAATCTAGCGTGCCGCTAATTTTAACACACCATCCGCGATCTGGGTAGTGAGTACGTAACTTTTGCTATAGCACGACTAACCACACATCAATCTAACTACTCATAACCACGGCTTAACTACATAATAACCACGCTGAAACGCACAACTAACTACATTTGTAACGTTACGTACTCGCGCTAACTACACTAGGAAGTAGTTAGTCGTGCTATAGCCCTTACGTACTCACCCCCCTGATAAAAAATAACGCGTTATAAAATAGTATGAAATAGCATGCTAAATATTTTTAACATATAGTCTGTAGCGTGTTATTCGTTTATAGCCGTTTTGAACAACACTAATTGTATTACCTACTAGAAAAAGTATATTTTAGCTGGTATGGTACAATAATACTGTACCACATTATATTACAAATGGTAACAATTTATTTTCCCAGTTCTCTTCATGGGTCTTTCGCCAGATGTCAAATCTTCACATTTGGAATCGTTAAGAACCATTTTTTCTGGAGCAGCTCCATTAGCTGCAGCCGACGTTGGAAGATTCTTAGAAAAATCAAAGAATGTGAGTTCTTTACAATAATCACTTAACACAAGATAATAATAATATATTGCTGCACATAAAAATACATTCGACATGATTGTGTTATGCCCTAAAGGTAATTCATAGCAATGATATATTTTTCAGAGTGAAACGGCATTCCAGCAAGCTTACGGATTAACGGAAACATCGCCATTGGTGTTACACCAAGAAAGAGGGTCCACTAATTACGGATCCGTCGGCAGTCCTGCTGCCAATACCGATTGCAAAATTGTTTGTCTCAAAGATGGCAGTACTCTAGGTCCTAATCAGGTGAGAATTACCAATAGAAACTAAATTAATAAATATTTTTCCATAAAAATACCCAGCGACAGTGCGCTTTTCTTTTTAAGAAGATCATCTTAAGTTATGTTTTATTCCTTCGAAGTAAATCTGAATAAAATGACATGATTTGAAAGGATGCCATAAAAATAGTTTTAGGAAAATCTAAACAGTTTATGCCTTTTTCTATGCCTGTCGTTCTACAGGTTTTGCTTCTTGTACAAAAATAATTAACCCAATATGCATTACTAGCTGTGTTAGATAAGCTGATAACTTTTAAAATATTCAATAGATGGCGTAGCAGTAGAAAATATGTGGCATCATATGAAGTACGTTAAGTTATTTTGTATAGTATTTTTAGACAATACTCGATCATTACGACATTATTATGGAGATTACACCAATTACACTTTTCTGTACAAAGGTGTCACGTTTACTCACGGCGAACTTATATTGTCTGAGACATTTTTTCACTGACCAGTTCTGCCCAATCTGAGAGAGGCCAACTCCAGGCAGAAATTTAAAACTAAAAACATTTGGAATTGGAAACCCGGGAAAACTAAATAACCCTAACCTCTTATCAGAAGCTAGCGCCTTTATTACTAAACTATCAAGGTCAGCTTTACATTCATTTGGCCTCGGGGAAAGACAGGCCAGAAGTAAAAGAAATAGGAGAAACTGATAATACCGTGGATTGTGAACAATTATTGACTAAAAAGATTTAAATATTGAAGATGTAGGTATATTATCTTTAAGGTTATTTACAAATTTAACAATTGAATTTTTCGCCACCCAATTTTTTTCTACCCATTATGCCGTGTCCCTAAGGGGTAGGCAGAGAGAACGGACCTCCACTCTTTTCTATCCAAGCATACTTCTTTCCCTTCTTCCACCGACATTCCCATACAACCTATTTCTCTTACTTCTGACCTGGCTTTCCTTGAGAACGGAATCAATGTGTTCGATCCATAATATCATTCTCAGTCATGGCTTACACCTTTCTCTTTCAACCTTATAAATTCTCTTTTTGTCATTCTGTTTGCATCCATTCTTTCCACATGTCCAAACATGATTAATATGATGACGTTTTGTTGCAGGAAGGAGAACTCTGGGTAAGAGGTCCCCAGGTGATGAGGGGCTACTATAACAATCCAGAAGCGACGGAAGACATATTCCGGCCAGGCGGCTGGCTGCGAACCGGAGATCTCTCATACTATGATGACAACCACAACTTCTACATCACAGACAGACTCAAGGAGCTCATTAAGGTTATTTTTTTTATAAAAATTGAATCTGTGCTCACTCAAAGTGAACACTCTTTGACTCTTTCACAGTAAGCTACTTAAAGCTTGCGTCGTGAAAGATGAAGTTGGTCGGCACCAGGGATCAAACCCACAACATCCGCACGAAATAGTGTGAAAGCCGACGTCGTAACCGCTAGTCTACCAACCACTTCTTTTGTAACTATAATGCTCATTTTGTAGAGAAATAGATTCAATTCTTGTCGCAAACTTTAGTTTCTAATAGTGATTTTTAAATTGAGTCTTTAGAAGACCATAATCTAGTAACTCGGATTTGACCATGAAACCAACCAAAGATTTCTTGTTTCAAAGTGAGTTCTTAGAAACCTAACTAATGAGGTTAATCGACATTACATTTAGTTAAGATTCCAAATATTTAAGGATTCTTGCGCTGTTTTACAGGACTAAGTCTTACATATAGAACGATGCAATAAATCAATATGTAAAGAAAAAATAACAACTAATGACTTTAACAATTCATTACTAATGTTCGATTTTTAAATGGAACAAACTGGAGAATTCTCATGATTAGGAGTTTCGGAGACAAACATTACCACCTAATGGCGAACGTTGTTAACAGCCTTTGAAATAACAGTAGAAGACGGTCGTAAGCCCGTAGTGGTTTGTTCCATTCAAAAATCGAAAATCAATATGTGTTTATTGATTAAATCAATATCTGTTTCGAAGGCTGGCTCACTTTACATGAACAATGTCCACCATTTTTTTGATGGTCAAATTCATTGTATTCAAATTTGTATAAAAAAATTAACCTCTTAAAAATCAAACACTTTTTGGTTGCTCTCTTGTTCTCAATAATTTCCAACTTTTATCTCTATATTTCATTAATTATTGAATTTCTACTTGTTGTATACATGAGATTTTTCGACATGTTGAGAATCCTCATGATTAGGAGATTCGGAGACTTAAATATTACCACCTAATGGCGAACGTTGTTAACGTAAAGTGATCACACTAAGCCAGCCTTGGAAATAACAGTAGAAGATGGTCGTAAGCCCGTAGTAGTTTGTTCCATTTAAAAATCGAACATCAGTAATGAATTGTTAGTCATTAGTTGTTACATATTCACTAATTGATTTGATGTGTGCATTAAAATTGTTGGTTCTATACTCAAGTTACTTATGTCATAGCATCACACATATTAAACCACAGACTTTACATTCAATTTTAATCATCTTTGAGTCTTGCAATTATGATTATAGTAATGTTAGATACAAGTTACCTATTTTTTTTTTTTTTAAATAAAATGATAGGAAATTCATAATAAAATTTGCAGAAAAATAGATGGCCATCATTTTTGAAGATGTATAGCAATACAGGTATCAACTATAATTTGATAAAATTATGATATTTGCAGGTTAAAGGTTATCAAGTAGCACCAGCGGAGTTAGAAGGTATTCTTCGAGAACATCCTGAAGTAGCCGAAGCGGCCGTTATAGGAGTTCCTCATCCCTTATTCGGAGAAATTCCCCAAGCCTACGTCGTCAAAAAGAAAGATACGTCTCCGGTGGCCGATAAGATAATGCAGTTCTTAGCTGAAAAAGTCTCCAGTTATAAAAAGTTAGGGGGTCTAGAGTTTGTAGAAACCATTCCCAAGAATCCCTCTGGCAAAATACTGAGAAGGGAAGTCAAGGCAATGTACACCTAGCCGATTGTCAAAAAGTGCATAAATCTTTAAAATTTAAACTTAATTCATGTTCAATATAATATTCACAATTTACATGAGTAATTACTAGTTTAATGTTAATTACTGTACCAACCTGTGCTTGCAACCATCATCATTGATGGCTGGGTTAGTTGTAATCACTTTTACGTGTACAACACTTACCATTAGGTACTTTGATTCGTTATTCCCCAAATGCCTTACTGAGGATTTGAACCTCGTCTCCACAAATGACGTCCTTTCACACTGACGGAACGGAGAAAATTCATGTATTAAAGTTTCTCTGGAGTGGATATCATATTACTTATAACAACCATCTTTTTCTGTGAGTTTTCCATTAACCGACACAATTTACTTGCAATATCGATGAAATCCACTGAAAACATTAAAAAATAGTACTGATATAAATTGTGATATCACATGTAATAATTTATTTGCGTCCACGATATGTGGTCAAAGTTGATAACATGTGCTATTTATATTACAAATATTTTTCCTTGACTAGTTTCATAGAGATAATTTCCACATGGTCAGAGGAGGATCAGAAAAAGTCTTCTTCTGTGACCATGTAGGAACGTGTACCTATAATCAACACCGTACGAAAAGTCGAAGATGGTCGTGAAATGTAACAATAAGCTGACAACATAAGGGACAAAAATCAAAACTGTGTTACATTTAAAAAAAAAAAATTGGAAAAACGTTAAGTAGGCATATTCAATGTTTTTCCATGCAACGCATCATTTATTGCTGTCTTCGAAAATTTGTAAGATGCTAACATTATAAAACTAGTCGAGGTAATTAATTTATGATATAACAAAATAATTCTTCCATTAAATTTTATTACTTAAACAATTCCAAATGTAGTTCAGTTCATTTTTGTAAATATCTAAAAAAAATTACACTATAATCTAGGTAAGAAATAAAATATTATTTATAATTTGTTTATTTTTTTTTATACTTTTATGAAAAGTTTTCCATTTTATATAAAAAATATTATTGTATAGACACAAACCAATAAAAATATTTTTTTTATAAAATAAAAGTTTTTAATTAAAAACAAGACAATAAATATTTGATATTATATAACAATGTTTATAAAAAAAAAAACATTTTTTTTGCACTGCCCACGGTTTTTGTAAATGTGAAACATATTGTGTTAGTGCTAATTTGCAACAATACACCTTTAAGTTAAACTACTTATTGGTAAAAGTTTGCGACAAATTACCACATACCAAACGAAAATAACTTCAAGATCAACAATAGCTTTGTTCATAAAACAATTCTCAAATACAGTGGACAGAAACGCAACAAACAGTTTCTAAGTTACCTGCGTGTACTCATGCAATCGACCATTTCTGCCTTGGTCTGCCATTTCAGTTTCCTCCGTATGAATATGAAGAATTAAAGGACATTCATTTAATATAGTGACATTTACATAATGTTCTGGGCGTAAGATGGTACGACAGCATCACGAACGACGCTATAAGCTGGCGCACCCAGTGTGAGCCCATCACCTCTACCATTGTGGAAGGGAGATGAACTTGGCTGGGACATGTGTTAAGGATGCCGAATGACAGTTGGCCGAGGAGAGCGCTGTTCTTCCTCCCACCAGGGTCCCGAAGACCCAATCACACTGTGTTCCGCTCCTTTGAAGCAGAGCTGAGGGATTTGGACATGGTGTGGGAGGAGGTCGTAAACATTGCGCAAGATCAAGCGCAATGGAGAGCTCTTGTTGCCTCCCTGTGCCCCTGAAAGGGGTGTAAAAGAGAGTATTGATTGATTGATTACATAATGTATGGGAATATTTTACACAAACAATCAAAATTGTTGCTTATAAAAAATAAACATTGTTTCTTCAGTTACGAGGTGTTTTTTAAACCGTCACTTGATTATAACTATACGAAAGATACCCGAATTATATTTTCAAGGGTCTGCGAAGATTGAAATCAAACATTCGGAGCAATCATGGACTGAACTATCATGAGTCTGAGTTTTCATCCCGGAATGCTTGATGCCTGACTAACTCCTTGAAAACTCCGTTGGGTATCGAAAGCAATTCTCTGTAAGAACCTTTCTCCGCGATCACTCCATTCTGCAGCACCGCTATAGTGTCGGCAGCCTGTATTGTGCTGAGTCGATGCGCTATGGTTAATACTGTTCTGTTCTTTGATACACTCTTCAGAGCTTCTCTAACCAGGTGTTCCGATTGCGGATCTAACGCGCTGGTCGCCTCGTCCAATATTATTATGTTAGGGTTCTACAAAACAAAAAATATTCATTGAAATCTACAATATACAAAGTTTCGAGGTCTAAATTGGTTCTGACAGGTATGGTAAGGAAACTAGAAAGGGCAAAAAAGATGTTATGAGATGACACTAGCAGAATCCCTTATATCTGCGGTATCCAAGCTACGTGCAATGAGACTACAGACATGGCTGTACACTGTCTCTTTCGCCCTTTCATCATTTTACTGCAGGTGTGAAAAAGATAAACATATAATACTTTGTATTTGTCTCAAAGAATACTGCATTTGTAGTGTTACGTCCGCTTTTCTTTTCTAGGAAGATAGAGAATAAGAGTTGATGAATTAAACAAACCTTAATAATGGCTCTCGCAATAGCTATTCGCTGTCTCTGACCTCCGCTGAGAGCAACCCCTCTTTCTCCCACTTGAGTGTCGTATCCTTGTGGTAAAGAACTGACAAACTCATCCACTCTCGCTAATCTACAAGCATCCATAAGCGTCTTTTCTATATCCGCGGGGAGATCGTCCAAGCCGTAGAGAATATTATCACGAATGCTGCCGGAAAAAAGCACAGGTTCCTGAAAGAACAAACAAAATAGGTATGAAGTTTTAAGGTTGTTGTTTACGGCATTAAAAAATGGAGAAATATGTTGTAGCTTTCAAATACACTTTTTTTCGTTTTAGATTTCAATATATTGCTATTTCTCAGATACAAATTTATACTTCTTTTTCTATATTAGTAAGAAATTGAAAATTTCAATAGTGCAAAGGAGAAAAAAAAAAGATATTTTCAGTACACTATAATATGTCAGTGAAAAAATATCAAAGACAGCCTAGTGGCTCAGTAGCAGACTTTTGTTCTGCAGGTCGTAGGTTCGATTCCTGGTGACAATCATCTTCTTCTTTTATAACACAAGCCTTTCAAGCCAACACAAGTATGGATTATACTATTTTTAGCAATAATAATCATTCTTTTTTAATCAAGAAAATCTGCGATGATTTTTTGTCATTGTCACTACTTTTCCTTCCCCTCTGTACCTTATGAACAAAAAATGTGACATTATATTTTGAAAATTTAGTCCCAAATTCTGCATTTAGTGTACAGTACATTGAAATCAATGCTGACAAAGAAGAAATAGGTTGGTGATTTCAATACATTACCTGACTGACTGTTCCAATGTTATTCTTGAGCCACATAGGATCATATTCTCGGATGTCTCTTCCATCCAACATGACAGCGCCTGCATCGGGCTCGTATAACCTCAACAACAAAAGGGCTAGGGTAGTTTTACCGGAACCAGAACCGCCGACAATTGCCATCACCCTTCCTGGCTCTAATACGAGATTTAAACTGTCCAAAATGGCTTTGGTCGGCCGAGACGGGTAAGAGAATTTGACGTTGCGAAAGACAATCTCTCCCTTGGGAGGTTCCGATGGCCAGTACCCACCTAATTATACAAAAAATATTAATCCATTTAATGGCGTTTATTTACAGTTAATGGACAATGCAATCTGTATATCTATCTATAATCTGTGAAATATGGGAATAAAACTTGGACATGGATGAAAAATTTGTAAATTGGCATAAATGCTTTAGAAATGAGATCTTTACGCAGGATATGCGGAAAAGATTGATTGATAAGGTGAGGAATGATAATATTAGAAAGGAATGTGGAGTGAATACTAGCGTAGTGACTGGAATGAGAGTGAATAAATTGAGGTTATTTGGACATGTTGAGAAAATGAATGAAGAAAGAACAGTAAGTAGGAGGTGTAAAAAGATGTGGATCAATCATATTGGTGGGTAAAAGTAGGCAATGTATAAAGTACGTTATGCTGTTGAATGAGGCGAAAGAGGTAAATTGTAAAAATGCATGCGTTGATTAGAACCATAAACAATTTGATGCTTGACAAAATTACCAGTGATTGGCACTGCAGGCTGTCTGTCCACAATGTCCCAAAGTCTCTCTGCAGCTCCTATACCCTTATTCATCTCCGAGTAAAAACTACTGAGTCCTCCAATGGATATCCCAATGTAGGCGGCATACAAGAGGAAAGAGGTGAGATTGCCCACACTGATAGTCCCCGTGGAGACCATGGAGCCTCCGTAGTATAGGACGGAGATGATTATAACGTTACCCGTAAGACCTGTCTGAAAATTTAAATTAAATGAATGGTTTTCCTGGCTACCAGAACTGCCTGGCTCAACACAAACCAGATAGATATGATCTATAGTCAACCGAATAAGATGTGAGGTAGGCTGCACCGCTTCAAGCCAAAAAGAATAAATAAATCTAAATTTGATGTCGAGGTTGTTTAGATATTCAACCATGGCTCCCAGAGTCTGCCATGGATGGCCTGAATGACAAATCATAAACAATACTTGATCCGGATGCAAGCGAACTTTGAAAACTTTCAGAAGTGGGGCTACGAGGTTGACTCTAAGTGCGCATGCGGAAAGACACATGATTTTGAGTATTGTTTATCGTGTCCACGCCTGAGGCACCGGGTGACAGCAGGGTTATTCACGAAAAAGTTCATGTTTAAAACTAGTCAATATTTGAGACTTTTTGGCACTTTTACTAAGTCGATTACTCTGCGAGTCCTTAAAACTGAAATTTAAGTTTTTTTATATTTTAACTTTAAGATCAATTTAGTCTTTTGTGAATCCAAATTTACGGTTTGGGTGGATTTACTAAAAAAGCATGTAACTGGAATCTGTTTCATCTACCTAAACATGATTTATTTTGAGCGTTATAATTAACCTTTTATATCTTGACTTTAGTTATTTGTTCGACATGAAGGACAGATTAAACTGTATGGTGAATTGTTATAAAAAGAGTAAGAAAGATGTCAATATTGTCCTTTCTCTCTTTCTCCTTGTTCCTTCTCTTTGACCTTTCTTCAATCCTGTCGGTTTTTCTTGCAGATGGAAATGAAATTCACTATGTTAATACAGATGTTAACTTAGTGAATAATCTAGGTTTAATACTGACCATTCCATAAAATACACCACGCGCCAAGGATTCTTTATATGCCAAGTCTAGGACATGCTGAATTTTGTTGTTATATTTATCCACTTCTTTCAATTCTTTACTGAAAGTTTTTACAGTTCTAATATTTGATATTCTTTCCTCGGCCACCTGCAAAAACAAAATGACGTTCTGTCAACTCAAATCTGGGCATGGAGGATTTTCAAATTTTTCGATTGCTGAAGATTGAAACCAAAATATTAACCTGAGTGGCTGCAGCCAAGCTATCTTGCACTTTGGACGTAATATTCCTTACAAATCTACCATAGACAATTGCCAATCCGGCTACGGGAGGGACGATGGATAATCCGACGAGAGCCAGCTCCCAGGACATATAAAACTGTTAACAACAATAGAAACAATATTAGTCATGTTATCCGTACTAAAGGACAGTAATCTAAGATACTTTTTTAGAAGCACGGAGTCCAAATGGCCTGGTAAAAACGAATTGGTTGTAAAGATTTTTTTTCTACGTTTTCTAGTAATACTAATACTGCCCATCCAAGCCTTTCAGTAGAAACAATATTTATAAATGTGAGTCCTTTCAATAGTTTTCTAGTAATACTAATACTGCCCATCCAAGCCTCAGTACACACATTTTCAGTAGAAACAATATTTATAAATGTGAGTCCTTTCAATAGTTTTCTAGTAATACTAATACTGCCCATCAAGCCTCAGTACACACATTTTCAGTAGAAACAATATTTATAAATGTGAGTCCTTTCAATAGTTTTCTAGTAATACTAATACTGCCCATCCAAGCCTCAGTACACACATTTTCAGTAGAAACAATATTTATAAATGTGAGTCCTTTGTTTCAAGACTCTGCGACGAAACAGCACGCCTCGGCCTTCGAGTCAATGCCAGTAAGACGGAGCTCATGGCGAATAATGCCTGCCCCGATATACAGCTACCGATAACCATCGATGGTCACCAGGTCTCCCGGGTGGATAAATTTAAGTACCTGGGAGCAACCATTACCACCTCTGGTGACCTCGGGGCTGAGCTCCCGATACGCATCGGTATGGCGAGTGGCGCCTTTAACAACATGACCAAGATTTGGAAAGCGTCGGCGTTTAGTGTCGAGACGAAATGTAAACTGTTTGATGCGTGTGTGTTGCCCATTCTCTTGTATGGGTGTGAGTCCTGGCACCTGACCAAGGCCCAGGCACAAAAAGTCTCAGCCTTTGAGATGAAGTGCCTAAGGAGAATTCTGGGCGTAAGATGGTACCACCGCATCACGAACGACGCTATACGCCGGCGCACCCAGCGTGAGCCCATCACCTCCACCATTGTGGGGAGGAGATGGACTTGGCTGGGACATGTGTTAAGGATGCCGAATGACAGTTGGCCGAGGAGAGCGCTGTTCTTCCTCCCATCAGGGTCCCGAAGACGAGGAAGACCCTCTCACACTGTGTTCCGCTCCTTCGAAGCAGAGCTGAGGGACATGGACATGGTGTGGGAGGAGGTCATAAACATTGCGCAAGATCGAGCGCAATGGAGAGCTCTTGTTGCCTCCCTATGCCCCTAAGTGGGGTCTTAAGGGAGTTTGGATTGGATTGGAGTCCTTTCAATAGTTTTCTAGTAATACTAATACTGCCCATCCAAGCCTCAGTACACACATTTTCAGTAGAAACAATATTTATAAATGTGAGTCCTTTCAATAGTTTTCTAGTAATACTAATACTGCCCATCCAAGCCTCAGTTACACATTTTCAGTAGAAACAATATTTATAAATGTGAGTCCTTTCAATAGTTTTCGATTTTTGTGTTAAGCCTGCCCTTGGGCTAGGTGCCTAAATACAACTTTTATAATTCAAGTCAGGGCCATAGCCAGGGGGAAGGTTTGGGGAGTTCAACCCCCTGAGTCTTGCAAATTTCAAACAAATCCAAACGGACAAGGAATGAAATTCAGAACCTCTTGTTCAAAAGTCTGGTGCCTTAACAACTAGGCTACCAATTTCTAAATTTGGAATCTTTTTATAAAATCTCCGTTTCTGTAATTAGACAGTTTAAACTTACCATCATCCCTGCGCCGGCAGAAACCATAAATAAAGATCTAAGTCCGTCTGAAATATTTGAGCTAAGTGTCGAACCAACTAGTTGGGCATCAGCCGATAGTCTATTGACCAGTTGTCCAGTGGATACTCTGTCAAACCATCCTGCTTCTTGCCTCATGATAGCGGAGAACACGTTTTTTCTAAGGTTTTGTGTCATGCGTTGCCCTGAAATGGAAAGAAATTTCATCACTAAAATTTGCCAAAAGAAAAAAAAAGATTCAGCATTGATTTATACGTACTAGATGGGGCATTTGAAACAAAAAATTTAAAATTTTATGTCACATTTGAGAAGAATTATCTGATAGATTCTGTTCCAGTCCCTGGAAAAACACTTCATGGCCAACAGAGCTGTCAGTGCTTGGAATCAGTTGCCGAAGTCAGTGGTGCTTTTTTTTTATAATGGAGGTTAAGGGATCATAATAATATGCCCCTTGTGTTACCACAACCTAATAAGATCTATTGTGACATCCTTCAATTGAATCATGGAGCGCTGCTTCTTATTTTGCCACGTCTCCAGAGGCATCTTGCAGAGTGACAGTGCCTCTTTCCGACTCCTACCCTCTGCAAAGTTTTTTTGATGCTTCCGAAAGATACCAACGGGATTCCCATCTCCCTGTTACAACAGTTGCTTTTGGTCATGTGACCTTATGTCTCCTTTGACCACGGATACAAAAGTACCCATTATAACCACCACATCAGATTAGCAGTCCATAGACCTACATATCTATGGACTGCTAACGTGAACTGTCAAAGGAACAACTCGTGTTATCAACATGCAAGGATTTTTCCTCTCTGACGAAGAGGCATTGGAGAACTGTAAAAATGTACTAACTGGTACTTGTTTGAAGCCTTCCAACCTAAATTCTGTTGGATTTTGGTAGGGAAAAACGCTTTAATGTTGATGTAACTATCATTAAATTGTAATAATTGTTGTTTTTCCTCTTCGACATGTTGATAACACGGGGAACTCAGGCTAACAATCCATAGAATATAAGATCAATGATCGGCTCTATCTCCATAGCCAAAATTAGGAAAATAAAAGTCTGCCCCTGCAGATTCCTGCATATTGCCTGGTATCAGGGAGCCTCCGTTAGTTACTAACCTATCTTGGATTAACTGACTTACTTTTTATTAAAATTTTATTCTATTAACCGAGTCGGTTGTTCTTGGCGATAAGCTTGACAAGACCTTAAGACGTTCCTATATTATTTAATTATTTATTATGCATACTTTTATAATTTTCTACACCTGGTAATTGTATTGTCTTTGTGAATTTTGGTTTGTTATATGTAAATTGCATGAAATATTTGAAGATTGACATGAATTTGACTCTATTTTGTATTAGGTGATGATTATTGTCAACATCGACACAGACTTAAGGTCTAGTGAGGTGGCAAAATTCAGTGCGATAAGTAATGTATCAATCATGTTTTTATGTTGCCTTGTTTTAAATATTCTGATTGATAAATGATTATTATTATTGGGGATTTTAGGGCAGAAAGGTTTACTCCTTTCGGAATGATAGGACTAGGAAAGTATGGATGAGAAGTCTTATACAAGGCAGGAGGACAGGATTAAGGTACCGGATATGCCCTGCATGTTGGCCAGCTATGCAAGGCACTCTGTACTCTCTTTGACTAGCATCCACAGGAACCAAGATGCCCCATCTAGTACATAGTAGGTATGTATGATAATTCAATGGGATTTAATATCTCACCCGCTATTGACATCAGATAAACCCTTCCAAAGTTACACAGTCCACCTATTAAAAATATCCCACACAGCATCACGCATACTTTATTTAGCTTCTCTCTTGCTGATGAAAGGTCCGAGACACTGCTATAAATTATGTCCAGCACTTTACCAATTGAGAAAGGAACGGCCATGCTCACAGACGATGATATCAGAAGTAGGCCAACGGCAGCTAAAATAATAAAATTAACGAATCGAATGTGAGTTCTTGGTGAAATTATTTAAATAAAACAAACAATTTGTTATTCCACAAATTATTTAATACCCTGGTGACTACACAATTTAATCACAGGTGACTAAGAAACATTTATTTTAAATAAACAAACATCAGTTTCTTTGTCACCTGTGAACATTTTTTTTATTTATTCAATCAAATTCTTACAATAGGTAATTATAATTTACATTATATTCACTATTACATATTCACATATTATTAACAATTTCTTCCTCTCTCATAAAACTCTAGAGAGTTTGTGTAGAGAGAGGTTGCGCCTTGGTATTTATGAAGATATAATGAAAATAATTAAAGAACACAACAAAAACATAGACGAGGACAACAATTCAAAACAATAATAACATTCCCTATACATGTGTCTCCAACATACCCAACCAGAGGACCCGATCAACGCCCGTTTAAACAAAACACAAAAATGAATAGAATCGACAACAAAAATGCATACACGTCTTCCCTCATTATAAATGTATTTTTCTCTGTAATGATGTTTTATTGATCGAAATAAATGTCCATAATTTTCAATCTCCCTAATGCTCAAAGGCAGTTCATTAAAATATTTTTCACCTTAGTATGTGTAGTGACGCTGGGCAAAAGTGGTATTTCTTTTGGTCTGTCTATACATGTATTCACACCTAGTCCTATTCCTCGTGATAAAGTAATGAAATTCTGGCTCCTTTAATACTTGTAGTATAGAACTTAGTCTAAACAAATGGCTAAATTTAAGGACTTTAAATTCTTTGAACACTTTTTCTGAGGGGTAATCTCTAGGTTTATTTATTATGATTTTAATGATCAGTTTCTGCGCTATTTCTATACAACTTATGCTTGTGATGACATGCCGGACCTGTGCCTGCGAAACTAGTCAGGGTATTAAATCATTTGTAGAAACACAAATTAATTGTTTTATTTAAAACTAGCTTAAGTACCCGTGCGTTGCCCAGGAATAGTGCATTATGACCATGATACTTCAATTTATATCTGTGAAGTTATGTTTGATTAGGGCAACCCAATGCAAAAACGGCGCAGAACTCACAGATGAGCTCCTAGATGGCCAGGGACTCAAGCAAGGTGACTGACTGGCCCTCACATACATACCACAACAGTACAAATCCTAATATTTATTTCCAAAGTAGCCAAATCGTCAGATATGCTTATGACCTCAACATAGTAGGACGATTCCTGATAGCCATAAGAGAAGTCTTTGACTCCTTGGAAATAACAGCAAAGGAATTGGGACATAATATAGAAATCAAGCGAAGGATAGCAACAGAAAACAAAGCATTCTTCGCTACTCTACTGCCTGTGCTCTAGTCAAGAAGTGTCCATAGAAAAACAAAGATCACTCTCTGCAAAACTATTATAAGAACAGTTATGACATATGGATAGGAAGCATGAGCAATGACTGCGAAATCCATGGAAATGCTGGACACATTTGAGAGAAGAATGCTTCGTAAGATTTTGGAGCCCATGAACGATAGAGAATCCTGGAGAGTATGGTTTAACCATGAGCATTACAATGTTTACAAAGCTCCCAGGATCTATGAATATGCTAAATTGTGCAAGGCATATCGTTGCTTGATTTTATTTGGTTGGTTGGTTTTTAAATAAAACTATTAATTTCACTTATAAAATTTAATTTTTTGTGTCGCCATATTATACCTAATGATGTCAAATAAAATATAATTGCTATTATTAGGTGAGAACAAAAACAAATTTGAAGGATTCATCAATCATGTAAAGGAAATATGCTCGGCAAACACTTTCAAACTCACCAATGCCAAGGACAAACTGAAGAAATTTTAATGCCGATATTAGATTGACTTCGTTACAACAAATTTTGGTTCAGTACATCTTTAATGGAAGTTTTTCAGGGACAAATTGACGATTCGTTACTGGAAATTTCGTTAGGTACTTCGGTATTTGCTATAAAAAAATTTGATCTGTATTTGAATTTATCATACTTCAATAGTGACGATGCATAAAATACAAAAAATATATGTAGTAGGTTGAAGTAATAATATTCCAAATCATTAGAAAAAGTGCACTTATTTAGTCCTATTTCTTAGCTTAAAATCACAGACACAAACAAAATACAATAAGACAACAGGCGCGTAAAGAAAATTGAACATATAATATTTAAGGATACATTGTGGTCCTAGTTACATAACCTCATCATCGCAATATTAAACTAAACTAAATTATGAAGTCTCAGGTTTGTATCCATAAAAGTAATGAAAAAAAAGGTTCCTATAAGTTGAATAGACGTAAGGTGTGATAGACTATATTATTATATCTATAAAAATAAAGCCTTGTTCTTTTAACATATTTACAATGTAACATACAGGATTGTGAAATACTATAGCTAATTATATGCAATTACACATATTGAAAAGATTTAACGAATAGAATATTTAGCGTACAGTGTGTGCTGTTTATAGTCTATCTAATTATTATATTGTCTATCCTATTGAAAGAAGAGCTGCTGGCCTTTCTTCTGTTTATGTCGTATCGAGTCTCACGACATTGGCAACCACTACTTCAACACCCCCGCTGTTCAGGGTCCAGTCCAATCTCTCATGTTGGGCATCTAAGATATTTGTCTTCGAACGGGACCACTTTGACCATCCAACATTTTCATCGGCAACAGTTGAAGGACTCATATTGATCCCGATGCACTGTAAAAAAATATTATTCAATTAAAATAAACACAGAATCCATGAGCAACACATATTTTTTGTTGGGTTTTGAAGACTGGTAAATATTTAATGAAATAGTGGAATTATAAAGAAGACAGTGACAGAATTCTCACTTTTTAAATTAATATTTGTTAAATTTCGTTAAAAAATGGTAATTATTATTAAGTTTGCGGGCTTCTTTTGATATTTGACAAAAAACCTCCTAAATGAATATGTTTTAACCTAACAAAGTGTAGTGTTAACACTCGAGGAGGTGTCCAGAAACCCCCCTAAAAACTATGTTCCAACCTTAAATTAACCTATTCAAATTGTAGTGTTATTATTCGAACATGTTATCAAATCCTTTAATTTATCCAAATAGAATAACCAAATGACAATGCCCAGCAATATCTTCATTTTTTAAACAAAAACATCAAATTGAGAATCAAGAGATTGTATGAGAAAATATGCAACGTTTATATTTGATTTTTATTTAAAAAATTGGTTGATAAAATGCTTCAAATGTTATCAAATCACTCCATTACATGCTTGTATAAAATATAACTACCTTTTAATGTTTAGGAGAGGTATTTTTTTTCCATTTCACAAATTCATGATTTGCAGTGCAAAATATCCTTGATTTTTGTCATAATTGGTAAACACTCAAGATTCTGTAAACAATGATAATAAAACATTAGTTTTGAAAACACAATTTATATAATAATTTATTATCCCATGTAATTTTACTTACCAGTTCTTGTGGATTTTTCTTTTAAACATTTATTCTTATGATTGTAATAACTCGTACTGTATATTTTTTTTGACAGTTGTGATATGCTATTATGTGCGTAGATGTCAGTAGCTTCTTCTTTTTCTTCTTTTTGGCATATCACCCTGCCATAATATCAAATGTTCAATTAATAAATAATGTTTTTTCAAAACTTTTTGATATATTTGGAATATATTAAAATAATCCGAAAGATCATTAAAAAATTAGGTTTTTTTTATTTGTATTACATTCTGTACACCAAATGTAAAAATAGGATTAAAAAAAACAGGATCAATACGTTTGCGTTTTTTTTTTGCTGTCCTCTCTTATGGTAGTTCTATTGTCTGTGGTTGCCATCGCCAAACGTCAAACTTTTTATAGACGTCAAAACAAAATATGTACTAAAATCACAATTCTTTTTTCAAAATTCAATTAATGCATTATGTTTCCTTTTATTTTTATTAGGTAGGTACTAAACTAATTGCACAACTTTACTTTTGCTTAAATAATGTACTTATATTTTGTGTTTATGTTTATTAAAGACTTTTTTATAACAATATACTTATTGCAAACATTATACAGTATACCTTCAGGAAAAATGTTTAATATGAGGTTATACTTATAATAATTATTATTATAGTAAGAGAAATGAATCATTCATTTCACTTACACAAACATATTAACTGTGGTGTTTAATCAAATGATAAATTTCCATTAAAGTAAATAATATTCCCCTCTTAAACATGCATACATAAACATTATAAAAATTGTATTCTGATGTTATTTATTTATTTTAGGTTGAATTATGAGGACGACACAATCAAATGCCACCTAAAAGAATATTCTCTAAGCCCAGAAAGATCGTCCAAACTTTGAAGTTTTCATTCTGGTTTCAACGGAGCCCACAGAGATCATTCGACCATTAAAGTGATGATCTTCTGAGTATTGTATTTCTCAACAGAAAGCTATACCTGCTTAGGAAGAATTGATTTATTACATCTTCTAATTATTATAAATATGAAACGTTGTTGTTATATTCATGCGTTATCACATCACGCTGAAACTACTCAATCATACTCTTTGTAGTTACCTTCTTCATTAATGCATTTCAATATTAATGCCTACCTACATATTAATGCAAACATTATTATAATCCAAAAGTTTTTTTTACAACGGCAACTCTAAATCTCCCTAAATTTTCACAATATGGAGGAATATGATGACATTTCATAAGTAAAATAAGCTAAATTGTTTTACTTTGTTGCAATGATTTTACTTCTATAGAGGAAATTTTTTTGAAATAAATAGAAAGTTTATGCATTGTAGATTAAAACAAAACCGTACATGAGTAGCGACGGTGCAACTAAATGAGATTTAAATACAGTTTCAAGATACCTGATTCTGACAAAATGGCAGGATGAAAATCTTAATTTGTATGGGAGATTTATGAAAAAATCTAATATTTTTATCGATAAATAACATTTTCCAAATATTCATAGCCTTAAACGTCCACTGGTATTATGACTCGCTATAGAGGGTATTACTTTACTTCTGGTATCCCTAGTTTAGCCGTCTATAAAGGACGTTACATACATACATACATACATACATATATACATATATACGAACTGACTCCTTTATTTATATTGATTAGGTACTTCAGCTAAAATAATGTTAAGTTATGCATTAAACAGTGACATCAAAGGTTATTTTCAAATTGATTTGCACTTTACACGTCATATAAAAATAATAATGTAGATGTCGTCCTTGCGCATTCAATATGAGTCATATGACACGTAAATCAAAATTGAGTTTATTATGCCAAAATATCTATAATACGAGACATGTCAAATTGTCATTTTTGCAAATACAAAATGAGTCATACATCTTAAATTTGTATCTACAATATGGGTCATAATTAATAAGCATATTATGAACTGTTTTGTAGGTATTAGGTATATTCTTCAGGTTTGTATATAAACAATGCATACATAACATGCAAAAATGTGCGCACAAAACAATAGACAATATGAGACAGTGTTTTCTCCAAAATAATGCATGTAACATAATATGCTTACAGAATGCTATACCATAACCATAACATCAAAATTAATTTTTACTTAATTACGGCATATATTTTTTTTAAATTTTAGTTTATATTTCAAAATGAATGTTTTTTTCGCATATCTCAGAAATGTGTTTTACGCATATAGCTCAAATTGTAGGCGCAACAACGGTATATGAAATAATAACAAAAAACAACAGGTTAATAAAAAGAGACAATGTATAAGATGGCTAGTGATAGCCTAACGCCATCTTCCAGTTTAGCAGTTGTTGTCGATTTTGTTGCTATTAATTACAAGCAAATGTCTCACAGGTTGAAATCCCGCTTAAATAATATCAAGATCCAGCTGTTAAAGGTTATATTTAACTATAAGAAATTCAACTTACTTAAAATTTTCCATTTCTCCGACTTAGCCAAAGATAATAATCTTTTAACATGCGATCGTTTAAGCTTTGACTTTGGAAGTAGCGCCGTTTTAACATACTCTTTGCTAGCTGCTAACTTTCCATTACTATTTGAAAACCTTTTGATAATGTACACATTAGAAGAAATTCTATTGTTGAAATAGGTTTTATTAGGTGCAAAAGTACAATTCCTTTGAACCATAACCTGTCTTTGAAAACATCTTTGACAGAACTTGCTATTGAATAAACCACTATTAAACACATTTGTCTTGTTACAAATAAATAATGTATTGCTCAACCTATAATAATTTAAGAGCGACATTTTAAAGGAAATGACTTACAACACACATTATTGCACTTTAAACGAAAGGTTATAATATTGTGAAGAGTTGTTACGAAACGTCAGTCACAATAACAAACCATAAACACGACTTAAACGTCAGGTGAAATTCTGCGCCATAGTCTATGGGTAATCTATGGTTATAAATGTTAAGCTTCTTCTTCTTCTTTTTTTGCTTATCAAGAATTGAAACAAAAGGATTTATAATACATATTATCAATGGATACGAAAATCCAGCATGATGATTTGTTAATTTATTTAATAAACTTAGTAAAATGTTTATACTAAAAAATTATTCAAACCATCAATATTTTATTTATTTATTACAAAACATTAGAAATAAAGTACAACAATGTTGCCCAAATACGCTAAGCTTGTGCTAGAGCACATTCCTAATTTCTTCATCATTTAGTAAGTCGATGTATTTAGTAGCTTTTCCGAGCTGAAAATGAAATAAAAAGCAAATAGTTAGTGTATAATACATTTACGATATTTTGGTAAGAGAGATAATCGGGTTATTATAGAATACATAGTTAGATGGGGAGGTCCCGAAAAAGATAGGGGCTGGAGTCAAGTACAATAAAATAGCCGCCAACGGTATCATTCAGTCGGTGTTCCTACAGTAACAAAGTAAAAAGCTATGGTTTGTACGTTGTTATCATGGGTACACCGACTGAACGGTATGTTGGAGGCCATTTTATTACACTTGTCTTCAGCCCCTGGTGTGCATATGTCTGGAGAATGGACTATACAGGGTGTGACTGGTAATTCGATACATTCCTTGAAGGGGGTTATGCTAGAGCAAATTTGCAACAATTTTGTTCCCATTAAGCAGGGGTCTAATGCCAGTGGTTTTCGAGTTATTTATTTAACTTTTTAGAGTTATTTTTTCAATTTTCCACCTTTTGACCTAAAATTGAAAATTGCGACAAAGTACCTACTCCATTTAGGAAAGTAAAAATGCATTTTTCCAATAGCTGAAGAATAAAGGAATGGTTTGTACGCCAAGTATATTATACTTTTTTGGAGTAACTCCCTTAGAAAAATCACGAAAAAATGAAAAAAATGACTTGTGATTTTATTTTATAGAGTATTTTGAAATTTTTCCCTCGATTTTTACTTCAACCTTTCCTTTATTCTTCAGCTATTGGAAAAATGCATTTTTACTTTCCTAAATAGAGTAGGTACTTTGTTCACAATTTTCAATTTGAGGTCAAAAGGTGGAAAATTTAAAAAAAACTCTAAACTCGAAAACCACTGGCATTTGACCCCTGGCTAATGGGAACAAAATTGTTGCAAATTTGCTCTAGTATTGCCCCCTTCAAGGAATCTATCGAATTACCAGTCACCCTGTATACTCATACTGTCATACTCATCCAGACATCCTCAAACGGCATTGCGCGACCAACTCCATGGAAGACGGCTTCCAGGCAGACCACCACAAAAGTGGATGGACAGCTGAGAGTCGACCTCGCAGGAGACTAGCCCCATAAGGCCTAAATTAAGAAGATTTTTTTTTTTTTTTTTGATGATGTTTGTGAAACTCGTAATATTGGTATCTGATCATTTCACTTACGGCATTCGTTTGTTCTGACACATTTCCCATCCTGGTTCCAAACATAATCGTCCTTGCAAGCGCATCCATGTTCTAGACACATCCGTAAACAAACAATCGGAGGATGCATAAAATTATCACATGACAGAGGGCAAGGATTGGGGCAAGATTTGACAACTGCGTTAGCATCATTGCATTCTAAAATAAATTAGATGAGTTGTTTAATATCTTGGATAGATTGATTTTGTAGTAATTTATTATTTTTCTACTTATTTACAAACTCGTATTCTTTTGTGTGTCCGGTGGAAATCTTGCAATTGATTTGACTAACTTCCCGAATGCCTATCTCAGAACATGATTATTTTTATACGCTTACTGCTCAGACATATTAAGCAGAATTGAATTCTTCTAGATCTCGCGATCTGTTCTGAGCCCCAATTCTCTGTTTTATCAGAAGGTAGTCACGGTAGTAAAGTGAGTATTACACGATACATTTTGTATGGGAAACGTGTATAGCGCCGCCACAGAAATATTTCTAGAAACAAATGCGATTCTCGCATTCGATACGTAGACGTTTTTCATACAAAATGTATCGTGTAATACTCACTTTACACCGTGACTACCTTCCGATAAAACAGAGAATAGGGGTACTGGTCTCCCATTCTACTGACACAATCCTTCCAGTGCTTCGTCTGCTTTTGTTCAATCTCACGAATCATATCTAGTAAATTTTATTTTACATAATATATGACAAAATAGTTCTTTATCGTCTTCGAAGCTCTGATGGGAGGAAGAACAGCGCTCTTCTCTCATTCATTCGGCATCCTTAACACATGCCCAAGCCATGTCTATCTACCCTCTATAATGGTGGAAGTGATGGGCCTGCGCCGGCGTATAGTATCGTTCGTGGTGCGATGGTATACCACCTTATGCCCAATATTCTTATGAGGCACTCTGTTTCAATGGCGGAGACCGTTTGCTCCTGGGCTTTGGTCAAGTGGCAGGACTTCCACCCATAAAGAAGAATGGGGAAAACACACGCATTAAACAGTTTACATTTCGTTTCGACACTAAACGCCGACGCTTTCCATGAATTAGTCATGTTGTTGAAGGCGCCACTTGGTTCTTGAATATTTAAATAATATGTAGGTATTTAAGAGAAAGGTACTAACTGCATTCTGTTGGATGAATGCATTTGTTGTTTTCGTCTCTCACATAACCAAGCAAGCAGTCGCATCCTCCTGGACACGGGAATGGAGGAAGGCATAGTTTAATGGGACTCCCAGTGACGACGTCTTTGCAAGACTTGGGACATGGATTTGCACAGGTTGAGTAAGTTTCATTAGCTCGACACTGCAGTTGATTTCTGGTAGTTCGGCTTGTGGAAGTCATGACTGTTGGGCTTACAGTTAAATTTGCTGTGGAACATAAATACATTATTTTGTAGATTTGTTACGACAAAATTTGTGTTACGTTTAAGTGAAACTCGAAACAGCAATAGAAGATGAACGTTAGTTGTAAAAAAGGTACTGATTACTGAAGTTTTCCAAAAACCAAAAAATATTCCATAGAAGGATCTTGACTGGATAATGGCAAATACGTCCAAAATTGGACTATCAAAAACTACCTGCCTGTAGATTTTGCTCAGAGGATAAAGAAACACTGATTCATATCTTCTGCCTACGATGCACAAAGGAAGTCATGCTATTGGAGGACTACTGCTGAACTCTAGACTATAAAGTCCAAGAAACCAGAGAGACCGTGAGCTGCATAGCTCACATTGACCTCGTGGACGAGTTCTAATATTTAATGATGTCGTGAATAATAAAACCTTTTTGTTTCAGTGACTCAAACAATCTCAAAAAGGGAAGGAATCTGAACAATTTGAAGCATCAGTTGGGTCCACAATATCGATTCTTCTCTCGTCCATTATTTCTTACTGTTATTGGTTTAAATTCTGGTAAAATTACCTTAATTTATCAATTGAATTGTGCGCTTGAGTTATTCTGCCCTTCTGAGCGTAAGAAGGTAATAAAAGTACTTGAATCTAAACAAGGGTGTAAGAATTCAGTGTAACTCAAGTGAAATCCTTGGTTTACAACTTAAAATTGAGGAAAATAATAAAATATTCCATAACATCTTACCAGAACTGGACATCACTATCATCCCTAAAATTGTAAGGATATTAAGAACCATTTTCAATAAGTGACACTTTTTCAATCAACACCTTAAGATGAGGATATTCCTGACATATATTTGATGTGTACTTTGTATTCTCATCGGGTAAAAATCAAAATGATAGCTTGCAGCAGACAAGTTTTTGAGGCACGATTTTTAGCTATCAATCTTTTTTGAAATAATGTTTGTTTATAATTTAATAGCATTGTTATATAATTAGTTATTTGATTAACTTTTTCAGAGTGTCACGAATTATGTACTGACTTATTTCCTTTCATTTAAGCGATTTCAAAGTGCAAATCCAATTTTGATGATATAGGTTTTTATTTTGATGACATAAGATACAAAATAGTTGTCTGTTATATGGAAAATTTGAGTAAGTAGAAAGAAATTATACAGAATGTTGTCGATTCTGGGACGAAAATGGTATTAATATTTGAGTGCATCTAATATAATTTGGAAAAGGTATTAAAATTTGACAAAACTGTTTAATGTAAGCTTTTAACACTGGTGTCAACTTATTCATGGTGAGTCAAGCGGCAAATCCATGTTCATTAAAATCCAAAATCGAAGGACCACGAATTATCTTCACTATTTTAATCATTTTTGGAGTTTGCGTTTTTTTTCTATTTAGCAGAAACATCTGTGATATCTATTTTTTGGCTGAAACAAAAAAATCTTGTTGAAGTTAAGTAAGTATACCTACTAAAATTATAAAAAATATCAGAAGCAATCAAACAAAAAAGCCGGCCCTACACATATCAAGTCCGCCGCGGATCCCCCCCAAACCAACCCGCAATGCGGGGGGCCTAAGCCCCACTTAGGGGCATAGGGAGGCACCAAGAGCTCTCCATTGCGCTCGAAGCGTCCGAGACTTATGGTGCCTTTTAATAATAATATAACACTTTTCTATACAAACGTGTCAGTATAGCCGGCGAAACTTATTGCCTGAGGCATTTTTTTCCAGTCAACCGGTCCCGTCCAATCTGAGACAGGCCAACCCCGGGTAGAAATTTCAAGTGAAAAAACTCTGACCCGACCGGGAATCGAACCCGGGACCTCGGATCTGAAGTCCACCGGTTGAGGTTTAAGGACGTGTAGGTTTTCTGACCGGTTGAGGTTTAAGGTCGTGTGTAAGCTAAGCCATGGCCTCTCTCGCAAAGCGTCGTTAGACATTTTTATACTAACGAACATTTGCAAAAAAAAAAAAAAACTTACGACATTGTTGTGGTTTCACGCATCTTCCAGATTGAGTGTCCAGGATGTATCCTTCGTTACAGACGCACCCATCCGGAAGGCAAATAGCCATGCAGAACAATGGTGGGTTCTGATAATTATCACAAGTCAAAGGGCATGGATTAGGACAGGATACCAGCTTAGCATTGGGATCTTTGCACTCTGTAAAAGAATATTGACATTAACTTCCTTCGCAATCGCTCAAATTGCCTTATTAGGCCCAACCTTAAAAACATCCGTAAGCTAATTTTCGGTTACATTTTACTGAGAGAATTTAATTAACCGACCGCCTGACTCTCAGTTATGCTATGTTTTAATAATAATTACGTATTGCTTGTCATGTGTTTATTTATTATATACTAGCTTTCCCGACAGACGTTGTCCTGTGTTCCTAACTATGAATATTCAATTCGAATTTGTATAGTGATGAATTAATTATCATTTGACCAATGTGATTCCGAAAGATGCGTCTGTTTTAAACCATGTATATTCCATCCGCATTCTGTCAATCGCACCAATTGACAATTTCTGTCAAAATTTCAAAATTGGAATAAAAATTATAAGGTAAAAAGTACTAATAAGGTTGTCTACGTAGACTTTTCTTTAATTTTCTAATTTTCCATGCATTTTTCTTAATTTTTTCTTCTAAAAGATCATTCTCCTGATAAAAGCCTACACGACAAAAAAAGAATTAGCGAAATCGGTCCAGCCGTTTAGGCGTGATGCGATGACATCGGGAAATAGCTCTACATTTTTATATATATAAGATTTATATCTTTCACGACTAGCTGCGGTAAAATAATGAAAGCGCGAAAGATACAGCGTAAGCTGTATCTGCATCAGTGTCAATGCGCATTGCTTGGATACCGCAGAAAACAAGACGCCCACTTAAATAAAATGCATGAACTTTTGAAAATCAGATTAATTTGTAGGTATATCGGACTTTACATTGCGGGTCCACTTTTCTACAAAACTATTGCATTAGTTAAATTCACTTTATTTTTATGTGGTGTAATTTAAAATTTTGTTTTTAAGCGTATTTTGCAATGTTTGTGCTACTATGGGCGGATGAATGCGGATGGTGCAGAATAGGGAGCTGTGGAAAGATCAGGGTAGTGAGTACGTAAGGGCTATAGCACGACTAACTACTTCCTAGTGTAGTTAGCGCGAGTACGTAACGTCCGACTTAACTACAAATGTAGTTAGATGTGTGTTTCAGCGTGGTTATTATAACAGCATCTGTCGGGTCGCGTTCCAGTGTAGTTAGCAGTAGTTAGGCAGTTTATATGTGGTTTAGAGCTGTCAAAGTTGCGCGCTTTGTTATTATTTTTGCATCGTTTGTTTTAAATAATTAATTTATTGGAAATAAGAATGCATTACTACTTTTATTAATTTTATTTTTTATTTTATTTCCCAAATTAAATATTTTATAATAAAATAGTAATACCGTAATACTTATAAAACTAGGTTAATATTTTTTTTTATTTGGGATTTGTTATCGACAAGATATTTTTTTTATGTCAGCCGATTGGAACAACTCAAGCTTGTAGAAAAATTAGCAGACGAAAGGGAAAACAATACATGATTTTGAACATTTGTATGGAAATTATTAAAAAATAAATAAATAAAAATAAAATCTTTCTTTATTTCTCGCAAGCAAATATTTTACAAACAATTAAGACATACAAATAATAATTAAGATAAAAAATCTATAGGGAAAATAAAAGAGTATTCAAAGAGTATCAGAAAACATCAAGTGTATTTACTTCTTAAAATTATTAAAATTCCACAAATCATAACTGTTTTTATATATTTGATGAAAAATGTCAAATAATGATGGCCGCCACAAGTTTCTTCATTGAAAAATACAATGAAAAAACATTTTTTTGTGTTAGATGTTGGCAAACCTTACTATTTCCGGCTTAAAACTTAACTACATTGCGTTATCGCGTTACGTACTCGCGCTAACTACTAATGTAGTTAAGTCGTGGTTATGAGTAGTTAGATTGATGTGTGGTTAGTCGTGCTATAGCAAAAGTTACGTACTCACTACCCAGGGGGGTGAGTACGTAAGGGCTATAGCACGACTAACTACTTCCTAGTGTAGTTAGCGCGAGTACGTAACGTTACAAATGTAGTTAGTTGTGCGTTTCAGCGTGGTTATTATGTAGTTAAGCCGTGGTTATTAGTAGTTAGATTGATGTGTGGTTAGTCGTGCTATAGCAAAAGTTACGTACTCACTACCCTGGGTAGTGAGTACGTAAGGGCTATAGCACGACTAACTACTTCCTAGTGTAGTTAGCGCGAGTACGTAACATCCGACTTAACTACAAATGTAGTTAGATGTGCGTTTCAACGTGGTTATTATAACAGCATCTGCCGGGTCGCGTTCCAGTGTAGTTAGCAGTAGTTAGGCTGTTTATATGTGGTTTAGAGCTGTCAAAGTTGCGCGCTTTGTTATTATTTTTGTAACGTTTGTTTTAAATATTTAATTTATTGTAAATAAAAATGCATCACGAATATTTTTATTAATTTCATTATTTTATTTTTTTTATTTCCCCAATTAAATATTTTATAATAAAGTACCTACTAATACCGTAATACTTATAAAACTAGGTTAATATTATTTTTATTTGAGATTTTATTATCGCACGAGATATTGCCAATATATTTTTTTTAAGTCAGCCGATTGGAACAACTCAAGTTTGTAAAAAAGGATCAGACGAAAGGGAAAACAATACAATCATGATTTTAAACATTTGTATGG
Source organism: Mystacides longicornis (assembly GCA_963576905.1). Classification (NCBI taxonomy): domain Eukaryota; kingdom Metazoa; phylum Arthropoda; class Insecta; order Trichoptera; family Leptoceridae; genus Mystacides; species Mystacides longicornis. The sequence continues at coordinate 26,131,576 of OY756437.1, forward strand.
AAATTATTAAAAAATAAATAAATAAAAATAAAATCTTTCTTTATTTCTCGCAAGCAAATATTTTACAAACAATTAAGACATACAAATAATAATTAAGATAAAAAATCTATAGGGAAAATAAAAGAGTATCAGAAAACATCAAGTGTATTTACTTCTTAAAATTCCACAAATCATAACTGTTTTTATATATTTGATGAAAAATGACAAATAATGATGGCCGCCACAAGTTTCTTCATTGAAAAATACAATGAAAAAACATTTTTTTGTGTTAGATGTTGGCAAACCTTACTATTTCCGGCTTAAAACTTAACTACATTGCGTTATCGCGTTACGTACTCGCGCTAACTACTAATGTAGTTAAGTCGTGGTTATGAGTAGTTAGATTGATGTGTGGTTAGTCGTGCTATAGCAAACTACATAATAACCACGCTGAAACGCACAACTAACTTAATTTGTAACGTTACGTACTCGCGCTAACTACACTAGGAAGTAGTTAGTCGTGCTATAGCCCTTACGTACTCACCCCCCCAGGGTAACTTTTGCTATAGCACGACTAACCATCAATCTAACTACACATAACCATGGTAGTGAGTACGTAAGGGCTATAGCACGACTAACTACTTCCTAGTGTAGTTAGCGCGAGTACGTAACGTCCGACTTAACTACAAAATATGTAGTTAGATGTGTGTTTCAGCGTGGTTATTATAACAGCATCTGTCGGGTCGCGTTCCAGTGTAGTTAGCAGTAGTTAGGCAGTTTATATGTGGTTTAGAGCTGTCAAAGTTGCGCGCTTTGTTATTATTTTGTATCGTTTGTTTTAAATATTTAATTTATTGAAAATAAAAATGCATCACAAATATTTTTATTAATTTCATTATTTTTTTTTTATTTCCCCAATTAAATATTTTATAATAAAGTACCTACTAATACCGTAATACTTATAAAACTAGGTTAATATTATTTTTATTTGGGATTTATTATCGCACGAGATATTGCCAATATATTTTTTTGAAGTCAGCCGATTGGAACAACTCAAGTTTGTAAAAAAGGATCAGACGAAAGGGAAAACAATCAATCATGATTTTAAACATTTGTATGGAAATTATTAAAAAATAAATAAATAAAAATAAAATCTTTCTTTATTTCTCGCAAGCAAATATTTTACAAACAATTAAGACATACAAATAATAATTAAGATAAAAAATCTATAGGGAAAATAAAAGAGTATTCAAAGAGTATCAGAAAACATCAAGTGTATTTACTTCTTAAAATTATTAAAATTCCACAAATCATAACTGTTTATATATTTGATGAAAAATGTCAAATAATGATGGCCGCCACAAGTTTCTTCATTGAAAAATACAATGAAAAAACATTTTTTGTGTTAGATGTTGGCAAACCTTACTATTTCCGGCTTAAAACTTAACTACATTGCGTTATCGCGTTACGTACTCGCGCTAACTACTAATGTAGTTAAGTCGTGGTTATGAGTAGTTAGATTGATGTGTGGTTAGTCGTGCTATAGCAAAAGTTACGTACTCACTACCCAGGGTGGTGAGTACGTAAGGGCTATAGCACAACTAACTACTTTCTAGTGTAGTTAGCGCGAGTACGTAACGTCCGACTTAACTACGAATGTAGTTAGATGTGTGTTTCAACGTGGTTATTATAACAGCATCTGTCGGGTCGCGTTCCAGTGTAGTTAGCAGTAGTTAGGCAGTTTATATGTGGTTTAGAGCTGTCAAAGTTGCGCGCTTTGTTATTATTTTTGTAACGTTTGTTTTAAATATTTAATTTATTGAAAATAAAAATGCATCACGAATATTTTTATTAATTTCATTATTTTATTTTTTTTATTTCCCCAATTAAATATTACCGTACGTACTAATACCGTAATACTTATAAAACTAGGTTAATATTATTTTTATTTGGGATTTATTATCGCACGAGATATTGCCAATATATTTTTTTGAAGTCAGCCGATTGGAACAACTCAAGTTTGTAAAAAAGGATCAGACGAAAGGGAAAACAATACAATCATGATTTTAAACATTTGTATGGAAACTTAACTACATTGCGTTATCGCGTTACGTACTCGCGCTAACTACTAATGTAGTTAAGTCGTGGTTATGAGTAGTTAGATTGATGTGTGGTTAGTCGTGCTATAGCAAAGGTTACGTACTCACTACCGACAACTACATTTGTAGTTAGCGCGATAGTAGGTACGTAACGCGATAACGCAATGTAGCTAATTTTTACGCCGGAAATAGTAAGGTTTGCCAACATCTAACACAAAAAAATGTTTTTTTTTCATTGTATTTTTGAAAGTTCACCGCGATTTGCCGATAATTTGGAACATCGCTCGGAAGATAAAGTAGTGGAGGGACACTGCCAAATATTTTGAAGCCGCGCGGTGAGTGAAAAAGCTTGTGGCGGTCATCATTCTTTGACATTTTTCATCAAATATAATATAAAAACAATTATGATTTGTGGAATTTTAATCATTTTAAGAAGTAAATACACTACTTGATGTTTTCTGATACTCCTTGTATACTCTTGTATTTTCCCTAGAGATTTTTTTATCTCAATTAATATTTGTATGTCTTTATATTGTTTGTAAAATATTTGCTTGCGAGAAATAAAGAAAGATTTTTATTTTATTTTTTTAATAATTCCATACAAATGATCAAAATCATATCGTATTGTTTTCCCTTTCGTCTAATCCATTTTTACAAACATGAGTTGTTTTGTTACAATCGACTGATTTAAAAAAAAAATCTTGGCTATATCTCGTGCGATAATAAATCCCCAATAAAAAAATATTAACCTAGTTTTATAAGAATTACGGCATTAGTATTTCATTATAAAATATTTAATTTGGGCATTCTTATTTTCAATATATTAAATTTACTAGCTAGTTACCCGTGGCTTCGCTCACGTGTTACTGTATTTGCTTTCTCTTCCTAAACAATGCAGAATTAATTATATTCGCATCAAAATTAATAATAATAAGAAACATCATCAACATTTCTTTTTTTAAATATATATTCTAAAATTTCCATTAAATTACTATATTTTTATTTATATTTGTCGTTATTAATCTGTATTTAAAAAATATGTGCTTCTTATACAAATAGAATCAGCCCGCGAACTTAAAAATTTCGCTAACTTGACTGACATTGTTCTATGAGAATCCCAAAAAATAACTCGAATAACTTTTATTCCATCAAATGACGTTATTTGAAATCAATTTTTATATTGCTGGATATGAATAGAAAAATATTCAGGTCTCGAAAAGCAATGAAATTAGTGATCTTTAAAACACTTATTTCTATCTGCTTTGGGCATTTTTCAAGCTACAGACGTTTTTTTAACAATTCAATTTATATCTTTCACGTTGATTTGTTGTTGTTTGTCTGGTCGTAGGTTCGAAATTTAGTTCATAAATATCTTATCCTGAGCAAACACGACATAAAAAGAATAAACGATATCGGTCCAGCCGTTCAGGTCGAAATAAATAACGTTAAACGTGAAAACTGTTAACGTTCCGAACGTTAACGTTTACCAAATTGAAAATGGTTTCCAAACAAAAAAAAATGCGTTTCGTCTTCAATATAATAGCAGCGTCGTAATACTTCCAAAGATTTTGAGGTAACGTTTAACGTTAATTTTGAATAACTGACAGGATTATTTTTTTGACTCGGTATTTGGACCAGCATTGTTTAACGCACGTTGAACAACAGTTTTTACGTTATCTCTATGGAAATAACAACAAATTGTTAACGTTGGAGCTGTCGTTAATATTTCGACTTGGCCTCCAGGCGTGATGCGATGACCACGTAAAATAGGTCTCCATTTTTATAATAACGTAATATTCTCCCTTTTAACCTTTAACTACTGAGGTAGTAGTTTTGTTACACTAATACCGATGCGCCGTCTGATAGACGTCATTTAAAAAAATATTAAAAATATATTTGTGAAGCGATATTTCATTTTATCGCTATGTACTATGAAACATTGTTTTAAAAGCATGGTAAGCAGTGAAACATTATTTCCAAAAAATAAATTTATAAATGCTTATAAAGTGCTAAATAAAAACGTTACAAAAAAAATCAGTAACAAAAAATGCCCTCTTTCCTGCCTAAACTATCTAAACCGTCTAAAATAACATTAACATAATCTGAACAGCTTAATATTATATAAGAAATAATAAAAATTGAAATAAAATAAAAAATAAAAAAAATCACAATCCTTTAAAATCGTGTTTTAAAAATTATATTTTGCACGTACCGCATATTTTTTTACTACATGTGAGGCATATACGCTATGAACAAAAAGTACAGAAAAACCTTGTTCGTCTTTTAAGTGATCGTGGACATATTGCGCAAGTTTTACCTACACCTGATGGTGCTGTGTTACTTTGGCTTATCTCCGAAGGAGGATTTGGCAAGTTCTTTGGACCGATAACTCTCTCTATTGTTGCACGTAACTCTCTTGGCAGTCTATTATTATAAACACGTAACTTTAGGTGAGGTAAAACTAAATCTCTTGCTAACGATTGCACCCCCCCCCCCCCTTTGTGAGTTTTTCAAATTTATTACAATTTTTTTATAACACAAATGAATTGATTCCTGAAAGGTCTAAAATTCTGTAAAATAAGGCTTTCAAGAAAAATCAAGGTCATTATCAGAAGCATTCATTGCCTCTAGTATTTCATCGTCCTCCAAAGGCTTCAACCTCTTGATGTGACGTCTTTGAGACACTATATAAATAATAACATAAATACTGACCTGACGTCTGAGACGCAATGAAAAATACTGCGTTAACACCGACGTGACGTCTATTGGACAACGGGGTGCGCACACACGACACACAAACACTCTCACGCGAGCGCAACTGATACTGACTGTTAGGGTGTGATATTTGAGGAAGGTAGACGAAAACACGGGGGGGATCCTTCAATGCAGTCGAAAATACAACGAAAATTCAAAACGTGGGGTCTATTAGGCTCGGGGCACCTCAGTACTTAAAGGTTAAGCCCCCCCGCTCACCGCAAACCAGCCCGGAGGAAACTAAACTGCAGCAAACCCGATCCGCACAAAGCCAAACCCTAGCCCGATTGCCAAAAAGCCAGCCGCACACAGATCAAGCCCGTGGCGGTTCCCCCCAAACCACCCCATAATACGGGAGGCCTTGGACCCACTCAGGAGAATAGGTTAGGCATAAAGAACTCTCCATTGCGCTCGAAGTCGTCCGAGGCTCATTGTGCCTTTTCTAACCGGTTGAGGTTTAAGGAAGTGAGGTGGTCAACCTCAGTATTCTAATGGTATAAGTAATTGGCGTTCGACTATAAACGAATTTTCGACAATGTAGAGTAGGAAGAAAATTAACTGTCCACTGTTTATATTTTTTATTAGATGAAACGGATATCGGCAACTATCCGATATCAGGTCTATCCGGCGGCGTAAATAATATCCTGCCGGATACCGGATAGTAAAAAGAGGCATGTTTGGATAACTCATTGATTTGTTTATTAAAGTATCACTTAAGAAATACACCTTATAATCACAAAATAAATTCTACAACTTAGAAAATTGATTATCAAGCATAAGGTAAATTATGGAGAGTAATTCTATATAATATTTCGTTATATAGACTATTAGACTATATAGAGGAAAACAGCAGCTTTGCTGGTCTTCGTAAGTAAGGGAAGTTTAATAAAACAACGTTTCGTCATATATCATCCTGGCTGAAGATGCAGATTGTTTCCGCGATTTTTGGAACAATAACGTTCCGGCAACGGAGTCAGTCCAATTGGTATATACCGCCTACGTAAGCGTAATTCATGCGTTGTACCCATGGTAATTTACGCACTGGCCGGGCTCTAGTAAGGACTCTTTAGCATTCTGCGAATTTTATAAATTTTTGAAAATAAAAACACCGATATTTTAAGGGGAGCGCTTTTCTTCCTACCGCAAGGGTTCCGAAGACAAAGAAGATCTTCTCATACCGAGAGGGTCTTCCTCGTGTTCTGCTCCTTCGAAGCAGAGCTGAGGGATCTGGAAATAGTGTGTGAGGAGGTCATAATATCCGGCTAACTGCTATCCCTTTCGTCTCTATTTTTTATACGTTCCAGTGGACAGTTAATTTTTTCGCACTATACAGTGACGAAATGATGTGGTCATTGACTTGCCAGTGTTTTCAAAACAATTATTTACGATCTGTCCTAAAATGATGTGAGGTTTTGTAGATAATTTTAAAATTTAATATTTTGCACATTGACTACATTTGATATAAAATAATTTACCTATTGACTTCATAATACTATTTACCTTTTTTCAACATATTATTATATCAACTTGCTATTCATGGTTTACGCAATAAATTCAAAGCAAGATTACTCACATAGTTTTTTTTTTATTGCTAGTGTTTTTATGAAATGGCTTCAAATATTTTGACAGATCAAGACATAAAGAATTGCAATACAATCCAGATTCTTTTCGTGAACTTACCGTAAATTATTTTAGTAGAGATAATAAATTACTAAAATACCTACATAATGATTTTAATGTCGATCGTAAAAAAAAAACAATTCAGAATCGCTGTACAGGATGCATGGTACGAAAAATATATTGAAGTAGGTAGGTACGTAAAGTGTTTCTCTGAATTCACGGAAAGTGTATTATCTCTTATATAAAAATGGATCGCTAATTTGCGCGGTCATCGTATGGGTAAGAACACGTTGAAAGCCGATTACGATCCGCGCCGACCAGCTCAAAGATTGTTGTCTATGGTTTCCATGCATTTAAATGGGCGTGTCGGAAAGCGGGTTCCTGCTTTTTCTGTGGGTTTCCCCATTCAAATGCATAGTAACATTCTTTGCGCCGGTTGGCGCTAGTCAGAATCGGCATTCTACGTGTTTCTTACCCTATGAGAACAGCTGAACTTATATCGCCCATTTTTTTGTCGTGTTTGCTTTTGTCTGAAGGGTCTTATGAAAGAAAAAAGTTGCACGGAATAAAAATAAAACTTCCATTATACATTTTTTCTAATTTTGAAATTAAATCAGGCGTTTAACAGGAATCAGTTGTTTGATAAATGATACGATTCACGGAATGCTGATAGAAAATAATATAATGATATGTTTTATAACAGATGCATCGGTTACAGTAGGTACCTAGTTAAAAAGGTATTAATGAATGTATCATTATACTAATTCATATTCAATAATATAAGGACCACGTCGTCGTCTGTGTTAAATAACTTTAAACTGAAATCAACTTAAATTCATAACATAAAATCTCGAACATATTATTTATATTCCAAGACGGGACGAAGTTTGACGGGTCGGCTAGTTCAAAACTATATTGATATTATAGATTACGCAATAGTTTCGACACGTGTATTGGAGAAAGTAGGTTGGGCTGGGTAGGTACCTACCTACGTATATATTCATTGGGTAGGAACACGTAGAAAGCGGATTCCGATACGCGCCGACCGGCTCATAGATTGTTGCCTATGTTTTCAATGCATTTAAATGAGCATGCCGGAAAGCGGGTTCCTGCTTTTCTGTGGGTATCCCCATTCAAATGCATAGTAACATTCTTTGCGCTGGTCGGCGCGGGTCGGTATCGGCTTTCTACGTGTTCTTAGCCATACACCGCGGCACCACACCGGCCCGGCTCGCCGAATGAGATCCAACTGTCGATGGCCTGAGTCGGTATGTTTATTGTATGAAACGATGTCGTCAATAAATTAAATTTTTACAAAAATTGTTAAGAAAAGTTTGAGATGTACTGCTATGATGTATGTATTTTTTATAGAAAAATAAAATATCTAGTTGTAGCGTTTCGGCGTTTTTCGATATTTTTATAAAATTCTGAAATATAGGCACTGAAACTCGTAAATTTGTCATAAAAAAAATATTTTTCTTTATAAAAAAAGTTTGAGAAATCCTGGAACTTCTTCATTGAATTATATTTTAGATATTGTATTTTTATATATACATACACAATTTTAGGGTTCTAGATTTTATGGTTTTCGAGATATATGGAAAAATTAAATAAAAATTCAAAGGTTGATAACCCCTGACTGAAAAAAAATTTCAAAATTCTGAGTATAAAAATTTTGTATGCTTAAAGTATTCAATATTTTCTGAAATTTTAGGATCTGTGCATCAAGCGAATCAAAAGTTATAAAGAGGGGACGGATACACACACATACACGTTGGAAAAGTGCCCCTCAACCCCTCCCCTCTAATTAATGATATCTTTTGAAAACGAAATAGTATAATTTGACTCTTTCTGAAGAAATCATTTTTTTGAAATTTCGATAAAACCAGTTTTAAACTTTTTAGTAGGCACTTAAAAATCATCCCTTTTTATATGTGCCCTTTTTCGTCCCTTTTAGTTAAATTTTGGAAAAATTGCCGAATATGCTAACACTCATTTCTATAGAAGAATTCATATGCCAAATCTCAAGTTCGTACCATGTCTAGTTTCCGAGATATTCGCATACTTTGAAAAACATTCAACCCTATTTTTCACCCCCTTAAGGGTGGAATTTCCAAAAATCCTTTCTTAGTGGAAGGTTTTGTATTGAGACCTACCTGATTTCCAAATTTCACTTCTCTACGATTAGCCGTTTGGGCTGTGCGTTGATGAGTCAGTCAGTCAGTCAGTCAATCAGTCAGTCAGTCAGGCACTTTCCTTTATTATTATAGATTTAAAACAAACGATACAAAAATAATAACAAAGCGCGCAACTTTGACAGCTCCAAACCACATATAAACAGCCTAAATACTGCTAACTACACTGGAACACCACGCTACAGGATGCTGTTATAATAACCACGTTGAAACGCACAACTATATAGGTCGACAACTATAAAAATACCATTCCATACACTAAAAATGCATTGGGGACTGGCGGTAACAGGGGGTAGCGGATAGCGCTAGGACGAATCACGTGCGGGTATTTCAGTTTCCCGCCGCCTTCGCAGCGGGAAGGACGTTTGAGTTGGGGCTTAACGATTTTTTGTATTTTATCATTTATAAAGGTGTCTGCAAACAAGCAAAATGAGTACCGACTTCAAACGATTAAATAGTAGTGCAAATTTAATCGTTTTACATGTTATGCAATATATTAGGTAATATAAAGTAGGTAGCTCAAACAAAAAGTAGCAGCGGGTAAATCTACATTTCAAAATAAATACCTACGATTTCGATCCTTCCCTTTAATATTAGGTAGATATAACAGATTTAATTATTTTTTCTCTACTCTGACATGATAAAATATATGTTATAATAAACACAAAGCATAAAAAGAAATTGATAAATGGAGAAGATTCTAAAAGACCAATTCAGAAAACATATTAAGTAGGTACCAACCTAAAAAACGAATTCTTTAAATGTTCTATCAACAGTTATCAACCTTATATATTTTTATATCACAGCATCATAATAACAAATTAAAAGAAAACATACCTATTACGAAGAATATGACAAACAGAGGAGTAGCCACATACAATTTCTTAGAGCCAACCTTCAACCCATTAGAAATTTTACAAACCTAGGTACTATTTTTTTTTTAAATTAACCCGTTAAAATGGTGTCTAAATGAGATGAGCATAATAAACTTTCTTAGAATTTACCTGTAACTGTAAGTACACTTTAAGTATTACGAGTATCCCAGCTAAAATGTATAAATGCCGTATACCTGCATCAGTAGCGACTTTTTAGCCCGTCTCCGGCTACCCTTACTTCGTCCCCCTGATTCCGCACCTACAGATTTTAGTGTTAGGAGTGGTATTATTATAGTTGTCGACCTATAACAACATTTGTAGTTATGTCCAAACAATTCCATCGGAAGTTACGTACTCGCGCTAACTACACTAGGCAGTAGTTAGTTGTGCTATAGCCCTTACGTACTCACCCCTCAGAGGGAGATCTATGCCTATACTTACATTAAACAACGGTCACGAGAGGGCTGAGGAAAGAAAGACAGAAGGTGTATACTGTATAGTGTACCTACCTGTTAAAAAAGAAATTTGATAAAAAAAAATCAACTTACTGCATTGCGCTGGGGCGACACATTTATTATTTACATCTCTGACAAATCCTGACTTGCATTCACACCCCCCTGGACAGGGGTTGGGGATCAAGCATTTGACGTAAGGGCCATTATTGACGATGATGGTGCAAGTCAGTGGGCAAGGATTGGCGCAGTCTGCCCACATTTCGTTCACACCGCATTCTTTTTTCGCTGCGTTGATTCTTGCTAAAAATTGACAATCATTTTGTTGATTTATTGCGAATGTTCATTACAAAATATACTTATTTTTTATAAATTAAATACCTATTGTAAAAGACAAGAATGTCAACACTAGTAGGAATCTTGTAAACATTGTGTCTTCGGCAGATGTCAAGTGTCTTAAGAGGTGGATGGCTCAGGATGGCTAATGAAGTTTAAACCTGGTACAGTGTTTAGATTGCTTATAACATAACACATTGTGTCGTGTCAAACTAGTCCATATGATTACATAAACATTATAATAAACAAAGAGTTAATAAAACACAATGTTACCTCTCTTCAAGGCCTTTGTGCACAATGATGGACATTGTCAGCCGATGATAGGCCAACACCATTATAAGAGAATTGGACTGAATTAGGGAACCTACATTTTGTTTCTTGTAAAAAAAGTGTTGAATAAAGATTTTTTTGAATTTGAATTTGAACATTTATCTTAAAACGTATACCTAGTCGTGGACAGAAAATCGAACTGGTAAATATTCTATTCTTGACCAGCTAGGAATAAAGACAAGACTGTCAACCGTATGTTACCATCAGACCATTTGTCGATACTTTGGCCATATAGCGAGAAGCGAGCCTGATAATCTCGAAAAGCTGATGGTTGCTGGAAAAACAGAGGATCAACGGCCAAGAAAGCGACACTCGGCTCGCTGGACTGACACTATAACGATATTCAGACGATACTTGGTCTCTCTAAGAGCATGGCATTGAGACAAGCTGAGGATATCAGGGGCGCTTGGAGAGAGTTTTGGCAATGGCAGCGTATCAGCTTGGACAGGACCATCAGGAATGAAGAGGACATAAAAGAGGGATCTTAAAATTAATAGTTGCATAGGTGGTTGCCCAAGGTGTTCACATGCACGTACCCCTATTCTGTAGCAAGAGTAGGGTAGTCACTTGAAAAAAGTGACTATTAGGCGATACATTTTGTATGAAAAACGTCTATACGTATCGAATGCGAGAATCGCATATAAACGTTTTTCATACAAAATGTATCGCCTAATAGTCACTTTTTTTCAAGTGACTACCCTACACTTGCAAAAGAATAGGGATCTAGATAGCTTATCGTGAGCTAGTACTCAGCATCTTACACAGTGCTTTTTAAAGTCTTTCTTTCGCATACACTAAACTTGTATAGCGAAAGAGAGACATCAGAAAATCACGGAGGTCTCGCAATGGTGCATCGTTGTGGCCAATTATATTGTGGTTGGGCCGGTTGGGCAGTTAGGTACTGTTCTTAGTACTTGTGACATGTTCCTCGGGCGATTTTTGAAAAATGGGACAATCCCTTTCAGCGATACTATAGTTGTAGTCAAGGGCGTCGCCAAGGGGGGGCAAAGGGGGCAGCTGCCCCCCCCCCCCCCCCAGAGATTTAAAAATGTAGGCAACTGCAAAGCAACCAAAGTTCTAAGACCGTGCTTTCCCGTTAAATCCTAAAAAAATCTTCATACCCTTGACTATAGGTACTTATAATTCATATATTTCTCATCCTCCATAATATAGGATATATGGAGAATAGCCTATGACCGGGTTCAATTGCCCCCCCCCCCCCCCCCAGGCCTTGGGCTGGCGACGCCCTTGGTTGTAGTTGAATTGAAACCCAAGTAACGAACTGTTAATAATACGAAGTACTCGTTACAAGAGGTTTCATTGTACATAGTTTATTCAAATGCTCAACTAACTGTCAATAAATTATCATTGGTGGAAAATGTATTTTGTACAAGTAGGTAGGTACGACATTAATCAAGTGTAGTACAAATATTTGTAATGTTTTGTTCTTTGTAATTTGGAAGATGCGTACTTTACAGGTGGACAAATATGAAGTCTTCGGGTTAGATAATAAAGTGTCACGGCACATGTTTCTCTAGTATTGTTTTTGAAGACTTTTAGTTAGAAAATTTTCATGGGACAGAATTTGACTCTACCCATACAGCACGAGATATCCCATGGAAGTCCCTGGGATATCCAAATGCCTCCAACATCCAATGGATATCCTAGGGATGTCCCGTAGCAATTTTTTTTCTTCACTCCTCCCTACCCAATGTCCATAGCAATCCTTTCAAAGGTCTCTCATGGGAGGATCAGCGCATGTTTAGACACATATTTTGTAGGTACTTTTGATGTGGTCGTCCCCGGGAGTTTTTCTCTCAGTCATCCCCTCGATTATGGTGTGTATTAGGAGACCTTCATTTCGTATCACGTTTCCTTTCCATCTTGCACGCCTTTTGGACAGGATTTTGGAGAACCTCGACACCTTCTAGGCCTAGGCTATATCTGAAAGTCTTCTGTAGGACCACACCTCAAAAGCTTCCAGTCTCCAATTATCTGTTTCCTTTTTATTAAGAAGTGCAATTCTTGCTTGTTATAAGTAAACAGATATCTATTTCACACTTATCTGCCCATGACGCGTTATTTTATCTCAATAAAAATATTATGAAAAAACTTAAATTAAAATAAACAAAAACTTTTTCAGTTCTACTTTGAGTATGTATATTTATTTGGTTAAAACGTTTTGATACATACCTACTCAAAAGTAGAACTGACAAATAAGTTTTTGTTTGGAAGGGTTATGAAAAAATCTATAATCTTAGTTCGATTGAGAAAGCCTCTACCATATTTTTTGTGTCGGAGTGGGTTAAAACAAAGATGTCAACATGTATGCGTGCACCACGCTCTAATAAATACCTAATGGTGTTGTTTTCGTCATTCTAGGTTTTCATAGACAAATTATAGTAGTCCTTATTGTAGCTCTATGGTAAAAAAAATATTTTGACATTTTTAAGTTGACGGATAGTTTGACAGTTGTTGAAAACCATAACATGGAAATATTCCGCAATTTTAAAGTTGTTATTGTATTTTTATTTTGAAGTTTTGTTTACTTTTCGTACCATCTCGTTTTCATTCGAATATTATGTGATTATTGTATAATATATTATTTTATTAATGGATGGAAGAACAAACCAGAAGGTTTTTAATCTAGACCAACCGGAAACGAAAAATTTAGAGATCGAAAACAATGATAATTTAGGAGTTAAAAAGAGAAAACTGTCTTTAAATAAGCCACTTACCGTAAGATATTTATTTACTAATTATATTTTTATGAATATCAACCGTAAAATTACACCTAGTCAATTGTTCATATAAATTTTTAATCCTGTTTTGAATTTCATGTAACATTTTTATTTTCAGGTTTCTGACGCTCGAGATGCAAACCATTCGAGAACTCCTTTTGAAACATTGTCAAGTAATACTTCAGTTTCAAATTTGCTCAATAGAGATGTCAAATTTTTGAAAACATTTGAAAAATTAAATCCCTACAATAAAATTCTCCTTGAAAGCTTTGAGGAAGACAAATGTGAAATGTCTTCTAAGAAGTCCAAAGCAAAGAGATTGAAAAAGAAGGAAAATACGGATGGCTTCAATCAAAAGTCATTATTGTCCTATTTTGATGTGAGGAAGTCTATTTGTGACAGTTCAAACGCAACCATAGATGCTGTTGATAAATCGTTAGCGATATCTGATAGTACAATAGAAGCAAATATAACTAATAGTAGTTTCAAGCGAAAAGAAGCACAAATTAATGAATTCATAGATCTTTGCGAAAGCTCAGATGATGAATTGAACAAAACATGGAAAGAATCCAGTGTAAAAACAAAAGTTACCCAAACAAAAGAATTAATCTCTAGTCAAATAAGTAATACAACATTGCAGTCGCAAAAGTCTATCAGCATTTATGAAATCAACAAAAGTACAAGTATAAAATCATCTCATTCAAGGGATTTCAAGATATTTTCAGAGTTGAAATCCAAGCAGATGCTTGCCAAATGTCGGAAATCTACCGACAAACCAAATAATATTTTTAAATCTAGGAAACCGTTATCAGTAAGGAAGCCTAGGAAATACAAGGAACTCCCTTCGTATAAAGTTGTCAAAGGTTGTTAAATATTTTTTGTATTTTTTTTCTATCATGCTGTCCTTAAAGCAACATCAGCATATCCATGCATATTTTCTTTTCTTTTTCCATATACAGGTCAAATCTCTTTATAACAAATACAAAAGTAACGAAATTTCCAGTAGGTATAACGAATCGTCAATTTGTCCCCGAAAAACTTCCACATAAAATGTACTGAACCAAAATGAAGTGGTTGGTAGACTGGTGGTTACAACGCCGGCTTTCGTACTGTTTGGTGCGGACGTCGTGGTTCGATCCCAGGTGCCGACCATCTTCCTCTTTCACGACACAAGCTTTAAGTAGCTTACTGTGAAAGAGTCAAGGAGTGTATTTGTGTTCACTTAGAGTGAGCACAGATTCATTTTATAAAAAAAAAAATCGTAACGAAGTCGATCTCAGTATAGCGAACTTTATTGTTTTAAAATCATGTTACAATTAGGCAATACAATTTTTCCGACTTCAGTTTGTCCTTGGCATTTCCGAGTTCGCAAGTGTTTGCTTAACATATTTCCTTCACGTAATTGATAAATCCTTTAAATTTTTTTTTTTGTTCGCACTTAATAATAAAAAAAGCTGCTAACCTAGGGTAGCCCAGAACTCATAGTATATTATAACAGCCTTTTCGTGTAAAACATATCTTTGCATAAAAATTCATAATTTTACGATTAAAATGAATTTATCCTTGGAATTATTATAGAAACTTTAAAATGATATCGACTATTGGAGCTTTTTATTATCTGCTTTAGAACTACATATTCAATATTAATCGGTACTTTAAGGGGGACCCACTGAAGTTACGGACCTCAAATTTTACGTGCTTGTGTAGGAGCATAAGACCAACCCGTATACCAAATTTTATGAAAATCGAAGAAAATTTTTCTTTTTTAGCCCTTTTTCTAGAACAAGTGAAATTTTCTTTGGATACTTTAAGAGGGTTCCCCTGAAGGTACAGATCTCAACATTTTACTGACTCATCTACATCGAGGGGCTAACCGTTCTACCAAATTTCAATCAAATCGGATAAGAATTACTATGAGTTATGGGTGCGCACACATTTTTGGCGTACGGGTACGGGGAAATTTATAAAAATATATATTTTTTTGCATTTTTGGAATCTACACCCTCGAAAAACGTCGAGAAAATTAATTTCAGCAAAATCTATTTTTTTTTTTGAAATCCGATCACAAGACTCATGTATATTCCATATACTATGAGTAATAGCAATAATAGTTCATTTGACACCAGTAGGTGTAATATGGCGACACAAAAAATTAAAAATGTGTAATTTCCTGTATATCCAGTGTAACAAAATTTCACTATAATGAAATATTTTTTATGGTCCTGTGAAGTTCGTTATACCGAGATTTGACTTGTACATACCAATTTTCGTAAACCGAAAAATAATTCATAATGCCCTGTACTCATTATGAATTGGAAAAGGTGTTCTTGTAATATCTCCAAATTCAATAGTCATCGCAGATGTCCACTCCAGAGAAACATAAAATACCTTAATTTTCTACGGTCACTTAGTCCCGCTCGTAGCTGAGCGTGAGTGTCAACGCACTTCATTCGTGGGGCCGAGGTTCGAATCCTCAGCAAGGTAGTTGGGGATTACGAATCAAAGCACCTATAGGTCGACATCTATAAAAATACCATTCCATACACTAAAATCTGTAGGTGCGGTATCAGGGGGACGAAGTAACGGTAGCCGGAGGCGGGCTAAAAAGTCGCTACTGATGCAGGTATACGGCATTTAATTATTAGACACAAATGCGATACAAAACGGGTTGGGGTTAATTAAAAAAAATAGTAGGTTTTTAAGATTTCTAATGGGTTTGAAGGTTGGCTCTAAGAAAACGTATTTTGGCATCTCCTCCGTTTGTCATATTCTTAACAATAGGTATGCTTTCTGTTAATTTGTTTATACGGTGCTGCGATATAAAAAGGGATGAGTTTGACAAATGTTAATAGAACATTTGAAGAATAGAGTAAAAGTTTGTTTGAAAAAAAAAGTCTTTTGGAATCTGCTCCATTTATCATTTTCTTTGCATGCTTTCTGTTTATTATATATTTATTATCATGTCAATGTA
This sequence comes from Mystacides longicornis, assembly GCA_963576905.1. Taxonomy (NCBI): domain Eukaryota; kingdom Metazoa; phylum Arthropoda; class Insecta; order Trichoptera; family Leptoceridae; genus Mystacides; species Mystacides longicornis. The sequence goes on from OY756437.1 coordinate 26,147,928, forward strand.
GAGAATAAATAATTAAATCTGTATACCTAATATTAATATTATAGAGGAGAATATAATCGTATTTTTTATTTATTTTTATTTTATTTGGTTCTTCAACAGGTATTTTTATTACAGAACATATTTTTTACAATAAATCATTATATAACCCAATTGTAGAAGAACACTAAAAGCACAATCATAAAGATCTTACAAAGTATATAAGCAATCATCAATAGGTATCTCTAACAAAACAAAAAACAACCCTGATTGTGAAAATAAAATGATTAAAAACATTATTATTTTTATAATATTTGAGTATTTTTAATGTAGATTTAACCGCTGCTTCTTTTTATTTGAGTTCTTTTATAATTTATACTATGCTGCATAACATGTTAACGATAAAAATTGCAATACGATTAAATCGTTTCAACATAAAGTCGGTTCTTATTTTGCTTGTTTGCAGACACCTTTATAAATGATAAAATACAAAAAAGCGTTAAGCCCCAACTCAGACGTCCTTCCCGTTGCGAAGACAGCGAGAAACTGCACCGCACGTGATTCGTCCTAGCGCTGTCCGCAACCCCCTGTTACCACCAGTCCCCAATGCATTTTTAGTGTATGGAATGGTATTTTTATAGTTGTCAACCTATAATGGTGAGTGTTGTATAAGTAAAAGTGATCACAACTACGCCAGCCATCAATGATGAAAGTACAAGACACATGTAAATTGTGGGTATTAAGTGAAATGAATGTTATATGGGTTTTTACTTACTTATACCCAAATAAAGACTTACCTGATTGAATTTTTACATTCTTTTAAGAATATCTTTTTCTTTTTCCAGGAACACCTTTTGCGGTGGATGCCTTCTGTTACGGAGACATCCCAGGAGTAGAGGCTTACTTCCTTACCCACTTCCATTCCGACCACTACATGGGGCTCAACAAATCTTTCAGCAGGCCGCTCTATTGTTCTAAAATCACTGGTAAATATTTTAAGTATATTTATCGTGTATAATATAAATGTTTGTCACCTCTCATGTTAGTTGATAGATAATATTTTTGCAAATAAGTAAGTACACAAAAACAACTATTAAAATGTTTAAAATATCCCCCATGGGGTGTCAAATGAATAAAATAAAAATAAGTAACTTGTTCAAATATATAAATAAAATAGTATAAGTATGATGTTTAATTTAAATTTTAAAAATTAACAACAACATATATATTGCTGTATTGGAATTGTGTATTTTAAATAAATTTATTTGATAATATAATATGATTAAATAGAATACTGCGGGATACCATATTTTCTTGCATTTTATGTATTTTTTATGTTTCTGGGCCCATTCTGCGGTTTCTCTGTTTTTCTGCAACGGTGTGCTATCCCCAGAAGCTCCTTAGTGTTCTTTAAGTCTAATTGTTATTGCTCTACTTGTTTTGCCAATGTATATCGCTTCGCAATCCCCGCACCATAGCATATGATTTCCTGCATCATTCATGCTATTTTTTGCAACTGTGTTTCATTGTATTCGTCAAAATAAAATTTCACTTTGTCAATACATAAACCTTACGAACTACGAATCTTTTTTTTTTTTCCCATCACGCCGTGTCCCGTACAGGGTAGGCAGAGAGAACGGACCTACGGACCGGACGAATGTTCATTGAGTTTGTAATTTTATTAAATTTGTTTTTCCAGCTGAACTGTGTCAACAAAAGCTGCGTGTCACAAGTTCCCACATTAACATCGTAGAACCCAACTGCACCCTTGATATTTGTGGCATCAAAGTGACTGCCGTAGATGCCAATCAGTGAGTTTTGACATTTCATTATACTAGGTAGTTGCTTAGTGAATATCACTAGAAAAAAAAGAGATAAAACAAAAATTATTCAAGTTCATTTGTAGAATAAATTGTGAAACTAAATCATACTTATAAAAAGTCTACTTTAATGACCTAATTTCAAAGTTACAGGTCAAAAACAAACCAAAAAAAGGTGTTTTTCATCAAATTTTCCAATTAAATATTACTTTTTACCGATTTTCCGTTTTATATCCTAACTTTTATTTATTTTTAAAGATAGGTAGTTTTTTTGCTTTCAAATGAGATTAATTTAAATAAAATATGCCACTTCCTCGAAGAGAAATCAAATAAAAGCACAATGTATGAATTATTTTTCAATTTCAAAAACTTTAGTGCCGCTATAAAAGGAGAAGAAGAAATTTTGCCAAAAATTGACACATTTTCATCGATGAATTTTATCTATTTTTCGCACACTTCATTTGATCAAGCAGTGTCGAAATAACACGTTTTATAAAAAATCTTTGTATAATTTGAGAAACTTCTTTTCCATTGTCAAGTGTTTGCCTAGCAAAAAAATCCACGGCAGTTTAAATGAAGCAAAGTTTACTACTGATTTTTAAGCTTTTTATTAATCCTTCGCTGTAGCGTTTTGCTATTGGCTTTAAATTTTTAAAGTTTCTAATTCGGATTTATGTGTCGCCGCGTTAAATACATGCCGCTAAATATCTGTATAATTTTTCCAGTTGTCCAGGTTCGGTGATGTTCATCATCCAGCTTCCATCTGGCAGGAACATCCTCCACTGCGGAGACTTCAGGGCCTCGAGTCTGATGGAGTCGTACCCCGAGTTTTGGAATAATGAGATCCACACGGTTTATTTGGACACCACGTAAGTCACTGCGATTGTTCTCTTTCAAGGAATTACGGAATCTGTCCAATATTGAGAAACTATTCAACTTTAATTGATGAATCCCTCATATAATTTCTTCTTCTTATGGTCACTCACAATTCGACCTTCGATTCGATCGCATCATCTTTTAGTGCATGCAAGTCTTGCAGTCCCTCATTTTCGTTTATCAGATGATCGATTGTTTAAAGAAAAAGATGTAATATATACTGGCTTGGTGAGATATATGAACAGAACATCATTGGGTCTCAAATTGTAAATGCCAAAAAGGAAAAAAAAAAAAAAAACTATGCTCTTGAATTGAAGCGTGTATAATATTGGCAAGACGTTTCAAATCTTTTTAAAATTTCATTGGATTTTTTGTCCGTCATATCGGATGTCCGTAAAACAGAGGTTTCACTGTATTTAACTGTAAATTTGAACCAATATAGGTTTAAAATAATCTCTATTTTTTCCCAAAATAAAGACAAATACAATTTTGACCTTTTTCACAGAAACCATACTTGTGTTGTAAATGTTGAAATGTTGCACATACGATAATATGAATGATAAAATGTAAATGAATAAAAAACACTTTGTTTATTTCCACGTATTTTAAACAAAGTGTTTTTTATTCATTTACATTTTATAATGGAGTTCCACAAGGTCTCACGGGAGTGTTTGAAAATGAATGATAATACTAGAAAGGAATGTGGAGTGGATGTTAGGGTAGTAACTAGAATGAAAGTGAATAAATTAAGGAGGTTTGGGCATCTAGAGAGAATGAACAAAAGGATATATAAATCTGAAAGAATGGGTGCACGCAGACGTGGCCGACCTCGAATGACATGGTTTGACCATATCAGTGCCGTCTTAGAGGATGGCCATGCCTACAATCAAAAATCCGTAAGGGACCTATTATCCCTTAGCAAGAACAATCTATGCACCATCACAAGGTCCCTAACTGGTCACTGCAGGCTGAACAAGCATATGTGTACCATAGGGATACTGGACTCAGGCATGTGCAGGATGTGTGGGGAATCACTTGAGACCCCAATGCACCTCCTATGCGAATGCCTACCAATGATGCATAACAGACACAAAAATCTGGGCACATTAGGAATTTGCCCAGATTTTTGTCATCAAAGAGTTGAACGCCAACAAAATCCTGCGCTTCCTCCAGGAGGGCCGGGTTGAGCGATGAACTCTAGATACAGGGCCAGTCACAAAAGTTCCATTATGGGACGCAGTGACGGCGGCCTCCATGGAGGCTGCAGGCTAGTATGCAAATAATAATAGAGGATGGCCAAGTCAGGAGCAAAAAGGAATAGTAGAGCATGTATGCGGAATGTTATGCGTTTGGAAGAAGCGAAAGAGGTTGAGTGGACTCTCTGCCTACCCCCTTCGGGAAACGGCGTGATGCCTACCAATGATGCATAACAGACACAAAAATCTGGGCAAATTTCTAATGTGCCCAGATGACATCAAAGAGTTGAACGCCAACAAAATCCTGCGCTTCCTCCAGGAGGCCGGGTTGAGCGATGAACTCTAGTTACAGGGCCAGTCACAAAAGTTCCATTATGGGACGCAGTGACGGCGGCCTCCATGGAGACTGCAGGCTAGTATTCAAATAATAATAGAGGATGGCCAAGTCAGGAGCAAAAAGGAATAGTAGAGCATGTATGTGGAATGTTATGCGTTTGGAAGAAGCGAAAGAGGTTGAGTGGAAGTCCGTACTCTCTGCCTACCCCCTTCGGGAAACGGCGTGATGGGTGAAAAAAAAAATAAAAACATATGAAAGCCGTTGACTGAACCACTGACAGTTCTTATACTAATATTTCAATTTCTGATTTAATATAATGATTATACTTAAGATTCGAATCCCCAATTCATTGTAAAGCTTTTAGCATGTCGAAAGATTCCATGTCCCTAACAGGATTCGAACCTCTATCCTTAGCTGTCTCCGCTTATTAACCGCCAACACTCAACGTACCTTTGTTTTCTTGTTGCAGATATTGTGATCCCCGTTATGTTTTCCCCACACAATCCGAAAGTATCAATGAGGCTGTGACTATTTTGAGGAAGAAAAAGGCCGTCATGGAGAGTAAAAATAGAAGCTTCGAAAAGCTACTGGTGGTATGCGGGACCTACACCATTGGTTAGTAAAAATTTGTTGAAACCAAACATATTTATAGATATAAAAGAGAAAGTCAATCATGGTTTCACTGATTTTAAACTCAGGCCCACGAGCACAGATGATTAGAGCATCAATCAGAACAGGCGAATTACACGGGCTTGCGACCACGTATGCGGGTTTAAGGGGCCCCTTTATGACTTAAGTCACACTCACCACTCACCCACCAATCTCCGACTGATCCTCCACTCCTCTGCGTAACCAAATCCAATAAGATGCGGACAATGCAGTTTTTGATATCCTATCCAGAAATTCTTTTATTTTAGTTCTAGGAAGACCTAAATCTTTTTTACTTTCAGCTCTGGAACTACGTAAGTTTGGTTTAAATGTGACCATACTCGTTGACATTTGCTTGGTGTAGTAAAACGCTGAAAACGAGCATTTGTTTACACTAAGAATCAAGAATGGATTCTCTATTCTAGCTTTGGTTCTATAGTCTAAACCCACCTTTTGATACAAATCTAAAGGAAATGTGCAGTGTTGAAAGAGAATATTGAAATTGGAGACGATGGCTCATATAGCCTGTGTAATGAAATTACCTGTATTGTTTTTATTTAACAAGATATTTTTTTTATTATAGGCAAAGAGAAGTTCTTCATGGGCATAGCTGATGAATTAGGTTTGGACATGTGGGCTCCAGCTGATAAAAATGCCGTCCTCAAAATAGCTGTAAACAAGGATTTCCACTCCAAGTCGGCCCGAGACTGTCAACTGCATGTATTGTCCTTAGGAAAGCTTACATATCAGGTTAGCCATCTTCTCTTTCACCTCATCGTGTAGTATTACCAACCTAGGTAGACTTTTAATTAAGTGATTCCGGGTTTAATTAACAGTAGGCTGGAATGTTTTTCACTTAAACTTTCATTTTGGGTTTGGCCAGTCTCAGATTGAATGGGACGGGTTGGCTAAAAAATATTGCCTCAGGCTATTTTTTTAATAAAAATTGACAATCGACCTTATGCCCCTTGTGTCAAAGCGACCAAATTAGATGTATTGTGACATCCTTCAATTCATTCATGCTACCTCTTATTGTGCCTCGTCTCTAAAGGCCTCTGGCAGAGAGACAGTGCCTCTTCCCATCTCCAGCCTTCTGCAAGTTTCCTTTATCGTCTTTTTGAGGCTCCCGAAATTCCATCTCCCTGTTGCAACAATTGCTTTTGGTCTGTGACCTAATGTCTTCATTGACAAACTCAGCTCTACAAAGGTGCCATTACATCCCTCATAGCCAGAATTAGGGAAATAAAAGTCCGCCCCTACAGATCTCTTGATGTAGGGGTAAGGCAAAAAATCACCCTGAGGTTAGCCCGTAGCAGTTAGTTACTAACCTACCCGTTAGTGACGCTATACTCACACCTTTGTATAGAAAAGTGTTGTTAATTTATTTACTAAAAAAAAGATCACAAGAGTCTTACACAGGCCATTAAAAGAGAGTTTTAAATTTTCTTCAATTATGTGAAATAAAAATAATAATTTTATTATTGTACATTTTTTTTTAACTGATTTGATTGCTTATAAAGTATAATTTTTGTAGTTTTTAGATTCATATTTAAAAAGTATGGAGGGAAAATTTGAAGAGGTGGTCGCCTTCAAACCCACTGGATGGGAGCTGTCCAAGAACAGCTTGATACAGCGAGGGAATGTCACCATACACGGTACGTCCATCCGTCCTTTTTTTTTTGACCACTCGGACAGTACTGAAAAACTGACAGTAATGATAAATATTATACGTCGCAATTATTGCAGGAATACCGTACAGTGAGCACTCGAGTTTTACAGAATTGCAGAGGTTCGTGAAGTTCTTACAGCCTAAGAATATCATCCCGACAGTAATTGCCTATGGAGGAAACAAGGCCTTACAGGTGAGGCAAATATTTACGGTAGCGACCAGAATGTCTCTGTATTCCTCAGTCTTTAATAAACATCTGTTATCAAGTTCAGCCGTGGGGTTGCCGGCTTAGAATAGCACCTCTGCTCTTTTTGCTGGTTTTTCGAGCATCCTGTAAGAGGCAGGAAATCGAAAAATCAGATCGGGGTCGTGGGGTTGACCACCTCACACCCTTAAACTCAAGCGGTCAGAAAAGGCAATAAAATTAAGCCTCGGACGCCTGGGCAACATTGTGCAAGATCGAGCGCAATGGAGAGCTCTTGTTACCTCCCTATGCCCCTGAGTGGGGTGTAAAAGGGAGAATTGTATTGTATCGTATCAAGTTCAAGTATAAACTATTATCTTTTAACCATGTAGGCAGATACTCACTTTTTCTCATTCAGAAACTGTGTTCACTTTATTAACATTCTATTTTGCATTGAGCTTCACCTGTTTTTTTTTAGAAGATAGAATTAATGTTTCCATTTCACGATATTCTTAGTCGACCACACCTTCACACAAGTCCATTTAGTTTTTCTTTCACAATATGTTTTTGATATCCTATAGCTTGCCAAAACTATCAGCGATGAGGCTCACCACCCATCATGTTGTGTTAAAATAGAAAGAACAATACAGACAAATGCAATCTGAAATTTGCATTTGTCTGTAACAGCACTCTTTAACAGCAGCAGACATTATTATTATTTTATTGGTTTACAATACAAATTGCAATGAAAATCTTTAAGCCCTATATTTTCTTTGACTAAATTACATCTAAAGAAATAATTATTATGTTTTTTTATCTTTTCTAGAAACATTTTGCATGCTGGGTTGGCGAAACGGAGCAAAAATTGCAAAAAAGAGTGAGCGATTACTTCAACTTTGCTTGAAAAACTGCCATGTGCCATTCGTTAAAATGTGATATTACTTACAATAATGTCGTTTTGTTAATCTCGAATTATTTTCAAATAAGCTCGATATATTATACTCTGATATTTGGAGTTATTTCGACTGATATGAAAGATTAGATTTTTCCTTCTTTATGCGCCATAATTCTAAATTTATAATGAATCTGATGCCTTAGAACAGTGCTCCACAAATTGTCACGCTTCAGCGAAAATTCTTCCTAGTATTTTGCAGCACAAATTATTATAACTACCAGCGGTGGCTAAACTTCCATACATTGAAAGCTACTTTTTAAAGAAATCATGCCTGAGTTCATTTTTTTTTTGATAAAAGAACTTTCAAACTTTGACAGTTGATAGCGGCCATATTTTTGAAGCCATTGCAAATTTATAACTTTCACATTGGATCATTTTGATTGAATCTATTTTGCTAAATTACGATAAATGTATATATCAAGCACAATATAATAATATATGCCACAAAGAACAAAAAAATAAAGACAAGAAAAATCGCTTAGTTACCTATAATAATTACATTTTGAAAAATAGAGAATATTATGAAAAATACTTTAATAGTAACATATTATATTAAAATGTCAAGTTTATTCAATTTGAATGCAGCACGCCATTTGCGAAGCACTGTCTTAAGCTCCCCATTCACTATCATTCCATCTGTCCAAAAATAACAGTGAGTTGGGAAAACCAAATGGATGATATGGAGTGATAGAGTGAGTCGGATATCCATTAGTCCAAATTCAATATAGTCAAACCATTTGTCTACCACTCATTACGGCTTGTCTCTGGAGGAACTCGGGAGGAAGTCGTCACGTCACTTGATTGTCAATGTTAAAAACTTGGTCCAAATATGTCTCATTCTGTCATAAGTGACATCACTCTTTTTGGACGAATGGAATGATCGTGAATAGGAAAATTATTTTGAAATTCGTAAATGATAGATCTGACTTCTCAATCTCAGTTACCTTACCATGCATGTTTTTACTCAATGATAATTTTAACAAAAAACATGTAGGTCTGTATGTTACAAAATGTGATATCTTCTCAATGTTTGTAGTAATAGATTTTGATATCTGTATAAAAATATATTATTTATTTTTACAATTTAATAATGTTGGGATTTATAGTATAATTGGAGTTATCTCCAGTATACATCCATTCTTCTATTTCGGCAACCCTGAAATTTATACAATTTCATTGAATTTTATTTTATCTATAAATAATAATCTATAAGAAAACTAGATGGGGGAGAAAAAGGGACGTATTGCCTCACAGTGTAGGGCTCCATTATTTGCTGCCCATGCTAAGGGATTGATTTGATTTCATTTTGGAAAACTTATGTCAGAGAACCAAGTAAACCATGCTTTGTATTACCAATTAACGCAAGCATATTTGACATTCAGATCAGACATATACAGATATAGAGCATCATCCAGTAGTGGACAAATAAGGCTGACAAACTTAGACAAGATAGAATGGTTCACCCTGTCAAATGCGTTATTGAAATCAGTGCAAATTGTGTTAACTTGAAATAATATATGGACGTAGATAATCATCCAGCAGTGGACAGATAAAGCTTTAAAAATTTATTAAGATAGTGTGGTAGGCCCTGTCAAATGCCTTACTGTAATCAGTGTAAATTGAGTCGACTTGAAATAAATGGAAGTAGAACATTGTCCAACATTGGAAGGATAAAAAAGAAGAAGGTTTGAGAGGTTTTATTTGAGATTCTCCTTACGTTCTTGGTACACGAGTCATGTTCTCCACTCCAGTTTCTGTGACCAATATGTCGTCTTCAATGCGTACTCCGCCAAAACCTCTAAACTCTTCCAAACGTTTCAAGTTGAAGAATTTAGCTTGCTCGGGATTCGCTAAAGCTTTATCCAATAACTGAAATATATACAATTTATTAGAAAAATTTTAAATTTAATGTAGATATTTTACAAATCAATTGATATGATAATTCTTACCACATCAATAAAATAGCATCCGGGCTCTACTGTGAGTGCCATGCCAGCCTTCAAGGTCCTGGCTGTCCTAAGAGCCGACAATGGATATGGAGGACGCTCCGGTTGTCCTTTAAGATATCCACCCACATCGTGGACATCTAGACCCAAGAAATGTCCCAATCCGTGAGGTTGTAGAATGCCATTGATGTGCGCGCTCATCATATCTTCTACCTCTCCAACGAGAAGACCTCCTTCCTTCAATCTGGACAGCATCACGCGATTAGCCAAGAGATGCATGTCGACCCAACTTACTCCAGGTTTCACTGCACTGAAATCAATAAAAAAATATCTTACGTTTGCCAAATCAAATGTGGAAAGACTATGGGACATGGAAACGAATGTGGTATGGCAGTTAGTGCTGTCACACAGATAGAATTAATAAGCTGAAATGGTTTCGGCATGTGGAAAGAATGCATGCAAATAAAATTTATAAGACTGAAAGAAAAGGTGTAAGGTGTGGTCTACAGAGAATGACGTGGATGGAACACATTGATCCGTCCTCAAGGGAAGTCAGAAGCAATGAGAAATAGCAGATGTTGTCGGTAGAAGAAGTGAAAGAAGTGTGCTTGAATAGAAAAGACTGGAGGTCCCTTTACTCTGCCTATCCCTTAAGGGAAACAGCGTGATGTGTAAAAATAACCAAACATAGTGAAATTGTCTTACTTCAGAACAGCATTGCAAGCGTCCAATACTGCATTGTAGATTAACTTTTGATTGTCTGTAAATTTGCCATTTGCTGGAAACGTACAAGTGATATCGGCTGCATATCCTGCGTAGTTGGCTCCCATGTCGAAGAGGCTTGAAATAAAAAGATTTGGTTGAAATTAGTGGATCGTGAAATCATATAAATAGGCAAATAAAACATGAGAAGTCATAGAACACAAGTTTGAGATAGACCATAATGTATTCAGATCTTAGAATGTTTGTAAAACATACAGGTTGAGCAAAGCAAGGTTTCAAATAGTTTTAAATCAGTCTTTACACAATTCTCAAACCATTAATGGCCACCAGGTCTTCTGGGTGGATAAATTCAAATAAAAGGGAGCAACCATTTACCACCAATGGCAACCTCGGAGCTGAACTTCCCATATGTATTGGTATGGTAAGTGGCACCTTTAGCAATATGACCAAAGTTTGGGAAGCTTTAGCATTTAGTGTAAAGACAAAATGTAGATTGTTTCGATGCACGGGTTTTGTCCATTCTTCTGTATTAGTGAGTCCTGGCACCTGTTCAAAGCCCAGGCACAAAAGGTCTTCGCCTTTGAAACAAAGTGCCTTGGAATTGTGTAATTAGGTGGTACCACCGCATCACTAACGATGCTATAAGCAGACGCTATTATGGAGAGGGGGAGAACATGCCTGGAATATGTTTTAAGGATGCTGAATGACAGTTCGCCAAGGAGAGCACTTTTCTTCCTTCCATCAGGAACTTGAAGGCGAGGAAGCTTATAGTCAAGGTGGAACTCTGACATGTGATTAAATTCCATCATTTGTCATCAAAATTATACACACTAATAACAAATCAATGAAGCAACAGAAAACTAATTAGAAATAATAGTGAAGAATAAAAAGTGTTCACTCTACGGCTGCCAACATTTTTGTTGTTACACTCTAACATTGTGCAGGTGAGTGTATCCTCCGCAGCTGCAAGAAATTTCAGATCCACATTTTGGACGTGTTGATTTTATTATCTGCAATGAATGTCGTTCATCAGATAACGAGAAAATATGACTATTGAGCAATTTGCGGATGATGGCAACTAACCACATGTCTCCGTCTTTGATAGTCCTAGAATTGGGTGCTCCAGCATGTCCATAGTGAAGGACGGCAGAGTTGCAACCGGAGCCGCAGATGCAAGTATAGGATACATTCCGGCAACCACCCTTCTCGTAACACCAATTCAAAAACACCGACTCACATTGATATTCAATACGATTTGGGGCGGCCATCAACATAACCTAAAATTATAGAGAAAAATTAGACCTTAACACAATATAAAAAAGTTTTTTGTACTAATTACTCTACGCCCTTTAAGGGGTACGCAGAGAGAACAGACCTCCAATCTTTTCCTCTTTTCTATCCAAACACACTTCATTCGCTACCTCCACCAACATAACATTTCTCATACAACGCCTTACTTGAGGACGGAATCCATGTGTTTGATCCACGTCTTTCTCAGTCGAACATGCCTTCTTACACCTTTATTTTCAGCCTTATAAACTCTCTTTGTTATTCTATTTGCATCCATTCTTTCAACACAGGCAAATCATCTCAACTTACCAATTTAAATAATAATTAAAAAAAAAAAAACACTAACAATATTATGATAATTTTTTATCGTTATACTGCAAAGTTATGTTTTTTTTTGTATTTAAATTGGTGTAATGACGAAGTATTACAAAGTTAAAAATAATGTGTTTGATGAATTCCGTCTCAAATTGTTAACCCATCACAGTGCTATGTTACATATCTGAAACAACAGAATTCGGTTGTAATAGATATGTAACATTGCGCTGTGATGGTTAAATTTCATCTTTGTCACAACACTAATATTCCTTTCCATATTCGACAGAGTCTTTCCACATATTGTTCTTTTTACTGCATTTATACAAATATTAATGTTTTAGGTTGAAGTTAAAATGAAGGATAAAATTCTTGTAAACTCACTTGCTTATGAGCATCGGAAGAAACTTTGGCTACGTATCTCATGACATCCTTCTCCATTTCAGTTTTAATGACACGCCTGAAAAACATCCCATATCAAACAAGACAAAAATAACACAATTTAACATATAAAATTGATTAACTGTGCGAGTGTCTCGCTAAAACTCAAGAACCACTAGACCGATTTGACTTATTCTAGTTTTGAAATATTCTTATAAGCTCAGGCTAGTTTTAAATGTTGAGAAAACATGGAATAATTGTTAAGAAAATAGAAAAAACCTAAGAATTTTTATAAATTTCTAAAACTATCGAATCTTCATGATAAAATTTCAGTTAAAGAGATAGCTATCGTTTTATAATAAATTATCTTTTGTAGATATGTAAATCAAGACGAGTATTACATAATCCTAAATATTTGTCTGACTGACTGATTGATGTCATTAACACTGTTAGTTCCTGCGTTTACCAGAAAATGGCGCTACTCGCAACTAAAAAGAAGTTTTGTTCTACTAATATGACTGGTCACTGAGCACTTTTTTTAAGGTTTTTATGTGCAGAAAAACAATTTTACATACTCGGGGTATTTAATTAAAGACTCGGATGCGAATTCATGGTTGAGAAAAACCAAACGAATGCAATATTTGTAATAAAAAGTAATCAATCAAATAATTTAAACCACAATGACATACTAAAAGCCATTGGAATACTAAGTTTGTAATAAAAAGTTTAAGTTGTTTTTTAAGATTGCAGAGTTCAATCAACCGTATGCCTTGAAGACTCACATGCGAATTCAGCCATATGAAAGCAAAGTTTACATGAAAAAGATTACCAAATCAGGAAACTTAAACGCACACGCGCCATCTCATAGCAGAGAGAGCCATACAAATGCAACATTTGCAATAAAAAAGTTTAATCAATCAAATAATTAAACACACACATTCTAAAAGTCATTGTAGTGCTAAGTTTGTAATAAAAAAATGTTTTTATTAAGTTTGCAATTAAGAGGTCAATAAGCCCAATTCTTCAAAAACTCACATGCAAATTCAGCGATACGAAAGCAAAGTTTGCAAAAAAAAAACATAAGTGGGCGCTTTTTAAAAACTAGTCCTAAATATTTGATGACTTTTCTAAAACCATGAGCTGCAAATCAGATGACAAAGTATTAAAAATTATAATGTGGTTGTACTTACAATTCTGAAATGATTGGAAACAATTTCTCGTTGTCCACATTAAATCTGAAAAAAATAAATTAACATTATTATGTTAATCTAAGAAAAATATGAAATACATTATATATATTTTACGAGATTGATATTCGGGACAAACTGAAAGTTCGTGACCTCAATAGACTAAGGAGCTGAATCTTGATGAAGAGGTCCTAGGTTCGATTCCTAGTTGAGTAAGAATTTTTCACTTGACATTTCTACCCAGGGTTGGTCTAAGAAATATGCCTCAGGCACCTTCATAATGTATATCTGTATTAGGTAGTTATAAACTTACTCTTCGATCCCATCAAAGTGAGCCTCTTTTGCTTCTAAATTACTGTCTGAGTTTATACCTTTCTGAAATCATAACAAAACGTGTTTTTTTTTGTGACAATTTGTAGGGTATAGGCAACTAAAGAAACAATGATATTATACAGTTTTGTTGTATTATTATTAAATTTTTAAGTATACCACATTTCGAATTCCCAGATGTGGAAGTTATACACAAATTTTGGGCGTTTTCAAAAGTATTTTTTACTAAACAGATCATCCTTTACTGGGTCCAGGCAAAATGTAATGATGCACCTGTCACAACTTCCTCCTTCCATATCCCTTCTTCCTGTCCCTCATCCTTAGCCTACATACCTTTACCACAACTGAGCCTAAGTATACCTTACCTATGTTTTTATGTTGTTTGTCTTTTATTTTCACCTACTTAAATAAATAAAATATGTGTCATTTTTAATGGTTTAAATTAGATTTGAACCATGGCTGGTTGAAAGTTGGCAATGTTCAAAATTTTAAAAGCTCGTCTATAGTAACAAATCAGCAGGATTCGAACCTGCATCTCTAGCTGTGCACCAATTAAATAGTAGTCTTTAAATTCATCGAATAACTAAATATACATATTTATAATTAAGTATTGAAAATTATGAAAGCCATAACTTACCAAAGTCAAAAGAACCCTAGTTTCTTTGCTCTTTAGAATATCTTTAATCTGAAATGTTACACAAACTTCATTAGTCAAATCATTAATAATACATTTTCGCATACCACTTATCATCTAGGTCTAAGAAAGCATGGTCAATTGAGAATGACATGGATGGAAAAGATTGATTTTGTTCTCGAAGAAGGCCAGGTCAGGAGCAACTACCAAAGGAGAGGAAGCAAAATAAGTGTGCTGATAGAAAAGAGTGGAGATCCATTCTCTCTGCCTACCGCTTAAAGAACACAGCATGTTGGATAAAAATAATAATATTAAGAAGTTGAATTTTGAAAGATTGTTATTCTATAGAAAAAAATATAGTTCAGGAATACTAGATTCTATGTCAAGAAAAAAAACCATCACAAAATAAAAAAAAAAATTATTTATAAAGTTATGTATGATTTTATAAAAAAATCAATAGATGGCAGTCCAAGTCACATAAAATGTGAAAACAAAAAAATATAAAAAAATCTTCAACTTGTAATTGTCTGAGCTCATTCGAAAGATTGCAAGTCCGAAGAAGACGAGGTTTAGAAATAAAACGTTCAATGCTAGAACACAAGAAAAACAAAGTGGCGCCATACAGGGCCGTCGCGTGGGTGGGGCGACCGAGGCGGTCGCCTTGGGCGCCGCGATACGGGGGGGCGCCGCCGTGGGTAAAACAAATTCTACTTTCCTATTCCTAAAATTCTATTTTGTTTTTAATACAGTCCAGGGATTCACATGCGAACTCATAGCTGAGAAAAGCCAAAGGAATGCAATACTTTTTATATTTTTTATAAATTAGGCATTCCACCCTCAAAGAGTGATTTGTGAATGCAATACTTATTTGTAATAAATATAATAAATTTTTAAATTTAAATCTTAAAAAAACTGTAACAAAATTTTATTTTCATTTTCATCCTTGATTTTCATTGCAACCGATCGAGCAACAGGAAATTTTGGCTAAGAAGCGTCGCCAATCCAGGGAACGAGCGACTTCATAGCGGAGAAAAGCCATACGAATGCAATATTTTGAATGAGTTTAATAAACACACATATTATGCTATGCCATTCGAATGCCAAGTTTGTAATAAAAAGTTTTAGTTGGGAAGTTAGACTAGAATCTGTTCAAATAGCTAGGTACTGATCAAGCCTGACTAATGACTATCCTAAACAACGACGAAAATCAAGTGGTCCGTGATGCTGTTATTTATATGTAATAGCTGCCGGTTTTTCCAACCCGAAACACGGCAGGTCTATAGGTGGTGGATAATGGTGTGCCTCTAAAGAACTAGTGTATCATCCTCCCGGATCAAAACAGGAATGAAAAAATTTTGGGAGGGGGGGGGGCGCTGATTAAAGCTTCGCCTTGGGCGCCTAAAAACCACGCGACGGCCCTGGCGCCATATAAAAGGAAAAGAGATATTTTTATAGGTTATGTATGCTTTTATAAAAATTCTATAGATGGCTGTACGAGTCACATAAACGCGAAACAAAATAATCATAATCTTCAACTTGTAATTTTCTGGGTTGAGGTACTATTTTTGTTTTCGTCTTCCTCGAGGAGGGTGGGAGTGTCTGGTGCGAGGTGAACCTTCAAAGACTCGGAGTGTGAGGAGGGCGCGAGGCTAGCGCTGCCGTGACGTAATTATGTTCACCCCACCAAGCAGACGGAAGCTTTACTTATACCTATGGGTACCTAACAATATTAATTTTAGACCTTTCTATTACACAACTCTCGACTTTGCTTTTTCCCGTTTTATGCATGTGCGACAAATTTTATGCGGCGAAATGGGTATTAAGAAATTTATACCAATCAAAATATCCCGTGTAAAGATCGAAATATTTTCAAATAAACGTACACTTTCATTGAATTGTTTTATTGCTATCTCTCTCGCTTCAACAATCATTCAAAACAACAAGATGGAAAGAGATAGACGAAAGATAAAAAAACCGTTCAAATAAATTTGACTCATATCTACATCAGGTTATTAGCAGAAAAAATTAACTGTTACTTTCTTATGTGTAACCTCTGCAACCTATGGACTGGGTACGAAATGCATTCTCGGACACTCTTTCTCTTGGACACTGATAGGTTGCCAGATGTCCGGTTTTCGTTATGCTTGTCCGGTCAAGAAATGTCAATGTCCGGTTATGAAACTGAGAAAACGACCTTTTTTTAGGAGAAATTCACGTTTCCAGATACCAGATTTTAGAAATGACCTTTTTTTTCTTAAGGAAAAAGTCATGTTACCAGATTTTAGAAATGACCTTTTTTTTCTTAAGGAAAAAGTCATGTTTCCAGATACCAAATTTTAGAAATTACGTTTTTTTTTTTTAGGAAAAGTTATGTTTCAAGATACCAAACCTCCACCCCCAGTCCTGTCCGGTTTTTTTTTAACACATCTGGCAACCCTAGACACTGATCGGATTTTAAAATTAAAAAAATACCAAGAGCTGGCCATAATCCTAAGCATCTCTGCATTCAAAGCGTGCTGTTGCAATGCTATCACTATTTTCCACAACTAAAACGAATTGCGATTTTCAACTCTGGACTATCATTAAATCGAAAAAAAAAGAATGGCTGAGGACGATCAATGACTGGCTAGCCACATGGGTGTTTAGTGAAAGGAAAGGGGGAGGGGAGGGGTATAAAAAAAATTCATAGGTGTACCTCTGATTTTTTGATTTGGTCAAAAAGTTTGCGGAACACTGTCTTAAGGAATATCGCTTGGATTGGTTGAAATCACACGGAATTGCCCGCGAAATTCAAAATTTTAGTTGATGCTAATATTAGCGGATCTGATAGGGAATAGGTGTGTATTAATCATAAATTAGGTAGAAAATTTGATTACCTCATCCACATAATAGACCTCGTCCACGCAGTAGATCCTCTTGAAGTCTTCCGGCGTCAGGAGGGTCCCCATCCACACGGCGTAGGACTCTGGCAGACGTGGAACGAAGAGGGTAGATGTGGCTGCTGTTCCACCCCTAATGGCCACGAAACATCCTGGCTCTCTCACGCCGCATATCCACGTGAAGAAGGATTCCTTAAAAGAAGGGTGTAAAAGTTTTAGGCAAAAAATACTTTTTATGGTTTCGGGATATTATAATGTAAAAAAGCAGAAAAAATACAATTTTTGTTTTGAGTTAAAGGAACAATAATACTTGTGCTGGCTTAGTGCGAACATTATTGTTAACGTAAAGTGATCACACTAAGCCAGCCTTCGAAATAACAGTAGAAGACGGTCGTAAGCCCGTAGTGGTTTGTTCTATTTAAAAATCGAACATTATTAATGAATTGTTAGAGTCATTAGTTGTTATTTTTTCTTTAAGATCTAGTCATGAAAAAAAAATATCACATCTCCCTGATGGGAATTATTCTGTGTACTGCTGTTAAATAAATAAAACTTTATTGTTTCAAAGTAAAGTGCATGTGGCGACAGTAAAAAAGACAGTCGAAAGGGCGGACTTTGAAATGAGTAGATAGAAGATTAAGGGTGGTTAGGGGTTGGGGACGCTTTCTTCTCTTCTTGGTCATCCTTATCATCTTATGTTCTGGGGGTGGCGATGTTGTTGACTTCCAGGTTATAGTTGAATACATCGAATTACTTACTTGGGCAGAGTATGGATGGAAGGTTCCTGGAGACAACCCGTTGATTACCATTTCTTGCCTGGCTAGCTTGGACATGTGAGCAGCTCTCACCATCAGGGTACTTGTGAAAGTTCGGTTTCTCAAAAAACACAGATAAATGAAAGTCCGATTTGCACTATATATTGTTTATTGGAACGAATACTTGCGGTTTAGTTTATCAGTTTCAAGTCTTACATCAATGTGATATGGAGACACCCTTTACATATAATTGTTTATTTAATAATTGATATGAATTTACTAGAACATTAACTTCCTCAACACTGTCTCGCATTATTGTCTGAGGGCGGCATATGCAGTATAATTAACAACGAAATACACTGGAAGTCGCCTCCTTCTATAATTTATGACATGTGATTCTCTTAATATTATTTGAATTTATTTTTAACAATGAGGTTGCACTTTTCAATTTATTTTAAGCGGAAGGCTTTGGTCAGTTAATTTAACAAAGAAATCACTGTACATGACGAATGGTTAGTTATAAAGTTCTGTAGGCTATCACTTAATTTCTCTCTTATATTTTACATCACTTTGCTTTTATGGCGGGAGCTCGCGTAGCCCGAAGGGCCCGCTTAGCCTCCACCAAATTACGTGTTTTTAGCAGAAGGCCTGTCGGTTGAATGTCAGCGAGCTCTGGGGAAAGTACCCACTACCAAGTACACGCCAGAGCTCGTACAAGGTGTAAGGGAGATAGCATGATATCGCAATGGTCGGTTAGGTACCTTAAATTCTATTTATAGATTGGCTTCAAGGAATCTTGTGAATTCGGCATGCAATTTTAGTGAAGGTACATTGCATACTCGTACCTATACAATACTCGGATATTATTTAAATAATTTTATTGTACGACTGAATTTCTTTACGAAAATTTGAGGTCCGCTATGCATTTTATTACCATAATTTAATTATACCCTTACAACTTATCCCGAAGGATCTCTGCCAGCCAACCCAGCTGTTTTCTGTTTCTGTTTTCCTACGAATACGGTGTTGCTTTGAACATAGGTGACTGGTTTCAATTTTTTCAATGCATTTAAATGGGCATGCCGGAAAGCGGGTTCCTGCTTTTGCTGTGCGTATCCCCATTCAAATGCATAAAAACCATCCTTGCGCCGGTCGGCGCATGTCGAATCGGCTTTCTACGTGTTCCTACCCTATGTCAGTTTAGAACATGTCTATATTGTTACCGTAGTAACAGTAGTAACGTGGTGTGATAGTAAAAAAAAAAAAACATTGTCATATATTTTGAAAGACTGCCGTCTTATCAGATGACTCCCCAGGAACCCAGTGCATGCATTAACGGGAAGAAATAAATGTCAAATTATTCGCAGTTCTCAGCGTTTCGGGTTTGACATAGTTAACCATAATAATGAAACATAATTATTATAGTTTAATGTTTACGTTAAATATTTAGTACATATTAACGCAAATCCACAATCCACGACAGTCATTTCTCAGTGGGTCCACACCAGACGCAACATAAACTAAATTTAACCCGCGCTAACGCGTGTGGTCGTACGTCAGGGGTGACGAAAGATATTTATATCTGATTAGCTCACATCTGCCAATCAAAACAATGAGATAAGACTCGGATAAGAGGAAACGAACTTACTTATATCTGACCTCAGTGTGGACACATATGGGTGTTTACAATTTACATAGATTTATATATTTTCTTTCAGAAAGAAACTGGATTTTTCCTAGCAACTAACTGGCGAAATATAGAGATAAAAGTTGGAAATAATTGAGAACAAGAGAGCAACCAAATTTAAAGACTGCGACTGCTGTCATGTATTCGACGCCAGGATATGAATACATCCATTTTTGTTGATGTCTCATCTTTATTGCCTATTGGCTTTGTTAGTGCACAACGTTCTAATTATGTCTAGATTCTTGTGACAATTTCTCCATTCAGGATGGAGCTGAAGATAAAGATGTATACCTGTCTGAAGATGAGATGGACGTCCGTGTCATACAGATGGATGTCATCTCCTCCTTGCAGCACCACTATCTCGTCACTCTCCAACTCCGCAGCCAGCCTGCTCCTGTTGAGAGCGAACAGCTCCAAGGGCACCTCCAATGTGCCCTCCCCCATGGACCAGGACCTGTCATTGAAAAAGTATTAGGTTTAAAAAATTATATATCTCCTTGTCATCTATATTAATTGTATAAGGTATATTTTTAATACCATCAATTATTGACCTTAGCAATAATAACTTGGGGTGGCTGGTCTAATGCAATGGTTTCCTAGAAAAGTACACTCGAAATTTAACGGCCGCAATACAAGAAAATTGAGATTCTCATTAGTACCTACGTTTTTGAACTTAACCTTTTTATTTTTAGTACATGCATTTCATTTCACTGGGCGTCTTGTTTAGTGCGGTATCCAAACCTAAACGACGCTTAATGAAACCACACAATTATAGCTTACACTCACCCCTATTCGCTATCAGATCCGCTAAAATTAAGAATCCGCCAAAAAAGTGTATGAATAAAGTAACTTTTAACTGACTGTTCCACTTAAATTATCACAATTCCTCTAAAATCACCCGCTATTCGATCAATTTAAGCGGCACCTTAGAAAGACCCGCTAAAATTTTAGAGGAACCGCTTATATTATGTCAAAATCATGTCTTTTATTTTAAGTCACCACTCTTAAAAATAATAATCAAAACAAAAATTGTTATTATTTTCAGTAAATATATCATTTTGCTCTTGTTTTCATCACAAAATATATTATGTTAATAGTGTTATATTTCTTGATCAAGATGAATTTGTTTGAGAAAAAGGAAATTTGGCGGCCATTGTGATAATTTTGACATGAGAACATTATTCGTTTGAAATCACTTGCAGTTATATTCACTTCGATCGATCTCTTAAGGGATATCGCTTGGATTGGTAGAAATCACATGGAATTGCCCGCGAAATTCAAAATTTTAGTTGATGCTTAATTTTCGCGGATCTGATAGGGAATAGGAGTAACTGTCTCTTACGCGATTTCATTATCTATTTTACTACCTTCAATAGCTGGATACACACGTAACGATTTATCTTTAAGATTTGACCGATAACCGCTCATTTTTCAAATCTTCGCGAATAAAACAATTGAAAAATGAGCAATAATAATTATCGTTCAAATCGCAAAGATAAATCGCTACGTGCGTACGCAGCTTATGAAAGAGATAAACATGTCTCAAAGAAAATTGGGTTCGTTATGTTACGGCCGCTTTTCTGTTCTAGAAAATTATAGCAAAATGGTACGATTTCCTAGGAATGCGGTACTTTCATTTAGCGGTCATAAATAGCGGGGAATTACGCGAGTAGAAAGTTCTGTATTATGTTGTTACCAGAGGACAAATAACATTCTCGCTATTTTCAAAGACGGTCGTCTTGTGGCCGCTCTCAAAGAACCCTATATACGGTACTGCTATAAACAACGGAGAATTTGTCAGTAGGTAAAGAACATTGTCTTTGTGATAACCGTAGCGACAAAAAACATTGTTGTAACTTTCACAGACAGCCGTCCTGTCAGACGACGCACCGCTTCCTAGGAAACCATTGCATAAGAGCACAAAAGATCATTATCCAGCATAAGAAGTCAAAAATATCGATATCAATATCGATATTGAACGTACGGTGATTTTCACCAACGCAACGGTTGCTAACTTTTAGGTAGCACTTTCAACATTCAACACACAACGTAAAACGCTAAGCAAAGAGCTATCTTAAAGTTAGGAAAATGTGGTGAAAGTCACCAGCAGACTCCTACGCATGGAGCAACTTGATGAATGGCTGTGAGACTTGTTGCCTATCTGAAAGAGATAAAAGGAGACTGGAATCTTTTGAGATGTGGTCCTATAGAATTTATGAGCAAAGCAGGATGTGTGTATATAAAAAGAATCTTGATTGTTTTATCATTGATTGATTTAATTCGATTTTTAGGTAGGTAGATAAGTTAAAGAAACAACAATAAAAATGCGAATATGTCAAGCTACTGCTTGTTAATCATTTGCAACAACAATGGGTATTGCATGTTATCTGCAAAATGGACAATGTTATCTGCAAAAAATCTTGATAAGGTATACACACTAATACTCTTATCAATGAGAATCATAATATTATTATGTACATAATAACACGAACCTTATTATTTTATCTGAATTAAATCATGATAAAAAAAATATCTTGGGAACTCACTAATTAGAAAGAGGAGAATTTATTTTACAGATTTTAGAAAATAGTTTAAGTAGCTGGGTTGATAGTGCTAAAAAGATAGTAGTGCCTTTATTGTACCAAATTCTATTCTTTTTTTACTCTTTCACAGTAAGCTACTTAAAGCGAAATGTAAACTGTTCGATGCGTGTGTGACCAAAGCTCAGGCACAAAAAGTATCTGCATTTGAGACGAAGTGCCTCTGGAGATTCCTGATGGTAGCATCGCATCACGAACGACGTTATACGCCAGCGCAGGCCCATCGCTTCCACCATTATGAAGAGGAGATGCACATTGCACATGACTGGGACATGTGTTAATGATGCCGAATGACAGTTGGTCGCGGAGAGCGTTGATTTTCCTACCATCGGGGTCTGGAAGACCCTCTCATACCGTGTTCCGTTCCTTCAAGGCAGAGCTGAGGTAGTTGGACATGGTGTGGGAGGATGGGTGCCATGGGGGAGCTCTTGTTGCCTCCCTACGCCCCTGAGTGGGGTTCAAAAGGAGATTAATGATTGACTTGTGTCGTAAACGAGGAAGATGGATGGTCAGCACCTGGGATCGAACCAATGACATCCAGTAAGAAACAGTAATAACCGCTAGAGGCTACCAACCAACCATTTCATGAGGACAATAACTGGAATATGGTAAAGATGAGAGTGCTACATAAAATTTCTCAGATCTCAACTCAACTAGCTTACTGTGAAAGAGTCAAAGAGTTTATTTTTTCTCAGAGTTCACTCGACGTGAACACAGATTAATATTTTTTTAAATATTTCATACCTAATACAAATTTTAAAATTTTTAATACCTATGACAATTTCGTTTTTTTCTGTATTTTTGTTTTGAAAATATTTTACTTGTGAATCAAACAATGTAACAAAATGAGGTGGTTGATGGACCAGCGGTTACGACGCCGGCTTTCGCGCTGTTTCGTGCGAAGGTCGTGGGTTCGAATCCCGGCCGTGTCGACCATTTTCCGCTTTCACGACACAAGCATTTGCTTACTGTGAAAGATGTAAAAAGTGTAGGTATTTGAGTTCACTTAGAGTGAGCACTATTCATTAAAAAAAAATGTCTAAAAACCGTGAATAAAAACAAATACTTACTTGCAGTTCTCCTGTCCATTCTTCAAAGCGGTTGAAGCCATTGCAATTTTTAATGTGAAGATATCAGTCAATAAGCCCACACAGCACTGGTGTTCAGATGCGGGATTGTGTATGATTGCGGGCTGCTTCCTCTATTGACAGTTTTGGAGTTCTGACAGTTCGGGCTATCAGCTATATTGTGGCTGATTTGTTATCTGTATAGTGATTTGATATAACACATAATATTATTATATTATTATCGTACCTACTTATAAAATGAAAATAAATTAATGGATAATGATATATTGAATTTTTATACAGGATGTCCCAGATAATACGACTAAGCGAAAGTCCAGAGATAGAACACCCTTAGGGCTATCCAAATACCTCAATATATTATGTTGAGCGATTTTTTTATAGTTTCGAGTAATAATTGTTGTATTTTCTTTTCAAACCCTGACTAACAGGATATTGATGGTTAAAGAGACACCAAATTTTGGATACACACGTATATTTTTCTGAAATAGCTGAATGGTATACCTACCTACCTATAGCGGATACAAAATAATTATGAGTTTATCACTGATACCATAGTGCCAATAACAAATTTAATATTAATGTTGAATAAAATTTACTATGAACATGCATTTCTTGGTGGAGTTTATTTGAAAATAATGTTCAAATGAAAGATTGTATAACTTTTCCACAAATTTTTATTATCCTGACTAGTTTCGTCATATTTAACAAATAAAAAACTTTATATGAAGATGATGATGATTTAATAAAAAAATAACATAGGTAGGTATCTATTTTCAAAAACTAACTAATTTATCCTTTAAAAATCTGTAAAAACTATTAAGCTCTCCTTACTGCATAATTTCTAAAAACTTTTTCAGTTTAACATACCTAAATATATATGAATCTTTTCATACGAGTATTTATATTTTAACTGATTGCAAACTGAGTCAAATTCACAATGTTCAGAAACTAATTATTTACCGATCTATATTGTTAGTGCCTCAGGAGAATTTTGGGTATAAGATGGTACCACCGCATCACGAACGACGCTATACGCCGGCGCACCCAGCGTGAGCCCATCACTTCTACTATTATGTGGAGGAGATGGACTTGGCTGGGACGGATGTGTTAAGGATGCCGAATGACAGTTGGCCGAGGAGAGCATTGTTCTCAGGGACCTGAGGATGAGGAAGACCCTCTCATACTGTGTTCCGCTCCTTCGAAGCAGAGCTGAGGAATCTGGACATGATGTGGGAGGAGGTCATAAACATTGCGCAAGATCAAGCGCAATGGAGAGCTCTTGTTGCCTCGCTATGCCCCTCTGAGTGGCGTCTGAAGGGAGTTTGGATTGGATTGGATATCGTTAGTAGCCTGATTGTCTGCTAACTAAGGTGCCAGAATCATTATCAAAGAGGTTACAGTTTGATTTCCGATTGGGTCAGGTTTTTTCAGTACTTTTTAATTGAAAAATTATCTACCCGGGTTTTAAAAATAGGCGCAGATTTAACATAACCGGTTAACCACAAACTAATGTGTTAGGCAATATTATATATTAAAGAAAAAATAACAACTAATGTAACTCTAACAATTCATTATACTAATGTTCGATTTTTAATGGAACAAACCACTCCGGGCTTACGACCGTCTTCTACTGTTATTTCGAAGGCTGGCTTAGTGTGATCACTTTACGTTAACAACGTTCGCCATTAGGTGGTAATTAGAATTAGAACAAATTAGAATAAACAAATTAGAACAAAACAATAGTTCAGCATCTCGTTGGGCTTTCGCCTGTGATGAGATGCTTCAACAAATTATTATGTGATATGTACCAGTTATAAGGTAAAATACCAACCACTATATTTGCCACACATATCCAACTCCAATACTCCGCTACCCATGCACCCCAGCACAAATAGGCATTCAGAATTCAATCATTTTCTCACAGTCGTAAATTCCGATGCGGACCATGTACATCGACAATACTCTCCTGTCAAAATTAGTACCCCCAAATGTCTTCCCCGCGCCAAACAACTCGTTCCACAATCTAGGACCCCTAAACAAATGAGAACGCTTGAAGAAAGCTAAGCAGGGTAAGGGCACAGGTATGTTATTCATGTTACGAGTGTTCCTCGCCCATGATACAGATGGAACGATCTTGAGCTTGCTCGACATGAAAGAGAGTAGTCTAAGCAAGTAAACCTGGCGCACAGAGAGAATCTCAGTATTTCTAAATAGATCCAAAGAAGGATACAAATAACCGAGTTTAAACATTACCTTTATGAGCATTTTCTGAGTCCTAAACAGCGGATCCAGAATTGTCACCGCGGCACCCCCCCCCCCCCCCCCCAAGCAAGTATCCCATAGGACATCACCGATTGTACTAGAGCGAAGTACATAGCTTTCATCTGCTGATACTTGAGGATATCACGCAGTTGAACAAATATATGGGTCATTTTTCTTAGTTTGTTTGTTTGTTCCACCTTTATATATGTAGATACATGTAAATAATAATAAGAATGTCCTTACGTTGTAAATTTTAATAGAATAATGTACACTTTCTCACATTCAATAATGCAATTATTATCTTGCTTATAATATCGACATTTGAAACGCCACTTAGTGTAAGCGACAATGAACCCAATTTTACAGGAGAGGATTTTTTAGTTAATAAAAAAAACAGGATGTTTGAGGTTTTGCTACATAGACCTTAAAATATAGCGAATATATGAATTATTGAGTGTTATATAAATAAGCATAGTTTCTGGTACTTATGCCGTTTACGATAACTATTTATTTTTATTAGTTTAATATAAATTCATTAGAAACCACTTAGAGTGGATAAGTAAAAATAGACACAAAACTTCAGTATGAATAAAAGGAAATGCAGTTGTTGTTCCAAGAGAAAAATGTAATAAGAATGATTTTGAAAATTATCGTCAACCGACAGTTATATTATCCTCGTTCATTCTAAATTTTCAGTTAGTCAAAACCTTACGATAAATTAGCTTTTGCTGTAACTTATCGAATAATTTGAACTAGTGGTCGATCAGTGCTCGAAATTCGACCATAGCTTGTTTAAATTATAAGTTTTCATTGTCAAACGCTGAGCGAGTGTTATTTCACACTTTCTTTCAAAAACAATGACATGGATACGTCAAATTTGAAATGTTGATATTTATATGTATAATTTTTTTTCTATTATTATTTAAGACAAACAATACCTATTAATCTTTTCTCATTTTGAACACAGGTAGTCAAAAGAATATACGCGTCTGTGTTAATGTCAAAATCCATTAAAGTGTATGTGAGTATCACATATTATATTAACATTACCATAACAGTAGTGTTTGTAATGTTTTTTTTTTATTGATTTTTTCCATTTTTATGCATAATTAAAAAAATATTAGCATTCGCCACTCTTCTATAACCATAGGTAAGTGTGTAATATTTCATGCTCCTCTGTCCGCGCAATTTCCGTAAAAATGGTCAAAAAGTCTTTTGCCAGTCAGATACATCGATAAAGAATATTTTTTTAGTGTCGCTTATGATATAAATGTGAATTTCGGCCAAAGTGTCGCTTACGCTAAATAACCTTTCAGGTATTCGTATCTTGAGGCAACACTGTATGATATCTTAGTTTTATTTTGATTTATATACGATAACTGTTATAATCAAAAAGTTCTTTAAGCTTGAAATTACTTCTTATAATGCCAAAAAATATGGCTCAAGTGATGGATAAAATTCTGCAGTAGGGCCATCGGAATAAAGACATTCGGTAGACGTGCCTATCAAAAAACTAGCCGATAATGTTAAAATACCTATGTGGAAAAACACAAGAAAATGTATAGGTAAGAGTAGTAATCTATAGTATAAAAGAAAATCGGGTTAATGCGAACAATTATTATAACTCGAGATCGGCTGAACAGATTTTTATGATGCTTGGTTTGTTAGATTTTTCTCGTATAGCTGACGCAACCAGCTGGTGTAAACATAAATCTGAATATGATATTACGTATCCAAATACGAAAATGAGGGGAAGAAAGTTGTGACACGTAAGTTTTTCTTGTTACATTTAATGAACCACATTTAATGTTACATTCTGATGTGTATTGAAAATAATGATTACATTTAATAAAAACCCAAAGTTTAACCACATTTAAAGTTACAATATTATCTGATGTGAATTGAAATTAATTATAACATTTAAGAAAAACCCAAAGATTAAAAATATTGATTTAAAATACCTACTAATTAAATTGTATTTTTTCCTTTATGAGGGCACATAATATATTTTTTTTTCAAAAACCAGTTGTAATCACCCATCATGGCTTGATCCCATCGTCCTTGATAGCGAATCTCCATTATCCTAATAACTTGGTGGAATCTTTCACTCTGTTCAGCACCGACAGATCCCAAGTTTTCAGGGAAAAATGACAGAAGTGAATGGAGGAAGTGAATTTTTGTGATAGTCGATCCTGTGCTTTCTCTTTTTGGAATAACCTTCAGTATTGTAAGGCAAAAAAACAAAAACAATCGACATAATGGTTAGTGCATGGGTTCTCGGCATACCATAGGGACTGCGAAACCATGGTTTTTCTCTCCGCATTCATGCACGCTGCGATACGCAATGGTACGCTAAAAGCTACAACTAACACAGCACACATGGGAGCCCACTGCTTGTCTTGATCTCCGATTAAAACACCAAAATATAGGAAGTGGGCTTTTTTCAGGAAATGGCCTGGCTTGTGAATTCACCATAAATTCTACCCATATACAACAAAATTTGTCAGGAGAGATTTTGCAACTGTCTCGTCATTCCATGAAACGGACTTACACCTCTATAGAAGTTCGAAGGCGACAGGTATACAGGCCTTTCCTCATTGTTTTGCTAATATTCGTCAAGTTTGTTATCTATCAGGTTCTTTTGTAAATCTTCATATTATTTATGACATGGGTGGACCTTAAAAAATTAGGCTTTATTGGAATTTTGCCCAAATATCTAAATATGAAATTCTGCGAGCGTTACATGGGGCCTTAAAACTTTTTCTTATCTACACACAGAGAACCGTTTACTTCGAAACTGCAACAAAAGACTAATTTTTAATCTTAATTTTATGTCTAAAATTGTAAACAACACAGTTCAGGTACTTTTCCTGTTATTCAATTGACTACCTGCTACCGTCCCCTTATAAAATTGACTGCCTGCAGCTTATGTAAAATGGTTTTATTGAGCTATTGAAAAATTACACGTGTTAGGGCTTTAGGAATGTTTCTGCTATTCTTAAAAGGGTATTTCCTTTTTAAAAATAAAGATCTGCTTTGTGTTACAAAAATCTTGTCGGCCAGTGTTATTGGTAAGTCTTTGTACTTTGGACACATAATGAAAGGTGAAAAATATATGGTGTTACAACTCTACAGTCGTCATGAAGGGCAAAATTAGAGATAGAGGGCCGCAGAGGACGGAGAACTCATTGAGAGGGCAGCTGAAGACAGGGAGCTGAGGTTTTTATCGAGAGCCAGAAAAAGAAGAATTACATACCTACAATTCGAAGACGACTATTGTCAGTCCCTGACGATCCTATAAGACTGACAAAAAGAACAAGGTAAGAAGTGTGATAAACCCTTATACTGTCAAAGAATGTTCTTGTTCGGAATCTATTATCATGCCATCTGTTCGGGTTCACCCTTGAGGAAGTGCGTTGACACTATAAATTAGCGATTTATGTAAATGCGCAGTTTCCGTATAGGTAAACTTTGTAGTATTATTGTGACAATATATCACCAGAGTAATGCGCACATTCGAACGTGTTTAATCAGCACTATTGCGCAACTCCGTTTAGGTGTTATATAAAAGTTGCGTCGTCGTATGTAGCTAAATGATTGTGTGTTCGATATTCAAAACTGCCCATGTGCGCATATTCGCCATTGATGGCTGTGGGTTGAATGATCTATCTATAGACCTAAAAGTCTATGTTGTGTAGGTACACGAGGATTCTTTGTAGCTTTACCAATTAATTATTTTTCTTATTTTAAGAATTAAAGTATAGTGATCCTTTTGGAACCTTGTAAAACATGATTATACAAATTCGAATTCAATAGGTCATAGTTAGACCACAGAACAGCGTCTGTCGGGAGAGCTAGTACAATATTAGTGAAGTGCTTGGTAGCTTGCCGGTTTCGTACTGTTTTGTGCGGAGGTCGTGGGTTCCATCCCAAATGTAGAGATGGGCATTATAACGGTAGCTGATAAAAATATTAAAAAACTTTTTTTTTTAGGAAAAAGTCAACTTTCCAGATACCAAATTTTGGAAATGACCTTTTTTTGGAAAAGTTTCTAGATACCAAATGTTCATTTAGGCTTGTAAAATAAAAAAAGCATTAAGCTTTTAATATTAACGTTATTTTCAATTTTTGAATTTAAGCCGTTAGTCCCATCTCTACCCAGATGCCGACCATCTTCCTCTTTCACGACACAAGCTTTAAGTAGCTTACTGTCAAAGAGTCAAAGAGTGTGCTTGTGTTAACTTTGAGTGAGCACAGAGTCATTTAAAAATTCACTTGGTCCACTGGAAACTAAACTTTTCCTAAAAATGGTCATTCCCATCCAAAATTTGGAATCTGGAAACTAAACTTTTGACCCAGGGGGGATCATGACCCACAAGAATTTATAATTTTATTATGATCACTAGCTTATACCCGTCTTGCTTTACGTTTTTGATTCCGATTGTCAGGCTTGATCGGTAGGTAATTAAACAGATTATAGTCTAGCTTCCAATTGCTTAACAGACCTCTATAACTGACATAAGCACAGGAAAAGAAGAATGACGCTTTTAAAATTTTTGTTTCACCGACCTCATAATATTATACGAACCTACCGACATAATTTGCAAGTTTTCATAGAGAGAGATAGCTCTGTGGTTTGAATCTTAACTACACATTCCCTAATGTGTGATAATTAATTAGGCTCTCCACCCATAGAGGGTGATTTGCGCTATCTGTCAAACTTCAAAATGGAGGAATCATTTTGCAAATTTTTTCATTAAATCTTTATTTATTGAGAATAATAAGATTTGAATAACATTTATATGTATAACAAATCAATCTACGATTATTTTATTACATTTTCATACCGTAATACCAAGATTCCATTCAACGTTTACATGAGTAATTTTGTTTCCAAAAGATGGCTTCCTGTCTTTTTGAGAAATTTGTATGAAGATCCTAAAAAAATAGAGTTTTTTAAATAGCTCTAAATATATTTTATTTATTTATTTATTTATTTTATTCGATCAACGGCAATAGCCTTTTACATGTTAAAAAAAATAACAATCATAATATCTTACACTCCAACAACACAGCAATATATATAAGTAATATATAATTTCAACAAATAATAATATAATATCAACAAATAATAAATATTGTACAATCACAAACGCAAATAAAAATGTCAACATTGAATAGTATTAAAAAAATATAATCGGCCATAACGGAGTAGGCAGTCAAATAATACAAATTTAATGTCAATAATAGCAGGATGTCAGGTAATACTAATGTCAAAAAAGGAAATTAATGTTAATGCAGCAAATTGTATTTAAGAACCTTCTCAAGCAAATTGCACCGCTCTGCGCAGATTCATATCTGACGTAGCATTTGTATTTTGAGCGTGATGTTCACATATACGATAGAAAGCAGACAAACATTTCTGAATTATTATATAGATAATAGAAAAGTAGGTATTCAATTGATAAATGTAAGTAAGTAAAAGTAAGGCCAGGCCCTGTATTTTTATCTTTTTTTTAAGTACTGTACTTAAAAAGAGATAAAAATATAGGGACTGGACCCAGCCAAGGGGGGTACATGACCTCCATGCCCCCCCCCCTGGATCCGCTCTTGAAAGTCAGTGATCACTCTGGTGAATTCTTCTCTGCACTAAGTAGACTGGATGGAAACACTTTCTATAACCAGGCAATTTTCCTCCAATTTCTATAACCAGGCAATTGTCTGATTTATCGCAGTCAGGGTATCTGCGTTCTTTTAGCTCTTCTACGACCCACGATTTTGCCTGTCAATATCAATTTAAATCTATTAGATTTTGGTATTTTTAATGTACAATGCTTTGCATACAACCAGGAATATATAGTGTTCCGATGCGCGACATGAAGCCCATAATAATTATTAATTTATTAACATTTATTTTTACGAGCTGCTTGGTATTCCATTCTTTAATATTTTCTCTATGGCAAGTTGAGTTCATATTATGAATTCAGATTTTTTTATATAAGACCGCTGAGTACAAAATAAATATTATTAGAGAACTTTTTTGGATGGGCAGAACTGAAAATTGGTTCCTTCACTTAATAGTCACGTGACTGAAGATACATTATCAATAATAATTCATTTTACTTGCATCCACAAGCATAAGACAACACAACACAGCTCATAGGTAGGTACCTCCTTTAACAAATTGATTGAAACATAAAATTACTCTGAAAAATATTAAAACAAAAAATCGAATGTAACACACCGCTTCCGACGAACTTCACAGTTTAACAGAAGTCACGTGGTAGGTACTTGTTGGGACCATGCGCACTAGCACATTATTTCTCTAGTATTATTTCTTCTCAAAGTATAAGACTAGCTTTTCGACACACAGTTTTTCTGTGGTCTTAGCTATGAACATTGAATTCGATTATATATAATGATAAACAAATTAGGTACCTATTTAACGAATAAAATTGCGACCAATACATCTATTATCATGATTTTTGCAATGCAATGCGCATACTGTCAACCGCATCAACTATCGAACAACTGACAGATGTCAGATGTCAAACGCCAATTAAACATCAAAAATAGAAAAATATACATTACGTTAACCTTCATAATTTTTTTAATGTTCTTTGCTAATATCTTATTTTTTCCACCATATGAGCCATCTCCTGACAAAAATAAACAAATGAACATTTTTCTATACAGAGGTGTCAGTTAGAAAGATTGTGTCTAGATTCTTGTGACCATTTTTCAGCACTAGATCTTAACGAATATATAACAGCTAATGAATTTAACAATAATTCATTACTGATGTTCGATTTTTAAATAGAACAAACCGCAACGGGCTTACGATCGTCTTCTACTGTATTTCGAAGGCTGGCATAGTGTGATCACTTTACGTTAACAACGTTCGCCAATAGGTGCATGGAGATATTAAAATGGTGCATGGTGTCGAAAAATTTCATGTATACTAGAAGTAGATATTTAATAATTAATGAAATAAAGACACAAAAGTTGGAAATTATTGAGAACAAGAGAGCAACCAAATTAAATGACTGCGACTGCTGTCATGTGTTTGGCGCCGGGATATATATCCATTATCGGATTTGTTGGTGCATAACCTTCTAATGGTATCTAGATTCTTATGACCGTAATGGATTCATTATTCAGGACAGTAATGGATTGTTAGTAATTTGTTGTCACATATTCGTTAATTAGAAAAACTCTGACCCGACCGGGAATCGAGGTCGGTAATACAATAACAAACACAACAAGAGAAAAATTAGCGAAGTTAGTTCCACCGTTCGTCCGTGACTACGGAAACGAGGATCCATTTCCAGATTGCACGAAAGATTCTATAAATAAAGGTTGCCAAATGCTCTACTTTGATTAAGTGCAAGGCCTGTGAAACGGCACTAGAGTCTATCAAAACTCGGCTTATCATTTTTTGAAGCGGATTGGAGAGGATACCACAAGCTCTCCAACCACAATGTGGTGCCAGCGGGGTTATCACCAGGAAACCATTGATGACGCAACCGGCCATACCTCGTCTCACTGCCATCTTATCTTATCATACAGGGAGTAATAAAAAAAAAACAATAACACAACTTTATACGCGCCTAACTGATAAAAAATATATACGACAGCGTTTCAAGATTAAATTAAATAAAGCATCATACCAAATCATTATAAAAATGTTATATAATAACATACAATAATTCATCTGCATATACAGCAAGGTTATGTCTTTGGATCTCTCCGCAATATGGGGTAGCCAGCGAGAGAAATATAATATGTAAAGCGGATGATGTAAAGGGCCATCCAGCATATAAGAGAGACGTAAGTCTCTGCCTCTTTCTGAAGGTGATCAAATTTTGAGACATCGTATGTGAGTTATTTCATTTATTTTTTATATTTTTTGCTATAGGTACAGTATGTATATTTACAAATCGGTTTTGAAAATGAGTGTAATTAAAGCATCAAAAAAAAGTACTTATCTAATTCTGATCTTGATTATTATGAGAAAATATGAGAATAACAATATAACATCTTTAGAACTCCTATACATCCTTTATTCAAATACCTACACGGATGACGTTTTCCTATAATATTTTAAGGGCTCATAATATTATATGCTATTCAAAATCATTATATACCACTATCTGCATAAGAATGCTAAACAATAATTTTCTCTCTCTGTAGATTGAAAATATTAACATTATATTATTATACACCTTGATATATCATGGGAGAAATTTGACAGTATAACATAACTAGTGTAACATGTCCGCTATCAATAAAAAAAATAACCAGTTACCTAAGTAAATATTGAGGTTCTTTGAAGGACGTTTTACCTGCGCGAGTTAATGTCCCTTGTGGAGGACCGAATAACCTAAACAAATCGAGGTCGTCAGTCTGCAGGTGACCGATTTTATGCAAAAACACAAAATGGTAATTTCCCAAATTCAATCAAGTTCCTTCCTACCTAATAAGTCCCTATCTATTCAAATATCTACCAAAAACGAAAAAATGTCCGCAAGGTTAGCATCTAGACAAAATGATGCCGAATTCAACACACTGTTTTGGTGATTTATTGTACCTTAATCACATTAAAAAAAATCACATTAGATTTTTTTCTCTTAAACGAAGGAGATTTTGATTAAAAAAATGCCGAATGAGAGTTGGCCAAGGAGAGCGCTGTTTTTCCTCCCATCAGGGTCCCGAAGACGAGGAAGACCCTCTCACACTGTGTCCGCTCATTCGAAGCAGATCTGAGGGGTTTCGACAAGGTGTGGGAGGAGGTCATAAACATTGCGCAAGATCGAGCGCAATGGAGCGCTCTTGTTGCCTTCCTATGAGAAGGGAAGAGTGAGTGTGGAAAGGAAGAATTGATTGATTGATTGATTGATTGAGAGTGAAAAGTTGGAAATTATTGAGAAAAAGAGAGCAACCAAATTTAAAGACTGCTACTGCTGTCATGTATTTGGCGCCAGAATATGCATCCAATGTCAATGAACTCTAATCGTTTAAGTAATTGCATCAAATAGTTGATTCTATAATAATATTATATATTGTATAATGTACCTCAATAATCCAGAATCGCAAATTGAATTGGCTTGGGCATGTTCTCCACATGTTCCCCGAGAGTCGTGAATATTCAAGCCTTTTCTAAAATCCGGATGGGACTCTTGTCCGTGAGGTGAGGCAGGCCTCAATTAACAATCAAGCGGGCATTCACTGCGGTTCTACAAGATGCCGGACTAAGCTGGGATGAAGCTGCGCAACTGACGCAAGATAGAGAGGCTTGGAGGAATTCCGTGGCGTCCACGTGCTCCACACTGGGATCAAACGTGGATTAAGTAACTAAATGTAAGATCTATTCGCATTTACGGAAGAGACAGCAATATCGAAGGTCTCTATCTTGTCTTTCGAGATTATTTCCCAATAAGAGTCGACTTTGTGAAGTGTCTTTATGTAACTATTAACACCTCCATTGAGAAGTGCACTATTCTATTAACCGAAACTTGGTTGTACGTTGTAACGTTGTTGTATATTATAAAATCCGACCATTGATTGAGGAGAAAACATCAGTGACTAACCTTAGACGACGGCGTATTGTCTCAAAATATAAATGAATAAGTCATGAGTCAGCTAACGAATTGTAATTCAAACTACAAACAAGTCAACGAGTCGGACTTGCGAAACGATAATAATATTTACATTTTCTATTACGCGTGCAGTTTAATGACTCAATCGCCAGCTAGCCTCTCTAGCTCTTTATTCTAGTTTTAAGCCGTAGCAAACATTTACAATTAATTTTCATTGTTATTTTTGTATATCTTTGCCAACACCGCATTCTAAATACGAATGTATTCTTGCAGGGTTAGTGTGCGTTTACATCAAAAGAACATAGAGCCGAATCTAGAAACAGAGCATACTTTCTTTTATGGTAGATATTGGACACCATGGCAACAATAACAAGCAAGAACTTATTAATGGGCGATGACACATAAGTGTCCATTTCAACCATCAAGAAAGGTCCCTATACTCTACTTCCAGCTCTGGTTGTATGTTTGTTTGGTTTAAATGCACCCCTACACATAGAAATAATTGTCTGTTGCAATCAATAATAATCGTTCGATTCCAAGAGGTATTTTATTACAAATTTGAACCAATACGGGCTTACGACCGTCTTCAATTGCAAGAGGCATGCGAATTTTAGACATGTTGAACACGTCGAAGATTCCGGTGGTTTCGACAAATATGGCCACTTAAATGGCGAACGTTGTTGACGTAAATTGATCACACTAATTTGTTGTTTTCCATGAAATACGGTACTGACGCTACAAACAGTGGAGAATGTCTCAGTGTAGAGCATTATTGCCTATGTGGTTACCGTAACAACAAAAAACATTCTCGCAAATTTTTTAAAGACAGCCGTTTTGTCTGACGACGCACCGCTCTCTAGGAAGTATAGGATCTATTACATAAGCCAACCCCTCGAAACAGCGATTGAACATGGTTGTAAGCCTGCCGTGGTTCAAATTTGTATAAAAAATACTTCTATGCCAACTTTAAGTAAGTTTGATAAAGAAAGGAAAAGTGGAGGGAAGGGTGGGGGTAGGAAAATAGAAGAAATAGATAGGTGTTATCTAAGCCTGTGCATAGGAGAGTCCTGGAAGTGAGCGGGATAGAGTCTGGTCTGTAGACGTGACTTCGGATGCGTGTTTCTTTGAGATTAACACGCAAACACGTCGTAAATAGGTCTTTTACAGTGGACCCCTTATAATCCGACACAACAACAAACCAAAAATAAATAACCTTTCATATACCAATGATGAAACTTTTGAAAAAAAGGAAAGCAAAATGTTCGTTGTACACGAAATATGAGACATCTAAAATTTAGAGTTCAGTGAAAGTTTTAAGAAGAAAAAAAAATCTAGACGATTCGGTGTAGACATGCCTAGATTCAATTTTGGTAAATATTTTTAATCACTTGTCATTTTGCTAGTACTAAAATTTGCAACGAAGAAATATCATACAATATGCATGGGAATCATATAACAAGTTATTATTTTTTTTTAAGAAAATATGATAGTTTCGAAAGAAACTATAATTGATACTAAAAATTAGATACCAATTATTTTGAACCTGGATAAGCATAATTTGAAAATAATAATATAATTTTGTAAGTACGTCTTTCGAGCAAAACCGCAGTTATTATTCTTGACGTGGTGAATCATACATTTTGGAACCAGGGTTGATCCTCGGAGAGAAAATCTAACTACTATTTAAAATATTTTCTTTGACCCTTTGACGATGAAATTTGAATTTAAATCTTTTGGCGGTTTTGTGAATAATGTATTTCAAATGTGTTTCTGTTTTCCTACTTTTTCAAAGGTTGGGTTGGCTGTAAAGATTTGTTTTCCTACGGATACGCCGCTACTTTTAAAAGCGGTGAATATGTCAGTTGAGAACGTTGTCAATATTGTTTCCGTAGTAACGAAAAACATTGTCATACAATTTTGAAAGACGCCGTCTTGTCAGATGACGGCCCGTTCCCTAGGAACCCAGATGTTTCGGGTTAAGCCGGCCCTTTGAAACTTACATATTTTTTTAATTATATCAATGGGAATGAAATAGAGGATATTTATTATTATTTGTCTGGACACTTATGGGGGCAAACAATATGTTTGTTAAATCAAACTTTCTAAGCCAACAAGGCTATCGAAATATTTAAATAAAATCTTAAGTCTTCTAAGATTTATCTGACAAAATGCTAAAATTATGCTATCACAATGTTGCGAATAACAGCCCTCTGCTGTGTAATAAAATAATTTGTAAATATTTTGAAGGAGCC
This sequence comes from Mystacides longicornis, assembly GCA_963576905.1. Taxonomy (NCBI): domain Eukaryota; kingdom Metazoa; phylum Arthropoda; class Insecta; order Trichoptera; family Leptoceridae; genus Mystacides; species Mystacides longicornis. Next base: position 26,185,514 of record OY756437.1, read on the forward strand.
AATACAAAATACGTCAAGTCATTTCAACAACATAATAACGAGGACAAAAACCTGACGAATAAACATGATATGCCTATCGATTGCCCACCGCCGGCCGAGAGATGGATATGACGCGTCATATTATGTAAATTACAAGGAAAATATTATGAACGGAGATGGCTGACGTGATCAGAACGACAACCAGTCCATCTTTGTTTACTCTGTACACAAATGGTGGTCGAACCAGGGAAAATTTTAGTGCATACATAGTATTCTTAGCGAATGATAACTTCAATGGACAGTCAGTTTGGGAGAAAGGAGTGTAATTTTTTGCCAATCATTCCGTGTCCCTTAAGGTGTTTTCATTTTGAAGTTGCCAGGACGCTGATAAACCTCGGTATTACTTATTGTGCTTTAGGTAATCCTCAGAAAACAAAAGAGTTGCTTGAACAGACAGAAAGAACTGTATCCTTGCTATTTTCTATATCCATGGACACTTCTAATGACGTATCATTTCTCATACAAACGCTATTATCTACTGTAGATAAGCGCTAAGTCATAGTCAGACAACACTAAGGTCTTTTTAAAAGAAAGTCGGGTTAGTGCGTTTACACTTAAAACTCGAGATCGTCTGAACAATTTTTTACAATGTTTGATTTATTAACTAATAAATTTTTATAACTAATGAAAAGTTGAAAAATGCGTAAGAAATAATATTAAAGATAGTATGGAACGGATTTCTTGCGACGCCACCGCCATCTATGAAAATTCCATAACCCAATTCTTATCCACCTGACAACTGTAGTTTCAAAAAGATTTTTTTTGGATACCGGATATTTGGGCAACTGAGCAGCCGAATACCGGATAACCGGCCACCGGATATCCGGCGTATGTTTTTGTTGGTTGGTTGGTGTTCGAAGCCAGGATAACATTAGAGCAGAGGTTTCCAATATGTTTAGGTTAACGGCTCCCTTAATATCCAACCAAACTCCCTTAACGCTCCTCATTGGGGCATTGGAAGGCAACGAGACCTCTTGCGCAATGTTTATGACCTCCTCACACACCATGTGCAGATTCCTCAGCTCTGCTTCGAAGGAGCGAAACACGAGGAAGATCCTCTCGGTATGAGAGGGTGTTCCTCGTCTTCGGGACCCTGATGGAAGGAAGAATAGCGCTCTCCTTAAAATATCGGTGGTTCTTTATCAAAATTAATAAATTTCGCTGAATACTGAAGAAATCTTTAGTTGGAGCTCGGGCAGTGCGTAAATTACCGTGGGTACAACGCATGAATTACTTAGGCGGCATAATAAGCCATATGGATGGACTGACTCCGTTGCCGGAACGTTATTGTTCCAAAAATCGCGGAATCTATCTGCATCTTCCAGCTGGATGATAATATATGATGAAACGTATTTTTATTAAACTCTTCTTATTTCCGGAGACAAGCGAAGCCGCTTGCTCAACCTCTATATAAAGAAACAATAAGTATTCATTCTCCCCAATTTACCCTTATTGCAGTATGTTTACTAATAAATTTTTCAAGATGTAGACATTTTTCTTGTGATCTCTCAAGGTGTATTTTTTATCCAAAAATATTATATTTTTTTACTATCCGGCCGGATAGATGTTTGTTATCCGGTATTCGGCCGGATAGCAATTACACCGCCGGATATCGGATAGTTGCCGGATATCCGTTTCAGATTATTGATAGAATTTCTCGACATCTCCCGGTTCAAGAACTAACTACCGAAGACTTTTATATTCAAGAAATCGCACGAAATAATCCAAACGTATTTTAACCATAAGCCTTTGTCAGCAGAGAGCGCCCTGGAGTTTTAATTTTTCACAAAAACTGCCCTAACGGTCATCCAAATAACATTTTTATCTGCTTCTGACGTGGCCCTGCCTTGAGGGCGGACACCTTTATTAGGCCGTATAAAATCCGCCGTCAACATCGAATGAAGCTGAAAGAAAGTGTGTAAGAAGGGATGGGCATAACGTGGATCTAACACACCGATTCTGTCTTCAAAGAAGGCCTGGTCAGAAGTGAAAGAAATGGGAGAGGTTGTATGAGAAATTCTATGTCGGTGGAAAAAGCGCTTGAATTAAATAGTGGAAGTCCGTTCTCTCTGCCTACCACTTACAGGTTCTGGAACGGGCATGTCTGTGTCCGGGATGGCGTAAGGGCCTTTGAGAAGGCATAATGTGCTACTGCGTATGGTCCCAACACTCCCAACAAGTACCACGTGACTGCTGATAAATTCATAAAAATTGTGACGTTTGTGAGATTCGTTTTTTTTTTATATTTTTCATATTGTAGCGTTGACATTTTATGTTTCAATCGTAGAATTATTTAAAGGATGTGTATAATGGGTTTTTAATTTTTTTTGTGCTTTTGGATGTAATGAAAATGAATTATTTTTAGTAGGTAATTTATCTCCAGTCACGTGACTATTAGATAAAGGAACCAATATTCGGTTCTGTGCATTCACAAAATCTCTCTAATAATATTTGTGCTCAATGGTGACAGTAGGTATAGGTAGAGATTCCCCAGTCTGACCACTTGAAATATGGAAGGTTTAAATTATAGGTCTCTGGATGTAAGTATATTATAGTGGGAGCTACACGTTACAAGAGGCTAACACAGTAGAAACATAACAGGCCTATTAAAAAAGGAAGAAGACGACAAAAAATGAATCACAATGTCTTACAAAAAAAAAAGTAAAATAAATAATCAAAACATTGTTTAAATAAAGAAAAGAGGAATGTTACTATTGAATCTAATAACACGCACGAGTTATTGGAGTAATGTCTGGGTTGACATTGCGGTATGGCAACACTGCCAACACTTGGACAAACAAACTCTCCATGTGCAGAGCGAGGAAATGATTTACTGCGCTATGATTTGCTGTAAGAAGGTTACATTGACATACTTTTTATTCTTATTATATTATTATACACAAGTCTGTGCTATTGTACCTATTGTTATTCAATTATATGGCGGATCGGCCTTTTACAAAAACCTGTACACAGAACAGAATATAAAATTCAACAGTGTTTTTGCAAGGGACTGATTAAATAGGTACTTACCTACTATCTCTAATAATATAAAGTCGGGTTAGTGCGAACACTTATAACTCGAGATTGGCTCAACAGATTCTTCCGATGTGTGATTTATTGGATACTTCTCCACTCCGGATAACAGAATAACTAATAAAAAGTTGAAAAATGGATAAGAAATAATATAAAATATGATATTAAAGTTTGTATGGAACGAATATGATGCGACGCCATCTTTGTAATAATCTAACATCAAAGTTATTGTCTTCTGCACCTGCACCCTCTCATTCTCGCATACGTAATAATTGTGCATTCTTACAGTAGACCACGTTTCTGGCGTTTTAGAATTTTTTCATACAAAGTCAACCAAATTACGCGCATATAATTATATTCTCGCGTTAATCCCGTCTGAGCTTTGAATAAGAATGAAACATGGACGTTTTAGAATTAATATTTTAATGTTATTATTTTTTTTTACTTTAATAAAATGAATCTGTGCTCACTCAAAGTGAACACAAATACACTCCTTGACAGTAAGCCACTTAAAACTTGTGTCGTGAAAGAGGAAGATGGTCGGCACCTGGGATCGAACCACGACGTCCGTACGAAACAGTACGAAAGCCGGCGCTGTAACCGCCAGGCTACCAACCACTTATTATTTAGTTAGTTTATTTTGTTTCTGGAGGCGCAGTGCAAAATGAGCGGGCCGCCTCTGGTTAGGACCAAAGGGTCCACGGGACAACGGCTGTCGGGAAAGCTAGTTTGTAATCAAAGCCTTTGGAATTTTTTTTTTACTCTTCACGTAGTTTCCCGAAGAGAGTAGGCAGAGGGTACGGACTTCCATTCTTTGCTATACAAACAAACCTCTTTCGCTTCTTCTAAACGCATAACATTCATGCTCTTCTATTCCTTTTGCTCCTGACTTGGCCCTCCTCTAAGACGGCACCGATATGGTCGGACCATGTCGTTCGAGGTCGGCCTCGTCTGCGTGCACCCATTCTTTCAGATTTATATATCCTTTTAGTTACTCTCTCCTCGTTCATTATTCTCACTACATGCCCAAACCACCTTAATTTATTCACTTTCATTCTAGTCACTACGCTAACATCCACCCCACATTTCTTTCTAATATTATCATTTCTCACCTTATCAATCAGTCTCTTTCCGCATAATTTCCTACGCAGTGATCTATTTCTACAGCATTTATTCCAACTTCCAGATTTTTCGTCCATGTCCATGTTTCCATCCCATACATCACGGATGGTATCAGGATTGCACTATGCACCAGCTTTTTGGATTTAAGAGATACGTTATTATTACCTTTACCTTTGGAAAATGAGTTGTAATAGAGGAAGTTTCAATTTTTTGCGTTCCTCGTCGGAGGAAGAACCCTAATATTCACGTGTGTCCTGCAAGAAATCTTAGTGCGATCGTCCCGTTAATAATGGTATTATGCTTTAACCCCTTTCGGAAATGGTTTTTAGCAGGAGCCTATTACAATATCCATTTAGTACCTAATATTGATGTTAGCATTAGATAGATGATAGATTTAAGTATTTAAAATGTGATAGAACTATACAAGACTTCCATTTTTATTTTGAAATAGTGGACTGGCCCTTCTGCCCAAAACATCGAAGAACTCCTGATCTGCCCACTCATGGAAGACAGCTATTGTCCTAAATGCCTGATTTTGGATAAGGACATGACTGATGTCTTCACAATCGCATTTGGGAGTGGCAGAATGTAACTCATCTGGACACGTAAAGAAAGCACTTTAGCCGTTAACATTATCTTTCCATGGATGATCACATTTTTACAGTCATATAAATGTGTTATTTTTAGTCATTACCTGATGCCTGTTTTACGATATAATAATAGGAAACAATCAATAAGACAATGAGATAATAACATTATCAAATTATTATTGTTTTTTTAACTGATCAATTTTATAACATTCGAATCATCTATAATCAAAGAAATCAAAAACTAAAAAAGTAATTCTTCTTCCACGTGTTTCGCTTTTCAGTACAAATAATCTATGGACTAGTAGGTAAAATTGAGCAATAATAGATACAAGATAAAAATCATTTAAAATATCGCGTTTTTTAATAAATCAACGTGAAATTTCTTATCTGGCAACACATGCCTCTGAATATGAAGATGGTTGGTTGCCTAATGGTTACGATGCCGCTTTTCATACTGGAGGTCATTGGTTCGGTTCTAGGTTCAGTCCATCTTCCTCTTTCATGATGTAGCTTACTGTGAAAGAGTCAAATAGTGTATTCGTGTTCACTTTGAGTGAATAATTAAAAATGACCACTAGACGGCACTAGATTTAATTTTTTTTTATATAACATAAATTACTGCAAATGAATTCAATTAGACTTAAAGATGGCTTAAAGTTTAAATTATAGCTACTCACGAAGTTGGTTGAAAATCGCGATTGCAAGAATTCCGTCCGGACAAACAAACAAATAAATAAATATATAATATGTACCAACAAAAAAAACAATACAACCTTTAATAAAAACGTGGTAAAAAGAACAGGAAATTAAATAGACTGTCATTGAGTTAACAGTTATGAAATCTGTTTTGTTGTTTTTTTTTCCAAATATATTGTTATATCTATTATTTCCGTGCATTTTAATATGGACATAAATGAACCTGAGAATCTATATACTAATACGTGGAGGAAAAACCTTGAGACCATTTTTACGAAAATTGCGCGGACGGAGGAGTATGAAATTTCGCACACTTATAGTTTATATAGAGAAGGAGTGGCGAATGCTAATATTTTTTAAGTGATGGATAAAAATGCGTTAAATCAATAATAAACACTACAAACAGCACTGTAATGTTACCTATTAGATGCTCGCACAATCTTCAATGTATTTGACATTGACAAAGACGCATATATTATTTTGTTTACATGTGATCAAATTGAGAATAGATTAATATTGTTTGTCTTTAATGACATAACATAATTCTCCCTTTTTAGGCCTCCCGCACAATAGCAAGCCGAGAGGAAATCAATCCGCAGCAAACCAGACCAGTACAAAGCCGACCTCTGGCCCGATTGAAGCAATCGGACCAAAAAGCCGGCCACACACAAATCAAGCATTGTCTTTAATAATAATGGAAAAAATATAGGTACATAAGTATCAACATTTCAAACTTGATGTGTATCCATGTCATTGTTTTTGAAAGAAAATTTTGAAATAGCAGCTTTGGCAATGAAACCTTAATAATGTTCAAACATATAATTTAAATAAGTTATGGTCGAACTTCGAGTACTTATACTGGTCGACCACTAGTAATAATAAGTTGGTATCAACACAATAAATAAATATAATGACACGTCATGGCTCCGTCGAATCAACAAGCTGAAAACAAAATGCAGATCAACAAAATTGGAACTGTTTATCTCTCTTGTTTTGTCTGGGTCCTAACTTAGTATCACAGCGATAAACGAAATAAAAATTGCTATTATTAAGTGAGAAAAAAACAAATTTCAAGGATTTATCAATCAGGCGAAGGAAATAATATGTCAGGCAAACACTCGCGAACTCGTCGGAGAAATTCTATTGCCCAATTGTTACATAATTATACATTTTAAAACAAAAAAATTCGGGTTTCCTCTATCGAAATTTTCTCTAGCGCGACGCAAGATTTGCTTTCTGTGAAATATGAACATTTCTAACTACGAGAATTTACAATCAAAGTAGAATTTTTTTTTTATAAATGTAATCAAGGGACCATACTATATAGGCTCCCTGTGCCGCCGCGACCGAATTCGATCTATTGTGACATCCTTCAATGAATTCATGGAGCGCTGCCTCTTATTGTATCTTGTCTCCAGTGGCCTCTTTCAGAGTGGCAGTGCCTCTTCCCGACTCCTGCCCTCTGCAAGAAGTCTCCTTAATCGTCTTTTTGATGCCCCCGAAAGATAGGTCTCAACAGGATTCCAATCTCCCGGTTGCAACGATAGCTTTTGGTCATATGACCTAATGTCCCCTTTTTACCATTGATGCACAAGGAGCCATTATATCCACCACATCAGATCGGCTGTATAAAGGTGCCACGTACATCTTCCATAGCCAGAATTAGGGAAATTAAGTCCGCCTCTACTGATCTCTGCATGTAGGGGTAAGGCAAAAAGTCGCAATGAGGTTGCCTGGTATCAAGGAACCTCAGTTAGTCAAGCATCCTTGGATCAGTGAGAGGAAAGTATAGAAAAGCAGATATTGGTTGAGAAAGCACCGGGAATAAGAGCCAGAGGCATATCGCCAATGCGTTAGTCCGACCAAATAAAGCAGAACATCGCTAAAACGCTCAATAGAGCTGTAATTCTGGCTACGGACAGATAAGCCTGTAAGATGACCACCATGACTTGAGAATAGAATTGTTAAGGCAAGGATTACAAAGAACAAACATTTAAAAGGCGAGGTTTATAATTTTATTTCTGTAGAATCGGCAAAATTCTTCAAATCATCAAAATAATATTATAATAATTATTAATCGTAACATATTAAAAATTATCTTACCTATGTAAAATACGAAAGGTACACAGATAGCGAAGTTTATTTTGATAAAACAAATTAACTAAACACTGATAGAATCAAATCAAAACATTGGCAAGTTTTGGCACATCTATATAATATGACTCGACTATTTGGTGGATATCTTCAATGTTTATTTATTTCAGACGATAGCTGAACATTGTGGCTAATGCCATAATATGTTATTTCCGTTCTAAGTCAAGTGGTTCTAATCTAATTTCGAAGAAGTTGACACAGGGACAGTGTTCGCTCCCGAGGTGTGGCGAATGGCGATATCACACGTAACATTTGAACTACGTTAATTAATTCAAAATGTCATTAATTTATTAAGTCAATCGACTCCGGGAGTCTAGCTGCTTTCGAATTATAGTGCCACAAACGCATAATATGCTAGGGATCCATTGGTGGGATCATACGACAAATAGCGAGGTATTGACGCAACTCCTAAAAAGAGTGGCTCAACCACATGCTAAATGAATAGGCCATAACATCAGACACCCGGTTCTGTTCTTTGCCATCGTCGAAGGAATGATGTTGGATAAAAACCACAAAGATAGTCGCAGAAATAACTACATGACCTGCAACACCTATATGTACCACGAATTGAAGAGGGTATTCAGTGGAGCAATCTGCACTTGTAGCGGCAGCTACCCAGTATACGGACGTCGGGATTTCTGACGGCTTGGAGGCGGATTATCTACATCAAGATGGATTGGTAGATTATGGCTGGACTCCACATTTCTTACTAAAAGGGTAGAGTGAAAAGGTACAAATAATGGAGTGGGGCTAGGTAGGTACAGCATTGGATTGTTCCAGGATGAGAAGAAAGTTCGTTTTTACAAGACTTGTTTGTATAGCAGACCACAGAATCATTGTACAGTATCTAGAATTGGCATGACGAATCTCTTATCATTGATAAACAATCTTTATTAGCCATAGCTTGCTCAACCGTTCTGTGGAAGTAAACAATAACATACCAATACAATAACAAGATGCCGACACATGCGGTCCCTATCACGCACACCGTAAATACTACGTACGACATAAGCATTCCTAGAATTAACACAGTCATTCAACATATTGTTTTCTTGACATCTTGATCAAACTAAATGTGCGAAGCGAATAAAAGACGAAAATTTATCAATGAAAATGTGAGAATTCTTTTAAAAGTAATTGCAAGATTTGGCAAGTAATTTAAATGCAATATTGATAAATCACATTCAACTAATGTGATTCCGATCGATTCATCTGTTTTAATCCATATAATTTCCACCAGCAATATGAAACCGCACTTATTATCAAACAACCAACAGTTTCTGTCAAACGCCAATTTGATTTCAAAATTAGAATAAAGTTTTACTGTGTTTACTGTAAAAATACACTAAGAAGGTAACCTACTTAGAGTTTTCTTTAATTTTCTTATTTCCCACGCAACTTTCCTATTTTTTTTTTGTATGAAAACAACCTTCTCCCGATGAAAAGCTACACGTCAAAAAATAAAATTAGCGAAATCGATCCAGCCGTTTAGGCGTGATGCGATGACATCGGGAAATTGCTCTCTATTTTTATATATTATAAGAAAATTCATTTGAAAGCAAGAATGCCAGAAAGTATACTTATTTAAGAAAATATTGAAATAAAATATGTGATATCACACGAAAACCTTGCTACTTGTTTTGTTAGAAATTTTTGAAAAATATTATTTTTGGTGAATATTACAGAGCATAGGGAGGCAACAAGAGCTCTCCATTGCACTCGATCTTGCGCCATCACAGGGGGGACATTAGTAGCCTGAACCCCCCCCCCCCTGACGGGGTCCAGGTGTCCGAGACTTAATTCTTGCGCCTTTTCTGACCTTTTGGAGTTTAAGGACTTGAGGTGTACAACATCACGGTCCCGATCTGATATTTCGATTTCCTGCCTCTTATAGGATGCTCTAAAAACCATAAAAAAGAGCAGAGATGTAATTCTTAGCCGGCAACCCCACGGCTGAATCTACCTACCTACTTACTACTAAAAAGACTGATTGATAAGGTGAGAAACTTTGAAATGATGATATTACTTTGAAATGATGATATTAGAAAGGAATGTATTAGTAAGCTTAGTGCGTAGAATGAAAGTGAATAAATTGATAAAGTAGGATAGGATGCCTCCTCCCCGAAGCACGAGTTTTACTCATTTTCGGGGAGAATTTCAATACTTAATAGCGATTTTGTCTCAATTTTTTATTTTGTAATATATTATTATACTCAGGTAATTATCAATAAAGGAATTATATTATTATTATATTATTAGGATAGGAAAGAATGGAAGTCCGTATACTCTCCGCCTACCACCTCCGGAATACGACGTAATGGGGAAAAATCCCTATGAAAATTGTAAAGAACTTTTTCAAAAAAATTTCATCGTTTATTAGCACATTTCGTTTGATAAAGTGTCCAGAATTCATAATATGTATTATTATACAGTGAGTAGCGCATGTGCGCAGTGTGGGTGCATATAGTGGAATGAAATGATAATACAATAAGTAGGTATACTATTGTGCCTTGGCCTGACGTGTCGCACATGGAAATTTTTTCAACAAGTCTATTTCTTTTGCCTTTAGCGAGTTTGCACTCCCTGTCACATGTAGGGGGGCAAATTCCAAATACCCATCTAGTATGAAAACGTCCATTGATGATCTTAATACTTATACAAATATACTTATTTTCAACCATTGATTGATAGAAAACTGGACTGGAATGATTATGGCATCAATATAGACGGAGAAAGATTGACAAATACAGAAGAAGAAATTACTATAATGTTGGCTGACCTCAAAAGTGAATGCGGTAAAGTGGGATTAAAAATGAACATGAGTAAAACCAAAATCATGTCTAACACAAATCTATCCCAACCGATTGCAATTGGAGGTCAAAATATATCAAGGGTTGAGTCCTATGTCTATCTGCTGGGTCACACTGTTAAATTGGGAAGGGATAACATGGAAGCCGAACTGGAAAGATGTAGAGCTTTAGGATGGGCCGCATTTGGAAAGTTATCACATAATGTCCTAAAATCCGCAAACATTCCCATCTATCTGAAGAAGAAAAGATTCGATGCATGTGCACTCCCGGTGCTCTCCTATGGGTTCGAGACATCCACTCTAATGAAAAGAATCATGCACAAACATCGTGTTATTCAAAGAGTATAGGATGTTGAATATTTCACTTAGGGACCGAAAACCGAATGTTTGGATGAGGGAAAAGACCTATTAATACTACAGCAGAATTAAATAACCTTTTCTCTGATTTATCGAGATGTTAGCGAAGACAACCGCACTTCTCGAGTTCAAAATATTTATGAGTGTGCTACCTGGTTAAGGGTGTCTTCTGTCACCGCCTCTCAATAAAACAATAAATCTTATAGAAGTGTTGTGTCTCTTTCTTATATATGAAAAGAATGAAATGGTAATATGCCGAAATTTTTCTAGCACTGTATATTTAAAAAAAATGAACTATAGGCAACATATGTGACCCAAAGAATCACGGAGCAGAAGTGGAGCTGGGCAGGTCATTTTTCCTTTCACAAGAACCTTAGCCTGGCAGTAGCAAACACAACAAAAAAGAATTAGATAAGCAAAGAATTATGGCTCCATTTTTACATGGTGGCACGTCTAGAGGACGATTAGGCCCTCCCATCCCTCACTGTGTTCAGGCAAATAGACCTCACGCTCCTATTTCTCCTTCCATGTCTTTTATTACTGTCCCTCACCCTTGGCCTACATCCCTTTACCCCAGTTTAGCCTAGATAAACTATAACATACTTTTTTTTCAGTTGATTGTCTTTTACTGCTCACCTAATCGCTGTTAATGAAAGAAGTGGTTGGTAACCTAGCGGTTCCGAAGCCGGCTTTTGTACTGTTTCCTACTGGAGTCGTGGGTTCGATCCCAGGCGCTAACCACTACTCTTTCACGACACAAGATTTTAGTAGCATACTATTAAAGAGTCAAGAGTGTAATTGTGTTAACTTTGAGTGAGCACAGATTCATTTTTTGTGAAAAATGTTTGCGGTTTGTATGAAAAATGGTAGTGTTACAGACGCAGACACGCGACTTTCATTGAACAACCGACCCATAGAGAATGTTCAGTACTTCAAGTACCTTGGTGCCCACATAGAAGAAAATGGCACCATGCAAAGAGAACTCTCTGTGCGTTTGGCACTGGCTGGAGCGGCGTTCAGCAAGCTTGGGAAGGTCTGGAGGTCTAATGCCTTCAGCATCAAAACTAAGGCCCGACTGTACAATTCCTGTGTCCCACCGGTCCTTCTCTATGGCTGTGAATCTTGCCACCCAACTTGCGCTCAAAACACCCGCATAGCAGGATTCGAGAGCAAGTGCCTCAGAAGAATGCTGGGCATACGTTGGAATGATTTTGTACCGAACACAGTTGTCAGAGACCTAACAGGCCAACCACTGGTCACTGCCCCTATAAGATTCCGCCGACTGACCTGGCTAGGTCACGTACTCAGGAAGCCTACAGAGGACATAACCCGTCTTAGTCTCAACTACCATCCAGAAGGCAATTGGAGACGAGGTAGGCCCCTCCAAACAATTAAAAGGCTCTACGATGCTGACCTTCAGGTCGTTGGTGTTGACTGGGGTGCGGCTGCTGGAATCGCAGGGGACAGGACCGCATGGCGAGGACTTGTGGAGTTCATGTGCTCCAACTAGGGAGCGGACATGGATAAAGAAGTATAAAATAAAAGTAGGTAGTTAGTGTTTGTCAAAAGGGAAAATTTGAGACATTTTTTGGAGAATTTTACTAAATACATGATTTCAACCTAAAAAAATTGTGAGTAGTGCTTCATAACTTCATAATATATCCGTCGATCGATTATATAAAAATAAAAGGGCTGGTGTATGACGTAGGTGAGGTTTGAATGATATTGAAGTTTACTTGTTTCAGTCAACATCAGAGCTAGTTGTATGGAAGGAGAACGTGTAACCTTTCGTTCCAATGCATAATCACCACTATGGTTACTGGCCCTGGACTTAAAATAACAAATAATAACATCTATCTACCCACTAACATCATTCATTATACAGTACCATGACAGCAGTCGTAGTCTTTAAATTTGGTTGCTCTCTTGTTCTCAATAATTTTCAACTTTGATCTCTGTATCTCGTTAATTATTAGTAAGTAACTGTGTATACCTACGTGAGATTTTTTAACATGTTAAGAATTCTCACATTACCACCTAATGGCGAACGTTGTGAACGTAAAGTGAACACACTAAGCCAGCCTTCGAAATAACAGTAGAAAACGGTCGCAAGCCCGTAGTGGTTTGTTCCATTTAAAAATCGAACATCAGTAATGAATTGTTAGTCATTAGTTGTTACATAATATGCGTTAAGATCTATCTCATTCGTTATATTAAATATCTACTTGTTGTATCTATGCGAAGTGGTTGGTGACCCAGCGGTTACAACGCCGGCTTTCGTACTGCGGACGTCGTGGTTCGATCCCAGGTGCCGACCATCTTCCTCTTTCACGACACAAGCTTTCAGTAGCTTACTGTGAAAGAGTCAAGGAGTGTATTTGTGTTCACTTTGAGTGAGCACAGATTCATTTTTTTAAAAAAAAAAAAAAAAAATATGTACATGGGATTTTTTAACATGTTGATCATGTTGAGAATTCTCATGATTAGGAGTTTCGGAGACTTAAACAGAAAATAACTACTTAGGACCGATGCGTCCTGTCTTCTCACGGGTCATCATTTTCCTGGGGAGCAGACGTCCAGTTATCCCTCCACTTCTTGGGTGGTCTGCCCGGTGGTCGTCTGCCAGTTGGTACAGAGGCAGCTGTTATTCTTATATACCTAAACCTTTCAGGATGTACTCTCTCTTTCTCTACGTGATCTCTCCAGAAACGCCTTCTAGATCTAACCCATCACACAACATCCTGCCCATCGCAGGTTCTCCTAATATCGGAGTTCCTTACTCTGTCCCGGAGTGTTGTTCCTGCAATGGGGCGGAGAGTCTTCATCTCTGTTCAGGTTCTTCGTCCTTGTATCGGCTCTTGACTCTATCTATACCATATCTCAGGATTGGTCTAACGCAGGTTTTATAGATTTTAACTTTGATTTTATTTAGCATATTGTGTATATTTCTCCATACAGTAGTTTTCAGGTATCCAGCTACAGCGGCAGCTTTATTTGCCTGACTTTTGACCTCTTCGTAGGGTAAGAACACGTAGAAAGCGGATTCCGACCCGCGCCGACCGGCGCAAAGTATGTTATTATGCATTTGAATGGGGATGCCCACAGAAAAAGCAGGACCCGCTTTCGGCTTTCTACGTGTTCTTACTCGTAGAGTCATACCAGTAAACAATACATTTTAAAATAAGTGATTCGGTTTGCATAATTCATTTCCAGCGACTCCCAACAAAAAAAAGATCTTTCATTGATTATGATATACATCTAAGACAACTTGTATGGGAAAAGGAATTTGTTTTTTTTTCTATTTTTCTTGCAATAATTAGGTACCTACATGTGTTTTCTTACCCTTAAAACTTCCCCCCGGAGTTTTACAATTATCAAATATTTTGGTACTTTGAGACGACGCTAAAATCTAAAATAAAGCATATACACGAAAACGAATGCAGTGCTAAAAATAGTGTATTTATTTACATAATATTTTAAGAATAGAGTACACGTACATCGCGTCACATGTTTTTGATTAAGAAAAGCGACAACTCAAACAGAAATTAACACGAGAACGGTAAGAATTAAAGAGATAACCTACATACGTCAGTAATAATACATACTGCAAGATGTAAATATTATGTCTTGTACTAAGTAAATAGTAAATAGCTATTGCAAGCGGCATTCCGGGCAAATATGTCAAAATTTTATATTTTTGTTATTTTGGTTTATGAGGTACGTAAGGGGAATGGGAGTTGAGATGACTGGAACTAAATATTGCAAAACAACTGAACCTTAAAACTAAAATATTTAATCAATCCATACCCCCAGTTCTCACATACAGACGTCAGACGTGAACCCTTGAAATTGTGAACATATTAGTAAGCGTAGTACCGACCTCGGTAGCCTAGTTGTACTGGCGTGGACTTCAGATCCGAGGTCCCGGGCTCGATTCCCGTCAGAGTTTTTTTTCACTTGAAATTTCTACCCGAGGTTGGCCTGTCTCAGATTGAACGGGACCGGTTGACTGGAAAAAAAATGCCTCAGGCAATAAGTTCCGCCGGCTATACTGACATCTTTGTATAGAAAAGTGTTATATTACTATGCGTTTCCGCCAAAATAATATACAGCTTGAGCTAGAATAGACTCAAGAGCATTAGATTGACATTGATATCAAGCAAAAAAAAAACAACGATCAAGAACTATAGAAATCTAGCGCGCGTAATCTGTCATCATCTATTTAGTTAATAATTCTTAAGAGTTTATATAAAATTTTTGGAGGGTTTGTGTATTTACGTAGTGAAAGTTCATTATTATTATGAATTAAATAACACAGAGTTGCACTTTCACAAAATTTATATTGAATCTCGAGCGCTTTCGTCCAACTCACGTAGACATTGTCAAGAGACTAAATTACAATAACAAAACATCAAAGAGAAGACACTTATATATGGTACTAGCTTATACCCGTCTTGCTTTACGTTTTTGATTCCGATTGTCAGGCTTGATCGGTAGGTAATTAAACAGGTTCTAGTCTAGCTTCCCATTGCTTGACAGACCTCTATAACTGACATAAGCACAGAAAAAGAAGAATGACACTTTTACAATATTTGTTTTACCGACCCTGATTCCGAATGGAGGAATCATTTTGCAATTTTTTTCATTAAATCTTTATTTATTGAGAATAATAAGATTTGAATAACATTTATATGTATAACAAATCAATCTACAATTATTTTATTACATTTTCATACCGTAATACCAAGATTCCATTCAACTTTTACATGAGTAATTTTGTTTCCAAAAGATGGCTTACTGTCTTTTTGAGAAATTTGTATGAAGATCCTAAAAAATAGAGTTTTTTAAATAGCTCTAAATATATTAAAGTTAATGCAGCAAATTGTATTTAAGAACCTTCTCAAGCAAATTGCACCGCTCTGCGCAGATTCATATCTGACGTAGCATTTGTATTT
Organism: Mystacides longicornis; assembly: GCA_963576905.1. Lineage (NCBI taxonomy): Eukaryota > Metazoa > Arthropoda > Insecta > Trichoptera > Leptoceridae > Mystacides > Mystacides longicornis. Next base: position 26,201,269 of record OY756437.1, read on the forward strand.
TGAGCGTGATGTTCACATATACCATAGAAAGCAGACAAACATTTCTGAATTATTATGTAGATCACGCGCTTTTGTTTTATATTTTAGTCTCTTGACAATGTCTGTCACGCAGACGTTGGACGAAAGCGCTCGAGATTCGCTATAAATTTTGTGAAAGTGCAACTGTGTGATATTTAATTATTCATAATGAGTTTGTATTTGTTTGCTTGGTGTGGCTCAATGTCAATCTAAGGGTGCGTTTACACCAAACCACCATTGAGCAACAGCTGGTAGTAGAGTATATTTTCTCGATCGTTGATATAGACAATAATCTGTCATCACCCATTGTTATCGTTTCCACGATGGTTGATATCAACGATCGAGAAAATATACTAGTATTTTCTAGCTCTGGCTCTATAATCGTTCTGCATAAATGCACCCTAATTCTCTATTCTAGCTCTGGCTCTGCGCTATACGTTCGTTTGATGTAAAGCACCCCATATCACACATCAGAAAGCTATGGAGAGGACCATATTGGGGATTTCGCTCAGAGACCGAAAGAGAAATGGGTGGATCAAAGGAGTGACAAGGGTCACTTTCAAAGGCCAGAGAGTAATGGATCGGAGGTGGTCGTGGGATGAGCAATGAGCATGTCGCAAGAATGACGGATGGCAGATGGATCAGAATTGGCGTTCATAGTTGGGAAAGAGAACCAGGGACGGGCTTTGATGATGAAGACAAAGTCGAAATGATGGATGAGAAAGGCAAACACAACACGAGGGAGATTACCTACTCTAATTAGGTGAGTCCGTTGAATAAGAAAAAGATTTATTTATGGAACAACTAGCTTTCCCAACAGACGTTGTCCTGTAGTCCTTACTATGAATATTGATTTCGAATTTTGTAATTTACCTATACAAAAATATGTTTCAATGTTATATCGGTCAGAAAAGGCACAATGAGCCTCGGATGCCTTCGAGCGCAATGGAGAGCTCTTGATGCCTCCCTATGCCCTTAAGTGGGATTTAGGCCCCTCGCATTGCGGATTGGTTGGGGGGGGGGGGGGGGGGGGGGGATCCGCGGCGGGCTTAATTTGTGTGGGGCCGGCTTTCTGGTTTGATTGCTTCGATCGAACTAGGGGGTTGGTTTCAAGCGGGTCGGGTTTGCTGCGGATTTGTCTCCTCCGGGCTGGCTTGCGGTGTGCCGGGGGCCTTAAAGGGGGAATGTATGTAGGTATGTTAAAAAATATTTCTGAAAGTTCGAATGAAATTCTATTAAAAATCTGCGTTTAGAAACTTAATGGTTGTCAAGTAAATAAAATGTTTGTTGATGTATAATTTTCATAGATGGTGTTGGCGTCGCAGGAAATCCGTTCCATACAAACTTTAATATTATATTTCTTATGCATTTTTCAACTTTTTAATAGTTATTCTGTTATCCGGAACGTAGAAGAATCCAATACATCAAACATCAGAAGAATGTGTTCAGCCGATCTCAAGTTATAAGTGTTCGCACTAACCCGACTTTCTTTTATATAATAATAGATTGCCAGAGTTTGAAAGACTAACGCAAAATCAACCATCGGAAAGGATATAAATAAACTACAATTTATTATGGTTAAAATATCTCTATTGAGGTTTTCCTAAAAATTGAGCCTTCTAAACACCATAAAAATTCCATGTTCTTATTTGGATTATCGCTTAAGTGAGTGACACTATAAAATATAATATGGCAATCGGCAATGTTTTTTTTTGTTTTTGAAGATCTCGACTCATGGAAGACTGCATCTCTGGATGGCGAATGACCTTGAAAGGCACCAAGACATTCCTGAGGCTATAATGCTTAAAGGAGAAGACAAAATATGTATATTTTTCAGCCGTCTAACGTCCATTGCTTGATATAATAATATATCTTTCTACAGATGCAGAGCACATTCAAAATCTTACTTGGGAATGCGGAGCAGCACAGTCTGCACAGCCAGGGAATCCGAACTTGAGAGATCGCTATATACTATGGGCAAATCAGAGAAATGCTGAAAAAGAGTTTTACTTGACGTCTTTTTCGAACAAATGTCTATTTTACTTACAACTTGTCCCTATTTATGTCCTTTTCTGTGTACTAAGTTCTTCCTTTTCTTTTTAATATGAGTGTGTGTATAACTGCATGTATTATGTTTGATAATGATTGATTAAATGTTTATCTGTTGAGTATACATGTAGTATTTTATTTCAAAATAGCTTACGACCATATTTTACAGCCGCTCTGAAGGTTGGCACAGTGTGATCACTTAAAAAGATTCGCTAAGTATGCGGCAAAAATCCTCGAATTCCCTAAATTAACCATCATAAAGACAATCTTTGACATGAATATGTAACAACTAATGACCCTAACAGTTCATTACTGATGTTCCATTTTTAAATGGAACAAACGGGCTTACGACCGTCTTCTACTGTTATTTTGAAGGCTGGCTTAGTGTGATCACTTTACGTAAACAACGTTCGCCCTTAGGTGGTAATCTTTAAGTCTCCGAAACTCCTAATCATGAGAATTCACAAAAATATCTCAGGTAGTTACACAACAAGTAGATAGTTAATAATTAATGAGATATAGAGATAAAAGTTGTAAATATTTAGAACAAGAATATTTAGAACAAGAGAGCAATCTTTGTTATGTGCAACATGTCGAAAAATTTCATGCCCATTCTTAGATTAAAAAATTGAAAAGGTTGTAGGTATTTGAATTGAAAAAATGACAAGTTTGAAGTAAAAAAACCTCTATGGTGTTTTTTTACCCACATTCAAATACATCTCCGTGACCTGCCCCATCGACATTGTGAGATGGGGCAGGTCACGGAGACGCTTCTGGCGCGACCACGTGGCCAGATAACACCAGAATTCCCAATGTGGTGGCAAACAACATCCCTTCGGGCAGCCGCCAACCCGGGAGACCTCCAAAAAGATGGAAGTTGGAGTTCGGCGTCCCAGGAAACTTCTTTGTGAAAAAAACAGATCCTCGGATCTATATCAAGAGTAAGAAGAAGAAGATTTAAATACATTTTTTATAGTTATTTTTTAGGTTTTGTTATTTTATTTATCACTTTTTTGCACTTAGGTAAGTACCTACATATTTTGATAATGACACAGCCATAAATACGCAAATAAATATAATGGTAAAATATCCAATGTAGGATATTTACAGGTTAAATAAACCAATAATTGGAGTTTATTCATAGCTGAATAGAGGTGGAGGCGAGCAACTTTCTTTGTAATCAAATATGACTAATGTTAATTTGTAGATTGGTCTGACTGATTAGTTTGTATTGTTGGTAATAGCACATATTATTATTATTTCCTATTTACTCACAAGAATGAGGTTTTCAGTGCGTATTAACTTCTTCCTTAATTTGTTTTGTAAAAAAAGAAAGACGCAAGTATATAAAAACTTTCTCAAAGTAGCTATACCTAAGCTATTGTGAATTATATTTTGTGTTACGTAGGAAGTAAAAGGAGAAAGCAAATGGTCTGTATTCCAAAAGAACGTTATTTTTTTAAATTATATCCAATGAAAACTTCCACCCGAAATCGAGTAATTTTGAATAAAGAACGTTGATTTTTAAAATACGCTTTATTCTCTGCGATATTTTTATACTGATATCATTTTCAAAGAGACGACATAAATTTATATAAGGCTTAAAGAAAAGGTGTAAAGGGGCGTGCCCAACTGAGAATGAAGTGGATTAAACACATCGATTCTGTGTTCTGAAGGAAGGCCGGGGGTTATTCTGCATTTCAATCACAATACCGATCCAATTTCAATCTTAAAAACGATATCAATATCACACTTAATATTGTGGTTGCTATTAGATACTAAAAATAATTTCAGACAATCTATAATTTGTCTATAATTAATCCGGTATTGATTTAAGTGAGCCGTGGGGCTACGTACTATGACCGTGGGATTCCTGGCTATAGCATCTGCTCTTTTTGCTGGTTTTTCGAGCACCCTGTAAGAGTCCTCACGTCCTGAAGCCCCGAAAGGTCAGAAAATACGCAAGAAATAAGCCTCGGACGCCTGGACTCCATCAGGGGTGAGTTCAGGTAGCTGATGGTATCTCCCTTGTTATAGCGCAAGATGGAGAGCTCTTGATGCCTCCCTAAACTCCTAAAAGTAGTTTAAAGGGAGAGTGAATGAATGGCTTTACGAAAAAAAAGTATTTATAGTACGAGTACGCATCACAAACGACGCTATACACAGGCGCACCCGGCGAGGGCCCATCAATTCTTCCATTGTGGAGGAGATGGACTCGGCTGGAGTATGTGTTAAGGATGCCGAATGACAGTTAGCCCAGGAGAGCGCTGTTATTCCTCCCATCAGGGTCCTGAAGACGAGGAAGACCCTCTCACACTGTGTTCCGCTCCTTCGAAGAAGAGCTGAGGGATTTGGACATGGTGTGGGAGAAGGTCATAAACATTGTAAAAGAGACCCCTATGCTCCTGAGTGGGGTGTAAAAGAGAGTATTGACATTACGAGTACATTGAGATCGCGATTGAGTTTCAAGAGTCAGGAGCAAAATAACTAGAAGAAACTGACTGTATGAGAAATAAAAATGTCGGTGGAAGAAGTGTGTGCTTGGATCGAAAAGAGTGGAGGTTCCTTATCTGTACTGTTAATTGTAGAAGGAGCATTAGCCGGCTAAATGAAAGACGAAATAAATAGTACATAAATCATATCGTTCATATTTCCTCTCTGCACAGAAACCAAGGGACGATATGGCATGACGGTATGCCATTGTGATGTGAAATTAGCGGCACTGTTGGATAACTGTAATGGAGTAAATAGTATGAGAGATACCGTAGCCATCAGTGTATGTGGCAGTCGGTTGAGGCAGCGCGCCCCAGATAGGACTCGAACCAGCCGACCCTGATCGGAGACCTCGAGACAATAATTATAACACTATCACAGCCACATATCTGTCTATCATAGCACAGCACAGTGTGTCATAATTGCGAATGTTATTTGATTAAACCTAAGATATTGGCAAAATATACAAGTTTGTTTTTCTTCATTCGTATCTCAGGGGGGAAATATATATCTTAATTTATAACAAGTAACTTTTTAACTATATAGAATATTATGTATTAGCTTACCAAGATCAACACTTCGAAAAATGGATACACAGCTGGGAGTCGACCTCGCAAGTGGCTAATGAAAGGTCTTTAGGCCTTAAAAGGATTTTTTTCATAAATGAATCTGAGCTCACCCAAAGTGAACACAAATACACTTCCGACATCTTTCACATAAAGCAAAGCTTGTGTTGTGAAAGTGGAAACGGTCGTTCGAACCCACAACCTTCATTCAGTACGAAAGCCGTCGAATGATACCACTGGGCTACCAACCGTTTAAATTACTAGTATATTAAGCGATTTCTACCAGTCATTCGATTATCTCCCATCTGAAATAGAGTCCCACAATCTTGGGTAGAAATCACAAGGTGATATACCTACCTATTATGTTTTTCAAACAGAAAAATCGATGCCTATTTTATATCATATTAACTTTATATCATATTCTGTTATTTTTTATAATTGTCATCACTCATCGCAAATGCATGTCGCTGTTATGATGAGTGTTAAAAAAAACTTTAATTCATAGATAAAATCACGGTAACCAAAAGTTACCTATAGGCTATAGGTAATCGTTTGTACTGATGGGATTCGAACCCACCACGTTTAAAAATCAAAAGACAAGCGTCTTTCAAATGGTCGCGACCATTTGTCCACATAGGATCAAGCTCTTTTCATCAACATGACCAAGTTATAGCAATATAACTAGAATGGGGTATTAATATCAAGAATGTTTGACAAAATGAAAAACTGTATTTCGAATTCATTCTCCTTTATATTTCATATATCACTTTTTTTTTCTTAAATATTTTTTGTTTTTTAAAATATTAATAATAGATCAATCTTTTGTTACAACAGAAATCTTACACACTTATAAATAATATCATAATCGAATATGACATACATACCACATATCATCATCATCACCAACATCGAGAATTAATTAATACCTATTCGTTTAATATTAATTTAATGATTAATACACTATAAGTTACAAATAATACGTTACATTAAAATAGTAGGAATTGATTGAAAAATGGGTGGAATCGACCGACTGTCATATTACCTATACATAATCGCGCATCGATCATACTCGTAACATCGATTGGCTGTCATTTCGACATAATAGAAACATCGATTGACCGTCAATTTCATATTATAATCTCAACATCGATTGACTGTCACATCGACGTAATAGAAACATCGATTGACTGTCACATCGATATATTAGCAACATCGAACGACTGTCACATCGACATATTAGCAACATCGAACGACTGTCACATCGACATATTAGCAACATCGAACGACTGTCCAATATTTATGAGTTATGTTCGGCCGACTCCTACCAACCCAACAACATGAATTAACTATAATAACATGTTATATCTCTTACAGATTATTGTATACACTTTTTATTTAGAGCCCGCGATGTGACAGGCGTTTTTTTTTATTTATTTATTAATTTACTAAATTTCTTTGTCATTTTACTAAATGATATTTTAGAGGTCTGCGGATTTAGCTAATTAAACCAACAAGATATTGGAACATGAACAATGTTTTGATATACTCCATATTATTATGAGTAGTTTTAAAGGCAAACCTAAATGAGAATTTCTCTACTTTTAATTATATAGTTTTGACTGAAGATTACTAGGTTTTCGTGAGTTGAAAATTCACAAATATTCAAGATTATGGTTAGGCTTTTCTTGCTCTGAACCATTGATGGCGAATCTTTTTAGTGAACTTATTTTGAGCAAAACATAAAAATGGTTACTAAAGATGTGGCGTCCTTACGTAAAGAAGACGGGCAAAAAAAAATTTATACATTACAAAAGCACGTGTGGGTCATAAAGACCTCTAAAATCATTAAGACCTCTAAAACGATTAAACGTGCAACATTAATTAGTTGCTATATACAAAGTTGGATATCGTCGTTGCAAATAAAAAAAAAATATTCATGTGTAAATTTAGAGTGGGTACGCAAATTGACTCAAGTGCATCATAATAAAATTGATGTTGATACAATAATAATAATTAATTGTTCACAATTTTTTGTTAAAATTTGCACATAATTCTAATTTAGTGTACGCTAAAAATTTCTTACATGTCTTATATTTTTGTATGCAACGACCATATATATTCAAAATGAATGTGAACACAGCAAAGTTTTGAAAATTAAAAAAAAAGTTAATTAATTACCTACTAAAAAATATGTGATAAATGCTAAAAAATTGATACAGAAGAAAAAAAAACTATTTACAGCATGTTTTAAATTTCTATCACTGTGTAAGTTTTTTTATAATAAAAAAATACCTATAGGTATAAGGAACGAAAAAAAAAACAAATTATCGATAGATTACGAATTGTTGACAAGATTTTTCATACACAAGTATTACCTATGTATCAAAAAGGGAAAATTTAGAAACATTTTTCTTTTCTTGTATAAAAAAAGAAATCTTTGGAAAAGTTTTTAAATACAACAAACAAATCAATAAAATATAAAAAAAACACATGATTAAAAAATTATCACTTGCGATTTGATAACATCGCCCAAAAAAAATATAAACGACATGATATTGTTGAATAGAAAAAACACCACGGTTCTAAAAATCACATTTAGCAGCATACTCATTCCATGGGATATTGGGATGTGTTCATCCTAAGAATGAAATGAACATACTATTGCAGATAAATGTCATTTTTATCTTACTAAAAAAGAAAAAAAAACTAAATGTTTTTTTTTTTAAAGAAAATGGCTGAATAATCAACGAAATTTTATGAATTTCGAAAAAAAAAAAAAACAATACTGTTTACAAAAATGCAAATATACTAATGTTTTTTTTAATATAAATAGTAAATATTATACATTATACAGTATGTAATGTGAAGTGGTTAATCAAAACTGAATACGTACCTACCTATAACATGAATGATTGGTAGATTATGTGAGTCACACAATACGAAACCGTGTACTTCGCAGACTTTGCACCTAGTACAATAATAATAATATTATGTCTACGTTGAGGGAAACCGCGTGTTTAAATAATAATTATTTCGATACATAACATTATAATATTGTTTGTATCTGACTTTGCCCCTTCGGCCATTTTCTTTACAAAACACAACACAATAACTAAAAAAAAAAACAAAGAATATTGCATCATCCAACCTCTGTACCGACATAATAAACACTGCATATTAATTACTGCACACTAGGTTATGTAAATAAACTAAAATAAAAACGATACTAAAAATATAAGCGTACCATATGTTGTTAATCTGTGTGCGAAACAAACTACCATTTAAATCAAAACAATGATTTTTTTTTAATTACGCTAACTATGTTAATTATTTTTTTTCAAAGACGACGAAAATTATTTAATTACTAATACTTAAAAAAAGAGACTATTTTTTTTTCAATTATTATTTTTAAAATAGTTTGACTAATAAAACTTGATTATTATTTACAAAATCACTACTACGTAACTCAAACCTCGCACCTCAACATGTGTGCTTTTTTATAAACACAAAAAAAAAGTAAAATTAAAAGCAAAAGTATCAAACGAGTCACAAGTAATCATATTAACACTTTTTTTATTTCCTGTAATACATTTGTGTACTTATTATACGATTACTTTATTGATTTATCTACTCAGGTATAAATAGAATTAATATCAGTCCGCCATTTTGTTCGCCTTCTTATGTCGTATTTTATCCGACGTGTCACTATCCGTATTGTTGTCTCACTCACACTAGTATAGAGTCCGCGTGCAAGATCCATGACGCTGTCTCCCTCTTGCAAAGCCGATGTATACAAAACACACAGTGCGATCACCTGACCGCCCGAAGAATTTCACAACACTTTCACAATAATAATAATAAATATATTCTTAAAAACTCCACAATGTCGACGGAAAGAAGGAATCATAGTATGTAATAAAAATAAACGCGAAACAGGAGATCATATTCTTATAAACTTAGCAGGTAGAAGTAGCTATAATAATAAAAGTCGAGAGATTTAGACTCCCAATGGACAGTTCAGCAGGGGAAACTCGTCTTCGTCGTCGTAGAAGAACCTCTGTTTTGGACTGAGACCTTCCTGCAACCGTCTGACCGCTTCTGCGACTAAAGAATTGGAATCCAAGAGATGCTGTAACATCTCGTAAGGATCTTCGATGGTTGGTGGAGGTGGAGGTTCCTTCCGGGCTGTCCGATCCGCTTTATTGTACGGAGAAGGCCTACGCGCTTGCGTTGTTCGTTGAGGTTTAGCCTTGAGTCGTAGATTTTCCTTGATTTCAGACACTAATTCCTCCACATCACGAGCTAAATAATCCGTCTGCAGCGCACTACTACTGTTATTCGCTAAACTTTGATCTTGTTTGCTAGGCATCACTAGTTTTGTTATTATTACTTTAGAAGCGTGGAACGACGACACACCGCTCCCACGAGGACAGTTGAAAACGGACTGACGAGGTGAGCTGCGCGGGGAGACGGCTGGGTTGGCTGAATGGCGGAGAACCGGCTGGTTGCAGTGCGCAGGCGCGGCGGCGGTGTATACAAACACCAAGACGTAAACAAACGGAGACAACAATATACTCTACTATGCTGCTTCCGTCATCAACCTGTGTCGACCCAAAGCGACAATAATACTACACTGCCTGGCAACAATAGTTGCCCTCAAAGTTCAAATTAACCTCACTTTAAATTTTCGAAAGTTTTAGAAAGACCAACTTTTTTTCCATAGATTTTAAAAATATTATTAGGTACCTATACAACTACCTACATGAAGTTGTTGGTAGCCCAGCGGTTCAGTCGACGGCTTTCATACGTACACAGTGGCGTAACTAGGGGGGGGGGGGGGGTCCGCCCCGGGCGGAACTTTTCAGGGGGCGGCAAAATGAGCCGACAAATAAAAAAAAAAACTTGGTAAAAAACACAAAACTTAAATAGTATAGGTACGAGAATTTATTGAAGGGAAAATAAATGAGAAAAAAATCAGGTCCCCGAGTTTGTGAAGGGAAAATAAATGAGAAAAAAATCGGGGCCCCGAGCTTGTGAAGGGAAAATAAATGAGAAAAAATCGGGGCCCCGAGTTTGTGAAGGGAAAATAAATGAGAAAAAAAATTACTAAAATTCTTAAAATTGATAAAATAAAGATTTTTTTTCCTTTTAACCTATCTCAGCGTAAGCTAGTACAAAAAAGTGTACACCGGAGTGAGTTAATTCAAGTTCCTTTTTTTTTTCTTTAAGTAATTTCGGGTTAAAAACTTTTAAAAAAAAAAAACCTTTTCTTAAAAAAACTTTTGTGGTGATTCCGCAGGTAGAAAAATCTGTGTCAGTAGTTAGCTCTCTCCCACTATCCACTACTATATTGTAGTGCTGTAAGTATCTATATATTAATACGTGAAGGGAAAACTTTGTGCCCCTTTTTGCGAAAATTCAGCGGACGGAGGAGTATGAAATTTCGCACACTTACATTTTTTATAGAGAAGGGGTGGCAAATGCTAATATTTTTTTTTAAATCATACATAAAACTAGATTAAATCAATGAAAAAAACTCTACGCACACTATTGTAATATATTATAGTTTAAATTAATTATGGTTGAATTTCGACCAATGAACTGGACCACTAGTTATAAATTTTATAATAAATATGCGAACTTTTTTATTTTGATTTTTTTTTCCATTTATATAGGGGGGTGGGGCGCCAAATGTTAATCCCGCCCCGGGTGGCGAAAACCCACGTTACGCCACTGTACGTACAGCTACTGGTTTCGAACTCCGATGCCCGCCATTTCCGTCAGACCATGCTCACAAAAATATGAGTAACACCCCCCTAAATTCAGACCAGCATACATAGGAATCTTATAAGGCCTAATATAGAACACAGATTATCCAAAATGTCAAAAAGCTTTGTATGTATGAGCGTGCGCCTCAATAACAAGCTTCCAGACAAACTTCGATCTCTTGAGATGCCAAATTTCCGGAGAGAGGTGAAGAAGTACCTTGTTGAAAATGTATTTTTATTCTACCGACGAAATGCTAAACTAATAATTTTGAGACTGCTATCTATTTTAATTCTTTATCTGTTGGTTTTGTCTGACTTGGTTCTGATGGTGGTAGGTTATTGTTTTTGGTTGCTGTTTACGTATTCTGTCATGTGGTTGTTGAAATTGACTTTTTTATAAACTTATGGTGACAGGATTTGGTTTTGACTTTGTCTTTTGTCACTATCTGCAAACAATTGTAGTAAATATACTCAAATGATTGTTTTCTTTAAAGAGAGAAAGATTTATGCATGATTTTTTATTGAGTTTATTTTTTTTCTTTATCAATAATTGTGAAGAAATACTAATAGGGCTTTTTACACCCTTTTAGTATTGATTAGATAAATATTTATATAATATGATATTGTAACTGTTTTTTTTCTGTATGTAATCTTCTTTTTGTAATCGTAATATTAACCCAAGTGTCTCGAATGAGATCCATGGGGGATAAGAAATACATACATACATACATTCTCCCTTTAAGGCCCCCAGCACACCGCAAGCCAGCCGGAGGAGACAAATCCGCACAAAACCAGCCCTCTAGTTCGATCGAAGCAATCAAACCAAAAGGCCGATCCCACACAAATCAAGCCCGCCGCAGATCCCCCCGACCGCCGGATAAAAAAAAAATAAATAAAAAAAAAAAAAAATCCACTTTCATGGGACAAGCTTTGCTTTCTGTGAAAGATCTCGAAAGAGTTAGGTATCTATAAAGTGTGTTCACTTTAGATAAGCCCATATTCATTCAAAAAATAGTAAAAAGGTGAATCCACTGACCGAATATGTGCATACTGTGGTCGGCACAATTTTTTATCCAATTTTTTTTTGACAAAATGCCAAAAAGGAGTTTTTTTTATGAAAATTTACTTCAGTGATCTAAAAAATATTGCACCATACTGTACACAAAACACGAGCCCACGCTGGCGCATGGTGGGGCTAGAATATTAGAAGTACACAGACACATAGACAATACAAGCAACAATAGTGAGTACTGTTATAGATGAGACGCACACATCCTATCGTCTCTTTCCCGCATACAATAATATTATTGTTGTGTCAATACAATCGTGTTCGTAAAATTCTAGAAAACAATGGAGCTATTCGAGACAACTGAAATTATTTAGAACAAGGGTAGGTACTTAGAATACGTAGGTACACTGACACAGTGTGATATTGTCTTTTTATAGTCTATAGTTTTACATTCAATCTCGTTTAGTCAAACTTATTGATTTTTCGTATATTTTGTGAGACGATCATTACATCACATCATCACATGAAATTTCTACTAACATAAAATCTACCCGTATAAAAATAATAAAATGATATACCTATATCTTTTACAAACTGTAAATAATATCTATTTTGCTTTCGACTGGCTTTCGCAGACATTACGTGTCACGGAAGTTCAAGAAACTTGATATTTTCGCGCTATAAATATGAGACATACCTACTCATTTATAGGTATTATTATTTCGTACATCGATTTGGATATAATAATATGGCAAACAGTACATATGCGAATATAGTAGAACTATTTAATAGTACCTACCTAAAAAAGGTTTCATTGGGTTAAGGATATTTTTTATTACTTCGGTGTGCCTAAAACTTTGAATACTTCTTCTTCTTCTCTTTTACGAAATGGAAATTCACTCTAGAGAGAGTAAATCTATGACTTTGAATACTTAAATGTTATTATTTTTTATAACAATATTTATAAACAAGTAGGTAGATACGTATATTATCAATTATTTTCCTCTTGATAAATCAACTTTTATTATGTTATCTCTCTCTGATCTCTGGTTCAAACTATTCTTAGCTACCTAAAGGTAGGGTGTTCTATCGTACAGTGACAGTCAGCCCTTTAATCAACACCACCTATATAAGAAGGCCTTAGTGCACGCGGCCATTTTTGGCCTCCCGCGTCACGGCTGCCGGCGTGTAGACAGATATCATAGTGCACAGGTAAGTACATACAGATATATACAGATATACTGAGTGAATGTTGGGCCTCACGATGTGACGCAGCACTAAGGGTGGGTTTCTCGAAGCCGCGAGTAATGGTAAAGTATTAGCACAGTACTTTACTATCAGGTGTTGCTCGATCGCAAGGAATGTCAAAGTAAAAGGTAATCGATTAGTAACATGCATACCAACATCACAATGCTTAAAAACATTTTTTCATCATGCAACATTATTATAAAATGTCATGTACGCATGCGCGTGCAGTTAGAGAGTATATGTGTTCTATGGCGTGCAATGTCATTCCTTACTTTTTGGTTATATTTACGTGCATCGCTGCTGCGTCGTCAATATTATATTTTTTAAGGCTAAGACTATTTGTCGGTTTAATTGGAAATAAAAATGAATCCCGAAGATTCCAATATTACCAAGTAAGTATATTTTTTATGTCTAAGCAGTTCTGTAGTGTACACACATTTGTTGTTCATAATAATTTTTGAAAATATTATTTAATCTGTTTTCCAGAGCATATTTCCTGCCCATCGATGGTAACAGAATTGCGTTATGCACTAGTTTCTTTGCTTGTAGTGAGACATTGTTGTTTCTCATTATAGGTCTTTGTGCACCGCCCACCCTGTAAGCAGCAACTTTCCTATGTTCGTTTATTTTCACACTTTTCATCCCTACTAAACATGCTTGCATGCATTCATAACATGCTCTTTTTGATATTTATAAATGACATAGCCAATTGTTGTGTCTACTTAAACTTTGTACTCTTTGCTGATGACTTAAAAGTATATTCTAAAATACATGACGTGACTGATTGAATGATGATTTGAACAGCCAATCCAATCCAAACTCCCTTTAGACCCCACTTAGGGGCATAGGGAGGCAACAAGAGCTCTCCATTGCGCTCGATCTTGCGCAACGGTGATGACCTCCTCCCACACCATGTCCATGTCCCAGACAGACAGATTTGAACAGACTAAATGATTATTGCCAGAAGAATAAACTCTACTTGAATATCGATAAGTGTTATACTATTCGTTTCACCAAAAAGAAAATAGCTATTCCATATATGTACTTACAGTTTACAGGAACATATGGGCTTAAGGAATTGACTCATACCAAGGATCTGGGAGTAACTGTGGACTCTAAATTACACTTCGACCAACACATAAATAATATCACTGGGGACTGCTAGGTTTCATTCTGAGGTCAACAAAAAACTTTAAAACTGCAGCTTAGTGCGAAGCAAACTGGAATAGTGTTCAACCATATGGAACCCATACTTTAAGAAATAAATTGATCAGGTTGAAGGTATGCAAAACAGATTTATTAAATTTATGAACGGGAGATATAGGGTAGACATAACCAGTTTAACTACACTATCTAATCAACGAATACTTCTTGATATGACCACTCTGAGAAAAATTTGTACATCCGAGTTTGACACGCCATCATTACTTGAGCTTGTCTTATTCCGGGTGCCATCGCAAACTCGTTCATGCAATCTATTCTATATGGACAAACCCAACACGATTGCAGGCCTTAGAAATCCCCTATATAGAATGGCCGACACAACAAATTCTTCTCTGACAGTATAGATATGTTCGCTGCGTCTTCTCTGCGGCTTAAAAAGAAAGTTCTACAGTGTTTACAATCCAGGTGAATCCTTCCTTACTCCTATTTATCCTTTCCTTCCCCTTTGAAATTTTCTTTTATGATTTAATGTTTCTATTTTTTTGTAATTTGTTGTTTTTTTAGTTTATAACTGATTTAAGCTATGATTATATGTTTCAAAAGTAGTCAATTTGTATGCACATGTAATTGTGGAACAAATTACCTCAGCTTGTACCTTACCTTCATGTTTTTCTTATGTATATTCATATCTGTTCTGTGTTTGTGTATCATAAATAAATAAATAACTTTGTTCATCTCGATTATCACTTGATTGAAATTTTAAACAATGAAGGACAAAATAAAAACAAGCAATACTTCCATATACATATATAATAATAATATTGTTCATTATGCACTTTACATTCTAGGCAACCAGGCTATTTTTCAAGAAATATTTAGACTTGACTGAAGATCGAGTTAAGATAAAAAAACAAGATGAATATTACGTCGATTTGATAAAGTATGCCTTTGAAGACAATATGAGAAAACGGGAAATGGACACTTTAGACATGCAGATAAAGATGTTAGCAAAACAAAAATTATTGTTCGAAGTGAAAAAATTAGAAAATGAATAACGCTTATAAATAAATGATGACATTATCATACATATAAATAAATGCTTGATTTTCATATTTTAATTATAATTAATATGTTTAAATTTATGTTTATACCCATTTTGTTGTTATATTAATTACAATATATATTCAGTGTAAATATTAAAGATTCTAGATAGGTACATTTGTTTTGTTTTTATTTATCACAAAGATACATTAATTGTTAAAAAAAAAAGCGCAGCAGAGGAGTCTACTGCCTGAGGACGAGGAGAGCTGACCCTAGCAGTCTTCATAGACATTAAGCTGGGAGCAAGCCAGGGAGAGAGAGAGATACTTTTCTTTCTTTCTTCAGCCCTCTCGTGTCCATTGTTGGACATAGGCCTCCCCCTGTGACTTCCACCGTCCTCTGTCTTGCGCCAGCCGCATCCACCCACTCCCGGCAATCCGTCTGATGTCGTCAGACCAACTTGCCTGAGGCCTATCAACACTTCTCCTCCTAGTTCTCGGACGCCACTCAAGAACTTTCTTGGTCCATCTGTTGTCGGTTACTCTGGCCTGTCTACATGACCAGCCAAACTCCACTTTTGCTTTGCGACCCTCTGAACCACATCGGTGACTCGTGTTTTCTGTCTTATCCATGTATTAGTCTTTCTATCACTCAATGAGATACCTAGCATCCTCCTCTCCATAGCTCGTTGTGTTACAGCTAGTTTATTTAATAATTCTTTGAGTGAACACAAACGTTTCACAGCCATAAGTGAGCACAGGGAGAACACATGCATCAAAGAGTTTTCTCTTTAAGTAATTGAAATAATTTGGAGACTTCAGGATATAGGACAGTTTACCGAATGCTGCCCATGCCAGTCCTCGCCTTCTGTCTATTTCCGCTTCTTGATTTTCTCTTCCTAGTTTATTGTATGGCCAAGGTATACATAGCTCTCAACTTGTTCAAGTGTCTGACCATCCACCTGGATGTTATGGGGCTGACTTGCAGCACTCATCACTTTGGCAAACAAGACTATGTCGTCTGCGAACCTGAGGTTGTTGAGAGATACATTAATTGTTAAAATGTTGGGATTTGGGGTGTATTCTTATATCCTCTAAAGACGCCATAACTGAGAAAGGCAGAGGTAAAATATAAACCATCTATATCAGGCCTTATTGCCATAGGCACATAAAGATTTTGGATTTTTTTTCAGAAAATTCCCATACAAATGAATTGATATCATGTCATTTTGTTAGAATTCAGTTACCTTGAAACTGTATTTAAATTAGTACAGTCTCGTTCTCATTAGTTTGTATGGCACGGTTCCTGCAATGAAATCATTTTATAAATCATTAAAGTGATAAGTCAGTTATGAAAGATACAGAACATGTAATGTAATAGCTGTTAACCAATATCTGATAAATTTTAAACATAAGCAAAACATTATCTATCTATATATTTGTCATCTTTGTTATAAACTCGTTTCCTATGAGTTTGAATACATCAAATGCTATTAAAGAAAAAAGGAGTATATAATAATACAATGAGATTAAATTAATTAAAACTGACTACAAAATACTCACTTGTTGTATCATTCACAAGCGTCAAATTGAAACTTTTTGACGTTTATGACTAATGCTTCACTATTACTACAGGTAGAATGCGTAGTAAGCGATTAGTAATCCGTTAGTAAAGTACTTTGCTATTATGACGTCACATTTGTGTGGAACAACGCATTTTTTTACTAACAGGTTGCTATTACTTTGCTAATGCTAACGCTTTGCTATTACTAACGATCGGGAAACCCACCCTAAGGCCTTCTTATATAGGTGGTGTTGCCTTTAATCTGAACATATTACAGGTTTTTACCCCAATTCCAGGTAGGTACCTAATCTTTTCAGAAGCATAGAAAAGACAATTATTAATATTATTATTTAAAACTACTTATTGCTATTAAAAATATATTAATTCACAGATAGGTACATTTTGGATTATTTCCAATCAGAAACGAATAAAATTACGATTAGAATCTAATATATTATGCATACTTTTAAAATATATATTATTTTTTAATGCAAAGATTGCAATCAAGACACATCTTCCAAAGTACAGTATTGAGTCGAAGCAAGGTTCTTTATGCTTATTAAAAGATTACGACTATTAGTTATTATTTAGGGTTATATTAAACAAAATATTATATTGTGCCACCCTAAATAAAAACATATGAACTGGGGATCAGATTTGTATTTATTTTGTAGTTGTAAGAGTGCAGTTATTACGTACTTACAGAAGGTCGATAAGAATTGTATAATGACATTATTTGCAAATTTTTTACAATTTCTTAAGGCATAACCGTAACCCGATATAAAAGTAGTGATAAGACCGTAGCATAAACAAAAAAATAATCAAACGTCATAAATCACGAAATGTCATTTTAAAAGAATAAAATTACAACCTACCTTTGGAGGTTATGTGTGAATCCAAGTCACAATAATATTAGTCCTAACGAAAACGCAAATTAGTCTTTTAACACAAAACAAAGAGTACACTATGTTAAGTAGAATTTTCAAATCAATGGCCACAAGGAGGCCGAATGTGAGTGTTATTTTTTTTTCTAACCAGCACCTATGTTCACTCCGCTCTCACTTTTCACTTCTGCGTCCTTATTTAATGCACAATAAATTACTGACATCAGTTGAGTGAGCCAGTAACAGCAATGATTTTTCGATTTAAAATAATTGCGTTTCATCTCAAAGGAGGGTGTTTTATTTTTCAAATTATTCATAAGTATTCATCTCATCTATTTTGATAATTCGTTATAATATTTTAATGATTTTTATTAATATTAGTTACTTACCTAAGTATAATGTAAAAATATAAATAAATTAGGTATTTTGATTCGTACAAATGTAACAATAGCATGTCTTAACTGAACATTCCTTTTTCCCTTTATTTTATTTCTGGATTCAGATTTGAAGAGTTTTTTAGCTTATTCATATAATATATTGTCACCACTCTCAATGAAAAATTGATTTTTAATGTATAATGAATCAATGATTAGTTCCAGCTTAGTGCTGTTAGAGCCAGATCAACTGAGACTGGTGGCACTGAACAAATGATCACAGAAGACCATGTTCACGATGCTTTAAGGAAAAACTTCCCCCGGGCAACGTACATACAAGTTGAAGATATGTCTGGAGGCTGTGGAGCCATGTTCAATGTAGGTGTTCTTCTTTTCACCCTTCTATTCCCAATAAAACTCTCCTTCCTTGTCTTGAAAATGACCCATTAATTACTTCCTAAGGATATTGTTACTCAATACCGTTACATATCTTTACAATATTTGAAAGTTTTTTTTATTGGTTTTTGTACCATTTTACAGTTTTTAAGGATATGTTGAGAGGACTTATCTTTTAAATGAATTTATGCTAACTCAAAAGTGAATACAATTGACACTGACTATTTCATAGTAATGCCGACCTTGTTAGCCTTGTGGTATAGGCTTGGATTTCAGTTCAAGAGGTCCTAGGTTCGATTCCAGGTCGGGTTGAAGTTTTTTCACTTGAAATTTCTAACTGGGGTAGGCCTGGCTATACTTACACCTTTGTATAAAAAAGTGTAAATTTTTCTTTTTATTTAATGTAATATATTTTAGCTGTGATGAATTTATTATTTTTTCAAGATAAAAATATCAAATAACTATTTTGTTTTTAGGTTTCGATTGAAGCTCACGAGTTTACTGGTTTAAATGCAGTGAATCAGCATAGATTAGTCAACGAGGCTTTGAAGGAACTTATCAAACAAATGCACGGGATCAAAATACAAACGATGTCACCCCCGGAATATTAGACATTTTATTTTGGATTTAAACGGATCAGCACATAGATTATTGTCACTAGTTTTGATACCATCATAAGTTCGTTTTAGACTCCGTCGCTCTCCAATCTCATTCTCATTTTTTTTTTAATTTACTCGGAGGTATTTATTTAGTTAGACATCACAATGTTTCCTATTTTGAATAGTGTAGGTAATAATATTTTTTAAATTTAAGTATTTGAGATTTTATTTTATGTTCGGGTTGTGAGATTCGCCTTTATCGAAGAGCAAATCTTGAGTCAATGTGAATTTTTCAATTGCTTATATCGTATCGGATGAGAGACTTGACTGTTAAGCAATCAAACTTGAGTATTGGGAAATAATTTTTCATATTACAAAATTACTATATTGTTAACTTCGCTTTAGCCCATAATATTATTCCGACATGAAATTTATTCTCTCCTAGCTTTCCTCATATTTACGGGGCACATTCTGTCAATCGCACCAACTATCAAACAACAACCGACAGTTATGTCAAATGTTCCCAACGTCTTCTCCATCTGGAATCCCAGAGATTCAGGCCCAAGTCTGTCGGCTTTAAAGCGGCTTCGAATGCTGCTTTGCGTGGTACAGCCTCTTCCAGCCTGTCGATTATAACTTTGAAGACTAAATGCAAATAATATTCAAATGCGGTTTGGTCTCCCAACGTTGTCAATCACTCCTGCAAAATGTTTTTGTCCTGCGCTCCTCCGAATCAGTAATAGAATAATTACATTATTTTCGCATATAGCTGACAGTTATGTCAAATGTTCCCAACGTCTTCTCCATCTGGAATCCCAGAGATTCAGGCCCAAGTCTGTCGGCTTTAAAGCGGCTTCGAATGCTGCTTTGCGTGGTACAGCCTCTTCCAGCCTGTCGATTATAACTTTGAAGACTAAATGCAAATAATATTCAAATGCGGTTTGGTCTCCCAACGTTGTCAATCACTCCTGCAAAATGTTTTTGTCCTGCGCTCCTCCGAATCAGTAATAGAATAATTACATTATTTTCGCATATAGCTGACAGTTATGTCAAATGTTCCCAACGTCTTCTCCATCTGGAATCCCAGAGATTCAGGCCCAAGTCTGTCGGCTTTAAAGCGGCTTCGAATGCTGCTTTGCGTGGTACAGCCTCTTCCAGCCTGTCGATTATAACTTTGACGACTAAATGCAATTAATATTCAAATGCGGTTTGGTCTCCCAACGTTGTCAATCACTCCTGCGAAATGTTTTTGTCCTGCGCTCCTCCGAATCAGTAATAGAATAATTACATTATTTTCGCATATAGCTGACATTCAAAAATAGAAATATTTATATGTATTGTCAAAACAACATACTTTGAGGTTACCTAGGTAATTTTTTTTATATCTTCTAATGTTCCATGTTACTTTCTTAATTTTTTCTTTCATTAGAACCTTCTCCTGACAGGAAGATAAAGGAGTGTACGGAGACGGACAGAATCTCTCAATACATGTCGTTGTAATCTTGGTGAATCTGTATCCAATATTTCATGTCAATAAAAACACTTTACATAGAAATCAAGTGATATTCAGTGCTTAACTTAACTGTCTGTCTGTTAACATAAATTCCCAACATTTTGGTGAAAATACTTAAGCATGAATTAAGACAGATGAAGTCTGGAACTATAAGATTATTTTGTTAGTAGTATTTAAATTCATGGACTGAAAGTCTTAGAAATCGAATCTAGTTAAGTTTTGTGATCAACAAATTGTACTTTAAAAATACAAAAGTTTAGTTTTTAGGCTATTTTAGTATTTGTTGAGAACTGCCGCAGTAAATTATATTTTAATAAACATGCCAAATTGTGTTTTCATTTAATTTCTTCCCAGACTTCAATGACAGTGAATGAAGATACGAAAAGACGAAGAAGAATGGGATATATTTTTTCCTAGCCAATGTCTTAATACTTGTGTGCAAGAAAACTCACAATCAAGACTTCAGAAGATAAAATCTTTTTTTGTATTCAAGTTTCTCAAAGCTGGATTGTGACAATTCTTTCTCTGAAAGAAAGCAGGTTATAAGATATGACAAGGTGCGGAGTGATGAACTGACATGTACACATGGAGTCCCACAGGGCAGTATACTGAGACCGGTGATTTTCTTGGTATACATCAATGACCTATGTTATAAACAGCTGAATAAGGGAGACATAGTTACATTTGCTGATGATGATACCGCATTATTATTTCATGAAAGAATTCAAGTTTCTCAAAGCTGGATTGTGACAAGTCATACTTTTTTTTCAAACAAAAACTCACCGGCTATGTACTAAGTTCTTCACTCTCATTCATAAAACTTACTTCACTTTCCTGCTTATATAAATAAAATTCTCTATAACTATGTGTAGGTATGTTGGTAAGGGGTAATTTTCTGCATTTGGAAAATCTACGCAGGTACTTTATCTTGGAGATTTCTATAATATAATGGATGGTTCAATTTATCGAATAAGTTTTTAACTACCTTAATCATGCTCTTTTTACACAACTCGATTTTGTCAAGTTTTGGTATAACGATTTACAGAAATTCTAAAACATTTTCTTATGGAGTGTAAGCATTCTTGAAGTAGTAAACTAGCTTTTGGCGGTAAATTTGAGTTTTTGGCGTATCAACAATAATTGAGCAAATTCGGCATTTTGTTTTTCCAGATATGAGTCATTAACCTCACAAGTAAAATATTTTGCATTGCAATAAAAACGCATCAATTTACATTTAGGTACATTACAAAATAAAAAAAAAATATATTATTTTAAAAACATGTAAAAATGGTTTGTTTACGAAAAACAAAGTAGAGAAGAAAATATGACAGCTCAATATCAATCTGACAGTTCTTGATTCTAGTTTATGGTAAATTTTTAATTTCCGTAAAAATACACATTGGTGATATGATGAGTTAGTATTTACTTGTAATAAGGTTGTAATATTTCAAAAACAAATGGTCAAAAATAACGGGTCATACATACAGAGTCAAAATAAAATTAGTAATTTTTTTTTACCAACCTTTATGTTCATGTTTTTTTTGTCTATGCTCCTAATTTGACGTTTATTTGTTTATATTTATAATTAAAAACTACATAATGTGAAATTTCTTTTTACATTGGTGGACTTATGAAACAAAATGAAAATAGTTTAAATTCCTGACTGGATACAATTTTTCGCAGACTATATTAGTCTTCTTTAGAATGAACGGAGACGTGTCTTTGAAGTGCAGAGTTTGTCTGCGAGAATGTACCTCTTCTCTATCCGTATTTGACTTTGCCAGTAATGAGAGGTACAGCAATTTATTGAAGGAATATACTGGGACTGAAGTGAGTGATAGTGATCCTTCTAAACTGTGTAACAAGTGTGCGTCGGATTTGTTATTGCTAGTCAAATTTGTAAGACGATTTCATTCTACTACTAAAAAGATAACTAAAGGTAGGAAAGTCAAGACAAGAAAAACGGCTAGAAGAGATGAAACATTAGAGAGTACGAAGGGAACTGAAGTAAAGGAAGAAACAGAAGAATACAGTAATATTTATAAAAATGTTGTATCTGAAGATCTGGGCCATAAGAAGAATATGTTACAATGCCTCATATGCGGGGTTATGGTGCAGAATAAATCTGCATTCTTAGTTCATTACAGGAAGCACAGTGGCGAGAAGCCATGCGTCTGCAAGCACTGCGGGAAGGGTTTTACACAGTCGGGCTCATTGAATGAGCACGTTAAAAGAACACACGAAGGAGGACGAGAAAAGGGGTACAGATACACGTGTGAGGCGTGCGGTAAACAATTCTGGAGGCGGGGCGCCCTCACTGTGCACACTCGCATCCATACTAAAGAGAAGCCATATCAGTGTTCTTTTTGTCCTAGAACTTTTGCACAATACTCCGAACACCTCCTTCATACCAGGACTCACACTGGTCAACGTCCCTACGCCTGCTCTTTATGCTCCAAAGCTTTCATTTCTCATTCAGCCCTCCGTCGACACTGTACAGTTCACGAAGTTGAACGAAATTTCGCCTGCCACATTTGTCAATCGAGATTGAAATCTAAAGAGTCTCTCAAAAAACACATTCTAGTCATGCACACGGCGGAAAAGAAGAATGTGTGCGACGTCTGCGGAGCCAAATTCAGTATGAAATACAATCTCAAATCTCACATTGAGTTGAGGCACTCGGACAAATCTGGAACTTGCACCATTTGCAATAAATCATTTTCCAACTTACAGAAACATTTGAATACTCACACCGCAGACACCCTGTATACATGTTCAATTTGCAGTAAGAAGTTTACGAAAGAAAAGGCCCTCCAGCAGCATACAGCCAAGCACCATGCAGGTGTCGCCTCCTCGTATCCGTGTACGTACAAAGACTGCCTTGAATCTTTCACTAAACAGTCCAAATTAGATCTTCATATATTGAAAACACACGTCCACCATACTCCGTATATGTGTGAAGTTTGCTCTAAAGGATTCTATCGGTTGGCAGATCTCAGGAAACATGCTAAATCAGCCCACGAACAAACAAAAAATGACGCTTCTTTGTTGTTAGAAAGTGGTATAAATGACTATGTTAATCTTGCAGTTTGTAATGGAAATCCTATCGGTAGTTAAATGTGAAGTCTTATAATAAACTGTTGATAGTTTCGACAGAGGGTGCTTGGTAGCAGTCCGTTTTCACTGATGTAAAAATAGAATGAGTCTTCACTTTTTTTTTTTTTTTCTTAGGGGATATTTTGCGCTCCGACCTGAATTGGTCTATTGTGCTTCCCCTACTTGCTCATGGTGTTACCCAATTAGAGCTTCCCCACTAATCCCAGACGCTTCAGAAAGTCCAGCATTAGGAGGGGATCCAAGGTGGCGAGGTCCTCCACCTCTATCCTGTGTTTTCCAAAACTTCTTGCTCTCGCATAAACCACTGCATCGCAGTCTGTAAGTAGGTGGTGAGGCGTTTCCACCCCTTCTTCGCAGAATCTACAGGTTCCATCATCTTCGAGTCCCAGCTTCCTCAGGTGTTCCCTAAGTCTGCAGTGACCCGTTAAGAAACCTGTTAGGGTTTTAAGGCCTGTTTTACTTTTTGAGTCTTCACTTAGTGCTACTACAAATTATTTTATTACCATATTAAGCAATGTCTTTGTCCATCCGAGGAAGGGAGCAGTTGCTCCCGAGACCATCTTTATGGTAATAAAGCTTAGAATGAACCCTATTGTTAAGGATATCACGCAATGTGCCATTGTACTTAATTGTAATACTTTTAGTTGAGAAGAAAAATCATTTTTCTCTATCAGTCAAAGGAGCAGGGATATGAAATAAACAAAAATTGAAACATAAGCAAACGAAAGTAGTTTTATTATCATGAAATTGGAAAACAGGATATTATATATTATTATGATAAGGAGAAAAAAAACACTATTAATGAGCTTTCTATGATAATATACAGATTACAGGTCAAAGATCTCAAGTAAGAATGCAGAAATTAGAAAAACACTTGCTATGAGAAAATTTTTTAAACCTGATATCATTTTCCAAAACAAAGCAAAGTATGATAAAATATTACGGTATTTTGAATTACAAGCTTTATGAACGACTAAGTAATATGATTGGATTCAAAATTAATGGTAGATAAGTATGTTAATTTTTATAAAATTTTCCAAATTGTAAAATTACAGGAAAACATTTTAATTATCTTTTTGGATTTTCAAGTTTTGACCTGCATCTAAGAAAGCGCACAATTCACAAAAAAAATAAAACCGCCACAGGTGGCAAAAAGAATAGCTTCTACAATGATCAGTTATAAATTATAAGCTAATTATCTATTTATATGGTTGTTTTGAAAAAAAAAATACAAAATTTTAAAGATATACATTATATCTACATAAATTATTTGATTTAGTGATTATTATTGTGTCTATAATATGTCGAATATTGCATCCTTTAAAGATAGACTTTAATAATATAATGAGGTGTGATAAACAAAAAAAAATGATGTTACTTTAAATGCTTTGAATTCAAGCAGTTATTGAAATTCTCTTGTTAAGATTCTATCCATGACAATATAAAATTGGCCAAACTCACGCCATAATAAAAAGCAATTATAAACAAATCGGTAAGACGCTGAAATATCCATTTTTAAATCACAAATATTGATGTTAAATAGAATTGGACAAAGTTATTTTTTCTATTAGCAGCTTTTTTACTAAGGGAAAGCAGATTTTTTGCATCACACCTCTTACATTTTAGCTTTATTACAATAGCTAGCACACATGTAGTAGTATAAAATAGAGAAATGAAACATAAACATTTAGTTTAATGCAAAAAAAAATCAAAAAGAGAAAAAACAAAAATTTCAAATTCAAAAAAAATTGTTAGAGACGTAAACTCAAAAAGTAAGTGGTTTTTAACCTGTCTGGTACTGGCTTAAAAAAGTACTTTTATCCCCAATACAAGTGTCTAGGTAATAATAATAGCCTTCAAAAAAAAGTGGGTAAAATTGTGCACATCTAAATATCAACTAAAATTTGGCTATAAACATTTCATAGATGGATACACAATGTGATTTTTTATAAAATTTGGACACAACAAGCGTCAGAAAGAGCGGGAACGTACATGTTACGATCTTAGTACCACACAGGTTAAGAAGTATAGACTCTAGGAAATATGTTTCACAGTTTTAGCAATTTTACAATATATTTTGATTTGCAGATAGAAAGAAGGGAACATCGGCAGAAACGAACAAAATTTAACACTTTGTACCAACTGTATGGGATGCTTTTTAAACATAACTAAAAAATGGGACAACATTTGCAA
Organism: Mystacides longicornis; assembly: GCA_963576905.1. NCBI lineage: Eukaryota > Metazoa > Arthropoda > Insecta > Trichoptera > Leptoceridae > Mystacides > Mystacides longicornis. The sequence goes on from OY756437.1 coordinate 26,227,264, forward strand.
GTTTTCATAACAATAAAATTGCGTTTAAGTTTAAAAAATAAAAAAAAGTCAACGTGGTTGTTTCTGTCGTGTACCCTTCCAATAATTTAATGATTAAAATAAAGAAAAGCGGGAGAAAATCTTTCGGAGAGAAGTTATGTGGTGCGTTGAAGAGTGTCTCGCAGCAAGGAGCCGGGATTGGGCACGTCGCCCAGAAGACCGGCTACGTCCAACCACTCTTCGATAGACTGACACGGCAGCATCTGTTCACTTAGAGTCGACAGGATTCTCTCCGAGCATCTCAATACTCCTTCGTCCCCGTGACGAATTGCCTCCGCCAACTTCACGGACCATTGATCTGCCGGAGTGGTTGGCACTTGCTAGAAATAATAAAATTTTACAACAAATGAACGAAAATGTAAATAATTTACTGATAAAATAAAAAAAAAGGAAATACATAAGGCAAATGGTCAACATGGTTACAGGATAATCATATAGAAGAGATGTTTTAAAACAAATATCCATTTATTATGCTATTATTAAATCAATGGATGTTCGATTTTTTAACAAATTTTTCTTTCAAATTTGAAGCACTATGAGTTTAAGACCATTTTCTGCCGGTGTTTCGAAGACTGACTTAGTGTGGTCACTGTAAGATCTAGTCCTGAAAAATGGTCACAAGAATCTAGACATAATTAGAACGTTGTGCACCAACAAAGCCAATAAACATGAGACATTAACAAAAATGGATATATTCATATTCTGGCGCCAAATACATGACAGCAGTCGCAGTCTTAAAATTTGGTTGCTCTCTTGTTCCCAATAATTTCCAACTTTAATCTCTATATTTCATTCAGTATTAAATATCTACTTGTTGTTTCGACATGTTGAACATGTCGAGAATTCTCATGATTAGGAGTTTCGGAGACTTAAACATTACCATCTAATGGCGAACGTTGTTATCATAAAGTGATCACACTAAGCCAGCTTTTGAAATAACAGTAGAAGACGGTCGTAAGCCCGTAGTGGTTTGATCCATATAAAAATCGAACATCAGTATTAAATTGTTAGAGTCATTAGTTGTTACATAATTTTTGGTCACTTTACGTTAACAAAATTCACTACATAGGAGGTCAAATTCAAACTGGAAATTTTCCCATTATGAGTCTACTATATGTTCAACATACAATTCATAGAATCATTATGCAAGCCACTGCACACTGCAGGCCCTATTCACGAAAAAGTTTGAATCGGACTTCGAACTAAACTTAGACTTAAACTTTTCTAAATATCTAGTCATATAAGTAGTCTGTGATCTGTCAGATTTACTCCGACTTTTCCAACTTTATTCATATTAAAATAATATTATTACAAATAAACACGCATATGTGGCTTGTAAATACGGAATAAATCAATTATAAAGGCTGAAAAAGAAATTTAGATGGGCGAAATGTACATATCTAACAGACAGAATTTTTGACAGCTCAATAAGTTGGAAAAGTCGGAGTAAATCTGACAGGTAGTAAATCTGACAGATCACAGACTACTTATATGACTAGATATTTAGAAAAGTTTTCAGAAAAGTTTAAGTCTAAGTTTAGTTCGAAGTTCGATTCAAACTTTTTCGTGAATAGGGCTGCTGGACCAACAGTCGATGCTTGCATCTTCTACAATTCACATATTAAAAGCACGTAGTGAGAATTTTAAGTAACCAAATTTGATTAGCGACTTCTAACCACTAATATTAACTATGTCCATAGACGCAACCATTTCATATAAAATATGACAGAAGTATAATTATATTGGAAGTTACCTTGAACATTTCGTCATACAAGAGCTGCACCAGAGAGAAATACACGAGGTAGGGTTTGTATTCCTCGTACGATCTCGGCTCCAGCTGCTCTCCCGATAGAGAATTGATTTGTACGGATGGACTCACGGATCTAGCTTGGGCCAAAATCAAAATACGCCGGAGATGTTCCAGCCTGCATTCACGCCATCTGTACAAAAAAATAAAAAATTATAATCGTAAAATCCATGATTGGAGTAAATTTCTTGTTTGTTTACCCGAGTTCACATTAATTTGCACACTACATACACAACAACATAAATCAATCTCCCTTTACGCCCCACTCAGGTGCATAGGGAGGCAACAGGAGCTCTCCATTGCACTCGATCTTGGGCAATGTTTATGACCTCAGCTCTGCCTTGAAGGAACGAACGGTATGAGAGGGTCTTCCATATCTTAATGGGAGGAAGAACAGCGTTCTCGCTCTCCTCTGTCAACTGTCATTCGGCATCCTTAACACATGTTCATCTCCTTTCCATAATGGTGGGAAGTGATGGAAAGTATGGTATCGTTTGTGATGCGGAAGCACCATCTGATACCCAATACTGTATGTTAAAAAACAACAAAATAATTTATAATAATATCATCAATCTTACTTGTTAGGAGGTTGCATGAGGAGTGAAATGAGCAGATAATAAAGTGGACCCTCGGCCTCGTGGGACGACTCCAGCTGCCTCTCCCAACCCCACTCCAGATACGCCTGCAGGCTGGCAATGAGACGAGGTCCAATGCGCGTTGTGTTGATGACGTACAGGGCCATGTGTATCAGACTAGGAACCAGTTGCATGTTGGAGAGTGGTCCGCCGCCTCCCGTGTCTTCGTGGAAGGGTTTCTCACGGGCAAACCTCAGCAGCAGTAACTTCAAATCGTGAACCGTGCACTGATAGCCAATATCGTGATGGCCCGTACATTCCTGATCAAATAAAGCATTGAAGAGATTAATTCAATTCAACTTTCAAATATAACTTGATACTTAGGTCATTTGGAATTAGGGGTGGGAATAACGGCACAAATTTAAAAGACATTAATTGTAAATATTATTTTTAAAAGCTTAAAGCTTTTTTATTTCACAAACCAAAATTAAGAAAAGAAAATTATTTCCAAAATTTGGTATCTGGAAAGTTAACATTGTGTAAAGTCGCTGCAAGCTTAATATTTTTATTCAACTAATATTAACTGTTATGTACCTAAATGAATTAAGGCCATTATTGCTTAATATTGGCACTATTATTTTTTGTTCAACTAATATTTACAAACATCGTTTAATATGAATAGCGTTATTTTTATTTATCTAATATTTTTATCTGCTATCGTTATAATGCCCATCTCTATTTGGAATCTAGTAGAGAATTTTTAAATTTAAACTAGATGACACTGTAGTAAACTTCGTGTCTACTTCATAATCACAACCACAAAAGCAATGATCCTTTATTGTATCTGTTGACATTTATTTGAATCATATTTTTTATATACTTGGATGACTAAGTTGCTATTATTTATCTGGCTATTTTATATCTTATATAGCGATGTTTAGTTTTGAATATACTCATATAACGCAATATGGGGGGGAGGGGGGTTATTCTTGTAAAAGTTACTATTGTATTACCGGCGCCGCAACAAAGGTATTTAGCGACTTTCCAGTAATAATTGTGATTTGAGGCATACATAGTTGTAATATGTGCGTTAGGCAACGTTTAGAGAATGGGAAGAGGGGTAACAAAGAGCGTTACGATGCATCTAGGGGGGGTCAATAATGTTGAAAAAATGCGTTACGTAATACTTGAACGGTCCCTTACTTGGAGATATGTGTTGTGTCTGGCCAGACAGCTGGCGAAGGCAGACTCGGGCACGTGTGGACCCCACAGAGGCAGCAAGCCGTTACATTTGGTGGACGCGTTCTGCAGTGCAGCACTTTCCCATTCGTCCCTGGATCCAAAAAATACATTGACGATGATCGTAAGGTAAGGCATAATAAGAACAAATATATTATTTCATAATATTATAAAGTTTGATAATCACCTGGAGCGAGCCAATCTGACGGCCGCCATATGGCACTCCACGTGCACCACGTTGAAGTGAGTGACGGTGGTGTAGCCCAGGGTCTTGCGGGCCTTCACCTCAAACTCTTCCACTGGACAACGCTTGGTGAATGTGTAGATACCTAACACCTGAGAAAAACAACAAAAAATAATCAAATTTAAATGAAAAACTTGTAAAATCCATATATTATTATAGCTATGTAAAAATAAGCTTATGGTTTTTATTTTATTTTTATTAATCATTAGGTATATTGGAACCTTTTTATCTATTGTTATTTTTTAATGGAAGGTAGCCACATTATTTTTAGTTGTTCATAAAAAATATTAAAATTAATAACAATTATGTGATTCTTTTTTTATAATATTCTTTCTTTTTTTAGTTATTGGTCTTTCACTCATTATTGAGTGATTTAGTAATAATATTCTTGAAAGCAACTGAAATTTGTCTACCTTGTAATAATAATAAATTAGTGTAACAATTCAGTGATTCATTTAGGTTGTAAGGAACTGAAATAATTTGCCTTACTTCTATATACTTAATTACTGTAGTAATTATTGTGATACATTTTTTATGTTCTTACTCCCATCAAGGTTCCGAAGACAAGGAAGACCCTCTCATACTGTGTTTCGATCCTTCGAAGCAGAGCTGAGGAATCTGGACATGGTGTGGGAGGAGGTCATAAACGTTGCGCAAGATCGAGCGCAATGGAGAGCTCTTGTTGCCTCCCTATGCACCTAAGTGGGGCCTTAAGGGAGTTTGGATTGGATTTTTATAAGGAACCGAAATTCCCATAACTTGTTTTCGCTTTCACTTTAAAATATAAACCTATTTTTTTTATTGAATGTAAATTTATGGTTATCTATCACCCATGAATATTCTTGAAATAAATGTTTTATTTTTCTACACCAAGAACATATTATTGTGTTAACATTCTAGGTTAGAGATGAATCAATTATTTTTCACCTCATACCAAAAAATTCACATAATGCTAAAGTTGTGAGATCCCTTATCATAGACCCAATTTTTATTTTCCATGTCACGGACACCGCGCAGATCCTAGTAGAACTTGGGAATCACTATCGTATAAAAAACTAGAAGTGATTATAACCTTTGTAGGCTGATATTTGTAGCCCTCCCTGCAGATGCAGCATATGGCTCCCGTCTCCTCGCCCAGCTCCTGCACCTGATGCGTCAGACTGCACTGAGCAGTCACTTGGCCTTTGTCGTTTGTTCTCATACCCAGAGCCCCGAGTTGTTTCTCGCGCATCGCCATCGCCAGACGCTTTTTCTCCTGCAAAAGTTTCACACAGTCAGTTGGAGATTAGCTGTTATAACCTTAATTTTGAAATTAAATACAGTAGCACACTAGCACTGACCTGTCTTGTATAATCCCTGGCGTCTCGAACTCTTTTAGCTGCCAACGGCTCGGTCATCAAAGCCTCCAAGAGGTTCTCAGCAAGACTACCAACATGCTCATCCGACGACACCTGTTCTAGGCGATGGACTATAGGTATTACCTTTTCACAGACTGCCATCTGAAATATCAGAAATTATGAAATTATGTAAGTGGGCATGAAATATCAGAAATTATGTAAGTGGGCATGATTATTTTAATGATAAATCTGTTGGTGAGATGTCTGGAAATGATTACTGACCTGTGTGGGCTCGTGGTCGGTGGCTAGACCGGTTAGGAAGCGCAGGATATACTTCAGCGCCGGTTTAGAAATAAACTCCTTCAATTCATCCGAGTCTGTGCGGAGGAGCGTCGGTTTTACACACGGTGCGTGCATCTGAAATAAACAAAAAGATCACACTAAGCCAGCCTTCGAAATAACAGTAGAAGAGGGACCTAAGCCCGTAGTGGTATGTTCCATTTAAAAATGGAACATCAGTAATGAATTGTTAGTCATTAGTTGTTACATTTCATTACTGAGGTGGTTGGTAGCACAGTGGTATCAATCAACGGCATTCGTACGTACTGAGTAATAAGATCGTGGGTTCGAATCCCAATGCTTATTATTACACGACACAAGCCTTTGCTTAGTGTGAAAGATATCGAAAGCGTATTTGTGTTTGCTTTCAGTGAGCCCAAATTCGTTTTATAACAAAACAATAAGTAAAAATAAGGTAATGACATTTCTGCTAACATTACACTTAGTATGATCTATTTAATGGTAACTTTTACATAATTTGTACCACACATTTGTTATTACAGTCTTCTACTATCGTTTGAAGGACCATTTTTTTTGTCGTCAACATTTGTTTTCCATTTTTGAGGTTAACAAATTTTGACAAAAGTTGGAAACTATTGAGAACAAGAGAGCAACCAAATTCAAAGACAGCGACTGCTGTCATGTATTTGGCGCCATTATATGACTATATCCATTTTTGTTACTTTCTCATCTTTATTGCCTATTGGCTTTGTTGGTGCACAACGTTCTAATTATGCCTAGATTCCTGTGACCTTTTTTCAGGACTAGATCTTAACGAGTATGTAATAACCAATAACTCCAACAATTCATCACTGATGCTTGATTAATGAAATTAAATCAATGGATGATTTGAAATGTTGTTTATAAAAATATGCAATCTTAGCTGAGCCATACCGAGATGCAAACCTCTATTAAAACTGCTTGGTATAGTATAAGGTAGTTGTTATAATTTTAATGAATGTTGAGAATTCTGTCAGAAATTATGACACGCTTTAAGCAAATGAGTTAGTGTGATCAGCTTCCATAGGTGTTTAGATGTTTATTTAAATTGGTTAATGCTTACCGTGATATAATCGAGGGCGTCTTTCACAATGCCCAGAGAAATGAGGTAATCCTTCAAGGTGCCTCCGATGGCGTTCCTCTCTATTCCGCTGCACAGCACACAGAATAACTCCAGCCTGAACTCATCTTCGGCGCGATGTTCCGCGTCAAACTTGTTGAAGTCCAAGACTTGTTTGAAATGCTGGCAGAGGTGGGCCATCTTTAATTCGTTGCCGTAAACTAAAGCAGCCAGCACCCTCGTCAAGTGTTGCAAAGCCTCTTGATTACTACGAATGCCTGCAACAAATTTAAACCATTACAACTTAATTTTGATTAAATATAACGTGTGTGCAAGTAAAACTGGGATGATAGAGATTACAAGAAACATTCCCTTCTGAGAGCCGTAGCGAAAGACCAGCATATAGAAAGAATGTTAAAAAAAACTCAAAAATTTGAACTACACAATCCAACAATTTGATAGTTTCACTTAAGATTTAAGGAACAAACCTGGACACTGTGTGCAGTTCAGCAAAGTCTGGACATATTCGGGACCACCGAACGTCAGTGAGAACTGCAAGAAGGATTCCATGGATTCTCCGGCAGCCACAGACAGTATGCGATCCATTATCTATAAATATATTTGACATTAAAGTAAAGATTTCAACTAAGATAATTGCTATATGATAAAAGGTGAGTTACATCAGTTTACCTCGAGCAGATTACACGTCAGTTCTGGTCTGGGCAAGTTCCGCTCGTCATTCAGGGTCATGTTGAGTGCCTGAAGTAAGGCGGGCAGTGCCTGGGTTGTATGCTGCGTCAATACGCGTACGCAAGACTTGGCCCGTACGCACAAGGAGAGTAAACGAAGCAAAGTCCGAGCTAGTGGTCTAGCCGCCCCACCACCTCCCCCGGCGACGGCCAGGCGTTCCAACATAACCTCCATACCTCCTGGGGAATTAAGAAAACAATATAAACGAATCTAATAGTGAATTTGTTAACTCGTTATGAATTTGGACATGTATGCTCCAAACAATTTCTGGTGGTAGGTCTGTCTTGACTGAACATTTTGATGACAAAAATTGGTAGAAAATTACTAATTTCGTTGAAATAAAGTTCGTCCGAGGCATACTCTAAATAGAGTCTTATGAAAAATTGATAATAAAAAAAATGACTTACCACAATAAGCCAAAACATTGGCCATCCGGTAAACTTGTTCGTCGTCGACAGTCTCGTTTGTGGACGAGCTCAGAGTCTCCACAAACTCCTCAGTGGCATCTCCCAGTAATCCTCTCATACGGTAGACCACCCTCATAGCGTCCACTTCTCCGGAGGTGCACCACACCTTCTTGTACACTTCCTTGACGGGCAGATCCAGCGACATAATTTTATTGTTCACCAGCAGTTCCATACCGTTGTCGTCTTCCAGTAGGGCAACCAGTTCGCAGTCCGTGCAGATCTTGTTTTTAACATCCCGCATGAGCGGTCCGAGACCTGCTTCTAACGATGAATACGGATTACCCAGCATCCGTCCTTGCAAGAAGTCCTCTTGTTGAGGATCTTTCTCCAGAGATAAGAAGAATTCCCCGACATCGTTTTCTTCCGGATAAATGATGGAACACAACCTTTCAAATATGAATACAGGAGTGCGGAAGTCATGCAGAGGATACTTTTTAACAGTCTCGATGCACACTGCCATAAATTCGGCTGTTTCTGCCTCGGTTCCCGTAGTCATTTCTTCAAGAAGTTCCAATAACTTTTCTTGTGTATCATCGATGAGCCGAGTCCTCTGAACTACAAGACGTCTAAGGGATAAGTAACCGCCGAGAACGGCCCCCATGAGTCGTCCTTTGTAGGCTCGTCTAACTCCTGGTTCTTCTAGGAACATAGCCATAAGTTCTGTCAGACGCTTCAGAGCGTATCCTTGGGCCAAATCAGAGGTGAGAGTCGTTTCTTCCAGAATGTGCAGATGGTCTATCTCTTTGGTGAGAAGATCAGCGAGCATGGAGAGTACTCCGTGCAAAGCTAAGAATTGCTTCCAAGGTGCTTCCGAAGCTAAGCTCTGGTAGAGTTGCAAGAATTGTTCGCTGGCTTCTCCGGCCGTGCATATTCCGGGTAAGAAGTGAGTCAGCAGCAGAAGAACCACGTTTGTCCTTTCGTAGGATGTACACAAGGACTTGATCATCTGACAGGCCACGTCTCTCGCCATCTTGCTGCTCGGATTGAACATGACCGGTTTGAGCCAACCCCCGTCTCCGAGGAAAAGCACAAGAGGGCCGCCGGTGCGGAAAGCCTTTGCCTTCCATCTGTTGGTGTATTTGAGAGCGAGTTTTTCGTCTCTGGCTGTCAGGGCGTCTGGTTCAATATCTCTGGTGGGCGCTGGAGTGGCTCGCCGCCTCTTCCAGTCGGCATAAGAGACCCGGCCAGCGAGCCACGCACCCAGATCTAGAGGAGGTGCTTCAGGCTGCTGTTCGAGGCATTCCTTTGTTCCATCCTAGAAAGTATACATAAAAACAGCAATGAGATATAGACATGTACCAAAAAAATATAAGATAAACTGTATTCTTTTGTGTTTCTACCTTATTGGTGGGCGGTTGCATGATGTGATGTAGATACTGCAGACAGGGCAAAGCCACCTGTTGCAAGGCGTGAGCATCCTGAGGAGAATGTCCAGGAGACGGAGAAAGGGGTGTGAGAGCACCAATGTCATCGGCGCTGATTCCGAGACTGCTCGACAAATATGGACAGCACCTGTGAACAATCAATACACAATTATTTACAATGTAGTTGAAATCCCACATGAAATCTTAACAATCTTTAAGAATCAACGATAACAAACTAAAGAAAGAGTAAAAGACTTACCAGACCCACAGTCGAATCACACATCTCAGACGGACTTCCCAACAATCTGACGAATCTTGAATCTTCACCAGACCTCCGAGCAGAAGTACAAGAGGGCGAACCTAATAAAGACAGAAAAATATCAAGATGGACATCTGGACATTTCAAGATGAATTGGGAAGCAATTAGTCCTACTTACGGCGTTGGTATGATCTTGTGCAGCGGCATGTCCCAGCAAACCCAGGGTGATGCGCTGGGAAAGCAGATTGCAGAGCTCCTTGGTGGCAGGAAGATTATCCCTGGTGACCACGCAAATCAGCTGTCTTACTTCTTCTTGACTCTGCAGTGTACAAGAAATAATGATTAGTTCACGTACTGGACTTCTGGCGTTCTAAGAATGTCCTAGAGAAAATGAATCTGTGTACACTTTCAACATCTTTAACAGAAAGCAAAGCTTGTGTTGTGAAAGTGGAAATGGTTGGCACACCGGGATTCGAACCCATAATATTGTAGTCTAGTGGTATATGCACTAACTTCTGATCGAGAAGGTCTCGGACTCGATTCCCGATCATGTCAAAGTTTTTCATTTGAAATTTCAACCTGAGGTTGGCCTCAATTGACACTCAGGCATTAAGTTCCGCCGGCTATACTGACCCGTTTTGATTTAGGTTGGGTCAGTGTGATCATTGCCAAATTTCAAATGGTAGGATTTGAATTAGTGATCCTGTCTCTGCTACTTGGCCAACCATCCAGAACTAAATCTTTCATTATTAGATTTCACTACTTTTTAATGTAATGATGGATAAATATTAGAGAACCAAAAAATGTGTACAATTTACCTGTGGTGTTCCTCTACGCAGATTATGGTGAACTAGTTCAGTCACCAAGCCCAGCTGGCAGAGTCTCTGTCTGTTTTCCGGAGAGGAGGCCAGGGCCCTCAGCAGGGTGAGGCAGTGGGAAGCGGCGGCGAGGGCGCATCCGTAGCAGTGTCCCGATTCGGCAGGTTCTGTTACAACACAATTAGGTATCACAATTATTACTATACAGTTAATTGTGTATATAGATTGTGGCCTTCTACAATTTCAGAAGGAGCTTACCCAATGTCTTCAAAGTCTCCTGCTGCAGCAGTGTGGTGTACGGAGGTTTGGCTTCTGACTTCAACTGATCGCTTTGTAGCTTGTCGTATGCTACTAGCTCACGTCTACAAAAATATAAACAAGATGACTCGATGAACTTTGATTCCAAGGGTGTATTTACACCAAACAAACATTGAGGCAGAACTATAGGTACTTTCATGATGGTTGATATGGACACTAATCCGTCATCGTCCATTATTTGGTTTCCAGTGTCCAATATCACTCACTCATTCTTAAAAGAAAGTATGCTCCCTTAGTCTTTCCATTGGCCGGTAGGTTTAAGAAAATCCATTCAAAATTTTCAGTCACACAATTAACCAAACGTTGTCATAAAAATATTTGAACGAAAAAAAAATGATCCTTTTTTTGTGGCAAATTTGACAGGTGCAAATACTGAATAGAAAAAAGTCTTTTTTTTCTATTTTTCTTACAATTTATTCACTGTTTAAAAATTCTTTGGCCTTTATAAATATTTTGAAAAAAAATGAGCTGAATCAGTCAAGATGTTCTCAAGTTTTAGCGAGACTAACAAAGCATAACAAACATATTTATATCATAAAACGGCAAGATTCAAAAAGCGTCCTCTTTTAAGGCCATAAATGTGAAGTGTCAAATATGGCTTTACTAAAATGTCCAATATAGCCAAATTGGAACTAGATATTTAAATAATCTTGCAAATGTAACGTAAAACATACCTGCAGGTCAGCACTCGCTGTATGATCTTGGAGAGATCGTCAAAGTGGTTCTTGCTGTCCACACAATACTTGTGGGCCACATACTGTATCACCCGGTTAACCTGAGCACCGCTCGACGTGGAGTTGCCGCCGCTGCCGGTGTTGGCCACGACTCCGGTCCCGCTGCCTATGGTCGTACCGTCTTCGCCGGGAGTGCGCCCCACATCCACGCGGTGTTCCGATATTTTGTGTAGCAAGTTCTGAAAAAAAAAGAATTTAATTTTATATATAAAAATCAATGATTGTTATTATTTTACGTACTTCCATACCGTTCATCGGGCTACAATACAACTCTGGCAACTTATTGCTTGTACATGTGCATACCATTAACTTACTCACATCTTATCAAATTTTATCTACATTACTTTACTTATCTACATTACTTATCTACATTATCTACAATCTACATTAATAAATCAATAAAATAATTTGTTACGATCTAGTCCTGAAAAAAAGGTCACAAGAACCTAGATTCAATAATGTAATTATTTTCTTATATCATCATAAATTGCAGACTTAACATTCAATTTTAATGATAGCTGAACCTTGCAAATATAATAGTAGTAAAGTTAGATATAAAATTATTCCATTGTCTCCAATACATTTCAAGTTTTTGATAAATATCTAAAACAACAGGATCTTGAAGGTAAATTTATTTTATTAAATGAATCTGTGCTCACTCAACTTATTTTATTAAATGAATCTGTGCTCACTCAACACAAATACACTCTTTGACAAGCTTGTAAAATAAAAGCTTATGTCGTGAAAGAAGAAGATGGTCGGCACCTGGGATAGAACTCACCACCTCCAAACGATACAGTACGAAAGCCGGCATCGCAACTGCCATGCTACTGACCACTTCAATAAAAAAGATAGATCTTTTTGAAAATAAATCATCTATTCGTGATGAGTTAAGCAAGGCAGGTATCAGCTATTTATAAGAAAAGAAAAAAATATCCCATTCTCAATTTATTTCATCTGATGCGTGGATAAAGTTAAAAAAAACACACAACATACAAAGTGGAGTCAAAGAAATCTTGAAAAACTTGCTCTTACCTCGATCAAGGGTTTGTTGGCCACCAGCTGACGATACACCCTATCAGCCTTATCTAACAAGAGACCAATGGACACCACCATTCTCTTTCTGTCCTCGTCATTCTCGATACGCTCAACGGCGCAACACGAGCGCGCCGTGAGGGTGTAATCAAACTTGGCGTACTTGCAGAAACCGCAGGCGTGGCACAAGAAGGGATCTTTTTCATCATAATTGATGGCTCTGGAATATAAAAACAAAAGAGTTGTTGAAGACGACAAGGACCTTATCATGATGCCATCTTATAAAGAATTATTGGAGTTTATGCACCTATGTATGATAGTTTCTAATAAGTTAAGTGTAACCCTCTTACCTGCATTTGTGACATTGGAAGACATTCTCTCCACAGTTGGCACAGACTCCCGGGTTAGCCGGGACAGCGGCAGAGCACCTCGGACACTGCAACGACTCACCGGATGCCTGTGTGTTCTCGTAGAAGTCAGCGTACTCCATCATAAGGTTGCAAGCCACAATCGGAAGCGGGAAGTCGATTCTGACGTCCGTTTGTCCGGAGAGCAGAACTACAGTCTTAGCCTTGTGCCACATTCCTGAGTAGAAAAAAAACACGGTTAGATTTTTAATAGTACAAGAGTGGAGAAGTTACAATGATCTGCGACAAAACAGCACGCTTCGGCCTTCAAGTCAATGCTAGTAAGACGGAGCTCATGATAAATAATGCCTGCCCCGTTAACAGCTACCAATAACCATCAACAGTCACCAGGTCTTCCGGGTGGATAAATTTAAGTACCTGGGAGCAACCATTACCACCACTGGTGACCTCGGGGCTGATTTTCCGATACATAATGGTATGGTAATTGGCGCCTTTAACAACATGACCAAGATATGGAAAGCGTTGGTGTTTAGTGTCGAGACAAAATTTAAAACTGTTTGTTGCCCATTCTCCTGTGTGAGTGTGAGTACTGGCCCCTAACCAAAGCCCAGGCACAAAAAATCTCCGCATTTGAAATGAAGTGCCTCATAAGAATTTTTGGTATAAGATGGTACCACTGCATAATGAACAATGTAATATGCCGACGCACCTAGCACAGGCCCATCACTTCTAAATGTGTTAAGGGTGCAGAATGACAGTTGGCTGAGGAGAGTGGTATTTTTACTTTGAAGCAGAGCTGAGGGATTTGGATATGGTGTAGGATGAAGTCATTGAAGTTGCACAAGATTGAGCACAGTGGAGGGCTCTTGTTGCCTCCCTATGCCCCTAAGTGGGGTCGAACAGGAAGTATTAATAGATTTTATCACTTTTTACATTATTTTTTTACAAAAATATAAGAACATCTAATTATATATGTCCTGGTTTAGATATTTGTTAAGATACCTGGTTTATTTTTGAGTTCCTGCACGGCCTGCACAGTTCTGTTGTTGTAGAAGACGTTTATCTTGCGCACCATCTTGGTTCGCTTCAGATCTCCGATTCTCAATCCGATACGACTGATGGTGTGGCTGCCAGCCAGTTTCACGATTTGGGTTTGAGTCGTGAACTTTGAGTCAATCTGAAAAATTAATTTCTTTGTTAACACAAGTTTTTCTGGTATAATTTATTATTTGTGTCGATTCGTAACAAAGGGGTCACCTCCATGTAACTGTTTACTCTAACTTATTACTTGAAATTTTTTAAACTGAATTTGACAAATGAAAATTAATATGGCTGCCGCCACCATACAGTATAATAGCATTGTTTTATTGATAATGATCTGAAAATATGACGAGTTTTGAAACTAAAAGTTATTTTCAACATCTTTTTTTTTTTAGTTCTATTGCAGTGGAATTGACAGGTTTTGTTGATTGTCAAGGATCGACTTTACTGATATAACAAAATAGTAGTATAACTTCTTCTTCTTCACCCTCGCCTTTGTCCCATTATTTGGGGTCGGCTCTCTGTGTCCTGTTGCGCCAAGATTTTCTGTCTAACGCCATCTCTGGCTCCACTTCGCAACAAAACAGTAGTATAACCTCAAAAAAATTAGATTTTCGCACACTAAAACTTACCCTCACTGTAGATAGTTTGATGGTGGACATTGGCGTTTCGGGATTATTGCAAACGAGACAGGGCTCAGACTCCAAGTAGTAGCCTTCCAATTCCACGTAGTTGGACAGGGCAGAATAAATGGGCGCGTTACCATGCTGGGTGAGCACTTGATTTTGGGCTTTCAGTAGATTCACGGCGGATTTTAAGCAGTCCTGGAAGAAAAAAAAAACATTTAAATTCGTAAATTCACAAGGTACAGCAAATCCTGTTGCGAGATGAAGCGATACCTTACCTCCATTGGTATCTGAGGAGTCTTCAACGAGAAGTATCCCAATAGGTCGACAAATTGTGCCGTTTTCCTGCCGTACTGCGCCAGGGCCGGCCACAGCTCCCACATCATTCTGACCAGATCTTCTTTCCCGTCTTTCAGTGAGCAATTCCTAGAAAACACATAATCAAACATTAACATCGAAGAACACAACGAAAGTGGGTATCTCCACTTGTATATAAAAATGCAGCCCTATTTTTCTTGGTCATCTCATCACACATGAACCAATTTTGCTAATTCTTATTTACTCGTGTTTGTGAAATTTGTCAAGCGTAAATGAAAGAAAAAAATAAGAAAACTGTGCGGAACATTACTAAACTTTACGTAGGTTGTGAAATTTGTCAAGCGTAAATGAAAGAAAAAATTAAGAAAATTGTGCGGACCATTACTAAACTTTACGTAGATAGGCGGCTCAGTGCTTTTGAGAATATAAACTTTTTTTACTTTTAAATGGGGTTTCATTAAACAAACACGAGATCATTTTGTTTTTATAAAAATGAATCTGTTCTCACTCAAAGTGAGCTCTCTCTGACTCTATCACAGTAAGCTACTTAAAACTTGTGTCGTGAAAGAGGAAGATGGTCGGCCCCGGGATCGAACCCACGATCTTCGCACACAACACAGTACGAAAGCCGGCGTCGTAATTGCCAGGCTACCAACCACTTCAAACGTTTGATAGTTGGTGCGATTGACAGAATGTGCCTTGTAAATGTGGTTTAAAACAGATGCATTAATAAATAGATAATTGATCGTTATGCTAATTGGAATATTCATATCAAAGACAGGTCTATGTATGTCGGGAAAGTTAGTTAATAATAATAAAGAGAAAATAAGAACTCACTCGTATATGGCCAGCAGCAAAGCGTGCGCTTGCCAACGGACTGACGTCGAGTTGGTTTCCAACAGGAATACTTTCACAAAGTGCCGCAACTGATCAATTTTCACCTGAAGTAGAAAGAGAATTTAATAATTGGACGCTGATGAACAGTTTCTACTACAAATCTTGCCTTTAATTCATTATGCACTAAATCCATGGTGAAAACATTTGCCTAACACACATTTCTTTCCTATTAATTCTAACATAGAATTCAATTTTGACGAAAAGACAACTTATCATAGGGCAATTTCAATTCTTTATAATATATAAAAAATTTGAAAATATACATTGAGAACTGCAGCTGATTTGAGATTACTTCATTATCACATTATTTCCAGTGGGCATCTGTAGATTGATTGTCATAGAAACTGTTAAATTAGCGATGAAAATTATAATTATGAAAATATTTTCCGTAATTGGATTTTTAATTTTATTTTCTTAGTGTTCGTTTCATCGAAAATATCCAGTTACGGATGAACTTACCAATTATATATAGAGATTAAAAAATATAGTTTTAAAATCTCATGTAGATACATAAAATTTTTTTTTTTTTTCGTAGATTTGGGTATGTTTGATAAAGCATAATACACAGACAGATATTACATTCAACATTGTGCTGATTAATTGCAGAGCTTTCAATAAGTGAAAATAATTTTATTCTTTACATCTGCAAAGACTTATGTTTGGAAAGGGGTAAATAAATGAACAAGTAAAGAAGAAGAAGAAAGCTACCTGACTGAGAATCTGCTGAACCAGCTGCGGCACCAGGGACTCCTGGAACTTGGAGCTTGCTGTGATGGACGCATCACTCTCGGCACTTCTTCCTCTCTCCGTACGATCCTGGCATTTCAACGGAGCAAACCCACGAGTTATCAAAAATATAGAAAGTAATCAAATGCAGTGGAACCTCCTTCCAGAGTCTTACTCCTTATGTGAAGCAATTTTTCCCACACAAATCAATGGAAAATAATATGTAACATGCGGAAAAATACTATTTCGATATATGTAATTAAATTTTTGAGGAGTGTAACCCTAAAAATTGACAACTTTTAGGTTGCGGTGGTTTCGTATGAAATTCTTCAATAGTAGGTTTAAATAAGTTGCCAGTGTGTGGCCAGTCTTAAATTTGAAAAAAAAATGAGTAGGCAGATGGTACCACACACTTTGCTTAAAGGGAAACTAACCCAAATTATACAAAACTAAGCGAAAATGTGTCACAGAAATCACTTAATACATTTGCCACTACCTTCATATGATGGAGTCGCGGCTCGCAAGTAACTTGTCTTTCTGTGAAACTTAATTCCGCACTCGTGATGCAAAATATCCCTCGTTAAGGGAGCGCCTTTTTCACATTTTAATATTCTCATTTGAGAAGTGTTTGTTGTATCCTATTTTACGGTGATTTCTATGGGAAAAACCGTTTGTCACGAAGTTTCAGGGTATTAACAAGTCCACCATACATGTATTTTACTTACGTTGTTGGTGGTGGTCGTCAATGGGGCGGCCGTACCGGTGGTCGTAGAAACAGTGTTGTTGCAGAGCGCCCCCTGCAGCAGTTGCAGTATGGTGGGCGTGACAGCCTCCCCTTCGCTGCGTCCCAACAAGCAGGCAGCCCCCATCAGGTAGGACAGGGTGTTCGGAGAGTGTACCCAGCACATGTGCTGCCAGTTTCCGGTGCGTGCTGTTACGATTTCAACACAGGCCTGAAAAAGCCCATCAATTAATGATCAATGAAAAAAAGCAAACTAATGGTAATAGACAAACCCTCATTTGCACCATTAAATAAACACTTTCAAATTCACCCATTCACCATTAGATAAACACTTTCAAAGTAACCCATTTACCATTAAATAAAGCTACTTATTCCAATAGAATTAAAACAAATTAAAAAAAAAGTTAAAAGTTACAGTTATTTACAAGTTAAAAAAAATTGCATTGTATAACACAAGCTCGTCACTTCTACCATTATGGAGAGATGGATTTGGCTAGGACATTTGTTAAGAATACCGAATGACAGCCAATGGATAACACTGGCTTTTTTTAACAATAAGAGTCATGAAGACTCTTGTACACTGTGTTTCATGTAGAGGGATTTAGAAATAGTGTGGGTGGAAGTCATTGAAACTGCGAAACACCGAGTGCAGTGGAGAGCCCTAGTTGCCTCCCTATGCCCCTGAGTGGGATCTCAAAGGATAGTAAATTTAATAAAAGCTACCTATATGGTTTTGGCTAAATATAAAAGGACCAAAATGAGTACCTTGAGGTGGTCCATCAGTGCCACCATCCTATCGTAGGAGAAATCCAGTTCTTCCACAATCTTATGCACTCCCTCCAGATGGACGTTCAGGGCGTGCACGTCCCGCAGCTGTCTGTACTTCTCTTTAGTTCCACACATCATCAGCAGCAGCTTGCGCACTTGTTTTCTGTAAAACAACCAAATACTTTGGATTTGAGAGCTTTTTTTCGCAATAATTTTTTCATGACAGATTTCGAAGATATACCCCTAATCGTTATCAGATTAATTAAGAATCTGCCAAAAAAGTAACTTTTAACTGACGTTCCATTAAATTATCACAATTCCTCTAAAATGCCCGTCATTCGATCAATTTAAGCGGCACCTTAGAAAGACCCGCCAAAATTTTAGAGGAACCGCTTATATGAAGTATGTCAAAATCATTTCATTATTTTTTTCAGTCACCTCTCTTAAAAACAACAATCAAAACAAAATAAGATATTATTCTCAGAAAATTTATCATTTTGCTCTTGTTTTCAGACCAAAAGATACGTTAATAGTGTTATATATCTTGATCAAGATGAATCTGTTTTGAGAAAAAGGAAATTTGGCGAACATGATGATAATTTTGATATGGGGAAATCATTAGTTTGAAATCACTTGCAGGTAAGTTCACTTGGTTTGATTTCTTAAGAATCTTGCTGGATTGGTTGATATCACATGGAAATTCAAAATTTTATTTGATGCTAAATTTTAGCAGATCTGAGAGGGCATTGGGATTATATGCTCTAAAGTAACTAGCCAAAATGATACATAACTAGAGTGTTTAATAAAATATAGGTTGTTGAGAGATTCCTCTTGCAGTACTCACCTTAGGAACGGTGTCTGCTGGTTCATCATGTACTGGCACAGCAGGGAGTGCCAGGTTGTGGAGAACGGAGGAGCCGGTGGTTCGCAGTGCTGCTGCACTTGGTACGGCAGTCTCAGGGACATCTCCGTCAGGAGGTTGGGATAGTTCTCAAGGACGTCCCATGCGTGACCTGCGTAATTAAAAAGATTGAATTTGATGAAAATCCAACATATTATGTAGTCAACATCGTTTTATAACAAAGATGTGTAGGTTTTGACCACATCTGCTGATTTAACTATGAAAGAGTACTGATGTAGATTTTTTATGTAAATATTGTGTATAAATCTTACCATAACAATTCTGAAAAATTTGGTTTAAATGGGTTCTATTCTTATAACAATGTATACAATAAGTTAACAGGCTTCACATGTGATTTATTTCCTACTAAACCGCCATCTCTTGGATTTTTTTAAAAGTTATGCAATTATTATTATTATTATTGTAATGGGCAGGCAGCTCAAGCTGATAGGCCCATATCATTGTCTCTAAAAAAAAATAGTCCAGTCTGCAGCCCGATTCACGGAAAAGTTTAAGTCTAAGTTTAGTTCGAAGTTCGAACGAAGTTCGATTCAAACCCTCCGTGAATAGGTACATAGACTGTAGATAGTCGCCGCCTACAATAATTATTATTACCAGCAGCCCTATTCACAAAAGTTTGAATCGAACTTCGTTCGAACTTCGAACTAAACTTAGACTTAAACTTTTCCGTGAATCGGGCTGCTGTTCTTAAATTGGTTTACACTAGTGGCAGACACAACACTCTCAGGCAATTTATTCCACATGTCAACCACTCTGTTACTAAATGCATGCTTCCTTGGATTACATTTGAAGCGAGATTTGCTCAACTTTAGGTGGTGTCCTCTGAGGTTTTCATTTGCATTCCTTTTGAATATGTGTTCCAAATCAGGCACACTGTAGTGTCCAGACAAAATTTTGAAAGTTTCAATCAGGTCACCTCTTGCTCTTCTCTCCCGTAGTGTGGATAACTTTAAGATCTTTAATCTCTCTGGGTATTCTTGGGTAAATTATAGAGGAATTGTTTTGATTTCAAACTTGTGGCCCATCGCACTTCATCCCGCATCCGAATCAACGATACCCAACTATTACATAGTGCAATAAATTATCAGCAAAATTTAATTAAGTTTTTATGTCATAATCACATTTTATTCATGTAATAAGTCAAATTTATTTTTTAGTCTGGGTTAGGTGGAAGGTCGACGGGCACGGGCGGGGCAGCTAGTGAATAAATATATTGTGTACACATGAATAAATGTATTGAAATAATAATAAACTATGTGATGTATAGATTCAATTTTATGCTTAAGTGGTGACGATTTTCTTAATAGCATTACAAAAATACTTACTCTTGACATATTGCCTCAAGAAGAACGGCTGCATATCGGGCATCGGATGTGACGGCTGAGGTTTCAGCAGCTGCAGCTGAGCCATATTCCCGGCGAGAGCGTCGTTCTGGGCCGAATCGTTGGTGGCCGAGGTTCCCGTGCCAGAAGAGCCCGTGTTCCTAGAGACAGCGACGGCGCTCGTGGTGGAAGATGTGGTGGGAAGAGGATTGCTCTGTATTTCTTTCCAGTAAGGCAGCAGTTCACGGAGTATCTCTTCGCAGCGGTTGATGACTCCGGCAGACCTCAGCCACGAAGCGGTAGTTCTAGCTGTGTACCACTCGCTTGGTAGTCTAGAGGTAGATGTGGACGTGGATGGTCCCGGAGTAGAGCTGGACGTTGGCTTCCAACGGGCCATTAGTACACCTGAAATATAATATTAATAGTACATTTTTCATTTTTTTTATTCATTCATTTTCTTAAAAGAATTTCGAGTCCTTTAAAACGAATTCAAATACATTTAAAGCTCGTGTCATGAAAGACCAGGGATCGAACCAAAAGTCAGCGAATGGGCTGCTAAATTTTGAATAGTATTTCTGGACTGGTTTAATTCATTTATTTAATTCTTTAATATTATATGAATGAATATACAATGTCGACACTTAATCAAATGAATGAATGTGCGAATAAAAGAAGAAATCTACTTTGGCGGTAATGTCACAACAACTAAAAGAGATACAGCCATTTTTGGAATTTGTAGAATGAATTAGGAAGTGGAGGTCTTTTCTCTCTGCCTACACCTTAAAAATATCCAAGTACTCACTGAGCAATCTCATAATAAGGAGTTGCAGTTCTCGGCGAGGAGTACGGTTCTGCACTGGAGTCTGGGAGTCTGCAGCTGTCGCCGGTGGCGATTCTGGCGAGGCTATGGCGGAGTTGTTGCCATTGCCACTGAGTTCACTGACCAAGAAGCAGAGACATCTTTCCAGGGCCACCTGCTCACTCTCTACTCCACACTCCATGGAGCTGGACAGCATCAGAAGAACCTAACCAACAAACATCAAGAGTTATTCAGCTGGATCTGTCATTTTGTTGGGTTGACAAATATAAGTAAATCCAAGTACAGCTTTAAGATTATATTTTGAAGTGGTTGGTGACCCAGCGGTTACAACGCCGGCTTTCGTACTGCGGACTTCGATCCCAGGTGCCGACCATCTTCCTCTTTAACGACACAAGCTTTCAATAGCTTACTGTGAAAGAGTCAAGGAGTGTATTTGTGTTCACTTTGAGTGAGCACAGATTCATTTAAAAAAAAAAAAATAAAGTTATAGATTTATATGAATTGGTGGTCGACCATTGCTCGAAATAAGACTATAACTAATAGCTGAACATATGATAAGAACATTACCTGCATGAATGGAATAGTCCTTAGACCAGGAAGGCCCCTGAGGTTGGGCAGCTCTTCCACCATCAGATCAAGCAAGGCCAGACGCAACGAGCGCACTTTAGCAGCAGTGTCCGCTCCTCCGATGATGTCCACACTCCACTGAGAGGCTTCGCCCCCCTCGATTGCAGTGCGAGCTGTGGTTTCCCCTAAAAGTTATAATTATTTATAGTTTATTTTAAAAATCATAAAATTTTGAAATACTCTTAACATGAATGTTAAAAAAACATAGGTTTTGACACTTTTGAAAGATCCGTATTCCCTTTGATCACTGCATCATATGCGAACACTGGACCAATTCTTTTGTCATCAAAAAAAGAAGAAAAGAGCATGGAATTTTTGAAATTTTGAAGTTTGACAAATCGTCGGTTGATTGATGGTTGGTGCGATTGTTAGAATATGCCCTGTGCAAACATGGTTTAAAATAGATGCATATGTAGGGAATCCAATTGAATATTAAAACAGGTAATTAATATAAGAACAAGTGTTAATTGTTTTACCATAAGCAGAGCTCCTTCCCGATGTAGCACTACCACTCTCACTGGATCTCCCGACAGGACTCACTTCTGCCCCCCCACTCCCAGCAGCCCCCTCTCCTTCCCCTTCCACTTCTCCGTCACCCTCTTCATCGTCGGAGCCAGTTGCCGAAGCCGTAGCATCAGAAGGAGCCCCGCTGCCTCCTCTGGGCAGTGCGGCTGCGGCATTCTGAGCCCCACCCCTTCCTTCTTGCAGGGATAGGACGATGGCGTACTCCACCATGGCTTCGTCGTCCGCATCGGGAGGATCAAGCAGAGTTTCCAATCCTTCTGTAAAATTAGAGATAGTCAAATTTGATAAAAAAACAATTGGATCGTATAGATTCTTATAAAGGTTAGCTGATGTAAACGTGTTAAATTCGATCAGCTGGGGTAAAGGTATGTAGGCAAAGGGTGAGGGAAAGGAATAGGGGATATGGAAGTAGTTAATATGTAGGAAAGTACCTGGATCTGTTCCCAGAAGTCTGCTCAAGTCAAACACTTGATCCACATACATGAACTGTCTGGCTTGGTTGTGGTTCTGATCGCCTCCTATGGCAGCAGCGCCCGCATTGGAGCTTTGAGCCGTGCCCGCTGCGGCTCCTTGAGGAGACTCACTGCGGCCTGCACGGTTGTTTGACAAATCACCTGATATATTGGAAGAGAACATTAACTTGTAAAAGAAAAATCAAATCAGCCTTCAAAAGTTTCAAGTTTTGCAAAAGTCATGGTAAAAGATAATGGACTCCGAAGACCCCATGATTTCGTGACTCTGGAATTCTTCAGAACCCTTATTTATCCACTGTATCAACTGACATATGTATAGTGGAAATAAAATACGCACTAAACGCCAAAAATGAAAAAAATGAGTTGAGTATGAGGAAATGTTCTATAAACCATTGTCAATAGCCTAAATATTGCACTAAGTCCATATCGATGATCTAAAGGTGTAAAAAAACAGATCCAAAAATCATCATAGTACTATGTCTGTATGGAGGAAAAATCAGTTTTATTAGATTATCTCAAAATGAAGTTTTTGGCGTTTAGTGCGTATTTTATTTCCACTATACATATTATGTTCTCAGGGTCAAAGTGACTAACTACAGCGTGGTTTCCAGTAAATATGTGGTTGATAATCCTTTGAACTCTCCTCATACAAGAACTGTATGTGAAGTCTTTCAATCTTACCTGGTGTAGCTGGTGGTGATGGGATGTAGACCCTCCTCCTTTTGACTCGTGGTCTCAGCACCCTGACTATGGCGGACTTGGCCCCGAAACTTATCAGCTGGTCTTCACACAGGAGTAGCGACAAGTAGATTCTGTTACCCAAGTCAATCTGAAAATAATGTTTCACAAAGTTCTGAAGTTTCGTTTCTTCCACCTCATTAGGAAAACCTTCAGCTGCTTGTCCCCTGCTCTACTTGCTAAAATATATAAGACATACCCGAGACCAGTCCTTGAGTAGAGGACATTTACCAAGTTGGGTACGGGCCTGAGAAATCTATCTTATGAGAAAAGACTAGAGACATTGAATTTAACATCCTTGGCGGATAGAAGGAAGAGAGTGGATCTGATAGAAACCTTTAAGATCCTGAATGAGTACTATGACTGCCCAGAGCTTCACGGAATGTTTTGTCTGAACGGGAATACACATTTGAGGGGACACACCACACAAAATTGGATAGAGGAAGATTCAAGTTGAACCCCAGGAAGAATTTCCTGAGCAACAGAACTGTGAATGATTGGAATGGACTGCCACATTGTCTGGTCATTGCCGACAGAGTGTGGTGTAATTGATAGAGACTGGGTGCATCAGCTTCAGCTGCCTGACCAAGCATGCTAATAATAATAATATTACGTTTCTCACACAACCTCTCCTATTCCTTTAGCTTCTGACCTGGGGCGTTACTTTTGAAACTCAATCTCGCCCATCAATACTTTTAATACTAGTATCAATCCTTATTTATACCATTTTTTTTTGTAAACAATACGGAATTTAAAATAGACCTTCGTGGAACTGTTTTTATGCATAGCGACCGAAATCTAAGTATGTTAATGACTTCATTATTCAGATTGAAATTGGATTGGTATTATGATGTGATGCAGCGTAACCCCTCTGGCTTTTCTTGACGATGGAATGAATGTGTTCGATCCAAGTTGTTCTCGGTCGGCCATGTTTTCTTACACCTCTCTTTTTAGCCTTAATATTCATTGTCTTTCTGTTTTATCAATTCTTTCCACATGCCCAAATCATCTTAACTTTTAAACTTTCATTTTTGTAACAACATCATAACATCCATACCACATTCCTTCCTATATCCCGCACGCAGAGTCTTTCCACATATTCTCCATAGTAATCTTTTTTGGTGACAAAATATCTTACCATAGTTTGATCTGGAGTGTGCACCATGAGGGTGTGAATGATGTCGGCGAGAGCGTGCAGAGCGTGGTCGTGATGCCTCAGACCGCTCCTGTCCACTGGGGCTAGACAGGGAGGACACGGAGTAATGGCCACACTGCTAAGTTTGGACAAGACTCCGACTAACAATGGCGCCAGATGCAAGGGTGGCGATGTGCTCGTCCATGTTTTGTTCCATTCACCTATCACAAAAAAATGACTTGATTTATTTCGATATAAAAAAAATATACATAATATCAATTATACACATAGGTATATTCCTTTGATTTGATTACAATTTCGATCGAAAATCCCACTAGGCAAATGCCCGTTAGGGGGCGTTCAAGTATTACGTAACGCAATTTGGGGGGGAGGGGGGGTCTTGCAAAACGTTACTGTGTGTTACAAGGGGGGGAGGGGGGCAGGGCCGGATCTCCCATAGGTGCAAATGGAGCAAAAATCCAGGGCGCAAACAACTAAAGGGCGCTATCAAATGTATAGAAAAAATAAAAAAATAAACAATCAAAATTTATAGAACGTCAAATGTATATGAACAAATTACGCGCCAAATTCAAATTATTAATACGTCCGTATAATGCTAGGTACCTACCTGTTTCTACACGCGAAATCCGCTATAAGTAGGTACCTACTCGCTCACAAGTCACAATACCTACATAATGTTCTTTATTCCTAATTCAAATGTATACATACGTAAATAATAATATTCAAGTTAGCGCGTCAAACAATGCCTATAATAGTGTGTTGTAGTTAGCTACCTACGAACGGTACTATGTATACTGTAATAGCGTAGTCTTCAATACTCGCACACAAATGTGCGAGTATGTATGTGTGTGAATATTTCGTTCGTATACCAACTTATGTAAATGGCGCAATGTCTATTTTTACTGGCGCTGATTATGTCTACTTATACATTTATATATATGTGTGTGCAATCAATAAAAGCACTTATGTTTACCAGTAATAAATATCAGATTCAGATAAACGTATTCACAAATCTGCCGGATCTTCTGCGCCTTTCGAAAGGGCTTATTATTATTATTAGTCTAAGTTTATCAAACAAATAGATGATCAGAACTTTTGCATAAGTGCCACCACTTTACAAACGCCACGTAAAACAAGAGAACTAATATTATTTGTCGGTAAAAAAGTGAATATTTTACAAGGTAGGTAACTACCTGCTTATAATTGAAAAATTAATCGTTGCATTTGGAGCGAAATAATTTTTTGATTATAAAAAATACATAATTATCATTTGCAAATTATTTTATTTGTAAATCTATATAGATTACTATTTTTACTATTAGAAGGATTGTTATTTTCGGTCGTGTTAATCATAATAGATAGATTTTTTCATGTTGTTGTGTTTTTCGAGTGCTGTTTTAACATAATCCAGGAAAATCTACTGTAAGTCGCTCATTTTATTGTATTCTTTTGAGTTTTCCCAGCTCTGTTGAGGTGGTATAATGTCGTCATTTCCTAAAAATAAGTTGTCTGGAGCACAATTTAAAAAAATAAGGAAATTAAAAGAAGCTAAATCAAATTTGAGGCAAGTTAGTATAAACAGTTTGCTGGTTTGTGAAAATAAATCGCCGGATTCGTCAATTTTAAAAGAACGAAAGGACGATGCTTCCGATATTCTTCAGTGTTGTGCATCGACATCAAACGAAATTAGTACTTTATCTGCATCTGCAACTAATATTGAATCCTCCTTTTCTTCTGTTCCGCTAAACATTTCTGCAACGAAGTTTGATAGTTTTGAATTCGATGACCCAGCCAAATGGCCAGTCACTATTACTCAGAATATTCGCGATTTTCTTGTAGAATTAGGACCACAACAAATTCATCACTTTTCATTTCCGTGTACCGCTAATCGAAAATTCAGCCCTCAATTATACAGTCGTAAATTATCTAACGGAGAATTGGTTCATAGGGATTGGTTAGTGTATTCTAAGACTGCTGATAAGGTTTATTGTTTTTGTTGTAAACTGTTTTTAAACTCATCTTTAACGTTAGTAGTTGGATATAACGATTGGAGCCATTGCTCGAGGACGCTCTCTCATCATGATTCTTCAGAAATTCATTTTAACAATTTCACAGCTTGGAAGAATCTTTCGTTAGCATTGTCTTCAAATAAAACTATTGAAAGTAGCTTAAACAAACAACTTAGTCAGGAAATAGAAAGAAATAGGGAAATATTGAAACGTATTTTATTAGGGGTTAAATTTTTAGGTACTCAATCTTTGGCTTTTCGCGGTAGTTCGGAAGTTCTATATCAATCCAACAATGGGAATTTTTTAAAATTTGTCGAAAGCATCGCTGAAATAGATCCAATTATGCGTGATTGTTTACAAAAGGTTAGTTCAGATATAACGTACTGTAGTAAGACTATTCAAAATGAACTGATTTATCTTGTAGGTCGAGAAGTTAGAGAATTCATAGTTTCCAAAATTTTAGAATCCAAATATTATTCGATAATTGTTGATTGTACGCGTGACGTCAGCCGTCAAGAACAGCTCACATTGGTAGTTAGGTTTGCGTCAAAGGAGAACAAAAAATTTGTAATTAGGGAACATTTTGTAGGCTTTCTGAATGCTCCAGATTCTACGGGTGCAGGATTGACAAACATAGTTTTAAACAAAATCAACGAGTTAGGTCTTTCAATAGAATTTCTTAGGGGACAAGGATACGATAACGGGTCTAATATGAAAGGGAAAAAAATGGGTGTCCAGAGTAGGATAAGGGAAATAGAACCTCGAGCTTTTTTTGTTCCGTGCACTTGCCATAGTTTAAACTTAGTTATAAACGATGCCGTCAGTTCTTCAGTAGATGCAGTATCGTTTTTCGGTTTGATTCAAAGTACGTACGTATTTTTTTCATCATCTGTAGCCCGCTGGGAAATTTTAAAACGTCGTGTACAGGTACTCACATTGAAACCTCTGTGTGAAACGCGCTGGTCAAGTAGGATAGATGCAATAAGACCATTTAAATTTTACTTTCAGCAAATTTTAGAGGCCATCATAGATGTTGAGGAAGGGGATTTTGATGCAGAATCGAAAAATTCCGCTAAAAGTATAGGAAACGGTTTGCTTAATTTTAAATTCATCGTTACTCTAGTAGTGTGGTATGATGTTCTCTCTTCAGTAAACAGTTCCAGCAAAGTTCTTCAGTCACCTAAATTGAATATAGGTGCAGCTGTGGACATTTTAGAATCTTGTAAAAATTTTTTGGGTGAATATCGGTCGGATCGCGGATTCTCTAGGGTATTGCGTGACGCAGAAAAAATAGCTTTAGAAGTAGGAATAGAACCTCGGTTTCCAGAGTCATCTTCCATTCGCATGAGAATGAAGAAGAGATTATTTAGTTACGAAAGTGTCGACCATGTCGTGGAAGACTTGCAGAAAAAATATCAAATTGAAGTTTTCAATGTTGTTTTGGATAAAGCCATAGAATCGGTTCGCGATAGGTTTGTACAGCTTAAGGATCATCAAAGAAATTTTAGTATTTTGTATGATATTAGTTCGTTTGTTGCTAACGAAAATTCGTTGAGGGTTTGTCGAGATTTAGAAATAGCCTTAACCAATAATCAGAAGTCAGACATTGAAGGTCAAGAGTTGTTTGAGGAGTTGAAAAGGATTTCGTCTTTAATTTCCAAAAACACTAGTTCAATTGATTGCCTAAATTTCATTGTGAATAAAGATTGGGAGCATGTCTTTCCTAACCTGTATGTTTGTCTTCGTATCTTATTAACTATTCCGGTTTCAGTGGCTGCAGGAGAACGTAGTTTTTCCAAGTTAAAATTGATTAAAAATTATTTGCGTAGTTCCATGTCTCAGGAAAGATTAGACGGATTAGCGTTGATGTCGATTGAAAGTGACATCTGTAGGGCTCTCTCTTATGATGTTCTCATCGATAGATTTGCCAGCGCGAAAACTCGTAAGGTCATGTTTTCTTAATTTGGGTAAGCCTTGCCGTCCTCCCTCGCTGTTTGTTCATCTTTTCATTTTAAACCAATATTGTTATGTATTTTCGGGACTAGGCCTGCTATCAATATTTTTCATTGAATGGCGGGGATACCCTTATAAAAACGAGTCGAGAGTCTTACCTCATGGGTCGACATGGAAACAGACTTACTCACGGAGGGGGGGGGGGGGGCGCAATTTTGGTTTTGCACCAGAGCGCCAACAATGGTTGATCCGGCCCTGGAGGGGGGGTTCGAACAATGCGTCACGTAACGTTTTTTTTTCTTAAATAAAAAAAAATTGTGAAATAAATCTTCCAAGTTGGACACCCTTTTCGTTTATGTTTTACGGGAAGTCCCTCGGTAGTAATGTACATCATTTTTTGTTCTCCGAAGTTAGCAACCCTTTTGGACAATGTTTTACAGGAAGTCCCTCGATTTTTCGTTTATGTAATGCGGGGAGTCCCTCAATTCTACTGTATGTAATTTTATTGCTCTGCGTAAAAAGCAACCTTTTTCGATTACGTCTTACGGGGAGTCCCTCGACTGCATTGTATGTCGAAATTTTCATTTCGCTCTCCTAAGTTAGCAAACCTTTTCTTTTATTTTTTACGGGGAATCCCTCGACTGTATTATACTTACGTCATTTTTATTTTATTTTCGTTGTTAGTATTCGTTAGTTCTTTAAACACGCAGTACGCATAAACACAAATTGCTTGTAGTGAGCGTTGTTAGTGAGTTTGTAGATAAGTACTATAATGTCCACAAAAGCGGGGGATTTACATAATCAACTGTTCTTGGCCTATAAAGGCTCTCATGCTGACTTTCCAACGCATCTATGTCAAAAAAATACCAATGAAATTTGAAAAACATCAAAAGAAAAAATAAAGAAAAATTTATGGAACATAATAAATAGTAATTTATGGAACATAATACATACGAGAGTTCAGTAAAAAATAGTCACTTCCAGAGTGTTACGTAACATTTAGGGGGGGGAGGGGGGGTACAGAAAAACGTTATGGCGCGTTACATGGGGGGGAGGGGGGGTAAAAAATCTTCAAAAATTGCGTTACGTAATACTTGAACGCCCCCTTAGTGGGGGTATCTAATAAGATTTAACAATAGTCAAAGTGAAAGTGAACATTTTATAAAACCATAAATGATAAAAATAAGATGAAAAAGGGTTACAATATTCCATGCAGAGCAGGACAAAGAGAAATTGGGCAACACCAAAACAGACAAAAAAAAAACAATAAATACTAAATAAATTATTCAATCGTCAATCACAGTTTACGAAGAGATTAAAAAACAATACATCTCAAAAAATTAATTAGATTAAAATATATACCTACAGTACAATAGGTTAGACATAAAAAAAACTATAAATGATTAGCAATTTTTTTGATAGGTAAAAATAATCCGACAGCCCACATAGACCATCAATATGGAAAATACTTGCTCTGTATGGTATACCTCCGAAAATAGTTAAAATGGTGCAGTCCCTGTATGAAGACTCCGAGTGTAGCGTGAAAACGCCAGGTGGTCCTACTGAAGCTTTTAGGATCACCACGGGAGTCAGACGGGGCTGCGTACTAGCTCCTTTCATATTCATAATAGTCATGGACTTCCTGTTGAGAAAGTCCATGCAAGGAGCAAGTGGTATACCGATAACACAGAGAGATGGTCTAATGGGCGAACTGTGCGATCGGGAGTACGCGGACGACCTAGCGTTGTTCAGTACGACAGTGGAGGAATTACAGCGCAGTGTTTCAAGACTCTGCAGCGAAACAGCGCGCCTCGGCCTTCGAGTCAATGCCAGTAAGACGGAGCTCATGGCGAATAATGACTGCCCCGATAAACAGCTACTGATAACCATCGATGGTCACCAGGTCTCCCGGGTGGATAAATTTAAGTACCTGGGAGCAACCATTACCACCACTGGTGACCTCGGGGCTGAGCTCCCGATACGTATCGGTATGGCAAGTGGCGCCTTCAACAACATGACCAAGATATGGAAGGCGTCGGCGTTTAGTGTCGAGACGAAATGTAAACTGTTTGATGCGTGTGTGTTGCCCATTCTCCTTTATGGGTGTGAGTCCTGGCACCTGACCAAGGCCCAGGCACAAAAAGTCTCATCATTTGAAATGAAGTGCCTAAGGAGAATTCTGGGCGTAAGATGGTACCACCGCATCACGAACGACGCTATACGCCGGCGCACCCAGCGTGAGGTGAGCCCATCACCTCTACCATTGTGGGGAGGAGATGGACTTGGCTGGGACATGTGTTAAGGATGCCGAATGACAGTTGGCCGAGGAGAGCGCTGTTCTTCCTCCCATCAGGGTCCCGAAGACGAGGAAGACCCTCTCACACTGTGTTCCGCTCCTTCGAAGCAGAGCTGAGGGACATGGACATGGTGTGGGAGGAGGTCATAAACATTGCGCAAGATCGAGCGCAATGGAGAGCTCTTGTTGCCTCCCTATGCCCCTGAGTGGGGTGGAAAAGGGAGAATTGATTGATTGATTGAAAAATAATCCAATATCCAATCCAATCCAAACTCCCTTAAGACCCCACTTAGGGGCATAGGGAGACAACAAGAGCTCTCCATTGCGCTCGATCTTGCGCAACGTTAATGACCTCCTCCTATCTTCTAATAATATTCTTTTTCAAAATCAGATACTTGCCAAAAATTAGTCAATTTACAGTTCAATCATAATAAACAGATATTTCTTGGTATGTTATATACTCCAACTCCAATAATAGATCTTGCTAGCAGAACACAGGAGTGGTTTTCATGAAAACAGTATAAATACAATCTTGTTGCGATATTATTCAAATCAATGAATTAAGATCTCAATTAGACAGTATCAAGACTGTTTTGTGAATAGCCCTATACTCCGCAGAGTTGTATGTTTCCACAACTTGACATTTACAAAAAGTTCCTTTAAACCGAGCCAATGGAGGTAGGTAAGCACTCTGTTTAACAATACTATAGTTGGTTATAGTTTTTTAATTGAAAAAAAAAACAATAATTCTCTATTCGTTTGGTGTATGATGTGAAGGTGAAATGTTACTCACTGGGTGTTGATGGGGAATTTGGGAAAGTTCCCGCGTACTTGACGAGATTCTGAGGTCTCACAGCAGCGACAGCCCGAGCCAATAACAGTAACCTGAAGAAATTCTCGGGATCGGCATTTCGGGCATCTTCCATCATGTACATCTCACGTAGCTGCTCCATGACATGCGATAGGATAGCCTCGTCCTGAAATACGAAGAAAAGACTATTAGTTGTTAAATCCTTACTGCATTATTAATAAATATGGTTTAATCTTCCTATAAGGGATGAAACACAGCTCAACAAAAACTCATATTAATAAATGCTGATCAGCTTAACTAAGGTTTATCTTTGGATCAAATCACCTGGCTAGGTAGTTTGACATGATTTTGCGTTAACTGATGGTTTAAGTTTCTTTCCCGTCCAATTTTGAGCCTGTGTTATCTTTTAGTCTATATTACTTCAGTTTATAATTTTAATAAAAGCATCTTATAACCGAAGCAAATACATATTCCCGCAAACGTTGCCCCGTTACAATTTCATTGTTTTTTTTTTAAGTTTTATGCGACAGATCTGTCAATATACAGGGTGACTGGTAATTCGATACATTCCTTGAAAGGGGTTATACTAGAGCAAATTTGCTACAATTTTGTTCCCAATAACCAGGGGTTAAATGCCAGTGGTTTTCGAGTTATTTAACTTTTTAGAGTATTTCCAATTTTCCACCTTTTGACCTAAACTTGAAAATTATGAACAAATTACTCCATTATTTAGGAAAGTAAAAATACATTTTTCCAATAGCTGAAGATTGAAGGAATGGTTGAAGTAAAAAATCAAGATGAAATTTTCAAAAACCTAAGAAATAAAACGTTTTAAAATCACAAGTCAGTTTTTTTCATTTTAAATTTCGATTTTTCTAGGGGAGTTACTCCAAAAAAGTATAATATACTTTACGTACAAACCACGGGAAAAACTTCCATGACTAATAAGCTTTCCGAAAACGTATAAATGTTTTCAACAGCTTTTTATTTCAATAGTGTATGAATATTCTCCAATGCTTTCAGACAATAATTGACAGGTAGATGTTTTTTTTTGTATGAATTCTATATGCAATCTTCCCCATACCTTATGCTGGTGATAGGATTGTCCGAGGAGAGCGTGAAGAAGGGCTTTGCATCTAGCCTGCAGCGGCACTGGACACGGGGAACACAGCAAGTTGGTGGCCGTCTCTTTGGGACCTTGGGTCCACCACCGCTGACCACTAGGTGCCCCTAAGGAGAGCTCCAAAGCTTCCAAAAGTCCACAAGCCAATCTCTCCACTCCGGGGGGAGTCCACGATGATGTTTGGCTGCCTGATTCCTAAAAAAAATGGACATAATTTCGATACAATCTATATTAAAACCTTTCTTACTCTACAGTCTACATTTCATCAACTGGTCTTGATGCCATAGTGGTATAGGCACTAGCTGCTGATTAAGAGGTCCCGGGTTTGATTCTTACGAAAACAATGTGTTATACAAGTCACCTACATAACATTTCAAGGTAGCAAAAAATACACCACTTTTTCTAGTTGAACGCAACTAATATACGTGTTTAAGAGTAAACAGATTGAAAATGGCGGCTATCCCAAATATTTCCAACGTAAAATGTTTGTAGTCCAATGTTATGGCTCATTTATGAGCGTTATTAAAATCACTATTGTAATTTTATTTTTATAACATTAAAATAAATCTGGGCTCACCCTTTTTTACAGAAAGCAAAGCTTGCATTGTCAAAGTGGAAGATAGTCGGCATTGGGGATCAAACCCACAACCTACAGAATGAAATTTGGCGACTGAACCGCTAGACCATCAATTTTAGAATGTTTATTTGAATTCCACAATTCTTTTTCAAACGCTATGAAGCATCCGAATTGGTATTCTGTAAGTTTAAATGGACATTTTGATTTGAAATACCTGAGGCAGTTTGGATCCAGCTGCACAAATACCCTCCTCATTGTCTTCCGGCCAGCCAAATGCTTCCTTGTTTCTACCATAGACCTGAGAATCATAACGAGAAATTAAAAAAAAAAATACAAAGAAATCTAAAAATCAACATCTATAATAGACCAAAAATGTTTCTTTGTCAGTTACAGACTCGGAAACCATCCAACCGACGTGTTCCAAACTGGTTTCATCAGAAAGGTAATAAAGTGGAGATGGTTTTAGACCACTATACATAACAAACAAACAAAGTTCTACGCATGTCCAACTTTGACACCATCCAACCGGTGCACCATAAACCGGTCTCATATGAAAAATAATAATGCGAACATGGTTTTAAACCACTAAAGCTTATTTTGACCGCACTTGTTTAAGACTTTGAACACAAAAATACTGATCTGTCAAAATTGTAATATTTTAATATTTACTCACCTTCACAGAATCCACCATGCAAACTCCGTCGGCGTCTTGAGACGGTCCAAACGTGACCACGAGCTTCCTGTCGGCCGAAAGAGATTCTTCTCTAGTTAGGGGAATGTCGAACCAACGATTACGATTCACGACCGTGGGGATGGTTCGACCGCAAACCTAAAGTACATAAAGAAAATGATAAATCCATAGTAGACAATGGAAGATTAACAGTGGACCCCGCATTAATCCAACAAAAGTGCGAATCGAATTTGTCAGATTATTGAGACAAGTTCAAAGCATTCTAATGTTTCTTTCTTTCACTGCCTGGAGTAAAATAATGAAAGGACAAAAGAGACAAAGTAAGCTTGACGTTTAGTGTTACTAAGCGTAGCTTGGATACCATAGTAAACAAGAAGTTGAAATAAAATGTAGGTATTAAATAATTGGTAAAAAGGTCAAATTCAAAACTATAATAGTAACTAGATAATTAGATTTTTCTTTCGATTGGCAGTTCGCATTTCTAGAAAACCATTGTATGAGACCCCCTATAGTCCCGTTTCCGTGACAATGTAATGCGAGATGGGGTCAATACGTTCCAAGATTGACAAAGAGCATAAACCACATCTTTTTAGTTGAATTATTATTTAGATAGGCTGGTCTTTTGATACAGCTCTCAAATACAGATCCTTAAGTAAGTGTGCGTTTAAGCCAAACGTACATAAAGCCAATGCCAGAAATAGAGCATACCCTCCTGATGGCTGACATTGACACCAAGCAAACAACTAATAATTGATGGACAAAGACAGATTACATGTGCCAGAGTTCTAGTTCTTGTTGCTGTTGTTTGCCTAGTGTTAATATCAACGATAAACAAATAATGCTCCATCTCAAACCCTGGCTCTTTGCTCGATTCGTGTGATTGCATCTTAATATGAAGATTTGTCAAAAATTTTACATACAACCAACCGGGGGCCGGATTACCAAGGGTCCACTCTATTATAAAGATAAAAATATAATAGTTACTTCGATATAGGTCGGAGTTCTGGACACATCTTGATTACCAAGCAAAACTCTAATGCCGGTAATCACAGTATTTGAATCGGTGTTGGTTATTTCCATGTTGAAACCACTCAATTTGGTGGACACCACATAAAGACCTGGAAATACAAAAAAGTGTAATTATGAAAACCACACACAACTGATATTTTGACGGTTGAGAGTAAGCTACAACATACCATTGGTAGCGAGTCTGTGCTTGATTTGAGAAGTGTTGTAGACCTGCAGGAGATCGTTGCCTCCGAACTCCACATCGTTTAACGCCACGCAGTGTTCGAAGAAATCTACCGGGAACGACGGACTCCCCCCAGATTTTCCTGTCCCCTAAAAGCAATATAAAACTCGTTACACTCGTAAATCTCCAAATCCAACTGTTGTTTAACGCAATCATCGAATCAATATTAGTGTCAGTACTTTAAAAGAGATATATTTTTACAAATTTGAACCACTACGGGCTTACGACCGTCTTCCACTACCGTTTTGAATGCTGGCTTAATGTGATCACTCTATGTTAATAACGCTCGCCATTCAGGTGGTTAAATTTGACAAATCCCTGAAATTCCAAATCTGGCAACAATCTTCATAAGGTCAATAATACCTTCGAAATACGCTTATATAAGCATTGTAGGTAGTAGATCAATTGTTTATTTATCTAATTGATTTAATGATTCCATTAAATAGTTGATTTAATAAAGTTGTGTGATCTAGATATAGAAAACGGCACAAGAATTCATAAATACTTGGTTGTTGTGTTCAAATTTTTTTATGAGGTAACTCACTTGGGAATTCTTAGCCTTAGACAGCGAGCTGTTCCTAAATCTTTTGCTGACGATGCCCCCAATAGCTGTACCAGGCTTAGCTGGCAGGGCGGTGGAGGACGGAGCTGTAGTGACAGCATTTGCGGAGGGTGTTGGAGAGACGCTCGGTGATAACCAGTAGCCGGTCATCTCGGGATTAGCAGCGTATATACGGAGACTGCCATCCTCGCAGAGCAGTATGAGCGTAGTTTTGCTATCGCCTGCGGCCGAATGACGAACGGCAACCATGTCAGTGATCTTGGCTTTGGCTGGTACAACCTGAAATTATTAATTAAACGAAATTTTTTTTTTTTATAAACAATTAATCTCCCAACACTCAAAGTGAAGGCAATGACATTTTCGACATCACTCACACTAACGGCCGGTTTTAATAGCCTATCTTAATAACCCAAACCCAAACAAATCTATCTCCTATCTTTTGTTGAAACTCAATCAATCTTCCCGTTTTGATAACAAAATAAGATAGAATTTCTATCCGAAATTTGTATCCATCTTTCGGAATACCGTGAGCTACTACAATATCTATAAAATCAGCAGTAAACAGTTTCAAAAAACCATCTTTAGTAGCTTGTGACATTTGTTGACACTGTATTTTCTATGGTTTTGCAATGCCTCGATTCGACAGTTTTGTGTTTTGTATAGGTAAAGATAAAAACTTGTTTACTTAAAAAAAGTTTTTTTCAAGTGATAAGAGCGATTCTATTTGAGGCCAGAATCTTCGACTTTGACATTGTCAAATGAATATTTCATGTACAAGTTTGGGCTAGTAAAAATAGCCGTAAAAGATTTGGTGATATTTGTTCACCTTTATTTCCTGAAGCATCAGAGAGTCGGGCGTCAGCATCATGACGATTGGATTGTTACTGGCTTGCAGCACGGCTGTGACGAGTCCTGGGTGCCCAGGAACCTCCTGCCACTGGCACAGAGCCTGCGCCCCTTTGTTACTGCCCTTCCCGCTTCCGCTGTTGTTGGTAGTCGTGCTGCTTCCCGATCCCGACTGATTCACTTGAATCAGCGTAACTCCTGAATAATCCAATGAAAACAGCATTATTATTGAGAGAAATCTATGGAAGAAGTACATTTTAAAATGTAGTAAAGGCAGTGTTACCGTCCAAAGTATCGTCGACGGACGTCAGTGGTGCCATGAAGCTCTTGCCTTGAGCGTAAGAGAAGAACAGCATCTTGAGGGTATGGGAGTAGTACAGGGATACTCCGCCTCCGCCAACTTGTCCATTGACATCCTGAAACCAGAATAAGTACTGCGTTAAAAATTTCTCTTTAAAGCTTCACCTGTACAGGGAAAGTTTCAAATAAATATAAATAACTGTCTTTTCTACGATCATTCTATACCGTCACAAATTCTCTCCCATTAAATGGCTAGAACACTCCTTCAGGTGGGGTAAAATAAAAAAAGCAAGAAGAAGAAGAAATACCTTAATGTCATTGTGTACAACGTCCACAGTATTGGTTATGTAGAATGGTCCATTTGTGGCGTGGGAGACTTCGTTCATGGCCTGCCAATAGATGTGACCAGCACTGGCCATACACAACATGAACGTGTCATTCTCCAGAGAGACAAAGGTCACGTCCCGAACCTGAAATAAAAGTCGGAAGTCTCAGATCATTGATCAACAAAGAAGGCCCAAAGCCTTCAATAACAAGCAAGAACTAATTAATGGGTGATGACAGATTAGTGTCCATATCAACCATCAAGAAAGTACCTATACTCCACTTCCAGCTCTGCCTCAATGTTCCTTTGGTTTAAATGCACCCTAAGAAAAAAGTTGCCTCATAAATCACTCAATTGCAGTAAATTTAAATTA
Source organism: Mystacides longicornis (assembly GCA_963576905.1). Classification (NCBI taxonomy): domain Eukaryota; kingdom Metazoa; phylum Arthropoda; class Insecta; order Trichoptera; family Leptoceridae; genus Mystacides; species Mystacides longicornis. The sequence continues at coordinate 26,264,836 of OY756437.1, forward strand.
AAAAAGTTGAAAGTTCGTCAATGAGGCTCCCAAACATCAGTGAATGACAATTGACATCCCACACTTCCTATCCCTCACCCTTAGCCTTCTTCCCATTATCCCCAGCTGAACCTGCACATATTGTTACATAAGTATTTTTTTCTGTTGTTTGTCTTACTTCTAACCTACTCGCTGTTAATGTCTACGTGTATACTTTACTGGTGTTTTTGTTGTCCATACTATTTGTGTAATTGTTTTGTTATAATATCACTGTTTGTACATTGTATATTTGTTTAATAAAATAGAATACCCGACAATTTTATTAAGATAAACATGTCTATCTACTAATTGACCAATGGGGCCCGAGGGAGAGATTCTGAAATGTTATATTCACCTTTCCGCTTGGAACTAGGAAATGATATTCGGGAACGGAGGCATCCTTGGACAAATCGTAAATCTTGACAAAGTCGGCGGTGACCAGCGCCAGTTGGGTTTGGTTTCCCGGCAACCAGATGCTCTTGATTATGAAGTTGCCGGGGTCCAGGCCGGGCTGCATGACCAAACGTTGATACACGGGACCTACAAATAATTTGTCACACCCTAAACACACATATTAGTTTTCCTTCTTTATAACTTGCGCTTACTTCTAAGCTTAAAATCCAACTACACAATGATGCCGGAATTTTATATACCATCGTCATGAATAAAAGGAAAACATAAAGCAAGATACAAAGAAAGAAAAACTACGGTCGGAAACATAAATATTGTGAAAATAAAACACTCCATCTATGGATCTAGAAAAATAATATAATTGCTCTTATATCAAATCAAAAACTTATAGTTGATGCTTAGCGCGTGGTTCATATATTTTTTCTATACATATCACATAATTAAGCAATAATCAGCGCTCCCGTGACTACCCCACTTGGGAGCATAGGGGAGTAATTAGAGCCCTCCCTTGGCCTGCTGCAAATAGCAAGTAAACCAAATGAAATCTTTTTTTGTGTTTTTACATGAAGGAATGTCAATTGGACAAGAAGATCTTCTCATAATGTGTACCATTCTCTATCAGTAATGCAACTTTGAACTTGATAAATACAGAATTTGCAATAACACAAGTCATGTCTCATTAAGCTGAGACATGACTTGTGTTAAGGATGTCCGAATGACAGTTGGTTGAGGAGAGCATTGTTTTTCATCTCATCAAGGTCCCAAAGACGAGGAAGACCCTTTCATACCGTGCTCCGCTCCTACAAAGCAAAGCTGAAGGATTTGGACATGGTGTGGAAGGAGGTCATACACATTGAGCAAGATTTAGTGCAGTGGAGAGCTCTTGTTGCCTCCCTATGTCCCTAAATGGGGTGTACTTAAATGGAGTTTCGATTCAATTCGAAATGCTCATTAGAAAATATGGTTGAAAATATAATTTTCAACTATTTGTCGTTATAAACATATGTAACACTCTTCTATACATAGGAGTATAAATAGCCGGCGAAACAAAATCTTTGAAACATTATAAAAACACACACAAGATTTCCACTAGGCTACCGAGGTTGGCTATGCTATTGAAATGCTAACATCCGTATGCAGAATAATTTCTACACTCAAGTGTTGAGCGTTGTCATAAAAAAATGACATCACACAAAGTGTTGACTACAATCATTTGTATGGATTGAAATAACATGTGACGTCATTGACGTAATAACAAGATGTCCGAAAGTGTTAGAAAGTAATCTGCATATGGTTGTAAGTATATTTAAATAAGTCAGATCCGGAGAATATTTACCTCCTGTGAATGTGAGGACGTGGCAGTCTTTATATCCGGTCACAGCCAAGACGTCCTCGTTGTAGGGACTGGCGCTCAAGGACAGAACCGGGAAAGGTATGGACGCTGACGTCAGGCGTGTGAGTGTGAGCTTGCGTTTAGATGAGTCGGCCTGTTTCAACAGCTGCGACAACTGGAGTATCGTGATTTTACCTGCAATTCAAAAGAGGACAAACATTGAATGTGATACCATACCAAAAAGATTCTTTTTTTTTTTAAGTTTAAAATTCCTAATTTTGTGAGTCATTTTCACCAAAAGATTGCAAAAACAGCTCTCTTTGTCCTTGAACTAATTCACGTCTATACCGACAGATGGAGACAGTGTCGTTTTTCGATTATTAAAAGATCCAACCTATTTTTTATTAAGACAGATACAAGTCAGTTGAGTTCTATCTGCTGCTGCTGGGAGGGTATGCAAAAAAGGATATGATGTCGGGAAAAACAACACAACTAGGTAAAAATAGATGTTTTTATGTTATAACTCAAGGCCGTAGCCAGTACATACTTTAAGTAATTACCAATGCGATCCATTTATGTTTTCTACTATTCTACGGGCAATGGATGACTTTGAATTCATCCTATACCTAGAATTATCAACTTACTCTACGACTTTAAAGAATATAACTAAAAGATGTATAGTTTTAAAAAAAATTTAATGGCTCTCTGAAAAAAAGATTTTTTTCTGAACTGTGATGATTGTCTTCCTGATCAGCGATTTGTTTGATCGATCAAGACTCACCTTTCTCGTGCGACACAGCAAGGTGTTGCCTTTTGCCATTCGGCAATGCCATGCAACACATTGCAACTCTTCTAACCACATGCGCCACAATCAAATGCCTGATGGCTTGCCCCTGCTCCCCAGTGTACGACATACGGACATTTTCAAATGCACCCTCTTGTGATCCTGTAAAAGAATAATTTATATTGTTTAACAATAATAACAATAATATGGACAGACAGGTTGAAAAATAATATGATAATAATGACTGAGGACAAGAATAGGTTGAAAAACAACACGATAATAATGACTGAGGACAAGAATAGGTTGAAAAACAACACGATAATAATATTTGATAAGAGACTTACCAAGGGTGGGCACCATGAGTTGATCTGTAATTTGGAATTTGACATCTCCTGAATGCAGCTGAGCCAATCCTTGCCTGGCCCTCGCATGCCGGCCAACTGGTGAGTGTCTTTCACAAGATCTCGCCACTGGTCCTCCCAGATGGACCAATAGTTTCTGCAGGCCAGAGATACAAGACTGCCATTCTGGTGAATCCCATATCCACGGATCTATTCCTGCAATAGAATCATTTCTATGTACCAATTCTTGACATAAAAGGATTCCCTAATATGGCATATACCATAACTTTCTAATTTCTTAGAATATAGAGCTCTTAATGCTGGGAAATTTTAGCTTAAAAGCAGGCCAGTAGGGTCACAGTGAGCTACATCTCACTGGAAGAAGTGTGAAGCACCAATTTGGATAGGACCAGCAACACTAATGGTATGCATCCCCATTCCTTAGTCCAGGCAATGTGTTCACATCATGTGAAACATAACAGATAACGAGAGGATGAAAGGCAAATGTCTGACTCCTTAAAAATAGGAACAACCAGCTAAAGGAAGGCAACCTCTTCAGAGATTCCACCAGACAAGGCAATGGGAAAACCACTTTGGTTAACTCCTTCCCAGGAAATCACCAATGCGAAGATTCTGTTCTTTGCTGTGGTGATCGCCAACATCGCAATGACCTTCTGATTTGGCACTCTTACAAGAGTTTGGTTTTTTTTTAACGGCATAAGAACCAAAAAGAATGATGAAGCTAATAGAAGAGTTTGGTGTTTTCCTTACATTTATAGCCAATAAGAAATTGTCAGCTAAGGCAGTTTTAAACATGAATTAAGTAAACAGTTGAAAGAAGCATAACGTCGGTGGATTATTGAAATCTGCTATGTGATTCAAACAAAATTTTACAGGAAACACATAAAACTGTTTAAAAGTTCTAACTAATGTACCTACATAGTAGTTTTCAAATTCCTTAATAACTTTTTTCCCACCTCAATATCACATAGTGGGTTTCATTAATAGATGCGCCTTGACGAGACGATCATTTTGGTACCCAAAACTCATTTTTGGCATTTTGGTCACATGGCAGGTTTCAAGAATCCACCGACGATAATTTTTCGTTAGTTACCAGTGATATTGGAAGCATAAGCTGGCCTTCTGTGGTGGGGCGGAGCTTGGTCCCTGTTAGGGGGACTGGACGGTCTCCTCCGCAGCAACGAAGGGGGCGGCTGAGTCTCTTGAACCTCCCCGCTGCGCCTCGAGAGCGATGTGGAATGAGATGAGCTGCGCTTCACGAGAGCTTGGCAACTATATAAACACAAAAATGATGTCATATTCAACAAAATAATTCCAATATAACATAACAAACATTATAAAGAACTTTTAGACCAAGTCATAATACAATGACAAGGCACTATTTTCATACTTATAGATGGCCATCTTAAAGCAGAAATAAAAATTCTCTCTGAGCAGTACAATGTTTTCCAAATAATAATTGTAGCCAATATGTAAAAATTTAATTTTTTGACATTGTTTTTTTGCATAATCAATAGGCAAATATGTTAAGTCTTATTTATAAGTCATCTTTGTTAAAGTTATGGCTTGTCATCTTTTTGCTCCAAGGGCTTCGATTGAAATTGGCGGCAATTTTTTGCTTTTTTATTTGTATCTGATGTGTATTATTGTTTTGAACTGTATAATATGTATGAATTTGATGTGACAATGATTAAATTAAATTAAATAAATAAAGATGAAGTACGTGATAGGTAGGTACCTGGAGTCTTCCTTGGCCCCGCAGTCGCAGAAGAAGTTGCCGTACTTGGCGTAGGTGACGTCGTGGTTCCTGTGGCAAACGAGAGCGCACACAGTGCATACACCCACACTGTCTACCATCTTACACGTGTGGCAGTGGTACCAGTGTTGGTTCATGTACTCTCTGGCTGTCGTAGTGAATGTGCACAGTTTCAAGTGGAGCATCGAGTCCTCGTCCTGTTATCAAAATTACACACACTTCAAGTAAGTACAATATAGAGGGAATATAACTCACCATTACCATAGTGTCATTCGATGACATTAGATGACAGACTAACAGATCAATATATCTCTACTCACACATAATGCCTAGCTTACAATGACCACAACATTTTGACACAATGTAGAGTATATGGAATTTTTTTTTTTTTATTAATCTGTGCTCACTCACACTTTTGACATATTTCACACTAAGCAAAAGTTTGTGCCACACATCATTTTCAATAGAAATATCTCAAAAAAATACTAAAGCAAGACTCTTTAGGACACTCAGTTTCAATATATTCTTTTTATTTTGTTCATTTGAATTATGTGAAATGAATCTGTGATTCCACAAATGATTTAATAACCTGGCTAGTTTCGTAGACACACATCCTGCATGGTCACAGGTGACCTCAATAGCTTAGTGATCAAAATGTCGGTGTTTTTAGCTTGAAATTCTATCCGGGACTCTAATCATAAATTGGACAGGACTGATTGATTGGGAAAAAATTGCCTAGGACAATAAATTATGTCAGCTATACTGACAAAAAAGTAGTCACTTTATATAGAAAAGAGTTAATTTTTTTTAAATGAATCTGCGCACATTCAAAGCGAACACAAATTTACTCTTTGACAGTAAGTTACTTAAAGCTTGTGTCGTGAAAGAGTACGATGGTCGGCACCTGGGATGGAACCCACGACCTCCGAAGTAATGGAGCAATCATAAAAATCAATTAACATTCTTACAGAGTCGTCAGCACTCGTGTCATCTTCGTCTTGTGGATCATCGGCCCAGTCCGCTTCCGGTGTGACGTCCAGCGGGGCATCCCAAGAAGGCAACTGTCCCGGAGGTTCTCCCACAGTCTCTGTGACCCCTGTAGCGTTCGGAGGACCGAAACAAGCGTGCAGACAATCCGACACGTAGGCAAGCAAATGACAAGCGGCTTCCAGGTGCGCCTTCTGCTGACCATCACCCACGCCTTGTTCTATTGAATCCAAAGCTGCGGCGTCTTGCAGAGACTCCACGCTGCAATAGAAACAATGTTACTAGTTAACCCATTACAACACAAAGCTGACAAATCGCCTTTAGTTATTTTATTATAATATTTCATCGATCAAAAATAAAAGAAATTTTAATATTGAGTATGAAATTTTCAAGTAACAGCTGGGGACGGCTTACTCCATAAGTTTTAATTGCATAGAAATAGCACTGAAGCTCAACATTGAAGTTATCATAAAAAAGCCAAAAGGGTCTTTAAATGTAAGTACTACGCATTCTTCAAAAACTACATGAAGAATAAATAAATTAACACTTCTTTATACAAAGATGACATAACACTCTACAAGAAGATACGTAATCGGAGCGATGCTGACGCATTGAAATCTGGCATTAACAGCTTAATTAAGTATTTTTCTAAAAATCAGCTTTTCTTAAATGCCAGCAAATGCAATTGCATCTCTTTTACGAGAGCGAAAACACCAATAATTGCAGATTATGTTGTTGACGATACAAAAATAATAAGAAAAAATGAAATAAGGGATCTTGGTGTCGTGCCCGCCTGCAAAATGTTAAAACAAAACTTAATTGCTTAATTTGATTGTGGAGCGTACATACAGACAATTAAGTTTTGTTATAAGAGTGTCTAAACCATTTAAGTCCCCAAAAACTTTAAAAACCCTATTTTTTACTTATGTTTGGAGTTGTCTGGAATACGCCTCTGCAGTATGGAACCCACAGTATCTCACCTATATTGACAGAATCGAAAGAATTCAAAACAAATTTTTGAGACATTTGGACTACAGAACTAAACAGACATTTGACAATGTCGACAATGTACGCCGATCCGCTGCCTATCACAGGCTCGACACTTTGGAAAATCGTAGAACAATAACTGACATTTTTTACTTGTACAAACTAGTTAACAACATGACTGACACAACCAACCTACTGACTAAGATCGACTTTCATGTACCTACCAGACAGACCCGGGCCACACCCACTTTTAGACTGCCGACCTGTTCAACCAACTATGCCCAGAACTCTTACATATATCGCGCTACCTCCAATTATAATTCCTTTTTTAATACAATTGACATTTTCAATAAAAGCCTTAAACATAAGTTTAAATGAAAACACGTTCAATATCTGTTGCAAACATCACATTTGTATGAGTGCTATTTCAATGTTAAAAATTTCTCTCTAAAATCAATAGATGTCGTAGACGGTCACAAGGGAGACATTAATACCGGGTTTCTCTCGATCCCTGACGAGCCGCTCGCAGCCCAGTGCTAGCGACGGCATACACTCGGACATCGTCGAAGTGGCCTTGGTTCGAATCCCCAGCGTGGCACTGGGAGAAAATATTCGAATCAGTGTACTTTAATGGTGAACGTTGTATACGTAAAGGTGATCACAACTAAACCAGCCATCATGATTGATGAAGGTCGTAAGCCCTAATGGTACACATACTAACATTGAAATAGCACTCATACAAATGTGATGTTTGCAACAGATATTGAACGTGTTTTCATAAGAATCGCGTCCACCATGTGGTCTAAAAAGTTGATAGCATGCGCTAATATTGATAAGTTTAAATATTTAATCAAGAACTTGCTGCACCGAGGTTCATAGCGTTTCACACATTTCCTTTCCCATGCCCCAGTCCAAGTCCTTCCCCAGTCCAAATCCTTCCTCCGCCCCCAAGCATTTAGTATTATTGAAATATTATTTTTTGTTAGAGTTTTTAATATGATAAAGAATGACACAGATTTCACTTGTTTCACAACGTATTATGTGTGTAAACTTAATTGGTCCACTTATTGTTATTATACCTGTTTTAATTTTTATGTATTGTTAATGACTGTCTGTTTACCTAAATAAATAAATAAAAATAAAATAAAAAAAGGTGTCAATATAGTCAGCGAAAGATATTGTCTTTAGGCAATTTTTCCAGTCAACCGGTTCCGTCCAATCTGAGAAATTTCAAGTGAAAAAAAACACGATGAAAATTTCTGACCCGACCGGGAATCGAACCCGGGACCTCTTGATCTGTAGTCCAATCTTATACAGAGGTCTGTAGGTACTAGGCTAACGAGGTGTTTAGTCAACAATTAAAACAGAACTGTCATTCTAGTGATATGCTGTTTCAATTTTACATCAGTTTTAATTTAATAATTCTGTAAAAATATCATGTTAAAATTATTAATGGGTTGACCGAGTTTCAGATCAACTGTTATATACTGAATTATAATTACCAAGTGTTGAGCCATTTGAGTGCAGCGGGAAGCAGTTCTCTGTGACCACTTCCCGAGTGAGCATCGGCTAGTCTGGCCGCTTCTCTTAAAAGACGCGGCAGTGGCAGGCCAGCGTGCTCCGCTCTTAAAGCTTCGGGCGCCAGGGATATGAGAGCCTCCAACAGGGAAGTACTGGACGATTCATCGCTGTAACAAAAAAAAACAACATTAAAATTTAAAAATAAGCCAACGTGGAATTTTATTCTTGCAAATCCGCTTGGCAAGCATGATTTTGTAATGTCTATGAAAATTATACAATCTAAGAAAAAACTTTACGAATATAATATGTGAGTTGTTGCAAAGATACGCACCAATGCTGAATCATGTGTCTCGTCAGATTCTCGAGCAGGAGTGCATTATCATTGGTGTTGGACGTCTCCGAAAACAGAGCTAGTGCGACACTCTCCTTACTGTCGCTGGCTCCTCCGGACCAACTGCAGCTTTCTGAATACAAAGAAATGGCAAATCTGATGTAAAATTGGAGAATCTAGATACAATTAGAACGTTGTGCACCAACATAGCTAATAGGCAATAAACATGAGACATTAACAAAAATGGATATATTCATATCCTGGAGCCAAATACATGACAGCAGTCGCAGTCTTTAAATTTGGTTGCTCTCTTGTTCTCAATAATTTCCAACTTTTCTCCCTATATCTCATTAATTATTATTAAATATCTACTTGTTGTGTAGATGGAATTTTTCGACATGTTGAAAATGTCAAGAATTCTCATGATTAGGAGTTTCGGATACTTAAACATTACCACCTAATGGCGAAGATTGTTAACGTAAAGTGATCACACTAAGCCAGCCTTCGAAATAACAGTAGAAGACGCTCATAAGTCCGTAGTGGTTTGTTCATTCCATTTAAAAATCCAACAGTAATAGTTAGTCATCAATTGTTGATATATTCATTAAATGATAATAGACCTATGGAGTATGCTATAAGTCAAGAAATCTGCAGTCTGGCAGTGAATTCTATTAGATAACAGAAGCGGTTGATAGACCTGTGGTATCAGTCGACAGCTTTTGTACGTGCAGCGTACAGGAGGTTGTGGGTTTGAATCCCGGTGCCGACCATTTCCATAACACAAGCTTTGTTTTATGTGAAAGATGTCATAAGTGTATGATTTAATCTCCTTTTTTACGCCGCTCCTCCACTAATTAAGATTATAATTCTCAAATATGTCTTTGTGACAGTTTCACTTACCAGATTGCTGATTATCTTGTCCATTTTTAGTGGACGGAGATGATTCCTGCTCTTTCTGAGCAGGCGGCGAAGTGAGACAAGCGCCCGCCAGCCACGGAGAGGGACTGCCTCTGGGCTGGGCGGACGACGGTGAAGGTGTGCTGCAGGCGGACCCCATCTTGGACACGACCCTTATGCAGACCATCACGGGGGAGCTGGAGGAACACCACTGGAATATGTTGTTCAGGAATCTGCAAACAGTACATAATATATAACATCAGATTGCGATTCTTAACCATCCTTGAAAAACCATTGAAACAAGGTATGATATGTTTATTTTAATTACTTAATCAAAAAGTATTAAGTATATTTAATTACTAAACAAAAGATACAACAGATGGCTCTATTGAAGTGGTTGGTAGACTAGCATTTACGACGCCGGCTTCCGTACTGGAGTTCGTGGACCGTTCCCAGGTGCCGACCATCTTTCTCTTTCACGACACAAGCTTTAAGTAGCTTACTGTGAAAGAGTTAGTGAGTGTATTTGTGTTCACTTTGAGTGAACACAGAGTCATTTTAATTATATCTCATTTATTGTTGAATATGTCTACTCGTCAAATATAATGTAGAAATTAGCATTAGGCCAGTGGCTAGCGTCTCTGCAATGGACGAATAGCGACGCAGGTTCAAATCCTGCCGGAGGCATGGAATTTTATCATCTCGAAAAATTCTCATAATTGGGAGTCTAATTTAAGGCAAACGTTAAGTGATCACACTAAGCCAGCCTTCGAAACATTAGTAGAAGACGCTCGTAAGCCCGTAGTACCATGTTGATACCATTTAAAAATGGAACATCATTAGTGCATTAGTTGTTGGAACATTCGTTAAGAACTATATCTGTTTCGAGAATAATATTCTGTTCTTAATCTAGAAACATAAAAAGCATATTTCGTGAGAGTATAAATTGTTAATACGGACCTAACAACTCTGGAAATGTAAGGTTGTCTGGCGCTGGGCGCAGATATCAGCACTTCGCCCAAACAAAGTTTCCCTTCTCCGAATAACTCCTCCAAAGCTTGTCTACCAGCTGGTCTTTCCAACACTTTCTCCCAGTATTTCACCTGAAACGGTACGCCAATTTATAAAGTATACAAGGAGCCAAGTTTTGAAGATAATGATTGGATCTGCGATATCTGAGAATACTGACCATGCCTTTGAGGATTTTATCGTTGCAAGAAGAAAGGTCTCCGACCATGGACAGATACATATTGGACAAGACCTCCTTGTGCATGGCCTGCTCGACTTTCTGCGCATTCGAGATTATCTGATTCAACAGGCCGGATGCGTGATCTTGCAAATATTCTAAACGACCATCAACCTGCAATCAATCATGAAATGTAATAAAGCCATCACCAAAGACAAAGGTTAAATAAAAGATGAAGGCTATGAATTACAATGTGATGATTGATTGGAAATTCCCATACATATTACTTTTTACCCATCACGCCGTGTCCCCTAATGGGTAGGCAGAGAGAATAGACCGAACAGTGAATCTTTTCAAAGAATACTTCTTTCGCTTCTTCTTCTGACACACCATTTCTCATACAACCTCTCCTATTTCTCTTACCTCTGTAAACAAATAACAATCTTCTATGCATAGGTGTCTTAATGCTTGAAGCATTCTCTACCAGTCAATCGGTCCCGTCCAATATGAGACATGATTCCAACCCCCCGAGTAGAAATTTCAAGTGAAAAAAAAAAAACATTGAAAATATCTGCCCTCGACAGATATTCGAACCTTTCCTTTCAGTCTTATATTCTGTTTGCACCCATTCTTTCCACATGCCCAAACCATATCAACTTATTGACTTTCATCTTTCTAACTACAATAACTTCTACACCATATTCCTTCCTAATATTCCCATTCCTTTCCATATCCCACATACTGTTCTTGGAGTCTTTCCACATAATATTGTTCTTGGAAGAGCTCTCATCTCTACCACATTCTACCACATACTACATTCTCGCGTTTATTTTGTTAAGCAACTGAATAAGATACATACACAAGCGGGCAACAGCAGGGAGATGGCTCTCTCCTTAAGAGACGTAGATTCCAATGTTTGTACGTAGAAGGAGAGGGTGTCAATGATCTCCATGGCTAGCATCAGCAGAGGAGCAGAGCTGGTGCCCGAACTCATCAGCTGACAGTATTTGCTGACCACATGCATGATACCACTCTCGCTCGGAATAGCGTCGTTTGTGAATGTGGACTGAAACAAAAAAAACCATTATATTTCCATAAAATTAACGAATTGAACGTGCATTCTTGGTGGAATTATTTAAATAAAACAATTGATTTGTTATTCCACAATATTTATTTACCTGACTAGTTTCGCAGGAACAGGTCCTGCATGGTTACAGGTGACTTAGAAACAGTTTCTAAGTCACCTGTAACCATGCAGGACCTGTTCCTGCGAAACTAGTCAGGTAAATAAATATTGTGGAATAACAAATCAATTGATTTATTTAAATTATTTCATTATATTTCCCTTAAAGTAACTATAACGTAGAGGGAATGATAAATCATCATTGCTATGGGAGGCCTAGTGTCACGACATGATTACATTCAAACAACATTCCATGACAGCAAGGTGACAGGCTCGCATGTCAATATATCGATAAACAGACAGTGGCTATGACATTTTGACAAAAACGGAGTTTCTAGAATGCAGGCCTTAAAAGCGAAACTTCGCATAACGAGTATGAGTTAGTTTTACATCAAGTTTCACAGAAAGGGAAGTCCCATTTTTACATTTACTTGTGAGCTGCAACTTCAGCACGAGTGAATGAGATTGTCTTTAGTCTCACTAATGTGCATAGTATACCTGATTTCCCTTGAAAAAAAAGTCCTACAAACAGACAGCTGTTCTTAAATAAATAACACTCTTCTAGGTGTCAATATAGTCGGCGAAACTTAATGCTTGAAGCATTCTCTACCAGTCAACCGGTCCCGTCCAATCTGAGACAGGATTCCAACCCCGAGTGACCCGGCCTTTGTCACTAGGCTACTGAAGTTGGTCTACTTAATGAAAAAACATTTAATAATTTCACCAAAATATGGGTGTAAAGTGTGACACAATAGCGGTCTAATCTTCCATGCATTTTGTATGCAATCGGTTCCACGAAAAAAAATTGGATTCTTGGAGAAACAAAAAAAAATTGATTTTATGCTGATCAGGAATTCAAATGGAAGAAACAAGGGCAAAATTCATGTAAAAAACGTCGTTAGTGAATAAAAAAAATAAAACAGTCCAATTTCATTTGTATGGGATTTGAAATGTCAGATAGCTTAGTGGACTGCAGCGCTAGAGGTCTCTAAACATTAATTTTCAGTTTGTAATCACTCACAATAGGTTTGGTCAGTGGTGGTCCAGAAGCGGCCTTGTCTAAGGAAGCTTTGGTGGGAGGTGGCAAGTATCCACGCAGCCAAGGAGCGGCACGGGAGCCACAGCACCTCAGCACGACCTCCAACATCCCGGGTCCTCCTACGCTGGCGGCAAAGGTCACACCGTCTTCACCCGTAGGAATGAAATCACGAGCCACGCAGATACTGAAAAGAATTAATATGACGTTAGAATGAGAAGTTATATAGCGCTGTTTAGTGATAATGGTGATCACCTCAGGGGCGCTTTCTGTTTGAGAAAATTAAAATATCAAACATATTATGTACATCTCTATCTCTCTTGCCTCAGCACAGACTCTCGTCAAGTGATGTAATAAACCCTATACACAAATTATATATGTACATTATCCTTGCGAACGACAAGGCGATGACTGTCGCTGCTTACTGGTGTGGCAAAGTGTAGACCAGAAACGCAAAGTAAGTAAGTATATATGTACATTGTAGAATGATTATATTTTTTTGTTTTTTTTGGGAAATAAATAAATGAAAAAAATATATAAAAATGAAGTCAAAGTTATACGGTCCCTTAAAGGGCTCCAATTCCACTCTAGCACGTTGAGAACTGCGGACAATTTGAAATGTTTTCTCGCAGCAACAGATCTATGTTTAGTCGGCACCATCTTTATGGGATTGGGGTGGCAAATTTTAGAACTATATCCTATACTCGATAACATTATCTACAATAGATCACTGCACCATATATGTACATGTGCCAAATAGAATTGCGCAGTCAGTGAACACCTGCACAAATTTCCCTATAGTTGTTTTTGTCACTTATGTACTTATAGGGGTAGGATGTTTGTCGACCTCCTAGTGGTCTACCCCGGGTTAAGCAAACAGACAAACAATTAGTGCTGCAACACAGCAATTCGGTGCTTTATATGAAATCTTTTAGGCAGATAAAACAAGAGATCGGATGAACTTCCCAATTATGTATATATATTAATACGTGGAGGAAAAACTATAGAGACCATTTTTACGAAAATTGCGCGGATGGAGGAGTATGAAATTTCACTCACTTATAGTTTATATAGAGAAGGGGTGGCGAACGGTAATATTGTAATAAAAATATATTAAATCAATAAAAATAAAACTACGCACACTACTATAATGTTATGTATTTCATACTCAGACCCCACTTCGACGTATTTGACACAGATCTTTTGTTAATCTGTGGTCAAATTGTGAATAGGTTAATATTTTTTTGTACAAAGTAACCATAGAAAAAACTTTTCAACATATGTTCAAACTTACAATCTAAATCAAGCACTCATCGAGTCGAACATTGAGCACTGGTCGACCAATAGTTGTAGTAATACTGTTAATTTATTTTTAACATACCGACAACAACGCAAGACTGTTTCCAATATGTCCAAAAGTTGAGCGCAGAAGTCCCGATTGAATTGCTTTCCGGCGAGGGATAGGCATTTGCCGGTGGTGGGAGGAGGCGATGGAGAAGATGAAGAGGATGACGTGGTATTGCTGATGGGTGTTGTGGTCGTTGTGATACTCGTAGTGGTGGTCGTGGACGAAGTAGTGGAGGAAGTCTTTGGAGTCTCCTTGACCTGCTGCTGTTGTACCTTGGCCGCCTCCTCCTCCAGAAGGAATCTCACTCGGAGCAGGGTGCAATTTGCCGTCATGACGTCTATGAGCGGCGGCAGATCTGTGTCAGCTGAAATACAATTTGTCCATGTTAAATACGTGGATCTGCACTCATGGATATGAGGTTGGTGTGTATAATATTGTATTGGGACATTTATTGATGGAGTGAAGTTTATTTACATAATATATTGTCTTGAAGATGTTTGAAAGCGTTGGTGGCCATCCATACTGCGTGAGGTGTATTGTCGCATATGGTCGTTACGGTGCCCAGAAGGTTCTCAGCATACTGAAAAGACAACAAACCAATTAGTTAGTTCCCCACAATAATTGATCAATTCTTGGAGAATAGTTAAAGAAAGGATAGTCTAAGAAGGCTTGACCCATTCGAAAAAGTGAGACCCAAGTGTTTTGTAAAGGCTCATGGTTCAGATTCTGTGTTCAATTATTTATCTGCCGGATATAAATACCAAGAGGGACATAAGTTTGCTGCGGCTTTCGTCGATCTGTCTGCGGCTTATGATACCGTGTGGCGCCAGGGCCTGCTACTTAAATTCGCTAAGGTGGTACAGTGCCGAAAGATCGTTGGCCTGCTGGATTCCATGCTATCGTCCAGATACATTCGAGTAATGCTGAGAGGAGAGAAGAGTAATAGCAAAGTTCTTAACAATGGACTACCACAAGGGTCTGTACTGGCCCCATTATTGTTTAATTTGTACGTGCATGACATCCCCAAAACTGAATCCTTGATGTTTCAATATGCAGATGATATTGCACTATTATCTGGAAGCGGAAACTTGGATGCCAATGCCCGTACACTGGAGAGAGATCTGAACCTACTATCCGGATATTTAAAAAATTGGAGACTTAAACCAAACCCAGCCAAGACAGAAGTCTCAACTTTCCATCTTAGCAACAAACTAGCCAAACACAGGATAAATGTACATTTTGAAAACGTCCTTCTACACCAGACTGAACACCCTAAATATCTTGGTATAACTCTGGACCGATCATTGACATATAAGAGACAGATTGAAGTACTTTGTGCAAAACTCAAAGCAAGAAACAATATAATCCAGAAATTAGCAGGTGGGGAGCAAATGCTGGTACACTGCGGACAGCAGGACTCTCACTGGTTTATTCTACGGGTGAGTATTGTGCCCCTGTGTGGGGTGGCAGTGCTCATGTCGATAAAGTGGATATCCAACTAAATACCACTATGAGAACGATTGCCGGCGTCTTAAAGCCAACCCAAGTCCAGTGGCTGCCCGTTCTTTCCAACATAGAACCCCCACATCTCCGCAGAAATGCGCATACACTGAGAGAATGGTCGAGGGCGAAAAATGGCACCTCTTTGCTGAACTTGGCCTTGGCTAACCCTCCGGACACCAGACTCAGGTCTAGAAAGCCTTTTTGGACCCGGGCAGGGACACTGGAGAGCGATGGGTTCTCAGCCGAACAGGCCTGGAGGGCAGAGTGGAGCAATGCAAATCTGAGGAACAAATATCTCATAACGGACCCATCAAAAAGAGTTGCCGGATTTGAACTGGACCGCAGAGAATGGACTACCTTGAATCGTATCCGGTCAGACTGCAGTAGGAGTGCATCTGAACTTCACAGATGGGGATATTCCAACAACCCCAGCTTCAGTTGTGGCGAGGAGATTCAGACTACCAGCCATATCGTTGGGTCATGCCCGCTGTATGGGTTTCAGGGAGCGATGGGAGATTTACATGATTTGACGACCGAAGCCAGGATATGGCTGAGGGATCTTAACATTTCTTTATAGGCGCCTTATACCATAAGCATATATATATATACATATATAAATACCTATACATCCATTTAAATGAGCAAAAAGAAAAATGCAAGTCGCAACAGTCGTTAAGGAATTCCACTTTTAGGACGATCAATGAAGATAGAACATCCCTAACAAGAATGATATTAATTATTGTCATTTTTTTCTATATATAAATGTATGCAGAAGAAGATTTATTAACGCATTTGACTTTGAATGAAGTAATAAGCTAAAGACGTTCTCATCACACATTTAGTATGCCGGGCTGCACGGCGTACTTTGTCGCGTCTCATACGCTATGTCGATGGCGCGCCGCTGTGGACAGTAGGCCTTACTCTATCTACTCATATTATTACGTTTGATGCAAAACAAAAAAATATATTAAGCCTTATCTCCCCTTAAACTGAATCTTCGACAAAACAATGAAACCGGTCGATTTTTATTTTAAAGTAAGAATCTATATATCTTTCTAACTTCATTTATCTAAGAGATATGGTTTTTTCAAAAAAAACTACCACGCACCCTAAATATTTTTTACTTTTAAAATCGGAATAATAAAATTTGACTCTTTCTGAAGAATTTAATTTTTTGAAATTTCGATAAAACCGGTTTTAAACTTTTTAGGAGCCATTTAAAAATCATCCAATTTTTAAATGTGCCCTTTTTCATCCCATTTAGTAAAAATTTGGAAAAAATGTCTGAGAAAACTACTACTCATTTCTATAGGAGAATTCATATGCCAAATCTCAAGTTCGTACCATGTCTAGTTTCCAAGATATTCGTATATATTTATAAAAATTTCAACCCTATTTTTCACCCCTTTAGGGATGGAATTTTCAAAAATCCTTTCTTAGTGGAAGGTTTTGTATTAAAACCTACCTGCTTTCCAAATTTCACTTCTCTACGATCAGCCGTTTGGGCTGTGCGTTGATGTATGTCAGTCAGTCAGGACACTTTCCTTTATATTAATAGATTATCATTGGTGTACCTTTGAAATTTATTGATTTGGTAGGTGTAATAATAATTTAAACGTACTTTTGTATAAATTACAAATTTGTGAAAAATATTCATAGAAGGACTACAGGACAATGTCTGTCGGGAAAGCTAGTTATAAATTAAAACAAAGAAGTGGTGTTATAAACAAATAAGTATATACATACCTGTGTGTACATGCCCTGCTTGACGAGGGCGTCCTTGAGCCATGGGCTGAATGTCTTCTGATGGGAAGCTCGAGGGCCCCATATAAGGGAGTGCAACGGCACATCTGTGACGCCCGTTATTTTCTCCATATGAGGAGTGGAAGGCGGCATCGTAATTACTAGCCTGAAAAAGATAAATTCAATTTGTGAACAACGCTATTGAATCGTGATGTAAGAAATGGGACGGTTGGTAAGGCACGTACCTCCATGCCGTCTGGAAACAATAGTGGGCGGCACACAACGCTTGCACCGTCAACGGCGGATGATGGTCGCACAGCGAAGAACAGTTGAGTAAGGACAACAGAGCGGACAATAGCTGCGGATATTTCAACTTGTCGGGTGTGCCCAGGACGAAATTGCATGCTAGGCCATCAAGTTTGGGAGTTTCCTGCAGAGTAAATAGAAAATAATCCGTATAATAAATTACCAAATTCGTCGGTAATTTGACATTTATTGCTCAAAGGCTCTCCATTGCACTCCATTTTGCGCAGATCCAATGAATGAATAAAATTGCTCAGCTCTGCTTGAAAGAAACGAAACACAGTGTGAGAGGGTCTATCTCATCTTTGGAACACAGATCGGCCAACTGTAATTCGACATCCTTAACATATGTTCCAACCATAGTCACAATAGTTCCATTACGGGATGCAGTGACAGCAGCCTTCAAGTCCATCTCCTCTCCATAATAGTAGAAGTGATGCCCCCGCACTGTTGTCACACGTCGTTCGTGATGTGGTGGTACCAACAAATACCTAATATTCTTCTGAAGCACTTTGTTTCAAAAGCTGAGACAAACCAGGACTCACACCTATACAGGAGAATGGGCAACATGCATTCACTATAATTTTCTCTAGACACCAAACGCCATACTGATATTTATCGGAAGCTAAGCCTTGAGGTCATCAGGGATCGTGATAGTTGCTCCCAGGTATTTGAATTTATCCCGGTGACCATTGCTACTTTTATAGAACCATTATGACTACCCACCTGGTTGTTTATTTCCGTGTTCGTCAAAGCATAAAATTTAGGCCTCATCGACACGTCAGCGTCCTGCGATATCTTCTTCCTGTACGCCTGTTCCACGTGAGGAACGGTGCAGAACATACGTGTGGACATTTCCGCATTTCCAGTTGCCGGAGAAGAGGCAGATTCTTGAGAGGATAGTCCAGGAGCGATCACCAGATTCCACTCAATCTAGATAACATGTTAAAATTTACAAAATTATTTGAATTGCGGAGAGAGAGAGAAGATACAAAATATAGAAAAGCAATTATTTGTAATAGTATAAACACAGTAGAGATGAAAGTTCTACGTAGGATATGTGGAAAGACTCCGAGGGATATGGAAAGGAATGAGAATATTAGGTAGGAATGTGGTGTGGAAGTTGGTGTTGTGACAAAGATGAATGTCAATAAGTTGAGATGGCTTGGGCATGTGGAAAAAAATGGATGCTAATAAAATAACATCCATTCCGTGTTCAAGGAAGGCCAGGTCTGAGGTAAAAGAAACAGGAGAGGGTGTATGAAAAGTGTTATGTCAATAGAAGAAGCAAAAGAAGTACGGGGTTACAACAATCTTATATTCCTGTTTTAAATACTAGCTTAGGTGGTCAAATTTCAAGTCCCCATCATAGGAATCTTCGACATAAATGCAACAAACTTGATTCCGCATCTCAACCCATCCCAGACAGAGACACCAGACAACATCTTGCCAATTATTAGGAGTGTATAAAGTTGGTAGGTTGGGGTTCGTTTTGAGCCAACTGTAGGAAATTGTGAGAATATTATAACAGATTGAGTGACTACTGACCTGCTGCAGTAAGCAGGGCGGAGCGTCGTACAAGTGCTTCATGATGTACTCCAGTAGCAGAAGCAGTCGGGTGACGATCATCAGCTGATGCGAGGCCACTTGCGACGCCGACTGCCGATCGCTCATTTTGAGACCTTCGCTCACTTTGATTATAGCATTCGCAGTAGTTATCAAAACTGATTTCTTCTGCATCAAATTCAGCGAGTGGAATAGATAGACTAGGAGCTGAGCAAATTCTACGTTCATATCTGAAAAAAAAATTTACTTTTTTGAACTTTTTTCAAAAATTGAATTTTTTTTATTCAATAAAGGTGTCAACCGGTCCCATCCAATCTGAGACACCGATTGTTCAATCGAGAGCAAATTTCTTATCAAGTGAATCATCATCAGTGTAGTAATCTACAGTCCATTACATAATGCACTACTTTTCTCTTTTTTTCCTTCCCAATTTTGCCCCTTCACCGATCGGCGTGGAGAAGCCGTGCATCACAAACAAACAAATAGAAAATTTCTGACCCAGCTAGGAATGAAGTTGGCACTTATGCCACTAGGCTACCGAGGTCAGTTAAATTAAAACAATTAACTTTTGTTAAGCACTTAAAAACCTAACATAACACAATATACCTATAGGTGTCACATTTATCTGATGCACATCCCAGGTAGATTCGGTGTGTAGAGAAGTGGCGCGCGGGGTACAAAGCCCGCATCACACGGT
Source organism: Mystacides longicornis (assembly GCA_963576905.1). NCBI lineage: Eukaryota > Metazoa > Arthropoda > Insecta > Trichoptera > Leptoceridae > Mystacides > Mystacides longicornis. Next base: position 26,284,788 of record OY756437.1, read on the forward strand.
GTAGTTTTAAACTGAGCGGCGTGTTTAATAATATCTTATTTAAATACTTCATTCAATACAGGCATTCTTTGAAAAAATATCGATAGCTATGTTTTTGTTATTGTAAAATATAATTTAAATATTAGCATACTTACATTGTTACACTTTCTTTATCCAAATTTACTTTATATGAAGACAATTAAAAATAATCTTTAAAAGGAATATACCCTCATTAAATATACCTACTCACTTACATTGGATTTTCCATATAAATATGAGTTGTAATATACTATGTTCCTATGAATTGTTTCATTATATAATTTCAAGACATTTTATGAAATCATGTTAAGTATATGACTGGGATTTGAACCCGGTCTCTCCTTTGTTATTTCCAAATTATATTTTATTTTTTTACTTTTTATGGTTATAAACCAAAAAGATAAATGATAAATAAAATAAGAACACACTTGACTTATTTAGGTGTGTGTATGTTTTTAACGCCAGAGAAATCCTAATTTTTTAATGTACTGAATTACATTATATAAAATTGTCTTCCTTTGACTTTTTAATTTATTATTTTTTAATACGATAGAATCCGTTTTTTAAAGTGTGATGGAGCCTTTATATTCTAAAAATTATTAAGTCCCCGCGTCAGATGTTCTTCGCTCGAGTTTGAGCGGCAAACTAAACGCAAATACGAATGGACGACGTGTATTGGTCAGACCAACCCCCGCGAGCCCCTTCTCAATACACCGAATCTATCTCGGGATGTGCATCAGTTAAATGTGACACCTATAATGTTGCTGTGAATCTCAAAACTGTTAGGTTAGGTACCTAAAGAGCCCACTAATGTTGTCCTATTAAAAGATCGGCAGAGAGTTGTCCTTTGGACTTCATATGTTGACACTCATATACTCTCTGTGCAGACAGCAATCATACTGTGAATCTAATACTACAGAATCCAACTAAAGACAAGAAATATAGGACCTTCAACAACTAAAAAAATTCATTTTGGTATTATTACAAACCTTCAAACTCATGGTCGGCTGACGGTTGAGGTTGCAGAGCGCACTCGGTCAGGGTGCTAACGGTTTTGCTCCAAACGGAAAGAATGCACGCCTCTCTATCGCAGATTTTCTTCACTAATATGAGACTCGCCATCGCTTTTACGATACGGCACCCAACCTAAAAGCAAATTATTATAAAAAATAAATGGATTAACCTTGAACAAATTTATGTATACTCCCTTTAAGAGGCCACTTAGGAGCATAGGGAGCCAACAAGAGCTCTCTATTGCGCTCCATCCTGTGCAGCTGCTATAGCCACAACCCACACCAAAGGTTATTAAAGGGGCCACTTGCCATACTGATACGTATCGGAAGCTTAGCTTTGAAGTCACAGGTGGTGGTAATGGTTGCTCCCAGGTATTTAAATTCATCCACCCGGAAGACCGGTTAATTATTGATGGTTATCGGTAGTTGTTTATCAAGGCAGGCATTATTCACCATGAGCTCCGTCTTACGCGGCCAAAATGTGTTGTTTCGTCGCAGAGTCTTGAAACACTGTTTTAATTTCTCCACTGTGGTACTGAACAATTCTAGGTCATCTGCGTACTCCAGATCGCACTTTTCACTTATTAGACCATCTCTCTATGTTATCGGTACACCTTGCATGAACTCTCTCAAGAGGAAGTCAATGACGATAATAAATACAGGTCAAATCTATTTATAGCGAATACCGAAGTAACAAATTTTCCAGTATAACAAATCGGCAATTTGTCCCAGAAAAACTCCCATATAAAATGTACTGAACCAAAATTCATTATTTTAAAATCATGTTACAATTAGGCAACAAAATTTCTTCGAATTCATTTGTCCTTGGCATTGGCGAGTTCGACAAGTGTTTGCCTGACATATTTCCTTCACGTGATTGATAAATCCTTGAAATTTGTTTTTGTTCTCACTTAATAACAGCAATAATAGTTTATTGGACATCAGTAGGTATAATATTAAAAATGTATACTTCCCTACATATCCAGTATAACGAAATATTTTTTATGGTCCCGTAAAGTTCGTTACACCGAGATTTGACTTGTATAAATGGAGCCAATACCTGCAGGGCTGCCCCTGTCCGACTCCCGTAGTGATTCTAAAAGCTTGGGTACGACTACTTGGCATTGTGAGAATACACTTGGAGATTTCATACAGAGGCTGCACCATTTTACTATCTTCAGAGGTATACCATATAGAGCTTATATTTTCCATTGCCAACAAACCTTGAACAAATAGAAAAATACACTTACATGAATAGGAACCAGGGTGCTCTGTTCTTGAGAACCGCTTCCTGCAGGGGGAGCTATACTCGTGTAAGGATCCAGCAACACGTGACTCAGGTGCATCTTGTACACCGAGGAGGTCAGCGAATGCAAGTACCTCACCAGCGCACTGCTGAATTCACTGTATAAACGGCCGAGAACAGCCCCGAAACACGGAGATATAGTGCCTGGAAATATATCATATTTTAAAAATGCATCAGGTAATCAATAGACATTTCCTTACAAATAGAGTTGTGGATGAGTGGAACGGGCTGCCTGCCGAGCTAATTGTTGCAAAGAACACCAATGCATTTAAGAATGGACTTGACAGTTTATAGTGTGACACAAGTGTGGGATATCAAGCACATCAGCTCCAAGCTGCCTGCTTGATGGCATTTAATAATAATAATATATTGCAAACCACAGGAACAAGAAATATATTTTGCTATTAAACACAATTTATAAAATGTAGAAAGATTATTGACAAGGACGAAAATTTTGGAAGTTGTTATAAATAGCTGTAGAATTGAGATGATTATGCAGGTAATGTGGATAAAAGACAGAGTGATAATATTTGAAAGGAATGTGGAGTGAATGTTAGTGCAGTGACTATTGTAATGAAAGTGAATAAATTGAGATGGGTCAGGCATATTGAAAGAATGAATGACAAAAAGGATCTGCAAATTTATAAATGTAGGAAGATTATTGATTTTAACTTAAATTAGTCCGACAATTAAAATAAAATTAAACAAGTACAGTCTGGCTAAAAAGAGTAGAAATTAATTATTGATGAACTAAAATGTTATCACTCTGGCAACACTGAACGTAGGTTATTGTCTGACATTACAAATGTTTACGAATGGACAGCAATTCTAACTGGTAAATATAACATCCAATTCATTTTAAAAATTATTAAGTACCTTTTACTAATTTGAATATTTTTCCTACATATTTTTTTTGTATATTCCTATAATATTCACTTAAAAATAAATTATAGGTTATGTTTAAACATTTTGACATTTATATGATTGAAATTCGGCCGTAGAATAGTAAGCAGTTGTAAGCACCATTTTGTGGATTACAGCACCCATTATATTATCTTATTATCTCTTGTTTTTTTACTCGTTTTGCGTAGATTTTTTTTCCATTTCGTTTTTAATGCCATGGCTGGTACAGTTCGTTATTAAATTCTTTTAAATAACCTCTACAAAGCATTTCATATGATACCACATTGAAAAGTATTTTTTTTTAATATTTTGGCGGTTACAATACTTTACTTTATAAATGTAGAGTACTTATTAAATGTTGCCATACAAACGACTGCAGCGCCCTCAATTATTTTCTACTCTTTTTAGCCAGACTGTAATATGAATCGGCATTAAAAAAAAGAATATATTTAACAGTCTATTGAAATTTTAATCTCTAATATAAATGAAAGTCGGGTTAGTGATAACACTTATAACTCGAGATCGGTTTAACAGATTCTTCCGATGTTTGATTTATTGGATTCTTCTCCACTCCGGATAACAGAATAACTAATAAAAAATAGAATAAATGTATAAGAAATGATATAAAATATAATATTGAAGTTAGTATGGATCGGATTTTCTAACCGATACTGCCACCACCATCTGTTGGGGAAATAGGGTAGAGAGATTTTATAGATAAATGTTTTCCCTATGTTTCCACAGATGGCGGTAATGTTACCGACATTGTAATTTTTTTTATTTTTTTCAAAACTTTTGATTTTTTCACAATGAGAGTAATGTATGTTAGCTATGTTATGTTACCCAGCAATATTTTATTAACTTTAAGGCGGGACGAAGTTCGATGGGTCAGCTAGTAAAGCAATAAATCAACAGCTTTCTAACACAGAGGTGATTAGCCGGCAGAGCTTATTGCCCGAGGTCAATCAGAGATAGGCAAACCGTAAGTACAAATTTGGAGTGAAAAACATTTTGGAAAAACTCCATGACCCCTTGAAGAAGTCAGCGCCTATACCTACAGCTAGACTACCGAGATGACGATACCGAGACAGTATGAAATATTGATCTATCAAAAGTATTGATTTATCGGTCTTTGAATGAGCAAGTTTCAACCGATGCAACATTCCTCACCTGTATCAGTGCGAGCCGTTTCCCTGTCCAAGTCTCTGATGAGCGCCACCAGCAGGTTGACTTGTGTGTCCGGCAGAGCGCACGTACTGCCCAGTCTCTGGGAGTTCTCTCTACTTATGGACACTATTTCACTGTTCAAAACCAAGAAAATCTCAGCCGCCAAACTTATGTACTGCAAAAATATCATTCAGTTTTAGTGACAGTCTGTTGTCTTATTTCAATAACGTAATCTGTTAAATGCTGTCTGGAATTGCAAGCGAAATTCAAAATTTTAGTTGATGTTAAATTTTAGCGGATCTGATAGGGAATTGGGGTATATGGCTGTTATTTATAGAATTTGTAGCTCACAGTTCTCCGAAAGATAGATACAATAATTCGGGTAGAAATTATATTTTATCTTTGTTCATTGAAACACCAAAAGATAGAAGATAGACGAGATAATAAAATTGGTCGTTAATGGTCAAAACAAACAAACTCAACTTACCGAGTACGGTTCAGTCTTGTCTGGCACAACACCATGCTGACCCGTGGGTCTCGACTCACCACCTTCCACTCCAGCATTTCCTCCTGCCGTATTGCTGGCGTCATTACCGTCCGGGGCTACCAGAGTTGACTCGAACCATAGACCCAACAACGGCTCGCTGTCTTCTTATGAAATGTAAAATTTTTTTAAAAAGGTTAATTTTTGTTTTGGTAGCAAGGTTGGCGCTGCACTAAGACCTCTAATGAGAAATAAGAATGTATCTCTTAAATCCAAACAGTTGATACACGATGCAATCCAGATACCATCTATGATGTATGGGAGTGAAACTTGGACAAGGACGAAAAATCTGTAAGTTGGTAAAAATGCCGTAGAAATGTGATCTGTACACAAGATGTGTGCAAAAAGACTGATGGATAAGGTGAATGTTAGAGTAGTGACTAGAATAAAAAATGAGTTGGGTATTCATGTTGAGAGAATGAATGAAACATAGGATTTGGAAATCTGAAAGAACGTGTTCAAGGAGACTTGACCGACCTACTCTCTGCCTGCCCCCTCGCGGATATGGCATGATGTGCCTTAAACTAACAGTGAAACAAAAGAACATCAATACCTATATTCAAAGACATTGCGAATGCCATATTTTCAAAGCAAGATGGTTGCCATTAGTAGTCGTAATTTTTCAACGTGACGTTTTTAAAGTACAGTAGGTATAAGCTTTATTACACCCTCCACTAATTAGCTATTATAACGAGGTTTTTCTAAGTCTTCCAAACTTTATTACATTTTCCTCAGTATACTAATACATAATGTAAATAGATAAAAAGAGATACACCTGTCTACATCCCCAGAATAAACAAGTAAGAAATGAAAATATGAAGATGAATTATTATGTAGATTTACCATCGTCCGTTTCAGAGTCTTCCGAACACATGATCATATCTTGATAATAGACCGTGGAATCTGAATGGTCGGCGTCTTGTTCGTGCTGCTTCTGAACTACGGCCCTTTTCAGCGCAGTTGCTTTGCGGAAACACACCACCGCAAAGAATATTAACAACTGAAATTGGAAGTATTAACATCAGTTTCACGTTGAAATTCCAAAATGGATTCCATTTCTTTGTGTACATACCTGATGCAGTGGAGCGCAGGTGGCTATCCTAGCTGCTCTTTCAGTGGACGTGTGAGGAGCCAGGGCATCGAGAGACGCTGGAATCACAGATTCATCTTGTTCGCTGGATATTTTGAATGTCTCTGAATCCAGAGGCTCATTAGCTTGAGCTTCTAATCTCGCATCAGCTAACAAGGTGCGAATTCCTTCCAAGCAACGGAATCCTAACGCAACCCATGTTACTTGTACACCTTGCAATCTAAAAAAAGTCAAAAGGATATAATTTATCTTAAGAAGACGACATTCGGTCTTCGAAAACCGGTTAGCCTAATAAAAAAAATTGTGGAAAAAACTAAACATTTTGTATTTCAAAATGAGTTTCAAAAGGAGAGCAAACCATTATCAATAAAGACAGATGGATCCGCGGTTAACTAAGGATCACATGATCTGAGTCTGGGTGGTTGAACCACAGTTCAATTTATTCTTAATAAAAATATTTGATTCATGTCAAAGACATCCGTTTTACACATGGCAACTTGAAATATCGTCCGATATATTTGCAGCTTTGTCCAATGACACTCGTATTTTGTAAACAAACAAAATATCAACGAGGCAATAGTTACAGGAATGAGGGCTTGATTTGGTTAAGCTATGTTTTTATCAATATTATAAAATAGTGTTGTGTAGGTAAATATTTAACAGTTACCAAATATCGGTTTAGCACACACTAGTTTACGTAACTGTTATTGCATTCTCCGATACCTGTTAAAATTTTATCTGTTAAAGATAATGTTACTAGACCGCCATCGATAACCGATATCCACTAACTGTTACAGTACTTGTTATCCAGTACAATTCTCAACGCTGTTATCCTGTTATCGTCCTTAACTGTTAAAATTTTACCTGTTTCAACCGAAATAAATTGTTTAAGTGGTATTATTGCTATCAAGATTTTTTCTACATTGAAGCCGTCTACGCGGTATTCATTTGAACTTGAAATACATAGATAGAAGTAAAGTTGAACAAAATTATCTAGCCACTTTTATACAAGAAGAGTTGAACAAAATTATCTAGCCACTTTTTATCTATACCTACGAAAAACATAATTACTATAAAGAGTTGTTTGATTTGATTTATGAGGGGGGGGGGGTGGTTAATATAAGTAGGTAAAAAAATAACAGGGGGCCTAGACAAAATGCAGTTGGTGATCGACTACAAACGAATTCTTTGACAATGTAGAGTAGGAAGAAAATTAGCTGTCCACTTTTTATAATTTTATATCAGTGTCATTGCTTAGTTCAAATAATTGTTTACTTGTTCCAGAAGACAGATAATTTTTTCGCACTATACATTGGCGAAATCTTCGTTTGTAGTCGAACGCCAGTTTGAATTTGTCTACGGGGGCAGATACTTCTTGGTAACAGGTTGAGTTATACCTGTTACAACGATATACTAGTTTGGCCCATCCCTATTATAAACTGAAATAATATGGACCTAAAGATAAAGTGGACACAATATTGGACAGGAAATAAAAACTTAAATAAATTACAAAAAGCATACTTTTACATTAGCAACAATCATCAACTGACGTAATCAACTCTAGGCTAATCTATCTCGCAGTCAAAATCAAAGGATTATCTAAAGTTGATCTATATTTAAACAGATCAGCATTTATTAATGCGTTTTTGGTTGATCGACGGTTTATCCCTTGTCTTGAATTTGAACCCCATTTATTAATAACACCGTTGAGAGAACTAAAAGCAAATAAATATATCTAAAGATATAAAAGAAAGACGGGCTAGTGCGAACACTTATAACTCGAGATAGGCTGAACAGACTTTTATGACGCTTAGTTTATTGGATTCTTCCCCGCTCCGGATAACAGAATAACTAATAAAAAATCGAAAAATGGATAGCAAATAATATAAAATATAATATTGAAGTTAGGATGTAACCAAGTTCGATACAACAACGCCACCTGTGAAAAATTCTTTGTTGGTGGGATTGACAGAATTCGGATGGAAAATATGTAGTTTTATACAGATGCATCAGTCGAAATAGTTAAAAGTAATTTTTATCGTTGCTTTTAATTCTTATTCAATATTCATAGTCAGGAAGACCACAGGACAACGTCCGTCGGGAAAGCTAGTAAAAAATAAAAACACCATAAACTATGTACTCACAGTCTTGTCAAATTATACGGCCTGCTCGGTCTGGCTGGGCTCTTCCCAGTGGGCTGGGGTGTTGAAGGCTGGGCCCCCGATAGGGTTTGATTGAGGCCACTCAGGAGCACCCAAGTGCCTATCATCTGGTGATTTTGATACACCTGAAAATGGACATAAATGCATTTCTAATAATCTAATTGCATCAACTCTATTCATGTGATGAAGTTGCGGAATTGGCAAAGAACAGAGACGCCTGGAGAGCTTCTCTTGTACGATGTAAGCCTAGTTTGCACCACAACCATGAAGCCTGCCCAAAATTGTTCATATTGTATTCAATTTTCATGTAGTGAATCAGTTCTTTTAGCCTACAACCCAGTATAGCCGAAACAACATTTTTGTCACAACTAACGAACTAAACTATAACTTTAGGTCCACATAATGTTTAGAAAGTGGGACAGACAGTGGTTAAATGATGCGCGGTGGGAGGTGTTATTAGGGCAAAAAATTTAAACCAAAATATTATATAGACTAAATTAACTTTTGGGTATTCAGACTCGCTTAGTCACTAATTTTCTTGCTATTTGACTAAAATAATGAAATAGTGTGAACCAGACTTTAGGGAGGGGAGTACAGTCTGGCTAAAAAGAGTAGAAAATAATTGAGGGCGCTGCAGTCGTTTGTATGGCAACATTTAATAAGTACTCTACATTTATAAAGTAAAGTATTGTAACCGCCAAAATATAAAAAAAAAAATACTATTCAATGTGGTATCATATGAAATGCTTTGTAGAGGTTATTTAAAAGAATTTAATAACGAACTGTACCAGCCATGGCATTAAAAACGAGATGGAAAAAAAATCTACGCAAAACGAGTAAAAAAAACAAGAGATAATAAGATAATATAATGGGTGCTGTAATCCACAAAATGGTGCCTACAACTGCTTACTATTCTACGGCCGAATTTCAATCATATAAATGTCAAAATGTTTAAACATAACCTATAATTTATTTTTAAGTGAATATTATAGGAATATACAAAAAAAAATATGTCGGAAAAATATCCAAATTAGTAAAAGGTACTTAATAATTTTTAAAATGAATTGGATGTTGTATTCACCAGTTAGAATTGCTGTCCATTCGTAAACATTTGTAATGTCAGACAATAACCTACGTTCAGTGTTGCCAGAGTGATAACATTTTAGTTCATCAATAATTAATTTCTACTCTTTTTAGCAAGACTGTAGCTAAATAAATAAATATGATTTAAATTTTAAATGTTGATAGATAGATTTTTTAGACCCGACTAAGTATCTGCAAGGGCCCATCAAATGAGAAAAATATAAATTGATACTTTAGCTGGCGAGACTTTTTCGCCAGAAAAAAATCTTTTCAATTGTAAACTGATCTCGTCCAATCTGAGGGGGAATGTCAGCCAAAGATAGAAATTTAAGTGAAAAGTAGAAATAGAATTTGGGATCTCTCGGTTAGAAGTCAGGAATCAAAGACAGGTTTAGAAATAATACATACATAGCCTCCAGCTCTGGTGGAATTCTTCAAAATATCACCAATGGTGTTGAACAATTCCAAAGCACCTTCCACGAGCTGAGCGGTCAACGCTTCGAACCCGTCCTCGTCTTTCAAATGGACAGAAGCCTGCAACACACACAAATCATTTGAGAAAGAACTTTTTAATTCGTAATGTGAACAAGTATTTTATATAGGGTAGGTTTAACGTGTATGTTTAGTGGGGATAGAAAGTGTGAAAGAGAAATCCAAAGTGGACGATGCACTAAGACCTATTATGAGAAACAACAACGTCTCCCACTACAAGCTAAAAAACTAGTGCATAATGTAATCGTGTAGCCATCAATTATGTATGGGTATGAAACGTGGACATGGAAACAAAAGAATGTAGTGTAAAAATGCAGTAGAGATGATATAGAATATATTGTGGAAAGACTCTGTGGGAAATGGAATGTGATATGGAAGTTTGTGTTGTTACAAATACAAATGTTAATAAAATGAGATAGTTTGGGCTAGTGGAAAGAATGGATGCAAATAGAATTTATAAGGCTGAAAGAAAAGGTCTAAGAACGTATAGCCGACCGAGAATGATGTCAATTGAACAAAACAATTCCGTCGTCAAGGAAGGCCAGGTTAGAAGCAAAAGAAATAGGAGAGGTTGTATGCGAAATGGTATATCGGTGCAAGAAGCTAAGGAACTGTACTTGGATAGAAAGGAGTGGAGGTCCATTCTCTCTGCCTACCCGTTAAGGGACATTGCGTGATGGGTAAAAAAAAAACAAATGATGCACAGAATTTAGATGATAAATGAATGTTACCTGTGTAGTTGCACAGAGCAACCAAGCAGCGCCAATGTCGGTCAGCAGGCTGATGCGAGGCGGCGTAAGCGGCTCCAAGCATGGTAAGGACATCACCAACTGGCATATGCTCACTTCTTTCACAAGGAAACCAACCCTGAAAAAGAACACACACTAATAAGCCGATTGCTGCTAATTTCAAGTCAAACACTTTCTTTTCATAAAGGTTAATGTTAAATAATATACTACACTATTATAATATTTCAAAAGATATACATCTTCGATATATTGTCAAAGCAGTGTTTGCTTCTAAAACTAAAAATAAAACAAGTGTGAAAAATAATCATAGATAGTAGACAAGACATACAGTGTAGCATCGGCAGAATGGTGTTGGTATTGGCAAGTTCCTGCCTCTTTAGCCTGTCTCAGCCTTAACAGATAGCGCTGCAGACATGGCAGTGCCCCACACAGAGACAGCAAGGTGGCCCCGCCGTGCAGGGGGCCCAAATAGGAAACACATGTCTCCGTCACAAATTTCTGAAATGAATGAACACGGGAACCATTATTTCACAATTACATGAAAATATATTTGCAATCAATAAACGTAATGGTGTAAATGAACTTTTTTTCTGGATAAATTGCTTCCTCTAAACTCATAAGGATTTGGAAGACTAATGATTTCAGCACAAAACAATGGACAAACTGTATCAAGCCTGTGTAGGGTCCATGGAAATGTTATGTGCAGTATGAGCTCTATTTGAAGTTATCGGGATGTAAATATGTTACAATTAATGTTTTCGGAAATAAAATGAGTTTCTCTCCAACATTTCCCAACTCTTAACTCTCACCTACTCAGAGTGGACCCTGTTATGTCCGCCCAGACCGAAATTGTGCCACTAACTGTCACAGTGGATGCTAGAGCTGACAAGCCGTCGAGAGTATGGGTGAGAACACAAAGAACGCTGGGGGGTGAGTACGTAAGGGCTATAGCACGACTAACTATTTCCTAGTGTAGTTAGCGCGAGTACGTAACGTTACAAATGTAGTTAGTTGTGTGTTTCAGCGTGGTTATTATGTAGTTAAGCCGTGGTTATGAGTAGTTAGATTGATGTGTGGTTAGTCGTGCTATAGCAAAAGTTACGTACTCACTACCCTGGTGCAGATTGGCGAAAATAATACTTATATGCATTTGAATGGGCATGCCGGAAAGTAGGTGCCTGTTTTTGAGGTACATATGCCCATTGGTGGCTGATGTGGTGGATTTAATGGGCACTTGAGCATAAATGGTCAAAGGAGACTCTAGGTCGGAACACCAAAATGAGATGTGGGTCCTGCTAGAAACTATCTTTCAGTTGTACCAAAAAAACAATATGGGTAAAAGCCGGGAAGAGGTAATGACACTGCAAGAGGCCACAATAAGAAGAAAGTCTCTATGAATGAATCGAAGGCTGTCACAATAGGTCATATGGGGCAATAGAATCTATAAAATGCTTGTATTCAGAGTGATGTATACAATATACAATATACTCACGCCTAGCTACCTACCTAGTTTTATTTATCACGCCTAGCTACCTACCTTTTTTTTTGTAGCTCCTATAAAAAAATTCGATTTCGATTGATTGAAACTCTTGGTGTAATATATTTGCATGTTAACGGCTCAACGAGTATTCAGTTTATATTAAGTGTTCGGAAATATCTAATATATTGAAATATTTATACTGAAAAAGTTCGAATCAGATGTGCTGTGTGACATCGTATTTAACAAAAAGTCACTCTATCTCGCTCACGCAGCAGCCCCAATAGCGAGGAGAGAGCGAGAAAGCGACACGTTCCCGCCCGATTTGGAGAAATTTAATGAGCTTTTTACAACAAAATCTTATGAGATAAATTGGGGGAGCAGAGTCAAATGACAACTTGGTAAGAGTTTCCACCATATAATAGTGTACTACTGCATGATACCCGCTTTATTCTGACTGTCCATTGCACCTGAACACCGGTCACACATACACGCACTAACACACCTTATTCCTGTTGGACCATCGGTTGGATGTCTCAAGCATTTTATTTTTCGTTTTATTGTTTGACTTCTTAAACTACACTCATCAACCCGTAATTTACTATCCAAGTACTTAACCACATACACTCATTGTACGGCGGAGTCATCGAAGGAGCCTACGACATTGAATCGTTCCCGACAGCTTACTGGGTACACGACCTGCTAGAGACGTATTTCATTACACGAACCAAGAAAAATCTCAAAGACATCGTTTAGAAGTAATCCAAAGGCCGAATTGATCAGAATTGCGGAACATATTGTGTTGACAAAACTACATTGAAGCGCTTTCAACTTATAGCAAGTTTGTTTACGTCAACTGTCAGACGTTAGTGACGTTACTGCCTGTCTGCATGTTATAGTGTGTGCGCAGTTCAAATCAACATAGACCCCGCTAACTGGAATCATTGTCTTGCACGAACTCAAATTACTAACTTTTTAAAACTAATTATGTGTGCTTTTCCATAAACAGGCGAACCACGCCTTGTCCGGACAGCAGCAGCATTGTATATCACCGATGCAGGGGAAGCGAGGTATCACAGCAGGGCTGCTCCTGTCAAAGCCTGGAAAGACGTGATGTTGTGAAGTATCTGGGTGTTGAGGTGGACGAGAACCTCTGTTGGCATCAGCAAGTTATTGGATTGACAAAAAGGATCAGGAAGCTTATCTATGTTTTTCGACAACTTAGGTCTATATTGCCGATTAACCAACTGATAATGGTATATTACTCTCTTTGTTATTCTCTTATCGGGTACGCAATAATGGGATGGGGTGGTGCCGCCAAAACAATTCTAGATCCGCTGTACAGGGCTCAAAAACTCGTCATAAAGGTTGCGCATGGATTAAGATATATGCATCCAACGGCGTCTCTCTTTGCGGAGACTCGTCTACTGAGTGTGAGACAGATTTACATCTACAGGATAGTGATGAATGAGGTGGATAATGGTATTGAAAGACGCACCCGAACTAGAGAAGGGGTTTCTACTAGAGGACAAACCGTTAATTTACCTCGCTGCAGGACGACATTTTGTCAGAGGTTTCCATCTTATTTGGGGCCTAAATTATATAATACAGTAAAAACTGGGATTGCAAACGGAATTATGAGAGGAAAGAGTGTGAAGGAATTTTTGATTGAAAGGGGTGTGGTCGAATCGGAGGAGTTCGTCAGCAGAAGAATAATGTGATGAGCGAGTGACTGATTGCCCGTGCATGTCATGTGGATGGTATGCGGAGGAGAGTTAAAATGAGCTTTCGAGTGTTGGAGCGAATGTTCGATGGGCATATTTTTTATATTTTTTACTTTTTTCTTTTGCTTTGTCTTGGTGACTCGAATGGGATGCTGGATGGGTTTGTTTTGTTGTGACCTGCTTGCTGCGTGGTCTTTCTTCGTGTTTTTGTTTTGTTTTCTGTTGGATATACTCTTTGTTTTTGTTTCTTATTTTTTGTTCTTTTCTGCCTCGGCACAGGCTTTGCCTAGTGAGGCGTGAAATTCGAATTTTTTGTTTGTTTTTTCGATTGATGACAGTAAAGAAAATTGAACTATTAATTGGAAGTTGTTTATAATTTGCTAAAAGTAATGTGAATTTTATTTTAAATTATTATATTTGTGTTGATAATGATGTTTTATAAGTATCAACATTTAGAATTGTACTAGAGTTATGATCGAAATTTGATTTAGGTGTATAAGATGTTCATATTGTAATACTATTATGGTTCTGTACATTGTTAAGATATATTATATTATTTATGTATTGTTCATATATATATTATTCATGTATCATTGTTTATGTATTATTATTATTTTTATTTCAATAAACTTATTATTATACTTATTATTATAATCAAAATTAAAACTCCCTTTGAACTCCACTCAGGAGCAAAGTGAAGCAATAAGAGCTCTCCAGTGCACTCGATCTTGTGCAATGATGACCTCCTCCCACACTATATTAACATAGGTTAAAAGTTTTTGAAATATAAACTCAGACCCAATGAATGCAGGTTTTGCTAATGTCAGTAAACAGTTATTCGTGTTATATAACTAAAAACGAATTTGAGCTCTGTTGCATAAAATCTAGAGTTCCCATATTATTTGTTTCGATACGAAGTTCGACGGGTCAGCTAGTTAATTATAAAAGTACAGTATTTGGGAATTTATTTCTTAAAAAAAATCGTTTAAAAGTAAACCGGCACGGCATTCATTTAGTCGAACCAAACACCACCTATATAAGAAGGCCTTAGCGCTACGTCACAGCGTGAGGCCCAGCATTCACTCTTCTATATCTGTATGTACTTACCTGTACGCTATGTTCTTGATGACCTTGGCCGCCCAGATTTTAGTTTTGCCAGTATTAAACCAGTCTCTTCAAATTTTTTGACCCATTTTCTGGTGAGAGGGATGCTTGGCGCATCATTTAAATGTCGAAATCCTCGAATACTGCAGAATCTTCTACGCGCTATAGTCGCCGAATCACTGTTTTTATAAAACTCTCGCATGCATATCGCACGGTCCGCTCCCGAGAAACGGTCTATAGTGACTGAATTCCCAAGAATCAGGCTATATACTGGAATACCCCCCGCGCCCCTGAGATTCGATGCGTTCATGCAGTCAGCTAAACAAATGTGAACTTTCTTTTGAGACACCCTGAATTTTGGACTACAAATTTTGTTTATTTTTATGTTATTCTTTGTATGTTGTATACTTTCTATTCTTTTGTTGACTGTTTTTAAATGTATATCCCTTTCAATCCTGAAGAATTTTTTTTTATTTCTTTTACTTATTTGTATCATTACAGACTAAAAGTGTAATGTACATCATGGGAAAAATACAAAAAAAATTTTCTTTCTTCTTCTTCTAATAATTTAGGCACCCGCACGATCGTGCTGGTCAGGATTAATTTGTGACAAATTTTGCTGTTTATGTTCTTTGCCTGCAAATACCATTTCCTTCCCAAATATTCTTCTTGAAGTTGATGGTGTTACGATTTCAGGTTCCAATCAAGGGCGGATCCAGGAGGGGGGGTCACGGGGGTCATGACCCATCCCTGGGCTGGGTCCAGGGCCTATATTTTTGTCTACAGTACCTACTTACATTGATTAATAAAATACCTACTTTTCTATTATGATCCTAATAAAATTATAATTTCTTGTGGGTCATGACCCCCTCTGGGTTGGGTCCAGGTCATTTTTTAAAGGAAAAGTGAAATTTTGCTATTTATGTTCTTTGCCTGCAAATACCATTTCCTTCCAAAATATTCTTCTTGAAGTTGACGGCGTTACAATTTCAGGTTCCAATCAAGGGCGGATCCAGGAGGGGGGATCACGGGGGTCATGACCCCTCCCCTGGGCTGGGTTCAGGCCCTATATTTTTGTCTATTTTTAACTACAGTACTTACATTTATTAATAAAATACCTACTTTTCTATTATGATCATAACAAAATTATAATTTCTTGTGGGTCATGACCCCCCCTAGGTTGGGTCCAGGCCATTTTTTTAAAGGAAAAGTGAAGTTTCTAGATTCCAAATTTTGGAAATGACCTTTTTTTAGGAAAAGTTAAGTTACCAGATACCAAATTTTGGAAATGATCTTTTTTTACTATGTGACTCCCCCCTGGTGCCAAAGCTGTATCCGCTCTTGGTTCCAATGTCGGCTGCCCAGTTACCTCAGTGTTGGAATCTATAATAGTGGCTTCAACAGAGTCTTTTCCTAACTCTACTTCAGATTCTGGCACTTGGCTGGAGCTGATACTGGATGTGTTTTTCAACAAAATCTCTTCTTCAACATCATCATAACTCGACCAATCTTCAATTTCCGACTTATTACCATCTCCAATCCACTTCAAAATTATGTCATCGAAATCAAAATGTCCCAACGTGGTTCCTAATACAAAATAATGCATTCAAAATGAAATATGTAAACAATATTAATGCTCAATGTATTGAAATATTACATTTTGTCTTAGACTCCTCCAGGCAATACAACGGTTCAAGTGTGTACTGGCCAGCACGTGCGTGCGGGTACAAATATTGGCGTATAAATTTATTGTAAAAATATTATATTCAAAATAAGAATAATACAAGCCATTAATATTGTCTTATTTATCTAAATAACGTAAAAATGAATTAAAAAAGTAAAAAAACATAAAATAATATGTACTAACGTTCAGCCATTATCAAAACACTGAACGTAGATCTTTCGAGAAACACAACTGACCGCTCTAGCGAACGAAGCACAAAATAATATTTTTACGCGGCAAACCCGACCGCGCACGATCGTTTAAGGCCGGCACGCGCACAAAAATACAACAGATACCTGAGAAATAGTGTTTTAAACCGACCCGCACGATCGTGTTCACCAGTTTCGAAAGGGATATGTATTTTTATCTACCCGAGACAGGCTTGTCCTAGTGGGTTGATTCAATGTAATGTATAACTGATATTTGCAACTTAATAAACGTATACACAGGTACTGCATGTGCGTAGCAACCCCTGTGACGAGTGTACAGGAGTGTATAAATTTGTGAAATATTTGCAACTGATGATGTAATGCAAGCCCGCATAGTTACACTGTATTATTTTAGAGCCTATAAATACGGCTGCTTGAAGGTATCGAACTCTTAGGAGGACACAGCTCCTTACCAAGCCACCAGCAGAAGTGTTTCAGTGCTCAACCTCAGTCAACATACCTACCTATATACAGTCCACAAACAAGGGGTTCTTCTAAGAGGGACATCACACCCTATCATCATAACCAGCAAACCATTGCAACATAGTTGGAAGAAATACAAACCTTAGTGTCCAGCACAGCTTGTGTACTGGCTTCGGCTGGAGGTTCTGTCTGTTCCTGTGTCTCACCATTAGCTCCGTCCGTAGTTTTAGCAGCTCCGTTAGTGGAAGCGGCTGGCGTCACTACTGTAGAGGATGTGGTGGTGTTGGTTGTGGTAGACGTAGCCGGTGCTGCGGCATTGAGAGAAGTGGTCATAAACGGACCGGCCGAGTTTATTTTCAGCAAACCAGTCAGGATGTCGGTGAGTCCCTCTGTTCGGCGACGTTCGGTACTTTGACCTGTTGATATTTGACCTGCTTTGCTTTCAAACACTGAAAAACATGATTAGTTTTTTATATACGTAGACTTCATTTCCAATTCAATAATTCACAATCATAAAAATAGTGATTCTTTAGGAAAGTTTTGAACTGGAAAACACAAACAATTTTTCTCAAAACAACCCTGAACTTGTAGGAACATTACAAAACCGAAATTAGCCAAATGGGTCCAGCCATTCCAGAGTTTTAGCAACACACGCAGAGCTAATCATTTTTATATAAGTTAAGATAAATATATCACAAGATATTGAATGCATTGAAATTACCTATATGTGTATTTGGTGGAATCTTGGCGTCTTTTAGAATCATGGTGAGGACTGTAATGTCTGATCTGGGGAAGACATGATCTTCTACTCCGCACAAACAAGCCAGCGGCACAAGGAGCTGGAATACAACAATATAATATATCCATTTAGACTATACTTGCCAATCTACCAAAATACCAACATCATAAGATACAACTTGTCCTGAATGCTGCTGCTCGTTTCATTCAATAAATAGTTTCTCCCATATCTCACCTACTCCACACAATCTTCATTGGCCGAAGAGTCCAGAATGCGTGGCGTAGAGTAAAACATATGCCTCTCAGTTTTCAAACCACTCCATGATATTGTGGCCCCTACATATTTGTCTGCATCCAACTTTCACCCAATGACAGACATGTCTCTCTTCAATCTCAAACACGAGCTACTAATTAATTAGTTGAATCCAATACCGCAAACAGACCTAAATACATCAATGGAACATTCAGGGTTTCTGCACCAAAAGCATGGAACTCACTGATGGTTGAAACGAACCATTACGCTACTAATCACTTCAATAAATAGCAATGTGTCTTCTTACCTGTTTAATTGAAACGCACGGAGATGGAGATCTTTCCGGAGTGGTGGGAATTTGCTCCGACAATTTGAGCAGCAGATGACGAACGAGAATTTTGCAGGTATCTCTTGTAATATTCACGTGTTCCAATCCCACTATTTAAACAGAAATTCAACGTTAGACGATGCTGTTACTAACATCAGTTCTCGGACACAAAAAAATAATAATTAAAAAAAAATGAACTTACAGAAAGACGTGTTGCTGGATATGGCGTGAGCAGAGAGTGCCGCCAGAGACACGTAGAAATTTTCATATTTGGGGTCATGTTCGTGGAAATCAAGATCACTGAAATAAAAAGGTTTATACAATTCAATCGAGTTCTGTCTATCATTGTTGCACATTCAATATGGATCATAATTATGACACCCAAATTGAGTTTATTGTGCCATAATATTTATTTTTTTCTCCTCTACCATCTACAATATGAGACACGTCAATATTTTCAATATTAATACAAATATAAAATGAGTCATAAACAGATGTCTCAAAAATGGGTACTCACAATAATTAATACGGGTCAGTACCATATGACCCGGTTTGTAGGTGTTTCGTTTTGTTCAAGTTTGTATTCAAAATGAGTCTAATAGAAAAATTTGGCCATGAAACTATACACCATATGAGTCGTAGGATTTTTTTATTTATTTATTTATTCACATGAAAAACTTGTACAATTATTATAATAGAAAGTTGCCTAATCCCTTACGGGATTTTTGGCTATTCTGCATACATGTATCATACACTTTACAATAACTTACAAACTAGACATAAAGAATTTAACAATAAAAAAAAGCCGAGCCCTCACCCAAATCAGATCAGTCAGCCGACTTTTCTATGCAATATACCTAGGTATATATTTTAATTTTGCCCATGGTTTTACACTCTTTAATGCCCGGTGGTACAGGCTTCCAAATTTTAGGTATAATAATGTCATCATTTCGTCTACCATAGTCATTGTGGAAATTATAAGTTTGGAGTTGTAATGTAAATGTAAGCATATGTGTCCATAATTTCTTACGGAATGCTACACCATAAAACAAACATGAATTTTCAATAATTATAGCATATAATTTGTTTTAAACAGTATTTTAAATTTCAAAATAAACATTTTTTTCTGATTATCTTGCAAATAAGTTTTTTTTTTTTTTTTTTTCATTTATTCATTCTCGTCCGTAGGCCTTTTCAGGCACTTGAAGTCGTCATGGTTTTACAATTTTACAAAAAAAATAAGCATCATAATTTTTATACAGACAACAAATGAATAAATAAATAGGCGAGGCTGAAAAGGTGTAAAGGGACGTTTCAGCCCCCTGTCTTATAATCATAATCATGCGCGGTGCATTAACATTATTAAGTCAGAGCATCAGGCCAAGATAGTTCACCATTACAACACGGATAACATAGGAAACCAAAATTAAAACAATAAAAAAAGCATTTAAACAATACTGATTAATGAATTTGATTCGGTGCTGAGTGAGATAGTCTCATTCAGCATGTCTTCAGCAGAATAAAAGGATTTTCCAACGAGATACTCTCTTATCATCCTCTTAAATGTGAGATGATCATGTTCAATGATCTCACTTCGTTCGGGAGTTTATTGAAATGTCTTATGCTCGTACACAGGAAACTCTTGGAGACTTTTGACAACCTGTGCCTTATTGGCCTAATGTTTTGACCATTTCTCGTTTCATAATCGTGACAATCAGAATTTAATGATGTATTATGTACATTACTACGAGCAAATTGCAGGCATTCCCAAATGTATTCACAGGGCTGGGTAAGAATTCCCAATGTCCTGAAAGACTCTCTACAAGAGTCTCTTTGGTTTAAATTTGTTATTGCTCGTATTGCCCTTTTCTGCAATAGACATATTCTATTTGAGTCAGTGCTCTTTCGCAGGACTATGATTCCATAGGTCATAATGCTGTGGAAATAGGCAAAGTATGTGCACCTCGCAGCCTGCGTTCCGCATATTTCTCTAATTTTCCTTATTGCATATACAGCTGTACTTAGCTTTTTACTAATGCTCTCAATATGTTGCTTCCATTGCAACTTCTCGTCAATTGTTATTCCAAGGAATTTTGAGTTTGTTACCTTTTTCACAGACTTTTCTTCTATTAATTTTACAACATCGTCTTCATCCGAACGTTTAAGGGAGAAATGAAGAGCATTCGTTTTCGTGATATTTAGAAGCAAGTTATTATTTTTGAACCATGTGTTTATATTTACAAGTTGCGAGGAAATGTTATTCATAGTCATTATACATTCTTTAGATTCTTTTATCAACAGGGATGTATCGTCAGCATACATGACAATTTCATTTTCATTAGATAAAACATGCGGTAAGTCATTTATATATAAAAGAAATAAAAGTGGTCCTAATATAGATCCTTGTGGAACTCCACATCTGACATAATCCTGTTCCGATATCATCCCTATAACTTCCGTTATTTGCTTTCTTTCTTTGAGATAAGATTTGAAGAAGTTGCCCTCCGTACCCCGGATGCCGTATCCCTCAAGTTTGTCAGTTAAAATATTATGATCAACGCAATCAAATGTTTCAAACATATGACCCGAATTGAATTCGAAACGGTGATATTCTGATTGAACAAACTATTGTATATTTTAATATAAGGAACAGATGTATGATTCTTTGCATTTCTTATCATAGCAATACTATACTCTTAAAATTGCGATTGGAATAAGATGAAATGACAATAATTTACAAACTAATGCTTGGAACAGTAGTGTTATATTGACAACAAAGACCTCATATAGATTATTTTCAACACAAAAATGTTTTGTCGATAGTACCTACTTGAGGGAAGAAAATAGTATGTGAGTAAGGCACGAAAAGGCGGATGTGAGAGCACAATACTTTTAAACTTCAAACTTTGAGTTGTCAAACCAATGCAATATACAAAATGTAGGTCAATAGTTTTCTAGATTATAATTTTTCCTTCTGAATCAATTGTTTCCAACGTCTACATTAGTTTATATCGACGCTACATCTATAGTCGATCCAATAAAGACGAATATATTACTTCTTGTACCAAGTGAATTTAGTACCCATTCTCGATTTATTTCGTTTTTTCGGTAAACTCACAGATTCACTACGATGACATCATTATTTCAAGGAAACATTCTTTCCAAGAGTAATCCAGTTGGAAAAGGTATTAGGAAAAGCTTACAACAATACAAAACACTATGGAAATATATTGCGATGCGAAGCAGGAAAATGGAGAAATTCGGATGATTATTTTATACGATAGTAAGCTTAAATCAACAACTCTAATGCTTTTACCTTTTAGCGATGGCTTGAATAAGTTCAATTATATCACTTTTTTCATAACTTTTCCCTTGAATAAACGATAAAATGGGTTTAATAATGAGGGCCCAATCGAACCCTCCACTTGTGGTAGCCATTTTTTCAATGAATGACAAATGAAATGAAATTTGTCATTGTCACTTTGTCAGCTGAACATTATATTGCCAGAAAGGAAACTCGAAATATATTTTTTAAATATTATAATCCAGATTTTGTCTATGCTTATAGTAAACTACCATAGACAATAGTAATAAATGTGACATTTCTATTGTTTATTTTTGTTATGATGTCATTCATAGATAATATAATATATACTGTAAAATGTCATTAAAGTTATTTGATTAAAGCGTCACAGTTCGAACATGGATTGAGATTGATTGGTACAATTTAGCGATATGTGATCTATTGAATTAATTGTGCAAAATCTGACAAAATGAACGGAGTATCTGACATAAATAGATGTAGGGTATGTTTTAAAATAAAGTCCCACTTGCTATCTTTATATGACGAAAATGATGGTTCCACATACTGCAAAATATTAAAAGATAAGCTGGGGTTATTTGTCGGCGAAGACTCAAACGAGCCTCGTAAAATTTGTTCAAAATGCATTAAGGAGTTTAAAAAAATTGAAAAATTTGTGAAAAAATTACAAAGATCCAACGATTTGATAAGGAATAAGTCAGTAAAGTCTGAAGATGACTTACCTTTGAGTATGTTTAGTGCTTCTATGAAAGTTAAATTAGAAGAGAAAGACGATTTTGAAAACTCTGCTGCAGACGATGATATTTTTCTAGAGGATGCTGCGGAAAATGTGCAGAATTGCGATTCAAAGAGTGAGAAACTTTTAGATTTGATTAACAACAATTATAATATTATAAACTGCGAAAAAAATGGTGTGAAAAGAAACATGATACAATGTTTAACATGCGGTTTAACAGTACAGAATAGATCGGCTTTCCTAATCCACAATCGAAGACACACAGGTGAAAAACCATGTGTGTGCAAGGTTTGTGATAAAAGATTTACACAGTCAGGAACATTAGCTGAACATATGAAAAGGGCACACCCTGATGCGGAACTAGACATTCATGGAAAGCATTTGAAACGTAAACCAGAACAACTGTATATATGTCAATACTGTGGGAAAAAATTCATTAAAAAAAACTATTTGACAGTTCATATTCGAATACACACCTTAGAGAAGCCATACCAGTGTACTCAGTGTCCTAAAGCATTTAGGCGATGCATAGATTTTATTCAACATCGTCGGATCCATAACGGCGACAAACCATACTCCTGCCATATCTGTGCTCGATCGTTCGCGTCTCATACTCCATTGAAAAGACATTTATCCGTGCATTCAGAGGAAAGAAAATTCAAATGTAATATTTGCAATGTCGCCGTTAAATCAAAAGATTCATTGAAAAAGCACGTGATTGTAATGCACACTACGGATAGACCTAACGTGTGTCATATATGCAACGCTACATTTGCTCTTAAATACAATTTGAAATCCCATATTAAAGCGAAACATTCGGAAAAATCAGGGTCCTGTTCTATTTGTAAGAAAGAATATTCTAATATACAGAAGCATATGAATACACATTCGTCGGAAAAATCTTTTACTTGTTTAGTTTGTAACCGTAAGTTTTTCACTGAGAAAGGTCTTCTTGCGCATACGAGTAAACACAATGTTGCCAGTACGTCTCATGCATGCACTCACAATGGCTGCTCTATGGTTTTTGCAAGGCAATCTAAATTAGATTTTCACATACTTAAGTGTCATACGGAAAATGCTCCGTACACATGCGAGTGTTGTTCAAAAAGTTTTTATCGCTACCCAGACCTTCGGCGACATATAAAATCTCTTCATCCTCTTGCTGAATGTAACGATGTAGAATCCAATGTGACTGCTGTTGAATCTGAATCACTGGTAAACTTATAGTCTTAATAAATATTTATTTACGAATCAGTTCTTTTGTTATGATTTGATACCCACTCACCATTTTTGGTGTTACATTCTATTTCAAAAGTTAAGAGTTGGCTTCTAATTTTGTCCATTTCTCGCAACACCTGCAAATTGGCTTTTGGACATCTTTTGGTGTCCAGGATGGGGATTTATTGTCCATCAGTCTTTTCAATTCAATTGAGGTGCATAACGGAATAAATTTAATTTTTTATTTTTAAACATATTTTTATTCATGCCAACAGAATTTTGAAGAAGAAAGGCCTTTCCCAGGCTAGTTGACAGTACTTGAAGTGGTTTTTCAGTGATTTAGGCAGAAGGTGCTTAGTGATTGTCATATAACTCCATAACACCCTTTAATAATCTTTTGTAATGTTAAAATAACATAGCTGTAACATTTAGCTAAGATTATTTATTTTAGAAATTTTGTTAGCCTGCACAGCAGGGTTTAAATGTAGAACTAGTCAAATATTTGAGACTTAAGGGTGCACCTTTACACCCTATCTGCACTTTACGTAACGATTCTGCGAATCCATAACATACAAAACTGTAAATTATGTTTTATTGTAGAATAACTTTTAAATAGTTTTGCTTGTTTAGGATGCTTTATGATTAATTTTCTGGACCTCTCTCAAATTTTTCTCCATCCATAAAAAAAATATTCTATCTTATATATAAAAATGGAGAGCTATTTCGCGTGGTCATCGGATGGCGATGTCAAAGCATCGTGCCTGAACGGCTGTACCGATTTCGCTAATTATTTTTTTAGGCTCTTATCAGAAAAGGATTGATTAAGAAGAAAAAATAAGAAAAGTGCATGGACAATTAGAAAATTAAAGAAAACTATAACAATGGAGAGCTATTTCCCGATGTCATCGCATCACGCCTAAGGGACCGTTCAAGTATTATGTAACGCATTTTTTTAACATTATTGACCCCCCCCCCCCCCCCCCCGAGATGCACCGTAACGCTCTTTGTTACCCCTTTTCCTATTCTCTAAACGTTGCCTAACGCACATATTACAACTATGTATGCCTCAAATCACAATTATTACTGGAAATTCACTAAATACCTTTGTTGCGGCGCCGGTAATACAATAGTAACGTTTTACAAGAAACCCCCCCTCCCCCCATATTGCGTTACGTAATACTTGAACGCTCCCTAAACGGCTGGATCGATTTCGCTAATTCTTTTTTGTTGTGTGTGCTTTTATCCGGAGAAGGTCGAAATAGAAAAAAAAGTGCATAGAAAATTAGAAAATTATTGAAAACACAGAAAGTAGGTAATCTTTTTAGTACTTTTTGCAAAATAATTTGGTCTACTGTTGAATTTTAATTAATTAACATTTGAAAGAACTGTCAGTGGATTGATTGTTGTTGCGATTGATAGAAGGCGAATGTAAAATATATCGTATGAAATTCTTTTTTTACATATTAACATCAAATCAATCAAAATTAAAACTCCCTTTGAACTCCATTCAGGAGCAAGATGAAGCAATAAGAACTCTCCATTGCACTCGACCATGCGCAATGATGACTTCCTCCCACACCATATTAACATAGGTTAAAAGTTTTTGATGAAAAAATAAACTCAGACCCAATGAATGCAGCGTGGTATGCAGGTTTTGCTAATGCCAGTAAATAGTCATTCGTATTAAATAACTAAAAAAACGAATTTGAGCTCTGTTGCATAAAACCCATATTATTTATTTCGATACAAAGTTCGACGGGTCAGCTAGTATTTTATAGAAACGTAAGATCCGGAAAAATTTAAATCTTAATAATAATTGAAATTTGTCCATTTTCCTCAACACCACCTATATAAGAAGGCCTTAGCGCTGGCGGCCATTCCATTTATGCGTTGGGTTCCTAGGGAGCGGCCGTCATCTGACAAGACGGCGTCTTTCAAAATTATATGACAATGTTTTTCGTTACTACGGAAACCATATTGGCAATGTTCTCAACTGACATATCCACCGCCGTTTATTGTAGCGGCGTATCCGTAGGAACCCAGACCATTAACGGCCCTCTAACGTCACACCGCGCTGTGCTGTTTGGAAAATATCATAGAGTACAGGTAAGTACATACAAATATAAGGCAAGTGCATATTGGGCCTTACAATGTGACGTCACACTCCTAGCGCTAAGGTTTTCTTATGATTTTTATTCAATGTGACAAAGACCCTCAAGAAAATAATTAAGTTTAGCTTGTAGTCAACTTTTCGTGAATACTCCAGCTGGCTCACGGAAATTACGCCCACCCTAAAGTCACAACGTTCATTTGTGGTATCTTGCTGGCAACAACATTTTGCGCAGTCAATTAATTCCTTATTATTTATTCCTCATCAATCAATCAATTCTCCCTTTTCCACCCCACTCAGGGGCATAGGGAGGCAACAAGAGCTCTCCATTGCGCTCGATCTTGCGCAATGTTTATGACCTCCTCCCACACCATGTCCCTCAGCTCTGCTTCGAAGGAGCGGAACACAGTGTGAGAGGGTCTTCCTCGTCTTCAGGACCCTGATGGGAGGAAGAACAGCGCTCTCCTCGGCCAACTGTCATTCGGCATCTTAAACACATGTCCCAGCCAAGTCCATCTCCTCCCCACAATGGTAGAGGTGATGGGCTCACGCTGGGTGCGCCGGCGTATAGCGTCGTTCGTGATGGGGTGGTACCATCTTACGCCCAGAATTCTCCTTAGGCACTTCATTTCAAATGATGAGAATTTTTGTGCCTGGGCCTTGGTCAGGTGCCAGGACTCACACCCATAAAGGAGAATGGGCAACACACACGCATCAAACATCAGTTTACATTTCGTCTCGACACTAAACGCCGACGCCTTCCATATCTTGGTCATGTTGTTGAAGGCGCCACTTGCCATACCGATACGTATCGGGAGCTCAGCCCCGAGGTCACCAGCGGTGGTAATGGTTGCTCCCAGGTACTTAAATTTATCCACCCGGGAGACCTGGTGACCATCGATGGTTATCGGTAGCTGTTTATCGGGGCAGGCATTATTCGCCATGAGCTCCGTCTTACTGGCATTGACTCGAAGGCCGAGGCGTGCTGTTTCGTTGCAGAGTCTTGAAACACTGCGCTGTAATTCCTCCACTGTCGTACTGAACAACGCTATGTCGTCCGCGTACTCCAGATCGCACAGTTCGCCCATTAGACCATCTCTCTGTGTTATCGGTATACCTCTTGCTCCTTGCATGGACTTTCTCAACAGGAAGTCCATGACTATTATGAATATGAAAGGAGCTAGTACGCAGCCCTGTCTGACTCCCGTGGTGATCCTAAAAGCTTCAGTAGGACCACCTGGCGTTTTCACGCTACACTCGGAGTCTTCATACAGGGACTGCACCATTTTAACTATTTTCGGAGGTATACCATACAGAGCAAGTATTTTCCATATTGATGGTCTATGTGGGCTGTCGAAGGCCTTTTCAAAATCTATAAAGCAACAAGCGACTGGAGAGTTAAACTCTTTGCACTGCTGAAAGACGCACCTAGCACAGAAAATTGGGTCCATGCAGGATCTTCCATCAGGTACAAAGCCGCATTGTTGCTCTCTAAGGCGGAATGCGGTGTAGTAATATCTGAGATAATACCTTACCGGGAACACTCAGCAGAGTAATTCCACGGTAGTTTCCGCATTCAAGGGGGTCCCCCTTTTTAAATATTGCGACGATGGATCCATTCCGCCAATCTTTTGGGCACCTCTCCTCTTCCCACGCCATTTTAAATATATCAAGAAGTGGTTGGCCAAGGGTGTCTATGCCTTGTTTGAGGAGCTCTGCGTGGATTCCATCGTCTCCTGGCGCTTTGTTGTTTTTCAATCTCATCACGGCCAGCACCATCTCGCTGTGGGTCGGCGGATCTTCACATATCCCAGTCACCTGAGGTATATTCAGACCCGCCAACTCGTTCTCAAAGTTGTAAGGTGAGGAGGGTTCGGGGCGGTTCAAAATTGACTCAAAGTACTCCCTCCATCTCCCTTTAATCAGTTCGGGGGCAGTGACAGTGGCTCCACGAGAGTCTCGTATTGCCGTCACGGGTCTTTTTTGACCCCTGCCCCCGACCTCCCGGGTGATTTCGAAGAGTGTCCTCGAGTCATTACCGAGTGCAGCAGACTGTGCTCGCCGTATCTGAGAGTCCAGGTGTCTTCTTTTATCTGTTCGTACAGAGTGCTTCACCTTGCGGCTCAGCTCCCTGTACTCAGACACCAAAGCGGCCAGTTTTTGAGGGTCTTTTTCGCTGTCTCTGAGGGTCTTAGCCTTCTGGCGATCTTCGATGAGACTCCGGGACCCATCGGACATCCATATTGGCCTCTTTTTATTCTTATAGCCGACAGAAGAACGTGCGGATTCCATAACCGCGTCACGAAAGCTAGTCCAGGCTGACTCAATTGGGGCAGCTCTGGGTGAATCCTGCAAGGGGGCAAACCTTGTGCGTAACTCAGTCTCGTACGTGTGGCGACACTGAGCACTCTCTAACCTGCGTATGTCCAGCGGGCGAGGAGCAGACGATCTTGGCTGGAAATGGTGGAATTTGAATCTGAACGAACCCACAAGGAGTTCCTCATAGATTTTGAAAATTATTCTTCTTTTACATAATTAAGTTATTTATTTATTTTTGTGTGTCATCACATTATGCATAAATCGGAGATTTACTTTCTATTTTAATCATCGCTTTTTCTTGTAGTTTTAATAATAATTGTAGTATTGTGTGATTTAAATTATTCAATTTTTTTTTTCAAATTTATAAAATAAATAATTTCTAAAATGATAAAATCTTCATAGTAAAGTTTCAGTAATAGAGATGGTAATATAGCAAGACGGGTATCAGCTAGTTTTCTATTATATAAAAATGGAGAGCTATTTGCCGTGATCATCGCATCACGCCTAAACAGCTGGACCGATTTCGCTAATTCTTTTTTTGTTGTGTAGGCTTTTATCAGGAGAAAGTTCTTATGAAAGAAAAAATCAAGAAAGTTGCAATGGAAAATTAGAAAATTAAAGACAACTCAAACTCAAAGTAGGCAACCTTCTCTTAGTATAAATTACTTTCTGCTTTTGAATTTTAAGTAGGTAATTAGAATTTGCCAGAACTTTTACGTGTTTGATAGTTGGCGCGATTGACAGACGCGGATGGAAATTTTATTTTAAATTTCAGTATAACTTTTTTAAAAGAGCTATACTGGTTTATCATTATACAAATTCGAATTCAATATTCATAGTTAGGACCACAGGACAATGTCTGTCGGGAAAGATAGTTTATGTATAAAAAAATTACAAATTTGAAATAAATATTCTTAGTAAGGATCGACTACAGGACAACGTCTGTCGGGAAAGCTAGTTAAAAATAAAATTCTCAGTTTTGTGTGAAAGTAATTTATTAAAAAAAAGAAATTAGCACACATTATTCGATTTGATTGTCAAATCTGTCAAAAAAATTTTTTATCTATTGTAAGATTGTTTAAAAATTGAAGATTCAATAGGTAATTGAACTCATATTGACTATCAAGTTATTTTATGTTTTTAAACAATTTGATATCTTGAAGTAGGTAAGTGTTTATTGGATCTTTGCTGGAATCAATAAACAAATTATTTCTTTCTTGCTTTCATCTTGAAGTTCCCATTTGACATCCACCAAAACTTTAGGGTAAGTTTTCAGCACAGGAAGACTGGCCGTGTAGGTGTACTTTTCATTCTCCTTCAGCGGGCAGGAGAGGCCAGTCCCTTCACAGGCGTCTGGATGAGCCAGTGGAAATGGTACAGGCATGCCCATCATGATCCCGTGCACCACTGTATTTATTTTAGTAACCTCAGCTTCTGTAAATAAAAATACAATTTTTCAATAGAATATTGAATAAATCGGGGTGGACGATTGGCGTGGTGGACAGGGTAGCATGGAGAAATCTTATAGAGGTGGCCAAGACCTTCACAGGGTTGTAGCGTCACGAATTTGGAAATTAGGTTTTCTAGGGATGGGCAATTTTTTTAAGGAAGTTTAAGGAAAATCGATATTTATCTCTAAATATTAAATTCAATATTTTTTGAGATCTTGTTTTTTTGTACTCGAAAAGTTGTTAATTAATTAACTTAACCGACCTCGGTATAGCCTAGTGGTATAGGCGTGGACTTCAGTTCACGAGGTCCCGGGTTCAATGAATGTAAATGAAATGACGAAATCGCTTCGGAACGGCTAGTTTGAGGTCTAGGATAGCCTAGAGAGGAGTGTTTTTTTATGATCAACAAGGGTGCCTATTTCAGGAACCATAGCATTCATATCAGCGAGGATTTGCGTCATGCAAAGGAATCACTGGTTTTAATTGGGGTGAGTTCTTTACGAAAATATATAAAAGTCATAAGAATTCTATTAGAAAACCTATCGATTGATATTCGAGAAGGTCCCAGATTATTAAAATGGTTTAGAACCTCATTTAAAAAGCAATAATCGATCTATTGATAGGTATTGTATAAAACTTACTTGGTGTCATTTCCACAGTTATGGTGACATTGGAGTCTCTCTTCAACACGCATTCTGGTTTGGAGCCGTCACATCCTGACACTTTTACATCTTGAATTGTAGATAGTTGGGAACCTGAAACAATAAGAAACATTCCTATTTAATAATTCTGACTTGACACCATGATAAAACCGTAGCGTTTTTATTGAAGTATATTTTTGCACCTGACAACACCTGTACTACCACTACCGGAAATACTGAGGTGTATCCGGTGTTAGTTTATAGAATACTTTTTGTCTTCAAAATATTGCAACGAAGTGTAGTCTGTTTTTTTTAAGGTTCTTCTCAATAAATAGTTTAATTAAGAAACGTGGTTTTTAATTTCAATAACCTTTTCAACATTTTTATTTCAGAAGTCTGAAATCCAGACTACCATCAGTAGGTATTGATTTATACAATGAGTAATGTAATTTCGATATTTGACCAAGCGAAATGTGTAGATAATCTACATAATAATTCAGAAATGTTTGTATGTTTGCTTTTTATCGTATGTCGGAGCATCACGCTCAAAATACAAATGCTACGTCAGATATGAATCTGCGCAGAGCCGTGCAAAATGCCGGAGAAGGTTCTTAAATACAATTTGCTGCATTAACTTTAATATATTTAGAGCTATTTAAAAAACTCTATTTTTTTAAGATCTTCATACAAATTTCTCAAAAAGACAGTAAGCCATCATTTGGAAACAAAATTACTCATGTAAACGTTGAATGGAATCTTGGTATTACCGTATGAAAATGTAATTAAATAATTAGAGATTGATTTGTTATAATATTACTGATCAAGCCTGACAATCGGAATCAAAAACGTAAAGCAAGACAAGTAGTAGTCAAATATTTGTTGACGAAAGGCGATTTTTTTAATACTTCATGTTTGATTTGGGCAATTATTAACACAAGGAAGCGGCATATATTTTTTCAATGAATCTAGGCAACTCAAAGTGAACTCAAAAATGGGACGTTACGCAATTTTTGAAGAGTTTTTTACCCTCCGTTTCTCCCATGTAACGCGCCGTAACGTTTTTTGGTACCCCCACTCTCTCTCTCTCCCTAAACGTTACGTAACTAGGTACTAAATGACTATTATTTTTCTTAAAAAGGTGCAAAGTATCTTCTGGAAAATCGCTTTAAATACCTTTGATTTGTTTTTAATCATACCTCGCTTAATTTAACCGCATTTGCGGTAATATTACTACCTAAATTATTTTTTTAATTTTCTGAATATGTATAGGTATGAATGAATACATTAAACAAAAAATACGTCAAATAGGTACAATATATTAGGGATTCCCCGTAAAACCGAATCGGAAAGGGTTGCCACGTGTTGTTCAAACCGCTTTACAAGACCGCCCCCCCCCCTTCCGCCTCAAATTGTGTTACTTAATACCTGAACGCCCCCAAATACGCTTTTGAATAGCCAATAACCAAATGGCTTTTGTTATCTTGCACGGAAAAAAACAAAGTTTGTTATGGATTGAATTTTTCAAACAAATTTTCTGTCATCGTAGAAGAAAGGTTTACACTACAGAATTGAGACACGTGTTGAAGAAAGGTTTACACTACAGAATTGACACACGTGTTCCAGAAGTAGGTACACGGCGACCTTTTTAGACATGTGCTTCATGAGAATCATGTATGATTGCTTGTAAATATGTATTGTGAGGTCTATTGAATGATTGTTCTGTTGATAATGGTCGCAGGGGAACGATGACCTCCTGATACATCGGTTAGGTCTTGTGTTATGAATAGGTGATGACAGAGGTGCTTTCAAATGTTAAAGGCAGGATTCGGGGAACTGCATGAAACATAGTAGGATGAGCACATGTTGAGTTTCCCTAGTCCAAATAGATCTTAATGAATAATTCATTGCTGTCTCTAATAGGACCGAAATTTTGGATTGAAATAATTTCCATTTTAAAAGTGATTTTTCCATGGGATTTACTGTAATTTGGTATTCGTAGCATTTTGTATGATTTTTTTTTCTGTATGCTTAGTTCAAAATCTCATATTATGTGACTTACCTACTTTTGGAAGTAGACGACTGAAATATTATACTACGTACCTACTAGAAGCGGAATCTCCTCATAAAATGGGGAAAAGATATAAAGTTGCCTGGTCGTCGCCCTTGCAATATAGTCATTGGCTGATAAAATAACGTCGCAGTCTTTTTAAATGTAACTTCTATTTCTCATATATTTAAGATACCTTATTGAAACCTCTATTTAGGTAGATACTAACGCTTATTTAATTTTTTATTACTATCTCGTTTCGAATAATCATTTTAAACGGAAAGATGGAAGGAGACAAATGAAAAATCAAGAAACCGTTCAAGTATATTTGTCTCCACCCGAACTTATAAATTTTTTTTTTACCCATCACGCCGTGTCCCGTAAGGGGTAGGCAGAGAGAACGGACCTCCACTCTTTTCTATCCAAGCATACTTCTTTCGCTTCTTCCACCGACATGACATTTCTCATACAGCTTCTCCTATTTCTCTTACTTCTTACCTGGTCTTCCTTGAGGACGGAATCGATGTGTTCGATCCACGTCATTCTCGGTCGCCCACGCTTTCTTACACCATTCCTTTCAGCCTTATGAATTATCTTTGTCATTCTGTTTGCATCCATTCTTTCCACATGCCCAAACCATCTCAACTTTATAAAAAATTGTGACATAATATTTTGAAAATTGTGGTGTGAATGCCGTCTAGTCTAGTACCTACTTTAAGCGCACACCGTAATAAAGAGGACTCTGAATTGAACAAGACAATGCTGACCATACCATAACTGGCACAACAAGGTCAACACCAATCCAATGACTTCCAGTACTATCTAACATAGCCCCTCCAGACCTGCGGAGGGACCGTGGTACAGTCAGGGAAATAGAAAAAAATAAGGAAAAACCCCAATTACCAGCTTTTGACGATGTGTTTCACCCACCCTCAAAGAGATGAAAGTCCCAAAAGCCCATATGGATTACGGAAACCGTAAATTCGGATATCATCATACTGGATCCCACAACCCGAGTATCTGGGTTTGATCTCGCGCGTAGGGCATGTGTGCAACAAAACAGAGTGAGAACAGCAGGGTTGTTGCAACTACCTGCTCTGGAAATGGGAAAAAAGGGCTGACCCCGATTGAGAGTGCGGGGCTGTGCAGACCGTAAGACACATTGTGCAAGACTGACAGCTCAAAAAGTTCACAGGAAGCCTCCAAAACATCCACAAGGCTACTCCGGAGGCAGTGGACTGGCTGATGGCGCTGGAGCCAAGACTGTAGAAGAGGACGGGACGTAACCCTCTACGGGTCAATATTATTTCCGGAAAAGCCATACGAAAAGTAAAGTAAGTAAGTACCTACTTCAAAATCAATTATTGATGCGCGGATCAGGATCAGGGGACCAATGCTTTATGAATGCGTTTGCGATTTGGATGACAATGGTCAAATAATAATTATTATTGTGTTTAGATGAAGGACGATAGAATAATGATTAAATTTATACAAAAAATATTCACAAAAAAAAACGTGATTTTAGGTCAATTTACTGAACATGGGTGCTATTATTTGTGCGATTATGATGTATTTGTATTGTACAATAGTACGTATCAGTCACCATTATCAATGGTAATTGAGATTTTTTTTATTTTATCCTACATTATATTCAGACAATCTAATCCATCCATCAATCAATTTCAACTCTCCGACCAATTTGGGAGCAAAAAGAGACAAAAAGTCCTGCACTGCCTGGATGCTGGATCTGACGCAACATTAGGTATGACTATGATGACTAGAGATGCAACGGATATCCGGCAACTATCCGGTATCCGGCGCCTAAATGCTATCCGGCCGAATACCGGATAACTAGCACCTATCCGGCCGGATACCGGATAGTAAAAAAAAAAAAAATTTGGATAACAAATACACCTTGAAATCACAAGAAAAATGTCTCCAACTTAGAAAATTGATTAGCAAACATACTGCAATAAGGGTAAATTACGGAGAATGAACATATAGAGGTAGCAAGCGGCTTTGCTTTTCTCCGTAAATAAGGAAAGTTTAATGAAATAACGTTTCGTCATATATCATTCTGCTGAAATATGCAGATCCGCGATTTTTGGAACAATAACGTTCCGGCAACGGAGTCAGTCCAATTATTTGGTATAGGTATGCCACCTACGTAAGCGTAATTCATGCGTTGTACCCACTGTAATGCCCGGGCTCTACTAAAGACGTCTTCAGTATTCAGCGAATTTAATTAATTTTGAAAAAAAAAAACACTCATATTTTAAGGGGAGCGCTCTTCTCCCTCCCATCAGGGTCCCGAAGACGAGAAAGACCCTCTTATACCGAGAGGGTCTTCCTCGTGTTCCTCTCCTTCGAAGCAGAGCTGATGAATCTGGACATGGTGTGTGAGGAGGTCATAAACAATGCGCGAGATTTAGCGCAATGGAGAGGTCTTTTTGCCTCTCTGTGCTCCTAAGTAGAGCATAAAGGGAGTTTGGGTTGGATTGAATATTAAGGGAGCCGTAAACCTAAACAGATTGGGAATTTCTGCACTAATGCTATCCTGGCTACAACCTTGGTTCCGAGGGTAAATGTTAAAAATCTAAGCGCTCTAATCATAGGAAAAAATATTATTACACCACACTAATCCAGACTAACTAATGCGGTTGATGGTTTTTTCGACAATGTTCCCAATAATCCCATATTGATGCACAAACTAACCAGAAACATACGCCGGATATCCGGTATTCGGCAGCTAGTTGGCCGAATATCCGGTATCCGGCTATCCGGCTAAACTGTTATCCGTTTCATCTCTAATTATGACTCTTTTCACGTAATGCAACGTTATCTCGACAATATACTAAATTTGATCAAAGGATAATTTTATCCATGAAAATGTTTATTCTTTTTTAATTTCTTCCTTTATAGAGGCACTTAAATAGGTATTTTATTGAAGTGGAAATAATTATTCTCGGCGTTTTTTTTATTTTTATCCCTTCTTCTTTTTTGATCTAATTCGAAAGCTAGAAAATCTAAGAAATAAAAAGTAGCGGTTTTAAACAGAAACTTAGTAGAAAATAATACTTCACTAGAAATTTGTGTTTTTTTTTTGGTGTGTAATTTTTATATTGGGTATAAGATGGTATCTACGCATCACGAACGACGCTATACGCCGGCGCACCCAGCGTGAGCCCATCACTTCTACTATTGTGTGGAGGAGATGGACTTGGCCATAGGACATAATTATGTTAAGGATGCCGAATGACAGTTGGTTGAGGAGAGCGTTCTCTATCAGTAATGCAACTTTGAACTTGATAAATACAGAATTTGCAATAACACAAGTCATGTCTCATTAAGCTGAGACATGACTTAAGGATGTCCGAATGACAGTTGGTTGAGGAGAGCGTTGTTTTTCATCTCATCAAGGTCCCAAAGACGAGGAAGATCCTTTCATACCGTGCTCCGCTCCTACAAAGCATAGCTGAAGGATTTGGACATGGTGTGGGAGGAGGTCATAAACGTTGCGCAAGATCGAGCGCAATGGAGAGCTCTTGTTGCCTCCCTATGCCCCTAAGTGTGGTCTTATGGGAGTTTGGATTTAGATTGGAATTTTTATTTTACGTTGTTGAGGTAGACTTTTTTGTATAAAAATAAAATAATGTTGAATCTATCTGTTTTTATTGTGGTGATATTCACAGCCTTAAGTAGATGAGCCAGGGCTCCCTCTAGGGCTAACAGGTTACCCTCATTGGAACAATAGCAGGAACACGTCAATTTAAATACAAACCTAACCTAACCTAACGAGTAGGTACAATAATTTTATTCGTTGATGAAAGGAATACTGTATGAGGATCTTTTGCGTCTTTGGAACCCTGATGGGAGAAAAAACCTTTAGGCATCTTTTACACGTATCTCGAGCATATAGGTTGGTAGCTTAGCCGTCGACTTTCTTATTGGTTCGTACAGGTCGTGGGTTCGATCCCAGGTGCCGACCATCTTCCTCTATCACGACACAAGCTTTTAGTAGCTTACTGTGAAGGAGTGTATTTATTTTGTGTTCACTTTGAGTGAGTACAGATTCATTAAAAAAATATTCCGCACCAATTTTCGTAGCTTTTAAAAAAAGAGTCGCTTAATAAATATTTTTTTTTATTACGACGTTTTTCTTCATGATCGAAGTTATGTCTTAAGAAAATTAAAAAAAATAATGAAGTTAATGCTTAAAAAAGCAGGAATTGTCACATTTTTTGTTAATTAAGATTTATGAAATTGTTACAGGGAATGTTATTTTGTAATCTAATATTTGTAATTTTGTAAAAAAATCCGTAAAACTTTTAGATCTACAATTTCTACTTTACATCATATAGAAATATATCAAATGGCTGCCAACGGTGAGTTGGCGTTTCCATGGTAACCACGTAAAAAGCTGTCATTTGTACGTTGTTACCATGAAAACACCGACTGAACTATACTACTGGCAGCCATTTTATTACACTTGACTTCGCGCTCTGTTTAAATATTTAGGAGGGTTTGAAAGTGAAAGTACCCTAGTATTACAAGCGATGGGAATTTTTTACAGTGCACAAGTTGCACTCTATTCTATTTGCAACTCATTTGCACTATTCGTCACGTGATTTTGGGAGTGAAATTGTATCTTTGGCTCGATATAAATGATTAGTGACGCTATTTATTTATAAATAAATACGTTAAAACCTTGGCAACATCTACTTTTTTAAATAAAATGGATGTGTGTTAGTACTGGTAGTCAACAATTGAAATGTTTACCAGCTCAAAAAATAATATACAATACAATATAATAATATGCCATTAGAGCAAATTAATATAATTTAAATTTCGGTATAGTACGGTTACAAGTAGGTATAGCACAATACATATTATTGTACCCATGTACTGATTTTAAAAGGTTTACATAACATTCAGTCACGCATTGAATCTATAGGTACATTGTCATTTACCTTTTTGCGTATTGTTAACAAAATATTAATGAACCATTTGAGACCAATCAGCAGAAAACCGCCCCGCACGAAACCGACCCCCTGCCCTAGCTCGTCGAAGCAATCAAACTAAAAAGCCGACCCCGGACAAATCAAGCCCGCCGCGAATCACCCCCAAACCAACCCGCAATGCGGGGGCCTAAGCCCCACTCGGGAGCATAGGGAGGCATCAAGAGCTCTCCATTGCGCTCCTTGCGAAGGCGTCCGAGGCTCATTGTGCCTTTTCTGACCAGTTAAGATTTAAGGACGTGAGGTGGTCAACCTCACGGCCGTGTATTTTTTAATAGCCGCTTTGTATGAAAACCCCAAAAGAGTAATGTTGTCAAGGCGTCTAATTTTAACAGGGGTTCCCGGGTTCGATAGCTAGGTTGATGATCTTTGGCATGATGCCTCAAATTGGACGAGTAGTTGACAAGAAAATATGTCAATAAAATAAGGTGCCTGATATACCTACTGACATTCTATATAGAAAAGTGGTTATATTATTTATTTAATTATTAAACTTGTGATAAATTTATAATTATTATTAAACTAACTACACATGATGAGTTGTTGAGTTGTATCATGTTTCAATGTTACAACGCACTTTACTTTATCATCATTTTTAAATGTAAATAAACAAATTAATGCGCATGG
Source organism: Mystacides longicornis (assembly GCA_963576905.1). Lineage (NCBI taxonomy): Eukaryota > Metazoa > Arthropoda > Insecta > Trichoptera > Leptoceridae > Mystacides > Mystacides longicornis. The sequence goes on from OY756437.1 coordinate 26,322,783, forward strand.
ACGACAAAGACATTATCTATAGAGTTCATACCGACATCTGATAATTCTAAAAAAAAAACATTCAAAATTTGAAGTTATTTATTTATTTATCGTATGGTCATATGTACATCACAATATATGTTTACAGATAGAAACAATGCAGATAATTATATTGTATATTAAAATATATCATAAACGTCAGATGTAATCTCCTGGCGTATACATTACATCACAGAGAAGACAAAGAAAGCAATGAATACAGAAGATATTGAATATTGGTACAAGAAATTTGAAGTGTAAATCTTATATATAAAAATGGAGAGCTATTTTCCGATGTCATCGCATCACGCCTAAACGGGTGGATCGATTTCTCTAATTCTTTTTTTGTCGTGTAGGTTTTTATCAGGAGAATGTCCTTTTAGAAGAAAAAAATTAAGAAAAAAGCATGGAAAATTAGAAAATTAAAGAAAACTCTACGTAGACAACCTTATTAGTACTTTTTACTTTATAATTTTTATTCCAATTTTGAAGTTTTGACAGAAAATGTCAATTGGTGCGATTGACAGAATGCGGATGGAATATACATGGTTTAAAACAGACGCATCATTAGGAACCACATTGGTCAAATGATAATTATTAACTCATCACCATACAAATTGGAATTCAATATTCATATTTAGGAACACAGGACAACGTCTGTCGGGAAAGCTAGTTGTATCATAAAAAATGCAAACGTTGTAAGATAAAATTGCTCAAACAATTGAATGAAGTCACTTGTCAAAACTTTATGAAAATAATACGATTAATTTTCAAAATCAATTATTATAATAATATAAGTACCTACCTATATCAACTTATTTATATATTTATAATTTACTGTAGGTACATTGAGTATTTATTTACGTTTTTATTTATTTATTTACTAATGACACCAACATGACACTGAACAAAATACAAATAAACACACCATGCTACTTTATTTTAATCTTCAGCGCTCCAATAATGGGTATTTATCGCACAGCCATGAAAAAGGCAGAGTTAGGTCATATTAAAGTAAAAAAAAAACAATAGGCAATTAAAAATAATTGATATTATTCACGATGTTTACATGTCATTGTCTTGTCTGTGTATGCTAAAAGAATGTGTTCTTTCAATAAAAATAAATAAATAACCAGTACCTACAATTCAATACAATTATCTATTCACTTCTTTATCGTAGGTTTACTTCAAAGAAGTTTCAAAAATGAACTCACCACAATCTTTGTAAACACCAGCTTCAACTCTGACCACGAAAAACACAACAGCAACGCAAAAAAGGAATTTCATTTTTATTTTGACGTTTGTTTTGTTTTTTATGACAACAATAAAAAATTTCAATCGACCCGTATTGTCTCTTCGGCTTCTTTTGCGCCACTGACCGTTTCGCTGTTAGTTGCCCACTTATATATTATATAATTACGATATTTTGAATGTTTTTTTTTTTTGAGAAAATAAAAAATGAAAAAAACGACGTCACTGTCAACGACGGATAGCTGATGGGAAGGTGGGATGCTGAAATGGATCCCGGTGGCCGTCTGTGACAGAAATTTGTCGATCCAATGGACGGATATCACTAATCAACTTTGTAAAGAATACATCATCAGAACAACAAAGCATTTGACATAATCACACCGTATGATGTACATTTTGTTGCAGCTGCGGGTGGGAAATAAGTTTTTTCCCCAAACAACTAACTCATGAAGTTTCAGCAGTGTCGGATACACTTTTTTACTCATAGTATATGGAATATACACGAGTCTTGGGATTTCAAAAAAAAAATAAAAATAGATTTCGCTGAAATTAATTTTCTCGACGTTTTCGAGGGTGTAGATTCCAAAAATGCAAAATATTTTTTTTTTTTTTAAATTTCCGCGTACCCGTACCCCGCACGCGTACCCCAAAAATGTGTGCGCACCCATAACTCATAGTAATTCTTATCCGATTTGATTGAAATTTGGTAGAACGGTTAGCCCCTCGATGTAGATGAGTCAGTAAAATGTTGAGATCTGTACCTTCAGGGGAACCCTCTTAAAGTATCCAAAAAAAATTTCACTTGTTCTAGAAAATGGGCTAAAAAAGAAAAAAAAATTCTTCGATTTTCATAAAATTTGGTATACGGGTTGGTCTTATGCTCCTACACAAGCACGTAAAATTTGAGGTCCGTAACTTGAGTGGGTCCCCCTTAAAGTACCGATTGATATTGAATATGTAGTTCTAAAGCAGATAATAAAAAGCTCCAATAGTCGATATCATTTTAAAGTTTCTATAATAATTCCAAGGATAAATTCATTTTAATCGTAAAATTATGAATTTTTATGCAAAGATATGTTTTACACGAAAGGGGGAGCAACGACTTCGGCGAAATAGATATATTTGCTACAAGTTTGTACCATTTCAAAAAAAATGTTAAAAATTCAGAGCAGCTAGGCACTTTGTGTTTTCTATGAAGTTGTGATGTTTTCTTTGGCCCCATGTTACAATATTGTATTCATTTAATTTCCATATGTTTATGTATTTGTAACTGTTTGTTTTGTGTCTCTTGTTTGTGTTTAGTTTATTTTCTTTTGGTGTTTGCATCTTGGCATCACCTATTAATTTGTTTTTTTTAATGTCAAAATTGTTTGTAAAAGCAACCGCTGGTTGCGTAGACAATAAATAAATAAATAAAATATAAAAGAAAAAAGGGTTAGTGCGACTGCGAATACTTATAACTCGATATCGGTTGAACAGAATTTGATTTTTATCGTGTTTGTAGTAGTCAGTCATGTATGTTAGCTATTTTATGTTACCCAGCAATATTTTATTGACTTTAAGACGGGACGAAGTTCGATGGGTCAACTAGTATTTAGATAAAAAAAGTTTCTATTTCAGAAAGTGGCATTAGGAGTAGCTATGGCCCAAAAAAGCCCAAGAATGGTCCAAGAAAAAGTTCATTAGGTCGACTTTTTAATAACATAAAGAAGTGTCATTTTGTTATAAAGGAATCTTTTATTTATTAGCCCTCCACTCATTTAAAGGAAACTTAAAGTCTCCTTTATTTTCTATGAAACTGGCTGTTGAGTTTGAAAAATTCAGAAAAAAGATTCTTCAAATTTTTTTCAAATATCGTTAAAACTATATGTACATCCAAGTGTGAATGTTAATAAATACGTGTATACTATTAAAAATAATGACATTTTGTAAAGCGGCGTTTAGTGACAACAGCGGTCACATTTATTTCTTCATTACAATATGTATGTACAATACCACTCATTAATAAGAAATACGCAATCAGTAGCCCCCCCCCCCCTCCCGAAAATGACGTTGCCAAGAACCATCATTTTATATCTACTTCGAAAACAACAACTGTCATGGAAAGATTCAACCCTAGTGCTACTCAGAAAGAATTTCGTGTAAATAAACGCATTAATTCTTTTCTATTCAAAGGTGTCAGTATAGCCGGCGGAATTATTGCCCTGAGGCAATTTTTTCCTGTTAAACTGGGGCTCAAATCGTCCTACAAGCACGTACAATTAAGTATGCCGTTGAAATTTAATGTAATTGTTATCATAACAGGAAGTATTTGTTACCGTAGACTCAATTAATCGATTATGGGGTCAATTTGATCCGTAACATTCAGAATGAATCAATAAACATTCAACGATTATTTAATTGATCAATATGGGAATTCATATTTTGCAGCACGCGTGAATCATAAGAATTCATTTCAGGGAAGACTGTACCCTTCTAGGTCCCAGAGCATACATTAATTTTTCTTCTCGAGAGTGTTCTAGATTTTAGTTGCCTTTTTAATACATAGTTTTAGTTTTGATGAAAATATTCAACCGCCATTTACATTAATTTATCTATCGTGCCGAAAACTCAGAATGCCATTCGAACTGATCTTCAAAATGCCCCAAAGTGAATGTAGCAGACACACTGAAACAAATAATGTGGCATTGTACGCGCCTCGCCATCTCACTTCCATCGGATTCATCCTGTAAAAACGCCCATCGTTCCCTATTTTCACAGCAGAGCCCCAAACCAGGCATCAGTCGGTTCAGAGTTTCCCGTGTCCTATAGTCCAGTAACTGGACTGTTGAGGAACTGTCCAGTGAGAGGAACTGTTCCTCTCTAGCAGTCAGGTTTTTTTTTGGGCTTGGGGTTCACATATTTGTAAATCCCCCGCCTATTTGCGTACAAGTTCTGATGGAGCAAGTCCTTGAAGCGAAGATGAATTAGAGAAAATACTTTTTTTTAGAACTTCCTAATTATTATTCACCTTATAAACCATTCAATTGTGAGGAAATAAAAATAAACATATTCACCTCTTAAAATAATATAATATAATGAAATTTGAAATTACGGCATGCACAAGGGATGCTCGACTCGCGCGCGGATTTCCATCAAACGCATCATTACTAGACACCCGGTTGGAAGACCGAGGCTGAGGTGGGAAGCCGAAGTGACGAGGGGTGCAGCTGCTGGGGACGACCAACTGCAAGACGGTGCCTTCGGATCGGGACTGTTGAAGATGGCGGAAGCTTGGGCTGTGGCGCCATCGGAGTTAGTGATCCAATCACGAAGGACGGGTTGCAAAAAATAGTATGGGAAGAGACCATTAACAGCGCAATCAATGGAAGGCTCTTAGCTCTTATAGCCTCCCCCTCAAATATCTTCATTGCGCAGATCGCCTGCAACATACAAGATTATTGATAAAATAAAATGACGGTTCTAACTAATTGTATTGTGTAGCAGCTATAATATGTCTTCTGCGGATCAGCAGGCCAGCGCACGGTTGCTGGTACTCTGACAAGATGAGGATGAGGAACGCTGCGGCTCAGGCCGTGTTAGCCTGGCACGATGCCACTATGCACCATGCCAATTTATATCTACATGATTGTAAGCTATGTATCTCAATGCCGATTTTAGCAAAGCCTTTGACTGTGTCAATCATGATAATACAAAAGTATATGGTGGCATAGATGTCGATTTTTTAAACATCATACACAAGTCGATAGCAAAAACTGTAATCGGTGATGCAAGATCAATTATATATGGTGTCCCACAGGGCTCTATACTGGACCCTCTATTATTCTTGATTTATACAAAAAGAATTTCCAAGTGTAGCGAATCCAAATGCTATAAGGGTTACGTTTGATGACGATACTTAACGTTTAGTCTCAGATACACGTAACGTTAAAAATACACCCCATCCGTGTTATAATAGGCGACCATAATCTATGGACTTGCGGCACATACAGGTATTTAGATGCTCACAGCGATCCATGGAGAGACGGATGTTGAGAATATGTATTCGAGATTGAAAAATAAATTAAGACATCAGACACCTATCCTTTTACCCATGAAAATATGGTCAGACAACATCATACCGGTGGCGGGGCAGAAGACGTAGAGGGTAGAGGGCAAGGTGGATAAATAAGCTTGGAAGAGGCTTATATGCAGCAGTGGAGAGATGGCTAACGGGATATGTTACAACATTCGTGATCGTTCAGTTTCGTTGGATATAAAATAAAAAAATATAAAATGGCTATTGTGTCACACACAGAAGATGTACCTTGCGCTGAGATTGAAGTATTTTTTTATTTCCTAATAATTTGTACAGTGGTGTGATGAATAACGTTAAGTTAGCAGCGAGTGGAGTATATCGGTGGATGACACACTGGAGAATCATGCGACACAAAGGACATCATTTACTTAATCATTAGAGTGCGATAAGTAGCCTGAACTAGGTATACACATAATATTATCTTGGATGATAATGTTCTTATTAGGTATAAGACCAGTCTATGCCCGGCGTCCGTAGAGTGCCTTGAATTCTCTTGAATGAAAAATTCATCATAATAACGACAACTCACTTTTAAAAATAAGACTTTGTCGGAAAAACTTCGTTATTTGACTTTTCCTACCGAGTTTCTCAGGTTATGTCAACCGGCCGTGAACCTTCCGGACTACAGTGGTTGCATATAATTCAGTAGAAATTGGTCTTAATTATTATTATTAAGGCTAGCAAACTAAATATTGTATTGCAGTAGGTATTTTATTATTTTTATATTGATTCGGGATCTATCTATCTTAAGATATAAAAGAAAGTCGGGTTTAGTGCGAACACTTATAACTCGAGATAGGCTGAACAGATTTTTATGATGCTTGGTTGATTGAATTCTTTTTCGCTCCGGATAACACAATAACTAATAAAAAAATCGAAAAATGGGTAAAAAACAATATAAATAAAATATTTAAAAGGAAGTTCTTCAAAACATTAGGTAGTGTGACCAAATAAAGAAAGCAACAAATGTTTTGTACCTACTGTTGTATAATAATTTCTGTCTGCATCAACTGTTTTGTACGGACTATAATTGTATGATTCTCACTGGTAGACTAATCTTTTTTTTGGTTTTTTATTGTATGTCGATTTAGCCTTTCTGTACGTGTTTTCTTTTGTGCTTCTTGCTTCTTATACTGTATATTATGTAATATAATGTTAATGGCCTATGGCCGTATATGATTGAATGAATAAATAAATAAACAGAACAGTGCGGGCAGTGGAGGATAAGAAGGATCGGAGGAGTTTTATGCTCACTGCTGACACTCAATAAATTAAAGCAACGACCACGCATTGACAAAAGTCGTACACTGGGTAATCTGGGCATGGCATATTACACACAGACATTCCATTTTATTTATTAGATTGGATAGCCATGTGTGTTCATAAGTAGAGTATGATTGATAAGGTGGTCACTGGTCAGATTTCTCAAACACGTCACAACGCAGTTAAATTATTGTAAAGGAAGACCTTATCAGATTTGTTTGACGAGCGGGTACCCTCTGTAGAGACACCATTATAATTTTTTGGCACTTGGTTATTCCTCTGGACTAGGTATATGATATGGTATATGTATTCCAATAACACATAGGTTGGTTGGAAGAAATTGCCCCAGGCAATAAGCCCGCCAATTTTGGTTTGTTATTTTTGTATATTCATGCCAATAAAGTGTTTATTATTATTATTTATAATGACCTAGACACTAACACAACCGCAAGTGCGTATTTCCTAGGGTCTATATACCAAGGATAGGTAGACAGTCGATCCCGAAGCAAATTTTGGTCGATTCCGCAAGCTTCTTTGAATTTTGAAATTTATTGAAGTATTTTTACATATTCTGATGATGGAAAATGAATTCAGATACTCGATTCGTGTTTATCGCAGAAGTGTTTGACGAGGCGGAATGGTTTTCAGGGAGTTACAAAATATTTTAAAACAAATAAATAATTATTAAAAAAAATGAGAGTTGTGACGAAGTTTGGGTAAGTAATGTTTTTAAGTAGTATATTATTATACTCTATGTTAATGTTCTATAAGTCAGTAGGTTAATGTTAACGTTACAACAACGCCTATCAGCAGTGGCGTACCGTGGATTTCGCCGCCCGGGGCGGGAACTAAATTTGCCCCCCCCCCCTTCAAAAATATATAAAAAAATTGAAAAAAAAAATCTACCTATTTATCTTATATTTAAAAATGGAGAGCTATTTCCCGATGTCATCGCATCACGCCTAAGCGGCTGGACCGATTTCGCTAATTCTTTATTTGTCGTGTAGGCTTTTATCAGGAGAATGTCCTATTATAAGAAAAAAATTAAGAAAAATGCATAGAAAATTAAAGAAAACTACTTATACAACCTTATTAGTACTTTTTACCTTATAATTTTTATTCCAATTTTGAAATTTTGACAGAAATGGTCAATTAGTGCGATTGGCAGAATGCGGATGGAATATACATGGTTTAAGACAGACGTATCGGTCGGAATCACATTGGTCAAATGATAACTAATTCATCACCATACAAATTTGAATTCAATATTCATAGTTAGGAACACAGGACAACGTCTGTCGGGAAAGCTAGTTTCAAAATAAAATAGTAAAAAAGTAAGCACAAGAAAAAAAAAAATTTTTTTTTAAGAAAATAAACCTGAATACTGAAGGCCGTGGGTTCGAATCCCGGTGCCGACTGTTTCCAATTTCACAGTACAATACTAAAAATACTGATTTTGTCAATCTGGTCGTGTTTAGTACAGCGCAAGCAAATTTCGCCGCCCTCTTAATAGAGGCGCTCGGTACGCCACTGCCTATCAGCTTGACAATAATTATTATTGTCGTTTGCGAGGAATAAATAAGTAATTATTGTATATTTTAATACATAAGGTAAAAATACATTTATAATATAATATTTTATTTCATACTATAATCAATTTGCAGATGTATTAAACATTTTTCCATTATGATACAACTGACCATGAATCTAATAAATTTAAAATCACAAAAGATTTGCAATTGATATTGAAAAAAATAATGCAATGACTTATTGTATAATGGTTTGCATTGCTACATTTTTTCTAAACTTCCTTATATAAACACACACATCATAATTATTCTTATTGGGATGTTATGTAACACTGTAAACATGATGGCGCGTTCTAAACATATTGTTTTACCTAATTTCATAGAAAGAAAAAGGCGGAGTTAACAAAATAAGGTGACAGCTAAACACAAAAGACTCATAAGCCAATCAATTGTGATGTTAAGTAAATAAATAAATATAATTTTACTGCCAATTTGTACAATAATAAAGAAAAACGTTTGAACAATAATTGAGAAGGCATATTATTATATACTTATCTCGAAAGATCTCTGACAGCCAACCAAGTTTAAGTTATATAATATAACCATGATCAACCAAATGCTGATGTGCAGTGGCGTAACTAGGGGGGGGCGGGGGGGGGGGGGCGGTCCAACCCGGGCGGCACTTTTCAGGGGGCGGCAAAATGAGCCGACAAATAAAAAAAAACTTGGTAAAAAACACAAAACTGAAATAGTATAGGTACGAGAATTTGTGAAGGAAAAATAAATGAGAAAAAAAATCGGGTCCCCGAGTTTGTGAAGGGAAAATAAATGAGAAAAAAATCGGGGCCCCGAGCTTGTGAAGGGAAAATAAATGAGAAAAAAATCGGGGCCCCGAGCTTGTGAAGGGAAAATAAATGAGAAAAAAAATCGGGGCCCCGAGTTTGTGAAGGGAAAATAAATGAGAAAAAAATCGGGGCCCCGAGCTTGTGAAGGGAAAATAAATGAGAAAAAAAATCGGGTCCCCGAGTTTGTGAAGGGAAAATAAATGAGAAAAAAAATCGGGGCCCCGAGTTTGTGAAGGGAAAATAAATGAGAAAAAAAATCGGGTCCCCGAGTTTGTGAAGGGAAAATAAATGAGAAAAAAATCGGGGCCCCGAGCTTGTGAAGGGAAAATAAATGAGAAAAAAATCGGGGCCCCGAGCTTGTGAAGGGAAAATAAATGAGAAAAAAAATCGGGGCCCCGAGTTTGTGAAGGGAAAATAAATGAGAAAAAAAAATCACTAAAATTCTTAAAATTGATAAAATATTTTTTTTTTCCTTTTAACCCGTCTCAGCGTAAGCTAGTACATAAAAGTGTACACCGGAGTGAGTTAATTCAAGTTCCTTTTTTTCTTCTTTAAGTAATTTCGGGTTAAGGTCTTAAAAAAAACTTTTGCGGTGATTCCGCAGGTAGAAAAATCTGTGTCAGAAGTAAGCTCTATCCCATTATCCAAAAATTGAATTTTTGTACTATATTGTAGTGTTGTAAGTATCTATATATTAATAGGTGAAGGGAAAACTTTGTGCCCCTTTTTACGAAAATTGAGCGGACGGAGGAGTATGAAATTTCGCACACTTACAGTTTTTATAGAGAAGGGGTAGCAAATGCTAATATTTTTTTAAAAATCGTACATAAAAATAGATTAAATCAATAAAAAAAACTCTACGCACACTATTGTAATAGGTATATTATAGTTTAAATTACTTATGGTCGAATTTCGACCAATGAACTGAACCACTAGTTATTAAAAATATGCGAACTTTTTTATTTTGATTTTTTTTCCATTTACATAGGGGGGTGGGGCGCCAAACTTTATTAGGTAGGTGGGGAGGGGGGGGGGGGGGCGTCAAATGTTAATCCCGCCCCGGGCGGCGAAAACCCACGTTACGCCACTGCTGATGTGTATATAGGATATTCTTAAATAGCGACACCCCTAAGTAGTATAATTGTGTACCTATTTTATTAGAAAACTTTAAGCATTCCAGCATGCCTCATTTAATACGTGATTTTATAAATCCATAAATAATTTTAAAAAGTCGTTTAGATTAACTTCTGTCTAGTTTGACGCGAGACTGTCTGATTCTTTTGTTAATTATTTATTGAGCGTATATACATGACATTTTTTATATGGATTTCTGGACAGGCAAATCAAGACAAATTTACTCGCATTTGGATGAATCTGGGGCCCTAGACCAATTGAATTTTGCGAACGAATGTAGAGTAGGAAGAAAAGTAACTGTCTACATTTTTATATTAGTGTCTTGGTAGACAGAGAGCATTGATGAAAAATGTGTTTATAGTCGTTTGCAAAATTCAAATTGTCTACGGGCGCGGGGTCCACTCAAAGTGAATACAAATAAATAATACTCTCTTGAGTTTTGACATAATATTAATTTCACAAAGATTGTGTTGTTGGCACCGGGATCGAACCTACGACCTGCTAGCGACTAGGCCACCAACTTTTTTTTTAATACCAATCCATCAATAATTTTGACACTGATTTTAATAAGATAATGCGTGCAAATACGACATTGATGAGGGTTTTTGATATATTTTTTTTATGTTTTCCGACTGCAAGACTTAATACAAGAACAGTTTGACAGTCGTACCCCGATATTGCCTTCTTTTCATTCTTTTACTTTCATTCTGATTAATTAATCATCCCTCAGAATAAAAAAAGCTGTGAAGGTATTTTGTGGTGGTTGGTAGTCTAGTAAAGCGTATTGGAGGTCGTGGGTTCGAATCGAATCCCGGTGGCGCCGACCATTTCCGCTTTCACAACACAATAAGTCTTTGTTTAGTGTGAAAGATGTCAAAAGTGTATTTGTGTATCTGCAGATAAATGAGCACACACTTCCACCCCATTCAGATCTACACCCGCTGTACCAAGGTGGACAACCCTTAGATTAGGAAAGAGGGGGGATACGTAACTATGCCCGGTGGCGTGTGACCATTTTTATACTTGTTTCCTATAGAAAAAGTGCCTGTTTGCCACCAGCCTGTCACTTTTCGGATCATCCGTGGCGCTTAAAAGTGTCCTTTCTTCCAGTACCTACCTTTTGTTTGACATCGCATGCATGTTCCTTAGAGTTTATAATTTGCAGTTGTGGCAAAATATTTATATTTAGTACAAAAAATGTATTTTGTACCTGCCACCAAAAAATGGCGAAATGGTCACAGATTCTTAGTACGGCAATGCATAAAAGTTACGTATCCCCTTTCTTTCCTTATCTAAGGGACAACCATACTGCCCTGACGATTGTGTAACTTAAAAAAAATCAAAAGATGGCAGTGTAGTAGAAAATAAGTCATAATATGTGAAGTATGTTTAAATTTTATATACCTAGTATTGTAGACTGCATTCGATCCTTGCGAAATTATTTTGGAGATAAATCGGTAGGTATAGTAGTTACATAATACTGTAATATGCAACGCCAATCTTGGTAGCCTTATAATCAAGAGGTCGCGGGTTCGAGTCCTGGTCTGTGAAAAAGAATCTAAAAAATACGAAAATAGGATAAATAATGTTGGACAACAAACACATCAGTTAAGTATATAAGTAGGCATGCACATAAAGATAAACTGCGAGTAGGTAAGAAGTAAAAGAAAAAAAAACCCAGAAAACTTAGGCAATAGTGTACCTCTATGCGGGCTAAGCTGTGGAAAAGGGATGAAGGGCGAGGGTGAAGCATTGGATAAAAGGGACATGGAACTCATGAAAGAGATTTTAGGTAGGTACCTATATGCGAAATTTTTTCTTGGGGCTGGAATCCTGTCTCAGATTGAACGGGATCGGTTGACTGGTAGAAAATGCTCCAAGTATAGCATTAAGTTCCGCCGGCTTTACTGACACCTATGTATATAAGAGTTAAAGAAGAACCAAGCTATATAAAATGTTACAAACGTAATTCATATATAGCTTCTGATATAATATTATGAAGTGGACATCAAAGATACTTTCCATCGAGTATTTACCTTCTAGAATTTTCTTCTTGTTCAAAGTTGAACCATTTTATCGCGGAATAATAATTATTACCTCTGGCAATTTCCTGTTTGTTCAACTGCTATTCAGAATTATTTCCATCCATTGTAAAATATTTTCTCAATTAACTTTGCGGTCCGATCAGGCCCCAGTTAACAATAACATTATTATAAAACAATTTGTATTAGGTACATAAGCCAACGCGGTATTACATTTATTTTTATTCCTATAAATATGTAATTATTTAAGACTAGCTAGTTACCCGTGGCTTCGCTCACGTGCTTTTTGGTTTCTCTTCCTAAACTGGGGGAACGCTGACACCTACATTCACTGTGTATCAACATTTTCTAATTCGTCAAAGAAGATAACTCTTGTATGTATCGTGAGTAAACTAACGAAGAGGCGGTTCGTTGATATATCTGCATAATGTGCACTGTGCTCCCTGCTAAAAATACATTATTAATTCGTCTTATTTAAACTAATAAATTAAAATCATCATTAAAATATTTCGGAAACAACATCCATATTTTATTTTATTCGTATCCCAGGTGGGAACAAATAGGCGAGAAAATATACCTCGCCTATGAAATATTACTACAGTACTGCGAGTTAACATTTGAACGTGCCCGAGAATTCGGTTGATTTTGTATGAAAATTTCTAAAACGGCGTAAACGGTGGAGTTTGTTAAAAGAAAACAATCACGAAACATAACCAGGGAAGAGGGGCGCCTTTTGGGAAAATCACGTGCATTTATTCTTTTTTTTTCAATGTAGGTACCATCAATATAGGCAAACTTATAGCACACAATAACAGCCGTATGTAAATTACCTACAGTTTGGGAAAAAGTCGTACCTATTCATAAAAATAATTTAATGACGTCATTGGTAGGTAGGTACCTACCTACCCAGCTAACTCCCGATTACACAACAGAACAGTGTCCTTGTTGGCTTTCACGGCCATGAGGCGTGCTCGTGTTGCTATAAAAATAACACCGGGTACGTATGTAGGTACCTACATAAGGATAAAGAAATACTGGTGATCAATTAATACAGTTAGGTACGTTAGCCTAGTTCACAGTAGGGTAGTTTACGTTGGTTGAGTGTTTTAGTCGAGTGACGAATAATTTAGTAGGGGAGAGTGTGGAGGTATGGGACAGTACTCGTATTATTAATATTTGGCGCAGTTATATACTCATATACATGTCAAACGATGTATATAGGGGTACGTTTAGTAAAAAATCATTGACGACATAAAAAGTAATAGTATACCTTTTACAACCCATCCTTTTGGGGGAAAGTAAACCAAAGGTAAGATTATTTTTATGTTTTATTCCTAAACCTGCGATAATTATTCGTCATATTAACGCATTGTTTTAACATAACTTAAAACTTATTGTTTTAAATTATGTCATTTACCATTTTATTGTTCATGGTGGAGGTTTCGGACAGTTCATTGAGTGAGGTATCGGACATACCCCATACCTCCTGTATGTGAATATTTTTGCACAATTAGTTATTTTTTATCAAATCAATGAAATATTGAAGCTGTAATGTATTTTTTGTAGATGCCGAGATTAAGGATAAAAAAATATAAATTGAATAAGGAATTATTATACAAAAATTCGCCAGGCTGTTCAATTACAAAATAATTAAGTACTGGTATTGCCATCACCTCAAAAACATGGCAGTGCAAAAATAATGCAAGAAATTTTTGCATTCGAAATAAAATTTGATCGTTTTAGCGAAATTAATTAAATAAGTTACAATTTTATTTGGATACAGGATATTTTCAACGTATTTTTAATTTCACAAAAATAATCTTTAATTTTGGAAACCACTGTTCTGGGCATTACAATAAGGTACATGAAGTATGTATATACCTAGCCGCACGTGTAACTTCATCGTGCCGCGTTTCAAGCTTAGGATCTCAATAGTATTATTTTGTTTGTTGCAAAAATCTTTATCATACCATAACACTGCTTAAAATAAATCTTTGACAAAACAATGAAACCGGTCGATTTTTATTTTAAAGTAAGAATCTGTATATTAATTTACAGCTTTCTCACTTAATTTATCTAAGAGATATGGTTTTTCGAAAAAAACTACCACGCACCCTAATCGGAATTATAAAATTTGACTCTATCTGCAGTTGAAATTTCGATAAAACCAGTTTTAAACGTTTCGGCTTTTTTCGATATTTTTATAAAATTCTGAAATAGGTATAGGCACCGAAACTCGTAAATTTGTCATAAAAAATGTTTTACTTTATAAAAAAAGTTACATGTAAAAATGAGATCCAACTGTCGATGGCCTGAGTCGGTATGTTTATTGTATGAAACGATGTCGTCAATAAATTAAATTTTTACAAAAATTGTTAAGAAAAGTTTGAGATGTACTGCTATGATGTATGTATTTTTTATAGAAAAATCAATTATCTAGTTGTAGCGTTTCAGCGTTTTTCGATATTTTTATAAAATTCTGAAATATAGGCATTGAAACTCGTAAATTTGTCATAAAAAAAATATTTTTCTTTATAAAAAAAGTTTGAGAAATCCTGGAACTTCTTCATTAAATTAAATTTTAGATATTGTATTTTTCTATATACATACACAATTTTAGGGTTCTAGATTTTATGGTTTTCGAGATATATGGAAAAATTAAATAAAAATTCAAAGGTTGATAACCCCTGACTGAAAAAAAAAATCAAAATTCTGAGTATACAAATTTTGTATGCTTAAAGTATTCAATATTTTCTGAAATTTTAGGATCTGTGCATCAAGCAAATCAAAAGTTATAAAGAGGGGACGGATACACACACATACACGTTGGAAAAGTGCCCCTCACCCCCTCCCCTCTAATTAATGATATCTTTTGAAAACGAAATAGTATAATTTGACTCTTTCTGAAGAAATCATTTTTTTGAAATTTCGATAAAACCAGTTTTAAACTTTTTAGGAGGCACTTAAAAATCATCCCTTTTTATATGTGCCCTTTTTCGTCCCTTTTAGTTAAATTTTGGAAAAATTGCCGAATACGCTAACACTCATTTCTATAGAAGAATTCATATGCCAAATCTCAAGTTCGTACCATGTCTAGTTTTCGAGATATTCGCATACTTTGAAAAACATTCAACCCTATTTTTCACCCCCTTAGGGGTGGAATTTCCAAAAATCCTTTCTTAGTGGAAGGTTTTGTATTGAGACCTACCTGATTTCCAAATTTCACTTCTCTACGATTAGCCGTTTGGGCTGTGCGTTGATGAGTCAGTCAGTCAATCAGTCAGTCAGTCAGGCACTTTCCTTTATTATTATAGATTTATTTATTTACGGCCTGTTGGACCTTTTAAAAATTAACATGTAATACAAAATAATAATCTTAAGAATATAATAATTTCAATGTTACAGCAAAAAAAAAAAGCAAAAGATCCATTACAAAAACACAAAAATAATGTTAGATGTTTAAATAATTCAGATCCATTTCAATGTGATACATCCTTACTATGAATGCCAGCTACAATTTTGCGCGTTAAAATAATATGTAGTGTAAAAATATACAAGTACTACCTATCATTTGAATTAGGTCTCTTGTTTAATTAGTGATCCAAAGAATGGTTATTTGACTTAATTATTACCGATGTCTTTTAAAAGTTGGTGGTCGCATTACCCCCTGGTTTTGGTTCGAACTAAAATAAGAACGTTCCAAAATTTAAGAAATAAGTTCACATGAATTAAAATGAACTAATTTGAATATTAGTCTAATGCATCGACACTCAACCTGAGGCCCGCGGGCCGAATGCGGCCCGTCGAGCTTTTCTCTGCGGCCCGCCACACTTTTTATCCGAAATGTGATTTAAAAAAATCGCATTTCTATTCCATTCCATGAAACTTGAAGAAGATTGTAATTTCGAACCACCTTTCCTATTAAAATACATAGGGTCGCTTTTGCACCTAGTCATCGAGTAGTGAAATCTATTATAGGTGACCGTAAAATAAGCGAATGTTGTAGAATAAATGGCAGCCAATTTGATGTATTTCACTTCAAAAAAATGGCCGCTCTTAATTTTCAAAGTAAAGACGTTTACTTGGAAAACTTTTTCTATTGAAAACCCTTGTGGATACGCAAAAAGTCGTACAAAAATTAACTATTTTCTGCTAATAATAGATCTCTACATGCCCAAACCACCTTAATTTATTCACATTCATTCTAGTCACAATGCTAACATCCAAGGAATGTGGAGTGGATGTTAGCATTGTGACTAGAATGAATGTGAATAAATTAAGGTGGTTTGCGCATGTAGAGAGAATGAACGAAGATAGAATGACTAAAAGGATATATAAATCTGAAAGAATGGGTGCACGCAGACGAGGCCGACTTCGAATGACATGGTCCGATCAAATCGGTGCCGTCTTAGAGGAGGTCCAAGTCAGGAGCAAAAGGAATAGAAGAGCATGTATGCGGAATGTTATGCGTTTGGAGGAAGCGAAAGAGGTTTGTATGGATAGGAAGGAATGGAAGTCCGTACTCTCTGCCTACCCCCTTCGGGAAATGGCGTGATGGGTAAAAAAAAACAATAGATATATATACCTACTTACCTTAAGTGGTTTAAAGTTGCCAGATTTAATAGATTAACGCTGTATCATTATACCCAAAAAATATTTTATGCATTCTTTCCATTTTTATAAAACTAAAATTCGAACTATTGGGGGAGGGGAGGGGGGGGGGGGTTCGGCCCGCGTAACTTTTAAAATATATGTATGTGGCCCGACGAATGTGGCATCATAAGAAAGGATGTGACATTATTTTATAAAGTATTTTTTTATTATTTTATAAACCCTGATGAATAAAAATGAGAAAATAGTATGCTATATTAAAATATTTTTGGCAATATATACATTTACAATAAACCGTTTCCTTTGGGAATTGTATGCTAAATTATATGCTTGTGTTTTTTTTTACAGATGGAAGTAGATGATTTGATTAAGAGTTAAAATAATGAAGTTAAAAAAAATATTTCCATTTTTATAAAACCTTTCTTGGCCTTTCACTCGTTTTCAAGTTTTTCTCCTTATTTACTCGTTTACTTTTTTTTGCTTAACTAATTTATTATTTTTTACTGGCAATCTAAATTTTGGAATGCTGCCAACATTTTGTTTGACGTGACAGAAATATTTCGTACGTGGCCGCTGTGGCGCTGCGTCTCCCTGTAAAAGTTCTCTTTTTGTATTGGTCTCGTCGAGTTGGAATAGTTGTTGGTCACTTCGCGTTTGCCAAAACCGTTTAGAATTGGTATATTATTCTAATTAACAACCTAAAATGGATCAAATAATCAAGTTCTTGGAGCCTGCTCGTCAATTTTCTAAAAACTCCATTCGTCTCGTAAAAAGGTGCACAAAACCAGACAGAAAAGGTTAGTGGAAAACTTGGCACAGATTTTATTTTTTTGTAGCTTTTGTGAACTTATTCTGACTGATGATTATAACAATCCATTGCCTAATGATAATATTTATACTATGTTTGATAATTTCCTCAAAAATAGTTGTGCACAACCTAGTCTATGTTAAATTTTGATGTTAACACTCTCATTGGTCCTTAATATACTTTCAACTGTAAAATTGTGCACAATTTGTTCTAAGCAGTATTTTTTGTTTAAATAGCTTCTACAAGAGTTGAACTATCATTGAGAAAATAATATATCTTTCCCTTTTGACTTGTGGAAACTCCATGTTAACACATTGTTTTAATTTTTTTCAGAATTTCAAAAGATTGCCATCGCTACAGCTATTGGATTCTGTATCATGGGTTTCATTGGATTCTTCGTCAAACTGATTCACATTCCCATTAACAACATCATTGTGGGATCATAATTAGTGTAATTTGTTTTCTATAATATGTTTAAGTTCACTGCTTTGATTGTGAATATATTAATATTTGAGCGGTTGCAATAGTTCAACTATTTACAAAACAGTTTTTTTTTTGTTTCCGAATTATTCAAGATGATATGGAAGAACAGAAAAATGTTTGAAAACTTGTCATTCAGTAAAAATATTATATCTCCTACGATTCATTACAATGACATACGTATCCATTCATTTTATGTCACCCTTGAATATGTTTTACAAAGATTGAATAATAATTTTGTTAATTACTGATTCTATTTAAAAAGATATTAAGATTATTTATAGGATAAGTTAATATTTGTAACTAATAAAAATAAATTATACATTTTCGTAAAAGAGGAGCATTTTATCTAATTTTTCTTTAATATATTACTACTGTAATCCATTGCATAGCTCATTGGATTTATCTATATGAAGATCGTGAGTTCCTAATTCGGTGCCAATCATTTTCTTTAACCCATGTAAGACCTACCTCAGTTGTCAAGTGTCTGAGGTCTAATTAAAAAGCATGTAGGGTGCATTTACACCAAGCGAGCATAGAGTCAGAGTTAGAATAGAGAATACTTTATTTATTGTTGATACTGATACCGGGCAAACAAGCAAGAACTGGAACTCTGGTGCGCGTAATCTGTCAAAGCCCATCAATTAGTTCTTGTTAATTCTTCTTGCCGTTGTTTGCTTGGGGCCATTGTCAGAAATCGGGAGGGAATGCTTCAGTTTGGTGTAAAATCACACATAGGATGTTTTTTAATAGCAGGAAGTATTCATGCACTGAGGAAAGTTTTTTTTCCAGTAGAAAACTAGTCTTGGTTTTTAAATTGATTTGTCATTCCCACTTGCTTTGTCAATTTAGAAAAAGGACACCCTTAATTAATATTTTGGGCATACAACTTTGCCAAACCTTGCGTTTGATGAGCATCACGTCAACACAATAGGTTCATGTTTTCAGCTACAAAATTTCACCAGAGCTGTATAGAAGGAAATGTAATTTTAGAGACAGGTGATTTAATGTTTTGCCTGGTCGAAGTTGCCCTACATCAGGATTTGACTTCTTAACATGCCTGAAATCTAGTTGCACAACCTACAAGCCAGGTGATTGCTTCATTTAGAAAGCAAGGTGGAAATCTGTAACCGTATTATAAGTTTTATCCGATGGTAGTCACGGAAGTAAAGTGAGTATTACAAGATACATTTTGTATGGTAAGTGTGTGTAGCGCCGCCACATGGAACAAAAGCGATTCTCGCACTCGATACACGTTTTACATACAAAAATGTGTCGTGTTACTCTTTTTACTTCCGTGACTACCTTCCGATAAAACTTTGTCTATTCGGCAGTGGAATTCAAAATCTGATCACAAATGAAAAAAAAAAAACAAATTTTATACTTTTAATAATTTTTATTCATTTCACAATATTATCATCCAATATAAATATTATTATTAATATAAAAAAAAGAAAAA
Source organism: Mystacides longicornis (assembly GCA_963576905.1). NCBI lineage: Eukaryota > Metazoa > Arthropoda > Insecta > Trichoptera > Leptoceridae > Mystacides > Mystacides longicornis. Next base: position 26,342,301 of record OY756437.1, read on the forward strand.
AAATAAAATAATAATATAATATGTAATGATAAAAACAAAATAAAATTTTGACACATGAATACATTAGAAGAATAGAATGAATGAGGCCACTCATACGTACACACCTTTATTACCAATAACTACACGGCTCTCAAATATACAATAATAAATAAATAGGCACTTCCCACCATGAATCTGCGCTTCTCCAACTTTATAAACTAGTCAAGATGGTCGGCCAAGGGCTTTGGGAAATCGAGAAAAAAAGCAAATTTAAAATCTACTTCCATCTATTAACAAAATTTTCAATGCTGTCTGCTCAATAGGCTAGAAATACCGTATTAGCCCAACTGTAACTCAATATCTTTCGACAGTTTATAAAAAAATTACTCGCACTACATTCTGCGTATGCACACGTGAGGAGAATGGACTCATAACATGGCATTGCACGGCCAACCCCACGGAAGACCACCAAAGAGGTGGCGGGACGGCTGGGAGTCAACCCCGCAATAGGAAAACCCCACCCCTTAATAACAAGTCTTCAGGTCTAGAATAAGTAGAAGACATTCTGCGTTTAATTTCGATGGAACCTTCAGGAGAATAAAAAAATCTTTTTAAGTACCTGTTTTAGGAGAATGGTTTGTGACTATCGGACAGAAGCAAATTTGATAAATAATGACGCATTTCTACTGATTAAATGGGACAGATGATGATGCTACTAGCAGTTATGAAAATACTGCGGCCGTATTCTCGTAGCGGTCTTATTGCAATCTTATTGAAAAGATATCTTAAAGGGCGGCTCGGATAAGGATTGGACCAATCACAGAGAAAGGGGGAGTGTCATGATCATTCCACGATTGGCTACATCGTATTGAAGACACTCCCTCTTTCTCTCTGAGAAAGGGCTGGCACCCTTGTATAGATAGAGATTTTTGGAGTCACGTTAAATTTGGGGACACGTCAGAGCAGGGCTAATGCGGTATATTTCAATTTGTTTTGTGTTTCAAGAAACGCAGTGATAGCTAGCTATGTATTTAGAAACAAGAATACGGGAGAGAGAAGCTAAAACAAAGCCCTCAACATCGACCAGAGTAATAATTTCACGTTAACAGTAACCCGTTTATCGTTAATGCTAAAATATTGGCATTTAAATTTGTCTGAAAAAAGGTTTGCGGTACATTATTCGATTTATGGATTGTTTATTTATACTTTCGCCAGTCCCTACGCTCGATAATCTTATCAAACTATAAAATTCTTTACAATCTTTCAAACCTATCTCTAGGGATTATCATTAATCTAGTCCACTCACAATTACAAAATTTACAAACTTCCAACACGAGCCATTTTACATTATTAATTATTCTTATTCATCCTTATTACCTTTTATACACAAATAGTTACTACCAATAAGTTTTAATTTTTTTTTACACAATTTTACAAGTTTTTTTTTTCATCGTCAAATTCATCGGAGAAAACCATATTATAAACGATTCAAATTATGTATGTTAAAAAAATATCCTTAAAAACATATTACTTATAAACCATCGGGTTGTTTGCGGAAAAATTCAAAATTATTATTTATTAGAGCTGTGATATTGTATTATCGAAAAAAATTCTATACTGATACAAAACACGTTCGGTTAAAAAAACGATCCGCTAAGTATAATAATATAAGTATACAAAAAATATATAAAACGCACGATTATATATATGTACAGGCTGCAGCTGTGTTTGAAAAATCTATGTTAACTCGTAAGCAAAGGCCGTAATTTATTGTTGGTGGGTTTCACATCTCGTTGTAGACACTGAACCCAGCAATTTGAGGTGTGATCGTTCAATCATATTATATACTTAACACATGGAATGCAGGCTTAATATATGAGGAATACATAAATAGCAGGCTTTTGAAAAAAAAAAAAAAAACAAATCAAAATATCAATATTTTCATTAGATAGACTTTCAGAAACAAACTGAAGGCTTACTCTACCTAACCAAGAATTTCGTAACAAGATTCCATCTGTTTATTAATCAATACGTAAATTAAAAATGGTGGGTGAGTTCTTTTTGTTTTTCTAACTTTGTGTATTACGATAGTTTTCGTAATTTAGTGTACAAATTTATTTGAAATGCGACGAAAATAAAAACGCATTTAACCTCATCACAGGACAAATTTTCAAAGCAAATTATAATTTTTTCAATTCTGAATATATTAACAAATAAATCAAACACGGTACCTAGTTGTTTATTATAAACAATACACGATACTTGTGTTGACTAAGATTATTTCAAGATTCATAACGTTATTGCTAAATTTCAAAACACATTTCACATAACAGAAACGAAATTACATTCTCGTCCACTCCTACCCAAAACGAGCTAACATTATACGTATTCACCGTGTAGCACTTTTAAATGATTAGCGGCGGATCACATACTGCAATGACACAATACTGTATTATAAATAGTCCCAAACTTTCTTAAAATTTATCTTTTAAATTTGTTTAACATTCTCGGTTCTCTCCATACACGCCAGAGATTCTATTTAGTAAAAATTGTGATATTCAAATAGTCGGATAAAAAAAAAGCAACACATTTTCTAGCTTATTTGAAACAATAATTCATATACGTAAAATCAAAATTAAGATATTGTCTGATGATGGCGAACTCTGTCTAAACCTACAAGTTTATTATTATAATTGTATTTTGTATAAAAAAAAAAAACAAAATTACTATTTATAAATATAATATATAACTTAGAATCCACGCTATTAATTTATGTATATCAAAATTATTTTCTATAGATGTATTAAATAGGAACTGATACCAAAGGTTTAGTACTAGCGGCGATGGCTATTTTACATTCAAGACATTCGGAACGGAAATGGAATCGATCGTCAATGAGCGTCAAATTTTTAAATCCGTTCTGTCTGCGTTGAAAATGGCACTTAACTGTAGTTATAGTGTGGATAAATATTGATTCAGGAACCATTTCATTACATTCGAACCGTCTTTAAAATATAAAGAATCGGTTCTATTTAAATTCTTATTGGAAAAAAAGTACAATACGGAACCGTAGTATGAGGAAATATCGATTAAAATAAAATGTTCCTATAAATAAGTAGTGTACCTAATGTGAAATGAATGCGGTGCAGCGTGAAAAGTGCATACTAGTGTAAATGGCCAAATAACCTATAAAGGACCACAAGGGGGCATTTAAACCAAACGGACATAGAGGCAGGGCTGGAAGTAGAGTATATTTTCTTGATCATTGATATGGACACTAATCGGTCATTATAACGATAGCCGATAAAAATATTAGATTAATAAAAAACACCCCTAACGTTATTCATATTAAACAATATTTGCAAATATCAGTTGAACAAAAATAATAGTCACGCTAATATTAAAGCAATAACAATAGCCTACTCCCATTTCATTTACACGACAGGTAATACTACTTGAATTAAAATATTAGGCTCGCACTCACTACACACTAACTTTTCGGATACCAAATTTTGGAAATGAATTTTTTTTTAAGGAAAAAGTTAACTTTTCATACACTTAATTATTGTGGAAAAATGCTTAGTTTCCAGATACCAATTCTTCGTTTAAGTTTGTAAAATAAAAAAGCTTTTAATAATAATAACGTTATTTTCAATTAATGAAACTGCTAAAACGTTTTTGAATTTAAGCCGTTATTCCCACCTCTAGGCATCACCCATTAATTAGTTTATTATGTTTCTATGGTGTCCAGTATCAACCATAAAAGAATTTAGGCTCTGTTCCTAGATTTGGCTGTATGATCGTTTGGTGTAAATGCACCCACACGACAAAAAGCAGGTTGTTTAAAAAATCATACAATTATTATACAAAATCTGGTGACTGATTGTTTGGTAGAAACTGTTATACTAGGAACGGTTGTGTGTTTCTTATACCTCCCAAAAATGCTTTGTAAAATCATTTTATAATCAATTAAAAGTGACAAGCGTAATAAATGTCTATATATATATATATATTATATACTTAATTAAAAAATATTGTATAAATTTCATTTTCAGCAGTGGCTGAACTGCAATTGTTTTATTTTTCACTGTTAATAGTATATTAGTATTATCATCATCGGCAATCATAATTCGTGGCTCCTGGTAAAAAAACATGTATCAAAAGAAAAAAAAACTTAATAACTCGTATACGCATTATATATAAAAATCAAAACATAAAACATATTGTAGTCATTGAAGTATTATGTACTAGGTACTAGAAGAGGCATCTAATCCATATATTATAATGGAACAATGAAAGAGTTGATTTGCCGTCACCCTTGCAATGAATTATTGCTTTATTGCTATCTCGCTTCGAACAACAAGATAGAAAGAGTGAGACGGGCGACGGATTAAAGAAACCGTTCAAATAAATTTGACTCAGCCTCAAATGAATAATGTAGTCGTATTGGCAACTAAAGCGCACTTGTCTAGCATAATCATTGTTTTTATAATCAAGACAATTGATTTTTATGACACAGTCTTTTCATTTTACTTTTCCTTCTTCACCTCTACATAAATGTGACATTAATATTTGGAATTTTTGTTTGGAAAGCCTTATCTAGTACACGGTACTTAAAAAAATCAACAATCGCAGTAGAAGATTCTCATAGTTATCGTTCAGCAAGAAAGAGCGCAATAATTGTTTTCATCTTATCATATTATTATCATCGTTCTCCGAGATTTCCTTAACTAGGCACAAAGTATGTATATATAACAGCGATCCTATGTTACAGCTTGGCTAATTGTGATGCATGTTATGGGATGACCCCGAAGAGTTGTGTGCAGAACTGCCCAGAGTGGAGGCCATGTCTTGGTAGGAGAATTGGGGGAAGTAGGGTTCTTCTTGGATGTGATCTAAGGGTCCGCCCGTCGTTTCCGGCGGCGTCAGCTCCACACTCTCTCCCGTGAATTCGGAAGCAAAGTAACACGTGTCAGTCTCGGAGCTCACTTGGGGTTTGAAAGGTGGAGGCATCTGGAATATACAAAACACAGCTTTAGTATTGGAAGGAAGACCATGTAGAGTACAGGTTGTCTGGAGGCGATGAGGATTGGAGGCCAAGGCTGTAATTGGGCTAAAAAGTCATCGGAAGAAGAAGTATTGAAATAGTAAAAATGTTGCCACAATTAATAAGCAACTTGCTTTTTTTTTTAAATTATACAAATAGAAGAGTTGGTAGCCTGACATTCGTACTGGAAGCCGTGGGTTCAACCCCAGTTGTCAACCATCTTCCTCTTTCACGACACAAGCTTTAAGTAGCTTACGGCCGGTTTCATAAAAAATAAAGGAGACAAAACTCCCTGTAAAAAATAACGGGTTTCATAACAACAAAACGACATTTAAAACCGACTTTTAGCTAAAGTACCGTTATTGATTATTATTTTTAGTTAAATTCGACTTTAGGTAGTTCAAATTTTTACCACCGGAGTTCATAGAAAATTTCGTGGCGCTTTCTCTGTCACAGAGATAAACATTTTGTATGCGGTGACACTGTGGACAAAAATGACTAAAATAGGGCGGAAAACGTAGCAAAACGGGAAGAATATTATTGTTTACAGATTTCGTTTACTAATTCATAAACCATAATAATAAATTAACACAAAAAACGGCACTTTGATGCTCTATTGAGAAATGTAATTGACAGATCAACAGAAATCCCGCGAAAATATTAGTAAACAACCTATGTTTTCCATAGATTTCCATGGTAACACTACCAATTGCTACCAACTTTAAAATATTTTTTTGACATTTCAAATTTTAGCTGGAATATTTTTTATGAAACGCGTCAGCTTAAAGGAGTCTTTAAATTTTAAAAGGAACTTAAAATAGTGTTCTTTTGAAGTTTTTATGAAACCGGCTGTTACTGTGAAAGAGTCAAAGAGTATATTTGTGTTCACTTTGAGTGAGCACAGATTCATTTACTTATAAAAAAAACACTAAATGCAGTCATTAGAAGTGCACATCGGTAATCTTTTTTTTCGATACGTTACTTTACTATTTTTTTAATAGCATTGTAAAATTTCATATTTTATTATTGCCGAAAAAACGTAATTTCTATGGAATGGAAGTAAGTGCTGTGACAAGGATGAAAGTTTACAAGTTGAGATAGTTTGAGCATGTTAAAATAATGAATCTTAAAGAAACAAGAAAAGAATTTATAAAACTGTAAGGTGAGGTCAACTTAGAATGATGTAGATGGAATACATTGATTTGGTCCTCAAGGAAGGCCATGTTAGAAGCAAAAGAAATAGGAGAGGTTGTATGATAAATGGTATGTATTTCGGTAGAAGAAGTGTAGCTGGATAGGAAAGAGTGGAGATACGGTGTGATGGGTAAAAAAAAAAGCACCTTTTTATTGATTAAATCCGTCCAGTTGATGGAAGAGAAGAAGTAGTGTTGCATGATCTCCTTCACGTCCTCGGGTCCGCCTCCCAAGCGCTGGGCGGGGTTCTTATTGAGAAGGCCAGCGAGCAAGGATCTCGCCGGCGCTGATAAACTACGCGGGAATCTGACTTCCTCTGTTACTATAAGAGTGAAGAGTTCTTCGTGGTCACGATTGTAGAAAGGGAGGCGTCCACACATCTGTAAGTAAATTATATTCTTAGTTTTAAAACAGAAAAGATGATAATACTTTCTTTCTTAGCTTATCAAAACGTTCTAAATATTTATGTATTTTAGGGCGTGTTTATACCAAATGAATATAGAGCCAGAGCTGGGAAATCTATATAATATAAAACTGAATGTTTGTGTCTGTATTCGATAGACTCAAAGACCAGTGAACGTATTTCAATGAAACTATGGTGATCTGTTCTACTAATGTCCGGGTAGGTTTCAGCGGAGTATGAGTTCAATACCACTCCTTGGAGGATAGTTGCAAGTAGAAAAGGTTAAAATGTAACAAACATTGCATAAACCAGGAGTAAATTATTTTTGTATTCTGGGTTAGGTCCAAGTTGGACGGGCTGGTCAGCTAGTAGAGTATATTTACATGATTACTGATATTGGACACCATAGAAATGTCCATACCAACCACCAAGAAAATACACTCTATTTTCCACTATGTTCGTTTGGTATAAACACACCCTTACACAGTTTTCCAGGACTACATCTTACATAATACAGAACCAACTGTTTGTTCCTGTTCAATAAATAAGAGACAGCTTAAAATGGATATAGCTAAATTATCCTAGCGCCATCTACTGGTTAGCACTTGCTAATAAAATTTGGTAAAATTTTACAACAGATGGCTCTGCATTAAACTAATAAGTAAAATCATTACTATCTACAGTGATCATTCAGCTGAGAAATAGATCAGGCTAACTCACCATTTCATACATAACTACACCGACACCCCACCAGTCAACTGCTCGTCCATAGTCATTGTCCTCTAAAACCTGGACAGGGAAAATACATCATATAGGTTGCAAAAATTTATGGTAGGTATAGATGTGACCAAATAAGGTTGCTTAGCTTGGTTCACTCTTAAATAAGAGGTTTTAATTTTTTTTTTATTATTTAAATTTCAGTCTTCTGATAAAGCGAAATGTATAATCAATGTTTCAGTCCAGGAATGCATAAACTTATTATACGCTTTATCAGATCTACTAAAAAAGTGTATAGAGTTCCAGGCAACAATCTCCCCAGAAAACTTTGGAGTGCAGTAGAATAGAATCTGCACCCATGGCTGCTGAAAGTATCTTATGTGGAAAGGAAGAATCTCTTTTGAGTGCAACTGCGGAGCTCACTCCCCCACGATCCAACACATCTTGTGGAGGAGTGTCCAGGAAGAAAATATGAGGTAAACGAGACAGGCCAAAGCTACTGCATTGACTGTGAGCTCACAGTCAATGCAGTAGCTCACACATAGTAGCTTTCTGTATGAATCTGTGCTCACTTAAAGTGAACACAAATACACTCTTTGACTCTTTCACAGTAAGCTACTTAAAGCTTGTGGGATCGGACCTACAAGTATGAAAGTCGGCGTATCCAACCATAATTCACCAAGTAATTAGTTATGGTTGAAAACATAGATCATCTAGAATCTAGTACAATAAATGCTATTATTTCAGGAAAGCGGATGATCGTACCTCTGGAGCCAAATATTCGGGCGTCCCGCAGAAGGTCTTAGTGGTTCTGCCATAGGTGATGTCTTCTTTACACAGGCCAAAGTCCGTAATTTTTATATGACCATCTTTGTCTAACAATAAATTTTCTAATTTTAAATCCCTATATATAATTCCCTGAAAAAAAAACAAAAAATCAGACAATTTGAAAAAATTATTTGCCTAAATAAAGATTACCATTATTTACAATCTTGGAAGCATTTCTTTTAAGGCGAACCTTTTATGTAGCAACAACAGCTAATGACCATGCTTCAACAGCGAGCCATGACACAATCTTGGCAAGATATTTGTCCAAGGTTCCACAATTCTAATTTGGTGGGTCGGGGTTTGATTCCAGAGATTAGAATGGCATTTTGTTTTTCGTTAAATTTTTTTCAGAGTTCAAAATTCTGTTTTAGTTGGAATCAGCTCAAAAAAATTGCCACAAGCGATCATTTCTGTTATCTATACTAATACTTCACTGTTCTTTTTGGTTAAGTTTTATTTTTGTTCCGCTCCTTCGAAGCATGGCTGAGGGATTTGGACGCAATGTGGGAGGAGGTCATGAACATTGCGCGAGATCGAGTGTTCTTGTTGCCCCCTATACCTCTAAATGGGGTTTAAAGGGAGAATTTATGTATTTAAACTTCTAATTTCAACTTTTACAATTTGTGTATTATAACAAATTCATTATTTTTTAAATGAATTTGGGCTCACTCAAATACACTAAGAACGTCTCTCACACTATTGTGTCATGAAAGAGAAAGATTGATTGTTTGCACCTTTAGATTGAAAGTCGGCGACTTAACCACTTACGACATTTCCCTCCCTTATAAACTTTTTCATTTTCAAAAAAAAATAAAACATATTGATAGAATTTCTACATATTATTACCTCTCTTCATCAGTGCGGGCTGAACAAACCATGATAAGTTGGTTTAGTATAATAGATATAATGAATGCATACCTGCGAATGCAAATATCCTAATGCGGATATAATTTCCGCTCCATAGAACCTAGTCCTGTCCTCAGTGAAGAATCTTTCATTACTCAAATGGAAGAACAACTCCCCGCCGTTCACGTACTCCATTACAAAGCAGACGCGGTCCACCGTTTGAAAGGAGTACCTCAGCGACTGGAACAATAATTAAACATCTCTATATTAGTTCATGCGACAAAACAGCGAGCCTTGACCTTCGAGTCAATGCCAATAAGACGGAGCTCATGGCGAATAACAATTGCACCGATGACTGTCGATGGTCACCAGGTCTCCTGGGCGGACAAATACAAGATATGGAAAGCATTGGTGTAAAGTGTCGAGACGAAATGTAAACTGTCTGATGTCCATTCTTCTTTATGGAACAAAAGTCTCCGCATTTGAAACAAAGTGTTGAGGAGAATTTTGGGTATAAGATGGTGTCATTTATCACATACCACATTATACAGCATTGCTGACCCGCCACTTCTACCCGAAAGGGGGTGGACATGTGTTTGGGTGAAAACACAAAGAACGCTGATTTCAACCGGCAAAAATGTGTTTAAGGTTTCAATGCATTTGAATGGGCATGCTGGAAAGCAGGTTTCTGCTTTTGCTGTGTATATGCCCATTCAAATACATAGAAAGATTCTTTGCGTGGATCAGCGCCGGCCGGAATCAGCGTTCTTTGTGTTTTCACCCTTAAGGATGTCGAATGTTATTCTTCCTCCCGTACCAGAGTTTCGAAGATGAGGAAGACCCTTTCACATAGTGTTCCGCATCTTTCAAAGCAGAGCTGAGGGATTTGGACATAGTGTGGGAGGAAGTCGTATAAACTGTGCAGGATCGAGCGCAGCGGGAGCTTTTGTTGCCTCTCTATGCTCCTAAGTAGAGTCTTTAAGGGAGCATGGATAATTATTAGTTCCTGTGCTTCTCCTTATGACTCATGGGGAGCGATACACGTGCATAGACAATGGAAAAACAATGTCAACAACAATAAAAAAAAACCCACACACATACGTGTTATCGCGAATGTGATAACGCACGAGCTGTGAATGAAAACAATAATTGATAGAGTATCTATTGTCGACCTACAAAATAAGCAATCTCTATCATGAAGAATAAATAAGTGTTTTTATATTACTAGTGCTTGCCGTGGGGCTGTCGGCTTAGAATAGCACCTCTGTTCTTTTTGCTGGTTTTTCGAGCATCCTGTAAGAGGCAGGTAATCGAAAAATCAGATCGGGGTCGTGGGGTTGACCACCTCACACCCTTAAACTCCAGCGGTCAGAAAAGGCAACAAAATTAAGCCTCGGACGCCTGGGCCCCACCAGGGGGGGGTCCAGGCAGCTATTGTCCCCCCTGTGTTGACCACGGCTCGGAACAAGAGCTTGAAAATCGGGACCCTGAATGTCCGCACTCTGAGGGCGGGCGGGGAGCTTGTTGCTGCCAAGTTGGCGGGAGATTATGGACTGGATATCCTGGGGCTGAGCGAGGCACGCATCCCAGGGACGGGGCAGAGTGACGCTGGCAACTATGTCATGCTGCACTCTGGTCACCGAACTGCACGGATGCGTGGCGTCGCTCTACTTTTAAGTAAATATGCCTTCTCTCGCCTTCTTGGTTGGGGACCTGTTTCTGACCGCCTGATGAGTGCGTCCTTCAAGATGACAGGCGAAACACTGACGGTCCTCCTATGCTATGCTCCCACTGAGGATGGGGATGCGGCTGCCAAGGACTGTTTTTATGACAGTCTGGATGCAGTTGTGTCCCATGTCCCAAGGCGCCACCGCTTAATTGTACTGGGGGATTTTAATGCCAAGGTTGGCAGTGACCCCCAGTATGGACCAGGCGTCATGGGTAGGCATGGCATGGGAGTGATAAATGATAATGGAAGCCGTCTGATTGGTTTCGCCACACTCCACGGACTCTTAATAATATCCATAAATATACTTGGACCTCGCCTGACAGGAGAACAAAAAACCAGATTGACCATCTTCTGGTAAGGGCCAGCAACCGAACTGACCTGCGAGATGTCCGCACCTACCGAGGGGCAGACATGGATACTGATCACGAACTCCTTGTGGGTTCGTTGAAATTCAGATTTACCCATTTCCAGCAGGGACCGTCTGCCTCTCGCCCGCTGGACATACGCAGGTTAGAGAGTGCTCAGTGTCGTCATTCGTACGAGGCTGAGTTACGCACCAGGTTTGCCCCCTTGCAGGATTCACACGGAGCTGTTCCAATTGAGACAGCTTGGAATAGCTTCCGTGACGCCGTTATGGAATCCGCACGTTCTTCTGTCGGCTATAAGAGCAAAAAGAGGCCAATATGGATGTCCGATGGGTCCTGGAGCCTCATCGAAGATCGCCAGAAGGCTAAGACCCTCAGAGACAGCGAAAAAGACCCTCAAAAACTGGCTGCTTTGGTGTCTGAGTACAGGGAGCTGAGCCGCAAGGTGAAGCACTCTGTACGAACAGATAAAAGAAGACACCTGGACTCTCAGATACGGCGAGCGCAATCTGCTGCACTCGGAAATGACTCAAGGACACTTTTCGAAATCACCCGGGAGGTCGGGGGCAGGGGTCAAAAAAGACCCGTGACGGCAATACGAGACTCTCGTGGAGCCACTGTCACTGCCCCCGAACTGATTAAAGGGAGATGGAGGGAGTACTTTGAGTCAATATTAAACCGTCCCGAGCCCTCCTCACCTTACAACTTTGAGGAGGAGTTGGCTGGTCTGAATATACCTCAGGCAACTGGGATATGTGAGGAACCGCCGACATACAGTGAGATGGTGCTGGCCGTGATGAGACTTAAGAACAACAAAGCGCCAGGAGACGATGGAATTCACGCAGAGCTCCTCAAACAAGGCATAGACACCCTTGGCCAACCACTATTAGATATATTTAAAATGGCGTGGGAAGAGGAGAGGTGCCCAAAAGATTGGCGGAATGGATCCATCGTCGCAATATTTAAAAAGGGGGACCCCCTTGAATGCGGAAACTACCGTGGAATTACTCTACTGAGTGTTCCCGGTAAGGTATTATCTCAGATATTACTACACCGCATTCGGGGGCCTGTCATGGCTGTCCTGAGAGAGCAACAATGCGGCTTTGTACCTGGAAGGTCCTGCACGGACCCAATTTTCTGTGCCAGGTGCATCTTTCAGCAGTGCAAGGAGTTTAACTCTCCAGTCGCTTGTTGCTTTATAGATTTTGAAAAGGCCTTCGACAGCCCACATAGACCATCAATATGGAAAATACTTGCTCTGTATGGTATACCTCCGAAAATAGTTAAAATGGTGCAGTCCCTGTATGAAGACTCTGAGTGTAGCGTGAAAACGCCAGGTGGTCCTACTGAAGCTTTTAGGATCACCACGGGAGTCAGACAGGGCTGCGTACTAGCTCCCTTTATATTTATAATAGTCATGGATTTCCTGTTGAGAAAGTCCATGCAAGGAGCAAGAGGTATACCGATAACACAGAGAGATGGTCTAATGGGCGAACTGTGCGATCTGGAGTACGCGGACGACCTAGCGTTGTTCAGTACGACAGTGGAGGAATTACAGCGCAGTGTTTCAAGACTCTGCAACGAAACAGCACGCCTCGGCCTTCGAGTCAATGCCAGTAAGACGGAGCTCATGGCGAATAATGCCTGCCCCGATAAACAGCAACCGATAACCATCGATGGTCACCAGGTCTCCCGGGTGGATAAATTTAAGTACCTGGGAGCAACCATTACCACCGCTGGTGACCTCGGGGCTGAGCTCCCGATTCGTATCGGTATGGCAAGTGGCGCCTTCAACAACATGACCAAGATATGGAAAGCGTCGGCGTTTAGCGTCGAGACGAAATGTAAACTGTTTGATGCGTGTGTGTTGCCCATTCTCCTTTATGGGTGTGAGTCCTGGCACCTGACCAAGGCCCAGGCACAAAAAGTCTCAGCCTTTGAGATGAAGTGCCTAAGGAGAATTCTGGGCGTAAGATGGTACCACCGCATCACGAACGACGCTATACGCCGGCGCACCCAGCGTGAGCCCGTCACCTCCACCATTGTGGGGAGGAGATGGGCTTGGCTGGGACATGTGTTAAGGATGCCGAATGACAGTTGGCCGAGGAGAGCGCTGTTCTTCCTCCCATCAGGGTCCCGAAGACGAGGAAGACCCTCTCACACTGTGTTCCGCTCCTTCGAAGCAGAGCTGAGGGACATGGACATGGTGTGGGAGGAGGTCATCACCGTTGCGCAAGATCGAGCGCAATGGAGAGCTCTTGTTGCCTCCCTATGCCCCTAAGTGGGGTCTAAGGGGAGTTTGGATTTTGGATATTACTAGTGGTCGACCACTGCTCCAAATTCAACCATAACTTATTTAAATTATAAGTTCGAACATTATTGAGGTGCTATTTCAACATTTTCTTTCATAAACAATGACATGGATACGTCAAATTTGAAATGTTGACATGTAGAACATGGATTTTTATACCTAGATACTAAAGTTTTAAGCACTACCAAAAATTCTCCACAGTCTTTTGAACTGGTTTTATGGCTTCCAAGACCAGGGGGAAAGCAAGAAGACATCTTCTGTTAAGGAAGAAAGGCTACCAACTTAGGTATCGTCTTATTCTCAAGAGGTCCTGGGCTTATTCAAAGTTAACACAAATATACTTGGGTTCAATATTTCTAGCCAGGCTTGGCCTGTCTCAGATCGGTTAGAAAGAATTAAAAAGTAGCCTAGGTAGTAAAGGTAGCCTAGTTGTACTAGCGTGGACTTCAGATCCGAGGTCCCGGGTTCGATTCCCGGTCGGGTCAGAGTTTTTCCACTTGAAATTTCTACCCGGGGTTGGAGTGTCTCAGATTGGACGGGACCGGTTGACTGGAAAAAATTGCCTCAGGCAATAAGTTCCGCCAGCTATACTGACACCTTTGTATAGCAAAGTGTTACATTATTATAAAAAGATTTCAACAGTGGTACTAATAGAAAGTACATTATAACACCGTTATGACGGGAATAGTTATTCTGGCATAAATTGCTTATACCTCGCGCTACTAATAATCAAGCCTATACCGTGTCATACAAGGTGCAAAGGGTTTGTACCTGTTATGCTGAGTGATGATTTTTGACTGAATAAAAAATAAAAAAATAAAATACCAACTGTACCGAAGAATATTTTGGCAACCTCGCATTTATCAATGAAGCTTGTGGTTGTTCCATACTACGGGGTTGATTTCTTAGTATTCCGTACGAACCCGATTGGACCCTCGGGAAAGTTCGTGTGCGGAATATTGCGAGTATGTACGAATATTTCGGAAGGTCGATTAGATTCATTGACTGCTCGGACTTGTTGCAACTTCGAGTCTGTCAAAGTGTCAAAATATGAAGAGTGCAGTGGTAGTCTGTCTCATTAAATGTCGCTATTACTTCCTTGTACCTGGGGGTAGCCAGGAATAAAGTTAGGATGGAAATTATTCTTGTTATTCCTTGTTTTGTTAGTAGCACTTTTGCGTATTCTGTGTGTATTTGAAGAATAACGTTCTATTAGTACGACTGCAAGTGATTGCCTCCTATGTACTCAAAAAGGTACTTAAGAATGCTATAGATATAAGGTAAAGTCTACGCTAGTCCCAAATAATACAACATAACGCTTTGTCGTAGTGTTCTAGTTAAAACTTTCCACGAGCATGCTGTTATTATATTAAGGCACAATGGACATGAGGCAAGGTTTGTTAACACGCATTAGTACAAAGGTTGTGAATGAGGTGTAGACATCTCTCTGAGAGACAGGGTATCGGATTACACCCAAACAAAGTGTAGTGTATCAGTTGACACAGACGGAGCAGAGCAACTAGCGGATCCAGACAGCTGACAAAGTAGATACCTACGAGACTCATCACAATATAATACACATTAAATGTTTTGTTAGAAATATTAAATTTTTTAGTTATGTTTTATTCGGTTTCGTAGTAGGTAATGCTATTCGACAATAAACCATTACCCAGATTTAAATAAACAGAGATAGCCACTATAAAAGTTGACATCGAAACTGTGTTTTTTGTATGAATATGCATCAGAGATTTTTGGTCTATTATTTTATAATGTGGGTTAGGTTACGTCTCTTGAAAACATTACCCGCTAATTAGGATTATTTCGATAATCAAAATCATTTACGACTAATTTTATTAGTCGAAATCTCTACATAAAATATTTTTTCGAAAATGACCAAAGTATATATAGAATCCCATACATACTTTGGTCGTTT
Source organism: Mystacides longicornis (assembly GCA_963576905.1). Taxonomy (NCBI): domain Eukaryota; kingdom Metazoa; phylum Arthropoda; class Insecta; order Trichoptera; family Leptoceridae; genus Mystacides; species Mystacides longicornis. The sequence goes on from OY756437.1 coordinate 26,357,653, forward strand.
TCGAAATAATCGATTCATTTATTTGACAATCCCGAAATATAATTATTCTATCTGGGACCTCAGTCCTTAAAATCAGAGTCAAGACTCCGATCTCAAACAATTCCAAATTGCCTAGTCACTTGAGAAAGCCATTTTTTAAATACAAAGCACAATAGTGACACAAAACAGTCAAAATCAGGAGCAAAATACCATAGGGAAAAAAATAGTTATCACAGACGTCACTAATTACTATAGGTCCACAACTTAAGAGGAGGTCAGCGAGTTTTAAACGGTAGGTTGAAGAGGGGGTAAAAGAGGCGAGATTCGGGAAAACAGCCAATAAGATATACACATTCATTTTGAAATCAGTTTGCTGTCACAGCTTGGATGAGGAAGACGTTTGAATAGGGATGTCTTGATTTTTTTAAATATTTAAAGCCACCTTACACTGAGCTATGGATAATATAACCTAAGGATGATAAAATACAATAAACAATAATTCTTTATTTAAAAATAAACCGTTAAATAGTCAAGCTATGAATATTTAATGGCACTAACTTTTACTATATTTAAGTGTGTATTTACACCAAACAAATATAGTTTTATGGTTGATATTGGATACCATGGGATCGACAACGAGCAACAATTAATTAATGGGTGATGACAGACAAGAAAATATACTCTATTTTCCAACTCTAGCTCTATGTTCGTTTGATATAAATACACCTTAACAAGCAGACAAAGTTTAGAATAATTTTTTACAGCTTTCCATAATCTATAATATAAAAGAATGTCGGGTTAGTGCGAACACGTATAACTCGAGATCGGCTGGAAAGATTCTGCCGATGTTTGATTTATTGGATTCTTCTCCGCTCCGGATAACAGAATAACTATTAAAAAAACGAAAAATGGATGGAAAATAGTATGAAATATAATATTAAAAAGTTAGTATGGAACGGGCTTCCTAACAACAACAGAGCCGTATGTGAAAAATCCCATAACAAAACAATTTTTATTTACCTGACAACCATTGAGTTTCAAAATATTGCGCATTGGTAAGCAGATTATTGATAAAATTTCTTTTAAGCTTTCAGAAATATTTTTTTTAACATTCAAACATATTTTATTTAAGCATATTTTTGTATTTTTAAACCAATGAATGAATCTTTTTCTGGTGTTTTAGTTGTGGAATTAATTTAGTATCATCTGACTTATAAAAAAAGTCTGTATTATCTGACTTTTTTTATAAGTCAGATGATAAAAATTCAACATAGAATAAATAATGTATAATGGGTGAGATTTGGTGCTTTTGAAATAACTGATCCATAATATTATAACCACATAACTTTTGAATTTTCCACAATGAGAGTAATGTATGTTAGCTATGTTATGTTACCCAGCAATAATTTATTGACTAAGGCGGGACGAAGTTCGATGGGTCAGCTAGTATTACATACTTAGAAGTGGGGAATTTGTCTTTTTTATCTGAAGCAACGTTTTGGCTCGTGCATGCATGTAATGAGTCCGTTACACCACTTTGTCCCACTCCATATCCTACCGTTCAAAACTCGCTGAATCCCATCCCTGGCTGGCTGATGCACATCTATTGAGATACAGATTCTTCAATAAATTTGCGCAAATTCAATATGAATCAACTACAGTTTGCTGACTGAACAAAACTAGAGAAAAAGATTTGTGTTGTGCGAGACTTACCGTTAAAAATGGATGATTGGTTGATTTTAATACTCTATTTTCTGTGATGGTGTGCGCCACCTCATCCTTCTGTATGATCACGTTCTTCTTAAGTATTTTCATTGCGTACAATTTGCCGCAATCCTTCTCTCGGCACAGCACAACCTTTCCGAATGTGCCCTTGCCTAGTACTTTGATAAATTCAAATTTCTCTAAGGTCTGGAAAGAAAAAAACAAAATATTATCATGAGAAACGTTAATAACATCAACCTGACTGTTTGAGAATAATTTTGTTAGGTCAGAACATGTTAACTGTCTATGAATTCTAAGGCAGATGATGATATGTTTTGACCTCACACCATCAATATTTATTTTTCCCAATTAGTTAAATAGGAACCCAATAAACTACTTTTAGGCCATTTCTTTTAGAGGTAGGCAGAGAGAATAAATCTCCGCTGTTTTCTATCCAAGCACACTTCTTTTTTCATTTCTCATACTACCAACCTGTCCTATCTATTTTTATGCCCCACAGAGTTTTTCGACATATTCTTTAACATGCTATCATCTTAATCTAAACCTTCTTTTATTTCCGACTTTCCAAGACATCAACCCGACACATCTAGTTGAGAAATGTGACATCTTTGCCTTTGGATTACTAAAGTGTAAACCTAAAATCTATGTAGTTGACAATATAGATACAGTTACCATACATTCATATTTTTTTAAGGGCTTGCAATCTGTCTTTTATACTGAATAAATTAAAGGGTGAAGCATCCTCAAATTAACAATACACTTGTTTTTAGAGGTAACATTAATTCAATGCAAAAAACAGTCTAATAAGTCTAAAGCTGGTTACATTGGTACAGCTGGATATTAATGGTTTTAAATAAGTTGGAAACGTTACGAAATTCTGGGAAAGCGAAAAGTATTGATTGTGTATCAACACACAAACAAGATTGCACGGGCTCCATTCAGGCCGTTTCTGAGACTCGTTGAAAACGTTCGATTCCAGGAACGGTATCAAACACACGCTCTTTACAAGTGTCAACGATACTATGTAAATAAATAAATAGTGTATTGGCGTCTACACAGCGCAAACTGAATCAATTTATTTGATAATAAGTACAACAATCCAAATAGTTAAGGATTCTTGCGCCGAACAAACTACTAGATGCCAAGTATTAAATCAATAAATTAGTGTTGGATTTTAACAGATAAATTTTATATATGTCTGGAATGCTGGTTTAGTGTGATTACTTTATGTTAACGTTTGCCATTTAGTTGGGCAAATTCAGCAGCAAAATAAATAGGAGGTTGTATGAGAAATGTAATTTATGTGGAAGAAGTGAAAGAAAGATGTGCTTTGATAGAAAAGAAAACAGCTCAATACTGACTCGATTTATACTATCATAGTATTTTTTTTAATCTTATCTAATTTTAATAAAGAGGTTTGCGGTTTTTAATGATTTGATTGATCGAGACTACCACAGAAGATTTATGTTAATTTTTTTTCCCATTTGATACGAGAAAAATTCCAACCCAACTGGGAATTCAATTTGAAACCATAGTTATTTATTTCTTTTCTCTCAAATTCAATAAAAATGTGGCAATATCCTTGATTATTAAGCATACAAGTAGCAAAAGCTGTCAGACGACAGGTATAGACAACAGTTGTATATAGGAACAATAATAATTCCTGCAGAGACCTGGTGTTATTGTTATAAAAACCATCTTTCAAACGTAAACTATTAGTACGAAAAATATTTCTTATAGTCGATTGGTATTTCAACAAAAAAAAAACAGAGTTTTGAAGGAACTTAACCAATTAGGCTTTAGGTATACTAGCTGAACCACACGTCCAATTTCCATCTATAACCCAGAAAAAATTGTTGCTTTAATTGTATAGTGGAAATAAAATACGCACTAAACGCCAAAAATGAGTTGAGTATGAGGAAATGTTCTATAAACCATTGTCCATAACAGGGGTCGGCAACCTTTTAGCTGTGGTGTGCCAAGCCACTCTACCAATATGATTCAGGGTGCCGCCCTAATTCAGAATTTTATACCAAACTAGCTTATACCCGTCTTGCTTTACGTTTTTGATTCCGATCGTCAGGCTTGATCGGTAGGTAATTAAACAGGTTCTAGTCTAGCTTCCCATTGCTTAACAGACCTCTATAACTGACATAACCACAGGAAAAGAAGAATGACACTTTTAAAAATTTTGTTTCACCGACCTCATAATATTATACGAACCTACCGACATAATTTGCAAGTTTTCATAGAGAGAGAGATATCTCTGTGGTTTGAATCTTAGCTACATTCCCTAATGTGTGATAATTAATTAGGCTTTCCACCCATAGAGGGTGATTTGCGCTATCTGTCAAACTTCAAAATGGAGGAATCATTTTGCAAATTTTTTCATTAAATCTTTATTTATTGAGAATAATAAGATTTGAATAACATTTGTATGTATAACAAATCAATCTACAATTATTTTATTACATTTTCATACCGTAATACCAAGATTCCATTCAACGTTTAGATGAGTAATTTTGTTTCCAAAAGATGGCTTGCTGTCTTTTTGAGAAATTTGTATGAAGATCCTAAAAAAATAGAGTTTTTTAAATAGCTCTAAATATATTAAAGTTAATGCAGCAAATTGTATTTAAGAACCTTCTCAAGCAAATTGCACCGCTCTGCGCAGATTCATATCTGACGTAGCATTTGTATTTTGAGCGTGATGTTCACATATACGATAGAAAGCACACAAACATTTCTGAATTATTATGTAGATTAAGAATTTTATACTAAATTTATCTTTGTAGAGTGCCATTCAGAACCCCATCGCGTGCCAAGCGTTGCCGACGCCTGGTCCATAGCCTAAATATTGCACTAAGTCCATATCGATGATCTAAAGGTCTAAAAAAACAGATCCAAAAACCATCATAGTACTATGTCTGTATGGGGGAAAAATCAGTTTTATTAGATTATCTCAAAATGAAGTTTTTGGCGTTTAGTGCGTATTTTATTTCCACTATACAATTTATTCGATGAATTAAATATCGTTTATGACATTAATATCAATGAATTTTTGCTTTGTTCTTCTCGGCTTCGAGAAATTTCTTCTGGCATTCCAAAAGTAATATACCTATACACTTATAAAACACTACTTCTGATAAATGACATTGACTAAATAACTCAAATGGTGGTGTAGTAGAAAAAGTCACATATGATGTATGTTGTTATTTTATATAATGTTGCAAGAATAGACTAGGTACATTTAAACCAAATTTTTGATGATAATTATCAAGGAAGTTAAAAGTGGTTGGTATGAAGAGTGGTTGTTTACCTAACACTTGTAGACTCAGCTGTCTGTTGTGTGCGTGTTAAGACTGGTAATTATCGGCAATGTGGTACAAGTATAATAGTATTGATGACAGTGACCACTTACCACTTTTCTTTTGCCGCCCGTCTTCCCCATGGACGTGCCCTGCATGGAGAGCTTGGAGATCATGTCGTCGTCGGCAATGGTTCCCATATCCACATCGCAGTTCCCGCTGCCTGACCCGCTCTGTTCCGGATCATTCTCTTTCAATTTGTTGGCTACAAATCTGATAGCTTCCACCCATTCCTCCCTGTCCAATATAAGTTAAGCTTTTTTAAATTTATATAAAAGATTTTAAGCCTGTTGAAATATAATAATTATTTAAGGTAAAAAAGAAAAAATAACTAATGACTAACAATTCATTACTAATGTTCCATTTTTAAATGGAACAAACCACCACGGGTTTACAACCGTCTTCTACTGTTATTTCGAAGGCTGGCTTAGTGTGATCACTTTACGTTAACAATGTTCGCCATTAGGTGGTAATGTTTATCTCCAAAACTCCTTATTATGAGAATTCTCAACATCTTCAACATGTCAAAAAATCTCATGTATGCAACAAGTAGAAATATAATAATAAATGAAATATAGAGATAAAAGTTGGAAATCATTGAGAACAAGAGAGCAACCAAATTTAAAGACTGCGACTGCTGTCATGTATTTGGCGCCAGGATATGACTATATCCACTTTTGTTACTGTCTCATATTTATTGCCTATTGGCTATGTTGGTGCACAACGTGTTTCATAAGTGAATTTGTGTTCACTTTGGGTGAGCCCAGATTTTTTAAGGAAAACATCAGATCTCTTATAGTCAAGAAACATTGTCTTATTTCTTATATTGAAAATTTTGAGGAATATGTAAATATAAAAAAAAGAGAAAAATGTTAATTTTTGTTAATGTTGGATAGTGTAAACTGGAGTAGACTCAAAAGTAATCTGGATAGGACAGTCGGAGTCCGCTTCCTTCATCCACATGCCTATTCAGACACTTGAGAGAGTGTTCAAAGGTATAAATATAATCAATCTACATGTGTATGTACACGATAGAAATAAAAAAAAAAGTTAGGAGGGTAAACAAACAATATTATGAAGGCAAAGAAAAGAGCAAGAAGATTTGTCAAAAATAATAAAATATCAATAATCTATTGTTAAATTGGAAGACAAATTGGCATTGGCATAAGCGCTGACAAAACTGAAAAAAAATCAGGAGTGATAGAGAAATTTGAGAAAAAGTGGAGAAAGAGTGGAGACATGGACAATCTAGGCCAGAGACAAGCAGCGCATAGATGCATTCGAGATGTGGTGCTGGAGGCGTGTGCTCCGAATATCTTGAACTGTGAGTAGGAACAATTTATCTATATTGAGATGTGGTGCTGGAGGCGTGTGCTCCGAATATCTTGAACTGTGAGTAGGGCCAATTTATCTATATTGAGTGAAATTGGGGTGGAAAGACTCTCTGTGTTGGACGGGTTCTTCCATTTTTCAGGCACATTTCTTGAAAATGTGCTTGAAAAATTAATAATGCTCCAATGCGACGGCTGGATCAGATCAGGAATGAGTTGGGGTGAACGATAGCCGAAGTGATACGACTGGTTGGAGAAACATCATCAGGGATGTAGAGACTAGATGGGTATTGGGCCACGACCTTCAGGCATGAAGAAAAGGACCACAAAGAAGAAAAAATTGTCCATGCATGGTATAATGAGCCACTATTGCAATTGTCCAAATTAAGATGAAACTTTAAAGCTTACCTTTCACTATCATTTTCAACATGAAACCTCCTTTCTATGACTGTTGTCCATTGTAGACCTCTGATGGTGAAGGAATAGGGTTTGGGCCTGTCTGTCGGCATAATCTGACATCCTTTCACCGTGAAATTATTCAAGGGATCATTGTAATTGTTCTTCTCCGGTTGGGTCTTGAAACCCACCAAGCTCCCGTTATCGAAGAGTATGAAATAGCGGGACCTCCACGTTCTGATGTGTTCTCCTCTTTTGAACAGCCATCCTTCTTTTACTATTTCAGCTCCGTGGCCGATGGCTGGCGCACCTGTTGTTCTTACGTCAGCCATGACCTAGGGACACCAAAAATACATCATACTAGATAAATCGGCCAACATTGTTTCACCAACATCCTAAGCAATTTTAATTTCTAGTAACTCACAAAAAATAACGATTTGTTGTTGTAATAATGGAAGATTTTGTATGGTATAATCAATTTGTTTTTTTTTCTAGTTTCCTCGCAATTTTTCAATATTTCTCGCCACTTAAAAATATCTTGATTCGTAAATCATTTTTATATATATGATATAAATATAGTATCTGGAAGCTCCAATTGTGATTCTGATCTAGCACTGAACCGACCTAAACACATTCTCAATCTTTTCTTCGAAAATCTGTTCGTGTTTTTTCACTTCAGTAAATTTATAGACATTTATGATTTCCATATATTAACTTTTATTTCGGTTTGAATGGGCATTCAACTAATTTTGTACTTTAATAATGCGAGATTTTCGTATCTAAAGGCAAATCACCGATTCACAGTTCAGATCAAATCAATCCGAACATTAGTCGAACACTATACAAGCCTAGATTTCAATGATAGACAGCATAGTCCATGATTGCGTTTAACGCGAGGATTAAAATTAAATATTCAGAACTTTCACTATTATAGAAAGAAGAAAAAGTAACTGTAACATTAAACTATAGTGTTGGTTTTTATTTAAAATATCAAATGAATGCTTTGACTAACTCAAAAACTGAAGTAAAATCAAATATTCTTGGTTTATAATATTATATTATAACACAGAAATACACATTTTGTTATTACACTATTTCATTAATATTGTAGACACACAATGGTAGGCTACATAATATTATTATTTTCAATACAATGTAAATAAATAATAAACACTAACATTATGTAAAACAGAAAACACTTTGGTCATATTGTATTGAATTCAAAACAAATAATTATTATTGTTTTGAAAATTATTAATACTTATTTATATGAATTTATTTAAAAAAAATCACTGTTATTATCAACTATTCACTAGAGCTCGGTGACAAACAAACACATTTTGTTTAATTCTACTCACTTGTTTGAAATATTATGCGGACAAAATAGTTTGACCAAGTCTAACCACAAAGTGAGAAAAATATGAATGAGAAATACGAAGGAACCTGAATAATGAATCATTGTTTATTTATAATACGAACGATTCATCAAAACTAACCTTTTAACTCATCCCTCAGGTAAAAAGGCAATTATATTGGTGTGTTTGTTCGGGAGTGTGAGGCGATATTTTGACAATTCCGAGAATGTGTCAACTGTCCACAAGCATGTTAATAATAACCAACCGAATAACTGAAAGTTTACAAATGGGAATTCATCAAGATCCTGTCGCATGAATCATTGGAAGATCGGCGATATTGTAAGACGGAATGTAAACATTGAAAACGGGGAGTGGAAGGATAAAATAACGTTCTTATTAAACGTATTATTGACCTCGCCGAACTGTCACGTGATCATATTTTAACATTGCGAAATCTCATAAACGCAGTTAGTAAATACACCAAAAACACCGATATATCTTTACGAGAACACGGCCAGAGTCGTCGGGCATTGTTTAGTTAACTTACGAGATAATATCTGTTACAAAAATATCGCGAGGGGAAACGGATAGCGGTAGATATGTGTATCATAATATAGCCATGTCTAGACTGCTAATACTTCAATAACACCGTATCACATGGTCCTCGACATTACACTCAACTCACCTGTTTATCGAATAGTCAATTATAAAATTACCGCGGCACAAACACTTTCAGTAATTACACATTATTATTTATCCATTTTTACTTTTGTTGGGTTAAAATTATTATTAAATCCTGATATAACCGACACATAACACCAAAATATTGAAGCGATCAGCCAACCCCGTCAAGTACTTGGTGTTTTGACAAAATGTTTCTAGAAAATATCGCGAGAGGCGCTACACATAGCTTCGCTTTGTAAGCTAACGACATGGCGGCCATTCCATGTACTATGGCGCAAGATGGACGCGGGCAATACAAAAATATAACGGAACAATATCCGGAATATTTTATCGATTTATTTACTTATCTTATCTCCATATATAATTATGTCTGTTGACCCTAGTTTTTGAGCAAAATGAGATGCCTATGATTATTTAGTTTTCACACTTTCATATACATAGTTTCACACTGTCAGGTACAGTTTTTTTGATACCTTAGTACTTATAATTATGTTGATTGTAGATTCACTATTCAGATTGTAGATTCACAGTCAAATTTTAGGATTTTTATTCAAAGCACGTTGTTTTAGTTTCCTTTTTCTGTAGTTCACACAATCAAAATATATGTACTTACATCGGTAATAATAATATTATTTTCTTGGTATAAAATTAAAGTCTTCCAACAACTCGATGTTTTATATTTTTTAAATAACAGGCACCTTTTATTTTTTACTTTGTAAAAAAGCGAAGGGATCTGTGTAAAAACGGGATAATATGTTATATTAACTTATATAAAAAAAAAATTGAAAAAAAAAAAACAGAACAAGTCGCCTAGGTGAAGTTTTAATATTTTATTTGAAGTTATCGACAATGCGCCTTTAAATAAGATATGAATGAAGAAAGATTACAAATAAGTAGAAATTCATTTTTGCCTCAAAACAACTCACCATTTTTTAAATTGTGGCAACACAGCTCTATTGACAATTTGATATTATCTTCTTATGGTGGCGCCAATTTCGTTTGAATTGGAGCTTAGTGTCAAAATAAAGTTAATACTTCATCACAATTTTTCACTGTTGACATAGGTTATCTAATCTTTTATTTGTTACAATAACACATAATAATATGTCATTATTATCATAGGCGCAATACTTCATACGTTATAAATATGTATTCGGCTGTTTTTTTTTTTTTTTTCTTTCATATGTTGAAAATAACAAAATACGATAAACGAATGCTATGTATTGCTTGATGTTAATCGATAATAACGCAAACTATGAATGGTACAATTGAGTTTGAATTTCAAATATTTATATTATTAAAAATGCAGTAAAATGGTATTATTTCATTGCGAAGGCCTTACGCAAATGAAACCAATATAAAAAAACCGTAGGTTAAACACGTCATTTGATGACATTTATCAATGAATGAAATAGTATTTTTGATATCGCATAATTCACACAACGGAAATAAAAAAATCGATAACAAATAATAATATTAGGTATACGTATATGACGGTGTTAGATAACACAAAATAGTATATATTAAAATCCGTGAAGTTTATTGCATAAACCTGTCGTATTTTCGACGTGGAAAAGTCCAATATTTTATAGAAACATTAAATTATTCTGTAATGTGCACATTCTAAAAGCGGCATTTCCTCATAAAATAGGGCTATATGAAAAGGAGTTGACTGATCGTGACCCTTGCACTGGCCAAAATTTCGTATTGTATTATCAAATGTAGGTACTTACTCTTTCTCGTACTTATACTTATTTATTAAAAATAAATATATCCGTCATCAATGAAGGTTATTTCAGAAGTAAAAGAAATAGGAGAAGTTGTATGAGAAATACAACTTCTCCTATTTCTATATAAGAAGTTTGCTTGGATAGAAAAGAGTGGAGGTCCGTTCTCTCTGCCTACCCTTAACGGGACACTGCGTGATGGGTAAAAAAAGATACCCTTTTCAAAAGTCTCTATATACGTAGATTGCTATCTCGCTTCGAACAATCATTCAAAACAAGATAGAAAGAGACAGCTGATAAAAAAAACATAATTGACACAATATTTTGAAATTTTTTGTTCCAAAAACCCTATTTAGTACAAAGTAAATTTAAATAAATTCTCATAACAAAAATTTTCCTTAACGGTTTTTTAGACATTTTGAATACAGTATGAAAATACCGACCTCGGTTGCCTAGTTGTACTACCGCTGACTTCAGATCCGAGGTCCCGGGTTCGATTCCCGGCCGGGTCAGAGTTTTTCTAAGTGTTTTTTCACTTGAAATTCTACCCGGGGTTGGCCTGTCTCAGATTGGACGGGACAGGTTGACTGGAAAAAATTGCCTCAGGCAATAAGTTCCGCCAGCTATACTGACACCTTTGTATAGAAAAGTGTTATATTATTATTATATTATGAAAATAAATTTTTCATTACAATTGACTGGGTACGTATACAAAATTATACGTTGTGTTTCAGAAACACAAAATACGTTTTCAGTACATATGTATCCTTTATGGAATACATAGATAGTATATAGCCGGTAGGTACCTACCGACTTTTTTAACGCCGGTTGAAGCGGCATATTAATTCTTGGAAAACCCCGATAACTGCTAAATATTAGGTACCTACCTATAGGTATGTATTTTAGGTAAAGAATTAATTCCTGTTATTTTAAAATTATTAATAGATTGATAATGTTTAACAAATAAAATTGTACACTATCTAGTATGACTTATTATAGTGGTTAAACATTAGCATATAATATATTCACACAATTTGTTTTCGATTTCTCTTTGATTTTTGTGACAAATAATGATGAGAAACAGGGGTATCAAAATCGCAGGCCACAGCGTACATTTTAACGGCATGTAGAAGCAAGTATTCGATTTTAAGAATTACATTTGAAAATAATTGAACCTGTGTGGATTTACAACCATCATCTACTACTGTTGCGAAGGCTGACTTAGTATGATCACTTAACGTTAACAACGATCGACATTTGGGTATTCCAATTCGTTATTGAAACCTAAATAATTAAAAATTATAGGAGTATTCGACATGTTATGTAGATAATATGTCGATAAATCCAATGCCCCCTGCAGGACTCGAGCCTGCACCCCCAGCCGCCCAAACAGAGACAATCCATTGAGCGAACCGACCCGACTAGGTGTTAACCTTCTTCTCCGTCAGCCTGTCTCCGTCCATTGCTGAGCCTTCCATATATATATATATATATATTAACATATCACCTTAGTAATATGTTAAATAAGAACTTTGGGTAAAAATTATATTATATTTTAATTTAATGCGGAGGTATATTCTGTTGATGATGAAGGTGCAATTACATTTTTACGGCCAAATTCTAAGAGTTCTTTGATTATGTAACGATACAAAACAAGATAATCGATGTAAGTATCGTTGCATAACCAAAGAACTCTTAGAATTTGTCACCCTTTTTACAGAGAAACATCAATAATATGTAATAAGTATACTCTTTTATATTATTGTCAGTATAGCCGGTGGAACCTTATGCTTAAAGCATATTCTCTACCAGTCAAACGGTCTCGTCAAATTTAATGCAGGATTGTGAAAAAAATGTTTTTTTTGCCAGTCAAAAATGCTTCCATCCAATCTTAGTAAGGATGTCAATGTCGGAACAAAAATTCATCCATAGAAAAATTATGATCTCCGAGATTCGAACCGGGGATCTCTTGTTCAGTAAAAAAATTTTACCAACGTGATCTATAGAAAGCGCAAGTTATGGGTAAGTACGTACGCAAAATAAATATGTAATGTTGTCATAAAGTTTGTTGTCAATTTTTTACAGGTTATTGGCAATCTGTGAAAAACCCATTGTAATTATAAAAGAAATATTAATATTCACCTGCCGGTGCATAGGTGAATACTGTAATGGCGGCTGATGAAAGAAAAATCGAAAATAAATAAATCTCCATGCTATACATAGGTACGGAATATACTTTATTAAGCCGAAGACTTCAAATGCCGGTCCCTAGTTTAATAAAGTATCTTATAACTTGTATAGATTCTTGTTTAATAGCCGGCGGAACTTAATGCTTGAATAATTGTATACCAGTCAACCGGTCCCACCCAATTAGAGACACGATTCCAGCCCCGAGTAGAAATTTCAAGTCAACATATAGAAAATCTCTGACCCGACCGGGAATCGTACATAATTTTTGAAACGGAATTTTCGCAAATGTAGAGTCGGAAGAAAATTAATTGTTCACTTTTTATATTTTTTTTATAGGTAAGTGTCTTTGTTTGGTTTAAATAATTGTTTATATGTTCCAGTGAACAGTTAATTTTTTCGCACACTACATTGACGAAAAATTCGTTCGTGAAATTCAAATTGTCTACGACTAGAGAATATGGCACTCCATTCCTTCAAAAACTTTTAGCTAAGGAAAAAATAAATAGTTCAGGAAAAAATCAACGCCAGATGGTGCTTCGATCGATTTTAGTGTTTCAAAAATTTTAGACGTCAAGATGATTCAACAGATACCTAATAATTGAAATGCACGCCGGAGATTTATGAAAAAAAAATCTTGCTATTATTGTAGTTAATTCAACATTCTGTCACTGTTATAATGAAATAGAAAGTGTCAATAATCATAGACACAGTCATTCAATTTTATTTTACAAACTAAAGACCAAACGCATAATGGGAAAGTCAGGTATGTTTAAGCATCGATGAATCATCTTATTTCTTCGGGTTTTGATATTAGTCATAAACCCCTATTCGAGGAGACTGATTGAAAAATTAAAACAAAAAACAGGTAGGAAACTATACATCGAAAGCATGGTGCGTATATTTTGGAGTGGCAAAATTTCCAAAGAGATAGGTTTGTATTATATTATCATGGAAAAGGTTTATTAATATGTAGCCTTCTTTCTCAGATAGTCAAAGTGATAAGTTTTTTGAAAATAAAAATGAAAGAGTTTTGTATAGTTCTATCACAAAATTTTATATTTCAAACATGAACCGCTTTTCGGCGGAGACTACGGTTTCCACGTTCAAATGTTTAAGACCGTCAAAAGTAAGAGAAATAGGAGAGGTTGCATGAGAAAAGTCATGTTGGTGGATGGTTCGACCACAGAATTCTATACAATAGTAGTTATATATAAAAATCTATGGGTTCGACAGAAGTAGTGTGCTTGGATAGAAAATATTGAAAGTTCTCTCTGACTATCCCGTGGGACACGCCCGACACGATAAAACTTCATTGGGCTTCATTCTAATACGTGTTGAAACAAAGATGTACCTATATAGGTATAATGTGCTTTTACCAAAGGGAAAATTATTAACCCATTTCTGTTTGGAAATATAATAATTTTTTTTCAAGAGGGTTAGATTCCCGGTCGAATCAGATTTTTATTTCTAGAAATTTCTATCTTATATCGTACCTGTTACATAAACAACCTCAATTCTAGAAGTATAGTGAGACCCTTAGAGTAAGAGAATACTATGGAGGGAGCACAATTGCGAAAAAATGAAGCCTAAAAATGGCGGACAGGGCCATAAAAAGTGATAAAGTGAAGTTGTCTCCATATGGATGCCAATGCTACAGATGTCATCGATGATCAATGTATGACACAATTACATCGAATTTCATAGCCCATTAAAAACCATCGTATGAGAACGCTTATATCATAAATTGTTTTTGAAATAAAAGTGCATAAGTATTTTTTTTTTGTTTTCACGTAGGTTATGATATGATGTTAATTTTGTTAAGAATTACTTCACAGCGTGTGTGTTATCAAAAATCTCACGATGCTTTGACAAGCTCAAGTGAAAGCAGGCTTCACACCAAGGCAGTAATGAAGATGATGAGTGCATGCTTGTCGAAACGTGGCGGAATTTTTCATCATACACATTATGTACTTAGTTTAGAAAACTGAAATGCGTAATGGTTGTCATTAATTATAAGGTTATGAAAAATAAAAAAAAGATGTCATTTTATGGAAATGTTTATATTCCTTTGATAATTAATGTTACAAGAAAAATCATTTTATTGTTACAATGCCAATTTTTGTATAATATATCCACTAGGACTAGGGTGGATATTTGATGGATGGAAGTGTACGGACCCGACGATATACATGAAGTATGTTTAGGTGTCCAATGTTCCCTTTTAACTGCTGCAATCCATTGCCTTTGCCCATCATCCATCATCTTTGGAAAATCTTAAAACATACAAAGAGTTAGAAAATAAGACAAGTGTATCATTTAAATTCACATTCAATATTGTTTTCTGTCATGATATACTAAAATGTTTACACAGAATCAAGCTAACAAATAGCTCATTATGTCGTACGAAATTACTATTTTTTCACAGAAAGACAAATATAATATACATATTTTATTTTAAATATACAAATGTAATTCAATATCGATAAGTAAAGCTTTACAGGTCAAAAAATTATCAAAAATAATTATTCGATTATAACTACGATGAGCCGTTTTGGCGTCACTACACATAAAATGTCATACACACAACAAATCATTATTTTAAGTAAAATACTATTTTTAATTCAATTTTTCAATAATAAATGACGTATAACAATAAAAGAATACATCTTTATATATCAGGTTTATGAAATATTAGAGAAAAGTTGTTATATATGATAATATATTACAAATAAACTTCGATACTCACCCTTGCATGGAAATACCCATTTTTTTTATCTTTATCGCCGTTTGTTCACCCAAAAACACTACATTTCCACATGATGTTTAATGTTGAATATTAATTCACAAAATAATGCAAACAAATTTATGTTTTGGAGAAAAAAAACAGCTTTTATCATGAACAAGTCACTTCGACACAACGCACTATTCAAATTGATTCAAATATCGCTCCACAGACTGCCATAAAAAGTACAAGAGTGAAGTTCGTGCAGGTCTAAAAATCGGCTTCATGCGAGAACAATAGGAAATATACCTATCGCTCCCTCCATAGTATTCTCTTACTCTAAGGTGAGACCTCTACCTTATAAATGAAGCAGTTTTCTGCAATAGGCCTGGCCGGCAAGATCGACACATTCAAACGAAGAAGAAGACGTGTAAAATAGTAACAATGTTTGGTTTGCGAATATTCACAGTGACCTATAATTGTGTACTCCTAAAATAAACCTAATCTTGTTTATTTGCCTCTTTTCTCGGAAAAATAGATTCGTCACAAGGTGACGATAAAAACCAACCGTTTGTAGTACAATGTCACACTGTTTTGAATATACCACATACAAAATACATACATATTCCAATCACACTCTAATAATGTCCTGCATATTTGTATAGGTTAGGGTACTGGTTAGAGTATAGATAAAATAAATGTGTGTACACGCGACGTATAATAGTTGTGTGTATGCAAATAGTATATTATTCTACCATGTCCACTGTCTTAAGATGGAGTATGTGGACTCCATGATTCCTCGCCATGCCTCCTTGTCATTTACAGTCGACACCGGCTTTCCTAATGCGGTGTTCACACGAGGCGATATAAGGCCAGACGATTTCGCTTTCATAAAAAAAATATCGCTCGGTCGCCCATTGATCGTGTGATGTGTTCATACGATAGCCCTCAAACATTTTTGTCAATTTTCTGATTTGATTATTTTTGAGATACAACATTTATTTTTTAAGCTATGGTATAAAACAAATTATTACATCTAAAACGTACACTATTCAACCATTTTGAAAAAAATAATGAAGGGTGTATCTTAATAAATAGCGTCTCTGTGACAAATTATGTCGTGATAGTCGGAGTTTTTTGAAAAAATTCGAAAAAAAATTATAACTCGAAAACGACAAAAAATCGTAGAACATACATTGAGGTTTTTGGATAGCCCTAGGGGTCCTCTATCCCTGGTTTAATGATTATCCATACTTTTTGGGAGTTTGGGACACCCTGTATAAGGAGACTCCTAATTAAGGTAAAATCAAGAAAAAACGCAGATATTGGGTGCGGAATTTGATTCTAAGGAGAAAAAAAGTTGGAGCACTGCTGTCATCTGTCAAGAAACAGAATTTTACCATAGATACGGACGCCGCGCATCGTTCCACCAGAAATAAAAGTTGAAAGGTGGTCAACTTGAGGCGATATCGCTTTCAATCTTTTTTATCGCTTCAGATTTATCGACAATCTGTTCACAGGTTCAATTGGCTGGCGATATTTTAGTGTCCTGGCGATATTCGCCTCGTGTGAACACCGCATAAGATCCGCCTCGTGTAGTTTTCTTAGCACTTGGATTGTTTTACCACACGTCTCCCGTTGCCCCCTGGATGGTAGTTGAGGATAAGACGGGGTCTTTTGTGGGCCTCCTTAACACAGGGTACAATGAGGTCATTCATGTTAGTGAAATGCGGTTGTCCCTGTATTTTTTTTAAATGTATTTGTTCTCACTCAGGAACAAAAAAAGACTCTGACTCTTTCACATTATGCTACCAATAGCTTGTGTCATGAAAAAGGAAGATGGTCGACACCTGATATCAAACCCACGATCTCCAGTTCGAAAGTCGGCATCGTAACCACCAGGCTACCAACCACTTTTGTTTCTTATGGCGTTTTGTATAAAGTAATTCAAAGATTTATTTTGAGTACACTCTAGGTGCCAATTTTCGCACCTAGAGTGTACTCAAAACAGAGTTGTCTAGCTTGAAAAGTACGTATATTTACAGCAGAGCCATTTTTCTCTAGCCAAAGCACATGGGAGGTTTTGAATAAACTGACCAACTGACACAACACGCGTACATTAATGTCCAATAGAGCACTCTTGTGAGAGTGAAAGAAAAACTTTATACTTTGTTCAATAATTTCAGAGCTTGAGCTCTCTACCTAGAGATAGTGGTTTATGTTTTACACTTATAAATCATCGTGTGAGTGGCTGTGTGTGTTGTTGTTTGTGGATGTATATTATTATTTTGATAAATAAGTAACTTTTGCCAACACTGTTGTAAACATTTTAGTAAGAAATTAAATTCGTCCTCTCCCTAGTACAGGTCAAGCCTAGTTGGGAGAGACAATATAACTGAATATATGTAAAATGTCTTAATTTAATAAAGAATCATTATTATTTAATATATCGCTCTAGCTAGATCAACTGTAGCCAAAAAATTGCAGCGGATTGGTTCTATTGGAGTAGAAAACAGGCATTATAAAGTTGGACCTTTGTTCTTGCGCTAAATGCGTCGGATCATGAATATGCAGCACATTATTAGATTGCGATTGGAATCAAGCAAACTTGTACCTAAAGGTATTAAAAATGATTTATTTCACCTTCACTTTATAAGGCATTACTCTCATTCAAGCGGTTAATGCTATGAATCACACTCACACGCTTTTTATTAAACGTCACAGCACAGAGTATGAAAATCTTCCATGTTACGTAGGATGAGGTTCTTATTATTTACCAAGTGCGCGTACGCAATAGTACGTAAATCTCTTAATTACTTATTGCATACCAAACTATAAGTTGATACTATAATCTACCAGCAAATCTTGTCATGTGATAGGATGAAAACACGTAGAACGCCGATTCCGACCGGCGCAAAGAATGTTTCTATGTATTTGAATGGGGATACACATAGCAAAAGCAGGAACCCGCTTTCCGGCATGCCCTTTTAAATGCATTGAAACCATAGACAACATTCTTAGCGGCTATCGGCGTTCTGTGTGTAGAGTAAGACATAAAAAAAACGAATCGTAAACTTACATACTTTGAAACGATCCAATGATGAATTCTTTATATGAATTTTTTTTTTATTTGAATACTAGCTTCGCCTGACAGACGTTGTCCCGTGGCCTAACTATTAATATTGAATTCGAATTTATGTAAAAGAATGATAAAATGACTAAATCCAATGGCGGATTTTCCCTAAGGCCCAGTAGGCCCGGGCCTAGGGCGGCCAGATTTTAGGTTTCAATAACAGTAAAGTTGGCAGTGAAGTGTAATTTCTTTATGTAGTCTAAGTCTAATGAAGAGTGCTGAAAAATTGGCAGCTACGTATGGCTAGGGGCCTATAGGGCGGCCAAGACTGCAAATCCGCCACTGACTAAACCATTGTCATTCTGACCGATGCATCTCTTTTAAACCACATATTTGCCATCCGAATTCTGCCAGTTTGTGTCAAACTACAATTTGATTTCAAAATTAGATTTTTCACTTTTCTGGTTTTAATTTTTATAAAAACAATGCACTTCATTGTTAACAAATTAGAAGAAAGCATGATCAAAAGGCCGCGTGCTAATATTTTTCATGTCAATGGTTGTCAGGTAGGTAATTAAACAAAAATTGTGTTTGTATAGAATTTTTAACAGATGGCGTTATTGTATCGATAATCGTTTTCTAATCATTTCTAATATTACCTATATTTATATCAATTTATCTCCATTTTTCGTTGTTTTGTTCGTTATTCTGTTATCCGGAGCGGAGAAGAATCATCTACATAAAAAAAAACAGGCATCATGAAAATCTCTTCAGCCTGTGACCCTGTCTTTGGGGAAAATATCTCATATAATAATTCGCAAGTTCGAAGTGGCTGGATTCATCTTTGTAACAACAACACTATAATAATCCATACCAAATTCCTTCCTAATCTCATTCATTTCTATCTCACCGAGTCTTGCCTCATATTATTCGCATTATTTATATTATTTACTACTGCATTTATGCATAAAATCTAACAACTTTGCGTCTATAGACCATCAAAGGATGACGTCATCTGACTTAAGACGGGCGGCACAATGGCGGCCATGGCGGCACACACACACCACACATGCATAAACCATAGGTAACAAATGATTTTGCATAGCGATCCGAACTGCCCGAATCAATAGCGCTCACTGGAAGTGAACACAAATACTTTCACACTAAGCAAATGCTTGTGTCGTGAAAGCGGAAATTGTCGGCACGGCCGGGATTCGAACCTACGACCTCCAATACGCTGTACGTACGAAAGCCGCCGATTGATACCACTGGATTACCAACCACCTCGACCTGACATAAATAAACAATTTGTTTGCTAAGTTTTCGACATTTATCTGAAATCTTGCACTTTTGTTGTCTACTTTTTAAAACTTTTATTCTGGTTTATAAAGTCTGGATGAAATGAGAACCGAGGTTCCAGAAATATCCAGGGTATGGGAGGGCGCAACCCTTAATGTGTATGTTTCTATCCATTGAGTCATTAAAGACGATGAATAGGTAATGTTCATTAAAAATAATAGTGAGTAGGTGTTGCAGGAAACACACTGCATGATACAGTTCCCCTGACAGTTGTCTGACGATTCCTAATTACAGATCTGATGTTATCATGTATGTTATAGTCCCGCCTATATACTAGACAGTCCCTTTCTCGTGACTCCTGTAATATTCTATGTCATACATAGATAATTGAGTTTTAATTTTTTTTAATTTTATTTTATTAACAACTAAAAAAAAGTCATAATTCAGCATAACAGGTTTGCACCCTTTTCGCTGAATAATGAGAGAGATAATTACACATAATACGAAATAGATAAATAAACAAAAAAATTTATTTACTATCGTTTGATTAAGTCAGTGTACTCAGAATAGAAAGGGTTTTTAAGGAAATAACATATTATGCATGGTGACTTGTAATTCGACCTATTACTTGAAAGGGGTTGTACCTACTAGAGCTGATTTGCAATAATATTGTTCCCATTAACCAGGGTTCTAATACCAGTGGTTATCGAGTTATTTAAGTTTTTAGATGTTCCTTAAATTTTCTAACTTTTTTTATTGATATAAATATATAACAAATAAATATTTACAAAAAGTATATTACTCATAGTAGTCATAGTATATGGAATATACATGAGTATTGTAATCGGATTTCAAAAAAAAAAAAATAGATTTCGCTGAAATTAATTTTTTCGACGTTTGCGAGGTTATAGATTACAAAAATGCAAAAAAAATATTTTTTAAATATTTCCGCGTACGCCAAAAATGTGTGCGCACCCATAACTCATAGCAATTCTTATCCGATTTGATTGAAATTTGGTAGAACGGTTAAGCCCCTCGATGTAGATGAGTCAGTAAAATGTTGAGATCTGCAGCCCGATTCACGGAAAAGTTTAAGTCTAAGTTTAGTTCGAAGTTCGAACGAAGTTCGATTCAAACCCTCCGTGAATAGGTACATAGACTGTAGATAGTCGCCGCCTACAATTATTATTACCAGCAGCCCTATTCACGGAAAAGTTTGAATCGAACTTCGTTCGAACTTCGAACTAAACTTAGACTTAAACTTTTCCGTGAATCGGGCTGCTGTACCTTCAAGGGAACCCTCTTAAAGTATCCAAAGAAAATTTCACTTGTTCTAGAAAAAGGGCTAAAAAAGAAAATTTGGTATACGGGTTGGTCTTATGCTCCTACACAAGCACGTAAAATTTGAGGTCCGTAACTTCAGTGGGTCCCCCTTAAAGTACCGATTAATATTGAATATGTAGTTCTAAAGCAGATAAGCTTTCTATGTACATTTTTTTATGTCGAATTTTTATTTAAGAAAAGAAAAATACTACACAATAAAATACATAACATGACACACAAAATAAAAAAATATACAACTTTACATAGAGAACAATAATAATAATAATATACATAATTTTGGAAACTAAAAATACATTTTTCTTATAGCTGATGAATGAAAAAATGTTCTAAATAAAAAAAAACAAGGGAAAAATTGTAAAAACCCTGATTAAAAAACAAAATATTTAACACTTCAAATTCATTTTTGATATCGTGATTAACATTGTAGAACATTTTAACTATTTTAAATTACAAACAAAACAAGTCAGTTTTTTCATCTATATAATAATTCAGAAATATTTGTCTGCTTTCTATCGTATATGTGAACATCACGCCTAAACGGCTGAACCGATTTCACTAATTCTTTTTTTGTCGTGTTGGCTTTTATTAGTAGGAGGTTCTTATGAAAGAAAAAATTAAGAAAGTTGCGTGGTAAATTGGGAAATTAAATAAAACTCGCATTAGCCCCTCCTTCTCTATCTAAATAATAATTCAGAAATGTTTTTTTATTTTGCTTTTTACCGTATGTCATAGCATCACGCTCAAAATACAAATGCTACGTCAGATATGAATCTGCACAGAGCCGTGCAAAATGCCGGAGAAGGTTCTTTAATACAATTTGCTGCATTAACTTTAATATATTTAGAGCTAATTAAAAAACCCTATTTTTTAGGATCTTCATACAAAATTTTAATAAACATTAAAAGTGTCATTCTTCTTTTTCTGTGCTTATGTCAGTTATAGAGGTCTACAAAGCAATGGGAAGCTAGACTAGAACCTGTTTAATTACCTACCGATCAAGCCTGACAATTGGAATCAAAAACGTAAAGCAAGACGGGTATAAGCTAGTTATTTATAAAAAGAGTATTCCTAATACACTTGTAGAAACCATAGAGAAAACCAACTAATAAGCTTTCCGAAAATGCACAAAAATGTCGTCCACTTTGAAACAGGTTTGGAAAATAAACCTTATTACAATAAATCAATCAATCAATCAATAAGTGTCCGATATCGATTCTCCTACAAAATTTCCAAATCTCTGAACTCTGTTTTGATGTACCTACCGGATTACGGTTTGAGAGGATCATTTTCACGTAAAATCACAAAATATAAACATTATATGTAAAAAAATAAAATAAAAAATCGGCTGAAATTCATTTCATAAAAATATGACAACAAAAAAATAAAAAAAAAAATCGGCTGACGTTCATTTCACAAGAATTAAATAAAATCAGCTGACATCCATTTCACAAAAAAATCGGCTGAGATTCATTTCACAAAAATTTGACAAAAAAAAGAAAAAAAAAGAAAACGGCTGACGTTTGCAACTTCCAGGAGAGCCGAACTTTTTGATTCTACTGAATGCATTTAATCTTTATCTTTATCTTTATCTTTATCTTTATCTTTATTTTATCCCCCATAGACCCCTTACGAGGCACTCGGGTTCATTAAAATATGAATTACAATTTTTACATGTTACAATGCATTACAAGCAATAACACAATATCAAAGCAAAACAATAAATAATACGAAAATCGATGTCAATGGGGTGTAAAGGGTCCCATTGGCATCTCGTCAATGTGCAAAACTAGGATCATTTTGTTTATTATAATGGGAAATGTTTTAGTTAGTTGCAGTAGCGACAAGAGCAAAGTCAATAGGAATTATGAAAATGTTAATATATTAAATGTCACAGACAACACATGGATAAGAGGTTAAGTTACTAACATGTCATTAATAGAATAAAAAGCTTTCTCGACAAGATACTTTTTAACCTCTCTCTGAAAACGTACATTGTCAACAAATTTAAGGTTTGACGGGAGGTGGTTATATAATTTCACGCTCATACATACGAAGCTCTTTGATAATTTTGTCAGTCTATGACCTATAGGCCTCAGTAGGGTTTTGTTACGGGTATCATAATCGTGGAATTTCGAGCTTTGGGGAGTATTTGACAAGTTTTTTTTTGCGTACTTTAAACATTCAAATATGAATATACCTGGTAGAGTCAAAATACGTTGTTCCTTAAACACGTCCCTACATGACTCTCTGGGGCTCATGCCCAACAGGGTTCGGACAGCACGTTTTTGTAAAATAAAAACTCTCAGTGCACCGGATCCCATGCCCCAGAACATCACCCCATATGACATGACAGAGTGGAAATATGCGTAATATACCGATTTTGCTGTGTCCGTTCCACAAATGTCCTTAATTTTTTTAATAGCATAGATTGCGGAATTTAGTTTCTTACACAATTCATCTATATGAGGATTCCATTGCAGACCCTTATCTACTGTGATGCCCAGGAACCTGCAATTATCAACCAGGTCTATACCCTTTTCCATCAGTGCTACCGCAATCGGATCAGTTCCATCAGATCTTCTCAGAGAGAAGTCAACAGCATTTGTTTTCGTCATATTAAGTACCAAAGAATTATCACCAAACCAAGATTCCAAATTAGATATGGTGTCAATAGTATTTTTTACTGATAAATTGTTATTTTTTCCACCCTTTAAAATTAAAGAGGTATCGTCAGCAAACATAATGATCTCAGAGTTAGTGTTAGTAATGCTAGGCAAGTCATTAACGTAGATGATAAATAATAGTGGACCAAGAATGGATCCCTGAGGAACTCCACTTTCAATCACAGCTGATTCAGACCTAGTACCATCGATTTCAAC
Organism: Mystacides longicornis; assembly: GCA_963576905.1. Lineage (NCBI taxonomy): Eukaryota > Metazoa > Arthropoda > Insecta > Trichoptera > Leptoceridae > Mystacides > Mystacides longicornis. The sequence continues at coordinate 26,381,725 of OY756437.1, forward strand.
ACACTGTTGACGATCTTTCAAATAAGATCTGAAAAAGCTGCTTTCTTCATTCTTAATACCATAATATTCAAGTTTCTTTATTAAAGTGACATGGTTTACACAATCGAAAGCCTTGGACAAGTCACAAAAAATGCCATAAGCACTCTGTTTATCATCCAAGGCTTTTAAGATAGTATCCAGTAAAAGGGCGATACTATCTAATGTACTTTTTCCTTTTTGGAAACCAGATTGTGCTACATTTATGATTTTATTATTATCCAGATACGCTTTTAACTGGTCGAAAACAATCTTTTCAATAATTTTACTTAAAGCTGGCAATATAGAGATTGGCCTATAATTACCAGCTTCAAGTCTGTCACCTTTTTTAAAAATTGGCAAGACCTTAGCAAACTTTTGACTCTCAGGGAATATCCCATTTGTAAGGCAAATATTAATAATATAAGTTAGCAGGGGTGATAAATAATCTATTATTTCTTTTAACAGTCTTGTTGAAATGTGCCATAGGTCGGGGGTATTTTTAGATTTCAATTGTTTGCATGCCATTATGACATCATTATTTGTAATTTTTTTAAATTTAAAATTTGTTTTCAAAGTTGGATGGGTGTTAGTAATATGATTTAAGGCATTGTCAACAGATGGTTCAAGGGAATTTGTCAGTGTGTTAGCTATATTTACAAAATAGTTGTTAAAAAAGTTAGCTGTATCTAATGAGGTCAAATTGTTAGTTTCTTTAAGACTAATTTTCTTGTTGTAGAAACAATTGTCACTTACAACTCTCCCAGTTTCCTGTTTAATAATATCCCAGGTAGTTTTTATCGGGTTATTAGAGTTTAATATTTGGTCACATAAAAATTTTCGTTTGGCCTCTTTACAGACTTTTTTGAAGACAGCGCTATAACACCTTGCATAAGTGTGGACTGCTTCAGAATCATCGTAATTTTTTCTACTATACAGTTCGAAGAGTTTCTCCCGTGAAATTTTTATGCCTTTGGTGGCCCATGATTGAAATGATTGCCTTGGTTTGGATTTTATTCTTTTTAATGGGAGGTGATGTTCCAGTTCAATCTGAAATGCGTTAAGCACATTCCTAATCGAGTCATTTACATCATTACCGTTAGTAAAGTTCTCTGGTTGTATCTGCGCGAGAGAAGACTTTAAGTCGTCTATTCCTTTTTGACTGAGTATTCTCTTATAAATTATCTTATTTTTACAATTATTTTGTTTTTGAGAAGCAACTTCTACACTAATTGATTGACCATAATGATCCGATTTTACAAAGTTTATTAATTCAGTGTCATATACTTTAAGGTCAGTAAAAATGTTATCTATGCACGTCGAAGAGCTCTGAGTAACCCTTGTGGCAACAAAAATACTTCTGGTTAATAAAAAACTATGTAATAGATCTACTAGAAGGCAACTCTCATTTGAGGTATTGTCAAAGTTGATATTAAAGTCACCACACAAAGCTACATATTTATTGTTCTTGTCGCTTATCCTTGTCAAAATTTCATTTAAAATAAGTAAAAATTCTTTGAAATTCCCAGATGGGGGTCTGTAGATACATACAATTATAACATTCTTTAGTTCAACACAACTTAACTCACAAACTCCCTCCACAGAAGCGTCCACCACATCTTGTCTATTTTTCATTTTAATACCGTTCTTAACCAAAATTAATGTTCCGCCTCTGATTGTATTAATTCTATTAAAATAACTGAGCAAACTAAAATTAGGAACACTGTATTGCAAAACATCGCAGTCATTTAACCAAGTTTCACTTAAGCAAATTACGTCAACACTTGTCAATTCTCTTGAAGTACACAGCTCGTGAAGTTTTCCCCTCAATCCTTGAACGTTTTGATGAGCTATCCTGAGACCAGTTCCACCAAAAATCTGCTCCTTTGTCTCTCTCTTCTCCATAAAAAAGATGAATCATTTTTGTGCAAATTATGGGCTGTTTGTATCACAGGAATATTTTGTTTTATATTTAATCCTGATAGTTCACTTTCTCCTGTTTCCTGAAAAACTTGGTCACTGGACTTCCCATTTCGCCTAAACTTCATTCTGAACAGTAATTGTTCGGATAAAGGTATACACTCGTTGGTTTCTATAATATTTACTGTTTTAAACTTGTTAGTTATTCTGTAGAGTTCCAGATTGAAGTCATATATTTGTTGATTTTTTTTCACGCTATCGCCATATTTTAGGGACGCTATATAAAGAGCTAATTTTTTTTCAAGTGATATTTTTATAAATTCTTCAATGATTTCTTTCAAGGCCCGCTTGTCCCTAAGGTTTTCACTATTGGCAGCTATTACAGCTAGTACATCATTGCTGTTGCATTTTTGCATTGTATTGGTTACAATGTCCTTATAATTTATTAGTTTGTCATCAGGCCTGCACTCGCTACTGATTCTATAATTATTGTCATTGTTCAACATTTTGATCCCGAGTCCCCTCGCATACTCGTCGCCCACTATGTAAATCGTAGGTTTTTGAGTTCTCTTATTTGGTTTTTTGCAGTGATAATTCTTAGTTATATTAGTTTTGCCTCTCTTCTCGTCGATTGAATGACCACGATTCCCAACATAGTCTTTATACGCCTGTAGTTTCTCATAAACATCATCGTAATTCGATCGTAGAGCTTTATTGCAGTTATTCACATCGGCTAATTTAGAAGTAATAATTTTGCTGTTTTCCTGGTATTCCTTCAATGTTTTAAGAACCAATGGTATTTTATTTAGAAGTTACAAGACTTAAGGCTGTTATAAGAGTTCCAGTCCACCCCCATTTCTTTAAATAAACTAGATTCCATTTATGTCAAATAATAAAACAGATAATATAATAATTTTTTGAGCAGATTTTTTATTCTAAACTGTTGGTTAAAAATAAATTTCAATAGCAACAGCGCTTTCTTTTATATAATATCATAGAGTTGTGTAAGTCGGGTATGTATAGATTGTAGTACTTAACAATAAAATAATACTGCGTACCATCTTACATAACAATTTATTTTTGCCGTGAATAAGGGATGTTTGATTATATCATGATAAATATTTCTCAATGGTATCTTGAAGGGAGTCTCGTCGTCTATGACAGATCTTAAAGGAGATTCCGAATGGATGAGTCATCATTAAGTTTCATCTCTTCTCGAAGCGAACAAAAAGTCAAGAGGGATGGTGTCACCCACTTTTCCCCTACTGTTTTAAAGTCCACCTTGGCGCAAGCGTCAAGCTTCCAAGCACGCGCAAACACTCGATCAATAGCTTCGGCGCACGCGTACATCGAATTTTCCGATTATCTCTACTTACGCGCTCATATGAATCTCACCACCGATCCGTTAATAGCCGATGTCGGCTCCAATATAATATTATACTCGCGATCGGTTTTTTTTTGAGCAGTCAGTGAAATTCAAAAAAAAAATAAAGAAATTCGAATGCCAGTAAGTAGCAGTGTTGTTTAATGTTATTGGTGTGTGTTCTTTGTGTTTAAAGGCAGAGCAGACCCGATGTTAATATAATAATTAGGAATGTAAGGGTCTTGCTTCGTTATCATGAGGCCTGAACCGTGAGTACACTTCCCTTTGTAGACAATAAAACTTAGATTTTTTAATATTAAGATAATTCGAAGGCATCAGGCATTTAGTGTTCTCTTTCTGGGTTGTTAAAGCGCAGAAAGATTTGTGATCCTGACATGACATAACGGGAATCCGTGAGATATGCCACAACCCGCCACCCCCAATCTTTCATCCCACTCAGTCCCTGACGTCATCAGCTGTGCTTTCGATTTACTGTACCTCTCTACATTACACCAACATCTTCTATATTCTCTCAAAATTTTCAATACTCTTCAGAACGTTTATAATAATAATTACTTATCTTATTAATTTCAAGAAGTTTTTAGGTCACGTATTGTATTTTTTAAATCATGAAGAGCAATTTATGGCTACATTTATTAGGTCATCCTTAATAATAATTATTAGCATTTCGTTTTGTTCTTAGCATGTTCTTTCTTATAGTTATTTTGATCGTTATATTAATAAGGTATTGTTTTTCTATAATTTGTTTACAGAAGCCTCTATGCGTTTTAAATTAGATAATGCTCAAGATACCTAAAGGACTTAAAAAAAAGAAAAAAGGAAAGAAATCGAAACGAAAGGGGGAAGAAGAGTTATTCACAGAAGAAGAACTCGAGAAATATAGAAAAGAACATTCTTCTCAACAAGCACAAGTTCAAGTTGCCCAACAGGTTGAATACGATAGTGATCAGGAACCTGCAGAGAAACCCAAAACAGACAACGACGAATGGTCCAAATTTAACGCCCTCACCACTGGAATCGACTCTGTTCTTAAGAAAACTCAAGGTGATTTAGATCGTATAAAATCGACTTCATTTTTCCAACGTGTAGCAACTGGACCTAAACTAGTTGATAGAACTGGAAAAGACCTACCCCTAAAACGGGACTCAACAAAGGAAGGACAGCGTTGGGTGGGCTTTGAAGAAGGCAAGGCTCAAGAAACTAAACAGGAAGTTACTTCATCAGAAAAAAGTGTAAAAGTTGAGGAATTTCCAACTGTCCCAGCCGAATTTCATCTATCAGAGAGTGAGTCAGAGGAAGAAGAAGATTTTGATGACATATTTGACACTTCGTATGTCGAAGCTGTAGAAAAGGGAGAAGTAAAACTAGCTTATATCCCAGACTCTCCTGAAGAATTTGTCGATGAAGGTCCTGATCCATTTGATACTACGTATGTTGAGAAAGTAATTAAAGGACCAGAGGTATCTAAGAAAGGTAAAAAACTTGTTAACATCGGTGTTGCTGTTGAAGTACTAACTGGAAGATTAGATAACGTAAGTCCATCTGCGGCAGTAGTTAAAAAGGCAAAAAGGCGCATACCGAGAGATTTACTTCTTGAAAACGCAGATTCTGAAGAAGTAGAAGTTGAAGTAGATGAACCAGCAAACACTTTATGCCTTTTGGATGAAGGACCAGAAATTACACAGGACGTCCCCGTAGACCTCAGCGTCTCTCTTCATACACAATATATTAAAAAGCCTCTCGAAGAACCAACAGATAATCTTGAAGAGAAGCATAATGATATATTAACAACTTTTGACATATTAAAACAGGACGACGATGATGATGAGTTTGCACAAATTGCATCGGAATCTTTGAGTAAGCCAATTGTTAGTGAATTTCCCATTGCAAGTGTTCTTCCTACTGAACCTATTCTTGACGATTTATCTTGGGCGGCGTTTGAAGAATCTAAAGATAAACCGTCACGTCCACCTCCACCAAGACCTTCAAGCGGACCTTCTGTTAAAGAGGTAGAAACCAAAAACTTTGCTGTTGCTGATCAAGTTTCACCCACAGAATTTGATGATGGCCCAGATCCTTTTGATACAACTTTTGCCGAAAATATTTTGCCAGGAAAAGCAGAAATAAAAACATTGGAAGAAGAATTTTTGACATCAAATTCTATACCTCACAGTGACAGTGATTTTGATTTTAATCCCAGAGAAGGAGAAAAACCTTATATTGACAACAGGCGCCAGTCATCCGTTCATATTCATATAACTGATCCGACTGGAGTTAGAGAATCTATTTCAGAAATTGATCACGGAGCTACTGGTGAATTTGGTGGTTTAAAGCCCTTGCACAGAGATTTATTGGGCGGAAGTACTACTGATTTAACGCAGCTTGCGGATTCACCAATTGCTCCGACTCAAGATCAAAGTGAGCTTGATATTTCGGATCCCTTTGACACATCTATTGCAAATAATATATCTGCTCCCGGAAAAACTGAACTTAAGTTTATAGAAAACGAATTATTAGGACAGACAAGCCTTAAAAACTCGTTGAGCGATCCAGAGTTTGATCCTAGAGCGGAAGAAAACGCTGAAGTATATAAATCATCACCACGAAAACCATCAAGACCTGAAAATTTACTTGTTAATAAAACCGTTATTTTTAAGATTTCCTCTGAAGAAACTGATTTCCTTGGCGCTGATAAATCTAATAAAAAGAAACCTGTCACTCCATACTATGCTCGCGAAGCTTCAATTACAGACGAAGAAGTAAACACTTCAGAAGATACGTACGAAGTTTCAATCGATTCCAGTAGTACTGGGAAATCAATATTGAAGAATAGCCAAACTGGGGCAGTGCAACTTACTCGTAGCACTTCCGATCAAGATCTAAATGCTGAAGAGGAATCTTTTAACGAAAAAACTTTTTCACAGTTAAGGCGTCATTCAGATTTTCCTATTAATTTTAAGAAAAACTTTGATATTGAATCTATACAAAAAAAGAAAACCGATTTCTTGTCGATAGCCGAAGAAGAAAGTGTTGATACAAAAGTACTCACGCCATATCAGGAAAAAACCGATAGTTTTGATATAGAAACTGATCCTTTCGATACTTCAATCGTTAGCAATGTTCTATTACCAGGTAAAACAGAATTAAAAGTTTTGGAAAGCGAATTGTTGGCTAAAGATTTAGAAGACGACTTCGATCAAAGAAAAGAAGACAAACCTAAGCAAGTTCAAGATTTATTAGAACCGTCTGACGATTGTTTTCAAGTTAAAGCATTGACTCCCGAAATTCCTGAAGCTGCTACAGGATTTCTATTGAATACAGAAGACGATATTGATCCATTTGATACTTCATTTGCAGATAACTTGGGACCAGGAAAAACAGAACTTAAACTTTTAGAATCTGAATTGATGAATTAAATATTTTAATTAAATAAATATAATATTTAATCTAATTTATAACTAAGAATATCAACAAACTTCACAATGGCTAGCAATCCGTTTTTGGCTATGTCTGAAGAGTTCTCGGCTCCTCAACCAACTGAAGCACTAAATCCTTTCCTAACGGGGGATTTCGGAGGAGTAGATACTCTAACAGATAATCCATTTGCTGCAAGTAATCCATTTTCTGATTTTGGTGCCCCAAGTTACGAGCCAGCTGCAGTCACAACATCTATTGATTTCTTTGGCTTCAGTGGATCTATAACTAGTGCGCCCAATATATTCACAACTGCTCTTCAAGAATCTTATGATCAATCAAACTCTGAACCATTATTTTCAACTGCTCCGTCAAATACCGCGAACGTAAGCACAACAAATTTTTTCGACACAACAATAGATGAGCAAGTGATCATTCCTATGACGAGTACGATTCAAAAACCGACAGATTTAGAATTAACATCGACACATGCAGTAACTATAATTGATGATCAATCACATATAATGTACTCAAGTGATGAAGAATTGAAAACTAAGAAACCACCATTACCAAGTCGACCAATTGCTCCAGAAACGAAAGATTTAATAATGTCGGTCACAGGACACATGGATTTTACAAGCTCAGATTTATTAGAACGTATTCCACCTACACGAACACCTAGTCCAGTTTCTATGAGGGATTTGCATTCACCTAGTCCTACTCCGGAACCGACTTTTGGAGACTTTTTGGGAGAGGATATTAAAAGAGAAACACAAGCATCTAGTGGAAACGATGTAAATTTATTCGATGTCGACGATGTTGTTACTCAAGTTCCATGTACTCCACAGCAAAATACTAGTCCTTCAGCAAACGTGGATCTTTTGGTAACACAGCCATCGCCTCAACCTGTACCAGGAAGTAACTCAGCAAGTCGCGATGCTTCTCCAAAGGATGAAGATCATTCGGTGGCACATCCAGTTCCTCCAAGACCTGGTCCGCCTAGACCAGGTCCTCCAGGTAGACCTGCCCCTCCTCCTGCTCCTGCAAGGCCAACAAGACCAGCCCCGCCATCTAAACCTCCTCCTCCCAGTGTCCTTCCACAGCGACCTCCTCCCGTTGTGCCAATGTCTGCTGTTCAACAACCACCTTCACAAACTTCTAATAATAATGAATTTAGTTTATTCGATGCACCAGCTCCTGTAGGTCCAAAAGCTCCAACTACAAAAGAGGGTATCATGAGTTTGTACTCCACACCAAAAAAACAAGAAGAGCCAAAACCTATAGACTTTTTAACAGATGATATTCCCGAAACGTTGCCATCTCAGAAAGAAACAAGTCTTCCAAGTGCACAAACACAACAATCACCCGAAAAATCCACAGAGGATTTGCCATCAGAAGAAGTGGTTCAAGAGCAACAGGTCGTTGAGAAGCGGCTATCGATTGAATTTGATAAGCCCCAACCGATGGATATCACTCCTAACTCTGAAGAGAATCCAATGGAACAAACGGACAGGGAAAACATCTTACATGAAGAAATTCCAGAAGTTAAATCCGATGTTGTCGAATCGGGCGTTTCCGATGCATATATTGAACAGGCCGTTCTAACAAGCGAATCTATGTTTACTGCAGCTGCAAATCAAGCATTTAGCGAATATGGAACAGAAACCAATACTTACGCTGATACAAATGCATTTGCTGCTCCAGAAATCAATCCGTTTGCAGTTGAACCGTCTGAAAATACCAACATATTTGGAAGTGTTCCAGTAGCACCAACGCAAGCATCCAACATATTCGGTCAAGAAACACAACCTACTGTCCCTCAAAATAACGCTGGATTCGCATCAATTTTCGGAGGTGAAACGCAAATAGTGGAACCGCAAGCTGATGATACATTCGATGCGTTTTCAGCCAAGTTTGAATCGAAAACAAACAGTGCAGGGTTCGATGCGTTTGGAGGAGCAGCCGCAGTAGCAACAGGCGATGACGGTGTGTTTTCTCTATTCAATTTTACATAATCCATTGGAAAATAATGAAGAGAATAGTTCAATCATGTTCATTTTTTTAGCTTGGGGTAGTTCCGCTACAGGTTTTGCTACTGGTGCTCTGGATGCAAATGGTTTCGGAGCTGATGACAACTTTGATTCTTTCCTTTCTTTGAGTGAACCTCCTCCAGTGCCCTCTGGAACACCAGCGCCGTTCGGCAAAGGAGACTCTCAAGAATCTGACGAAGGAAATTTCAACGTATTCATCAAGTAAGTATTTTATATTTGGAAATAATCTAGCTAGAACTTTGACAGAGTCTGATCAAGAAAATCTATCATTATGACTAACTGGTCAGAAAATATATCTGCTGATATAATAAAATTCAGAATGTTTTGATAGTGTTCATGATTTTCATTTGATGTTTAACAGACCTCGCGAAGGAGACGTACCATTCGATGCAAGCAGTTATGGCACAGTCCCTGTTCTCGCTCCACCTCCAGCTAGAAGTCCAGCTTCCTCTTCTTATAACGACCCATCCAGGGTCAATCCGTTTGATAAGAGCGCGGCATTTGCTGAAGCAACGTTTTCAGAACAGGATCCCCGTGAGTATTCTGTTGAATATTTTCAAAAGGATTATTCTTCCATCTCAATGGGTTTGTTCGTGAATCTAACAATTAATCTCATCGAATTCCAGAACTTGAACGCCAGCGAACTGGATCTCAAGAAGATCCTCCTACACCGCTCTTCGATGAAGATACTTCTCAACCCTTGGAAGATTTTCCTCGCATCCACTACAACGGTCCAGGTTGGGAAGTTCAACTCAGACAACCAAATAAGAAGAAAATTACCGGACAAAGGTAATCATGATTTAGACTTTTGGAGTGATTTGATGCAAGATTCAGCTCTATTATTCATATCTTTTTCGTTACAGATTCTGGAAGAAGATCTTTATAAGAATGGTTTTCCAGGGAGACAATCCCGTCGTTCAACTCTTCAATTCAGATAAAGACAAAGAACCTTTCCAAGAACTCCCTCTTCAGGCTTGTTACTCCGTGTCGGACATAGCGGCGCAGCAGTACGACCAGTATGGCAAAATCTTTACGGTCAAGCTTCAGTATGTGTTTTACAAAGAAAGACCCGGGGTCAGGTAGGAACTTTTTCTATTATTTACGAACAGTTCTATCGTATAAAAGTTTTGGTAACATTTTTGACTTATTGCAGACCTGGACAAGTAACTAAAGCAGAGAGAATTACCAACAAGCTAAGCCAGTTTGCAGCTTACGCCATTCAAGGGGACTACCAGGGTGTAAAGGAGTTTGGGAGTGATTTGAAGAAACTTGGTTTGCCAGTTGAACATGCACCACAGGTAAGGCTTTTCTTCAGTAACATTTAACCTTATTAGAATGTATAATCAATTGATTTTTATGTGACAAAAAGATTGCAACCACATTGCGCGCACTAAGAGGCAGTGGTGGGTGGGACTAGCTTTCCCGACAGCCGTTGTCCTGTTGGTTAACTATGAATATCGCATTCGAATTCAAAAGAATGATAAAAATTACTTAATCAATGTTATTCCGACTGATGCATCTGTTTAAATCCACATATCTTATATCCGAACTCTGTCAATCGCACCAATTATTATCAAACAACTGACAGTTCGTGTCGAACGACGATTTGATTTGTTGACTTTTCGTGTTTTAATTTATAAAAAAATGCGCTAAATGTTAACAAATTAGGGGAAAGCTTGAAAAAAAACCATAAATAAGCGTGCCAATATTTTAAATGGCCAATATTCCAATATTCAAAGGTTGCTATCTAAATAAAAATTGTGTTTCTATAGAAAATTTCACAGATGGCGTTGATGTATCGAAATTTACATACTAACTTTAATATTATATTTTATATTATTTACTATACGTTTTTCGTTTTTTTTTATTAGGTAATTATTCTGTTATCCGGAGCGGAGAAGAATCCAATAAACCGAGCATCATAAAAATCTGTTCAGCCGATCTCGAGTTATAAGTGTTCGCACTAACCCGACAATCTTTTGCATTATAAGATTCATCTTTAGAGAGTTCTTTTTTTTCTATACAATTTTGTCTGTTGATGCTGTATTTTGAGTTCTGAACAAAATTGCATATTATATCGTGGTTTATTTTCATCACATAAGTTGCTTACGCTTCTTGCCAATATATATGCAAAAAAAAATCTTCAATAGGTATTAGAGAAACAATAATTATTAAAATAGTGCTTTTGCATTCTATATTTTCTTTGCACTCATTCAGAGTTTCTGCCATTCTATTCGTTCCACAGACTGCATTTTTTTGAGATGATCTAATGAACCCTCATCATCTCCACTTCCATATCACCCATTCACAATAACTTTGTTCTTCCATAATATACTTCGCTATCGGCCTGGACAGTGGACGTGTCTCTAAGATTTTCTTTGGAATTCCATTTTCATAATTTCCTTTCAAATGTCATCGGGGCATTGCTATCATTCAATTGCCACCTTCTATCCAAGTTTCAAATTCGTGTGGGAACTTTTACTGATCGCAATAGCGTGTTTTTCATTCTTTCGGGCAGGTGTTAATTTGAAAATATCGTTTTAGGTATCACAACTCTTCAAAATTGGATCAACAAATTACGAGGACATGAAGCAGTTTTCCATGGTGATAGAGGAAGCGCTCTTTAAACTGAACGCGCATAGAGACAGGGCCTTGCACTACAAGATGGAGGAGGTAAGTTTATCTGGAAATCTCCTATTATACTTAGCATTCCAGTGGCTTTGGTCTTACCAAATTCATCCATTTCACAGGTTCAAATCACAGCTGTGGATGAGCTGTACGTGGAACAAGATTACGAGGGACACGTCATGAAGCAGATTGCCAGAGTCAGATTGTTCTTCCTAGGATTCTTATCCGGTAAATTATTTGCATAAAATTGTAACAAAAAGCATCCAATCCTTGCCGAAGGATGCGTGACTGACGGGTAGGTTAGTAACTAACGGAGGCTCACTCATACCAGCTGCCTCTGGTGACTTACTGCCTTACCCCTATAAGGCTCTGTAAGGGCGGACTTTTATTTACCTAGTTATGGCTATGGAGAATGCACCTAGCAATATATGCCCTGCACATATCTATGAACAATACAGCGAGATGAAAGAGTATTGATTAACTGTTGTAGTTGATTTTGGCAATCAGTTTTGGGCTTAAGCCAAAACTCCGTTGCAACGAAACTGTTGGAATCCAAAAATGACTATCTTTTGATTTATGAAGTGTTTTCTTCTTACCAAGAATAAACATTAAAGGATTGTTTATTTTTGAATAAAATGCGTTTTTCGATAGTAAGTTAGTTAAATTGTCTGCAAGCCTTGCAATAGATTTTAACGTATTGCCAGACAGGCTAAGTAGATCTTAGAAACTCTTACATTGTTATTGTCCAGTTGACAGTAAAATTTATATCAACTGACTTTTCCAGAAATGTGATTCGGCTACTAGATAATTATAAAAATGTATTATTAGTAATTGGCACTAAATGGACATTAGGAAAATCTTGTTCCATAAAATTTTTGGTTACTTGATGACAGGCTTGGCTTTTCGACTTTTTTAGAGTTTCTGGAGAAAGGACACAAATTAGATGAGAGTTTCATTATGGTAATCTTTATCTACCTTTACAATGTCTCCTCAGATAAGAAGAAATGACATTGTCTTAATAATCTTCTCAAATCTATTCCTACCAGAAGAACTCGACCTATTGAATAGTTTGGTGATCCTCCACAGCAGTTTGGGATCTGAAAGATAGATTAAGTATTAAATATATTTTTTTTGTTTATTCAGGAATGCCTGACGTCGAGTTGGGTGTGAATGACATGTGGAGGCAAGGCAAGGAGGTGGTTGGCAGACATGACATAATTCCCGTGGCAACTGAGGAATGGATCAGACTGGAAGGCGTCGAGTTCTGTTCTTGTATTCAACAGGACGAGTATCAGAATACCAGGATAATAAGGTAAGATTTACCAACCATAAGAGAGAAGGTATTCTTTGGGGACGGAAAGGGACAACAAGAGCTCCCTACACAGATCACACTAATTCAAAATTCCTCAACTTTACTTCGAAGGAATGGTTTTCAGGATCGTGATGAGTGTAAAAAGAGTGCTCTCCTCTCGTTAGCTGTTATAATTCTGTTTAAGTTTTTTGAAGAGGCCGGTAGACCAGTGGTATCAGTTGGCGACTTTCGTACGTGGGTACAGCGTATTGGAAGTCCTGGGTTCGAATCCCAGTGCCGACCATTTCCACTTTCACAACACAAGCTTCGCTTTATGTGAAAGATGTCGCAATTGTATTTGTGTTCCCTTTGGGTGAGCCCAGATTCATTTATTAAAAATAGGTGATAGAAGTCGTCAGCGTTTAGTGTCGAGACGAAATGTAAACTGTTTGATGCGTGTGTGTTGCCCATTCTCCTGTATGGGAGTCCTGGCACCTGACCAAAACCCAGGCACAAAAAGTCTCCGCGTTTGAAATGAAGTGGCTCAGGAGATGATACCACCGCATCATGAACGACGCTATATGCCGACGCACCCAGCATAGGCCCATCACTTCTACCATTATGGAGAGGAGATGGAATCGGCGTTCCGCTCCTTCGAAGCAGAGTTGACGGATGTGTAGGTACATGGTGTGGGAGGAGGTGATAAACATTGGGCAAGATCGAGCGTAATAGAGAGCTGTTGTGGCGGAAGAGCGGAACACGGTATGAGAGGATCTTCCTCGTCTTCGAGATTCTGACGGGTGGAAAAACAGCGCAAACGGGACTTTTCATGCTTGTTTCAAACGTTTGAAATTATGTTTATTTTCCAGGTTCAAGCCACCCGACGCCTGTTACCTAGAGCTGATGAGGTTCAGGGTGCGTCCGCCCAAGAACAGGGAGCTGCCTCTGCAAGTCAAGGCCGTCATGTGCGTCACCGGGAATAAGGTATCTTATCTATCTAGTCATTTTCTTTCTATTTAGCCCACTACGTCTATTGCTGAGCTAGGGCCCTAGTCAGATTTTAACACTTGGCTACAGTGCGTTCAGAAAAATCGCGGTCACACGCAGTGTCTGTGAATCGTCAACTTTTTTTTATTATTGTTTTTATTGGATATTTGCAGAGTTCTTCTTTTTCTTTAAGTGCAACTTCTGTTGGAGGTTGGCGACCATCTGCGAATAAGTCTCACAGTCTTGAGCAAGTCTCACCAACTCTGCACCCTCTGACACACCAAACCACTGTCGCAGATTCACTGGCTTAAGAGCCACGAGGCTCTTTACGGCCCATACCTCGCCTACCTTCTATCTTCCCTTCCACAATCAGTTGAGGGAGAGCATATTTATCATTGCAGAAGATATGGCCAAAGTGGCGCGGCTTTCGTCTTTTGACAGTGCTCAGCAGCTCTCTCTCTCCTTATTCATCACTCTCAGGACCTCTTCGTTGGTTGCGCAACCCATCCGAGAGATGCAGAGCCAGAGTTCAAATGCCTCAATCTTATTCATGGTTGAGACTTTGAGGGTCCAACCCTCCACTCGTATAACCACGGCGCAATACGTTCCGAATAGAATGAGTCGCCGGTAATCTAGAAAAAAAAAAAACCCTCCACTCCATACAACAGCACTGGCAGAACATAAGCTTTAACAGTCCTACACCTTGTGTATAAGCTCAGGTCACGATTACACAAAAGCTTCTGCATTTTGGAGAAGGTTGATCTCGCCATCTCAATCCGGGTTTTGATCTCCGAGTCTGGATTCCACTCACTGTTAAGCCAGCATCCTAGGTATTTAAAGTGAGTCACTTGCTCTATTCTGCATCCATCTATGTTGAGGTGAACGTTTATGTCCTTCCGTTTGCTGGCTAACATCGTTTTGGTTTTGAGGGCATTCATTTTAAGCCCAAACTCGACCATAAGTCCTCGAGTTGTTCACCAGATGGACCAACTGTTGCAAATTTGCAGAGTACACAGTTTAAATGTTTAATCTACATAATTTGTAGTTTAAATTGTCCACTTCAAAATAGCACTGTGAAATTTTTTAATAAATAAGAATTATAAAACTTGTAGGTTATTATAATTTTTGTTTTTCAAATCAAACTTCAATCCATTTTATACATTTTTAACCGTAATGCTACAGAAACAAAATTCTAAAAATATTTATCAAGATATTAAATAAATGCACCTGAAGCATAATTTCACCGACCTGCGTGTGGTCGAGTGTTAAGGGTTTAGTTGGACAGTCACTGGTTTCTTATAATGTTGACGATAAAGTTAATACAAGTTAATAATTTGTCCTTTAAGTATTTTTTTTAAATTGTTTTAATGCTATCTCCCCTCTTGTAGGACATGGGCCTATGCCATACAATTATATAGTACCTCCATTTAAATCATTGTAAAAGCAAGTTGTTTTCTAATGGTGTATAATTTTCAGGTTGAGCTACGTGCAGACGTCTTGGTACCAGGGTTCACATCCAGGGCACTGGGCCAGGTCCCTTGCGAGGATGTCATGATCAGGTTCCCCATTCCAGAATGCTGGATATACTTGTTCAGAGTGGAGAAGCATTTTAGATACGGAAGTGTGAAATCTGCTCATAGGTAACTTTGTTTTTTTTTCTGGGCTTTAGACTTTAAAATGTAACAGTCTAAGCGTGCGTTTACACCGAATGAGCATAGAGCTGGAGATGGAGCATAGAGATGGAGTATTCCTTCTTTATCGTTGATATTTGTGCTAAGCAATCGAGCAAGAACAAGAAATCTGGCGCGCGTAATCTAATAATCTAATCATGGCCCATTAATTACTTCTTGGTGTTAATATTTTTTACTCAATTTCTCAGATCAGGAGGAAATGCTCTATTTTTGGCTCTAACTCCATGTTCGTTTAATGTAATTTCAAGAATATTAGAATGTAGGTTAGCATTTAGGGGGTTGAAAATTTTCACATAAGGTAGGTATATAGGCCATAGGATGTAAACCCACACCGCACCTGTGGGTATCCAAATCCAAATCCAATCTCCCTTTAGACCCCACTTAGGGGCATAGGGAGGCAACAAGAGCTCTCCATTGCGCTCGATCCTGCGCAACGTTAATGACCTCCTCCCACACCATGTCCAGATTCCTTCAGCTCTGCTTCGAAGGAGCGGAACACAGTGTGAGAGGGTCTTCCTCGTCTTCGGGACTCTGATGGGAGGAAGAACAGCGCTCTCCTCGGCCAACTGTCATTCGGCATCCTTAACACATGTCCCAGCCAAGTCCATCTCCTCCCCACAATGGTAGAGGTGATGGGCTCACGCTGGGTGCGCCGGCGTATAGCGTCGTTCGTGATGCGGTGGTACAATCTTACGCCCAGAATTCTCCTTAGGCACTTCATTTCAAATGATGAGACTTTTTGTGCCTGGGCCTTGGTCAGGTGCCAGGACTCACACCCATAAAGGAGAATGGGCAACACACACGCATCAAAATTGGTATACCTGTGGGTATACCAATTTAAAATGTTACAAGTATTTGAAATAGAGTTTTTTCTTCTTCTAAAAATTGTATTTTCTAATTACATCGCAAAACAAACAGAATAGGGTTATTTATGAAACATCACGTATAACTTAATAATAGTCTCTACTGTTTTCCTGAAGTCACAAACGTACTCTTGTCAACATTTCCCGTAAAATTTTTAAAAAATTTTGTTGAATATCTTTCTCATTACTATTTAGGTTAATAAAACAGAGTTTTTAAATGGTAATAGGCATTAAGGATAATTTTGATTTCAGACGGACAGGTAAAATAAAGGGAATCGAGCGGTTCTTGGGAGCTGTGGATACTTTGCAGGAGTCCCTGATCGAGGTGACCTCAGGACAGGCCAAGTACGAGCACCAGCACAGATCCATCGTTTGGAGGATGTCAAGACTGCCGAAGGAAGGACAGGGTATGTGGAATATTTTTATTTTATTCGATCAACGGCAATAGCCTTTTACATGTTAAAAAAAAATAACAATCATAATATGTTTCACTCCAACAACACAGCAATATAAATAAGTAATATATAATATCAACAAATAATAAATATTGTACAATCACAAACGCAAATAAAAATGTCATCATTGAACAGTAATAAAAATATAATCGGCCATAACGGAGTAGGCAGTCAAATAATACAAATTTAATGTCAATAATAGCAGGATGTCAGGTAATACATTAGTCAAAAAAGGAAATTATCATATATAAAAATATCGATGTCATGCAGATAATGTGATTAAATTCTGGTCAGAAAGGTGAATAAAATGTCGATGAAATTTAGAAAGAAATTAAATATTGTGGTCAAAATAATGAAAAAAAAATGCACATAGTCAAACAAAAATACATACATGTACACATAAATAAATACATCCTCATGCATATTCAAACACAAAAAACTTCGAAATGCCCAACGTCAATTTTAAACATTTAGAAAATTAATTACGTCAATTTTGAACTTGGGCAAACTGTCAGGACTTTCTTTTTTCATATCAAGGACTTTATTTTTTCCTTAATGATAAAACATCCATATACATGTCAGATGGAGCTTCCAGCCTTATACTCTCCACAATTTGGACCCAACTGATCTTAGAAACATGATTCGAAAACTCGCTTGGAGAGAAAAAGATGCACCATAGGTATATGTTTTTGTTACATCCTACCAGCAGGAGAAAACCTAAAAAGAAAGACAAAAACGACATCGAGTCTCACCTGTAGAACGCGTAGTCCTTCTAGCAGGACCCTGGTTATCATTAAGAATGTGGATTTTTTGGCCTCTTTTGAGCACTTTGAACAAAGAAAGGAATGAGAATATTGGGAAGTTAAAACATTTGATCTTTTAGGCATTTTGAAAGTAGGTATGGTTGATAATATAATAACAACAATAATTGATAAGGCTGAAAGAAAAATTGTATTAAGACCCTGTCCTAATTGAAAATCGCGCGACCATGCGCTGAGCGATCATACAATGTTCTCAATTCGAACGATCCGTCCGCGTTTGAGTAAATTATGAAACTCGACGCGCGGCCTCTTGAACGCTTCCCAGTTAGCCGTGGGGTTGCCGGCTGAGAATAGCACCTCTGCTCTTTTTGCTGGTTTTTCGAGCATCCTTTAAGAGGCAGGAAATCGAAAAATCAGATCGGGACCGTGAGGTTGACCACCTCACGTCCTTAAACCTCAACTGGTCAGAAAAGGCACAATGAGCCTCGGACGCCTTCGAGCGCAACGGAGAGCTCTTGATGCCTCCCTATGCTATATTATCGACCTCGGTAGCCTAGTGGCAAAGGCTCCGACTTCAGATCAAGAGGTCCCGGGTTCGATTCCCGGTCGGGTCAGAAAATTTTCAATGTGTTTTTTCACTTGAAATTTCTACTCGGGGTTGGAATCCTGTCTCAGATTGGACGGGACCGGTTGACTGGTAGAGAATGCTTCAAGCATTAAGTTCCGCCGGCTATACTGACACCTATGTATAGAAGAGTGTTATTTATTTATTTATTTTATTTATGCTCCTGAGTGGGGCTTAGGCCTTCCGCATTGCGGGGTTGGTTTGGGGGGATCCGCGGCGGGCCTGATTTGTGTGTGGCCGGCTTTTTGGTTTGAGTGCTTCGATCGAGCTAGTGGGTCGGTTTTGTGCGTGTCGGGTTTGCTGCGGATTGGTCTCCTCCGGGCTGACTTGCGGTGTGCGGGGGATTCTTAAGGGAGAATGATGATGATGAGATGGATTTTAAGTTGAAAATTATAAAGAACTTGCCCACCAGCCTGCCTCGCTAAACTATTCCATTGAAGTTTGTTGAGATCTCGCGGTGTTTTCATCCAAAGCCCTCCTAAGTCTCAAATATTTGACTTTTTCTAAACATAAACGTTTTTGTGAATAACTCTGCGGTTCAGAAGATAGGAAATAGGAGAGGTTGAAGGAAACACGTAATGTTGTTGGAAGAATCAATAATGAAACTTGAAACTATAATGTTTATTTGGGATATTTTTTCAGGTGCCTACACGACCCACAATCTAGTTTGCCGCATGGCTCTGACCAGCTACGATCAGATTCCGGAGAAGTTGGCCGACTGGTGCTACGTGGAGTTTACCATGCCAGCCACGCAGGTCTCCCATACTGTGGTCAGGTCTGTCAGTCTGCAGAACCATGACTCTGACGAACCTCCAGAGAAGTATGTCAGATACTTGGCCCGGCATGAGTACAAGTAAGGCTTTTTATCAGTCTGTTTTGTTGTAAGCTCATTTAAGTTTTCTGGTATTAGGGATTTTTACCTACCCTCAATCACAAAAAATGGTTATTCATCTTATAAATCGTAAATATCGTTATAAGAAGGCCTTAGCCGTATACCTTAACGAATCTTTTGTGACGAAAACAAGAACAAAATGATATATTTACTGAAAAAAAAAACTTTTTTTGTTTTGATTGTTGTTTTTAAGAGAGGTTACTGAAAAACAAAAAACGATTTTGACATAATATAAGCGGTTCCTCTAAAATTTTGGCGGGTCTTTCTAGTGTGCCGCTTAAATTGATCGAATAGCGGGTTATTTTAGAGGAATTGTGATAATTTAAGTGAAACAGTCAGTTGAGAGTTACCTTTTTCATACACTTTTTTGGCGGATTCTTACTTTTAGCGGAGCAAAGTTTAAACTATTGCAACTGAAACCATTGACTAGTCGGCCGATTAATCGGCAATTATTAGAAAACTGATCCGACTGGCCAGTCGGCCCATTTGTCGGCGTCTTATGTCGTTTATGAAGAGTTCTAATTGAAGGTTATGTTTTCTTTAGGGTTGGCATTGAGCACACTCAGGGTGAAGGACCAAACGCTTATCTATCAGCCACCATCGCGAAGCCAACCATCAGGGAGGAACCTAAGGAAGAGGCTATACACACCCCAGCAGCCCCCAGCTCAGATTCAGACTCAGATTAGACGCGTTTTCATCACAATCATATCACAACTTCATCACGAAACTATATTATATAGAATGGGTATTAGGTGATAAAAATAACTAAATTGTTTGTTATCCTATGAAAATAATTTATCTGTTTGTATATTATTCTATTGATGTTGCATTGTTAACCTGTTTCACTAGGTACTTATATAATGATCATCTTCAGCCCAAATATCCAACTTATTTAAACGCTGTGAAAAATGTATTGAATGTATGTTTTGAAAGTTTAGCCTACGACTTTAAATAATAGATTTGAAATTGCCCGATTGAAGAGAGGTCACGAAAAATAAGAACGATTGACTTGAAAAATATGTCCTAAATATTTCGCGTTATGTAACTGAAATTTCAATGCCACTCGAAAACATATTACTATTTAAGGCTACTCGAAAAAACGTGTGCAGGATCCTACATAAGATGGTTTGAAAAAAAAACGCCATTTTATAGTTAAATAATGACGTATGGTTTACATATCTGTTAAAGTTTTTTTTTAAACGTTTTGTAAAGAAATTGATCGTGTTGTTATAAACTGAATATGATATAACGAATAGGGTGGCATATACATAAAGAAGCGTTATATAACCAATAAAAATTTATATCGTATGTTTGCATCCTACATAAATTTCTATCATACTGTATCTAGCATATTCTACTGTATGTTAAAAAAAATTATTATTATGTGTATTTATATTATATAAGCTGCAAATAAAAATATACTTTATGTGTTATACATGCTAAAATTCTTCAATATTTTTAAATTTAAATTTAGAATGTTTTCGTTTGTTTTATTTTTAGTTATACTAGAACCGGTTTCGATTATTTTTGAGTTGTATGCTTAGAAAATGAATATCACTTATATTATTGGTGGTGATTTAGCGAGTAGATAGTCAAATTTGTATTTCATAGCGTTTTTACGAAACCGGTCGCGTTGTTAATAAAAGCTAAACCGAACGACAGTAAAAATGCTTTGGGAAGAATAATCTTTATAATAATTCTTCTTGTTCGTATGTAAGTTCACGAGTATTAAGGGACAGACTGATAAACATATTATATCTACGAGTGTCGGTTTCGTATGTTAAGTTTTTATTTGATCGCTCGAAACATGTTGAGAACCAGTGCGCGTTTCATAAATAAAGTTCAATAATAATTGGCCAATCAAACTTGAATAAAAATGATTATTCAAAAAGACAATAAAATAACTAAAAAAAAAAACATCACATCATTAAACTACGATTTCGGCATATTATATTATATCGCTAATAAAATTATATATTTTCAAATATAACTATGTAGGAAAATGTATAATCTTTGACATACGAGTATAAAGAATAATATAAGAATTAAAATGACACAGCTTCTTTATTGCATGAAAAGAATAAACAATATTTTGATTGATTTTTAAGATATTTAGAACAAATAATAATAATTATCTGTGGTTAAAAATATCTTAAAACAATATTTAACCAATAGTTTTTAAACAAAAAAATAATGACATGTTAAATTATTTTGTATAAAAATGTTATTGTTTAAAAATAATATTCTATGTTGCCATTTGCACAAATATTTAAATCATAGTGCTTCGTGCTTGTTTTTTTATAAGATTGTAAAAATATGTACATAAAATATAAAATTACTTAAAATATTCGTAAAATTTGTGAGTTGGTTCCTTATTGAAGATTTCCGTTTTGATGGGAAGAAATTGCATGTTATTTACTACTTATATCGACTCAAAAATATTATGTATTTTATTCTTGTATATTTATATTGTTTATACCGTTAAACTAAATGTAAAGTTTCTTCTCTCATAATCTTTCTATCAAACGAAATGTGTGATTTTTTTTTTCAATCTGCCTTGCGTTTGCATCATTATTTGTAAAATCCGCCATTTTGTAGGTAAATTTGACGTTTGCGAGTGATTGCTTGTTTTTATAAAGCACTATTTAGATAATGAAAACACCCATTGAAAATAATAGATTTATAACTTGTGTGTTTTTAAAAGATTGATTGTATTTGCTGTTGTGTATTTTGTATGAAATTTGTTAGTAATTGTTCAAAAAATATTGTTAAAGAATATTTATTACTTTGTCAAATATTCACCAAATCCATACACCAAACATTCCATTAAATTTAAGAATAATTTATTTACTTATATTATATTAAAATATTTAAATTTAAGAGTGTCTTATGATAAAAAAAAGATAGTTCTGCATGTTTTTCCACTAACCTGAAGATGTTTTCAAAGGACTCCTTCTTCAAAATCCACCAACTCAAATAAGTTTATATTTTCAACCTGAAAGTGAATTACTTACCTACGTAATAGTAAATATGTTAGAACCATTAAGATATTTATTAGAATTATTATAGGTTTGTAAATAACATGTGCGTAGAAGCATCCACGGGCGTTTACCACTTCGAGATTACAAATTATTACGTGTTAAGATGATAACAGATTTAAATAAGATTTTAGATTTTTATTAAGGTGTGTGAATTTTGAGTGCGTGAACGATTTGGTTTTCTCGTTTGATTAATTAAATCAATGAAATAATCTGATTTCTTTATTCTAATAAGGATGTCTGCCAGCCAACCCAGGTTGGTATGTCAAATTTAATTTGTAATGACGTATGTACGACGAAAATGAGAATGTGATAAACAAAAACTATCTGTGAATGCTTTCAAGAAAAGTTTGGACGACTCTCTCAAAACGACAGACCGCGCGGACATTGATTTGGGCCCAACAGCCTACGAATAGAAACAAACTCACCCAAATTCTAGCAGATAAAACCGACGCGATATAAAGAACTCTTCGGTTTTAAGCTTAAGCGGAATTTCTCGAACTCGCGGCTTAGAAAAAGTAGACCCAATTCGATCAGAGCGCTATTACAACTGATGAGTTGAACCTATTTTGAGCATTCCAAATTGTTTTGTTCAAGCAGTCCTAACCTAGACGTGCAATGTCCTATTATATTGAGAAGGGAGATTTCTTGGAATTGTGTCTGCGATGCGTGACCGTTCAAAGGGTCAGCTGGGTGACCAGCTGTCTACCCGAAAACCTTTGCTCCGTGAATTATTTGCACAATTTTCCTGCTTCTCCCCTAATCTTAATTAGCATTCATCCATTGTAATTATGTATCCGTTTTTGCTCCATTTTTATCATCATACAAATCGGAAGTGAGGAACGAAGCAAAAACGGTAGTATCGTCCTTCTAAGGATTCGTCAAATAGTTTAGCCTACACTACGGTATAATATCATGGGGAGGCAACAAGAGCTCTCCATTCACATCATGTCCATTGCCCATTTCCCTCAGCTAAGCTTCGAAATAATGTACGAATATGGAATGCAATGTATAATCGTCGGCGTTTAGTGTCAGTCTCTTAATTATTGATTAATACAGTTTTGTCAAAACGAACAGAACCTAAATTGATTGTCCTTTTCCGATTAAACTTATGTGGGTAGGCGATTGCGTTATCCTTTGGACGGTTCACGCACAGGTGATCATTTTGTATATATAAATAACTATATAAATGCCAGACAGAAGCGTACTATATGAATCAGTAGTCTGTAAATAAAATAGTGGGATTTTGTATGTTGTAGAGTAGTTATCTTCTATAGTGTTTGGGTTCAATTTTGCCAGGATTCCTCAAATTGATGTTAAAATATCAATAGAATCTGTAAATGACTCAATTATAAAATTCATTACTTACATTGAGAGCAATATCGGTTCTTATCGAAGGCCTTTGTTAAGTCCACGAGTCCAATATCAAAGATTTTTAAACTGTGAAAGAATAATCATTGTTGATTTTAATTACTTAGAGTAGAACTTTGTTTTTTGTTGTTATTCTATTCTGTGATGTACGTTAAACGATAACAATACGTTGTGTGTTTGATGAAAAAAAAACATCGAATCAGTTTGTTCATGCAGAAAACTTTGAATATCTGATAATTGAAACGACATCAGCTATTATTATTATTATTAATGAGATATGAGATATTCTGCTATTGTAAATTAAAGAATTTTTATTGAATTGAGGGCCTAAAGCAACATTTAAAAAAAATGTTTGCGAGCGGTTTAAATAATATAAAGGTCTACAATATAACCATAAAAAAATCGAAAGTGAATGAAATGATGGCGCGTTCAACAGTTTCTGTCCCCTTTTTTCCTCCTCTGTCCCTTTTTCTCTTGCGTTTAACGAAATTAGCGCCTTTGGAATGTCCAGTTCTCAATTTGAAAAAACCCTTTACATACAATATTAGTAGAATAACTCATTTATCACTATTTGCTTGGCTATAGAGCCTACTTACCTTAAGTACTTACTTGATCGCTGTAAATTAAAGTTTCATTGTACTCCAATCAACTATAAAATATCTATTTACAAAATATTGTTCTCAAATATAATGTATAAAGTTATTAATTGTAATATTTGTGTAAATAAATAACTAATTGTAATATTTTTGAAAAAAAAAGTTTACCTTTAAATTAGTTTTGAGTTCGTTTTTGTGGCTATTTTGGAATAGCAGTGCGGCACAGTACCAAAAATTAAGTCTAAGTGAAATGTTCACATCCAAAAAAATGTATATTGACCGTGAACATTTAGGTAACTTTTTGATCTCAACTATTTAAGTTAGTTTAGTTTAAAATTTAAGACGTAAGGCATTGTTTGAAAAAAAAATAGTTAATAAGTGTACATTTTTCGTTCATTTGGGACCCATGACCAGTGCAGCAAAAGCTATAAAAAACATTACATAGTTTTAGTTAGTCATATGTATTTTAAAATTAAATTTAAATTAAATTAATTTAAAATTATTATAAATGCATACATAAGTGATTATAGTTTTAAGTACTGTGTTCTATTTACTTGGTATAAAAGTCAATAGTTTTTTTTTTAATAATCAACCAAGAAAGTTTATCCTAATCCAAGCGAATATTGTTTTTATGAAATGAGGCGTTTTTTTGAAAATAATGTGTGTTTTGAGTGAAAAATTGCGTTATTAAGAATGATAAAATTAATTTAACATATTAATGCAAAGAAGAATGGTTGAGATACATTGTGCGAATGTATGTTGAAAGATTGTCATCGAAAGTGTTTTCGATATGGTAGAAAGATTTGTGAGTGAGTGAGTTGTTCACTCAGAGTGAACACAAAAATGCACTCTTGACACTTTCATATAAAGATACTTAAACTTGTGTCGTGAAAGTGTTTAATATGAAAAGTAAATTAAAAGAGTAATTAGACATTATTTAATAACGTTAAAATGGTTCGTAGACCAGCGATATTATCAGTCGACGGTTTTCTTGACCATTTCTATCAACACCACCTATATAAGAAGGCCTTAGTGCTGTCGGCCATTTTTGGCCTCTCGCGTCACGGCTGCCTGCGTGTAGACAGATATCATAGCGTACAGGTAAGTACATACAGATATAGAAGAGTGAATGCTGGGCCTCCCGCTGTGACGTAGCACTAAGGCCTTCTTATATAGGTGGTGTTGATTTCTATGCACATTTACCACACAAGCTTTATGTGACACTATGTCGAAGGGTAGGTATCTACCTATTTGTGTTCATGGTGAGAGATCCCGTATTTATTTAAAAATAAAATTAACGCAAAAAAACAGGACTTTTTGAATATCGTTATGTATTAAGGGTTAAAATAAGTTAAGGTTTGTACATATAGTTGAAAAAATGCGAACGAGTCAAATCTAGTCAAAAAGTAGATTAAAGATAGTATTATAGTAATTTAAATGAACTGTTATGTGTCTTTTGAAATGTAATTAATTATTGTTTATTAATTGAAATGTACTTAGTTGTTTATGTATGATGACTGTTTTTCTTATTTTTAGGCGTATGTAGTTTTCAATAAAAAATAGTATATTTACATTTACTCCTTTTCACTTGCCGTATAATATTTTAAAAATAATTAAAATATTTTTCTTTTTATTTTTACTTATCATACAATGACATACCTTTCATTAATAATATCAACTCTGATAATTAATTACAGAAGTCATAGATAAAAAATCACTCTCAAATCATCAGTTCTTTTTAAATTTGGAAATCAGTACCTACTTGAGGAATTTCAGAACATCAAGTTACAAAACTATCTTTATTCCAATGGGAGGTTTTCTGGGGAGCTTCCGACAAGACACACTAGGTGGCAGCGCTTCTAATCAGGTCTATTGTCAAATTATGACAGCTGTCAAACATACCATCTAGCATTGACTGATGAATATTATGCTAATATATCTCCTCTCTTTTTTGTTTTCTCAATTTAACGTTTAATTATTGATGATCGCAAAAGTGGCTTTTTCTAGGAGGTAAACCATAGTGTGTCCTTTTACACTACACACAAACAAAAGCACTAGGTATGTATTTGTCTTCAAGGGTAGATTTGCAGTACTGTTCTTTGAGAATAAGTCTCAGTGGTGCTGTTGTGTATCTTCTTGTTTTATTGTTTTCTGTTACGGTATTTTTTCATTTGCATTTAGGTAGGTATATAAAAAATAAAATAAGATAATATATGGTTGAGGTTATAAACGTTAATTTGACCAGTGTTGCCAACGCCGTTTTTCAAACGCAAAGTAGCCCAAATGAAAATTTTGTATGCGGTCATTCCGAAAATTTTAGTATCCGAAGAGAGGTGGGAGTTCACTAAAAAAAGGTAATTTAGTATCCGAAAGGTGAAAATTAGCTAAAAGGGAAGTAACCTAAGTGGCTACCTGTCGCCTTTTAGATTTTTTCGTCGCATATTCTCGTTCCAAATAGCCCAAATGGCAGTAAATCGCCCCCTTTGGCAACACTGAATTTGACAATATAGACTGGATTAGCAAGGGCGTCTCTAGTTGCACAAAATGATGAAAAAAAAACATCCCATTCGGTTAATTTCATCTTTAGGCAGTTTGTTGAAAATTTATTTAATGTAATTTTTTTTCCATATTGTCTGTAAGTTACTGTACATATAAAAATGAAATAAAGAGATATACCTATTGCAAAATGCCCACATTGAGTAGAATTAATATTTATAAGGATTGCCCGCGTTTATACTATCGTAAAAATTTATATTAAGGATGTTCATATAAAATGCAGGGTGGAACGAAATGGTCGTTGTGTTTTTGCAAATCTTTGCAACTTTTTTTATTTATGCAATAATTTTTATAACGAAAAAAGAAGGATGGTTTTGACTTATTAATCTCCAAAGAAATAATCCAGGATCCCAGTTAAATTCGGTGAACGCGGATGCCTATTATTGAAATCAGTGGTTTGCCAAATTTCTCGAAGATTGCGCTTGCTCAGTGATTCAAAACAATGGACCGTTGATTGAAAAAAATAACTTCGTTCCAAAGATTCCGTTCTATTTTGAATTCTCTGTGTCTTCTTTATAAAATAATAAAAAAAAACAAAATTTAAAAGTTGTAGGGATTCAAACCACAACGCCCGTTCTGCGCTACCCGGTTTGAGAAAGTATGTTTGTAAATATAGAAAGACAAAAAATAAAGCCAAGGATGAGTCACACTAGTCATAAATAAGTACTCAATAGAATATGATTCATGAAAGGATCACTAATAGACCATTAACGGCCACGTGGATTTGACATTAGCTGGGAGGCATAAACATAAACAAAAAGATTAAGACTATGAGTGTGTTTATACATAAACCCATCACTGTGGTGTGTGTGTGTCGCCATGGCCGCCATTTTGCATCCAGCCCAATGTCAGATGACGTCATCCTTTAATGGTCTATTTAGAGTAATATTGTTAGCAGCTATTGTTGTCCTTAAATATTTTTATTATCATAGATTTATCGTATATGTGGATGTGTTGACAAGTCATTTAAATGACTTAACGGGTTCCGCTCATTTGTTGCACTGTTTCTGTGTAAAATATTGTGTAAATAAGTTTCTTATTGTATCTTTCTGTTTGCTTGTGTATATTTATTTATTTAATAAAAGTTTAATTTAATTTAAAAAAAAAAAAAATTGTTTTGTGACAATAATTAATTATTTTCCTCCATTTGTATTCATTTTTTTTTCTTCATAAAATCATGTTAATTGATTCCATATAGGTACACAAATCTGTCTGTCAATATGAAAGAAATAGGTACCTACTGTTTTTTTTTAACTATTTTGAAGAATCTATAAAATTTAGAAGTGGTGGTCCGGAGGTTACGACGCCGACTGTTTCGTTCGGAGGTCCTAAGTTCGATCCCAGGTGCCGACCATCTTCCATTTTCACGACACAAGCTTTAAGTAGCTTACTGTGAATGTGTCAAAAAATAAAGTAATTATGTTCACTTTGAGATAGCATAAATTCATTTTCATATAAAAAAAACGTTAACTTAAATAGTTACTTAGCTGTGTTGTTCTAGTGTTTGAACCCTTAACTATTTACTTCCTTGTGTTGTCTAAGGTCTAACTAAGGAATAGCTTGATCTATGTAAATATAGCGAAACATTCAGAACTCATGAGTGTGTGTGTTGTAAAATTTGTTAGCCTTAAACCAGTACTTAACATATTCTTCATACTTTCTTATATTTTTCTTCACTTTCACTCTATGTACTCATAAATCGTTAGAAACTTGTGTTTTCCAAGGAACAAACAAGTCGTGTTAACTAGTAGATGCGTCAAATAGACTCCAGGCCTGGCATATGCAAGTATACGTTATCAATATTCGACACTGTTAAATCTTACAGTTTTACAGTCACCCAAGTGAAATGAGCAAAAAATTGGTTTGGAACACAAAAATCTATTGAATTTTATTTAACCTTGCAAACATTGTTTTTCTTCAATCTTTTACTATTTACAACATTATTATTTTTTTTAATTTTTAACGCAATTAAGTGTTTATATTTAAATAATTGATTTTTAAGGTATTGTGTATATGTAAAGTTTATAACAAACTCAACAAGAGCGCCACTGAACCAGAAATTGTTTATATTATAATATTATGAATGTTGTTTAGTTTTTAAATTACTTTTAAGAAATTACTTGAAAAACACAAGTAGTTTTTAGATAACGTATAGGTATATTATGTGTTGTTTTAAAAAAAATGATGATTGTTTTAAGTACTGAAATAATAAAAGCCTTGTTAAATTCGAATGTATGAAATAAAATACGGGACAACCTGTAATTAAAGTAGCTTGTATGTATAATATATTGGTGTTGTGACATGTTTGTTAAGTAAGGAATCATTATAATAAATTATTAATTAACACGTTTTCACTGAGAAAAAGTAAAATATAGTGTGTATCACAATTATTTGTTACATTTCCGTCGGTTATTGAAAACTAAAGGCCGAATCACACGCAACCGTCAAGTCACAACTCCGTTCCGTCATTTCAGAGTACTATCAGTCACAGAGTCTTAAAATTTTAACACTGACTCACTCCAGTCAGCTCAGCTTTAAACAAGCAATTTCTCATCAGCGATATTTTATATTTTTGATCGACTCATTTTTTATTTCATTATGGATAAATTGGGCGTTGAATTTTGTTGAATGTGTGACGAAAATATCGTAATAGTTATTGTAACGATTTGTATGATGGATGATGGTTTTAATAATGGAATAAGGAAGAAAATGAGAGAAGAATTAACAAGATTCTACTAGCTTACATCGTTATAAACTCTCCTTGTATTTTTGTGACATTTATTAATTTTTTAAATTAGTTTAAGGCACGTTATGCCGAAAATAATAGATATTATATTATTTGTTGGTCTCCTTCTGATAAACCGGAAACAGTACTGACAAGGTCCGAAGTCAAGTACAATAAAATAACCGCAAACGGTATCGGTCGGTCCGTGTTCCCATAGTAACAACGTACACTAGACAGCTTTTGACGTTGTTACCATGACCGATACCGTTGGCGGCTATTTTATTGCACTTGACTTTCCTGTGCGTTGACTTAACTGATGAGACGTGACGGTAGTTTGTGACTCGTCCTTAAACGTTTGCATAAAAATATTTCTTCTACATCTTCCTGGTTTGGTATCCTGTTGACCAAGATTTGAAATAGTCCTTTTGAAATATTAACATTTTCATATCCATCTCTTTTATGAACTATATAGGAGTCCCCTGTCACGGTGAGTTCAGCTAAAAATATTAAAATATTCAATGTAAAAATATCAAAATGAATCCAACCCAAAAACCGGCAAATTTCGTCATAATATAAACATATTTCAATTTTCAACGATGCATAAAGCAAACAAATGAAGTTTCGATAACCCAAAAAACACATAAGACACTCTTAAGTTTAATAATGAGTTTACTTAAACTTAAAATATAATGAAAATATTATTTTTTAATATTTTAAGCATTGATGTACATTTATAGTTTATTACAGCCCAATGGGTGACTAAGTTTGTTGTAAGCTCAAACTATTATAATTCATTCATTTTGTATGATTATCATTTTTAATTATTTTTGTCATATAATTCATATAGTCTCTCTAACCGAAGCCCACTATATAGAAAATATAACCATTTAATAATATTATTATATGATATTGGCATGTATAATATTATTGTATGATATTGGCATGTATAATATTATTATATGATATTGGCATGTATAACACATAAAGATAGTTGTTTGATCATATAAATGTAAAAATGTTAAATAAATATTGCAATGTTGATTAAATAGTTGATACACAAGTCGTAAAATATATGTTTCATAAAAATTATCCGCGTAAATGTACACGAATCGTTATCATTTTACATGTATGGAATGTATTTAATAAAATGAACGAATAATTGAACCCAAAATCTTGGTAGAAAATAATGAAATTAAAATAAAAAATGTTTTCAAAAATTCATCAACTTGTGGAAAAACATTTTTTATCCATGTAATTTGTTAAGTAGAATGCAGAAAGTGGGATGTTTTAGTCAACAAATAATGTGATTATAATTTATTTATTACATAATTGTTTTTATTTAATTATGATTTTATTATGTATAATGTAATATCCATAGTGGACCCGTACAACGTTGAAGAATGTCTACAACAATACAATATAATATCTAATGTAATGTAATTAATAAAATAATAATATGTAGCGCATCAGTAAATGAAAATAATGTGTATCAATACATAAATAAACTCTATATTAAACAAAATTGCCTTTTTTTATTAATTTGGTTGATATACCTATTTACCTCTTAATTATGACTGTGAAGACTTATGTAGCTAGAAGAGGCACTATCTAGAAAAACTACTCTATAACTAGAGATATTTTCTGTATCTAGATACAGAAAATATATTGTGGGTGTTTTTATTGATTTGGTTGATATACCTATTTACCTCTTAATAATTATGACTGTGAAGACTTATGTAGCTAGAAGAGGCACTATCTAGAAATCTACTCTATAACTAGAGATATTTTCTGTATCTAGATACAGAAAATATATTGTGGGTGTTTTTATTGATTTGGTTGATATACCTATATACCTCTTAATAATTATGACTGTGAAGACTTATGTAGCTAGAAGAGGCACTATCTAGAAAATCTACTCTATAACTAGAGATGTTTTCTGTATCTAGATACAGAAAATATATTGTGGGTGTTTTTATTGATTTGGTTGATATTTGGTTGTTTGATGCGTGTGTGTTGCCCATTCTCCTGTAATTGTTTGATGCGTGTGTGTTGCCCATTATCCTGTATGGGTGTGAGTCCTGGCACCTGACTCTGGCCCAGGCACAAAAAGTATCTGCATTCGAAACGAAGTGCCTCAGGAGAATTTTGGGTATAAGATGGTACCACCGCATCACGAACGACGCTATACGCCGGCGCACCCAGCGTGAGCCCATCACCTCTACTATTATGTGGAGGAGATGGACTTGGCTGGGACATGTGTTAAGGATGCCGAATGACAGTTGGCCGAGGAGAGCGCTGTTCTTCCTCCCATCAGGGTCCCGGAGACGAGGAAGACCCTCTCACACTGTGTTCCGCTCCTTCGAGGCAGAGCTGAGGAATCTGGACATGGTGTGGGAGGAGGTCATTAACGTTGCGCAACATCGAGCGCAATGGAGAGCTCTTGTTGCCTCCCTATGCCCCTAAGTGGGGTCTAAAGGGAGTTTGGATTGGATTGGATGGTTGATATACCTATTTACCTCTTAATTATACTGTGAAGACTTATGTAGCTAGAAGAGGCACTATCTAGAAAAACTACTCTATAACTAGAGATATTTTCTCAATCTAGATGGTGGGTGTTTTTATTGATTTGGTTGATATACCTATTTACCTCTTAATTATGACTGTGAAGACTTATGTAGCTAGAAGAGGCACTATCTAGAAAATCTACTCTATAACTAGAGATGTTTTCTGTATCTAGATACAGAAAATATATTGTGGGTGTTTTTATTGATTTGGTTGATATACCTATTTACCTCTTAATAATTATGACTGTGAAGACTTATGTAGCTAGAAGAGGCACTATCTAGAAAATCTACTCTATAACTAGAGATGTTTTCTGTATCTAGATACAGAAAATATATTGTGGGTGTTTTTATTGATTTGGTTGATATACCTATTTACCTCTTAATTATACTGTGAAGACTTATGTAGCTAGAAGAGGCACTATCTAGAAAAACTACTCTATAACTAGAGATATTTTCTCAATCTAGATTGTGGGTGTTTTTATTGATTTGGTTGATATACCTATTTACCTCTTAATAATTATGACTGTGAAGACTTATGTAGCTAGAAGAGGCACTATCTAGAAAATCTACTCTATAACTAGAGATGTTTTCTGTATCTAGATACAGAAAATAGATTGTGGGTGTTTTTATTGATTTGGTTGAGATACCTATTTACCTCTTAATTATGACTGTGAAGACTTATGTAGCTAGAAGAGGCACTATCTAGAAAAACTACTCTATAACTAGAGATATTTTCTCAATCTAGATTGTGGGTGTTTTTATTGATTTGGTTGATATACCTATTTACCTCTTAATTATGACTGTGAAGACTTATGTAGCTAGAAGAGGCACTATCTAGAAAAACTACTCTATAACTAGAGATATTTTCTCTATCTATATTGTGGGTGTTTTGAATAAACTGACCAAGTGTATACAACACAACAATCAATCAATCAAAACTCCCTTTACACCCCACTCAGGGACATTGGGAAGCAACAAATAACCTCCATTGCTCTCGATCTTGTGCAATATTTATGTCCTCCCACACCTCGTCTTCTAGACCCTGATGAGAGGAAAAACAGTGACCTCCTCGACCAACTGTTATTCGGCATCCTCAATAAATGTCCCAGCCATATCCAACTGTTTGATGCGTGTGTGTTGCGCATTCTCCTGTATGGGCGTGAGTACTGATAGCACCTGACCAAAGTCCAGACACAAAACGTCTCCATTTTCAAGAAGTGCTTCGGGAGAATTTTAGGTTCATCACTTCAACCATTATGAAGAAGATGTAGTAAATAATTTAAAAAATAAAAGAGGATATCAATAAAAGAGGGTATCAATAAAAGAGGATATCAAAAAAAGAGGATATTAATAAAATAGGATATTAATAAAAGAGGATATCAATAAAAGAGGATATTAATAAAAGAGGATATCAATAAAACAATTAACATCAACATACATTATATAATTTTATTTCACAGAATTTTAAATTCAAAATTTTATATTATTACACTTTAAATTAACACAAATTAATAATAATATTAATTAAATATTTTATAATAATAAATAGGATCAACAACAATGCAATGGATATATTCCAAATGGGCGAGAGTGACTGATTATTATGAAGGGATGACAATATTTAAGATCTTCTTAATTTATTTATTATTAACTTATTATTATATATTGAAACAAGAAAGTCTTTATACGTGCTGTCTTTAACAAAGTGACGAAATATTATATGAAGTCAGTATAATGTATCGTAAGTAATTTATATTATTTTAAGTTTACATAATATACAGCTGAATAGATAAGAAACAGAAATTATACTTAGCATCTTAATGTCGCTTAAATGATTTTGCAGTAAATTAGTTTTGAATAATTTATCATAACTTTATTATATGCGTTCTATTGAGAATAAATCTATATGCACGACCCATTTTTGAAAATTAGATATTACACTTCTTCATGCGCTTTTTTAATATTACATACATAGTAAGGATACAATATTATATCTTCTCAAAACAGGGCAGATACATTGTTTAATAGGTACTAAAAAAATAACGCTTGTGACAAAATTGAATTGAATTTTGTTCAGGATTGAAGTCAATTCTTGTCTGTAATAATTGTATTATCAATTGTATATTAGGTCTAGCGGTTACCACGCCGGCTTTCGCTCTGTTTCGTGCGGAGGCCGTTGGTTCGATCCCAGGTGCCGACCATCTTCCTCTTTCACCACACAAGCTTTAAGTAGCTTAATATGAAAGAGTCAATAATTAGTGTATTTTTGTCTTCACTTTGAGTGACAGGAGGCTGAAACGGCCTTTTACACCTTTCAGCCTCGCCTATATAATTATTTATTGCTTTTACCCAAAATGCCTGGGCTGTTTCTATTTTATTGTTTATTTGTAACTACATTATAATATTGCCTCGCTTATTTATTTGCACTGCATGAAATTTGAAAGTTGTTTTTGTTATAATAATTGATTTTGTATTTTTTTTTGTAATAATGATGTGTTTCTGATGACTCCAAGTGCCTGTAAAAGCCTAGGGATGAGCAATAAATAAAACAAATAAAATAAATAAAACAAATAAAATAAATAAAACAAATAAAACAATAAATAAATAAAATAAATAAAATAAATAAAATAAATAAAATAAATAAAATAAATAAAATAAATAAAATAAATAAAATAAATAAAATAAATAAAATAAATAAAATAAATAAATTAAATAAAATAAATAAAATAAATAAAATAAATAAATAAATAAAATAAATAAAATACATAAAATAAATAAAATAAATAAAATAAATAAAATAAATAAAATAAAAAAAATAAATAAAATAAATAAAATAAATAAATAAAATAAATAAATAAAATAAATAAAATAAAAAGCACTGATTCATTTAAAAAAAATCTAAATTATAAAAAGCGAAATATTAGGTAAGTATATACATTTCATATATTCATTAATTTGATATAGGTATATGTAAAAGTTTCAGTGGAGATAAATTTCTAATTATTATATTAAATGCAAAGAAAAAAGTATTCAAAATCAAATCTGAAATATCTGTAGGTAGATATTATTATCGATCGAAAAATACGTATATGAAAATCTAAAAATTATGTGAAACTTCAAACCGCAGGGTAAAGTTAAGGTATAGCAATCAAAATGATTTTTGAAAAAAGTTCTTAGTTGCTGCCTTTCATATATCCTCAATACATATTTAATTAATCCGAAATCCCTTGTAATCAATAGTTTTAAAGTTGGACCTAAATGGACCTATTAAAGTTTTTAAACAACTTACTG
Organism: Mystacides longicornis; assembly: GCA_963576905.1. Lineage (NCBI taxonomy): Eukaryota > Metazoa > Arthropoda > Insecta > Trichoptera > Leptoceridae > Mystacides > Mystacides longicornis. The sequence goes on from OY756437.1 coordinate 26,416,843, forward strand.
TGAGAAATCAAAGAATTTTTTATATACCTACATCTTATTATTATATATGTTATTTTGTTTTGAAAACTTTATAGACCTCAAATTCTTATTAAAATCTTTAACAAGACAAAATACTTTAGGAATAAATTTGCTAAAAATTCTACTTCATAATATATCCTTCGCAAACTAAAAAGATCTCCGATTTATTGCGTAGTAGGTAGGTATAACATTTTTATTTCATCTTCAAGCTTCAGAATTTCTTCAATTCACATTGTTAATTTTGTCTTTAAAGGGTCCAATAGATGGATGAAATTCGTTTTATAGTTATAGTAACTAAGTAGAAAATTTTGTATTCCGTGATAGTAAAATGAGCATCAAAAGGGGATGGTATTTTTTTAACAAATTGCTTAGAGAATTAAGGCACAAGTAAAATAAATAAACAATATTAGGGGCTTGTGATTGAAAATTGATAGATCCTTTTGAAATTTAAAGAGAAGTTTTTCATTATATTTCAGTACTTAGTTATTGAAGTGATGATTATTCTTTAATTTCTACCGCAGCACATATCACGTATTGCTTTTAGTTTGATACACGTTTTTTGATAACGAACAAAGCGAAAATCAGTCTAAAGGTGATCTTAATCAAGTCTAAAAAGCAGGCAAATTGGAAAACAACACAATTTGGGAGGCTAATAATATTGGACAGAATGATTTATTTGTTGAAAAAAATATCTTAGGCTGATCTGAATGATTTGTTGAATTAGCAGCATAGGGTCGAATTGTTTGCTGAATTTCCAACATTGGACTGAATGATTTGATGAAATACCAAAATTGGGTTGAATGATTTGTTGAATTACCAAAATTGGACTGAATGATTTGTTGAATTACCAATATTGGACTGAATGATATGCTGAATTACCAACATTGGGTTGAATGATTTGATGAAATACCAAAATTGGCTTGAATGATTTATTGAATTACCAACATTGGACTGAATGATTTGATGAAATACCAAAATTGGGTTGAATGATTTGTTATATTACCAATATTGGGCCGAATGATTTGCTGAATTACCAACATTGGGTCGAATGCTTTGATAAAAGTTCTGAATGAGTGGTTAAAATTTATAAAAAGTTTATTTATCAAAAATTATTAAGAGATTACAAATAAGAAGAGATAGTTATAATTATTTATACAAACATTTATTTTGGGAAACTGATACATTTTATATGTAATCAAGAAAAGAAAAATGACCGCTTTATAAATACGACTAGAAAATATCTACTGGTGAAAATTTTATTAATATGGATCGCCGTTGCATGTTAAATTTGGCTCATGTTCAGATCGCACATGAGTCAAACTATGCAACAACGGGGTGGTTTTTTTCTCATGCATTTCACATTATCACAAAAGCTTGAGTTTTACAACACAAAGGAAATATTAGATATTCAGAGTGATTAAATATATACATAAGCTGTTATTTATAAGTTTTTAACAATAGATAATTAGTTCAAACAAGAAATTATTTTTAAAACCTATCTCACTAGCGTACACGTTGGGAAATCACATTTAGAAAAATGAATTTAGTGGGTTTTTATTAAAATTTATATTTCAATTAATGTTGGAGCTAATTTATTAATTTATAATTATTTATTTATTTAGTTTAAATATTAAAGATTGATAAACTACATCAAACTCATTTGTTTTATCCATTTTATTTGATAAACTTGTTTTATAGTGATTTTTTTTTTAAATATAAATACCAATAATAATAATAATTTTCTAGATTAAAATTCAAATTCAAACATAACGACATAATAATAATATATTAGAATAATTTCGAATCTTAAAATAACTTAAGCACCATAATTATTAATAAAATCATATATATTATATTTTAGGAAATCATAAGCAACATTTTTTTAAAAATAATTTGATACGTAGGTACCTACATGTTTTATATTTTAACAATTTCGGTGAAAATGTAAATGAATGAGTAGAACTATTACATATCGTGCACCAACCTAAATGGATTTAAAATTTTATGTTATTTTTTCTTTTGAATAAAATATAAATCATTTCCAATATGGAAAAAAAAGAAAATACACGAATCGTAAAGATTAAATTACTTCCACCACCGAGAAATAAACATTTTCAACAACTAATAATTAAATCGCTGATTATCAAAATATACTATTTATAGATGTTTCTGTACCAAATTCATTTGCAAATTAAACCATTGAAAATTACTGTCATTCGGTATCTGGTAAATGTGGTCAAAATTTCAAATCGTTATCTTGTCTTCTGACATGTTATTCATATCACAATCATTCTTTCAATGTTCAGTATACATTTGACAAGCTAATAGCAAAATTAGATTTCGTCAAGTTACTACTTTAAACCAGTGTTCAGAAAAGCAGTATTCGTAGACTAAAAATGTCTTAAATTTAGTTTTTCAAAAGCAAGATCAGAAATTTTAAGTGTAAACCTAAAAACACTTTAAACATCTTTCACAAAAATGAGAGGTTGTATTTTTATTTAAGATCTGAAACAATTTCCGAAAAATATCATTTTATACCCACATTATTGTATCATTTTTTTTATTCAATATTATGTTGGTACCTAATATTTTCAAAAAGCATCATCAGAAAATCGAAAAATAAAATTTTTGAAACAGTTAAACATCATAGATGTTTTGAAACATATTCCATGTTTAAATGTTAAGTTTATTCCACAATTCTTGTTATGCTATCTAGTTTTCGAAGTCGTTTTCGATTGATAGAAAAACTAAATAATACAAAAAATGTCATATACGTATGTTTTGTAACATTTATTTAATTTACTAAAGTAGGTATATATTATACACCAAGGCGGACAACACAAACAAAACGGAATTTAACAATTGAGCACGCAAAATATTAACCTTAATACCTATTTTTAAATATTTAGCTTAGAACTGCTCCCTTACTATATTTAAATATTATAATCGTTACACATTATTAATTTAAATACTTAATTAATTATTAATACGTAAAAAAGGAAGGTACTGTGGACGAGGCAAAGGGTTAATAAACAACGAATGCTTCGTAATAACAACTAGATTTTTTTTAAATATTTACATTATTTATTACTTATGCTCTACGAATAACAATATTATATAACGATAAAAACCACGATGGAAGTTATGTCAATTGTGCTTTTAACCAACATGCGTTCTTTTTACGTCAGTTTAAATTTAAAAAAAGAACATTACAGCCGAATCACTCTTAAAAACCATAGATTTTTAAATATAACTACCTAGGTGGAGTACTCCTATATCTTTTCATAGAAAAAAAAGTGAACCCGCATTAGCCGGCAATTTTGACAGTACGGTGGTCAAAACGGAACGTAAAAAATGATGTTAACATTCATAAAGAAACTTTAAAATGATCAAATTGCACTTATTTCAATGTAAAAATACGATTTGTTTCGAAGGTAAAAGTCATAGGTAAAGAAATTAAATATTTTCAATGTGGCACATGATTGAATGCATTATAACTTCATTATTTATTTATTAACTCTTTACTTTATATTGATAGGAATATGAAACAATACATAAAAACACATCACAGGATCAACATACAGAGGGTGAGAGAAAAAACAAATGAATATACGCCGTACCACGTTCTTTTGGGAACCAAACTGTCAAAAGTTACAATATTTGGGCTTCACTTTTGAACGTGAGTCGGGATTCTAGGTTATTGTATTGAATTCTGTGGAAAAAAACTAATTATAAACACTGTTTTTGGTGACAACCTGATATTTATCACTGTGTTGCATTATTTTATTTCAACTAAATACTTCATGTAAGACTTGTACCGGGTGTTACAAAATGTACGTTATGGTTTGAATTTTCTTACTTTTATAATTAAGTTTTTTCCAGTATTTTGTAAAGACGATTTCGGCAATCAAAAATGATCCAGAATCCTATGAAACAAAGAATTCAAATTGTCGAACTTTATCGCGAACCAGTGTTTCCCATTGACCTCGGCGTTCACCGGATTTAACAGCCCCTGATTGTTTCTTTTGGGGATGTTTAAAAGAAAAGGCTAACGTCAATAAGATAAGAATCATTTGTAGTTAAAAAAAACAGTGTTCGTGATCAAATCACCGCCAAAACACTTGAAATTTAGAGAAATTTATTGAAATTGTCTCGAAAAGAGCTCAGATGTTCGAAGCAGAAAATTACTACCACTTACCTACGAGATACATTTTTTGATAACTAACCCCACGAAAACGAGTGCAAGCTAAAAAAAAAAAAAAAAACCCCAAAATGTTACCCATTTACATACCTACTGTATTTGAAAAAAGAGAATTCTGTTGGAGAGCTCTTGTTGCCTCCCTATGCTGCTGAGTGGGGTATAGGTAAAAGGGATTATTGATTGATTGATTGATTAAAAAAAAGAAAACAATGTTATGATTATCGCACAAAAAAGTCATAAAGAATTCAAACAATCACGTCCAATCTGAGCCACCCTGTACTTTTGAAATATTTAATTTCATTACCTTGATCGAAGGTAAAACCTTCGAAACTAGTCAGGAAAAAACAATGTTAAAACGTCATTTTTTCAATTTTCGCTTCGAAATCAAATATAGGTAGGTCATAGTTATTTGGTTAAATCTGTTTTAATTCGGCATTTTCTTCGAAACACGAAAAATTACGACTTAACCAGCAGTTCTTCTGTTAATCAATGGTTTCTATGACAATAATAACAGACCTAGGCTAGAAATATTTTTACATTCTGAAAGAAGAAAATAAAAATGTTAAATTTCGTTCGCAATCCTCAAGGTAGTAACGTGAAATTTGAACCCTTAAAATTTTAGAGATGATATAACTGAATCATAAGACAATTGGAGAAATTATGAATCTTTTCTATGCATGTAATCCGACAGGTTTTGCGGTTTGTAGGTAAAAATTACGGTTTAATTAAGAAGCTTGTAGGTAAAAGTTACAATATGCTATCTTAGTTGCATATACTCAGGAGTACGTGAGTAATTTAAAAAAAAATGCATAAATAATTTTGTGTGGTTATATCGTTATATTATACTGCTAAACACATTTCGCATTCTTTTCATTATCTTCTAGATCGTTAAACAAGAAATAACTTTCCATACATTTTGATTATGTCCATAATTAAATGACAATTATTTTCAAAAACACAGAAAAAAAACTGTTTATTAGAATAGGAGGAACATAGAAGTAAAAAAAAACCGAGTACATGATGTGAGGTAATTATTGTATTTAAAAAAAATAACAAGATCGACCCATTTCAATCCGTTTGAAAATCGGAGATTCTAGTCGACCTCGCAAGAGGCAAACCCCACCCCAAACAAGAAGATTCTAAATCACTCAATAATGAGTGGAAGGCTTATCAATGAAAAAAATATCGGGGAAACTAATTAAATTTGCCAAGTCCAAAAAACCTGGTTATCGTGATGCTCTAAAGCACCCGCATTATTTGCAGTTGTAAGTTGGTATTTTCTGTAAAACATGGTTGGGTTTCTCGATCGTTAGTGGAATCGCAAAGTAATAGTAACTTTTTAGTCATTAAAAAATGACATTTTAACATAATTTTGAATGATGAAAAAATATTTTTAAGCATTGTGATGTTGTTATGCATGTTATTAATCGATTATCATTTATTTTGATATTCCTGACGATTGAGTAACGCCTGATAGTAAAGTGTTGTGCTAATACTTTACTATTACTCGCGGCGTCGAGAAACCCACCCTTAGTCACGAATAGTTTTTTTTTCGCTCTCCAAAAATAATAATGTCTATCTTCAAAAATATCTGGACATTCCATTATAGAACAATAGTTTGTTTGGAATGTTGCGAATTCCAGCATGTAGGAAAACATTTTCCAGATAAAAGATAATAGTATTATATGGGTTCATTGTGGTGAATTCAGAACGTGTTTGAGTAAAGAATTATTGAAAAAAAAAAGTTTTGTAATAGTATTTAAAAGCGAAAAAAAATGGAAGCATGTTAAAAGAACGGATGCTAATAGGATAAGAAAAAGATTATACAGCTGAAAGAAAAGTGTGGTCATCTGTGAACGACGTGGATCGAACACATCGGTACCTTCCACAGAGAAGGCCAGGTTGGAAGTAAATAAAATAGGTTGCATGACAAATGCTTTTTTTTTTAATTAATCTGGAGTTTAATCAAAGCATAAACAAAAACACTTTTCACCGAAAGTAACGCTTGTGTTGTGGAAGACGAAGGTGGTCGTCACAGGCGGTAAAGACCTTCCACCAGGCTACCAACCACTTCGTTTGTCGGCGGAAGAAGCGCAAGAATACGGTGTGTTTGGATAGGAAGGAGTTCCGTTCCCTCTGGCTACCTCTTAAGGAATGTGTGATGGGTAAAAAAAGAAAATTGAAACATTTTCAAATTGCTATGATTTTATTTACTTTTTAATGTAGGTTCATAGGGCGAGGTATGCTTTAGCCTTGTATGAACCGCACAATACAGTTTAAGCTCTGATTTCCTGATGGGATAACTATACCTACCGGTGCATTCATATAATACTACGGCGGCAAAATAATGGTCTATTTTTTTTTATAAACCGCGATGAGTATGCCAGTTTAGAACTTGTAAATATTGTCACCATAGTAACAAAAAATATTGTCATATATTTTGAAAAACTCCCGTCTTGTCAGATGACGGACTGCTCTCTAGGAAGCCAGTGAATTAGCAGTTAAAATTTACGGTGTCAAGAATCGCTCTCTAAAGGAAATCGTGGAGTTTACTTGACATAGACGTTCAAAGTAAAATAATTCACTGCTTTATTACGGAACCGCATTCCCAGGAAATTAGAGATTTAGAGTCAATTTTTAGCCCCGAGTAATTGTAAGTAAAGAGGAAGATAAATGACAGAAAAACCCAAATGAAACTTCATGATTCGGAAATTTTGGACAATCACTTGAAGAGATTGGGTATGGTCTTTTTAAAGAAATTTGCCACCCACACAAAGAAAAAGAAGGTATAAAAAAATATGGAAGTAAATGAATGATACGAATGTTTTGGTATTTTTATCAATTTGAGGGTTGTATATTGATTATTCTAAAAATAGCTTTGATATTTATTTGGAAGATAATAACGAAACGATACGATACGCGGACCTCCCCAAATATAATTGATTTGTAAAAATAAAAGGCAAAATACAATCAGTTGTAACTTATTATTCGCTCTTGAAGAGTTCAAAGAAACTTCTTTTTTTGTGTCGTTTCGTCAAGCAGTGGGGACGTCAGAAAAATGATGAATCGGCAAATCATGAAAGTGGAATGGTCTTAAATTCATCAGATTACTTTCAGACAAATGTTATAGGTACTTATTTAGGCGTTAATCTTGTTTTCTTTGAGCAGTGAATGATCATTTTAATTGTCAGGTTTTAGATTTGTCTGAAAATAACTTTTTCCCTGTTTGTGACAGCAACAACGCCACATTTCTCTTTCTTTTGTATGAAAAAAAAGAACGTCCCATTCTTCTTTTTCTGTGTTATTTCATAAAAACAAATGTTCACCTTGAGATTTCTACAATTTCAGAAACAACAGATAAACATGAAAACCCGCCTTGTTTTGGGGATTCCAGCAGAATTTTCCGAGATTGAATTTTGTGTCAACCGGCCGTTGGATTCTTCGGACCACAGTAGTCGCATATAATTTGGGATTTTATTCGTCCAGTATTTGATATAAAGAAAGCCTTCCTTCCCGACTTCCACGATTCGCAAAATGGATTTTATTTTTATATAAGAAAATAAGAGTTAAAGAAAAAATAACAACTAATGACTCTAAAAATTCATTACTAATGTTCGATTTTTAAATGGAACAAACCACTACGGGCTTACGACCGTCTTCTACTGTTATTTCGAAGGCTGGCTTAGTGTGATCACTTTACGTTAACAACGTTCGCCATTAGGTGGTAATGTTTGTCTCCGAAACTCCTAATCATGAGAATTCTCAACATGTTCAACATGTCGAAAAATCTCATGTATGCAACAAGTAGAAATTTAATAATAAAATGAAAAATAGAGATAAAAGTTGGAAATTATTGAGAACAAGAGAGCAACCAAATTTAAAGAATTGCAGTTAGATTAATGCACACCAAAATTGAAATAGAATCGGGCGTATTATTGTGTTCATACGCACTAATCCGCTTTTTTACTTAAAATTATTCGCTTTTATTAGTTTCGGGCGGATTAAACCGGCTTTTCTACGACGATTGTTTGATTTAATCTACACAATAACCACAAATTGTATAACTTTTTTATAAGAAAGACTGATGAATGTTTTTGATTTAAAAATCTTGAACAACTGCGACTAAAATAGGTTTCAGTGGGCTTAAACAATTTTCGCATTACTTAGTACCTTTCAAATGAGACCGGTTTATGATACGTGGGTTGGATGGTGTCAATTTTGGACATGGGTAGAAACATTTCTCGTATTTTATACATATGGATATTGGTTTTAAACCATCTATGCTTTATTATATTTCTAATCAATCATAATCAATCACATCGGTAGATATTTGGTGGTTTTCGAGTCTTAACTGACATAACTAAACATTTTTTTGTCTTTAAAAGACATTGTTAAAATTACAAACAATAACCTGCATTATTATCAATCCAATTTTCATCTTCCTCTTTCACGACACAAGCTTTAAGTAGCTTACTGTGAAAGAGTCAAGGAGTGTATTTGTGTTCACTTTGAGTGAGCACAGATTCATTTTTATAAAAAAAAAAATAAAAAAAATTACTAATACTTTGTCTCATCTGTGAGATGGAAATTGATCCAAAAGAAAAGACGGAATGTAAAGATTGCTTAGATGACAATTTACTTATTTACTTATACATATATTTCAGCTGAGAAAATTCTCAGACATCCCCAGACATGGGTCCCCGAATTTCAGACACATAAAAATATGATATCGGATATCTGTCATTTTAAATTATTCATAATATTGAAAACCTAAAATGAAATTTGTACGGATCCTATATATAATAATAATTGATAAGTTCGTCCGTAGCTTAGTATTTTAGTTGAAACACAAATTCGCCCGAAATATTTTTGATGCATAATATGAAATACTAGCTTTCCTGACAGACGTTGTCCTGTGTTCCTAACTATATGTACCTACCTATATTGAATTCGAATTTGTATGGTGATGAATTAATTATCATTTGACCAATGTGATTCCGAACGATGCGTCTGTTTTAAACCATGTATATTCCATTCGCATTCTGTCAATTGCACCAATTGACAATTTCTGTCAAAATTTCAAAATTGAAATAAAAATTATAAGGTAAAAAGTACTAATAAGGTTGTCTACGTAGAGTTTTCTTTAATTTTCTAATTTCCCATGCATTTATCATAGTTTTTTTCTTCTAAAAGAATATTCTCCTAATAAAAGCCTACACAGCAAAAAAAAAAAGATAAACGAAATCGGTCCAGCCGTTTAGGCGTGATGCGATGACATCGGGAAATTGCTCTCCATATAAGATTTATATAGGTATCCAACTGCGGCAAATATTTTTCACGCGGTCAATCATAACGGTTCACCTCGGGAATTATTGTTCCTACATACAACTGTCGCTACGGAGAGAAATGCCAATTTTCGCACTTCCCAACATGGTAATGTTAAATTGGGGGACGAAATAACTGAATTTTAAAACAATTACGTAATAAATGACCCTTTTTTATAGTAATAAAATAAAGAAAATGTATGGAAAGTGTTGCTGTTTTAACGTTAAATTTCTGGGTAGGTATTTACTGGCAGTACTACAGCTTTCTTTCTTTCTTCTGACTTCAGCGTCGCTTTGAGGAAGTGCAATCGTTGGGGGAGCCGCTTGAAGAAGATCTATCTCCTTCCTGCAATAAAAAAGCAATTGATTTATTAGAGAACCTCTTCCATCTGAAGGCGCTTGTATTTACTTTGATGTGAATCATAAATAGTATACAATAATTAATAGATATAACGTTTCAAGTAAATCATTTTTTAAATGAATCAGCTGTGCTCACTCAAAGTGAACACAATAATACCCTCTTTGACTCTTTCACAGTAAACTACTTAAAGCTTGTGTCTGGAAAGAAAATTAATAAAATTAATGGTAGCCTAGCGGCTTTTTCACCGACATGTGAACGGAAAATTAAAGGTCGTGAGTTCTCATCCCCTACTCGATCATTTTTACCCTTTCACGAAACAAATGTCAAAAGGATATTAATGTTGAATTTAAATGACTGGGTACAGCAGGGTTATTTTACAACTAGTCAAATATTTGAAGATTAAGGGCCCATTCTATCAAAATAACCATGTTTGGCACTTTTTCTTAATCGATTACACGTAATGATTCCGCGTTTCCTTAACATACGTAACTGAAATTTACGTTTTACTTTGGAATGAACTTGAATTAAATAGTTTGACAAGTCTATAGTTGCTGAAAAATGAAAACAAATCTTAATAATTATCGAAATTTGTTTCATTCATTACAACCTAAAAAGATTATATTTCAGAATAATTAAGTTGAGTTGGAACTAAGCTTTTTCGTAAAAGGCAGATTAAAAAAAAAACAACATTGTTCTTCACCTTCTACCTACCTAAATCTTTTAGAGCACTTTCTTAGAGATTTTCATTGTTCCATTTCTTTAAGTATCGTATTTCATCCGTTTTGCCAATATTCGAGAAAAATAATTTCAGATAATTCAGTTATTATATTATTATTGTTAAGCAGAATAAGATTGTATTTATTGACCTTCTCGGAAACTCTCAACCCTCAAATGTCAGACTTCAAGTCTTGGAAAAGCGTATCTATAGAAAGTGACTTTCGAACTGGCACATAAGCCGGCGATAATAATAATTGCCCATTGTATATTTTTTTCTAAAGTATAGCGATTCACCCCACTAAAAAAAAATTGGCAAGTATTTGAAAATATTTAGAAGATAAAAATTTATGTGAATATTTTTTTCAAGTCGTCTTTAAGCTTGTAACTTATTTTGAGATTCATCATTTTTTGTATTCATCAATATGGTTTAAGATAGATCCATGATTGTTTTTCTATCTGCTAGGTATACCTATACTCTTCAGCTATTGTAGAAAAAAAAATTAAGCATGTTCTTTAAAAATTGGTGTCTCTGTAACCAATTAAATCCTGCAAGTCAGGCCTTTCCAAAAAAGTACTAAAATAACTAGGTATAACTCGGAAACTTTAAAAAATCGCTGAACATAAGCTGAGTTATTTGGATAGCCCTTAAGGTGTTCTATCTCTGGGCTTTCGCTTAGTCGTACTTTCTGGGACATCCTGTATAATACATATGGTTAATATTTCACAATAGGGCTATAAAATAGGGAGCGTTGCATAAGAAATAGTATGTCGGTGGAAGAAGCGAAAGAAGTGTGTCTGGATATAAAAGAATGAAGGTCCATTCTCTCTGCCTAACCCATTGAAGGAATTGGTTTAGTAGACATTACAAAAAAAAACAAATGTCTTACTTGCGAAATCAGACTGGACCTGTTGCTGCCAAGATCCTGCCTAAAAGTTCTTCCTATCTGAGGGGAATCTGAGGTCTCCCTTCCGCTGCTGTAGTCCATCGAAGAATCGCTGAAAATCAAACAGAATCAATCAATCAATTTGAAAATATTGTACTTAAAATTTCTAACAAGCTTTATCTAAAGATATCGCTTTCCATAAATTACGTATTAGTTGATACGTTTCGTTATGAAAAGGGGCGCCTTTATCGACATGACCAAAGTGTGGAAGATGTTGGCTTTCAGCGTCGAAAAGCATTTTTTTTGTAATAAAATGAATCTGTAGGGCTATTCTCGTAATCAATCGCTTTTAAAAATCACTTAACGATAAGATTAAGACACGATCGCAAGCAGTCGTATTCACAAAACTATCGGAATCTAATCTTAATCCTATCTTGAACTGGATCATTTTCATACTGATATTTCAAACATAACGAATTTTTAAGATATCTACTAGATATGTTGTTTTGTGAATACCAATCCGCCATTTTATGATTGTCAATCAAGATAAGAGCGTATTGAGACCGCTACGAGAATAAGGGACTTTGACTCTTTCACAGTGAGCTACTTAATGCTTGTGTCGTGAAACAGGAAGATGATTGGCAGCTGGGTTTGGACCCATGAAATAGTACGGATGCCGACGTTCTAACCCTTAGACTACCAACCACTTGTAAATTTGTGTGTCAAACATTCTTCAATATGTGACGACTAGGAATGTGGGAATCCTATCAGTCAACGTATGATTGGGAATTTCGGCCATTCAAATTTGCTAAAACAGCTTTTGAAATAAAAAAAGAGTTTTGGTCAAATTAAAACTATCATTTGAAAACGTATTTTTTTTCTTCCGCACTAAGCAAAAGTTAAAAGTTTGGGTGTACACATCTGCGCCGTGAGCGGTAACGCAACGCATTGGTTGCCCAAACAAATTTACGTACTCCGTAGCGCGCAACGATCTAAGTGGAAGTTTAATTCGTTGCATGCATGCATTTTACCCCTCGCGATTCGCAGATGTGTACACGCCATTAGTGTTTTGGAAAAGCCTAAACCGAGCTAATGTGTAAAAATGATACAATATATTATTCAGCGATGAATTTGAATCTTAAATAAACTCCAACATATCAAGTTATTTTGTAAATACATTATGTTGTTTGGCAATTGATAGTCGATTTCTGTAAATACAGAAAGATAATGATGTATCGAATTATGTTGAGTAAACACATCTCCCTCAAATGGGAGTAATCGGTTTGGTTAAAGCATCGGCTTTCTTCAGAATATTTATTTGGTGACAGCGTTTTTTAAATTTAATTTGGATTTGTCAATAAAATTTTATATATGTGGGTGTTGTTCGATTCAGATGGTAAATATTCACAGTCAATAATGATGAAAAAATATGAAATTGATTTGTTGATATACGGATTCTTCTTGGATCACATCGTTTAAAAAATTATATTTAAAAAAAAAATTCAGATGGATTTGAACAATTTTGAAAAAAATATGGGTAGGTATTCGACATTTTAGTCAAGATGACGTATTGGGGCATGAATTAAAAAATATTGTTTTATTGTACGTTTATATTGTACTATATAAAATAATTATAAAAATAAAGAAACAATACTCAAAGGTGAATAAGTATATACAATTTGTAAAAACCAAATAACAAAATTATACTATACCCCCGTTTCACACAAGCGTCTTTTCGCTTTAGAAACGGGGTCTATATTGATTTAATAAAATAAAAAAAAATACTTATAACTAAATTTACAAGAAATTGTGGCAAAAATGAATTTTCTGTTCTATGATAGGTTCAAATGGACGTAGGCAATTATGATATGTTTTGTGTCATGGACGTAGATGAATTTGAAAAAACATCACATTTTTAAATCGATTTTCGACCAAAAGCAATGGACTTAGGCCAAGGGCGGATCCAGCATTGGCACCAGGGGGAGTCACGACATAGGTCATTTCCAAAGTTTGGTATTTTTTTTTATTTTTTTTTATTTTTCAGATTTTCGCAAACATACAGTTTTTTTTAACAAATAATAACAATATAATGCAAAGTACAATACATAAACCAGCAAAGTTTGCAGACATTACTTACTTATTTTTTAATATCTGGAGGGTTTTTCCTCTCCCCACTCGACATACACTACACATCATCAAGTACAAGAAAAAAACACCAAAGCTAGACGGGCTCGCCGCCGGGCCCGAAAACCCACCAAGGCGCACACCTCGACGCTCGTCACGACGGATTCCCGACACCCGGCAGCAATACCCTCATTAAAATGTATATAACATGAACACCAGTAAGGGGATTGGGAAAGGTAAGGAATGAGGAAAAGGGAAGACGACAATGGATCGGAGGACCCCCGCCTATGCCCGATGAGATCCAGAAACTATCAGGGATCCAATTATGGACCTCTTAAACACAGAAAGGGATACATGAAAGATGTCGATACCAACAAAAAATGCGTTATAAATATCCGATGAACGATGAATGAAAGAACTCTGCAGGTAATTAGTGCTGCACCTCGGTTGTTTAAAAGTAAGTGTCGTCCTGGTTAATCTGATTGGGCAGTTGAAAAAAATTATTAATTAATTTACTTATTAGATAGTTGCTGTCGATTACGTTGTGAGTTATTTTATATAAGAAAGACATATCATGCAGCGTGCGCCTGTTCTCCAAGGTCATTATTTTATGGTGACGCGCAGAGAAACGCGAGTTTTCAAATGATAACAAACTTCTAAAATCTAAATGTTTTTGGTATCTAGAAACTAAACTTTTCCTAAAAAAAAGGTCATTTCCATGATCCAGGGGGGGGGGGTCATGAACCACAATAACTTGTAATTATAATAGAAAAGTAGTCCCCCTCATGATCCCCCTGACCCCCCCCCCTGGATCCGCGCTTGACTTAGGCTCACTTGCAAAACACACAAATGATCCATGGAATATTTTCTATACATTCAAATAAATTTCTAAAATAATATTCACAGTGGAATTAGGCAAGTTTGAAAAGCATCGACACAAGTTTGAGCTAGCCTAGTTTTAGTTTTTTCGATTACATCATTACTGTAGACGAATCCTGGGTTTGTCATTATGATTCAGAGAGAAACTTAAGTTTATAAAAAGGGTAAAAAGACTACAGGACCTCCGAAGAAGTCCGAAATCGGTCGAAAAACTCTTGGGACTCGTAAAGGTTTTTACTTCTTTTTTTTTAAATGATACTGTACTCACACAAAGTTAAAACAAATACACTCTTTGACTCTTTCACGGTAAGCTACTTAAAGCTTGTGTCATGAAAGAGGAAGATGGTCGGCACCTGGGATCGAACCCACGACCTCCGATACGAAACAGCACGAAGCCGGCGTCGTGACCACTAGACTACCAACCACTTCAACTTATTGACTATACCGAAATAGGTTAAAGACTGGTATTCTTAAATTCACGTTCCAACTCAACGCAAGAAGCTCTTGCTTAGAACTTAATAGGTTGCCAGTAGTTACGCATCTAATGTATTGGATAAAACATTTTCAGAATAGCGAAATGTGAAAAGTCTCAATAAAAATTGGATACGACGCAACTCAATCGTCTGTTTTTCATTTCAGAATAACAGTCAATGAATTACCTCATGCGATGATTCAGTAAAAAAGTCCAGGACAATGCCGCCGGTGGCTTACTACTCGATGACAATAATACGCCGATTCGCTTTGCGCGCATTGCGAAGTCCGCCATTTTATAGCATGGTTTCCAGTGTCAATCAACTAAAAAATAAAACTGCCTTTAAGCCTAGCTCTGGTACCTACCGACGATTTATGTTTCCGGAGCTGAGAAACAAACATTCGTGGAGAGCGGTTTTCCGACAATGAAGAGTTCGAGATGGCCAAAACCCTAATTAAATCGAAAAATGGTAAAAAAAAATTTGGAGGACCTTGAAAAGATAAATTCGCGTTCTGAGAAGCCCATTGAGTTTGCAAAAGACTAAATGGAATAATTGAAATATTTAAGCTTTTTCTTTTATATCCATACCGAGAATACTTTGAACAGCCCTCGTAGCTCATTGAAACGAATGATTGTGTCAGAAGAGAAAATAATGATGATATTATTTTCTCTCTGCGTAGGTAGGTAGTCCTTTTTAGACACCATATTATGTGGTGGGCAAAAAAAGAGCATGGCTTATAGTTGTATTTTATTACAAGGCAGTAATTATTAATACATACATAATAATATTATAATGTTCACCCCCTAAATATGTAAGTGTGAAAGATCTCACTTGGTAAGTTGTAAAGGAAGGGTGTTCTGTAGCCCTATTCTGTAGCAAGTGTAGGGTAGTGACTTGAAAAATGTGACTATTAGGCGATACATTTTGTATGAAAAACGTCTATACGTATCGAATGCGAGAATCGCACATAGACGTTTTTCATACAAAATGCATCGCCTAATAGTCACTCGTTTTCAAGTGACTTTCCTACACTTGCTACAGAATAGGGGTCCTGTATTGTAGTGACATTTCCTTGACATTTCCGGCCTTGTCTGTGGAACCTTACCTCGGTGTTTCGTCGCTCCACGCGAAATATGAGACATGTTTTACATGGAGTGTTCACTAAAAATGACTAAATTGCAAATTTCAACAAAATTAAAGATTTATACCTATCTCTAGTGGTTACTTGATTTTTTTTACCCATAATTGTCCTACATCTGTTTGTAACATTATATTGTTTCTGTAGGTAGGTACCTACCCGTAAAATATGCATAAAAATTAAATCAATAAAATTACATTACAAATACTACTGTACTCACACACACTTCGACAGACTACTTATAAAGATCATCGACTTCATAGAAACAAATGTTAAATTTAAAGCGCCTCATAATGGGCGCAGAAAGCTTTTTGAAGGCGGTATATTCAAAGAAAATAATAGAAAAAACTTTATACACATAAACATTTCAAATTTGACGTATCCATGTCATTGTTTATGAAAGAAAATTGTGAAATAGCGCTTGATCAGTCTTTGACAATGGAACCTAAATAATGTTCAAACTTATAATTTAAATTGGTTATGGTCGAATTTCGGTCGACCACTAGTATAAATAAATAAATAAAAATCTGGATAAACAAAGAAATATTAACGGAAGATTTAGTATCGAGCGGTTGGCCCAGTGGCTATGATCTCTGAAAGAGACTGTCAAATAATATGCAGATTCGAGTCCTGCTGGAAAATTGAGTTTTTCGATATGTTGAACATGTCAAAGGTTCACGTGATTAAGAGTTTCGCGGATTTGAATTTCATATAACTATGAAATGGCGTATAGGTGCCTGCATTTGAAAAAAAAGCTAAACTAAACTAGCCCGCAGTAGTAGTCAAATTATTTATTTTATTTTTATTAAATATAATATTCCCCCCTTCAAAAATGCACAAGCATTTGTGTGAAGGTGAGGACATAACTCTAAGCAATACATAGCATTTTCAAACATTACCCTATACATATAACATAACACAATATTCTTATCAATGTTTCAGTAACCAAAATAGAAACACAGTAATTTTTTAGAAAACATTTACCCTTTATACCCTTGTGAAAGTGTAAATGAGTATATTTAATAATAAAAAAAGAATAAGTAAAGGAAGTAAAACACGGTATAATTAAATAAATGTTGAGATAGAATGTGAAGAATAAGGTACTAAGAAGTGGGAGCGGAAGGCTAAAATTCAAACGAGCTGTGATGTTTTATCAATATTTTACCTAAAAAGCCAACACGCATACAGTCTTGTGTCTTCTTATATAACTGAGGGGAAAACACAAACTGTAGTATTCTCATAACAATAATTCCTCAATAATAAGGAACATGTATAATATATGTCAAAAGCGAGACAAAAGCTATCATTCTAAATTAAACTAAGATGGCGGAGTATCGACAGCTGATTTTGTTTGACAGATCGTATATTACTAAACTTTATTCCATATCATACTAGCTTTCCTGACAGACGTTTTCCTCTAGTCCTTACTATGAATATTGATTTCAAATTTGTAATTTATACAAAAATACGACGTTTAAAATATTTTTGAGTGTTGAATAATTACTTCAGAAAGCTCGAAAAAATGTAACTAAAATGTTGAAACATGAAAGTATGGTGATTAATTTTTCTTGGTCTAGCTTTAGTCAGGCCTTCCTCAGGGACTTAATTTATACCCTATCATATTCACAACTCCAATGGTACAGAAAAAATAGAATGCCAAAATAATTTGGTTTCTTTATGAATAGTAAAATAATTGATTTGTTTTCTGCAAATACCAGTCTAGTTATTACAAAATGATTCTACAAGAATGGATGGTAGAGTGAATGATATGACTCACCTAATCAGACTCCGCCTGTCCTTTTTACTGTCTGGCCGCACTCTGCTGCTGCACTTGCTGGTCACGCCGTCCATCTCGACGCTGTCTTCCAATAGAGGCTCCTCATCCTCTTCTTTATCCGGACTAACAACATCTCCATCCTTCCCCGATTCATGGCACTCACATTTACAATCTTCAGGATTAACATAAGTATAAACTACACTGGATTCGTTAGGGATTTCTATATTAGTACGGCTAGGAATCGTTTGAATTCTTTTCGGAAGTTTTCTCTTTTCAGGAATTTCTTCAAAGTTTATCCACTGGGATTTTGGCACGGGAGCTCTTGGTGGCAAAGGAGGTGCTGGATCAGAATCAGACTCGTGACTCGTTGAACTCTTTCTATTACTGGTGTGCGCTATTCCTTGTTCAGCAAATTCAGCCCAGGACTTAGGATTTGACCCTGCAGATATCCTTCTAGGAGATTTTGTTCTTTGCCTTATTTTAGTTTTGTCGGGTGTTTTGTCTTCCGGTAAACATATTTTTAATCGTTCTGCTTTAAGAGAATCCGGTGTGTATACCTCGTCCGAACAATATTCTTCTAAACAACTAGGTGCAATGGGTGTTGTTGACCGAGGTCTTTCTATTGGAAATGTTTTCATATCTAATGTTTGGCGTTGTTTTACAGGCACTATGGGAATCGCTACTGATCTTTCTAATGGTAGAGTTGTTGGTATATATGGGAGTTCATCGTCGAAAGACTCTTGTTGTAGTACAAGACCTTTTCTTTCGTGATCTAAAATTTCAGGCTGTGGAACTCCAGCCTTTTCTAAAGCTTGTAACTGTTTCCTACGAATAAAATCTAATTCTGAGTCTCTCTCCGATTCGGAAGAATCGTTAGATTGAACTGAAGTTCTAGGACTAATACTTTCAGCAAATGCTGATTTTCTACATAATGCTAATGATTTTTCAGTAAAGTTCGATTTGGTTTTTTCACTTTCGAATGAACTTCCAGTAGATTTACTTTCCGCGTGACACTTTTCTAATTTAACACTCTCCCGCGATTCTACTCTTTTACATTGTTCGGGAACTTGGAATGCATCTACTTCATCAAAAATATTGTCACTTCTTTGTATTTGAAAATCGTCTTTCCACACACACGCGGGGTCATATTTACTCTCAACATCTGACTCGTGTTTATTTTCTACCACTATCGGAGCACACTGCACAGAGTCGTCCGTACGTTTTTCACTTATTTGAACTTCGATAACACTTTCCTCTGAGATTTGACTTTTGTTGTCTGACATTTGACTAGATTGACTGTCTGTTTTGGATAAACTAAATTGCATGCTAAATATTTGATCTTTACTTCCTACTTTCGTTGTAAATATGATATGCTTTTTGGCTTGACTACTTAGCTTTTCTTCATCGCATTTAAATTCTATCTCCGGCTCAGTTATCGGAGTTTTTTTTAAATCATCGATAACCTTAATGTCGTCTCCGGCCTTTATGTCTTTTGCGCTTATGATCTCAGCAGTTATTTTGATTGCTTTCACACCATCTAAGTCCTCAGCATTTTTATGATCGATTTCAAAGTTTTTTGCCGTAACACCATTGCTATTTTCTTTTTGAGGTTTTATATGATAAATTACCTCCACCTTTTCTTGAGACTTTTCCTCGCTCTTTGAAAGATCTGTTGAGGATATCAGACTATTTTCTGAAGTTGACTGATCTGATTTCGATGACTTGGTGGATGTTCCCTGTTTGGTTGAGATATTGCTACATCTTCTATTGAGTTCTTCTGCTTCTTCTTTCGACATTAAATCGCAACGAACAAATTTATCTTCACTCGGAGAATGCAATGGTATTCGAATGCTGCCATCGGGTAATACTACTTGTTTAGAATCAGCCGAAGTCTTTTTGTATCCATGTTTTTCTGACATAGGAACGTTAACTTGGCTGATTGAAGGTCTACTTGAACTAGGAGCACTTTTAGGACGGTCAATTTTTGTCGGCACTATTTGATCTCTACAGGTTGCTTTACTTGATTCTGGTTCAGTGATACTGTGAACAGGTTTTTCTTCTTCGTCGGAAGGCGTGTGCAGTGGAATCCTGATAAACCCATCCACGGGTGCTTCGTAATATTTCAACTTTTCTTTTCCCGGTGTTCTTAAACTTTGAACACTCTTGGCTTGTGAATTGTATTTATAATCGGCATTATGAATACCATCTAAATTCGGCAAACTTTCTCGGGCCACTGGCGATGCTGATGCACTTGATTTTCGAGGCTTAAATATGGCTAAAACAGAACCTTTGCTCTTGCTAGTGGACGTTGGTGTTGGTGTTCCAGTGGCAGATTTATCTCTTTCTCTGCTTTTACTTCGTGATCGTGAGTTATGACTATTTGAAACTTTCTTTTTACTGGTCGATCCTGTTGGAGATTCAGGACTTAAAATAGTTTCTTTAGATTTAAATAAGGAACAAAATGAAGATTTTCTCGAAACTGTGATTCCCGGAGAAGGTGTGCGACTGCCATCTTTATTATTCGGTTTCTTTACATGTTTGGGACTTACTGCGGGACTCGCGTTCGTAGATTTTTCTTTAGCTATGTTCGACGAGGTTTCTCTTTCATGGCTATCATATCGACTTATTCTATTTAAGCTGTCTTCTCTTTGAAGTATTTGTGAGAAATGTTGAGCATTTTTCTTTGAAGAATCTTTCAGATTCAAGCTGTCTGGTTTTTGTACGTCTTGTTGTGTAGAACTGTCGTCTTCCTCGTACATGTGATCAGGTTTCAGCTTTATTCTTATGTAATTAGGGTCAGAACCATCGCTATTGGTATATGATGTGGAAGTTGATTGTGCGCTTGACTTCGTCCCTTTGGAGTTTTTACTCACTGGTTTTGGAGCCAAGTGTGTTTTAGAGTTAACAGTAACTTCTGGTTTCTTCTCGTGTTTGTAACTAGCCCCTAAAGTGGACAATGATATTACAGGAGACGTTTCCATCGATTGTTTTCTCAATTGGTTGGATTCTATAGATAATCTCCGTACTGTATTTGACTCGATCGATGGTTTTCTGTTCGTTGGTTTTGGCGGCACATGATGACTCGCCGTTGTTTTGTCTGTAACATGAGTCTGCACAACGGTAGATTTTGATTGTTCTTTCGCTTGACTCATGGATATACCTTCGGCAAATATTGCTTCTCTGGGATCGTGTTTTCGAGATAAAAGAACTTGTTCTAGAATTTCAGATCGGTGTTTATCAGTTCCAACAACGCCCACATCATTTTCTAAAGGTTTTGGTCCACAAAAAGATGTCTCTAATAACATTTTATGAGGTGAAGGTGATCGTGAAACTCCAGATATGACAGATAACCTACTTTGTCCTGACAAATGACTGACATTACTATAACCTGACAAATGACTTACGTTAGAATGAGCTGATCCCTGACTCCCTATGCTAGATAATCTGCTGGTTCTCCCAGATATGGATAACAGCACAATATCTGAGCACTGACTATCCTTTCTATGTGGATCTTGATTGTCCTTATTGAACATTAACGGTGAGCGTCTAGAAGGCTGCTTCGATGTTTCTTTCTCGGTCGTTGCTGAGTTTGGCTCGAGAAAAGCAAGCTCTTCTGTCGATGAACGCAAATCGGCCGCGCCATCTTCTCTAAAACCTAATCCCAGTTTGCTTCCTTCTGTGTCTTTATCTCCTTCTCCAAATAAAGCATTTTCTGGAGAACTATCCCGCGAATCATGATGACTAGAACTTGAAGCTCTGGAAATATCTATCCTGGGTGTGGAAGGTGTTTGAAGACTGAGCGTGCCTTGGGGAGGATTAGGAGGAGCGATGTTTTCCATCGCTGCTACTGCCTCCACTTGTCTGTTCAAATGAGGTGCTCTGCTCAGTGGGGGAGTTTTGGTATCACCAGTGATAGATGAAGAATCTTCCGAGATGTCCGGCAGGCGAATCACTGGCTTGTCATCAGGGCTTTCTTGCTGCAAGGAAAAAAATAAAGAATATTAATCATCAATTGAAATATCGGCGAATTTAGGCGAGTTGGCAATTGAACGACTGATTATTAGCAATATCTCTAAGCATCGTAAGAAAGATTTTTTAGGGTCTGTACACATATGAACACGCGCGGTAATGTAACCAATGCAACCTTGCATGCAACCGCGCGTGTTCAGATGTGTACAAGCCATTAGAAATGTCATTCCGATCTTAGGCAAAACCTATTCAACATTGATGTGTATAAATGTGTAGGTACATGAGCGGTAACTATTTGGTTTTATCTACGTTTAGCCACGTTTTTGTTTTCTACATCAGAGTCCCGGTGACAAGGAAGACCTCCTCATACTGTATCTCGTTCCTTCGAAGCAGAACTGAGAGATTTGACATGGTGTGCAAAGAGATTATTAAAGCTATGCAAGATTCTGCTTGGTGTAGAGCTCTTGTTGCCTCCCTATGTCCCTTGGTCGGTTTACAAATGGAAAATTACGTTTGACCCTCATCCAACTATCAGAGAGGAAGATCCAACATCCAACTTTCTGGAAATCGCGAGAGAATTTGATAACCTTGGATCTCAAATCAACTTAGCAGTAAGGGCTGCGGATGAAAGAGAAGGTCGGGCGCATTTGGTTCTCAAAGATGGATCTCAAATATGAATTTCAAAACACATTAAAAATGGGCCAACCTTTAGTGTTAAGGAAACAAAGGAGAAGAAGGAAGGCGCACTTCTTTTTTCGCATACGATCACCACACTTGTGACTCAATTTAAAAATGAAAAAAATTAATACAATTCAAATATGTTCCTTGGCGTACCACAGGGCATGAGC
Organism: Mystacides longicornis; assembly: GCA_963576905.1. Taxonomy (NCBI): domain Eukaryota; kingdom Metazoa; phylum Arthropoda; class Insecta; order Trichoptera; family Leptoceridae; genus Mystacides; species Mystacides longicornis. Next base: position 26,439,556 of record OY756437.1, read on the forward strand.
CTTGGCTTGCTAGTATTACGTTCTCTCTGTGTACTTCAAGTAGTAAATATGTCAAAGTTGACGGAGAGATGAGCTCATTGGTATGCAAGAATCGTCTTCAGCAATACCTACTCCCGGTTCACCTCGAACTTTTAACGGATCATATAACGAAGTTCATTAATTAAGTCAGCAGTTAGACATACACAATAAGCAAACTTTGTGAGATATAGGTATTTGATCTGAAATAACGCAATGGAGACATCTCTTAATACGTGTGAGCGTTTCAGTGTACTTTGGAATTTTAATATTAAATTTTATTGATATTTGTTGATAGCCCGTAACATATACCTATCCTTTATACAGGGTGACTGGTAATCCGATACATTCCTTGAAAGGGGTTATACTAGAGCAAATTTGCAACAATCATCTTCCCATTAACCAGGGGTCAAATGCCAATGGTTTTCAAGTTATTTAACTTTTTAGAGTTTTTTTCAATTTTCCACCTTTTGCCCTAAAACTGGCGTACAAACCGCAGGAAAAACTTCCCTAATTAATAAGCTTTCCAAAATGGTGTGAATTTTTCCATTTTACTACAGTCTCGGAAAATAAACCTTATTAAATGATTTCAAATTTGTTCGGATTGAAAAAGAATCGGTTATAGAATCGGAAGAAGTGGATGATGATTTCGTACTGTATCGTTCGGAGGTCATGGGTTCGATCTCAGGTGCCGACCATCTTCCTCTTTCATGACACAAACTTTAAGTAGCTTACTGTGAAAGAGTAAAATATTGTATTTGTGTTCACTTTAAGTGAGCACAGATTTTTTAAAAAAAAAAAATCATATTGGACGATCAGTTTCAACAATTTCAATAAATTATTTTAAATTTATTTATTCTACAAGGCTGGCTGCGTAAGAAACTAACTTTCCCGACAGACGTCGTCCTGTGGGGCTAGTACGAGTTTTATCGAAAGCTAATTGCACGCTAATAAATGCTTATTAGCGTGCAAATAGTGTTCTAAAAACAAACGATCGAATCGTTCGATCATTTTTGTATGGAAAATTCTCGAAACTCTTTCGATGATCGTTTCGATATTCGATCATCGAAAACTTATACTAGGGCTACTGTACTCATTAATATGAATATTGATTTCAAATTTGTGATAGAAAATTTCGTTTAAAAAATGATTAAATGATAAAAAAATATTTCTGATAGCTTAAAAGAAATTCTATCAAAAATCTGCGTTTTGAAACTCAATAGTTAGGTTATTACCTAAAAAAATTAACTTTAAATAAAAATAGTGTTGTTATGGAATTTTTCACAGATGGCGTTGTTATCAGTAAATCCGTTCCATACTAACTTTAATATAATATTTTATATCATTTCTTATTAGTTATTATGTTATCCGGAGCGGAGAAGAATCCAATAAATTAAACATCGGAAGAATCTGTTCAGCCGATCTCGAGTTATAAGTGTTTGGACTAACTCGACTTTCTTTTACGAGTATATAGAAGATAACGTAACTTCGATGGAAGAAACAAATTAAATATCTGGATAGAAATTAGTGAAAGTCCTTTTCTTCCGTCTACAGGGAAACTGCGTAATATACCCTCAATTTCTTAAAAAGCTGGCAAAGGTAGCATTGTGTGTTTAAAGAGTAAATTCTCGGTGAGAGGAAGTGAAGAGAAAGTTTATTGAAGAATTGGATACAAAGGGGTTGGCAACGATGCTGCTGGAGGTACGCAACCGCCGACCATACACGGTCACGCTATATCGTCATGCCTGCAGCGGGCAGGAAGCGGTGTCAGTTATGTGTGAAAACACAAAGAACACCGATTCCGACCGGCGCCGATCGCCGCAAATAATGTTTTCTATGGTTTCAGTACATTTAAAAAGGAAAGCCGTAAAGCGGGTTCCTGATTTAGCTGTGCGTAACATTCTTTGCGCCGGTCGGAATCAGCGTTCGTTGTGTTTTCATCCTAACGGTTTATGGCTACACTTAACGGTGTATGTAATTAAGTAAAATATTATGTCTTAAAGGCTCTCTGCAGATTTACGGAACTTGTAATTGATGGAACCTGTAGATTCTGCGTTTCTAATCAAAGTGTACCTATTCTTTCTGATTTGGTTGTCCCCAAGACGGGAGTTTGAATATTTTTCCATTCGTTCGTATATAATTATGACCTTCTAATAATCTTCTAAAATCAATCGTCTATTCTTTCAGTTTGAGGTGATTCCTTGGAAGATCTTTCTTTTCTGCTTTCTTTATTGATGCTTTCCTAAGCTTAGGATGGTTAACGCGGCATCGTCCGTCGCCGGTAACATCAGCTGATGCGACATCAAAAAAGCTTCACGGTGAATTCAAACGTGTGTGATCTATACGGATTGGATTGAACACCGCGTCAAGCCCGCTGCAGGATTGATGGATAGGCTCGGCCGTGTTTGGCCGGCGTATGAAATACAAGGCTCCCATTGTTTAGAAACATTTAATGGCCTTTCAGCATATAAGCAGAGATTCTATACCATGTCATAGTTGTGATTATATACTTCTGTATAGCACAATCAACAGTAGATACGTTCTAACATATGTACATACCTACTACACCTGATTGCTTTTAAGTATACTCACGATAACAATAATAATAATAATAATTAGCCACATTATGTTTGTGTCCAATTGCAGTCATACAAGAGGTGATTTCGGAATCTTATTTTGAAATAGCAACTCAATTTCAAAAGACATGGATTCATGGCTGCACATGGGGATAAAAACTGTTTATTTTTTCACTACTGCTTCTTCGAAACTTTAAATTCATCACATGTAAGTCTTGAAGATTCGACTGGATGGTTGAGGTTTGGTGAACTATTTAGCGAAACAGAAGGTTTTGTCTGTGCAATACAAGACCAGGTCATCGTCACTAATAATTATAAAAAATATATTATTAAAGCACCTGATATAATTGATAAATGTCGTGCATGTGGCCAAACAGGAGAAACACTCAGACATATTTTGTCTGGGTGTTCTCTCCTGTGTGGTTCTGAGTATCTGCACAGACATAACGATGTGGCTAAAATAGTTCATCAAAAACTTGCCTTGAAATATGGTTTGCTCGATCTTGAAGTACCTTATTATAGGTACACCCCAATTTCGGTAATGCAAAACAGTAATACAAAGTTGTATTGGGATATACCAATACAAACTGACCGAACGATTAACGCAAATCGTCCGGACATTGTATTGGTTGATCGTAGGAACGGGATAACGTATCTCGTGGATATCACTATTCCGTATGACGAAAATTTGAAAAAAGCCGAGCAAGATAAGATAATTAAATATCTTGATCTTGCTCACGAAATCAAGGATATGTGGCATACACCAACCACGTACATAATACCTATAGTGATATCGACGAATGGAGTTATTCCTAAGTCTCTTAAAGACAATCTAGGGAAACTTGGCATCTGTTGTGGTCTCAGATATTCCATCCAAAAGGCAGTTCTGTTGTCCTCATGTAGGATGTTAAGAAGGTTCCTTTCTCTGTAGTTCGAAGATCTCTCATGATTACATTACATCGTGATGTATCATGAGAGATAATACCGATATTTTTATATTTAGTATATAGCATTGTATTTAATTTTAATTTATTTTTATTAATTTTTTTTTACAATGATGTATACTTCATATGATATATTGTGATTTAATGAATAAATGATTTGAAATAATAATAACATGACAATTTATATAGCGCCGTTTAGTGCATTGCACTTCAAGGGCACTGTACATAAAATATTTAATATCACCCAGTAGGCTGGTCAAAGAATTTTAAAATTATAGTCAATAATCCCTTTACCAGTTCGTCAACAAAAAATAAAATTAATAAAAACATGCATCACAGTTGTGCTCATAGATAACTGTCCCGTTCCTATGTCGATGTCTGACCAGACCCGTAGTATTGAGCAAACAGATGAGTCTTTAGGCCCCCCCTGAACGCCTCCAAACTCTGCACTTGTCGGATAGCTAGGGGTAGAGCATTCCAGAGGCTAGGTCCAGCCACACAAAAGGCACGATCACCATAGCGTGTCAGGACCCCCCTCCGGGGCTCCTCCAATTCATGAGGAAGACTCCCAGCAGACCTCAGTGTCAATCGTCTTGAGGTGATAGCTCTGGGATTGCACATTTCATTTATGTACTTAGGTGCATCCCCACATATGGCCCTGTACACCATTACACAGACCTTGAATTGTATTCTGGCAACAATTGGTAACCAGTGAAGATCCTTGAGCAATGGTGTTATTCGACAGTACTTATCTTGACACATGATTAATCTAGCAGAGGCTTCTGAAAATATAAATATGAATAGAATAAAGGATTTACTATAAAGGTGGGTAGGTTCATTGAATGCCCAGTTGCTTTTGGATTTTATAGCGGAAGCTTAGTGGTTCAGTCGCTAATTTAATACACTGGATGTAGTGGGTTCGAGTATCAGCACCGACTGTCTTTCTTTTTTTTTACCGGTAGGCAAAGAGAATGGACCTCCACCTTTTTCTAACAACCTCTCATATTTCGCGTACTTCTGACTTGGCCTTCTTTGATGACGGTATCGATGTGTTCGATCCACATCATTCTCGGTCGAACACGCTTTCTTACGCTACATTAAAAAAACTTGATATCAGGATTAAATCGCTACAAACGGAAGACATAGAAAAAAATAATCAACAACTTGAAGAGAGTTCATTTGAAAAACTTCTGATTCAATTGAACGCTCATGATCAGAAACAAGAAACTCCATAAACAGTTTTGACGGCTCCATAGATTTGCGTCAAAAGAATTAGATATTGGGAAGCGACGGACCGTGCATGGTCATGTTGGAGTTGTCCAACTATTAGAAAGCTAATTACGAGATATTCAGAAGGTTCAGCAGTACCCGTAGTATAAGTTTACGATGATCGAATATCGAAACGATCATCGAAAGAGTTTTGAAAATATTCCATACAAAAATGATCGAACGATTCGATCGTTTGATTTTAGAACACTATTTGCACGCTAATAAGCGTTTATAAGCGTGCAATAAGCTTTCGATAAAATTCGTACTAGCTCCACAGTAGTTATGATGACTCGGATTTTAACGAGTTTCTAAACTATAGGCAACGCTCCTCCGAGGAAACACACAACCTTTTGCTTCAAAACTATCATTCCATAGTGTATTACCCTCATTTGCTATTTTGACTCATTTAATGTAGGTATGAACTTTAAAATAATATTGGAATGTGATACTTCATTAAGATCGATGCTCTAAATATACCTAACGTTTTTAATACCCCAGTCAAACGTTCTAATTGATTTGTAAAAAGTCCATTTTGATTTGAAAAATGTCCCCGTAGACAATTTGAAATTGACGTTCGACTATATACAAACGAATTTTTCGTCCATGTAGAGTAGGAAGAAAATTATAACTGTCCAGCCCCCGTAGACAACGATTCTCCAGCTCGCTGCCGACTCGGAAGGACGTGTGTATTTGCTGTTCGCGCTGTGCTTCAGGAATTATTTTTTCGTATATTCGTTTTGTTATTGTCGCAAAGTGGAATGTAACTTAAGTATAAAAATTTATTTTTTGTTTTTTATTTGTAATATTCTTCAAGGATCAGGTCCGTATTAAGTTTTTTATTTACTATTATTCTTTTTTTCTCTCTATTTACTTTTCTTTATTCTGTTATCATTTCTGGTATAGAAAGGGTGTTCAGTCTTCCATCTTCATAGAAGATGGAGATACCTCCTCACCCTCCCGTTCCACCTCTCCCTCCAGATCCTCCGGATCCTCAAGAAACGAATAAGCGGAAGAGAAAAATGACTCAAGCCGAGGAATGTCTTATATCTGACCCTGATTTATCCTCCAATCAGTCTGTTTCTACCTCATCGAATGCTTCAAAACCCAAGGAGACTCCCTTACGGGAACATTTTTACTCCTTAAGATCTCTTGGCCCGTTCATTGTTTTTGTCCAGAGTACGGAACCTGGCAAGTCAATCCACCCCATGGACTTCGGTAAATTTCTTTATAATAAAAAATTAACAACATTATTAATGGTTCCATCAAGTCGGAGGGGAAGTTCCGTCTGGTCATGGAGTTTTCCACGGCCAATTCGGCTAATTCCTTCATTAAAAACATCTATATCCAGTCGAACTCAGCGTTCAAAGCATATATCCCAACCCACAACGTGACCCGCATGGGTCTTATAAGGGGTGTGTCTACAAACATCTCTGACGAGGATATCATGGCCGCGATTTCAGTGTCTAATCCCGATGTTGGAGAGGTGCTGAGGATCCGTAGGCTGAGCTACAAAGACAGGTCCTCGGGAAAAGTCGAGTGGAAACCTTCTGGCTCGATTGTGGTGACTTTCGAGGGACAAAGTCTGCCTAATAATATATACATTATTATATTACAATAGTTTTCCCGTTGAAACATACTTTTATCCTACAGTACAATGTTTTAAGTGCCTTCGCTTTGGCCATACTAAAACAATGTGTAAATCAGTTGAAAGAAAGAAAGAAAGAAAGATCACCCTGCAAATGAGTGTTATTCTGAGCCTACCTGCTTCCATTGTGGAGGACCCCACGTCTCAATAAGTTTGGCATGCCCGGAGTACCAAAGACAGAAGGAAATAAAACAATCCATGGCCTTTCACAATATCTCGTTTCTTCAAGCCTCCAAACGTCATCCCCAACAAAAACTATCGTATGCAAATATCGTAAAAAAAGACGTTCCAATCCCCCGTCCCATTCCCCAACGCAATGTAATCGTTGAGAACTCTCAACAAAACATCTCATATAACTCAGTTAGATCGACCCCCGCGAGAGGTAAATTTGTTTATAAGTCCCCAAGAAACCCCCCTTCTCTGTCTTACGACCGAACGGAGCTTAACGCCCTTTTAATCTCCCCAAATGGGGAAATGTTATCATCCTCTCCAAATGGATTTGCCCTTCAAAACAATTATGAATCATCTGCCCAAAATATAGAAAGACTTTCAAAAGATTTTAACTCTGACAACAAAAACTTCCTGAAATCATTGATCTCTTTACTTTTAGAAGCACTTTCATCCAAGAATTCTGACATTTCATACGCTGCTCTAATTCAATCTCTAAATAAATTTGTCTCCGAAAATGGCTCCGAAAATACAGAAAATCAACAACCTGTCAATCCTTCAGTGGAATAGCCGCAGTGCGGTTAGTAACAGGGATGACATTATTTTTCTTCTGAAAAAGCATCACGTGGACGTTGCTGGAATTTCCGAATCATGGTTTTCCACAGATACCGTCGTGTCTTTTCCAGGCTACGTGTGCCTGAGGGACGATCGTTCCGACGGTAGAGGCGGAGCCGCTCTTCTTATTAAAAAAAACCTCCACTTTTCCCCTTTAAAAATTCCTCCCTCCCCGGGATCTCAAGTAGTAGCCGCAGAGATCCTAGGTATTGTTATTTTTTCGGTCTATTCTGCTCCAAGAACTGCATTCAATTCTGATTATTGGACGAGGGTTGTCTCCAGCCTTCCTTCCTCTCATATCCTCTTAGCCGATTTCAATGCACATTCACCATCCTGGGGTAGCCATTTCACTGATCCGGCTGGAAGGGCTATTTTAGAGTTTGCTGATGACCAGAATTTAGTAGTCCTAAACGATGGTCAGCCTACCAGACTCTCTTTACCTAATCAAAACCCTAGTGCAGTTGACGTTTCTCTTTGTTCCGCTGATTTAGCCCCTTCACTGTCTTGGGAAATTTCAAGTGATCCTTACTCGAGCGATCATTTTCCGATTCACTTGTCGATCCGCAACAATAGGATCCAACTCCACAAATCTCAGTTAAGAATAGGTTATAGAACAAAAAATGCAGATTGGACTCACTTCAAAGACCTCCTTGCCAAGCGCGGCATAGACAGCGGTGAGGTTTTGGTGGATACGTTCGCAAATGATCTGTCCAAAAGCGTAATTGAAGCAGCAGATGCCTCAATTCCCAAACAAAAGACCGGTGTAAGGAAAAAATCATCTCCCCCCTGGTGGGATGAGGAGTGCACAAATATGGTTAAACTGAGATCCGACTCCATCAAGAGGTACAAACGATACGCCTCTCAGGAAAACTTCTTATCATTCCGTAACATTCAGGCCCAAACTAAAAAACTCCTTAGGAAAAAGAAACGTCGGGGATGGCAGGACTATTGTTCTTCTATTTCTCCAGACACTCCGATTTCCGAGGTCTGGTCCTCAATTCAAAAGTTCAGAGGCTCTTTGTCTCCCAAGCCCAACCCAAATAAATGTTCTGATTGGGTCGATAGTTTTGTGGAGAGGCTTGCACCTCCCTATGTACCTAATGAGTCGGAAACGGTTAAAGTTAGCTCAGCATCCCAACAAGATAATTGCTTTCTCTCTTCTCAATTTTCCCTAGACGAACTGGTACATGCAATACAATCGTCAGGAGACTCATCCCCTGGCCCAGATAAGATCCCATATTCTTTCTTTAGACACTTCCCAACCCCCTTCCTCCTGCAACTCTTGAAATTATTCAATCAAATTTTGGAATGTGGCTCTGTTCCAGAAACATGGAAACGACAAATAATTATCCCGATCCTAAAATCAGGTAAGGACCCATCTTTGGGACAGTCCTACCGACCAATAGCCTTGTCTTGTTGCTTTCTTAAAATTTTAGAAAAAATGATAAAAGCTAGACTCGAATGGTTTTTGGAGACGAACAACCTACTTCCTCAGCGGCAGCTCGGTTTCCGGAAAGGTAAATCCTGCCTGGACAACCTGAGTATTCTGATTACAGATGCACATATAGCCAAGTCCAAAAAGGAGGTTATGGTGGCTTGTTTCATAGACGTCTCAAGTGCCTATGACAATGTGTTGTTACCAATACTTTACAATAAAATGGTTTCTTTGGGGGTGCCTGTCCCCACCTGTCGATTGATCTCTAACATACTATGCGAACGTCAGCTCTTAATTGAGACTCCCGGGGAGACAATTCAGAGAACGGTGTGCAGAGGCTTGCCTCAGGGTTCTTCACTAAGTCCCATTTTGTTTAACATATACACCCAGGATCTTCATTTCCGCATCCCTCCCTATTGTAGTGTTTTGCAATATGCAGATGATTTTGTAGTATACTGCAAGGATAATATTATGTCTCGAGCTGTGAATGGAATGGAGAACACTCTGGACCTCATACAGCCTTGGTTTTCCGAGGCCGGGTTGTCCTTGTCTCCTTCTAAAAGTCAAGTGATAATTTTCTCCAACAAACACAAGATACCAGACGTTTCTATCAAATATAACAATGTGTCAATACCAATCAGGGATTCTCTTAAATTCCTTGGTATGACCATTCACCGAAAACTTAATTGGAATATGCATATTGAAGAAACAATACAAAAATGTGAAAAAAACATCAACGTTTTGAGAGCGGTGTCTCGAGTTTGGTGGGGAGCCCACCCGTCCTCTATGAGGACAATGTATTGTGCTCTCGTCCGTAGTCATTTAGACTACGGTAGTTTCCTCATGGAACCTCTCCCGAAGTACCTGTCCATCAAGTTGGAAAGAGTCCAGTCAAAGTGCCTTCGACTCATTTTAGGAGCTATGAAGTCATCTCCTTTGGTCGCACTCCAGGCGGAGTGCGTGGAAAGACCTCTCACACTGCGTAGAAAATTCCTTGGTTTTAAGTTTCTTCTGAAGAGAGGTTTATCTGATCACCCCCTCACCCCGGTATTACACGTCCTTTTGGACAGCTGTCGGAGTAATTCTTACTGGCATTCGAAAGTGCCGCCCCTACTTTGTTCGATTTTTGAAAGCATTTGCAATGAATTTTCTGACTCTTTGGCTTCCTCACTTCCGATGTTCTCCATTCCATTCGAAGCAACTGTATACCCCCCAAATATCGTCGAATCTATTGATATCAATAGGTCGTTTGCATCGCTTCCCCCGCATGTAGTCAATACTTTATTCAACCAAAGGGTGGACGAGGATTGGGGCTCCTTTGTTAGAGTCTTCACTGACGGATCAAAGGCTTCCGGTGGAGAATGTGGAGCAGCTTTTTGCATCCCTTCCCTTGACATTAATAGAATGTTTCAGCTTCCTCGAAAGGCGTCCATTTTCACAGCCGAATGCGTGGCGATGAGGGAAGCACTGTTGGAGGTTTTAACTCAGTCATTACCCCGCACCGTAATATTCTCTGACTCTCTGGGTCTCGTTAATTGCTTAAACACAAACTCAAAATCTTCCTTGAGTTCTCATGTTTTGGGGACATAAAGAGTTCCTTGCACTTGGCGTTCGTGAGAAAGCTTACCGTGATGATCGTTTGGATACCCTCTCACATCGGAATAAGTGGTAATGAGAGGGCAGATACTCTTGCCAAAGATGCTTGTACGTGCGGAGTGTTGCCGCACTCATTTATTCTGCCTGTCACAGACTGCATGAACACTGTGGAACATTCTATTCGGGAGGAATGGAATGAAGTTTTTAAGATTTCTGCGACTGGTGGTCATTACAGGGCAGTGCAGAGTGATAATATCCCGTATAGTCCATGGTTCCAAAATTGCAAAATTCCTAAGTTGAATGTCTCTCTAATAACACGACTACGATTGGGACACGTCGTTTTATCTTTCCATTTGGCTAGAATCGGTATAGTTGGTGACGCTACTTGCGAATGTGGGAGGGAGGAAGAAACAATAGACCACGTTTTCTTTAATTGCCCGCTCTTACCAAACCATGATTTTATCAAAGAAATTTCAAAGATCTGTCTCACTTTTCCTATCAAGATTCAATCCCTTTTGGCACTTAACGATTTTAAAGTCAATCAAATTATAGTAAATCACCTTAAAAAGTACGATAAAAAAGTATAATGTGTGTATGTGTGCATTGTGAGAGAGGGTTGTGTGTGAGGGTGTGTGTGTGTGTGTGTGAGGCTGTGTGCGTGCGTGTGTGTGTTTTTAAGATAACATAGACATAAAAAAAAAGGAAAAGAAAAAAAAAAAAAAAACAAAATTAAAAAAAAAAAAAAATATATGTGTATATAATTTTTGGGGGATTAGTTTTTTTTACTGATGTATGTGGTCCTTCCCTACGACTAATTTGTTTAATTTGTATATTTTTGTTGGTTTTTTTACGAATTAGGGCATAAATCACTCGAGATCGGGTGCATTGCCGGAAAAAAAAGAAGAAGAAGAAGAAGAGCCCCCGTAGACAAATTCAAACTGGCGATCGACTACAAACGAAGATTTCGCCAATGTATAGTGCGAAAAAATTATCTGTCCACTGGAACATGTAAACAATTATTTAAACCAAGCAATGACACTTATATAAAAATATAAAAAGTGGACAGCTAATTTTCTTCCTACTCTACATTGTCGAAGAATTCGTTTGTAGTCGATCGCCAACTGTATTTTGTCTAGGCCCCCTGTTTTTATAATCTTATATATAAAAATGGAGAGTTATTTTTCGTGGTCATCGCATCACGCCTAAGCGGCCGGACCGATTTCGGTTATTCTTTTTTGTCGTGTTGGCTTTCATCAGCAGAAGGTTCTTATGGAAGAAAAAAATTAAGAAAGTTGTGTGGAAAATTAAAGAAAACTCTACGTAGGCAACCTTATTAGTACTTTGTCCATATAATTTTTATTAAAATTTCGAAATTTTGACAGAAACTGGCAATTATTGTAAGATAATTGGTGCGATTGACAGAATGCGGATGGAATATACATGGTTTAAAACAGACGCATCATTCGGAATCACATTGGTCAAATGATAATTAATTCATCACCATACAGATTCGAATTCAATATTCATAGTAAGGAACACAGGACAACGTCTGTCGGGAAAGCTATAGTTATCAATATAAGCGTCGTTGTTTGGCTTAAAAAACATTGTTTATACGTTCCAGTTGACAGTTCGGACGAAATCGTAAGAATGTGTCCTGGTTTGTCGTTTAAAATCGTTTAATGCATCCGTCTAAATTGTATTGGTTAAATAGGTACTTATGGTCTGGGTTCCTACGGATACGCCGCTACAATAAACGGCGGTGGATATGTCAGTTGAGAACATTGCCAATATGGTTTCCATAGTAACGAAAAACATTGTCATATAATTTTGAAAGACGCCGTCTTGTCAGATGACGGCCGCTCCCTAGGAACCCAACGCATTAATGAATTTATCATTATACAAACTAGAGTGCAATATTCACCGTAAAAACAAGAAAACGTCTGTCGGGAAACTTAGTATTTAAATAAAATTCCACCAATAAGGAAAAGAAATGTATATATTCTGAAAAATTCATATATTCAAACAGTTTTCATAAAAATTCTGAAACCTAACATTATATTGAGAATTTTGCATAGTTATATCGTAGCAGACATCCATGGCAAAGGAGCCAATTTTCCATTTCAATTCATGAGGCGCTGTCTGGCAACTCGTGTGCCCCGAAGCCAGCTGTTGTTCAAAAGTGAAAGTTTACAACCACAAGGCACAAGAACAGGGTGGTTTTAACCCCGAGACCGCGTGAGGCACGTTTTCTCATGGCACGTATCCACGTACAATAATAATTAACCCCATACACTTTAACCGTGTTCGTACTTACATTTTTCCCTCTGTTAAACTTCTTGGTGAAACATTTATGACGTGTTTCAAGCGAGAGATTGGGTGAATTAAAAACATGTAGGTCTTAAGTAAACACTTACTTACCCATTTTATTTCATCGTAAGATCATCGAGTTTATTATTCACTAACACCAAAACCTATCGGACGACAGGCATAGAAAAGGATATTAATTAATCGTATATGTAACAACAATAATTCATTACTAATGTTCGATTTTTAAATGGAACAAACCACTACGGGCTTAAGGCCGTCTTCTAATGTTATTTCGAAGGCTGGCTTAGTGTAATCACTTTACGTTAACAACGTTCGCCGTTAGGCGGTAATGTTTAAGTCTCCGAAACTTCTAATCATGAGAATTCTCAACATGTTCAACATATCGAAAAATTCAAATTTAATAATGAATGAAATATAGAGATAAAAGTTGGAAATTATTGAGAACAAGAGAGCAACCAAATGTAAAGACTGCGACTGCTGTCATGTATTTGGCGCCGTCCCCATTAATTAATTGTTCCTATAAATCAGTTATATCTTCTCTCAAACGATCTCCCAATTTTACTTTATCACTTTGAGAACTGTGGAAAGTATAACATTTCTTCCCGGAGCAAAATTATTAAGTAGGGAGCCACGCCCAATTAGCAAATAATATCTTCGATGTACCCCTGCGGATTCCTACATACTATATTATTAAAGATTGACTTGTAGTAAATTATGAGAAATCTACATAATAATTCAGAAATGTTTGTATGTTTGCTTTTTATCGTATGTCGGAGCATCACGCTCAAAAGATAAATTCTACGTCAGATATGAATCTGCGCAGAGCCGTGCAAAATGCCGGAGAAGGTTCTTAAATATAATTTGCTGCATCAACTTTAATATATTTAGAGCTATTTTGAAAAAAACTCTATTTTTTAGGATCTTATTTATACAAATTTAAAAAAAAAAACAGTAAGCCATCTTTTGGAAACAAAATTACTCATGTAAACGTTGAATGGAATCTTGGTATTACCGTATGAAAATGTAATTAAATAATTGGAGATTGATTTGTTATAATATTACTGATCAAGCCTGACAATCGGAATCAAAAACGTAAAGCAAGACGGGTATAAGCTAGTTATGAAATATTTTTATAATGTTTCAACGAAAATAGCGCGTTACGGAAGAAATTATCCAATTTTACTATTAGACTTATCTTACTTTAAACATAATGGATTACACAGTTTGTTGTCGTTTACTTGTTTCGTTTGTGTTGTTCAGAGTTTTGTTGGTGTTTCTTTAGTCAATAAATAAGCCTAGTTTACAATAAGTCTAGTAAACCGTTAGTAATTAACTCGCTACTGACCAAAAATCGTTCGTACTATATAATATTCGAGTGCTTACCTACGACTCAATAGTGAGAGGATTCGTTGAAATGGACTGTCTACAGGGCACTAAATTTTCGCTAAAGCAAAACGTCATTTTTGTTCTAACTAATGAACTCGACGAAAAAAGTAGGTTCACACCATAGATTTTTATATGAAACCGGTGTCGACCCGGATTGAGCAGTGGGGATAGCAGATGACAGGACAGCATGGCGAGGACTTGTGGAGTCCATATGCTCCATCTAGGGAGCGGATATGGAAGAAAAAGAAGAAGGTCGAGTACTCCTATATCTTTTCATAACCAACGAGATTTATAAATCCTGTTGTTTCTAACAAAAAATGGAACCTCTTTGAAGGCCTTGTTTCAATGTAAAAATTATGATTTATTAAAAAAAGGAGAAACACGAACTTTTAGTAACAAAACTGTCTAACGTCAAAATATTTGGATTTCACTTTTGAATTCAAGTCGGGGTTCTAGATAGCTAGGTAATTGAATAGTTATGTGGTTCACATACGTTTAGTAAGAGTGAGCCAGTGAGGAGGACTCGCCAAAATGGATCAACTCAACTAATCACTAAAATTTTTATGTTCAGACACGTTTAGTCACTAAATTTCTCACCACTCGACTAACATACTAAAGTTGCGGGAACAAGCCATAATGGGTAAATTTTGCAGTAATTTAAAGTATCGACATACACGAACTTTCATGTTATGATTTAGACTTGCATGTTATGGAGTATCAGAGACTAAAGGCTGCCTTCACAAGTTCATGAGCCAGTGTCGACAGCGTATGCAAGTGCACTGCTGCACGAATAGCTACGCTTTTAATTGAAATGCAAATTGTCTCATATTCTATTCTAAAAGTGATTTCAAGCTCATTCAATATACATAAATATAAGCTGTCCAAAGAGCATTGTCTACGCCGACAGGTTAATTCATTGATGTTTTGTTCAAAGAATGTTTTAGTTTTTTTCATATTCCCCACACTTAATAAATATACCTAGTTATAAAGACACCGTTATCAAGAAATACCTAAGGATTCTCAGACTTACGTCTGCCGGACACGTTCAGAGAATGAAAATATGCTGATGGTAGGCAGAGAGAACGGATCTCCACTCATTTCTATACAAGCACCCTTCTTTCGCTTCTTCCAACGACATAACATTTTATTTATTTATTTACGGCCTGTTGGGGCTTTTAAAAATTAATGTGTGTATTACAATATAATAATCTTAAGAATACAAATATTTAAATATTACAGCAAAAAAAGCAATAGATCAATAAACAATAACAAAACACTGTGGACACTGTAGTGAGAACAATTTGATCAGATCAATGAAACAATAATGGATGCAGACACATTGATAGAATTCTCAAATTCACGTTCCAACTGAACGCAAGAAGAAGAAGCTCTTGCTTAGAACTTAACCGGTTGCCAGCAGAGCTGGGCGGTACTCGAGTTCAAGTACTCGTAGATTGTACTCTGAGTACTTTTGGTGTACTCAGTACTCAGTCCACGAGTACATTTCTAAAACCTGTACTTGTACTTGTATTCGGTACGTTTTTGAGCCTAAAATGTACTCGAGTACTTTGAATGTACCTACTCGAGTACTTTGAATGTACTCGAGTACTTTTGAATGTACTCGAGTACTTTTGAATGAACTCGAGTACATTTCAAGTTCTCGAGTACATCTTTGGATTTATTGGAATACGTTAAACCTACTATGATACGTAATTTGTATTTATATTGCAAGTAGAGACTTGTTAGGTGTCGTGGTTATTGGTAGTGGTAAAGTGTGAATGTATGGTTCTCGTTTTTAATTCGAGAGTGTTGGTGACGAAATTGTTGTTTTTAAAACCCGTGTATTATGATTGAATTGGTTATTTCAAAAACTAAATAAGTCTTTGAAAAAAAAAAGACAGAATCGTCATTTTATAGAGTATATTATAGAGTAGATCGGATTGGACAGTCCTTTGTGCTGTGTGGAGCTGTTCCTTAACCTTAGGTTGGAATGTTTTGTCTCCGGGGGGTCTGCCGTTGTCTACTATTTTGTTTGCAACAAGGTTCGCTGAAATCTTTGCTGTGCGGTCCGGTGGTTTAATCTGCCACATTTTATGGAGTAGGGATCATGCCTTACGGATTAACTGTTGTAGAGATTCTTGCAATGTTCCTTCCATCCGGGATGTATGTTTTACGATATCCTCATGGTATAGACTGTTTGGCGGCCTCTGAAACTGATGTTATAAATTTATGGTAGGTAGTAGGCAGTGGTACGAGAGACATCAATGTCTCATCGAAATGGGCGGCGAAGAAGTCCCATTTGTCATTTTGGAAGTTCCATCGCGAGACCTTCGAGGACAAGCACAAGTCCTGGGTGTAGCCGTTCCATCTAGCTGATAAAAGGTGCCTCTGTCTTTGGCATCATAAACGAGGTGAAGATTCTCAGTCTCCATATATTCCGTGAGGTCCTCACCATTATTGTCTGTGGTTCTAAATCCCCAGTTGGTGTGATTGCTCCCATTATTAAAGTCTCGCATTATGACAGATGGATGTGGTAGGGCTGAAGGAATGACTGTGGGTGGCCACTGGAATCTATCAGGTTTGTAAACGATGACGACTTTTGTGTCCTATTTTGATGGTGACTGGTGACCAAGGACACATTACCTGATTTAAAACAATGTTTTCCAAATCCAAATCAGGCCGTCGCGTACGTTGGTGGCCACGCTGTGGACAGCGCCAGCTAGGTTGAAACCGGGAACCGTAGGTACCTCTGGTGGTGAGATGGTTTAAGTTTGCTGTGTGGGTTTCCTGTAGCAGTATAACATCAATACATAGCTCTTTTGTCAGTTTTGTCAGATATTCGGTCTTAGAACTACATACTTCTTCTATTTGTTCCAAGGTCTCTTGTCTTATTGCCCAGATGAGAGCTGTTTTTGCGATTTATATCATTTACCATACCATGTTCTTTTTCTTGTTTTTAATTCAATCCTCTTTGGTTTATCTGCTTTCTCTCTTCCTTATTGATTTTTTCCAAGGTCTCTTGTCTTATTGCCCAGAGGAGAGCTGTTTTTGCAATTTGTATCATTTACCATACCATGTTCTATTTTCTTGTTTTTAATGCAATCCTCTTTGGTTTATCTGCTTTCTCTCTTCCTTATTGATAGAATTTTGGTGTTATAACGTTGCCCGGGGGTGCACCACGTGGAGGAGTTATTTTACCCATTTTTTTAATGTCTTATAATATTATAGTTAGTCACTTTTTTGTAAAAATTTTATTTCATGCAGTTTGTTGTAATGATCGATTCAATTGCTCGCGATTACATTATGTTTTAAAACATGCGCAAAGTTGTTAGAGGTTTATAAAAGATTTGCGTTTAATTAATCACTCATGTACTCGGTACTTGTACTCGGTATTTTGTACTCGAGTACTTCGATCTGAGTGCTTGTACTTGTACTCCGAGTATATTTGTGTGCAGTACTTGTACTCAGTACTCGAGTATTTTTTTCCTGTACTCGGAACAGCTCTGGTTGCCAGTAGTTACGCATCTAATGTGCCTATTGGATAAAACATTAATTTCAGAATAGAGAAATGTCAAGTCTCAATAAAAATTGGATACGTCGCAACTCAATCGTCTGTTTTTCATTTCAGAATAATAGTCATAAACAGAGATAACAATTGATTAAACAGTACAAGTCTATCACCACAACCAATTTCTCATACAACCTCTCCTATTTCTATTGCTCCTGTCCTGGCCTTCCCTAAGGACGAAATCAATGTGTTCGATCTACGTCATTCTCGGTCGTCCACCTTTTCTTGCACCTTTCCTTTCAGCCTTATAAATTATCTTCCTCATTCTGTTTACATCCATTCTTTCAACATGCCCAAACCATCTCAAATTATTAACTTTCATCTTTGTCACAGCAACTTCCTACCACATTATTTCCTAATATTCTCATTCGTTTTCATATCCCACAGAGTCTTTCCACATATTCTTCATAGAACTCTCATCTCTATACAGGGTGACTGGTAATTGGATACATTCCTTGAAAGGGGTTATACTAGAGCGAATTTGCAACAATTTTATTCCCATTAACCAGGGGTCAAATGTTTTCCAAAACTGTAGTAAAATGGAAAGTTTATTAATTGGGGAAGTTTTTCCTGGGGTTTGTACGCCAAGTGTATTATACTTTTTTGGAGTAACTCCCTTAGAAAAATCGAAAAGAAAAATGAAAAAACTGACTTGTTATTTTACAACGTTGTATTTCTGAGGGTTTTGTAATTTTCTTCTTGATCTTTTAGTTGAACCATTCACTTATTCTTCAGCTATCAGAAACATGTTTTTTTTATTTTCCAAAACGCAGTACTTTATTCACAATTTTCAGTTTTAGGTCTAAAGGTGAAAAAACTCTAAAAAGTTAAATAACTCGAAAACCACTGGTAATTGACCACTGGTTTATGGGAACAAAATTGTTGCAAATTTGTTCTAGTATAACCCCTTCAAGGAATCGATTTACCAGTCATCCTGTATACTGCATTTGTACTACATTCTTCTTTTTTCTTCCATGCCCACGTTTGACAAGCTCTATAGTCTATATTTTATACTTGGAGACCTGGGCTGTAGGCAGAAGGTTGTAACCTTAGCAATTTTTGCCATTATATCTTGCAGTCCTATTCTCCATGTGAAAGTACTATCTGCAACCAGGTTGTCAGACGAACTTAACCAATTATAAGATAGAATTACCATATGATTGCTTTTTCCCACCCTTATTATAGAATATAGTATTTAATATCTCCGGAGAATGCCACAATATTATGGTTATCTTGTTATGAAACAATAACATAACTCACCCCGTGTAATAATCTACCTACAAAAATGTAATAAAACCTCCCCCATATTAGCACAGCAGAGCAAGGGTATATTGCCATGTCTGCGCGCGTGACGATCGCCCCAAGATATAATCCTCTGCTCTACTTCTGCTGGACGAGTCCCCCTCTGTGCCTGCTCCAGCTCCACGCTGTCTATTGTCTATGGACTACATAGATGACAGCCATAGACACAAATCAATACAGGCTCAGCTCTACGTTAGGATATGGCCATTGTAGTTGACATACTCAATACTAATTCTTTCTACAGAATGAAACATATTTCGTTGTTAGAAATATATCTATCAGCAGTTTAGGCCGTTTTGGCAACACTTAGTGAAGATTAACATTTATTAAAATAATTGTGAATGGAAACCCTTTTTTTGCCTTTTCTGACCGCTTGGGTTTAAGGGTGTGAGGTGGTCAACCCCATGAACCCGATCAGATTTTTCGATTACCTGCCTCTTACAGGATGCTCGAAAAACCAGCAAAAAGAACAGAGGTGCTATTCTAAGCCGACAGCCCCACGGTAAAGGCGAGGAAGACCCTCTCATACTGTGTTCCGCTCGAAGCAAAGCTGAGGAATCTGGACATGGTGTGGGAGGAGGTCATTAACGTTGCGCAAGATCGAGCGCAATGGAGAGCTCTTGTTGCCTCCCTATGCCCCTAAGTGGGGTCTTAAGGGAGTTTGGATTTGGATTGGAACCCACATTTCTGTGTTCATCGCATCACGCATAAACGGCTCGACCAATTCCGCTATTTTTTTATGTGTTTGCTATTGTCAGGGGAAGGTTTTTATGAATGACCAAATAAGAAAGATTAGAAAATTTAAAAAAAATTAAAGAACCTAGACCTTTTTAGAATTATTTTTTTCTAAATTTGAAATAAAATTTGCGTTTGATAAAAACTGATAGTTTTTTTTATAGTTTGTGTGATTCACTGCATGTGGATGGAAAATATTATACGGTTTAATATAGACGCATCGGTTGGAAATACATTGGTACGAGGTATATAATACCTAAACAAAATGTTTGAGAGAATTTCCGACTGCATAGATCAATAAAAAAAATAAAAGAATATTTTAGCAACTCAGTTTCACGGAGTATGAATTTTCATCCCGTTTCTAATTTCTGTATTCTAATGAAAATCATTCGTAAAGATTCTTATTTCGCACAATCCAAGTCACCTCGCATTACGATAATAAATGGGCAGAGGGACTTTTGCCTGCGTGGCTGATCCATCTTCATTCTAATTAAGGGGAAGAGGTGCTTTAAAAAGAATGAGAAAGAGGGTTTATATCTTTGTGTGAAACAGAGGTAGGAGGCAAGAAATATAAACACGTCGGTGTATTATGGTTGGAGTGAGAAGTCAAGAGACAAAAAACCATCAACCAAATAAATGTTTAAGGGTGTTGCACCACGATTACTCGAGGGATGAATATTGAAAGCTGAGTGGTCAAAACGCTTGAAATAATTTCACCCTATTTTTTTTTACCCACCACGCCGGGTCTTGTAAGGGATAGGCTGGGAGAACGGGCCTGCACTCTTGTTTATCCAAACACCACTTCCTTAACTATTTCTCTTACTTCTGACCTGATGGCCTTCCTTGAGGGTGAAATCGATGTGATCGATCCATGTCTTTCCCGGTCGGCCACGCCTTCTTACACTTTTCCTTTCAGCCTTATAAATTCTCTTTGTGATTCTTTTTGCTTGCATTCTTTCCACACGCCCAAGCCACGTCAACTTATTGACTTTCATCTTTGTCACAACGCTTACTTCCATACCACATTTTTTCTGATATTCTAATTCCTTTCTATATCCCACAGATTCTTTCTACATATTCTTTGTAGATCTCTCATCTTCATACTTCATCTTTCTACACATTCTCTTTTTAACGCAGTAATCGTATGATTAAAATTAATAAAAGTAATTATAGAATTCATTCTTTTTATAAAAATTAATACATCTTTTGACTCTTTCACAGTAAGCTATTTAAAGCTTTTTTTGTGAAAGAGGAAGATGGTCGGCACCTGGGATCGAACCCTCAGGGTTGACTTCAAACGAAACAGTACGAAAGCCGGAGTCATAACAGTTGGGCTACCAACAACTTCTTTTTTCAATTTTCACAATTTATTTTCCCTTTGTGAAGTTAGGGGCATAGGGAGGCAACGAGGGCCCTGCAATGCGCTCGATCATACACAGTTTAAATAACCTCCAACTATTGGTATACCTGGTATATTGGTATTCCAACTTCTGGAAGTTGGAATGAATGCTGTGGAAATGAGATCACCCCGTAGGATATGCGGAAAGAGACTGATTGATAAGGTGAGGAATGAGAATATTATAAAGGAATGTGGAGTGGATGTTAGTGAAGTGACTAGAATGAAAGTTAATAAATTAATGTGGTTTGGGTATGTAGAGAGAATGAACGAGGAAAGAATGACAAAAAGGATATATAAATCTGAAAGAATGGGTGCACGCAGACGAGGTCGACCTCGAATGACATGGTCCGACCATATCGGTTCAGTCTTAGAGGAGGGCCAAGTCAGGAGCAAAAGAAATAGGAGAGCATGTATGCGGAATGTTATGCGTTTGGAAGAAGCGAAAGAGGTTAGTTTGGATAGGAAAGAATGGGAATCCGTACTCTCTGCCTACCCCCTTCGGGAAACAGCGAGATGGGTAATAAAAAAAACTATTAGTATACATGGTATAGGGGTAAGACCTACAGGATAGGCAGCTGGTGTCTCACCTGTCGTGACCATGACCATTGTGTAAGTTGAGCGCAAGGGCGAATAAAATGGATAGATTGGTATACCGTATTCATCGTCTTCAGGACCCTGATGCGAGGAAGAACAGCTCTCTTTTCCGCCGAATTTCATTTGAGATCCTTTAAACATGTCCCAGCCATCCATCGGCTCTCCATAATGGTAAAAATGATAGACCTGCGACGTATGCGTCTTTCGTTAAATAATAAATATCTTTAATTTTAAATATTTAATTTCAATTATTGATTTTTATAATGAATCTGTGCCCACTCAAACACAATACACGCAAAATTTGCTTTCACAGAGAAATCAAATCTTGCGATAGGAAATTGAAATGGTTGCACCGAGATTCGAACCTGAAACGATCTTCAGTAAGTACGCTGTACATACCGAGAGCCGTCGACTGAGCCGCTGGGCAAGCAACAACCACTTCTCCTTCCCACATCACGCTTTCCCTTAAATGATTATAGCTGCAGAAACTAGTACGTACATACACGCTTTGATATGAGATTATCATAAGGGATGTGAAGGTTTAAAAGAAATAAACATAATTTTTGAGGAGAGATACTGCTGGCAAAAATATATTTTTTGCGCATTTAAGTTCAAATGAAAATTTCAAGGATCTTGACGAAACAAAAGAACCATCACGTCAAACATTTACTAAGTTAAGTTTACTTGAGTTTAAGCCAATTTTCTCGAAAAGAAACTAAAAGTTTTTCCCGTTTCAAATGTCAAAGCTAAGCACCAAAGTGTTCGGGATATATCAGATCACTTGTGTCACATAACAGTTGGAAAAAGTTTGGGAAGTCTTTTTGTAATGTGGTAAAGTCAATTATTAACTTAGAATGATTGGTTCATTAATCTCTAATGAAAGTCGGGTTAGTGCGAACACTTATAACTCGAGATCGGCTGAACTGATTCTTCCGATGTTTGATCTATTGGATTCTTCTCCGCTCCGGATAACAGAATAACTTATAAAAAGTTGAATAAATGAATAAGAAATAATATTATATATGATATTAAAGTTTTGTAGGGAACGAATATGATGCGACGCCATCTTTGAAATAATCTAACAAAATTATTGTCTTCTGCACCTGTACCCTCTCATTCTCGCATACGTAATTGTCCATTCTTACAGTAGCCCATTTCACTTACTCCACGGTTATGTGGTTAGAAATTTTTCATACAAAGTTAACCAAATTGCGCGCATATAATTATATTCTCGCGTTAATCCCGTCTGAGCCGTCTCAGTTTATTTTTCGTTCTGGAGGCGCACATAGCATGAACGGGCCGCCTCTGGTTAGGAGCTTTAGGACCAAAAGGTCCACAGGACAACGTCTGTCGGGAAAGTTAGTACCTAGTCTAATAAAAGTTGGTAAGTTTGTGTGAAGAAGTTTAGTATGTTAACAAATAACGAGTTTTTTTTAATTATTTAATATCTACATGAGATTTTTCGACATGTTGAACATGGTGAGAATTGTTCTCATGATCAGGAGTTTCGGAGACTTTAACATAACCACCTAATGGCGAACGTTGTTAACATAAAGTGATCACACTAAGCCAGCCTTCGAAATAACAGTAGAAGACGGTCGTAAGCCCGTAATGGTTTGTTCCATTTAAAAATCGAACAACAGTAATGAATTGTTAGAGTTATTAGTTGTTACATATTCTTTGAGTTTCTTATTACTGAATTGCAAACAACAATAACACTCCCTTTTACACCCCACTCAGGGGCAAGGGAGTCAACAAGAGCTCTCCATTGCGCTCGATCTTGCGCAATCTCCTCCCACACCATGTCCATGTCCCTCAGCTCTGCTTCGAAGGAGCGGAACACAGTGTAAGAGGGTCTTCCTCGTCTTCGGGACCCTGATGGGAGGAAGAACAGCGCTCTCCTCGGCCAACTGTCTTTCGGCATCCTTAACACATGTTCCAGCCAAGTCTATCTTCTCCGCACAATGGTAGAGGTAATGGGCTCACGCTGGGTGCGCCGGCGTATAGCGTCGTTCGTGATGCGGTGGTACCATCTTACGCCGAGAATTCTCCTTAGGCACTTCATTTCAAAGGCTGAGACTTTTTGTGCCTGGGCTTTGGTTAGGTGCTAACATGTGAGTTTAAATTTATAGAGAAAAAAAGATTGTCAAAATGCCCGTACAAATTTATTTTTCAAAATACCTAGCTCAATCCACGTAAGCGAAGAGGAAAAACGTGAAGCAAAAACTTTGTGACCATTTATTTTTACGAAAATTGTGCGGACGAAGGAGTATGAAATAGCTAGTAGTTTATAAAGGGAAATGTGGCGAATGCTAATATTTCTTTTAAATTGTGTTGAAAAAATACATTAAATCATGAAAAAAACATTACAAACACTACTGTAATATTATGAATTTGATACTTACACACACATCGATATATTTGACATTGACATAGACGCATATTATATTATTTTGTTTGTCTGTGATCAAATTGAGAATATATAAATTAATACTTCCGACCAGCCGATTAGTCGGCAAGGAAGATCAAGGTTTCGGGAGTACCTATTCGGCGATAGCTATTAATAATAGAAAAAACTCATCAACATTTCAAATTTGACGTATCCATGACATGAAAGAAAATTGTGAAATAGCGCTCGCTCAGTCTTTGACAATGGAACCTTAAAAATGTTCAAACTTATAATTTAAATAATTTATGGTAGAATTTCAAGCACTGGTCGACCACTAGTGTTAAATGAATAGATGATTTTCATACAGTGCCGTTAGCGGGCAGTTAAGCTGTGTACTCACCTGTGCGGCGTGTCAAATTTCCATAGTACGCAGTTGTTCGCGGTGGTTCGCCTCGAACCACCGTTCGGCATAAGGTGGCTATGTTCGCCATAAGTTGGCTATGTTCGGCATAAGGTGGCTATGTTCGCCATAAGGTGGCTATGTTCAAATCCCCGATATTTATGTGAATTTTCAACACGTGGAAAAATCACGTCATGTCCCGGGCAAATCATTTAATTTTCTTTTAAAAAATAATGATTGAAAGAAAGAAGAAGAAGATTGATTTTTATCAATTTCTTATAACTTTCTTATTCTGGTTTATAAATTCTAGATAAAAAGAGAATTAAGACCTAGGGATATGGGAGGGCGCAATCCTTACAGTCTTTTAATATTAATTTATAAAAAAATCGTAAAAAGTATTATTTGAATATATTCTTCAAAACTTCATTATATTTCTTACTAGCTTATACCCGTCCTGCTTTACGTTTTTGATTCCGATTGTCAGGCTTGATCGGTAGGTAATTAAACAGGTTCTAGTCTAGCTTCCCATTGCTTAACAGACCTCTATAACTGACATAAGCACAGAAAAAGAAGAACACATTTACAATTTTTGTTTTACCGACCTCATAATACGAACCTACCAACATAATTTGCAAGTTTTCATAGAGAGAGCTCTGTGGTTTGAATCTTAGCTACATTCCCTACACCCTCTAATGTGTGATAATTAATTAGCCATTCCACCCATAGAGGGTGATTTGTGCTATAACTATAAAAGCCGCTGTCAAACTTTTACATGAGTAATTTTGTTTCCAAAAGATGGCTTACTGTCTTTTTGAGAAATTTGTATGAAGATCCTAAAAAATAGAGTTTTTTAATTAGCTCTAAACATATTAAAGTTAATGCAGCAAATTGTATTTAAGAACCTTCTCCAGCATTTGGTACGGTTCTGGGCATATTAATATCTGACATAGCATTTGTATTTTGAGCGTGATGCTCCCATATACCTACGATAGAAAGCAGACAAACATTTCTAAATTATTATGTAGATAATTTTAGTTGATGCATCATGGTTGTAAGCCCTAGAATGATTACGGGAATGCATATTTTCTTTATTTGTTTAAATTTTCTATAATTGATATGATAAACCAAAATACAATGGACCTAAATATGAAGGGAGCACATAATTGGAAGGGTAAAACTCAAATACAGTGTATTTATTACAGAAAGCGTTCTTGTATACCTAACTGTCAGTTGACGTTAAGTCCACTATGGCGGGTCAAAATCTAAATAGAGATCAGCTCACAATCAAGCGATATGCGTTAAACTATCTCGATGACAGCTTGATCGTAATATTTTCTATCGCTGAGCTATGTTTTCCACTGATCGTAGTTTATAAATAATGTAGAATATTATTATTTACTCGAAATTTATTTGTCCACATTTTTTCATCGTTTAAATTTACAGAAATCGAATATAGGCAAATCGATCCAGCAGGCATTAAATTTTAGGGAGACATACGGACAACAACTCATCATTTTATATTATATTATAAGATTAAAAGGAAAATATTTTTATAGCGTTATGGATGTGAATGATGGAGGTCAGGGAGAATATAGCCCCATCGGTAAGGGAAGTAATTTCCTTAGATTTGTTACGGCTTCAGGGCTGCGCGCAATTACCTACGCGATCACTCCGGACTCCGATTAATCACATTTTAATGAAAATAAAGTGTGACTCTAAAATCACATCACACAATTCCTACAGGAATATGGCTTGCCTTTTTATAACTGGATTTTTAACCAACTTGAGTACGACCTATGAAGAGTGTACGATCGCGTAATGAATATGCCACAGGAAAACCATGATAAGGAATACAATGGAAATGGACATTATGTAAGTAGACCCCTGACTACGTGGATCTCCACAACAGCAGGGATCTTCAGAGAGGCAAGGTGCGGATGATATGAGGGGCAGAAAGGCTGTAAGAACTAAGAGAACTGACCACTCGTAAACAGGACAAAGGCTAGAGGGTCTGTTTCAATGTTTACATAGCCTTTGGGCAAAGGCGAAGAAAAAGAAGAAAATACACTCTTTTATTAGTGACAGACACAAAATAGTTTTACATTTATTTATCTAAAAATGGATAAATGTCACAAAGTAAACCTAATAAAATACACTTTGGAAATGGTCGGCATCGGGTTTCGAATTCGAACCCATGAACTGTACGCACGGAAGCGGCCAACTGATACCGCTGGTCTATTAACCACTTCATTGACATTACATTTTGTTGTTGTTAAATGAATTACATTATCTTTATATCGATACGTGAAGGAAAAACTTTGTGACTATTTTTACGAAAATTGCGCGGACGGAGGAGTATGAAGTTTCGCACAATTATAGTTTATGTAGAAAAATAGTGGTGAATGATGATATATTTTATTAAATGAATAAAAAATAATACATTAATTCAATAAAAAAAAAACATTACAAACGCTACTGTAATGTTAAGTATTTGATACTCACTTTCACAGACTACTTGTAGGGAGCATCAACTTCGTAGAAACAAAATGTAAAATGAAAAGCGCCTCATAGTGGGCGCAGAAAGCTTTTTGAAGGCGGGAAATGGCGGGATATTCTCATTTTGGGTATGACGCATAATATTCTTTTGTTTATCTGTGGTCAAATAATTGAGAATAGATTGATATTGTCTGTCTTTAATAATAATAGAAAATACTTATAGACATTTCAAATTTGACGGATCCAGTATCTATGTCATTGCTTTTGAAAGAAAATTGAGAAATAGGGCTCGCTCAGTCTTTGACAATGGAAACAATAATTTTCAAACTTATAATGTAAATACCTAGTTATGGTCGAATTTAGAGCCACTTTGGACCACTAGTATTTTTATTAAAACATGTAAATGGTTAATACCGTGGATTGAAATAAATAAATAAATTACATATCGAGAAGTTTATAGTAAGTCAAAACCAGTCTAAAAGAGTTTATGATTTTTTTATCTGTTGCCAATTGCCAACTCCGTATAGACACGCATAACATTAAATTTTCAGTTTCAAACATCTTTAGATTATAAAATATCATAATCAACAAATTTTATATGTACAACATCTAAAAATCAAACAATCTATTCCTAAAATGAAAAATATAATTATTAAACCTATGTGTTTGACTATAGGTAGTGAAAGAGAGAAAAACATACGTATAGATTAGTGTGTTTGTGAATCTCAAAAGTGACTAATTATTATTTATTTATTTTTGTGTATTCTGTTCTAGAAATAAAATATTAATACCTATATAACCTACTCAACTAAGTGCAAAGTAATTCAGAATTTATCTACACAAAGAATATTTTAATCTAGGCTTTATAAATTTACAGAAGCCATGAAATTAGATTCTATTTTCTTGGTGATAAGCAGAAAGGGCGGGTTGTTTCAATTTATAAGAAAGTAAATAATTATTTATTGACAACATTGCTTTTATTTATATTTTAAAGTTCTCGTCCAATAAAGTCAATTATAATAATATCATGATTGATTATTTTTTATTATTGTTATTAACTTATTTATATCATGGTTGCACACAAAATATATGAGTTATGTGCTTAATTACATTTATGTGCAATTTTTAAAAACATTGAGTGTTAGTAAAGAATTTCATTTTGTACAATTTGGTGAACATTCTAAGCAATTTACTCATATTTTGTATGCAACAACTATCAATAATTATTTCTAGTGTTCTCTTGCTATTAAGTATATCTTTATAAACGTGTTAATAAACTATTTTTCGCATATTTAACATACTCGTAAAACGATAGTAATCATTTAATTTAACCTATAATTATTTATTTATTTATTAATTCCAACAATATATTATACACGTCAATTACAAAACAACATTACACATACTGGAATTTATTGTCTCACTAGATATTATTGATATAGTTTATAGTCAAACTAAAATATAGTAGGTATACATTATCCTTTTAAAAATAAGAACCATATTATACATAGTTAGGAATATTTTTACATTTTAAAGAAGAAGTTAGAAAATGTTCTAAAAGAACGAAACGCGTCGCTGAAATAAAATAATTCGTGTAGAGTTAAAACAAGTGTTTTTTTCATTCTCAATTTTGGAACATTTATGTTTAAAAAAAAAACACGAGTTTATAAATTAAACTGAAATCACAACGAATGTAATTTAATCTGTGAGGTCATAGAAATTAAAGAAATTTTTAAAATTGTATTTACTACGTGAAGTTGAGGATTTTTTTTTCACAAAATTTAATCTGGGCTCACCTAAAGTGAATACAAAAACACTTTCGACATCTTTCACATAAAGCCAAGCTTGTGTTGTGAAAGTGGAATTTATTTATTTATTTTATTTCCCATACCAATAACATGAGTACAATAATAAGTACAAGTACAAGGAATTGCACATGAATTTCATAAGTTGAAAACTGAAATATCTTTTTTCAAACTCATTTAATAATTATTATTATAGACAATCTTTTCTGTTTAATTTCATAAAACTGAATCAAATATTCGAAGTTTATGGTGCTTGGTGGTAGTCCATTTGAAATAAAAACTCGTCTCCATTTTCAAATGTTATGGTTCAGGTTTGAAACGATATAAGACTCTTTTCATTTTTATTTGAATCAAATTTATTTATATACGAGATCTTTTGTTTAACGCTTCTACTTTTTATGAGATTTTAACATTAAGTATCTTTGATTTTATCATCAAAACACTTATGTTTTATGTTATGTTAATAGCTTGAAAGAGCATTCAGAAAAAGACCGAGATATTACTATTTGACAAGAACTTTTCGCTACAAATTACTTTTACTGTAGAATGATGTCGAATGATTTGAAACAACCTGCCCTCTATTAA
Organism: Mystacides longicornis; assembly: GCA_963576905.1. Classification (NCBI taxonomy): domain Eukaryota; kingdom Metazoa; phylum Arthropoda; class Insecta; order Trichoptera; family Leptoceridae; genus Mystacides; species Mystacides longicornis. Next base: position 26,468,806 of record OY756437.1, read on the forward strand.
GACGACAGACATCATCAAACATATTTTGATTTTGTGGATATTGTTAAGGATACATACTTTAAGTCTCACCTCGTCCGACACGTCTTCGAAGGATGCGAAGGGCGCCGGGCCCATCCTCGTCTGTCTCGGGGACTTGGGAGGCTGCTGCGCGTCCGTCGAAGGACCACTCTGCTTCTGTTCCATCATTACTCTACAATGGAACTCGCGCCCACCTGAAATTCCATGTTTTACAAGAAAAACAAAACATTTTTTTATTCACACATCATATGTCTCACAACCATCCACCTGACTAACTATACTATCATCACTAAAATATCATTGAAATATCCACTAAATAAGTTATTTTTGTAATTGTATGTATCTATCATCACTAAAATATCATTAAAATATCCACTAAATAAGTTATTTTTGTAATTGTATGTATCTATCATCACTAAAATATCATTAAAATATCCACTAAATAAGTTATTTTTGTAATTGTATGTATCTATCATCACTAAAATATCATTAAAATATCCACTAAATAAGTTATTTTTGTAATTGTATGTCTTAAACTCTTTACAAATCATCAGTTTCCATGCATTAAGTCTGTCTGAATACGTTTGCATTGAAAAATCAATAGAAAATTGCTAACCCCTACTAAATGTACAAAATTGCTAATGAGTATCGGAGAAGGAATTATGCTTTTTCTGTATTCTAAAGACATCATAATATGGGTCATCAATTCATCATATTAAACGACGGCACACATACCTACGAACGACGAACGCATATAGGTATTAATTTACTAATTACATCTCAATGTTCCAATCACAGTTATCTGTCGCATAGATACACATTATATTCAATAAACAATTTTTTTTTTCTTTTAGTAAAACTTTGTATCTCTTTAGGTCCAAAAATAGCTCAGTTGGAATGATCGCCTCCACACCGTGTCCAAATCCCCTAGCTCTGCTTCGAAGGAACGGAGCACGGTGGATAGGTTTATCTATTTTATTTATCTTCAGGTTAAATACAATCAAAGGGAACGCTTATTTTGGTGTCAGACGACACAGGGTAAATAGGTATTTCTAAGTAAGATACAAAAATATGCACAGTGTAGTGCCTTAGATAGGGATAAAACGTAAGGATTATAGACGGTAGGTACTCAATTGACATTAAACGGCTACTAGTGTTGTGACATAGATAATGACGTATCATTGTTTATGGATTCCATAGACAAATAATACATTTGACAGTTGGAGCTAACGACTAAACCACAAACAACATGAATATTGTAACAACTAGCATTGACGTGATTAATGAAGCTATATCCACCAAGGTCTCTACTCACCATGCAGCTACATACAAACAACAACAAATAGACGGCATGAAGGTTAACTTAGGTCTATAATTACTTCCCGAAAAACCAAATGGCGGGATAGAAAAAGAACTGTAAAAAACATGAGGAAAATAAGAAAATACACTACACGGCCGGTTTCATAAAAAATAAAGGCGACTTTAAACTCCCTTTAAAAAAGAACGGGTTTCATAACAACAAAACGACATTTAAAACCGACTTTAAGCTAAAGTACCGTTATTGATTATTATTTTTAGTTATAGTCGACATTAGGTAGCTAAAAATTTTACCACCGGAGTTCATAGAAAATTTCGTGGCGCTTTCTGTCACAAAGATAAACATTTTGTGTGCGGTGACACTGTGGACAAAAATGACTAGAATAGGGCGGAAAACATGTCAAACCGGGAAGAAAATTATTGTTTACAGATTTCGTTTACTAAATCATAAACCATAATAATAAATTAACACAAAAAAACGGCACTTTGATGATCTATTGAGAAATGAAATTGACAGATCAACAGAAATTCCGCGAAAATATTAGTAAACAACCAATGTTTTCCATAGATTTCCATGGTAACACTACCAACTGCTACCAACTTTAAAATACTTTTTTGTCATTTTTTATGAAACGCGTCCGCTTAAAAGAGTCTTTGAATTTTAAAAGGAACTTTAACTAAAGTGTTCTTTTGAAGCTTTTTATGAAACCGGCTGTAACTTCTGCACTATAACCAACTGCCGTCTCTTTAATGCGTGCATTCTGCCAGTCTTATTGTGTGGATGTGAATCCTGGTACCTTAAGAAAATTCAAGAGAGGAAACTTCTTGGTGTTGAGAATAGATTCTGGCGACAGATTTTGGGGACTAGACTAGATGGTACCATAATGTCTCAAATGAAAATGTACGTGCTAGAACAGCGCAACAGTCAGGCATTTCAATCATCCAGAACCGCAGATTGTGCTGGCTTGGCCATGTTCTCCGCATGTCTTTCGGTAGTTTTGAATATACAAGCCTTTTCTTTAATCCGGAAGAAGGCAGGCTAATATTATCAATCCATCGGACATTCACTGCGGTTTCACAAGATTCTGGAATAATTGTGCAACTGGAGCAAGATAAAAAGGTTTGGAGGAATTTCGTGGCTCCACACTGAGAGCGAACGTGGATCAAGTATGTAAACAATACATTAAAATCTTAATCTCTCTTTCATGGTTGGATGGCGTTGTCGCAGAATGTCGGACTCTGGGGCAGCATAACTGGAAGGTGGTAGCCAGTGACAGATCAGGTTGGATAAGTAGAGGCAGCTAAGACCAATCAGGGTTATAACGCTGAAGATGATGACGAATCTCTCTTTCAAGGGTATTATTTCTAGAGATCATCCCCCAACCAATAATTGTTAAAAGATTTTTTGATTTTATATAAAGCGTTTAGTGTCGAGACGAAATGTAAACTGTTTGATGCTTGTGTGTTGCCCATTCTCCTCTATGGGTGTGAGTCCTGGCACCTGACCAAAACCCAGGCACAAAAAGTCTCAGCTTTTGAAATGAAGTGCCTAAGGAAAATTCTGAGCGTAAGATGGTACCATCCCATCACGAACGACGCTATACGCTGACGCACTCAGCGTGAGCCTATCACCTCTACCATTGTGAGGAGATGTACTTGGTTGGGACATGTGTTATGGATGCCGAATGAGAGTTGGCCGAGGAGAGCGCTGTTCTTGCCATCAGAGTCCCGAAGACAAGGAAGACCCTCTCACACTGTGGTCCGCTCCTTCGAAGCAGAGCTGAGGGACATGGACATGGTGTGGGAGGAGGTCATAAACATTGCACAATGGAAAGCTCTTGTTGCCTCCCTATGCCCCTGAGTGGGGTGTAAAAGGGAGTATTGTTGTTATGAAATTAATAAAATAAATAAATAAATAAACAAACATACAATATATGGCTGTATGACATAATAACTTGATCGTTGACAACTGTCCATAGCCGGCTTATGTTACTAATCTTAGATTAGTGTATTCGCCTTCCAGTATCTTTCCACTAAGCAGTGCACAATGACCTACGCAACTAGAAGGAAGTTTACATTTTATCGTCTTGAAAAAAAAACTATTTTTATCATGATACAAAATAAATAATAACCTCTATTATCTCGAAAATTATTAAGAAACAAGAGACGGTACAAACGGCCGTTTAAGTAACTCATTGGCGGGAACAGCTTTCAGTAAACCAAGGAGGGTTTGGAAGTAGAATGCTTTCAGAAAACTTTGGAAAATTTGAATGACTCGAACCATGAATTTCAGCAAATTAGAGAGTACTTTGAGGTCGAACGCTTAGTGAAGTGGACGGGATTAGGAAATTGAACAATATCAACCATCTTGGAGGTTTGAAAGACGAACCATTTCAGTAAACTTCACGGGATGTACAAGATGAACCATTTCAGCAAATTCAAAAAGTTTTGAAAGACTAACCCTCTTAGCACAATAATTAAGGTCCTTCTTTTCAATAGCTACTCTACTCAGTGTTTGTGAAATTTGGCGCCCAATGTGTTGTTATGATACACCTTATAATAGTACAATATTAGATCAAAAGCTTTCGAATGAGTTCAAGGCTCGAAGGAGTTTGATATCAAAAACAACCGAGGAAATCCATTCAATGATTATGTCAAAATAACTCAAAATGCGGTTAACAACGTTTTCGCTTCAAACATCCCTGTTAGTACAACCTCGACATTGATGTGAATTGTGTATCATCAGTATGAATAATGTACGGTGATGTTAGCTAATATACGGGCAGGCTCTGTACCTATGTAGTTAACGGTTGGGGTAGTTTTTAAACTTTACACGTGGCTCTTTGGGGGTGAATATACACTGAAGGGTTGAATTAGTGTTCTCCTGTAGCATAACCTCTTAAAAAGGCTTTTTGAAAATAATTAATGTAAAAATACTAGCTCTCCCAACGGACGTTGTCCTGCATTTACTAATAATATTGATTGAAATCGAATTTTTATTATGATACATTATTCTTCTCTTTTTTGTCAGCCATGCCTCCACTGCTTGATGTAGGGTCTTTTAAGGATTTTCTGTTTTGCGCTTTCCTCAGCCATTTTCTTCCCGCGACTGGAATAACACCGTCAACCCATTCTAACAGTTGGCTTCTTATGCAAATGAGGTCCCCATCTAAAAATTTTGGGTGCCTAGGTATATATTTTCATTTATCTGTATCGCCACTTGTCCAACAGATTGCCATTTTTCTTTCGCGATACGGTCTTTTATATCTGCGATCCTTGTTCGGCGTCTGAACTTTTCATTTCGTATTTTGTCTCTAAGACTCACAGCTTATATAATGGTCGCTCCATATCACTTTGTGCGCATTTTAATTTGTGTATTGTATTGGTAGTGACATTATTTCTATTCCGTGTGTCATTACCGAGAGAATGCGTGTTTGGAAGACTCTTCTTTTAAGGTTTGTTGGGAAGTGTCTATCCTAAAGAATATGGTCCAGTATGCCGAAAGCTGCTCAGCCCAATCCGGTTCTTCTAGGGGAAATTCCCTATTTTCTTTCCCCAATATGATTTTATATCTCAATATTCTACGTTGGGCGCCAATTAAACACTATTTTGTTATACAGTAGAACACCTCCGACGTCCATAGAACTTTCTCCTAGTTTCTTTGCCTGAAATACTGCAATAAGTAGGAAGTTCCTTAGTCACCCACGCACTTAATACACAACAGTCTGTGTTCGATAACTAACTTACTTAATCCACGTTTACTCCATAGATGGAGCATGTGGTCGCCTCAATCCGTTGTCAAGCATATCTATCTTGCTCTAAATCTAAGACAGCATCCAAATGTCTCTCTTGATCTGCCACGTCACCTTGACCCACCCGGTGTTTACAATAGGCGTCTATAATCTATGGACTCTGGGGACATACGTAGGACTAAAAATGAATGTTTTTAATCCAAACACTTAACTAGAGTGCTCTTCCGCAATTCCATACCTCTTGAAGGAGAAATACACACAGATCCGCCATATTTTTTTCGCGGAAAAAGTAATTTGCCTAGTTAAGTATTTATTACTTAATTTACTGGCATATGTAGTCACTATACTTCTTTGCCGTGGGGTTGTCGGATAAGAATAGCACTTCTTTTTTTTCGCTGGTTTTTCGAGCATCTTATAAGAGGCCGGAAATCGAAAAATCAGATCGGGACCGTGAGATTGACCACCTCACGTCCTTAAACCCCACCCGGTCAGAAAAGGCACCATAAGCCTCGGACGCTTTCGAGCGCAATGGAGAGCTCTTGATGCCTCCCTATGCTCCTATGTGGGGTTAAGGCCCCTTGCATTGCGGGTAGGTTTGGGGGGGATCCGCGGCGGTCTTGATTTGTGTGGGGTCGGCTTCTTGGTTTGATTGCTTCGATCGAACTAGAGAGTCGGTTTCGTGCGGGTCGGGTTCGCTTCGGAGTTGTCTCCTCCGGGTTTGCTTGCGATGTGCGAGGGGCTTCAAAGGGAGAATGAATGAATACTTCTTTAAATATTGCACAACGAGTTAAAATGATTTGAAAGAGAGAAAATAATTCTATCCTAGTCAGTGCGACAATATGTATGTAATAATTAAAGCTGACAGTGTACAAGGCGTAATGGTGGCTCGTACGTGGCGCACAGAATTAGGCCCAATCAATACCAGAGGCAGGGCCGGCCCAGACTCTAGAAGCTGTGCAGACATCAAATATCAAATCTGACACCTTGGTCACTAAAATCTAATATTTTAATTCCTAAATTATTATACCTCTTAAAAAACTATTACAAAACTTCTATTAAAAAACTATTACAAACCTTCGAAATAACAGTAGAAGATGGTCGCAATCCCGTAGTGGTTTGTTCCATTCAAAAATCGAACATGATAAAAAATATGTTTTATATGATGTTTACATGTCACATTCGGACAATTGCACCAACTATAAAAAAAATCACAAATTGTTGATAGTTCCGGCCGAGGGTGCTTGGTTGTGGTCCATTTTCACAAATTTCAAAATAATAAAACGGGGAGTCTATAGAGGTTTAAAGTAGTAAACACGTACTACCACAAACTGAAGACTTGTTCTTTATTTTTGATCTGTGAAACTGAAACTGACAGATGTCAAACGTCAATGGGATGTTTTTTTTTCCATTTTGTGCCACTAGAGGCGCCCTAGATAATCCGGTCTATTGACAAATTCAGTGTTGCCAAAGGGGGCGATTTACTTCTATTTGGGCTATTTGGAACGAGAATATGCGACGAAAAAATCTAAAAGGCGACAGGTAGCCACTTGGGTTACTTCCCTTTTAGCGAATTTTCACCTTTGGGATACTAAATGACCTTTTTTTAGTGAACTCCCACCTCTCTTCGGATACTAAAATTTTCGGAATGACCGCATACCAAATTTTCAGTTTGGCTACTTTGCGTTTGAAAAACGGCGTTGGCAACACTGGTCAAATTAACGTTTATAACCTAAACCATATGTCTAGAATAATCTTTATACATTTCTTTTTACATACTATTACAAAAAAAATAATAATTGTTTTTATATACCTACCTAAATACAAAAGAAAAAATACCGTAACAGAAAACAATAAAACAAGAAGATACAGAATTTGCAATCATCAATAATTAAAATGTTAAATTGAGAAAACAAAAAAGAGAGGAGATATATTAGCATAATATTCATCAGTCAATGCTAGATGGTATGTTTGACAGCTGTCATAATTTGACAATAGACCTGATTAGAAGCGCTGCCACCTAGTGTGTCTTGTCGGAAGCTCCCCAGAAAACCTCCCATTAACTTTATGAATGGAAAAGTTTATGTCATTCACGACACAAGCCTTTGCTTAGTGTGAAATATGTCAAAAGTGTATTTCAACTCAACTTTCATATTTTTTTCTTTCATAAGAAGCTTCTTCTGACAGTAGCAAACACCATAAAAAATAGTTAATGGAATTGGTTAAAATGTTTACGTGTGATGCAATGACCAAGGAATATAGGGCTCCATTTTTTTTGTAATGGATTGGACATGGTGTGGAAGGTGGTCATAAACATTGCGCAAGATCGAGTGCAATGGAGAACTCTCTATGCTCCTGAGTGAGGTATAAAAGGGAGTATTGATTGATTGATAATAATCCTAATAACCACGGCGCAATATGTTCGCAAATGAATGAGTCGCCGGTAATCTAGAAAAAAAAAATAATCCTAATTTATCCAATCCTTTTCCACTTGTTAAAATCACATAATCAAAATTATTACAAATTTGAAGTACCTATATTCAGTAAATTGTCATTGTATCCGCAGTTTTAAATTCATTGTATCACCAAACATGCATAAGCAAAATATCGGTTCCATATTATGACACCGAGACTTCGCGATAAGTTAAAAGGTTGATAATAAGTACCTATCGTAATTAATGATAGTAGGCCACTTGGATATGCAAAACAGTCAGCCTTGAAGAAAGCCATGTCTTTACATAGATTGCAACGAGCACCGTCTGAAGAATTGAGCTGTCTGTTCTGCGCTTGGAATCAAGCCAACTATCAGGTCACACAATATAACAGGTGAGCCAGGCAATTCTACTGCTTTTTAAGGAGTAACTGACCTGGAAGCAGAGCTGGGCGGTACTCGAGTACAAGTACTCGTAGATTGTACTCTGAGTACTTTTGGTGTACTCGGTACTCAGTTCACGAGTAATTTCTCAAATCTGTACTTGTATTCGACGCGTTTTTTGTGCTTAACAAGTACACGAGTACATTTTATGTCCTCGATTACATCATTGGATTTAGTCGAGTACGTTAAACCTACTACGCTGCGTAGGTACCTAATATGTATTTTTTAGGTGTCGTGGTAATATGTAATGGTAAAGTGTGGATGTATGGTTCTCGTTTTTAATTCTAGAGTATTGGTGATGTAATTTTTTTAAAACACATATATTATAATTGAATGGGTTATTTCAAAAACTAAATAAGTCATTATTTTTTCAAAAGGAGGTTTTTGATGGAATTGTCATATTTATGATGTGTAGTCTGAAATCCAATTCTGTTTTTAACGTAAAAACTGAAGTATCTTATGTACTTGAAAAAACCCTTGTTTATAAAGATTTCAAAGTCAATTAAATTGATACTCCCAAAATATTTGTTTTGTTAGTGTTCTAGTTCTATATTTTTTTTAAGGAATACGAAACTACTTATGGAGGTCACATTTGATGTGTCTTATGAAAAAAATGCGTCTAGTAATCAGGTAGATTGATTGAAAATAGTCAAATAACGTTACTTTTATTTTAAAACATGCACCTAGTGTTGGCACAAATGAGGTGAAAAAAGTGTGAAAAATATTTTGCCCCTCCTTAAAAGTTTTTCTACGGGTGCCCATGATACAATACCTTGTACGATGCTTATAATAATATGTTTTGGCCCCATGACTGAATCACGTGCATAGAGGATGCGCGTGATATTTTCATGAAACATGCAGAGGGCAAATAAAGGTTTATATATAGAACTCTTTGGGTTTATACAAGATTTTGCGTTTCATTAATCACTAATGTACTCGGTACTTGTACTCGGTACTTTGTACTCGAGTACTTCTCACTGAGTACTTGTACTCAATACTCGAGTACATTTGTGCGTAGTACTTGTACTTAGTACTCGAGTATTTTTTGCCTGTACTCGGAACAGCTCTGCCTGGAAGACGTTAAAATGTTTCCATTGGGTTTACTAGAGATATACGAGTGACTGACGAATTGTCGAATAAAATAATTAATGGACGATTGTTAATGAGACACTTTTAGGTATACGTAAGCTCGGTAGTCACTTGCGCCGCGAACGTGTATCGTTACATCAATTTTATCAAAAGGATGCATGACTCGACTGTGCTCAGGTAAAAGGCTTCAATCCACATTTATAAAATTTTACACCAGAAACAAAAAACATATGCGAACCGATGTATTATTGAAAATGCAAAATAATTATATTTATCGTGTGTAAATATGCTTTCTTTACCACATTGAGCAATTTAAGACTAAAAAATTAATAAATAATCGAGATATTAGAAAAAACATGATTAAAAGGTGGTTTAAGTCCTTTTACATCGCCACTGACATTTGTGTCCGTCATAAAAAAAACTATCGTTTTCATACATCATGCGTCATGTGGCTTAATGCCTTTTACCTGATCCAACTAGATTATTGTGGCTTAAGTCCTTTGACATGGTTGCGTTTTGCGTTTAAGTCCTTCTTTTTGCAATCATTTGCGTTTTTATGTAGGAAATAAGTGTTTGCGGCTTAAATCCTTTTACCGGAATGTGTCTGAGACACACATTATTAGTTTAAAATAATAAAACCAATTTTGTAAAAAATGTGGATTAAAGCCTTTTACCTGAGGACAGTCGAATGTTCCGCTCGCGTTCGCTTTTTCGAATTACATATACACTTAACCTTTCGCTTAAATTGATGCAATGTCACACGTTCGCGGCGCAAGTGAGTACGATGCTTAAGGTGAGCGGCCTTTTAATGTATGTGCTTTTTTTTATATATAAAAATGAATCTGTGCTCACCCAAAGTGGACACTTATACACTTTTGACATCTTTCGCATAAAGCAAAGCTTGTGTTGTGAAAGTGTAAATGGTCGGCACCGGGATTCGAACCCACGACCTGAAATACGCTGTACGTACGAAAGTCGTCGACTGACAGCACTGCCACTTCAAAACCACTTATATATAATATTATCACGGATGACTGAAAATTCATAAAATTAGCTACTAGCAGTGGGATTCTAAACTTTCAATTAAAATTAAAAATAACCGAATGAAATACTAGCTTGGGCGAAAATAATACTGACTAGGCGAACACTACTGAGTGCCTTATGAAACCAATTTGAGTTATACTGAGTGCCTTATGAAACCTGTAACTCGTTGCTCCACATAATATATGAATCACCTCGATTAAGTTATAACGTAGCACGCTTGGAATAGAATTAATGTCAGATGTTCAATATACATAAAGTGAGCTGCAATGTATTCGCTTCAGAATTATTTTACTGATCGTTCTGAACTGAATGTAATGAATTCATGCGAGGGGTGGTCAATATTACAAAGCCACGCTTGCCAAGCGGATTGGCGAGAACGACCTTCCACGTTGGCCAATGGGGTGGATTACTCGAAAAAAAATTCAATACATTTTATTATTCTTTCATTCTGCCTTTAAACCCCAGTCAGGGGCAGAGGGAGGCAACAAGAGCCCTCCATTGCGCTCGGTCTTGCGCCATCACAGAGGGGACAATATCTGGCAGAACTCCTTCCGCAGACGGGGTCCAGGCGTCAAGGATATTTCTTGCGCATTTTCTAACATTATTATAAGTTTTATCGGAAGGTAGTCACGGAAGTAAAGTGAGTTTAAGTTTTGTTTTAATTATGTTTTACACTTTTACAAAGTAATTTATATTTTGTTGTCGGATTGTTTTTGCTCATTATTTTCTCACTGATTTGATTTTGTTTATTTCATATATTATATTGTTTTTTAAAAGCATTTGCCGTATACTTTTAATAAATAAATAAACACGAAACATTCTGTATGGGAAACATGAATGCGTATCGAATGTGAGAATCGCTTTTGTTTCTAGAAATATCCTTGTGGCGGCGACATACACGTTTTCCATACAAAATGTGTCGTATAATACTTACTTTACTTCCATGACTACCTTCCGATAAAATTTAGAATACGGGTACCTACTGTTGGGGTTTAAGGACGTGAGGTGGTCAACCCCACGGTCCCGATCTGATTTTTCGATTTCCTACCTCTTACAGGATGCTCGAAAAACCAGCAAAACACAAGGTGCTATTCTTAGCCGGCAACCCAGGGCAAACATATTAGTATGGGTTTAAATTTTTCATATATTGGTACTACAGATGAACATTAAATGTGTATTTTTAGTAAAATATTTCGGCAAAGGTGCTATCCTCGATTTAATATCAGCAAATCAGTTGATTGAAGATGTTTGCTTGTTACTTAGCAGTGACATTGAAAAAGCACTTAGTTTTTCGCAAAGTATTAAAAAAAAGAAAAAAAAACAATTTAGAGTATGTTTATTGTTTCTTCGAGCAGCGAAAATCCTCTTTTACTTTTAAAGTAGGCAAATATTTATTCGACTCCCGTTCCTTTTGTATTTTGGGGGTGAAGAGGCGCCGGCCATCAGACAGGTAGCTACCCCACTTGTAACTGATATTCCCGTGTTTGAGATAAAAGATTTTCTTTTTGTATTCAATTAGGTAGATATTTAGATATTTTTTTATTGCAAAGGAGAAACCCACACAATATTAAATTTAATAAACTTTGTAATATCATAATAATAAAAATTATTTATTTCAAAGAAAAAAGTTTACAAATTAAGGCAATTTACAATTTAACAAATAAATAAGGCAATATGAATCATTGAATGTTTGCTCTCCAATGTGAGTGAAAACTCGTGTTTTGGAGAGGTAACTTAAGAATGAGAAAATATCAATATGTGTACCATATCCCATACCAGAGTCCAATCCTTTCCATTTTTTTGTAATGAAAACACTACTTGTATTAGAAATGAAAAAAAAGGAGTCTAAATTTTGTAATACCGACTACTTTCTTCCTTAGATGGAGCTAGAGTCTAGCAGTAGCTTTCGAAAACCGGTTAATGGTAATTAAAATAAAACGTGGATTTACAAAATTTAGACTCGTTTTTTTTTCATTTCTAATACAATGAATAAATACCACCAAGCACCTTCGGCCCAAACAATCGAACATTTGAAAAACACTACTTATTTATTTTAATCGTTCATTGAAGCTGTTGATTGCTTTGTATTTAAGAGGGAAGTGGATCGAATCCTTTCTCAAATAAGTAGAAGTAATAATATGTATACCGGAGTTTTTACGAAAAACAAAATGACGCTGAAAAGTGCAAATGAAGGACGGGTTGTTCTGATGGGTACCTTAAAATAATGAAGAATCATTCTCTCTGCCTACGCTGCCATGGGTTGCATTTATAAGTTATACCTATGATTTAAAAATAATTATCTTCCGTATACCTATGTAATCATACCGTATTAATTATGAAAAAATCGTTAATCGTATAACTCACCGATCAGTTTTTACTTCATTTTTATAGAAATACATTTAATCCGCGTTTGTTATGTATGAAGATGACATTTCGCACAAAATTTTGTAAACAAACAAAATATGTAGTAGCCGGGCAACGCGAGTGTTTACAACCAAGATGTGCTACGTCAGATTTGAATGATTTTGAATTATTAACGCAGAATAGGTACCTACCTTATTTTTTGATTATTTATTTGATATCAAAATAAAGTTAAATCCTTATTAAATCATACGAAACCTTAATGTTTCAGCCAAAATGAATTAATTCGCGTTTGATCACTTCAATTTTAATATTTTTGTAACTAGTTAAAAAGTATTCTTTGAATATTTTCTTCAAAACGTCATTATATTTCTTATAAATTTAGTTGGTGCATCATGGCTGTAAGCCCTGGAAGGATTACGCTTTATTTGTTTAAATTTTCTGTTATTAAAATGATAAACCAAAATACAATTATTAACGAAAATATTAAGGGAGCACATATTTGGACGGGGGAAAAACTTAAATACAGTGTATTTATTACAAAAAGCGTTCTTGTATATACGAAACAACTGTCAGTTGACGTTAAGTCCACTATGGCGGGTCAAAATCTACAGAGATCAGCTCACAATCAAGCGATATGCGTTAAACTATCTCGACGACAGCTTGATCGTAATATTTTTTATCGCTGAGCTATTTTTTCCACTGATCGTAGTTTATAAATAAAGCAGTATTTATTTTAATCATTCGTTAAAGCTTTTATTGAAGAAAATTATTATTATTTTTAATCTGGTATCATAAAGCAGAAAATACAACTTTAATGAAAGCTATCAACTCATAATCCAGAAGTATGTAAATATGGTAATGAATTCAGAGGAGAGGAGGCCCCGTGCAAGCCTTAAGGGACCCACACAGGGTCCATAAGGATGACGTCGACATTTTCAGGCTTATTTCCCTCGGTGCCTGTTTTCTTGACTTTAACTTATTCCTTGTGCTTTAAAATTAACAACATTGTATTATCCGCTTTTTAAATAATGTTCAAAATTACATTTTTAATTGATATCTATTGCGGAGAGGAGGTGGACATGGCTGGGACATGTTTTTCGGATAGCGAATCTGTTGTCTGGCCGAGGGGAGCGCTGTTGCGCTGAGCGCATACTGTGTCCGTTTCTTCGAGGCAGAGCTGAATATACATGAGTCGTTTTCGAGGGTATAGATTCCAAAAATTGAAAAAAAAATTTTTTTTTAAATTTCCAAAAATGTGCGCACCCATAACTCATAGTAATTCTTATCCGATTTGATTGAAATTTGGTAGAACGGTTAGCCCCTCGATGTAGACGAGTCAGTAAAATGTTGAGATCTGTTCCTTCAGGGGAACCCTCTTAAAGTATCCAAAGAAAATTACACTTGTTCTAGAAAAAGGGCTAAAAAAGATAAAGAAAAATTCTTCGATTTTCATAAAATTTGGTATACGGGTTGGTCTTATGCTCCTACACAAGCACCTAAAATTTGAGGTCCGTAACTTCAGCGGGTCCCCCTTAAAGTACCGATTTATATTGAATATGTAGTTCTAAAGCAGATAATAAAAAGCTCCAATAGTCGATATCATTTTAAAGTTTCTATAATAATTCCAAGGATAAATTCATTTTAATCGTAAAATTATGAATTTTTATGCAAAGATATGTTTTACACGAAAAGGCTGTTATAATATACTATGAGTTCTGGGCTTCCCTAGGTAATACGAGTAAGATAGTGTCATTGTTTGGTATAAATAATTGTCTATAGGTATGTTCCAGTGGACAGTTTTTTCGCACTCTATGGTCTACGGGATGGGGGTTAGATGTGGTGTGGGAGGAGGTCATAAACGTCCACGCAAGATCGAGCACATTGAAGAGTTCTTGTTGCCTCCCTATGCCCCTGAGTGGGGTTTAAAAAGGGCGAATAGAAAAGAATCTATGTAGAAGAATAAGTTGCGAAAATCTCAAAAGACAATTAGAAGTAGGTACGTTCAAATTCCCGGTCGGGTCAGAGTTTTTCAAAGTAGTGTTTTATCACTTGAAATTTCTACCCGGGGTTGGCCTGTCTCAGATTGGACGGGACCGGTTGACTGGAAAAAAATACCTCGGGCAATAAGTTCCGCCAGCTTTACCGACACCTTTGTATGAATAACGACTACGTAACAACTGAGACAATACGGGCTCACGACCGTCTTCTACTGTTATTTCGAAGGCTGGCTTGGTGTGATCACTTTACGTTAACAACGTTCGCCATTAGTCGGTAATGTTTAGGTCTAAGAAACTCCTAATCATGAGAATTCTCGACATGTTATCTGGCGAGGGGTATAAATAAAAAAAACAATGGCTTGTATAAATAAAAAAAAACAAAAAGTATAAATTAATTTACGTAAGTATCAGAAATCTAAGGCTTAAAAAAGGGCGTAATTTATCGCGTTAAAAAGTGCGGACAATTATTTGGCACTTTATGTATAGGAACCTGACCAGGTTTTGGCCCTGGTCAACAAATTTATCCGCTCTCTGGTATCTTTCTCAAACATATTCCAATTTCCAATTAATAGTTTTGGGCTCGTGTACGGGTGCTAAGACGAAGCAAAAACACCGTGAATTATTCAGGAAAGCGGAAAACACAGCCGTAGATAATAATAATATGATGATGTCATCATTAAACAAATCTTACCCAAGTAAAGCTCGCACAAGCGTAAAAAGTGGTGTTACCTAACCATATACGCTGTGAACCGCGTGAATAAGAAATTGGATCTTGCTTGCGTGGTGGTTACATTATTAATGGGGTCTGTCTTCGGCAGGGTTGCACGGGTACCTTTCTGAGGGAGATTATGAAAACATAAATATATAACTGCGCATACATAATATATATAGACACAATGAACCGCCACCAACGTATAGTTATAATATAGCTTTGTATCTAATACCTACTAGCTTTCCTGACAGACGCTGTCCTGTGGTCTAACTATGAATATTGAATGAGAATTCGAAAGAATGATAAAAATGACTTTAAAGCAATGCCATTCCGACCGATGCATCTGTTTCAAACCATATATTTTCCATCCGAATCTGTCAATCGCACCAACTGTCACACAACTGACTACAATATGTTTTAATTTATAAAAAAATGCGCTTCAACAAATTAAGTTAACAAATTAGAAAAATACTTTTTTTTTACCCATCACGCCGTGTCCCGTAAGGGGTAGGCTGAGAGAACGGACCTCCACTCTTTTCTATCCAAGCATACTTCTTTCGCTTCTTCCACCGACATACTATTTCTCATACACCCTCTCTTATTTCTCTCACTTCTATTAACTAGTGCCCTTATTCTCGTAGCGGTCTTAACACGCTCTTATCTTGATTGACAATGGCGGATTGGTATTCACAAAACAACATATCTAGTAGATATCTTAAAAATTCGTTATGTTTGAAATATCAGTATGAAAATGATCCAGTTCAAGATAGGATTTAAGATAAGATTCTAAAGATTCTTAGATTCTTAGATTCAAATCATGCCCAAATCACCTCATTTTTATTCTAGTATCTAGGCTAACTTATCATTGTTGATCTAACATTGCATACTAAAACGCGGGTCGGGTTAGTTCGAACACTTACAACGCGAGATCGGCTAAGCAGATTTTTATCATTTTTTGTTTATTGGATTCTCATCTGCTCCGGATAACAGAATAACTATCAAAACATCGAAAAATGTATAGAAAATTATATAAAATATACCTACTATTAAAGTAAAGTTAGTATGGAACGAATTTCGATACAGCAACGTCAGGTGTGAAAAATTCTATAGAAACACAATTATTTACCACACAACCATTGATATTAAAAATATTGGCACGCAGATTATTTATGGATTTTTTTCCGAACTTTCAGAAATATTTTTTTAACATTCAAACACATTTTTTAAACGTATTTTTGTACAAATCACAAATTTGAAATCAATATTCGTAGTAAGGACTACAGGACAACGTCTGTCGGGAAAGCTAGATTTCGAAAACAAAATCATATCAGTGGAACATGGCCATTATTTTTCTTAAATTGGAATTTAAGTCATCCGGTGAACACTTCCCTTGATACAGTTGGAGCACAGAGGTGAAAGATACAGGGAAACCTACACGAGAAAATAAGGTTATTTGTGGAGTACCTACGGCGTGTGGGGTAAAAAATGATGTGTTCATTGAAAGAAAGTTGTTCTTACCTTGATTTAAGAATTTCCCTAAAATACTTAAAGCGGAATAAAAACAGTTACAGTCTAGACCAGAGTTTCCCAAACTTTTCCCCCCTGCGGTTCGCATTGAAAGATTTAAATTTCAAACGTAGTAAAGAATATACCTATTTGACGTGAAAATTAAAAAAAAAGAACACGCTAAATTTAAAAATAATTATCATATATACTATATACCTATACAGGAAAATGTAAACCTATTTCCCTAAGCCACGGCATCACGCGTGACGGCTGGACCAATTTGGATTTTTTTTTGTTATATTTGCTATCGTCAGGAAAGTAAAAATGAAGAAAATATCGGGGAACATTAGAAATTTTAAGAAAAATTACTGAGGTAAACCGTCTTAGTCATTTTGACAAAACAACCATTTATATATTTTTTTAAATTTAATTTGTCATAACTGTTAGTTGTTTGATAGTTGGTGATAGTTGGTGGCGATTGTCAGAATGTGACCTGCAAACATCGCGTAAAAAAAACATTCATCAAAACTATAATATTGGTTAAATAGGTAATTCATTTATCATTGGACATTTAGGTATAACAGGACAAATAGATAAAAATAAAAACCAATTTAGAATCTCTTATATGTAGGTATATCAATGTTAAAAATGAAGTCACAACCAGCTTGCATGAGATCCCCTATCACAGACCCCCAAGTTTTATTTTCGATTCGAACCGAAGATATGTCGATATAATATAGCCCACTTTGGGAATCACTGGTCTAGTCACTGGCTTTGGATACACGAGAGAGTTCCGACGCTAATCGATACATCATGTCAGAAGGTTCTGAGAATGTAATTCAGCCCACGGCGCCGCACTAACTTCTCACATTCTCACTTCTTATTATTCTTAACAACAAACTGCCACAGACACATAAATATCGGATAAGAATTCGCAGGGGCCTTGCCAATAATCTAAGAAACTCTCATTTCCATACAGAGGTGTTTTATTGACTTTCACAGTTCCTTGGATTAAAGAAAGCCTAGTTTTTTTATAGAACCGGATCATTATCCGGAGCTCGTTACTGGGTAGGACCGTCTCAGATTTGACCGAAAGCAGGAAATTTGTCTGCAAAATACAACTTCTCCTTATAAGAATCCAATTGTATTTCAACATTTAGGAACACACACATTCGGGCTTCGTTTTGAGAATTATGTCAACCGTTCGTTGAACTCTCCGGACAATAAAGTGATTGCATATATTTCAAGAATATTTAATCGATCTCGGTAATCTTATTAGTTGTCATTAGTCAAAACTGTCGCTGGCAAAAAGTTTCACTGTCCACATTTAATCATTACACGATGATCGACTCGAATTGGGCAATTTTCATACATTCATTTTCTTCAAACTCATTTTTTTTTTAAATGGATCTGGGTTCACTAAAAGTGAGCACAAATACACTCTTTCACAGTAAGCTACCGAAAGCTTGTGTCGTGAAAGAGGAAGATGGTCGGCACCTGGGATCGAACCACGACGTCCGCAGTTCGAAAGCCGACGTTGTAACCGCTGGGTCACCAACCACTTCCTTATTTATATACCTAATATGAAAATGGCGGCCTATTTTTCGGGGTCATCGCATCACGCGCAAACGTCTATGGTTCAATTATTTCGCGTATTATTTTTTTGTTTTGTTTGCTATTATCAGGATAACTTTCTTATCAAAGAAAAAATTAAGAAAGTTGCGCCAATCATAAGAAATTTCAATAACATTTAACGTATGCGGCCTTATTATTGCTTTTGAAAATAGATATAAACTTTTCCATTTATGAATTTTAATTGACGTTTGACATCCTGTCAGTTGTTTGACGTTTGACATCTGTCAGTTGTTTGACGTTTGACATCTGTCAGTTGTTTGACGTTTGACATCTGTCAGTTGTTTGACGTTTGACATCTGTCAGTTGTTTGACGTTTGACATCTGTCAGTTGTTTGATAATTGACGTTTGACATTTGTCAGTTGTTTGACATCTGTCAGTTGTTTGATAATTGGGGAGAACGATATGTGCTCTAAGCACATCGCTTAAAATCGCTTGGATTCGTTTTGGTTAAATAGGTAATTAATTTAATATTATATACATACAAATTTGAATTCAAAATTAATAGTTATTATAGCACAACATTTGACGGGAAAGCTAGTATGTTCATAAAAGAAACTTTTATTTTTTTGTTTAATAATAATTTGTTTTATATTTTTACGAACACCGTTTACTTACGTAATATAAATTTGTGTTGGTGTGTGGTTAAAGAAGTCAAGATTCGGAAGTAGGATGTCCTTTTTTATCAAGATAAAGTGTCCTCCGTGAGAAGCGAGCGAGGGCAAATATGGAGGAGTCTTTTGATTGGAAAGGAAGGGGGTTGCAGATGGAGGGAAGATCCTGAAGGGCCTCCCAGAGGACTCAACACACACAGTCCTTCACCCCCCCCCCCCTCCCCATCTGAGTGGGATGTTTGCTATTCTACAAGTGTTCCAGAAAAGGAATGAGGAAAATTTCTCATCTCCCTTTACCTCAGAACTTCCCTGTCGTCCTAAAAATGCTGTATTTTTAAAGTACCTACTTTATAAATAAAAAATCAATGATTTTTTAAAAATGTATATATTGTTAAAGTAAATGTTATCTTTTACGTAAAAGTTGTTATGACCGAGAAATTAAAATAACGAATTAACAATAATTTGTACTAGTCGTGTAGTTACAGAATAAAATTGATTTATAGTATTGCCTCAGAACAGACCTGCGTCTAGTGAGGCAATACATTCCATTATGTGTTATGTTGTTTTTGTAATTGAAGTGTATATTATGTTGTTAGAATAAAAAAAAAGTTATTTGGCTTGTTATTTGGGTTAGTTGTTAGAGACCGCAACTTCGTTGTTGTAAGCTCCACATCTGTATGTTGATTCTTTGATGTCTTTTATTAGACTACTAGCTTTCCAGACAGACGTTGTCATGTGGACCCTTTGGTCCTAACCAGAGGCGGCCCGTTCATTATGCACTGCATCTCCAGAAACAAAAATAAACTATTTAAATAATAACATTAAAATATTTATTCTAAAACTTTCATTCGTATTCAAAGCTCAGACGGGATTAGCGCGCAATTTGGTTGACTTTGTATAAAAAATTTCTAAAGCGCCAGAAACGGTGGAGTAAGTGAAATGGTCTACTGTAAGAATGGACAATTACGTATGCGAGAATGAGAGGGTGCAGGTGCAGAAGACAATAATTTTGTTGATAGATTATTTCAAAGATGGCGTCGCATTATATTCGTTCCATACAAACTTTAATATCATATTTCATATTATTTCTTATCCATTTTTTCAACTTTTTATTAGTTATTCTGTTATCCGGAGTGGAGAAGATTCCAATAAATCACACATCGGAGAAATCTGTTGTGCCAATCTCGAGTTATAAGTGTTCGCACTAACCCGACTTTAATTTATATTAGAGATTTTGTGTGTTTTATACACAGTACAGAATGAATAAATAAATAAATAAGTTGTTTAAAAGATTTTTTTTTTTTTCATAATAAAGGTGCTTATAAAGTAGAATTAATTGCTTTGACATAAATCACTCGAGATCGGGTGCATTGCCGGAAAAAAGAAGAAGAAGACTTTGAAAATCTTGATGGCATTATTTGAGAAGAAATAATACTAGAGAAACAATGTGCTACTGCGCATGGTCGCAACAAGTACCACGTGACTGCTGTTAAACTCATACAAACTGTGACGTTTGTCGGTAGCGGTGTGTGACATTCGATTTTTAGCTGGGTACACACGTAACGATTTATCTTCAAGTTCTGAACGATAATCGTAAAGATAAATCGTAACGTGTGTATGCAGCTTTTTATTTTTAATATTTTTTTAGCGTTAACACAGAGGAATTTTATGTTTTATAAATATTATAATAATTAGTTAAAGAAAGTTCCTTTAGGTTTTGTTTTGTTATCTTGTGCTTGTGGATGGAAGTAAAATGAATTATCTCACCATAATAATTCGGTAAAATTAGGTTTTGATGGACTTCTATACTTTCAACAACGTATAGAAAATCGAAAAGTGTATCACATGTGATTTACTTCCTACTACACCGCCATCTATTAGATTTTTTTAAAAGATACACGTCTATAGAGGAATTTATTCTTTTTACTACAAACTTATGAACCGTGGAACTTCATCCTGCATCCGAATCAACAATAATTATCACATAAATAATGAAATAAATTATTAGCTAAATTTAATTCAGTTTTTATGTCATAAACTGAATTTAATTCATGTAATAAGTCAAAATTATTTTTTTATTCTGGATTAGGTCGAAGTTCGACGGGCAGGTCAGCTAGTTATTGATAATAATCTATCTCCAGTCACGTGACTGTTGAATAAAGGAACCAATTTTCGGTTCTGCACATCCAAGAAAGTACTCTAATAATATTTATACTCGGTGTACTATTTTCTTTTGAATATAATATTGTTTAATATACTAGCGCGTTTTGTTTCATGGAAGTAAACAATGATTTAAGGGAAGACAGGGTGAGATCCACATGACTGTTAGAGCCACCATTAAGCCGCCACAATATTATCTTACTTAACCGATTCGCCCATATCCCCACCCAAAACCCCGCTACTATTTTGACCGAATACCACCATCTCGCGTGCGTGGGTTCCCAGCAGGAAATATAACAATATATTGATACGAGCAGTGAACACGTGTGCCTATTAGCCGGCAGTAAAATCAAGGCATGTAATAAGATTAAACGTTTGTTGTCCGAGGATTAGTGCGGGTGGGGTAGCTAGTGCCAGGGGTGAAGCACCCGAGTATTCGAGGTCCTGATTCGGTACCCAAAACAAACATTTTGTGATAGTCTAATCTAAACTTCCTTAACGCCACGCTTAGGTGCCTAGGGAGACAACAATAGCTCTCCATTACGCTAGATCCTGCGTAATGCTTATGACCTCCTGCCACACCATGTTCAAATCCCTCAGTTCTGCTTCGAAGGAGCGTAATACGGTATGAGAGGGTCTTCGGGTGAGAGGGACCCTGATGGGAGGAGGAACAGCGCTCTCCTCGACCAACTCGAACTTCATTTATAATTATTGTTATAAGATATATAAAAAGATTTTTATATAACTTTATAAAATTAATAAAATAAATAAATAATTTTTGTTTTGTAATGGAATATCACCAAGCACCTTCTACCCAAAACTACAATTATTTAACAGGCATATCGACGGTTCTTCTTTATTATGGTAGAGATGTGAGCCTGAGCTAGCATATAGCGTTGTTAATGACGTGGTGATACCATCGGTTTAAATCCATAATTCTTCATTATTTTTACACAGATACACTTTTGACATCTTTCAAACTTTCCAAAGCGTTGTGTCGTGAAAGTTGAATTGCTCGGCACCGGGATTCGAACCCACAATCTTCAGTACGCTGTGCGTACTTTAGTATCGACTGATTATCGACACTAAATGTCAAAGTTTTCTACATTACCTATCTAGGTAAATGACTTACCTAAGTATGGTTTCTTTGTGGGGTAGAGTCATGGAAATAAGTACATGACGAGCAATATGAATTGGTTAGAATCATTCGAAATTTGGAAGCATGGGCAAATTCTCCACATATCATAATATAGAGATATGTAGGGCTATTCTCGTAATGAATCGCTTTTAAAAATCACTTAAAAATCACTTAACGATAATATTAGGACACGATCGCAAGCAGTCGTATTCACAAAACTATCGGAATCTAATGTTAATCCTATCTTGAACTGGATCATTTTCATACTGATATTTCAAACATAACGAATTTTTAAGATATGTACTAGATATCTTGTTTTGTGAATACCAATCCGCCATTTTATGATTGTCAATCAAGATAAGAGCGTATTAAGACCGCTACGAGAATAAGGGCCCTGATCAGTAATGCAAATGTGCTCCAGAAAGCAAAAGTGCATGGACAGACATTTGTTGCTGTTTGATATCAAATTCTGGAAGTGTCTCATCTGTGAGAACATTTTTTATACAATGGTTTGCGATACCCTAACCGTATGTAATGTTGTCATATTATTATAGAGGGTATATGTGCTGGCAACATTATAATACAATAATTTCATACATAACACTCGGGTTTACCACCGTACAGTAACCCCTCGTGTATGAGAGGACAATGCCAAGGCAAGTCAGGTCGGACGAAGTCTTACAAATAACGGTCTTTGGACATGGCATAATATGCCAACTCTTGGCCAGTCTTATAGAGGGTTGGATAATTGCAATGGGGGTTAACGGAATCACTGGAAAGGCATAAAGAGAGATAATAGACCTTTGAAAAGAGCTAAAACCTTAGAAGGAAGACGACATCGTCTACAGTTGTTAGTCAAATTTATTGTAAGGGAAGATGATCCAGATTGAAACAATCCTCAAATAAGTGAAGAAAAACGGGAAAGTAGTAGAAAAAGAAGACCAAGATTAAATTGATATAAACCTCAAAGACGGCAGAAAATAAACTTGTAAATATCCTTGATACGACATTGTAAACACGAATGAAAACTATTTTCAAATCGATTCGAAAAACTCTTCACTTGTTTGGTGTAAGCAAACATTGATTTTTATTCTCCCTGATGTGCGTTGAGTGGAAACATCCGTAACTCTGAACAAGCGTTAAACGAGACGCAAATAATATTACCCACTACTTCTCTGAAAAGCCTTCGGAATGTATTGGACCGTTGTTTCGTGACATTGGATCATAACTTATCAAGAAAAAATAGCATGCATATTCTAAAATTATCCAAATCTATAACTACTCGTCTAACTGTTCTTTTTAAAAAAAATACATCTAGTTACGCCCTAGATGGGTAGGTCTGTAAGGAAATTGCCACTTTCAGATAGAGTAGAATTATAGTTTATTGGTACCTTCCGCTAGAAAATTAACTAGGCTCTGACAATCAAGCACCGTACCACCTTATGGATCTAAATCCCCATTATTATAAGAGAAAGAAAAAGGGGTAAACCAGTCAAAATATAGAGTGGTATGAAGTCACTTAGGGGCTGTCCAGTCCATGTCCAACTACCCTTCTTAAATTAGGGGGACACCCTCATTCGTCAGTGGACGAAGTGGGATAGAAAAAAATAAGTTTTTTTTGTTATATTTTTATGGATTTTTAGCCAGACTCAAAAGAAACAGAAGAATTTCACCATTTGGCAAGTTACGAGTAATTCCCCTCCCCCCACCCTTCTCGGTATTTTAACGAAATCACGTGTATTTATTTCTTTTTGAAAAAAAAACACAAAAAAGTGTAATTTATCATGTAAAAAACATAATATGTAGGTTGTCTAGTTTCCGAGATATTCTTATACTTTTAAAAATATTCAATCCTATTTTTCAGCCCCTTAATGGTGGAATTTCCAAAAATTCTCTCTTAGTAGAAGGTTTTATATTAAAACCTACCTGCTTTCCAAATTTCACTTCTCTAAGATTAGCCGTTTGGGCTGTGCGTTGGTGAGTGAGTATGCCAGTCAATCAGGACACTTTGCTTTACATGTTAAAATAACTTGTTAGTAAATATAAAAAAAATAGTAATAAATTCCCCCCTCATCCATCCGAAAAACCACTCGCCTTTTTTGGGTTCACGTGATCAATGGACAAGCCCAAATTTACCATTCTACAACAATAATTATTACTTTTATCGATATTCCACCATCAGATCAGCAGGGCTGTTAGAATAACGGATAAGTAGGCACTAAAAAGTCTTGAAGGTAGGTATATTTATAGGTAGGCACTACGTCATCTTTATTGATTATCCATAAATATAATATTCTTGAGGTTTGACATTACCAATAGCACGTGATTACAGCCTGACCCCGTAGAGACCGAGATCCTTGACCTCTCTCCGCTATTTCCGTTTTAACAAACACTTTTACTTTAACATTCGCTAAACATAATGATTAAAACAAAGTAAAAAGTGCATGTAGTCCGTATTATTTCATAGATTGCGTGTTTTATGATTGAGTTATGAATGAGCAGTTAAAGTTTTTTTTAAATTTCGTCGAAATCTTTCGCAATGAAGAGTACGCCATATACACGGTGTAACAGAGATAGTGGATAAACCGCATCAGGGAGGTAGAAGACCTCAATACCTATCGATTTCACCCCCATGTATGTTCAGCGATATTGGGTGGTTCAAAAGTTATTAACGTTTTTGTGAATTTTGAACAAATTCCCGAATTCACACTAAAACACAGAACACTTGCCAAACCATTGATTTTACGATCTTGATTATTATTTAATATCATTGTAAATCAGCACCCGATAGCTTTTGTTTTAAACATTATTTTATTTCCAAGCTAAATTTTTCCACAGACTTTATTACTGAACAACTCTGTACTGGTACAAAATCAAGTAGGGCATTCAGATGGTCCCCAATCTCCAATAAGAGTCTAGCATTATAATAAGAAGGCAAATTGATCAAATAATGACTGTTCTTCTGAAATGAAAAACAGAGTTGCGTCGTATCCAATTTTTATTGAGACTTTTGACATTTCTCTATTCTGAAAATGTTTTATCCAATACATTATAGTTAAGTAACTACTGGCAAACGGTTAAGTTCTAAGCAAGAGTTTCTTGCGTTGAGTTGGAACGTGAATTTGAGAATACCAATCATTGTCTATAAGTCAGATTAATCGCAATCAATACACAAAACAAAGAGTTTTTCAAATCAAAGCTTTTTGAGAATAGGTACCTATATATGACGTGCAGAAGTAGACCCAAATTTCAAAACCTTTAAAGGCTGACGAAGAAGACACTACTTGAAGACAGGTTTCATATTATGTCATTGTGTTTTTGTTTCACTTCATGTACCAATGCAACAAAATATAAGGCACAAATAAAAAAAAAACAATTGGCTGGAATGGCGCGCCGAAAAGATGGGCTCTTGTTGCCTCGCTATATGCTCCAAGTGAAGTATCACAGGAAATATGTACATAGTGTAATATGAGTTTGTTTGAATTTCAGTATATATAAGTTTAGTAGTAACAAAGTATTTTATTTTAAGTACAAATAAAAGATCATTAATAAATAATATATTCAGATCGCTACCGGTACTTTGTTTTTATTAATAAACACATTAATTTTAACTCATATACAACTATTATTAGATACAATTATATTTAAATATGGCGCTTGTTATTTTTACACCCCTTAAGCGTCACAATACGTAGGGGTCGTAGGGCTGATTTAATAAATTATTATCCATTCAAATTGAAACTTGGCAGTAATTGGGCTCTCAAAATAAGCAGTAGGTATGTATGAAGCTGGTTGACATTTGGTTTGTCGCGGTTGCTAGTGACTAGAATCTTCCAAGAATCTGAATCGGTAGAAAATTGTTGACCAAGTTCAAAATCCGAAAACTGTCTTAGTCCTGACAGAAAATTTATTAAAAAGTAGGTAAGAACCGGTAGCCTAGTGGTATATAGGCGTGGACTTGAGATCACGAGGTCCCGGGTTCGATTCCCGATCGACTCAGCTAAGTGTTTTTCACTTGAAATTTCTACCCGGGGTTGGCCTCTCTCAGATTGAACGGGACCGGTTGACTGGTAAAAATGCTTCAGGCAATAAGTTCCGCCGGCTATACTGACATCTTTGTATAGAACAGTGTTAAATGATTAATTTATTGTATATAGGTCAATTATTTCGAATATTACTCTAAATTATTGTGTTACTGAAATTAAGTCATAGTCGATAACTTTAAAATGATATTCTTAGCACTAAGCAAAACCCTTATCTCATTTTATAAGCTAAATACAAACCTATGTAATTATTGCGAAATATGGTTTAAATTTTTTACATATTTCCTTATATCGGAGTAAGAAATATCGTACTCCGATATTCTGTATTGCTTCGAACGTATTTGGTGTGTTTGCGACAGACCCTAAAAAGCATGGATTTTATTAAAATTCCCTATTTTACCTATTCGTCTAAATATATACCTAACTAAAAACTATCTAAATATAACTTAATTGACTCAAGTAACATTTAATAATTAAAATAATAAAATGTAATAAACTGTCAGGGAAATCTAAATTAATGAGCGTCATTGTTTCGATAAACCAATGACAATAAAAATATTTAGGTACCTACTTAAATCGATCATAAAAAATGCTAAAAATGTTTCATTCAGAACATGCTCATAACATTCTTTTATCTTTACAAATATATCACAAAAAATAACAAAATATCATAATATTATCATAGATATTGGAAGAATAATATAAATCAAATATAATATTAATATTCAAACAGAATTAATAATATATTATTATTTAAAAAAGGTATAAATACATTAATATTTATGTCTATAAAGTAATTTGATATCAAAATAAATAAGAATATTAATTTAGAAATATTATACGATGTATGAAAATGGACTGCTTAGCGGCATAACTTAAAAATATGTAGAAAGATATATTATTTAATTATATAATAAAAATAATTAACAAAACAATATTTACTAATTTCAAAAAAAATCTACATTTTAATTAACATAATTTACAGCAGGCTAGCAAACATTATAATATATATTATAATATTCTATAGTAAATATATAATTCAAGGCAATTTTAAATATTTTTGTAGAAAAAAAATCTAAATACCTTGATTATGTATAAGAGTTCATTTGTGTGGCGAGAAGAATTTCATTTTTCAGACTTCAGTAAGCACGCGAAAAGAGTAGTTTTTTTGTTTTACTTCATTTCTTTATTATTATTATCTTTGAGATAAAAAAAAATATAATGTTTTTTTTAATTAATTAAAACACTAACCCGAATTCGTTTCAACAAATTTAAAGGAACTATATTCACTCGAATAATATTTTCTTTTTTTTTCACACTGAGAATAGTGAGGGCCGATACACACTGAAAATGACGTACGTAGAAATGTGCGTAGAGTCAGCACAAAGAAAAACTCTTAAGCCATGGTGATTTTGACACAAACACCGCACTGAAAGAAGTTTTTATATTAGAATATATCCCATGGCTTATAATCTATCACATATTTGAGGGATATTGGAAAGCCCGCACATACTTCCCGATATTATGCAATGTCCATTACACTAGTGTGCAAGGGTGTGCTCCTGGTACATGCCTATGTAGACAGGCTGATCTCCATAGAGCGCTTGTAGGACCTGTCACAGTAGGGAAATCCCAGAGGCGTAACGTTTTTCATCAAGATTTTAAGAATTCCCCAATTTTATTTTATGTGAATAGTAGGTACCTACTCAATTTAATCATTATTACGTGATTACTAAAATCTGCATTCGGAACCCATCTCAAAAATGTATGTCATTAATACTTTTTTTTTTATCTAATAATTAAGTATTGTTTTTTCTCTTTCCATCTTTTTTTATATCCATCACGCCGTTTTCCGAAGGGGTAGGCAGAGAGTACGGATTCCCATTCTTTCCTATCCAAACTAACCTCTTTCGCTTCTTCCAAACGCATAACATTCCGCATACATGCTCTTCTATTCCTTGTACTCATGACTTGGCCCTCCTTTAAGACAGCATCGATATGGTCGGACCATGTCATTCGAGGTTAGCCTCTTCTGCGTGCACCCATTCTTTCAGATTTATATCCTTCTCTCTACATGCCCAGACCATCTTGATTTATTCACTTTCATTCTAGTCACTATGCTAACATTCACTCCACATTCCTTTCTAATATTATCATTCCTCACCTTATCAATCAGTCTCTGTCCGCATACCCTACGCAGTGATCTTATTTCTACAGCGTTTATTACAACTTGTTGATTTAAATTGTTGTGACAAATGGGAAAGCAAATAATAACCTTTTTATTGCTATTTGGCTTGAATAAAAATTTCGCCATTGACTGAATTTTTATAAGTATGTATCCAGCCAGTCGAAAGACCATTATGTGTCCATCTCTTAATTGAAAATCGTAACATATTTTTCAGTTTAAGAAAATCTGAAATTTATTTAAGAAAATACAGTGAACGTTTACGTCCCTGTAAGTTCAATGTCCCGCAGCGCAAGCGCGTTGATACCGCATGTTCCCGCTCGTGGCGCTACAGGTCTGCACCCCGCCGCACGTCTCAAGACTTTCCCCTCCCTCACTCGTAGCTAACTTCACGTTCTTCTGAAAAGTCCCAGTTGAGGGATTCATAGTACTTAGTATGTAAATTTTATTTTTTACACATTTTTTCGATAGAACCATAGAGAATGTTGATAGTTTGTTTTTTATGAGTGCATGTTGCATAGAACTGCATCTTAACAAAATGACGTAGGTACTCGGTTCTGTTTTTATTATGACCGATTACTTTTTCTAAAATGGTATAATTGTTGCATAATATCAGGAATTATTTTTGCAATAGAAGCTGCATTTTCGAACAAAATATCAAAATTTTATGACACAATAGTAAACTTATTTGTAAGGTACGAAGGTAAAGGGACGTTGAGGATAAGTAGTAAAAGTGAAGGCTTAAAAAAATCACTGCAAGTCTTAATTGATAAAATCTTAAGGCTTGGCAAGAAGGCAAGTGACCTGTTTTTGTGAAAATAATATGGCAGAACTATGTTTATTCGAAGGGTTCTTGTCTCTTTCCATCTTATTGTTTTAAATTATTAAAAGCGGGATAGGATAACAAGCTTTTATTTTTTTTTTCTAAGAGACTTGAAATAAAAATATTCCAGAAGAAAGTATTTGAAAAGGCTACAACCTTTTAAAAAAACAGGCTGTTGTATAATAAAACCATTAGTGACTAAAAGGGCATTCTTTTCATTGACAGATTTTAGGAGATGCCCTTTCTAGCATTTAGTACCTACATAATATAACTCAATGGTACCTACCTTGTTACATTTTAAATTTAACAGTAAATTTCTTTCTCTTCATGAATCCAATTTGACGATGGGGATAGCTTCTACATATTCTTAAATAAAAAAAAATATCAACTTTTAAAATTATTCTATACACTATACAGCCGAGAGCATCTCTGCAGCCCTTATAAGTGAAAAACACCGCCCACCTAAACTGTCATTTGATATCCTCAATACTAGTTACAGCCACCACAGCATACCCATCTTCTCTTATTAATGGCGGATTTGCACCACATGCTAGTGTTGTGGTGGAACCACCTCATTCTCTTGGCCAATAGACTTTTTGTGCCTGGAGAGATACAAAAAAAAAAGAATATTACACCTATACAGACAACACAAACTTATCCAAGTCAGTCGCTATATTATAGTTTCATAATAGGACGCAGTGACGGCAACTTCCTAGGAGGCAGCAGGCCTGGCAAATAATAATATCTAAAAGCTCATTTTTCATCTCAAGGCTGAAATGTTATAGTTATAATAAAAAGCTAACGTTTTTTATTTGCTTGTTTGTGCTGTGAAATTTTCCACATTGGTTTGCTTTAGGTTTTAAACCTATTCACAAGCTGAATATATCCGGAGACCTTATATTATAATTTTGATGTATTTTCAGAACTGTTAATTGAGACTACTCCATTGAACAACTGAAATTTTTAAAAAGCTAATGAATATAAATTTAGAAAATTCTGTTTTATTTTTGTGTTCATTTTAGAATCAAAACAATTTGAATCCAATTTTAACAAATTTAAGTCGGGTGGAGGTCTTAAACAAAACAAATTGAAGGTTTTCCTTTGCAGACTCGACTTTGGAAATCAGCTGGCAGCATCTTTCAGTTTTACAGTCTTTGCTTTGGACGCCTATTAACAGATAGGTAAGATTGGTTAAGAACTTTTCAAGATTCACAAATACATCATTTTTATAAAAAATTTCATTTACTATAATAAAATAAAAAGAAACCTTTACTTTTTTTTATCAATCAGTGTCTCTTAAGGGACAAGGCAGAGAAAATGGACCAACCAAGCCTCTTTTTTTCTTCTGACTCTATTTCTTTTGCTCTTGACTGTCAATAAAATAGAGAGCAATTCTTCGGACAGATGACTCAGATGGGCTTGATGATAAAAAAAACCTTCCCAACAGTCTTTGTGTAAAGAAGTCAAAAATTGGCAAGGTCCAAGTCAAATGCGTTAAGTTAGGTCTAGCAGACTATTTCCCTTCTTAAGATCGGTGTTAGGCCACTACTTGTCCAATGATCCTCCGCAGATTGAAGGGTTTACACGAGGATGCATATATATAAACATAACAATATAAGAAAATCTTTTTTATTTATAAGTAGAACAACTGGGAGGTGTTACATAAAGCGACAAACAGAGGAAATAACCATCCAGTACCAGAGCCATGAACCTTGCATCCTGTAGACTTATCCTTGCCATTCAACCACCCTCGCCATCAAGGGCATCCTCAGTCTTCACTATACTTACATTGGCAACATACAAAATTTGTAGTAAGTAAATAAATAAAATAACATATTAAAAAATGAGTATAAATAAAGTCTACAAGTAACAAAGTCCATGAGTTGAATAACCAACACTGCGCACAAATCATTTATTTGAAGATCTTTCCTTGGTTGAACTTTCTTCCATCTTTGTCTGTTCCGGTCCACGACAGGTATTGCTTGATTAGATTTTTAGTTTCTTCACTATTCCAATCCAACTTCTTCCAGTCGTAGGACTCGTAGTCGATGGTCCAGTCGGGGTTGGTGGGGAAGATGAGGTCATGTCCCTTCCACAGCCAAACTCCGGAGATTGTGCTGTTGTTATCTTCGCCGAAAAGACATACGGATGCGAAGCCTATTTTACGGAGTTTATCTAAACGTTGGTACATACCTGCAAATGCAAAAAATAGTTTTAGTGGCCAAGTTAGTAAGTAAATAAGGGGACGTCCATTAATCACGTGATGTTCTTTGCAACATTTTAGCCCCCCCTCCCCCCTGGTGATGTTTCAGAATACCCCCCCCTCCCCCTCGAAAATCACGTGTACTTTATTAGTTCAAATAATTACGATACTTATGATTTTAACTTACGTCAATTTTTTTAATTTCCTTAAGTTCAACTGTGTTTCATAAAATTCATCACAAAAAATAAATGCACGTGCTTTTCTCACTAGACCCCCCCTCCCTCTACGTGATTTTTCCAGACCCCCCTCCCCCTTTGGAAACACGTGATTAATGTTCGCCCCCTAACCTAGTTCTTTGCCTTAGAAGGAATGTGGTTGTCTATTTCTAAAATTTACTTCGCAGTCATCTAAATAACCAAATTCAATAAAAAAAAATGCCAGAAATATTAAATAAAAAATGGTATTTATGACAAGTAAAATGGACCTATTAAAGATGACGAAGTTTGGCAGAAACTATACAACACCAAGCTCTATGATCTCTACCAGGATATCAGCGTAATCAGTTTCATCAAGATTAATATTCTGCGCTGGCTGGGTCACGTGTACCCTATGGGTTCATATATATTACCTCCTGATCCCCGACATTTACACCAAGCAAACAACAACCAACAAGATAAAGAAAGAATGCTCCATTTCCAGTTCTGGCTCTATGTTCATTTGGTGTAAATGCACCCTTTGACCCACCCCGGATTGTAACACTGAAGATGACAAAAAAAAACAGGCAATTTAGAAACCACCCATGAATATGTTAAGAAGGAATGCTCTAGTAAAAGATCCATGCACAAACACAGCGAGAACAATTGTACACATATTTCTGTAGCGGGCATGTTTCGTATGACGACATCATCCACCAATAGCATTTCCCCACGATGCTGTCAATCAGTAGCAGCCTGCCACATTAAGTCTACACAGAACATGTATTAGGGAAGAACACGGATCCTGGTTAATGTGTGTTAAGTTAATTTATGTTTGCAATAAATAGAGCTCACCTGAGATGAGATTGCAGCTCATGAAGACTTTAGTGAGCTCATCTCTGAACTTGTATTCGCAGTACCAAACCGAGTACTCCTCGGGGTCGAATTTCTCAAACAGGTAGGGGATTGATTTAGCTTCATCTTCGTTAGAATAAACACGCTTGAAGGCGTCCATATCAAATTTGCTGCAATCAATAAAACAAACAAATTATTACTTTTCAAGTCTACCTGAAATTATAAAATGAATGCAACATTGAAATTAATATCTTGCAGTTGATACATTGCAAACATTATACAAAAAAGCCAGAAAAATAATGAAAAAAAATGTTGGGCTAACATTTTAGATGAAAATAATTATTTCCTGAACAACTTTATTCATTTCAAATGATTTGTTACGAGTATTTATGAACAAAATAACCACATATTTTAGCAAGTAACAATTATTGAAGTTTCCTCACCACACAATAAAACTCAAAAGTTTTAAGTGATGAGGGTTGTGAGGTCCCACTGCCCCACACAAGACAGCGAGGGTCTGAGGGGGAACGCCTAGTGGGGCCTATGCCCCGAAAAAGGGTCTTTCTCTAGCATCGTGTCATCGCACCAAGGTTCTCAAATTATAACAATCGTGCGGATAGTTGATGCTTAACTAATAATTACTAGACTACAAAGGGACACCTAGAATTACTCTAGAGATAAACTAAGTCTAGATTTTGACACATCCATTTAGTTTTAATAATTTTTTTTAGTTTTTGGGATGCCAAAAAAACAGCATTTGGCACAAATAATAGCTAAGCTATATATCACCTAGTTGACATTCAATCGGTTTACCATACCAGGTATTGAAACTTAAACTCACCCATCATCAGCAGGAGCTTGCTCTTCTTCTTCCTCCTTCTTCTCGGCTGGCTTGGCTGGCTCAGCTTCAGCTGGCTTCTGCTTAGGTTGCTGTTGCGGCTTCTTCTCTTGTGGTTTCTTAGCTTTATTTGCGTCATACACCAAGGCTTTCTCGCACAGTTTGAAATCGGCACCGACGACGGCGCGGAACTGTGGCTGATTCAACAATGTGACGAACCATCTGTTCACGTTGGCGTATGGCTTCCTAGTGTTGGGGTCCAAAACGTACTGAAATTCAAAATATACAAATTATTTATCTACATTTAATTAAAATCAATATAAAGGTTATTTTAAAATAAAAAATGTGAACTTTTAGATGTTTCATTATTTTCCATAGATAAAAAAGGGACTCAAGATTTATAATGGGATATGTTGATAGCATCAGTAAGCCGTATTTATATATTTATTTCATTCTTTATGCACATATTACAGATAAGTGTATACAAATAAATAATGGGCAATGGCGGGATTAATGTCGAAGCAATCTCCAACATCCATAACTAAATTTTGTAACATGTCCATTTTTATTTGAATACTAGCCTGCAGCCTCCATGGAGGCCGCCGTCACTGCGTCCCATAATGGAACTTTTGTGACTGGAACATGTCCATGAATATGTTATGATAATTAATGTTATTAATTGTTGTCTCTTTCTTCTGTAAGGAAAATAATGAAACAAAAGTAGTAGTTTAGTTAAGTAGCTTACTGTGAAAGAGTCAGAGTGTATTTGTGTTCACTTTGAGCGAGCACAGATTCATTTAAAAAAAAAAAAAATTGAAAATGTCTCAGTGCTCTTTCTTAGGAAAAAATCAAGTACAGAGTTATGGTTGTGAGGTTCCACTGCCCCACACAAGACAGCGAGGGTCTGAGGGGGAACGCCTAGTGGGGCCTATGCCCCGAAAAAGGGTCTTTCTCTAGCATCGTGTCATCGCACCAAGGTTCTTAAGTTATAACAATTGTGCGGATAGTTGATGCTTAACTAATTACTAGACTACAAAGGAACACCTAGAATT
This sequence comes from Mystacides longicornis, assembly GCA_963576905.1. Classification (NCBI taxonomy): domain Eukaryota; kingdom Metazoa; phylum Arthropoda; class Insecta; order Trichoptera; family Leptoceridae; genus Mystacides; species Mystacides longicornis. The sequence goes on from OY756437.1 coordinate 26,503,215, forward strand.
TCTCATAAAGATAAATATGTCTAGGCTTTGACTTATCCATTTGGTTTAAGTCTATTCTAGGATCAACGATAGCAGTTTCAAAGAAATACAATTTATGGCTAAGTTTAAAAGGCTCGTAATCAGGTACTCAAATTTAAAATACTTTCACCTTGAGTATGTGCATATACAATAACAAATCCAATTCCACAGATACTTTCAATATTTATTAATCCTAAAAAGATTCAATTCGAAACGATTGGGGCTGCGGTTTATAATGATCATGATTGTGTCAAATAAATAAATTTACACTTCTCTACACAAAAGTGTGGTAATTTTTTTCAGTCAACCGGTCCCGTCCAGTCCGAGACATTTGTTTTTTTTTACCCAACCCCGGGTAGAATTTTTCAAGTGAAAAAATACTTTTGAAATCACGTATTTCGTTGGTAAAGCATTTCCCACAGACTCATTGGCATAGTAACGAATATGGACTTACATGAGAGTACCCCAGGACTTGCATGAACAAAGAATGTCTCATGCTCTACCAAGAAAGAATTTTTATTGATTTATTATGTAGATTAAAGGTGGCCTCATTGGTTCCAAGCAAAAATAAAAGAAGTGGTTGGTAGACTAGTGGTTACGACGCTGGGTTTCGTACCATGTCGTGCGGAGGTGGTGGGTTCAATCCCAGATGCTGACCATCTTCCTCTTTCACGACACAAGCTTTAAGTAGCTTACTTGAAAGAGTGTATTTGTGTTCACTTTGAGTGAGCACAGATTATTTTAACACATCCCATGCTGCCGTCGTCATGTACTCGATGGTCCAAACATTCGCTAGGCACTGGGTCCGACTACGTGTCGACGGCTTATTCCTAGAAGTAATAATAAAAAAAATATGTCAGCACCGGCGGTTCATATATAATAATGTGCTCAGCAGACAGGACAACTTCAGTATACATCTCTATCTGGTATAGGTTGGTTGCTATAACGAGTTTTGTAACGTAATACTGTGGCGGCGGGTTTACACTAATTCCGTATAGAATTTTTCGGCGTTTTACTCTGCGTGTTATTGTGCTCTGTAGTAAGGATGACGCACTCTCGATGAGCGCATTCGATACATCATTATTCCAACTCTCGTACCTAAAAGAAGAAAAAAACACTTTTCCCTAGAAATTTCAATTTCGTCAGCACCGCTGGTTTTCACCATATAAAAGCTTAGCAATAAAAGTGTTAAAAAAAATTGTGGTGATTTTGTTTGTTTTGTCTACGACTATGCCTATGACGGGTTTCAATGAACTTACAGATTATAATAGTACCTGATAAACGTGAAGAAGTGTGCAGAAAACAGAAACATCGGCTAGAGAAATCCTCTCTCCGACCAGATAGGTGTGGGCCAGCAGGTGTTGGTTCAAGTGATTCAGACAGTTCCTGATGTCATTCTTGGCCTGGTTCACTACCTCCTTCTGGTAGGCCATAATATTCAACAGGGGGAACACCCAGGCGCATGAAGACGGCAGCACTTCACCATCGGCCCATTGCAGCCACTGGAGAATTTTAGCCTTGCTGACTTCATCTTTGCCACGTAACTGATCATTGCTGACTGAAACGAAATCATTCACAGAAATTATGAAAACATTTGCACAATTTAAGTAGCCTGGTGGTTCCTACATAAATTTTCATACTACTGGGTTTGAACGCAGGCGCTGACCACTTCTCTTTCATGAAACAAAATTTATGTAGCTTACTGTAAAAGAGTCAAGGAGTGTATTTGTGTTCACTTTGACTGAGTGATTACTATATATTATATATACTAGATGCGGAATTCAAAACAATATTTCAAAATAATATATACCTAAATTTTTTGTATAATATGAACTACCCAATGTGATGTCATCAAATTGAATAAAAAGAAGAGAAGAAGAAAATTTGTGAAATTAAACATTTTTCAAATAATGACTATGGTTTATTGCACAAGCAACATTGAAATTTTTTCCGTGTTCTGTACCTAATGAGAATAAAAATATTTTACATCATAATAATTCATTCTACATCTTAAGATAGATTCGTTATCTAATCTAACAGAGGTTAGTTGAAATTTTAAAACACAATAAAAAATGAAAATATTTTCATTTCATAAATAATTTTTTCACATTTATATTTTGTTAAAACATGGTGTGTAAGAACTTGTTATAGCAAGACCCAGTAAGATCTGACATTGGTACCAAAAAATTCAGAATATTTTTAACTTTATTGTCACATAATATAAAAATGTTACACAGAATATAAAAAAAATATACCATGTATACAGATACAGTAACTGACACTAAAACAGGTTTAAGTATATCAAAACCATGAAATCTTACAGTAGGTAAGTAAAAATCGAGATGTTTAAAAAAAAGTTTTTTTCTTGCAGCTTTGGAAACTATAATGTTTCACTTGATAAATTGAAAAATTCATACTCAATGTGGTATTTTTAACCCACCTATCCAGGTAAAAAGTAGGATGTATGAGAAATACAAAAATAGAAATGTCATCCATATTAAAAATAAAAATATTACAAATTGTGACGTACCGTAATATGCAATTGCGTTACTCTCAGTCAAAAGGACTTTCTTGTCATCAGATTCAAAGGCGGGGACCTAAAAATTGAAACACGTCACTCAACACCGAATATCAAATCACTTGTCAAAATCATAACCTTCAACTTCGACGAAAACATTGAATTTCAAACAGGATGATAATTTCGACTTTATAGAGCGTTTAGTACCTTTCCCATGGGGAATTTCTTCAAGAAATCCTTAGATTTGTTGGTCTCCCCGAACACAAAGTTTGGATCCTCCTTGATCTTGGCTCCGGCATATTGAGCCGCGATCAGCACCTTGTAGGCGCGGAAGTTCTCTGGGTAAGTGTATAAAGTCTGCAAAATAATTTTATGATAATGTAAAAAATATATCTAAGAAATCATCTGAATAGAATAATCAACAAAATTTGTTTAGATTACAAAGATATTTAAAAAATAAAATTACACTTTCAACGTACCCCAGACACCATGACTGAATTCAAAAGTGGAAGAGAGACAAGAGACACCGATGTTGCTATTATAATAAATACTTTTTCTTTTAGTAAAAAAAGTATGATAAAAATACATACTTTTTTCTAGAAATAGGTATATTATTATTATTTTATTAATTTTCTACACTTCATAAATACTTTGATTTTTTCCAAAATTACTGATTAATTATCTAGTTATAATTTAGCCTTCATAATTATTTGGTTCGTATAATATTATTTAATCATATAATGAAAAAAAAACAAAATATAATATTTCCTGACAAAATGTGTAAGAACTAAAAGTAGATATTTAAAATTAGAATGAAGACTCGTAAGCATTAGTAATTAATAGTTGTTCCATTTATTTAAATAGGTACTAGAACTCAATCAAAACATTTACCTATGATTCTTTTGGTAATAACAAGTATATCGTTCTTCTTCACTGCAAACTATCCATGTGAAAAACAATAAAGTTCCTGCTAGAATACATCATGACTATTTTTTAGGAAACTTGGATAAATTTAAAAAAAAATTCATTGTATTCTCTTGAGAAACACATTTTTGTTGCCAAAGTCCAAATTTCTAGCGAAACCATTTTTTCAACACTGCTTTCTACCCTGGTTTCTTTTGTCCCTCTTTTTCTTATTGGATTCTTCAAGTATTAGACAGAGACAAAATAATCCTTCTGATAACAAGTTTTGATATGGCCAGTGCTATTTCAATATTCATCGCTATTAGAGGATTCGTACTAAAAATATTTATTTGCATGATTTTCTTGTGAAATTAAAGGTTGTCCTATTTTAAATCGTGGTTTATGTCAAATGTTTCAATGCGGTTACATGACATAGAATTAAAATAATTGTGATATTAGTAAAAGAATAGTATAATTCAGATTTATACTGTAGTGTGTATCGATTACTTGAATGTTCCGAGTGTAGAGTGACTTCTACCTAGTTCTAGTTTCTAGTAGTATACTTTGGATTCATCATTCTTCGAATATTATAATACAAAACACGTCTTACAACATTGTGCCGAATCCCGTGCAATATTATTTTGACATTCATGATCTAAAATAAGTGTCTGGTGTGGTCAGTGGTCATTTGTGGTGATAGGCGAGGACCGAGATATTTAGCGACACTAGGATTGCAAAATAAAACATGGTAAATATTCATTGAAACACTCGTGTGTCGTGAACAGAATTTATTTTTATCTCTTCATGGTTTCTCTCTCACTCGAGCTTTCCTTAATACGCGATGTGCCCTATATATCCGTGACATAATAAATTATCTTGCTGTCAAAAGGATTCCGCACTTGATTTCATTTTTATTTATCTATTGTCATCTTAAAATGCATCATTTATTCAATCGATTAACAAAGATAGTGTCTGAAACATCGGAGTTATTTATTTTAAAGATAAAGTATTGCTAAATGTTAAAAAATTTGGCAGCATTTGACAATAAAAATTGTTTTGAAAACTGAACTTGTGTCAGCTGTAATTAGCTAGATCTATAATTAGATAAATGGAATTGTTAATCGTATCTGTCCATTTAGAAAAAATAAATCATTGTCACATTGATCATTTTATACGTTATTTGCTTAATGATGTAAAAAAAGATCTTAAGTATTTCCTTGTAGGTACTTGCATGACATTTATCAAAGAGAGTGACATCAAAACATGAAAGTATGGCTTCTCTTACAAGGAAAACTAATTAAATGTCAACATTGACGCTATAATTAAAATTAAACTAGATTATTTTTGTAGCTGAATTCAAATACTTCTCTTGTTTTTTTTTACATTTAAACAAAAAGAAAATAGACACAACTATTTAAAAAAAAGTTTTGATTTACAGTAGTGTGCAAATTAATATGAACACCTTTAAATTAAACAGCTTACAGAGAAAATATTCTTGACTGCTTTAATCTCAAATCCGAACTAGAAAACCTTCCATCAGTTATCTTTTAGTTTTGGATCCTATTTTTTTAATTCTCGTTTGTATATTTGTTCATACATTTTCCTTGGGTTCAAATCAGGTGAATTTCTAGGTTGATATATTTTATTTTTACAAAAGAATGAAATTGTGATGAAATGGCCATACACTAAATAAATAAATTTTTACAAAAAAATTAATAGGCTCAATATACCAATAATGGTTTCTGAAATTGAACTCCAGACTTAAAGATAGACGATTAAAAAGCAAAGATTCAAATTTGGTTTTGAGATGAAGAAATTCAATGATATTGACAAAAAACTATAAAACTCATGCCAAAAAAGTGTGAAAATTTTAACAGAAAAAAACAATGTACCTAGTTGCACTTTCACGAAAGCGCTCAGCTCAGATAATTTTTTGTGAAAGTGCAACTACATACGTCGTTTTAATCTGTTAAAATAAATTTTCACTACGTGGATACACAAATACTTATTTTATTGTAAAAAAAAAATTATGTTTTATCTTTTTAGTTTACCCCGTTCACATTAATTGATATACTACTGTACATTCGAAATAATGACATTCTCAGTATAAAATAAAAACATTTCTCTTTTAGTAATATTTTAACCACAAATTTGTTGTTTTTGTTCTTTTAGGGCAATGAGACGTCGATTCCTATGGAGTTGTGCTCCAATTGTACGTATACATTTGTATTAGCAATTTTATTTTTTTAGTTTTATGTATTATAAACATTCAATTGTTTCCTAATCTTTTTGACTTTCAATAAATCACCCCATACGGGGCAAAATTTTTCATACCTACCTTTTTTTATAAAAAAGTCTTTTTCAAAGATTGTTTATCATATTTTATGCTTAAATAAATAAAGTTAAAACTAATATTTTGTCATAACACTTGAACATCTCAATAAAATGTAAACAATGTTATTTCTGCATATTATCATTGATAGGTGATCTTTTTTTCTACCTAATTCTATTCATAGTTCAAATGTCGTTTTATTTATCTCGCTATAAAGTACTAGCTCAAGCAGATTTTTTATTCTCTTGCATAACTTATACCTAAAAAAAAACAAGACACCAATAATTTTTATAGTACTGGATGTTCCGTTCTGTAATGATGGTTCACAATGCTTCTGACGGAGCGATTGGTCACGCCTTCGTAACTTTCAACTTCCTTTTTTTTTCCTGGAAAGATTATTTAAAAACTAATTTGGTATTATTTGAATCAAATTTTGAAAATACGCACTAGCAAGAATAATATAAAAAAAGACAAATGTGTATGAATTTTTTGGTAGAATCCCCGTATACCGTATGTTCATATTTTGACTTGAGAAAAACCCAACTGCTGAAATTTCAGTATTGCCGCAATTTTTCTCATATCATTTGATCAAAATAGGTACTTCTACCGTTAATTTATATTAAAAAAAAAATTGAAATGTTTGATTCAAAAAGACCTAAATCTAAACTAAAAAAAATTGGAAAAAAAAACAATATTAAGTATCTTTAGTTTTATTTTATTTTAGAAATCTTTAGTTTTTTTATTGCTATGAACGATTTAAAGAAGGCAAGCATTGAATGCACTTTTTTTGTCTCATAAATTTTTATTCTTCATAAACAAAAAATTATTAAAAGTTAAATAAATTGCCTCTTCTGTAAAATAATATTGGTTAATTTGCCCTAAAAAAAAAGAGGTGGCAATATCAAAATTATACTTTAAACTTCGTTTTTTTTTTCAAGTTAAAATATGACATTACACTGATTGGAAAAATTACACAAAAAAAAATGGTGAACTAAATGTTCACCATTTAAAATTAAAATTTACACCACCCACGTGTTCTATTAAATTAAATATTAAATCGAAATAGTTCTATTGTAGTAGAATTGAAATGTATACCACAATAGATTTTTTTTTGAAATATTATTACCTCCAACAATAGCTCCTTTATTGTGGAATGTTAATCCAATCCACAAACATTTTTGGAATTTCAAATAGGATCCCATCAGTTTTTTAATTGAGTAATTTCACACCCGTCCGATCGTGTCTCCGGGACAATTGAGAACCATCGTACAATCGGAGATTCCTGTATTCTTGGCAGTGCTGCCTTCCGACAAAAACTTGAGGTGTTTACAAACAAATAAAAGCTCCATTTCTAATTATTGTATTATATTATATATATGCAGCGCATTGTTCAGTTATTATTTTATATATATAATATACTTACGTGTCTTTCTATTTTACTATTCTACTAGTTTTTCAATTATATTGTTATTCAGTATATTACTTACTTGTCGTTTTTCGCTCATGCACCAAAGCTGCATTTTTAACTTTTTGTCATCATTTACATCTCTTGCGTACTTATATTATATATTATATATTTTTTTAAAATAATATGCACAATTGAATATTTATATTATATATTTTAATTTTCTTGTTTTTTTCTCCCTCCAATATTTTGTTACTAATATCTAACCGACATTAACTATAGTACTTGGTTATTTATTTCTTTTATTATATTTCTTATTGGCAATTAATTCATCGGCTGTTACATCAAACAAATTTTTTGCTCCGTTTTTGTCCACTTAATCTTGAAATGTATTGATTTATTATCTGCCTATTGTCACAGGTCCATTGTTAGTACAGTGTATTGAAGGTCATGGGTTCGAATCCCAGTGCCGACCATTTCCACTTTCACAACACAAGCTTTATAGTTTATGTGAAAAATGTCGGATGTGTATTTGTGTTCACTTTGAGTGAGCACAGATTCATTTAAAAAAAATTACATAAAAATATCAGAGAAATATTAATTGGCATATTTTTTTTTTAAATGGTTCTGCGCTCACTCAAAGTGAACACAAATACACTCTTTGTTTGACTCTTTCTCAGTAAGCGATTTAAGGCTTGTATTGTGAAAGAGGAAGATGGTCGGCACCTGAGATCGAACCCATGACTAAAGTCAGCGTCGTAACCACCAGGCTACGAACTACGTTTTGCGTATTAATTTATTACTTGCATAATATTATACCTGTATTATCTTCAAAATATAATTTTATCCTTTCTTGAAAATTTTCTTTTCTTTTTTATGCTAGGTATAAAATTTCTAAATTTTTTGTCACAATATCAAATTGACAATTTTTGAAAATAACTCATTTTTATAAAATTCATTGAAATTCCGCGTTAAGTGGACAAAAACGCAACGCTTTATATTTTCGTTTTTCATATTTTTTTTAACATTTCTCCATAATATATTACAAATTTACTAACTCTCGGATAATTTTTAATCCTTTTTCTTTTCTTTTTTTTTTCTTTTCTTTTTTTTTAAGATATTTCTTAATATTATCCTCCTGTTTTGATTTTGTTTGAAACTTGACCTGAAAAACAAATGTTATTTGGTGTGTGTGTCATTTGTTTTCCAGCGAGACTGAATTGCATTGATTTGAAAGCCGAGAACTGTAAGTTTTCCGCCGCTCTCCACGGCTTTGTATGAATATTAGTTCTATATTGTATGAATATTATATTTTCTATATTGTACAGTAGGCGCCGGATATTGTGATCAGGTCCCAGTGTGTTTTGATTCTAACTAGTGGTCGGTCTGTGCTCCAAATTCGACCATAACTAATTTAGATCATAAGTTTGAACATTATTAAGATTCCTTTGTCAAAGACTGAGCGAGCGCTATTTCACAATTTTATTTCCAAAACAATGACATGGATACGTCAAATTTGAAATGTTGATATGTTCTAAGTTTTTTCTATGGTTATTTTATACAAAAAATATTAATCTATTCTCAATTTGAACACAGATAAAAAAAAGATCTGTGTCAAATAATGTCAAATACATTGAAGTGTGTGTGAGTATGAAATGCATAACATTACACTAGTGTTTGTAATGTTTTTTTATTGATTTAATCTATTTTAATGCATAATTTTAAGAAAATATTAGCATTCGCCACCCCTTCTCTATATAAACTATAAGTGTGCGAAATTTCATACTCCTCCGTCCGCGCAATTTTTGTAAAAATGGTCACAAAATTTTTCCTTCATGTATTAATATATGTATAGATAAGCGGCGACCATTTTGTATGTAGTTACATACATATATTTCACACATAGATATTATAGAACTAAGGTTTTCATCAGTACAAAAATATCTTTTGTCATTTTTTTAAAGTAATTGTTTCACGCCTTTAAAACATCTGGCAGATTTGCTCTTTCCAATCACTTTTATGTCATCAGCTCTTCGGTGCCCATCATGAGTTCCGTTATTCGGTTCTTAATCTTTTTGCCTGCTCTTTACGGCTTGAATTTTTTATAACCACGCACACACTTGACTTTTAGCTACAAAGAGTTAGTAACGCGCAATATTCCTATTGAGTCGTTCGTAAAAATACCCTGGGTAAAAATACAAGAAAGTGTGATTCTGTATTGTATGATATTCTTCATTTTGAATGGGGACTTACACTTTTGAACGTGTAAAGCGGTTGATTCTATTAATCAGTGATTACAATAACCGGCGCCTACTGTATTATCAACTTCACAATAAATAAATGTCTAAATATATATATATATACCTACCTGTACATATTATTATTTAGATTTATAGAGTAATTATTAGGTAGGTATATCAATAATAATAATAAATAATTATATATTGTAATGAATGTTAGAATTTAACATACGTATAATTTGGTAAAAAACTCACTTTTAAGAGCCTCCTCTACGCAATATCTGTCAGCCAATAGTTTTTATAACACTTTCTCCGTCATTTTAAATTGTCAATTTAAATATATCGAAAAAAAAGGTATTTTATAAAAAAAAAATTGACAAAAATGAAGGCATAAAAAACAGGCATTTAAACCAAACTAACCCATAGCTGGAAGTAGAGTATAATTTCTTGATGGTTGATATGGACACTAATCTGTCATCGCCCATTAATTAGTTCTTGCTTGTTATTGTTTCCATGGTGTCCAATATCAACCATAAAAGAAAGTACGCTCTGTTTCTAGATTCGGCTCTATGTTCGCTTGGTGTAAATGCACACTTATAATAGTAAAACTCAGCGCTTAAGCACAAATCTGTATCTTCGAGTCAACTTGTCTCAATTCCAAAAAAAACTATTTTTCTGTGTCTTTTGCCCTGATATCTTTCGAATATGTATTTAAGTCATTTCACCCAAAAAATGGAGTTAAGATTTTTTGGCTCAAAGGTACAGAAATGTATATTTTGAACCAATGATCGACATCTGTGTAGTCGGCATTTACCTCATCGAATATTGTATACTACCTATTTATGAATCGATACTAAATCGTTATGTGTGTACTCGTATGCATCTTCATACTGGCTGATAGAAATTGTGTAGTTTTCAGAGGCTCTTACCAGCTGAGAGAAATGTTAAAGAGATTCTGACTGCTGATGACTTGCAACCCAACATGGTAACTTGTGTGTAAAACCTAGTGCACACTGATCGAGTATTTTAGTAGTAGTGAAATCGATCCATACTAAATTATTTGTTACTCAACCTAGTGTGAACTTGGCTTAAGGAATGGTTTCTGTCTCTAAACTCTCCTTAAACACACCGTAACCTTAACTAATGCATTCAGCAATCGTGCTAGGTTGTACATCATACGTCAGACGCAAATCTGTTTTAACATTTTTCTCTCTACGCTGGTTTTCACCAACATTCAAGATAATCGTATATGTATGGCATTATTTAGTGGGAAGGTATGCTTTCTATATTAGGTATATTATAATATTTAAATCATCCACATCAGTTATTACATATTATAATAGATCCACACACACACACACGTATATTGCGTCAGGTCATGTCGGGTGTCGGACGATTCGGTTACACTCTAACAATCTCTGCTGGACTATTCACTCAACATCTTTCCTTTTCTCAATTCTGTGTCTTCCATTTCGATAACTTCCGTGTACAGAAAATATGCTGTTCTCTACATCTGAAATTAGTCAAATTCAAATTATAATTAGTATCTACATACACTTCAGCACAAAACGATATTACGGAATTACACATTTTGTTTTCTTTGTAAATGGAGATTTGTAAATTAGAATATTGTGAAGAATATTATAATATACAGGTTCGATTCCTGGACAGGTAAGAACTTTTCTATTTGTTTTTCACTTGAAATTTCAACCCAAGACTTGTATCCCGTTGCCGGATCGGATGGGACTACTTGAATTGAAAAAAATAAGTTCAGCCGGTTATATAGGCTTCTTTGTATAGTTGTAAAGTGGGGATCTTCGTATTTGTCAATAGGAGCTTCAATGCGCTTCTTCTTCTTTGGGTGCCCTGTCAGGTCCCCCCGACGTTGGCGACCACCTCTGCAAAAGCCACTCGGTCCTGCGCTACTCTGAAGATGTTTCACAGCCAGGACATCAATGCGCTTAACAATATATTTTTTTTAAATGAATCTGTGCTCACTTAAAGTGAGCACAAATACTCCCCTTGACTCTTTCACAGTAAGCTACTTAAAGCTTGTGTTGTGAATTTGAGGTTATGCGCTAGCTAAACATATCATTTTTAAGCTTAAATGCTTTTTTTTTAAATCAAATATTAAATCTGGACTAACTCAAAGTGAGCACAATAAATCTTTTGACATCTTTCACATTATTATTAAAGACTTTTGTCGTGAAAGTCAAAGATGGACAGCACGGGGGGATCGAACCCACTACCATCATCAAATCAAAAATTGGCGATTGAATCGCTAATCTACCAAATACTTCATAACCCAAACATTTTACCTTTTAATAAAGGTGTCAGGATAGCTGATGAAACTTTTTTACCTGAGACAAACAGTATCATTCAATCCGAGACTGGATCCCAAATCAGGTAGTACATAAAAATACAAGTGAAAAACACAGAATCATATTATGTAGATAAACAGGAATCGAACCCGGGAACTCCAGCTAGGATCCATTGGCCTCTTGAACAATCTGATCTCTGTTTACAAAGAACCTTGTCTGTCTGTTGGTTGTTAGTTGGAATTGATATTGCTTGTTAGTGGTTTTACTTGCATCCCATTACGACTGTATGTAGAATTATACTATGTAATAAATCTTTATTTTGTGTGAACACTATTGCACCAATTTGGTTATTATGTCATATATTCTGTTTTAAAACTAGTATGTATGTCGAAGGTCACACAAAGACATACAGTAGAAGGTTTGAAATAATTTGTGTAGAGAATTTGGAATGTTAAGATAAAAATACCATCCGCAAATAAATCCGCTACTTCGAAGCAGAGCTGAGGGATTTGGACATGGTGTGGGAGAGGAGGTCACAAACATTGCGCAATGGAGAGCTCTTGTCGCCTCCCTATGCTCCTGTGTGGGGTACAAAAGGGAGTATTGATTGATTGATTAATTGAGACACAAATAGATGAAATATAATAATATTATCTTCAATTGATATGATATTCTCATGTTTTACAACTCACTAGTTTTCCCGACAGATGTTGACCGTCTGTACTATGAATATCGATAAGTAGATACTTATTTAACCAAAATAATTTCTACCGATGCCTCTGTTTTGAACAATGTTTACAGGGCCCGTTCTGATCATCGTAACAATTATCAAACAACTGACAGTTATGTAAAAGTCTAAATTAGAAAATTTTATATTTTTAAAAAGCACTTGAAAGGTTACCTCCTTTAAGTTTTCTTAAATTTTCTTATATGTTCCGACCAACTTTCCTATTTTTGCCATGCGATGGCCCAACGGATATCACGCCTTCTAGTACGTAGTACGTATAATTCAATGATGAGAACACAAAAAAGTTCAACTATCAAAATCTAGAATGGTAACTATTCCGAAAATACTCACTGTACTTTCTGTTTCTAGATTAAATCTTGCCACCTAACATGTATTGTTTCATCATGAGTCACAAACGCTCAGTAATTGAGCGTTAACCACAGGTATTAGCAGTGTTGCTCAGTTAGCTCATCATGAAGTTGCTCAAAAATTCTATTGTCACAATTCTTCTCCTCATTGCTGAGAGGTCTAACCAGAGAGACGGCTTTGATGAAACCGTTTACGGACTTTCGATGCTGGCTTTCATCTTTCGGGTCTCGATTCAGTGATCGGTCTGTCCTAAGCATTCTTTTTCTTACGGTTGCTCACAATTTGACCTCTAGAGAACTAAGCCATTGGATTGCATCATCCGTCAATGCGTGCAAGGCCTGCAGTCCCGCTTTGAATGCGTATATGGGGCATTGGTTGGTGCCATCCCACATAATATGCATACTGGTGAATCCATTCATCCCCATTTGTGTAGATTTGAAGCAGTGCAGTCTACATCACATCACATCTTATTCAATTGACTCTACACCATATTGTCTTTCTGAGTTGCGTTGAGCCAAGCAGTCCTTTTGTCGAGTCCCAAGAATTAATCTTCTCTGTCACCTCTTAATCGACATCTTCATTTCCTGAAATTTTTGCTGCTATATCTGCCAATTTGATCACTACCATTAGATGCTGATGTTTTTTTTGAGTCTTACAATGCCCAATGCTTCAGCAGAAGACCACACACTCTCGCCTAAGATTATAATAGTACACTAACTTCTTACAAGACCACATCCTTGTGATGAATCTTGATTTTTCTGTTATCTTGGTAAATATTCCGGCATCCATCATAAGCACAGTGTTTCAAAATGTTGTAATGTAGTTTTTGTGTTGATAAAGTAAGAAACTGATTTATGATTCCTTCAGTTGAATTAATGTCACATTAAAGAATGGTTTACTGTTTTCCTTCCCATCACCACACTTCTCAATATGTGGGACAACCAGTGAAGACTTGAAAGACCCAAGATATTTTGTTATGGTTTTTTACTTTATCCATCACGCTGTGTCCTTTGAAGAGTAGGCAAAGGGAATGGACATCTACTCATTCTCATACAGAAATTCTTCTTTAGTTTCTTCCACCGTGAGCCTCTCCTGTTTCTTTTACTGGCCTTCTCTGAGGACGGTTGACCATGCCTTCTCACACCTTAAATATAATTTTTGTAATCCGTTTAAGCATCCATTTTTTCATCATTCTCAAACCGTGTTTCTGTTAGTCTTATGACATCATGCGTAACCAACTCTTCCTCAACTATTTTAGTCTTTCTTCTTTCATTTTTGTGGATATTCTGAGTTGTAAGAGGATCTTTATTTTTTTTATGACGCTAGAAGACGCAATACCTACAGCTTTTTTTTTTAATAAATTAATCTGAACTCACTCAAAGTGAACCCAAATACACTTTTGACATATTTCACACTAAGCAAAGTTTGTATTGTGAATTTTGAAATGGTCAGCACTGGGATTCAAACCACTTCAAAAGTTACAGAAAGTGTTTTTTTTTTTGTTAAGTAGTAACCAATAAGTTCTCGCTATTTGTATCTGAATGTCTGTTATTTAACAATGTAAATTCCTTGAGTCAACATGCCCAAACGTGTGTTGTTTGCATATTTTATCATTGTTTGCCTCCAAATTAATACTCTCCAACTTTGTGACAACTCTAAATGGAGACAATTTTTTTTAGTCTAAAGATCATCACGCCGTGTCCCTTAAGGGTAGGCAGAGAGAACGGACCTCCACTCTTTTCTATCCAAGCATACTTCTTTTGCTTCTTCCACTTATAAACCATTTCTAATACAACCTCTGCTATTTCTTTTGCTTCTGAGTTCTCATTTGTTCTGCATAGTTTATATTACGTTCTTCTTTTTTTTGTCCATCTCCAAGTTTTACAACCATACATCATTGATGGAAACAGGAGTACTATTCGAATTTGTATAATGATAAATCTATAATATAAATGAAAGTCGGGTTAGTGCAAACACTTATAACTCGAGATCGGCGGAACAGATTCTTCCGAGGTTTGATTTATTGGATTCTTCTCCGCTCCGGATAACAGAACTACTAATAAAAAGTTTAATAAATGAATAAGAAATAATATAAAATATAATATTAAAGTTAGTATGGAACGGATTTTCTGCGACACCACCGCCTTATATGGAAAATTATATAACAACAGAATTATTGTTTACCTGACAACCATTAAAATTAAAAATATTGATACGTACGAAGATTTTGGATGGTACTTTTTTCAAGGTTTCAGAAATAATAGTTTAACATTAAAACATATTTTATACGTAGTTTTGTATAAATTACGAATTGTAAATCAAAAGAAGGGAAAGCCAGTTGACGATAAATATATAATTTATTTTATTTTGTTAAAGATATCATGGTCTTAATTAGCTATTCTTTGTGGTTTTGAGAACGCTGGGAGATAATAAAGTCTGGATCACACCAGGCAGGTAGTTCTAGTGTAAATATTGTGCGTGTGTGAATGTTTTTTAAGAGTATCATTCGGCTTTGTTTGTGTAAACACAACTCCGAAATTAAATAATATCGAGATTCTAAACAAGTTAATTGTACACCGCTCTGTGCCGTGTGTTTGTACTGGAGTTCGGTGTTCTACCTACGTCTGCGAGAAAAATTTAGCACACTATGAATCTCTATGTTGAAAAATGTGAGTATTATTGTATTCAATTCGTCGCTATCAGCCATCTAATTCATGAAAAAGTTTCGTTCGAACTAAACTCTATTATTTACTTAAGGTGTCGTTTCCTTAACAAAAAAAAGTCTTTTTAGGTGAATGAAACAAATTCCAATCATCATTAAGATTTATTTTCATGCAATTTAACTAGCTTAAAGTATTTAATTAAAGTTCATTTTACAATAAAACGTCAATTTCAGTTTAGTGTGTTGAGGAATCGCGGAGTCACTAAGTATAATGTCTCTTTCCTATACATCAGATCTTTGTATATCTCAATCACCCAATGACAGACAGACATCATTAAGATCCCACACAGACTCACATACAAAACTTCAAAGAAATCGACACTAAGATTTCATGCCAAGTAGGTATGTCGATAGAGCTTACAGCGTCTCTGGACCTAAGGCTTGGAATGAGCTACCCTCTCATATCAGGCATGCCGAGAACAATAATCAGTTTAAGAAACTTTTAAAAACTCATCTCTTTACGCGTTATTTTCCAGACCATCCTTGATTTCTTATGTATCTTTTAATTTATCAATAGTTTTTTCATTTTACTCATAATATATGGAATATACGAGTCTTGTGATCGGATTTAAAAAAAAAAAACATAGATTTCGCTGAAATTAATTTTCTCGACGTTTTCGAGGGTGTAGATTCCAAAAAATTGGTCTAAGGGTTGGTCTTATGCTCCTACACAAGCACTTACAATTTGAGGTCCGTAACTTCAGTGGGTCCCCCTTAAAGTACCGATTAATATTGAATAGTAGTTTTAAAGCAGATAATAAAAAGCTCCAATAGTCGATATCATTTTAAAGTTTCTATAATAATTCCAAGGATAAATTCATTTTAATCGTAAAATTATGAATTTTTATGCAAAGATATGTTTTACACGAAAAGGCTGTTATAATATACTATGAGTTCTGGGCTACCCTAGGTTAGCAGCTTTTTTATTTAGCCTTAGTACCATTTCTTGTAAATTTTAACACTATTTTTTTTTTCTTTTTATTTTTTTAGCTGGCGCCCTTGAGGTGGCTTTAATGTCACAAAACGGCGCTATAAATCGTCCTATTTATTATTATTATTATAAGAAGTGCCAAAAAGGGCTATTTTGAGAGAATGGGCCCTTAATTTTCAAATATTGCTATTGATTTGAGTAAAATATCTACTGGAGTAACTTTACTAAACACTCGCTTGTTTTTAAACAATGCACATTAGAGTTCCTCGGTGGGGCGGATTGTTGTGTTAAACGAATGCCAATAGAACAATAAAATCCGCCATCATAATAATAATACACGGGCTCAATAATAAATAAAATAGTCGGATAATAAAATCCCCATCAGACGAACTTGGCAGCTCTCCACGTGGAACAGAAGACACTTTTGCCCAACTAACAGCGCTCCTTTATATTCCAAAACAATTGTCTCTAATTAATTGTGATGTTCTTTCAGCTAACGTCCAAATGAATCACCCACAATTTTTTACTACCGCGTCTAACAAAGATGTTTTAATATTAAGCTGTTATTTGTACTACCCGTTTATTTCACTTTTTACTACTCACTAGCTTTCCCGACAGACGCTATCCTCTCTTTACTATGAATATTGAATTTCAATTTGTATAATGGTAATCTATTTACCTTTTTGAACAATATAACTCCAGAGCAAATTCTTACAATCGCACCAACTATCAAACAACTTGCGGTTTTGTCAAAAGCTCATCAATATTCATAAACAGAATAGTTTATATTGTCAAAACAATATACTAGGAAGGTAGCATATATAGCTATAGCATTGATTGATAACTTACATCTGACAGCTGGAAAATTGACCCTGTGCTTCTCTCTTCCTTATTTGTATTAATGATTTCCTGTAAAATTGTAATTAATATGACTGGCAAAAGCTAAATAAATTAAAAAAAAAAACTAGAAAGGTTAAATATTTTAAGTTTTCTCAAATTTTATAATGTTCAGCCTTAATTTTTTTCTTTCTTTAACCTTTTCTCGACAATAGCAAACACTTCAAAAAAGGGCGAATGTGGTCCAGTCATTCATGTGTGATACGATGACCAGGGGAAATAGGGCTGCATTTTCTTTTTAAATGGATCTGGGCTCACCTAAAGTGAACACAAATACACTTTGACATTTTTTCAAATAAAGTAAATCTTATTTTGTGAAAGTGGAAATGGTCAGCAGAGGGATTCAAACCCACGACCTTCAACAAGCTGTACGTACAAAGTCGTCGACTGATACTACTGGTCTACCAACCACTTCATTTTTACATATAGAAATTCCCTTTCGCGTTCAGCTAGTACCTGCTTGACGTGTATCCGTATTTTACTTTTGAATAATTCATAATTGAATAGTTTTGTCATTATTTTT
This sequence comes from Mystacides longicornis, assembly GCA_963576905.1. NCBI lineage: Eukaryota > Metazoa > Arthropoda > Insecta > Trichoptera > Leptoceridae > Mystacides > Mystacides longicornis. The sequence goes on from OY756437.1 coordinate 26,521,121, forward strand.
CCGAGCACATTAGCCGTTTGTTTCATGTAAATTTATTGGTGTGTCCTCAATATGAAAGTTCCCCCTTAGCTTACCTTGTCTATGTAATAATATTATGTTAATGTTTTTTATGTCAATCTATAGCAGCCTTAAGTGTTAAGGCCTATTCACACCGAGCAACGTATTATCAAAAATATATTTACATGTTTTTTGATATGTTCATTTTGTAGCCATAAATTAGTTGGATGTGGAAAATGATGAGAAGATTAGGAAAGAATGTGGAAGGGAAGTAAGGGTTGTGACATAGATAAAAGTTATGAAGTTGAAAAAAGGTTAGGAGGTATTGAATGACTGCGTAATAACAGAGTAACCTCCTCCCACACCGAATCTAAATCCCACAACTGTGCTTCAAAGGAACGGAACACAGTGTGCTGTTCCTCGTTGTCTTTGAAACTCTGATAGGAGGAAGAACAGCACTTTCCTCGGCCAACTGTCATTCGGCATCCTTAACACACACCCCAATCACGTCCATCTCCTCTCCATGATGGGAGAAGTGATGGATTTGAAATGCAGATACAATTTGAAGGAATAATGGTGAGAAAATACTGGAGGACCATTTTCTTTTGCCTACCCTCTCAGAGGACTATAATATTCTATTTAAGAAAAAACTGTTTTGTCTACTTTTAAAAAAAAATTGCCACTAACAGAGATCAGCGTGTTTACTAAATCTTCATTTTAATTGTTGCAAGGATTCGAAGCTATAAATTTAGTTTAAAAGTCAGGCACTCTATAATAATTGAATTTCTTCTTTTTGTCTTTAATTCATGCCTTATGGCCTGTAATTCAAGAGGCTGGGAGACTCCCAGCTGTCCATCCATCTCATTGACGGTCTGCCTGGGAGCCAACTTCCGTAGACTCGGCTGTGCAATGCCATGTGAGGAAGTCTGGATGGCTCTAATTTTTTCACATGTGTATACTAGAACCTTATTTGTTACCTTCCCCATCTCACTATGTCTTCGACCTCCGAGCATATTTCCTTTACCCTCTTATTTAGATTTGAACTACAGTTTATAAATGTTTAAAAAGATTTCCCACTGGTTTATTTTGTTGCCCCCCTATTGATTGATTGATTCATATTAATTTTATAGTGGAGTCTCACATACAACTTTGTTAAGAGGAAGTTAACCTCCCCTATAAATATATCCCTTTCCCTCCGCTAAAAGTTTTGGTGGTGTATTGAATAATGTACGTGATGTTTAAATCATTATCTTGTTGTTAGGGGATGAGTTGGCAATATTTTATATGCACGAGGGTGGTACTGTTTGGAAACATAGGGGTGTACGGTTGACTGACAAGATAAAAGTTTGTCTTTACTTTCATACTGAATTCCATTGCTTCGAAGCCTAGCATAGAATATTTCTCTCCTCCGTAAAGTGATTGATTTACCATACGATATTGAATGTCATTTTATGTTATGATACTACCTTCTTAGATTTCGTAGCACCTCTTCTACTTAAATCAATTTTTTGATAGAACGATACATTTTAAATTTATTGTTTTTTTAATATTTATAAATTTTGTAAGTAATTATAATTTGTTTATAACAACAAACACAACAACAAACTCCCTTTCACACCCCAGTCAGGGGCATAGGGAGGCAACAAGAGCTCTCCATTACGCTCGATCTTGCGCAATGTTTATGACCTCCCACACCATGTCCATGTCCCTCAGCTCTGCTTCAAAGAAGCGGAACACAGTGTGAGAGGGTCTTCCTCGTCTTCGGGACCCTGATAGGAGGAAGAACAGCGCTCTCCTCGGTCAACTGTCATTCGGCATCCTTAACACGTCATGTCCCAGCCAAGTCCATCTCCTCCCCACAATGGTAGAGGTGATGGGCTCACGCTGGGTGCGCCGGCGTATAGCGTCGTTCGTGATGCGGTGGTCCCATCTTACGCCCAGAATTCTCCTTAGGCACTTCATTTCAAAAGCGGAGACTTTTTGTGCCTGGTCTTTGGTCAGGTGCCAGGACTCACACCCATAGAGTAGAATGGGCAACACACACGCATCAAACAGTTTACATTTCGTCTCGACACTAAACGCCGACGCTTTCCAAATCTTGGTCATGTTGTTAAAGGCGCCACTTGCCATACCGATACGTATCGGGAGCTCAGCCCCGAGGTCACCAGAGGTGGTAATGGTTGCTCCCAGGTACTATTTGTTTATATTTTATAATAATAATTAACTGGCTTTCCCGATAGACATTGTCTTGTATTCCTTACTGTATTGAATTCGAATCTGTAATGATAAATTCTTTGCCTATTTAACCAATTTAATTTCGTACGTTGTATCTGTTTTAAACCGTATATTTTCCATCCTTATTGTGTCAATCGCACCAACTATTAACAATGAACAGTTTCTGTCAAACGCAAATTTGATTTCAAAATTAGGATCAAATTATGTTGTAAAAAGCACGAAGAAGGTTACCTTCTTTAAGTTTTCTTAAATTTTCTCATGTTCCGGGAAACTTACTTAATTTTTTCTTTCATAAGTACTTTTTTCTGACCATAGCAAACATAACAAAAAAAAGGATTAGTGAAATTGGTCCAGCCGTTCACGCGTTATGTGATAACCACGGAAAAAAGGGCTCAACAATTTCCTTATTATTTTTTTTAATGCGAACATTATTTTTTTATTTAAAAACAGATTTAAATAAAAATAAAGAATATGTATATTGTAATACTTTATCTTGTACAATAATATGTTATGTAGTACAGCGGTCGCCAAACTTTTTGACCTCACGGATCGGTTAATTCATCCCGCGGACCACTTAAATATATTTATGAAAAAAAATTGTGATCAAAGAACACATAAAATGTACCTAGTTAATAAAATGAAACTATTAATAGTAACCAAGTTATGAAAGCTTTATTAATAAACCATGATGAGTAAGTATATTCCACATTTTTCTGAAATTTTCTACCACTAGTGGTCCGCAGTGGTCCGCGGACCACCACTTTGGCAACCGCTGATGTAGTACACAACACTTAACTAGATGTCATCTCAGACTCCGGCACATAGACCTTCTTTCTTTCATCCACTGTTAAAGAAACACACAACATACTCTTTGTGAAAGTGTTAAGAGCACAATAATAATTACACAGTGTTCAGAATGTATATTGCATGTTATGTATGTCTGTTTGTTTGTAGATTGGTGATGGTTAGGTGTATTCTTGATGTGTTCTATATTATATACTTATATTGTTACTTCAGTCTTTCTGTGTCTGATTCTCTTTGTGCCATTCCTTCTAACTTCTTAAACTCGAGAGTTTTTTTAGAAGGCAGAAATTGTGAGAATAGTCGTATAGCGTAAGGCTTTATTAAAAAAAAAATCCAATTGTTTTAAACTTTTCTGATAACTTTTGTTTAGTCAAACATTCAAAAGTTACATATAAATCTATTACTTTTTGCACAAGTTAATAATTATTTTTCCCGTCATGTGCTCACTTTGTGACCATGTAGGGTGTGTGCCTACGAAACATGTCATGGTATCATAAAGTTGCGTTGAAATGTTTCTTAATTCATTTTCATTTTGTTAAAATCGAACTGTTTTACTTTTAGATAGGATATGACAATGTTAATTTCTCTAAAATAAATTCAATTTTTATACATATTGAAGCAGTTTTTTTTTTTAATCTTCGTTTGATAGAATAAATTGGTTTATAAAGTGGGAAAAATATATGCAAATTAAAGTAAGAACTGCTATTAAAATTTCTTTGACCATATTAATCTCTTAACGGTTGTGTGAGTTGCATTTTGCGATAAGAAATCCAAGTGTAGCCAATAGTTACATATTATATTATAGTCTGTAACTAATCTCTGTTGAATGTAATGATTGCCTCTCTGTATAGGTCATAATGTGGTTTTATTTTGAGGTTAGGGAAAAATCTGGATGGTTGGAAAATTAAAATATATAAAGTCAATCATTAATCAAATTTTACAAGCGGTTTCCAAATTCATACTGACGGTCATTTTAAATTGATTGCTATTTCAATTGTTATTGCACCACGCTTACGGCTGTTAGTTGCGTAGAAATTGGTGATATTATAGTAATGCTTTCGCCAAAGCAGTCGGCGTGAATTTGGAAACCGCCATAATTCCAACCCCTTTGACTGATTGCAAAGACATTTGTATAATAATATGTTGGTCACAGTGGCGAAGAAAGATTTCTATGACTGTTAGATTACTGTAGGTAAATTTTTTAAAGTATTTTAGTTAGGCAGTACTGTAGGTAAATGTTTTAAAGTATTTTGTAGTTAACAATAACGCTTTAGCTGCATCTCAGACTTAGATATGACAATACTAGGTGTTTTGTCTGTATTCTTACATACTTGACTTGTATTTTACTTGTAATTACTATTAAGACATAATATAGAATCAATTGTTTGATGCAATTATTTAATCAATTAGTCTTCGATGTTTTGGGCAGAAGGCGTATGGTGATAGTCCGTTTCAAAATAAAAATGAAAGAGTATTTTATAGTCCTGTCACATAGTTTTCGGAGACTTCTGTCTCCATTCTCAATTATGTTTGAACAGCAAATTTTGTGATAGAACGATACATGACTCTCATTTTTATTCAGAAATCAATTGATGTTCCATTCTTAGAGGTAATTTTTTATAAATTTCGCCACTATGGGCGTACGACTGTTTGTTTTTACTGTTTCAAAGGTTGGCTTAGTGTGATCACTGATCACATTGCATTAACAGCATTTGCCATTTAGGTGGTCAAATTTAAAAAAAAAATACCCGAAATTTTTCAATCCCATAAATTGGTTATGGGATTGAAAAATGAAACATTGATTCAAACCTACATTCCTAGCCGTCTCAACAGATCTCTAAAAAACACTGATTAATTTAATGATCATATCAAATAGTAAATTCTATATGTAAGATCTAGTCCTGGTAAACAGTGCAAGAATATTCGCGATGTTATGTTCAGACTATTATAAAATCAGAATTCCAATGGTGAAATGCAAGTCAGGTAAAATCCGTGTAGATCTGTAAATTTGTTGAATAATATTAGCATTGTATGTGTTTAGTTTTGGGGACAAAATGTTCTTATTTGTTCGCTTTGATGTTCTACAGTCGATCCTGACGAAATACGACGCCTCGGCAAGAGATTCAGGAAGTTGGATCTGGACAACTCTGGCGCATTGTCAATCGACGAGTTCATGTCCCTCCCGGAGCTGCAGCAGAACCCGCTGGTGCAGCGCGTCATCGACATATTCGATGCGGACGGCAACGGAGAGGTGGACTTCAAGGAGTTCATACAAGGAGTGTCGCAGTTCAGTGTCAAAGGGGACAAGCTGTCCAAGCTGAGGTTTGCTTTTAGGATCTATGACATGGACAATGACGGATATATTTCAAATGGAGAACTTTTCCAGGTAAATCCCAAGTACATTATACATTCCCTTACTCTTGTGCTTCTCTTCATCTTTATTTATCCCCCATAGGCCCCTAGCAAGGCACTAGGGTTCATTAAAAATATTACAGTTCATCACAATATATAAAACACAATATACAAAGTTAATACAGTATAGGCAAAATATAAAAATGGATAATATTCAATGCCAAAGGGGTGTAAAGGGTTCCATTGGCATCTCGTCAATGGACAGAGCTATAGACATTTCGTATATTATAGGACAACGCAATATTATAGTTGCAGTAGCGACAAGAACAAAGTCGAGAAGAGCATTAATAATGTTAATATGTTAATCAAATGACACTTGTCTTTTTTCATCATACATCTTTTGTATGATATTAAAAAAAAATATTCAAATCCATACAATTTTACTAATGTATGGATTTGTTAGTAGTTTCTGAAAAAGTGCCAAAATATGCACTAAAAACTCTTCATAAACCTACACGATGCATAGTCAAAAAATGATTTTTAATTTTATTTTTATGCACGGTTCAAACTTAACTACGTATTAACCTGTTTCAAAGCCCTACCACTTTGTTCTAACCAATAGTCGACTAATTAAACAATTTAAACACCCGGTCAACAATCCACCAAATAGTCAGTAACAACATAAAACATGCTAAAAACAAATCACCAGAATCTGCATAGATGCATGTCTGCTAATTTCATTGCTTAGGTGATTTGGCATGCTTCTGTCCTAAAATAAACATGGCCTTACCAAAATTTCGGAATGATCTTTTTCTTTTTAGTGAACTATAAACTTTTCTGACTGCAACAAATTTTGAGAAAGACCTTCTTTTTTATGAACTTTCATCTTTCCGGATACCAAGTGGCAACACTGGTTCGGTATTTTTTTTTTGGAAAAGACCTGGCAATCCTGCTTGGCACCCAATTTAATTAAGGTTAATGTTCTCTGTTGAGCACCTTTGGACAACTTGGTTATCCATGCAGTTTGACCATTAATTGCTTTCTAAAGTCCAAAGACTCATTGGGATTTCTGTTTCTTTTGCAGGTACTCAAGATGATGGTTGGTAATAATTTAAAAGACACACAACTCCAACAGATTGTAGACAAAACAATATTGTTTGCCGACAAGGACGAAGACGGCAAGATATCCTTCGACGAGTTCTGCTCTATCGTCGGCAACACGGACATACACAAGAAAATGGTGGTGGATGTCTAATTTTTTTTTAAATGTCGCCTTGCGCATGGTTAACTGTTTCTAATTTTTTCTTTGTGAGTTATGTATGTTTGGGAATTTATATAAAAAAAAATATAACCGCCGAGCTGCTGCCATTGGTTCTTTGAAGATTCGTTGCGAGAAGTCAGCTGCCTCCACCGTGTACAGAAATGTATCTAATCGATAAATATTTTTTATTTTAATTGTTATTTTTAAGATTTATATATTATTATGAAATTGTTGCGTATTTTCATAGTTCATTGGTTATGCGGGACAAATGGTGTGAAAAAAGTTCATTTATTTTTCTTGTTAATCGAACATTTTATATAAATACAACCATACCAAGCAGAGGTTATCATATTTTGCAACAGGTTGCAAGCAGTAAATTCAAACAGTGTCTATTGGATCAAAATGTGAATTAAAACCATTCTCGATTCAAATTAATCTTGCACAAATAAATTCTTTAAAATCAGTTGAGCCGTTTTCGAGCATTTCAGGTACATACACATGTACACGTATATAATATACAAAAAAACGATTCTGACCTTCTGATTTAATTGATGGATTACTCTGTAAGATTTATAATACTCGCTAAGTGTTCGATAATGTTTGAAAGGTCTGATTTTCAATTGCACATTTGTCCCCCAAGACCAATGCCTACCATCGCTTTAACTTTATTTTGGGATCGTTTGTAATAATCTTCGAATCTTGAAATGGAAATGAGTCAATAATGTGTGTGTATGTATGTTGACTCGCTGATTTCATTAAATGTTAAGAAGCATCCTGGGTGCCATGATTAATTATTATGATCAGTATAGATAATTATGATAATGATCGGTTTATATAATTATGATGATGATCAGTTTATATAATTATGATGATGATCGGTTTGTATAATTATGATGATGATCAGTTTATATAATTATGATGATGATTGGTTTATATAATTATGATGATGATCAGTTTATATAATTATGATGATGATTGGTTTATATGATGATGATCGGTTTATATAATTATGATGATGATCGGTATATACATATAATTATTATGATCAATATACATTATGATGTTCAGCATATAGAGTTATTATGATAATGTATATTATTATGATGATCAGTATATATATTTATTATGAAGATCAATATATATTTTATTGTCGAAAGTTTTGATCATTGAATATTTAGCTAGCACCATAATTTATATAATTATTTTTATCATGAATGTGTCGATATATTCTATATAATAATAATATATATTATGATATAATTATTATTAATGAAACACTGCACTATATAAATAGTTTTTATACTCTATTAGCTGACTTGTTATATTATATTCTTCTTCATTACAACTCGTACCAAGCTATTCACTATTTATATAATATATAAAATACATCGGTTATTATTTCGTGTTTCCATAAGTATTTTGGTTCCTAAGAAATTTGGAAATGAAACCAAATATGTAGATATGTTTGCGATTCGTCTAACACACGTTGATGTAAATATATTTGTGTCATCATCATCATCATCTTTCCGCGTTCATCTTTGTGATTCTTCGTCAATGAATTTCTATCCGCTGGTTTCTTTTTTTTTTTTGAGCAACTCGAATTTAAGAAAAATACTCAGCTACCAGTCAAGTTAGTCTCAACGTATCGAATATCGTTTTAAACTGTCGAAATTATTTGTCAAAAAAAACGCCAACAAAAATGATATAGAGGATGCTTCAAAAAATTCTAAACCGCAACAAAATCAGAATAACTTGTACAAAATATTTATTGTTATGATGGTATAATTATTATCTTGCCTTAAATTTTTATCTTTACAAGTTTTCTGAATATTTAAAATAATGGAAATTAATTAATTATGTAATAATAATAATCATTATTGTAAAATGATAATTTTTAATTATTTATAGAATATTATTATTATTACTACTACATTTATCAATTTAAATATTAAGTAAAAAAATATTTATATTTAATATACATATTATTATATTATAGTTGCAAACTTATCTTACAAAATAATATTATATCACAATTTTTCTTGTTATTGCTCTTTATTATTATTATTATTATATTCTAGGAAAATAAATAAATAAATGAACATTTATTTTTAAGAGAATATTGTTATTACGATATATAATTACGGGCCAACTAAGTTTTGGTTCATTCTGCTGTTTTTTTTTCCAATGCGTTCCTTAAACGCTTTCGATATCTGATCTGAAAACCTTTTGAAAGACATTTTCCTTCTTTTAATTTTATCGGTAACGAAGAGTGGCTATGGCTCTTCTGAGAAAGCTTTTATAAATGTAAAAAATAAAATCAAAACATATCAATGTATGTATTTAAAAGTATATCTTGGACATGTTGTGACGATTATTTTCGTTTGTCGATTGTCCCAGCGAGGTCTCTTTTTTTTTTAAACATTATCTTATATACAAAATAATGGATCTTTGATACTTTACTATTATTTATACATCTTTTTGAAAACCAATGTTTTTTTTTTAATCGGATCATGTGCACAAATTTTGAATTTTGTTTTTTTTTAAATATTTTATTCTATCCTTTATATCTATACAAAAAATATTGAAAGAAATCTTTATTATCGATATTAAAGTTGCTTCTGTGTTGTTTTTTTCTTCTACCTTTAACCGTGTGAATACTATCCCGATATTTAAATAATTTAGTTAAACAAAAATAAATACTTAAATGAAAAGCTGTAAATAAAATGTACATGAAGCACCATCTTTACTTTGTTTTAAGGTGCGAAATTAATATTTAAGTAAGCATTAAGATTTAATTATTTATTAAATGTTATTTATATTTAAATAATATTCATTACTTAATTTACTTTTTTTTTTCATCTGTTACATAGCCTCTTAGCACTGTGTTTCAACAATCATCTTGAAAATTTGTAAATATGCAATGTCCTACCTGAGGGTGATCTAATTCCTTCCTTCCTAATGATTCTGTTGGTTAACTGAGGTCTGAGATATCAATTGACAGTTAAACTTGTGATTTTGGGTCTTCAAATTTTGGGAAAAATCAATAATAAGAGCAAGCTAATAAACATAAGATATCAGAGATTCAGTGTCTAGCATAAAAATATCGAACTTGGTTCTAAGGGGACCAACAACCAATCCCACAAAATAGTCATTCTTTATAGCCCACTTTGCCTCCCCCTTAATTAAGGGGGTGGTTGGATAGTCGCTACAAATGACATCATAGCACGCTGTACAAGTAGAATGGTATGGGTTTGTCACAGACAGATGGTCGGTTGCTAGAGCCTTGTTAGTTTTCTAACGGGGGCGCCATAGGTGGATAAGGCTGACATTCGGGTTGACTAGGTGATTTTGGGTCATCCCCCTTTACTCCCTAGAGTCAAATGTTCCCTTTTGTCTCTAATATCTGAATTTAATCACTTCTTCTTGTTCATTTTCTGCATGGCACAAGGTCATGACCGAGTGCCAATCTGGTCTCTGACGATGTTTCTCCAACGTTGCCGGCACTGCGCCAATTGTATCGCTTCGGCTATTGTCGACCACAACTCGGCCCTGATCTGGTCCAGCCGTCGCATTGGAGCTCTTCCTCTTCTGCCATCGACTTTGCCTACCATTATTAATTTTTCAAGGCTGCTCTGAAGTCCCACCTAGCGATGTGTCCAAACGAATTGGAGAACCCGTCTGACACAGAGAGTCTTTTAACTGCCCTGATTTCACTCAATGACTATTATTCTGAAATGAAAAACAGACGATTGAGTTGCATCGTATCCAATTTTTATCGAGATTTGAAATTTCTGTATTCTGAAAATGTTTTATCGAATACATTAGATGCGTAACTATTGGCAACCGATTAAGTTCTAAGCAAGAGCTTCTTGCGTTGAGTTGGAACGTGAATTTGAGAATACCAGTCTATACAGATAAATTGGTCCTTCTCACTGATATTGATATTTGCACTAGCTTCATTTCATTCCTATTTTACAAAAGTAGAATTGATTGATTAACGGAACACACTACAGCTAGTTGAAGAATCAACGTTTTAACTGACGAATTCATATCTCTGCCTTTGCTGATCTTTCCTTTCCTTCCGTTTAGTTAGATCTGATGTAGCAGATTGCTATTGTAAAACATATTTCAAATATTTATCATGTAACCGCATATACGTTAGTCGTATAGGTTCTAATATTGGATCATGTGCCATTTTGCTGAATTAGAAGTCGTGACGGAGTGCTTGGCTAGTCAGTGAATTCATGTATTCTGTCACGAACTGTTTATATCCTACTTATCGGTGACATTGTATTGTCGCTGATGTTTTTAAATATTTTTGTTTTTAGTATTTACTTTCTGCAAGGGCCGAAATTATAAAGACCGGATCACAATTTTCTTGTGTTAATTTTAAAGTAAACCAACGAACAACGTAATTAATGCTAACCAGTGTCCATATTATATAAGAAAACTACCCATCCATATGTTTCTATGGAAATATCGGTGTAATTATGTGCTTGAGTTGTATTGTTTATTTAATTTTTTTTCGAATTTACTGGCAATCGCATCCCACAAGAAATGATTTGTGCCCGAATTTAAAATCCAGAGAAAATCATAAAAAAACAGTACTGATCAAATAATAATAATGAAGAAAAAAGAGAAAGAATGAAGTCAAATTAGGATCAAATTATTTTCAACAAAAGATAATAATTGTCTATTTATTTCAAGAGAATTGAGACTTAATAAATGACGAATATTAACCGGATAACAAACATCTAAAATGTGATATAAGGGAGAGACATCCCTCAGCGGGCAGCCAAAAAACACGTGATCTAAGGATTCCGTGTCCTGGCCACATTCACACCAAGGGGAAGACACAAGACCCTTTTATTTAATATACTTAAAATGAAAATCTTTAAATTCAATTAATCTAATATAATTCATTCCAAGATGAATTTATTAAAGTTCTACAATGTGTTGATTTTTTAAGTTTCTTTATAGATATGTGGAAATATATCTGTCAAAAAAAAAAAAGTATAAAATGACAGCTGCAGCAACGCTACATAAATAAATAGTTGTTTCATTCTCTTTTTAGTAAAAGAGACAGGAGGCGATGCTGACTGTTAAATTTACCAACTGTCGGTTAAAGGTTTACGGAAATATGACTAATGGATATTTATAACTCTGAAAAAAAATGGGTAGTTTTTTTCAAATTTGAGACCGGTTTATGGTAACTTAAACTAACAAGATTTTATAATTTCGGCCCTAAATGGTTCAACTAAAAAATACAATCAAACGAGTTGTGGTCAAATTTTTCGTTTGTAGTTTTGCATTAGGGCGTGTTTGGTAATCATCGTGTTGTTTCAGTGATGGCTTTAAAAGTCGGCGATCAAATTGTTGGGAGTGTTTTGATTTTTGCCAACGATGTGTACTTTAGTGGTGATTGTTTTATGTTTAATTAAATATATGCTTAAGTTCTTTAAATGCATTAATGGAAAATTGAAAAAGAAATCTCAATAATTGTTGTTCATTGTTATTTTTAAGGCTTAGTCATTAGTTAATATATTTTTGTTGTGGTTATAGGCAAGATGGCGGATCTTTCTCAACAAACCATAGACCATTTAGATAAATAAATAACAATATACTCACTACCAATTATTCATAACATTCTGACATCAGCTGTCAAAAATTTCTTAATTTTTAGATAGCGACTGCGCTAGATAGATGGCGCTAGGCTATGAATATATCCATTTCGTAATTATTGTCTATTTGCATAATTATATTATACTAGCTTTCCCGACAGACATTGTCCTGTGTTCCTAACTATGAATATTGAATTCGAATTTGTATGGTGATGAATTAATTATCATTTGACCAATGTGATTCTGAATGATGCGTCTGTTTTAAACCATGTATATTGCATCCGCATTCTGTCAATCGCACCAATTGACAATTTCTGTCAAAATTTCAAACTTAGAATTTAAATTATAAGGTAAAAAGTACTAATAAGGTTGTCTTCGTAGAGTTTTCTTTAATTTTCTAATTTTCCATGCATTTTTCTTGATTTTTTTCTTCTAAAAGGACATTCTCCTGATAAAAGCTTACGAGGTAAAAAAAGAATTAGCGAAATCGGTCCAGCCCTTTAGGCGTGATGCGATGACATCGGGAAATAGCTCTCCATTTTTATATATAAGACTAGCTTTCCCGACAGACTTTGTCCTGTGTTCCTAACTATGAAAATCCAATTCGAATTTGTATAATGATAAATTCATTACCTTTTAACCAATGTAATATAAACTGATGCATCTATTGTAAGCCATATATTTTCCATCCACATTCAATCGCACCAACTGACAGTGTCTGTCAAAAGCCAATTTAATTTCAAAAATAAGAATTAAATTCTATGAATTAAATAACACACAAAACACACAAAATTAATTAAATTCTATTTTAAAAAGTACTAAAAAGTTTACATACTTAGAGTTTTCATTAATTTTCTAATGTTGCGCAAAACTTTCTTACCTTTTTCTATCCTACTGATAAAAGCAGACACGTCAAAAAAAGAATTAGCGAAATCGGTCCAGCTGTTAGGCGTGATGCGATGACCACGGAAAATAGCTCTCCATTTTTATAATATAGACTAGCTTTCCCGACAGGCATTGACCTGTCCTAACTATGAATATTGAATCCGAATTCGTTTGATAAAACCAAGATAATTCTGACTGATGCATCTGTTTTGAACTATTTTTGCAGGGCACTTTTTTTCAATCGCACCAACTTTCAAACAATGGACAGCTATCGCATATCAAAATTAAAAAAATGGAAAAGCTTATAATATTGTCAAAAACGTCGATTATGTATATTAATCTTTAACTTTCTAATATGCAAGATCAATCTTAATGGAAATCATAGTAGATAGTTGTATGCCTGTCGTGGTACAGAAAAATTGAGATTTTTCACCATCTTATTTGTGGTTTGTTGAGATTCTTTGCGCCTTCTGCCCTAATTTTATGTATTTGGTTCTCATCCGTGTAGATGCACTTTCTTTATATAATTATTAATATACTTACAAAATTGTTGCTTTATGGACATTTTGAACAATCATTAATTTTACTTATATACTTTGTAATTATTATAGATCCTCTTTAAGATATAAGACGACTTTTTAATCACACTGTTGTTCGTTTCACAAAAGTTTCCGTTTTCGACCGATGAATAATGACAAATTCAACATCGCGCTTTGATCAACTATTTTTAGTCATTTAACATCAGAATTCTGTGTTTTTTTTTTATCAAAAACAGATGACTCAAAAATTTTGTATTACCAAGTTCATTCCGATCACTTACAAACCAAAAAAAATAATGATCCTTTATTGTGACACATCTGACTGGCAGAAAGATATTGTATGGGAAAACAAAATTGTTATTTTACTATTTTCCTCGCAATTATTCAATATTTTTTCACTGTTTAAAACTACCCTGAATTTATATGAATTTTTCGAAACAGTCCAGCTGCTCTCGAGTTGCAGCGAGACACACATACAGCTTATCTATTTTATATATGAGATTTTTACCCGAGGTTGATATCTTGTCTCAGATTGGATAATTTGACAAGGAGAAATTTTCGTTCCATATTAACATTGTTGTATCATCTTAATATGGTCGCTCACAATATTGGGCCACTCACTTATCAGATGATCGACAGTTTGTGTCATCTCACATGCTTGTGAGTTCATCCATTCCTACAAAAAGATTTGTTCTTTCATTTCGCCCTGTGATGTTTCTTCGTCATTATTCATCGGCCGATAGTATTATAATTTAAACAAACTGATGTAATATAGAATGTTTATACATAGGTGTGTGTTTTTAAGAAAGACTGTCGCCAAATATTGGATGTTCTCTGTAGTCACTGTTGGGTTATATTATTATTATAATTATCATCGGTGTTGCCATAATATGTTAAAAGAAATATAATATTATTGTCTTTGTATCTTTAAACTTTGTATTTTGTCTCTGGAGATTACCATTCGCTCTACCATTGTTTATGCTTTTAAAATATTATATCCGGAAGAAAACAATTTTCTCTATGCTTTTTTCAATAATGATGCATTCTTTTTTTAGGTTAAACCAACTAGGTATTCGATAATAAATTTGTTGTTTTCTTCTTGCATAACTGTCATTGGATTTTGGTTATTAAATCAATGGGATAATATGGTTGTATAATCTTGAAAAAATCGCTTTTGCTATTATTTTTTTTGCCATATTGCGGTATAATTCCGGAATATTATGTTTTATGAAACACTTAAGTTTTTAAACTAAGTAAATTTTTCAAAGTAAAAACTTTATTTGTAAAATTCCAAATAAAGTTTTTACTTTGAAAAATTCAAAATGTTGGATTTTTACATACTTACATTAATCTTCAAATAATAGGTATTATGTTGTAATTCTTTCTCGACATACTATATTATGATATATATATATATCACAATTGGCCCTTGGTAATTTTTCTATTTGTACCTTAACTGTAGCAAGTTTATATGAAACTTTATTAATGGTCAATTTACCTTATTGAATAATTATTATATTATATATCTATACACTCTCACCGTGAATCAATGGCACATTTCCCTTTTTTTAAAGCACTACACCATTATACTAAGACAGATTTGACTGGGAGAAAATTCTGTTATGCAATACTTAAACGTTTTTTAATGAAAAAAATTCTTTTGATCTCATAGATAACTCTTTCCCTAGGTACAGCGAATTGTTTTACATTTCATGTTTAGTTCTCTATGAATTGTCGTTGTCGGATTTGTGTCATTGTTTTTCGCTTAAAATAAATAAATTTATAAAAAAAAAGCATTTCAATTTCAGCTTTACGTGAGTATAAACAAGTGCATTCTTCTAACGTATTACTTTTAGCTAGATATTATAATTATGATAATATAAATTATAATAATAATGATGCATAATAATAAATCGTCGTTGCACGCAAAGAATGGATCATGTGTAAATAAGACTTTGATGCAATGAAATTATGTGTGTGTCACCACAATTTAGTACGTCGCACATAATTTTGTTAAAACTTGCACTTTAGTCTATGTACACAAGATTCATGTTTTTTGTGGAACGAGGAAATATATAAATAAAAAAATTATATGATTATTCATTTTTTTTTTTTCATAATTTTATTAGTCGAAATACTTTTTCCCTTGTATTATAATGAATTATTATGAATAAATTTGAAATGTAGCGCCCATTTTATTAAAATGTTCTCGTTTTTAATTTGATTATCTACTTATATATTATTATTATCTTACTGTACATTTTCCATTTTTGCATGTAAAAATCTTAATAAATGACTTCATTATACATAATTATATTAATTGTATTGAAATTCTTTTATTTGGAAAAATAACCTCCGCAATAAACTCAACCCATTAGTGAATTATAAGAATCATTAGTTGATATATTATATTCGTTAAGAGGTCCTGAAAAATGGTCACAAGAATCTAGACATAATTAGAATGTTGTGCACAAACAAAGCCAATAGGCAATAAATATGAGACATTAACAAAAATGGATATATTCATATCCTGGCACCAACTATAGGTACATATGACAGCATTGGCTATCCATAAAATTGGTTAGGGACCGTTCAAGTATTACGTAACGCATTTTATTAACATTATTGACCCCCCTCCCCCTGAGATGCACCGTAACGCTCTTTGTTACCCCTCTTCCCATTCTCCAAACGTTGCCTAGCGCACATACTACAACTATGTATGCCTCAAATTACAATTATTACTGGAAATTCACTAAATACCTTTGTTGCGGCGCCGGTAATACAATAGTAACGTTTTACAAGAAAACCCCCCCTCCCCCCCATATTGCGTTACGTAATACTTGAACGCTCCCTTACTCTAGTTCTCGAAAATTTCCAACATATGGCTCTACAGGGTGACTGGTAATTCGACCAATTCCTTGAAAGGAGTTATACTAGAGCTTATTAGCTTATTTTTTTTAATTAATATTACTCGTAAACGAGCAGATGACCTTGTATAACAATAGATTATAAAAACGCTATTTTGTGGTATTTATTCTAATTTGATGTTGCATATTTTGGCGATTTTGGTGCATATTTCGAGCATTTATGATGCATATTTGCATGCATATTTCAATCATTTTAAGTTGCATATAATCCGGTCTCTAGTTATTAAAATGCATCTACTTGTTATTAGCGTCGGGCCAGTGGCTAGCGTCTCTGCAAAAGAGGTCTAGGGATGCAGGTTCGAATCCTGCCGGAGACTGGGATTTTTCTATATATTGAACATGTGGAAAATTCTCATGATTGGGAGTTTCGGGGATTTTAACATTACCACCTAATGGCGAACTTTATTAATGTAAAGTGATCACACTAAGACAACCTTCGAAATAACAGTAGAAGATAGTAGTGTTTTGATCATACCTACCATTTGAAAATCGAACACCATTAGTGAATTATTAGATGATATTATGTTCATCCTTTTACTGAGTTCAGGAAAAGTGTAAGGATAAACCTGACGTTAGAGCAATGACTTACTCTTTCTCCTTTTATGTCTTTTATTCCTGTCCCTCATCCTTAGCTAACATCCCTCAACCCCAGCTGAGCCTACATATACTATTTATTACCTATCATTTGACTTTTGCTTCTCACCTACTGGCTATAAGTGTTTGCCTATATATATTTTACTGGTGTTTTTTTGTCAATACCTTTTATGTAATAGAGTCTTTTATTTCTAATGAATACATAGGTAAATATCATAAAATTAATTTACATATTGATTAAATATATTTAAAAAAAAAACTGATTACAATACTAATTCTTCTCTTACGCATTTCTAGTTAATTTATGCAAATAATAAATTAACTTGTTATTTGTTCTTTTAACTTTTTTTGTAACAATAATGGTGAGACTTTAACGTATACATTTTTTGTCCAATTGTATTTGGACCATCATCAAGTCCATTGTATTTGGACCCGAAGAAATAGTTCGTTCTTAAACGATATTTGTTTTCTATTACGTGATTAGTACTTTTCATGATGTTGAGAAAAAAGATAATGGCAAAAAAATCTGAAAGCCCATCATAATTTCGGGAGATGTTTAAAGAATGCAGAGTGTGTTTTAAGAATAAAATAATACGTCAAATTAACTTTATAATATAAAATTTATTATAACATAATGTAACAATATAATTTAATCACACAAACACTGCTTCCAAACATTTATTTCATGAGATCTTATAGCTTGCTTTTTATATTTCCATCTTTTTTGGCTACGACAGATTTCTCAGCATCCTTGATCTCATAATCTTCCAAGAAGTTCCTGGAGGCAAATATATTTTTAGGATCTAACTGTTTTTTGGCAGCTCTGAGGATGTTTGCTCCGGGCGTTGAGATGAACCCTTCGTACCATTGCCTCTTTTGTTTGCCGATACCGTGATGATGAGAAATGGAAGCTGTAACAAAATTGACATAAATTAGTATGCACATTATGTACAATTTTCAACGGCAGATATAGAATCCTCTATAGTTAGTTGAATATAGACTTCGTATGATCTAACACCCGATCCATATTTCGGGTGCAAGTCAGTTTAAAAAAAAAAAAGAACAGAGATGTCACCCGTTGCTACAATAACCTTAAAAATGAGCTTACAGAGAAGAAGACACCTTTTTTTTTAAAAAAGCCTTTTAAAGAAATGGTTATGAATATGGTTAACAATTTTGTACCTGATACTAATTTCATTACAGTGATATATATATAATAATATAATCGTATCTTGTTTGGTTGTTTTCTTATTTAATAATTTATGTAGTATCAGGTACAAAATTGTTAACCATATTCATAACCATTTCTATCTACCTATTACAATGCTTCCATATATATGGAAGCATTGTAATAGGTAGATATTTTCTTATATCATCTTTAAAATAAATAAAACTACCAATGCATAAATTAAAAATTACATGAAACATTGTTAGTGCATTTCATCCATCATAACACATTTAGTATACAGTAAAAATAAAAAAAAGCAATAAGATAGATTCAAAATTCTTAATATAGAAGCATTCATAATAAGAACATACATTGTTTCATTCATTACAAATAAATATTAGGTAGGTATATAAGTAATAAAAAAAGAAAAACAAAACAAACCAATAGGCAGATAGATTCATAAAAACATTTGGAAAACTTCATAGTTAAAAATTTGGTGGTTTTTTCACTAAATAGGCCAACATGAAAGAAGAAATGCTTGCTTTGAGAGATCATTTTGGTGGTTTTTCATTCAATAGGCCAACAAGAAAGGAAGAGCAGGCTTAGTGTGATAACTTAGGTGGTTTATCACTCAATAAGGCCAACAAGAAAGAAAGAAGTGCAGGCTTTGTGAGATCATTTCAGTGGATTTTCACTCAACACGGCCAACAAGAAAGAAGAAGTATGATAACTTGGGTGGTTTATCACTCAATAAGGCCAACAAGAAAGAAAGAAGTGCAGGCTTTGTGAGATCATTTCAGTGGATTTTCACTCAACACGGCCAACAAGAAAGAAGAAGTGTGATAACTTGGGTGGTTTATCACTCAATAAGGCCAACAAGAAAGAAGAGCAGGCTTAGTGTGATAACTTAGGTGGTTTATCACTCAATAATGCCAACAAGAAAGCAGTGCAGGCTTTGTGAGATCATTTCAGTGGATTTTCACTCAACACGGCCAACAAGAAAGAAGAAGTGTGATAACTTGGGTGGTTTATCACTCAATAAGGCCAACAAGAAAGAAAGAAGTGCAGGCTTTGTGAGATCATTTCAGTGGATTTTCACTCAACACGGCCTACAAGAAAGAAGAAGTGTGATAACTTGGGTGGTTTATCACTCAATAAGGCCAACAAGAAAGAAGAGCAGGCTTAGTGTGATAACTTGGGTGGTTTATCACTCAATAAGGCCAACAAGAAAGAAGAGCAGGCTTAGTGTGATAACTTAGGTGGTTTATCACTCAATAAGGCCAACAAGAAAGAAGAGCAGGCTTTGTGAGATCATTTCAGCGGATTTTCACTCAACACGGCCAAAAAGAAAGAC
This sequence comes from Mystacides longicornis, assembly GCA_963576905.1. Taxonomy (NCBI): domain Eukaryota; kingdom Metazoa; phylum Arthropoda; class Insecta; order Trichoptera; family Leptoceridae; genus Mystacides; species Mystacides longicornis. The sequence continues at coordinate 26,540,858 of OY756437.1, forward strand.
GTAGTGTGATAACTTGGTGGTTTATCACTCAATAAGGCCAACAAGAAAGAAGAGCAGGCTTAGTGTGATAACTTGGGTGGTTTATCACTCAATAAGGCCAACAAGAAAGAAGAGCAGGCTTAGTGTGATAACTTAGGTGGTTTATCACTCAATAATGCCAACAAGAAAGAAGAGCAGGCTTTGTGAGATCATTTCAGCGGATTTTCACTCAACACGGCCAACAAGAAAGACGTAGTGTGATAACTTGGTGGTTTATCACTCAATAAGGCCAACAAGAAAGAAAGAAGTGCAGGCTTTGTGAGATCATTTCAGTGGATTTTCACTCAACACGGCCAACAAGAAAGAAGAAGTGTGATAACTTGGGTGGTTTATCACTCAATAAGGCCAACAAGAAAGAAGAGCAGGCTTAGTGTGATAACTTGGGTGGTTTATCACTCAATAAGGCCAACAAGAAAGAAGAGCAGGCTTAGTGTGATAACTTAGGTGGTTTATCACTCAATAAGGCCAACAAGAAAGAAGAGCAGGCTTTGTGAGATCATTTCAGCGGATTTTCACTCAACACGGCCAACAAGAAAGACGTAGTGTGATAACTTGGTGGTTTATCACTCAATAAGGCCAACAAGAAAGAAGAGCAGGCTTAGTGTGATAACTTGGGTGGTTTATCACTCAATAAGGCCAACAAGAAAGAAGAGCAGGCTTAGTGTGATAACTTGGTGGTTTATCACTCAATAAGGCCAACAAGAAAGAAGAGCAGGCTTAGTGTGATAACTTGGGTGGTTTATCACTCAATAAGGCCAACAAGAAAGAAGAGCAGGCTTAGTGTGATAACTTAGGTGGTTTATCACTCAATAAGGCCAACAAGAAAGAAGTGCAGGCTTTGTGAGATCATTTCAGTGGATTTTCACTCAACACGGCCAACAAGAAAGAAGAAGTGTGATAACTTGGGTGGTTTATCACTCAATAAGGCCAACAAGAAAGAAGAGCAGGCTTAGTGTGATAACTTAGGTGGTTTATCACTCAATAAGGCCAACAAGAAAGAAGAGCAGGCTTTGTGAGATCATTTCAGCGGATTTTCACTCAACACGGCCAACAAGAAAGACGTAGTGTGATAACTTGGTGGTTTATCACTCAATAAGGCCAACAAGAAAGAATAGCAGGCTTAGTGTGATAACTTAGGTGGTTTATCACTCAATAAGGCCAACAAGAAAGAAGAGCAGGCTTTGTGAGATCATTTCAGCGGATTTTCACTAACACGGCCAACAAGAAAGAAGTAGTGTGATAACTTGGGTGGTTTATCACTCAATAAGGCCAACAAGAAAGAAAGAAGTGCAGGCTTTGTGAGATCATTTCAGTGGATTTTCACTCAACACTGCCAACAAGAAAGAAGAAGTGTGATAACTTGGGTGGTTTATCACTCAATAAGGCCAACAAGAAAGAAAAGCGCAGGCTTTGTGAGATCATTTTGGTGGTTTTTCACTCAATAAGGCCGACAAGAAAGAAAGAAGTGCAAGCTTTGTGAGATCATTTTGGTGGTTTTTCACTCAATACGGCTTACAAGTCCTAAATCCATTTGATAGTAGGTAATTCAGGCGAAAATTATTCCAATCTATCTTTCCTATTAAAAGGCGATTAATTCCAATCTATCATTCAGTAGTGTTAGCTCAGACCACTGACGCATCGACTAACGCCGCCTACCCGAAGCGTTCTCCGCAGGCCACACATCTATGTAGTGGTGCGTGAGTTTTGTTGTTTGAAACGGGCGAATACACATACCCTATACATACAGGTACCGCGTCAGTTTTCAATTTTGTGCAGACAAGAACAAATTATAGGTACTCCAGTCAACATTAACGCTTCAAATCAAAAAAATTCGTAAAAACGGGCGACGAAGTCTGTCACATGATAAGGGGTGACCCCTATTTTCATAAAATGTATAATAATAATTTTGTACCTCCATGAGCGACGCATATATCCTTAGCGTACTTCTTGACAGTGCTGCAAATCCCTATAATGTCCGCTCCCATCGGAACTCTCAAAGCCAAATTGATGTAATAGCAACATCCAGCATCGTAAGTTTGGGAAATTCTCGTCATGACCACGGGTTTCAGCACGCCCATTCTTATTGATTCTGTGATGATTTTGTTTTTGATTACCACATCTAACTCTTCGATTTTATCCCATGGAATTGTCGTTTCTATAGAGTCGGCAATTATGTTGAACTCCAAAGCAATATCCTGGAACAAAACACAGGCTATTAGTAATTCTGCGTTCAGAGGTCTAGATTTAGTAAAAATTGTAATTTTCTGATGGAAACTCACCCTGATGTATGCCACCACTATGCTCATCACGTAGCCCCCTTCTCCAGCAGATTTTCCTGAAGGAATGCCACCCATATCCACAGCCAGCTGGATGACTTTCTTCACATGTGGCTCCACTTCCTCCTTCACTCCTTCGTGTACAATTGTTAGTAAACTGATTTTCTTCAAATTGAAGCCTTTCATTCTTTCCAAATATTTCATTTTAAGATCTTCGAAAAATTTGGACAAAACTGGCTTTTGGGGTCTCAAAGCCCAACCAATTTGAAATTGTTCCTCGTCCATCAATCTTATGCTGGCGGGCTGCCATCGCCGCATGGCTATTTCCCTCACAAATTTTATTCCTGTGTGGTAGTCGGGGAATAAGACGGAATCGTAAACTATGCACTCAGGAACACGTTGTATTTTGAGAGTAACTTCGGTGATGATACCAAACATTCCCTCAGAACCCAAAATCAAATGGTTTAGATCTGGTCCACAGGACATCCTCCCTGTTTTAGATCCCTTCTCGTAAACTCCGTCGGGTGTGACTATCTTCATGTGAAGCGTGAGATCCTCTATATTGCCATATTTGTTCTTTTTCATCCCACTCGCTCTGGTAGAGACCCATCCTCCTAACGTGGAGATTTCTATGGAATCCGGATCATGACCAGTTGTAAATCCAATTTCTCTGAGATTTGTTTCGAGATCTTTGCCTATTATGCCAGGTTCCGCCGTCACGAACATGTTAACCCGGTCCACACAAAGAATTTCGTTCATCTGGTTTGTATCCACGGATAATATTGGACGCTGCTCCCTGTCTTCACACACCAGTGCTCCAGCTACAGAAGTTCCTCCTCCGTATGGAATTATCACGAAATTCTTTTCGTTGGCGAGATTCACAAGTTCAACACATTCTTCGTGACATGTCGGCCAGGCAACTGCATCAGGGATCCGAATATTGGAAATATCCAACAATCTCCAAACCTCATCGAAAGCTTGTCCTCCGGCTCTTCTAAGACGATCGATTCCTGTAGTGGAGACATCAATGCCCAAATATTTAATATCATCCAATAGCTCTTCAGAAAACCTGGAGGCAGGGTATTCCGATTCTTTCGGTTCTGGATTGTTTCTCGCGTTAAAATTTTGAGGAGCATCTATGTTGAATTTGTCTTCCAGGTATTCGTAAATATATGGAATGATCTTTCCAGAGATGAGATATCTGTAACATTTTAAATATTTCATTACATTTTTGATTCGCCTTGAATATTTACAAGGATACAACGTTGTGCACCAACAAAGCCAATAGGCAATAAAGATGAGACAGTAACGAAAATGGATATAGTCATATCCTGGCGCCAAATACATGACAGCAGTCGCAGTCTTTACATTTGGTTGCTCTCTTGTTCTCAATAATTTCCAACTTTTATCTCTATATTTCATTTATTATTATATTTCTACTTGTTGCATACATGAGATTTTTCGACATGTTGAACATGTTGAGAATTCTCATGATTAGGAGTTTCGGAGACAAACATTACCACCTAATGGCGAACTTTGTTAACGTAAAGTGATCACACTAAGCCAGCATTCGAAATAACAGTAGAAGACGGTCGTAAGCCCGTAGTGGTTTGTTCCATTTAAAAATCGAACATTAGTAATGAATTGTTTGTCATTAGTTGTTATTTTTTATTTACTTCGATTTGAATTCACATTACCTGTCACCGATAAATTTCGAAATTCCGTTCACTCGACTGAACCCAGAATCCTTGAAACCCCATCCACACCATCTCAGGGTTTCTCTGAAAAATTCACAACACAATATTATTTTGATCCAAAGAGTATTTTTATATTCATCAGGATTCAGGACTTGGACAATTGGGATGACTATAACTGAAGGAGGCGGGCGATAGATAGGGGGAATGGCAGAGAATTCTGGAGGAGGCCGAGGCTCACATTGGGCTGTAGTGCCAATGATGAAGATCAGAACGTGTAAAATAAATGGAATATAATATAAGAATAAAGAAGTGGTATTATGCTTTTAAAGTAACAATAGCAGCTGCATGAGAATTAATTATTATCATGTTTTTGGAAGAAGTCAATGAATGTCGCCACCCCTTTTAGGACACTGCGTGACCGTGATGTATATAAAAGAACCCACTCAATTGTGATGAGTCACCAAAACATTTGCAGGAATCGGCATATTATTCTCAAAAGTAAGGAAGCACACTTCACCAACCTGTGTTTTGGGATGGACGGCGTAACACGGATAGCAGAACTGGTTCTCGACATTTTCTTCGGATAACTTTTCACTTTGCGCACATTACTCGCAGGTTTACCTTCATTCGGTCCTGCTTCCGCACTCTCCATTTTCACTTCGGATACTTCACTCGCAACTTTCTGCGCTTCCCCGGTAACATTTTTCGACTTGTTCTTATTTTTCTTGGGACGGTAAAATTCGTCGTCTTTCTGCATTTTCACCGGATACCAACGACGGATTTCAACAGACAAACTCTTGTAGAAATCTTTTCAACTGATTTTATAGCCACATCCGTGCAAACTTTTCCTCAATTTGGTCATGCCAGTGTGGACGTCCTCATTTTTTATCAGTCAGTTTGATTTTAATTTGTATTTTAGACCAGTGGTGTAACCAGAAATTTATTTTAACACAGAAATTTATTTCTTCGTGATCAGCAACGTAGATATATGATACAAGAGTAATACTTCCTTATCTGCTTGATATAGGACCGTGTCCTGTTTGTTTTCAAATTCTGGGACGCAGCTTTCCAGCTGTCCACCTGCGTCTGCTAGTTGAAGGTATCTCGTCAGTCACTATTTTTAACACTCTCAACTGCAAGGGCCAAAGTCAAATCATATATATGCTGCCACTGTCAACATTTTGATGGAATATTCAAAGTGATGTCGTGATGTTTCTTTATTTCTTTCACAGCCAGTGGGCGTTTTACAAAATAATACCTAATCATATTATATGGATAAAGGTTACAATACATTGGTGTTAAGTTAAATAAGTAGGTATCTGATTATGGGTGCCTATGGGGCCTGTGTGAATAAAAAAACTGAACTGTGAGGGATATAGCTACGCACTTTGTTCACATTAAGCCACTTATTTCCCAAAGCTCCCTGATTATGGGTGCCTATGGGACCTGTGTGATAAAAAAACTGAACTGTGAGGGGTGCACCTACGCACTTTGTTCACATTAAGCCACTTATTTCCTAAAGCTCCCTGATTATGGGTGCCTTTGGGGCCTGTATGAATAAATAAAAGCTGAACTGTGAGGGGTGCAGCTACGCACTTTGTTCACATTAAGCTACTTATTTCCTAAAGCTCCCTGATTATGGGTGCCTTTGGGGCCTGTGTGAATAAAAAAAAACTACCTTTGTTTACCCGCCGGCTTTAAATACCTTTTGAATTTTTCAACATTCACTGAAGCAAAATGTTACGCCACTGAGTGTAACTTTTTTGTTGATACTAGTTATTCGATTACACACTATTGAAACAATAAAAAATACATAATAATAGTACCTATGTCATAATTAGTTGAACTTACATTATTTTTATTCATAAATCTGGTTGGCCTGTTCAGAATATTTTAAAGTTTAGGACCAATAATAAATAAGTTAATTAATATTTTTCTACAAAAAGGTGTCAGTATAGCCGGCGAAACTTATTGCTTGACGCATTTTTTCCAGTCAATCGGTTCCGTCCAATCTGAGACAGGCCAGCCCCGAGTAGAATTGAATGAAAAAGAAACTCGGGACTGGGACCTCGTGACCTGAAAAGTCCACGCCTATAATACCACTAGGCTACCGAGTTTGGTAATCTCTGGTAAAAGGTAAAACATCATTATTATATAATTTTACCTAAGTACTCTCGCAGGTTTTCCAAATTCAACAATAATATGTTCTGTTTCCTCATTTCTGGAAACGTCTAAAAAGAAGTTTCTGGAACTAAGTATACTTTCAAGATCCAATTGTTGTAGTGTTTAGAGACCCTCTTAGCAGATTGTTTTCTGGAGTGGAGATTAAATCTTCGTAAAATACATATATTCCGTCTCTGCCTAGTGAATATCTGGTCGTTCAACTGAACAGGATTAGTTAAAAGCCTTCGAATGAACATAGAAGCTGTGTCTTCATTACGCTGCAGTCTGAAAGCACGTGCAGAAGTGCCGCTTTCACTAAGAAAAAAGTTTCTTCCGTGAAAATAATTCCTACTAAAAAAATACCCTCTTTGAATCCGTTGAACAATTCTTTAAGCAACCCACTAGCAACATCAACAGCTACCGGAGGAATAAATCATTCTAGCACTTTGTCTGACTTGGCAGTAAAGCCTGGGAGAATTTCTGTCCTTCATAGTATATAAGAGTACCTACCTACAGCAAGGTAGCAAAGCACAGAAAAGGGTATGTTTTATAGAGGATTGAAAACGTTCAACAGCCTACCTAATCATATAAAAAATGCCCCTAACAATAATTCTTTCCGAATGAATTATATCAAAATAAATGAAAGAAAATGAATGAAGGGATAGTCTTTGACAGCTGCAGCCAAGGGCGGATCCAGCCTTGGCACCAGGGGGGGGGTCACAAAGTAAAAAAAAGGTCATCTTAAAAATTTGGTATCTGGAAATTACACTTTTCCTAAAAAAAAAGGTCATTTTCAAAATTTGGTATCTGGAAACTACACTTTTCCTAAAACTTTTTACTTTTGCTCCAGGGGGGGGGGGTCATGGCCCACATGAAATTATAATTATGCTAGCAAAATAAAGATTTTATTAATAAATATCATTGCCCTACTTGAGATTACATAGCCTAGGGAGGGGGTCATCACCCCCCTGGATCCGCGCTTGGCTGCAGCCTTTTTGTAAGCAATAGTTTTGAAGTAAGATATTGTGGAAATGGTATACTTAAATCATATTATTGTTTTAGCACAAGGAAAATGTATTAGAATAGAATTACCATATTTTTATTTCGAGATATATTATTTATGGTTTATATAAGATGCATTTATATTTTTTGTATTTGGAACTTTCTTAAAATTTAATAAATAAAAAAAAAATAGTCTCCAACAAGCTTCTCTCATTTGAACTACCTCTTCAAGATTAGGCTGTAAATGGGAATGTACACAAGTATTGTCCATGAAAACAACCCCAGTATGGATGCCTCAACGCCAATGAAACAATACAGAGGATCAATGGAGACTCGAACTTGGTGACAGACTTTGGATGTGCCTTTGGAGGACAATAACACCACGCACAGCCTTGACTTTCCCACCTGAAAAATTTTGAATAGACTCAGAGTGGGGGTAACCAGATGCAGGGCCAACCAACGAAGATAGGACTGTGGGGAGCTGCAGGAAGACTTGCATCTGGTGACGTGCTCGTCGGTGCAGGTGACTTGTGGGACGGAGGACCTTGAGAAGGCGAATGACAAAGCGATATCCGTCGCTGCATATTGGAGTGGCAAAGTCCGGACTCGAAAAGTCCATGAAAAGTGGCCAATATAGTCCATTATTTACTGATGCTCCAAACACTAGAAACTGATGTACATACGGAGCAGTTTTTTTACTACCTTGTTGAAATCTAGAGAACGTTTCCAACTTTCACCCGCTTCAAATGTTTTTGAGTCTGATGAATTGCCCTACCCTAAATGAGACGCTTTTGGAGATCCTTGAAAGCCAATGGAGGTAGTCATCCCTTAGCCTTGCTGTGATCAATTATGCGTCTTTTTAAATTATTGCCAAGCTATAGACCAATCATTTATATAGTTAGGTCATTCATTCATTCTTTCTGTCTTTAAACTCCATATTGGAGCATTGGGAGACAACAAGAACGCTCCATTTTGCTCGATCTTGCGCCATCACAGGGGGAACATCAGCTCCCTGAACCACCCCCTGATGGGGTCCAGGCGTCCGAGGCTTATTTCTTGCACCTTTTTAGACATCTTGGAACTTACGGCTGTTTGTCAGACTTCCTCACTCTGACCGATGCCGATGGAGCGATTGCATTATTATTTACATTAGACCACAGGCTACTTCATTAGACATTTATCCCTTTCTTTCTATTCATTTATCCCTTCGCTGTAAAAATTTAAAGCTAAACTGATGACTTCTTTTTTTCTTATCTATTGATTGGTTTTGTTATCTTAAAGGATTAACCCTGCATTTTTGCAAACCAAAAAAACACATTGCATTAAGTGTAAATTATTTTGATTTTTTATTTTAGTATTCTTATAAATTAAATAAAAACAGAGCACCTTTCGTATACACAGTTGACTTAGAGGCTGATATTTTCACAATCCATAAATAAACACATCGTTCTAAAAACTATATTTCTTTGTTCTTCCCTTCGTCACTCTGGGGTTGTTCAGGTTCTGCTCCCTTAATTCTGAAATCTTCTAAAAAGTTTCTGCAAGCAAATATATTTTTAGGATCCAACTGTTCCTTAGCGGCCCTCAGTACATTGGCACCTGGAGTGGAAATGAATTCTTCGTACCCCTTTCGCTTTTGCTTGCCAATTCCGTGATGATGAGAGATGGAAGCTAAAACAATAGAGGGAAAAATTTTGATTCTCATGAAACAGATCATGTTTACCATGTAGAACACATTCTCAATCTCATATTTTTTTTAAAAGAGTTACAGGGCTTTCTCAAATCGCCATGTGGTTGATTAGGACCTAAAATCAGCTGCTTGAACCTCACCCCCTGACGGGACCAGGCGTCCAAAGTCTTACGCCTTTTCTGACCTGTTGGGATTTAATGACGTGAGGTAGTTAACCTCACCGTCCCGGTTAAAGGTAATAATATAATAAAATTTTGAGGAATAATCAAGAATTACGGATCTACTCCACCTTCAAGAAATAAAAGAAAAAGCTCTATAGGAAATAATGTGTGTTGTTGGAACGAGGCAAGAAAGTATGTTTGGATAAAAATGATGGCTTAAAATGTACAACTCACCACCGAATGAAATGCACACGTCTTTCGCCACTTTTCTCATGTGGTGGTTAATCTTAATGATGTCGACTCCTATTGGCACTTTGAGGGCAAAGTTCATGTACAAACAACAGTCATTGTCATACACTTGTGATATCCTCGACGACAGGGCAGGTTTTATCACGCCCATGCGTAGTCCCTCTATTTTCACCGCTTCTTTCACTTTCTTGTCCAATTCAATTATCTTGTCCCATGGAACTGTTGTTTCTAATGATTCGGCTATAATGTTGAATTCCAGCGCAATGTCCTGTAATCATAAGATTATACAATGATGATGAAAACCACGACACACTAAAAGAAGGGCTGGATAGAGTAATTTCCCGTAGTCAAGAAAAGAAAATGTCTATCTTGTAACACATCTTTCGCAACAACTTGTACTTACGCTTGACGTCGCCCTATATCTTCTTTCTTAAAAATACTAGGCAATGGACCGGAAGAACTTTTCCTGATAGCCCGAGACAGAGAAGCTTAAAGGTATCTCAGAGTGGTAGCCGATCTCGCGTCGGCGGGACTTGCTGTGACACTTGAATGAATGGGTGGATGTCTTGAGATGGGGCATGTGTACACGAGAACATTGCAGGGATCACGTCGATGGGATGAAACGGAAAGCGGTCAACAGATTGTGTCCGCTGAAGGAGTGCTTAAAGCGAACAGTCTAAGTCAGTTCTACTTAAATAAGATAAAAATTAAGCCAACACTCACCCTTATATAAGCCGCCACGAGCGTCATCATGTATCCGCCTTTCCCGGCTGTTTCCCCAGAATGGACTCCACCCATTTCTGCAGCAAGTTGGATAATTTTATTAATATGTGCAGGCACTTCTTCGTTGGTACCTTCGTGTACTATTGTAACTAAACTGATCTTCGCTAGATCGTATCCTTTTATCTTCTCCAAAAGTTTCAACTTCAGGTTTTCGAAAAATTGGTATATTGCTGGTTTTTCGGCTCGCATAGCCCAACCAACTTGAAACTGTTCTTCATCTAATAATCTTATGTTCGCTGGTTGCATCCTGCGTTTTGCTATTTCTCTCATGAATTTGATTCCAGTGTAATAATCAGGGAAGATGAGAGAATCGTACATAGTACATTCTGGGACTTCCCGGATTTTAATAGTTACTTCAGTGATGATACCAAACATTCCTTCAGAGCCCAAAATCAAATGGTTAAGATCTGGTCCACAAGACATCCGTTCAGTTTTTGAGCCCTTCTGAAAGACTCCACTTGGTGTGACCAATTTCATGTGAACAACCATATCTTCAATATTACCATATTTATTCTTTTTCATCCCACTCGCTCTGGTGGAAACCCACCCTCCTAATGTAGAGACTTCAATTGAATCTGGATCGTGACCAGTTGTATAGCCAAGCTTTTTTAAAGCGGCTTCCAAGTCTGCACCAATGATGCCGGCTTCCGCAGTTACCAGTAAGTTTTCTTCGTCTACACATAGGATTTCATTCATTTGGTTGGTGTCGACGGATAATATTGGGCGTTCCTCTTCGTCCACACACATCACTGCCCCAGACACACAAGTCCCTCCACCGTAGGGGATTATTACAAAATTCTTTTCATTGGCTAGTTTCACAAGTTCCACACACTCTTCGTGACAATTTGGCCAGGCAACTGCGTCGGGGATCCGTATCTTTGTAACATCCATCACCCGCCAAACTTCATCGAACGCTTGACCTCCAGATCTTCTGAGTCGATCGAGTCCAGAAGTTGAGACGTCAATGCCCAAATATTTGATATCGTCCAACAAATCTTGAGTGAATTTTGATGCGGGGTAGTCTTCTTCTTTGGGCTCTTCGATGTTTCTTGGGTGAAAATTATCCGGAGCATCCACTTCAACTTTTCTTTTCAAGTAGTCATTCAAGTGAGGAATTGTTTTCCCAGAAATAAGATACCTGAAAAAAAAATATTTTCTTATATTATTCCATTTAAGAGATAAATCAATCGCTTTTAGATGGGAAACTTTGAGATATATTTAAATTACCTGTCTCCAAGAAATCTGCAAACTCCATCAACTCGGCAGAAACCAGAGTCTTTGAACCCCCATCCACACCACTTCAATGTTTCTCTGTGAGCAAGAAAATTGAACCATTATTTTTAAAACAATTGAAACATTACATCAAAATATAACACACACTAAAATAACTCATAAGTTAAAACACTCATGAAAATAAATGTTAGGAAATGAAACAAATTTGACTAACAACATTGTTGGATGAAGAAGTAAACTAGAAATCGATAGCAAGATTTGTACACACTTCTTCATAGCCGTCCTCTCCTTCGCGTAGGCCTCCTCTATAATCGTCTACTCCTTTCTATCCTATGTTTTGTGGTAAACAGGTCATCTTTCCAGCGAAGTTGGAGTAATCTGTAATTTCTTGGGTTCTTTAGATTTTTCAGCTGCTTCCTATTTCATTCCTTGTTATTTTTATGATCCAATATTCTTGCCAGTTTCTTCGTGCTGCGTTACCGTTGGAGTTTTCCCTTCTCTGTGAAAGGTCTCTATCGTCTCGTTTTTGTTACGCTGTATTGTGCCATATGCAATATGCATCTCACATGCATGTGCTTGAGATTCTTCATTTTCCTTTGCTCAATTGTGCATAAGCATTGGTTCGCATTGTCTTTGATGGTATTACATGATCGAATAACCCTTCTGTTATCAGCTTTATATTTTATAAGAGTTAATGATGGCGGGGTTTAAAAAACCAACAACTAATTGATATAAAAATATTATGAAAGGAAATATTTGGTTTCATGGATTCACATTATTCGCAAAATAATCAGATTTAGCCCTTACCTGTTTTTTGGAATGGAGGCAGTCACCTTTATAGCAGAACTGGTTCTTGATTGTTTCCTTGGATAATTTTTCACTTTCTTTTCGTCCCGAAGGATGGTCGCTCCATTGACTCCATTCTTGCTTTCGCTGGTTACTTTTACAGGGGACCTGGATTCCTTCTCTGTAGAAAGTGATTTAGACTCGGACACCATTTTCTTGAATCATACGGTTTATACACTTCTATTGCTGATATATTGATGATAATATTAATTGCAATGAATTTATATTTAAGCAATAATTAACCTTTACTTTTTCCCCGTATAAACTTTTTGCCTATTACATAATAATGTATTAACTTTTTGAAAGATAGTATTTGGATCAGGAAAATGAATATATCTTCTTTATGTTAGGGTTGCTGAAATCTAGACGTTTAAAAGAATGATAATTTGTGTATTAAGTATATATTTTTGTAGAATGAATTCTGTAGGCTTGAAAATGAATTACTCAAAAACTAAAATCATGTGTGCTGCTAAACAACAACCAACAGCAGTAATGATAGATACAAAAATTATTGAAAGAGTGGTTTCATGTGTACCTACCTATATATACCTCGGTCATGAAGTAAATCTTGGTAGAGATAATCAACAAGCGGAGATCGAACGTAGAAGCGGTCAGAAAGTGACCGGACACCAGGACACAGGATGGCTGCCGACAAGGAGCAATGGAAGTCGGGAAGAGAGGCCTATGTCCGATACTGATATGAGGAGGGTTGATGATGATGTAGGATGCATTGGCGCATTAAAGGCTCGTTACAGACGACCTAAAATAAATTGAGAAAGTTCCTAGAGGTCAACAGGTAAAATTTTAGATTTTTTTAAAAATAAAACAAGTTTTAATTCAAATTGAAGGGAGTAACCTATATAAATTCTGAATAGGTACCTACGCTATGTTCCAAATTGTCTCCTCTATACAACTTCCATAGCCTCTAACGTTGTACCAAACATCCTGTATACATTTTGTTCTTTTTTTTAATTTTCTATTCCGATTGTTGCTATCGATTTTGTATTAATTTTTACGCGCACAAATATTTTTAGGATCACCACGGGAGTCAGACAGGTCTGCGCACTGGCTCCTTTTGTATTCATAATAGTCATGGACTTCCTGTTGAGAAAGTCCATGCAAGGAGCAAGAGGTATACCTATAACAGAGAGATGGTCTAATAGGCGAACTGTGCGATCTGGAGTACGCGGACGACCTAGCGTTGTTCAGTACGACAGTGAAGAAATTACAGCGCAGTGTTTCAAGATTCTGCGACAAAACAGCACGTCTTGGCCTTTGAGTCAATGCCAGTAAGACGGAGCTCATGGCGAATAATGCCTGCCCCGATAAACAGCTACCGATAACCATCGACGGTCACCAGGTCTCCCGGGTGGATAAATGTAAATACCTGGGAGCAACCATTACCACCACTGGTGACCTCGGGGCTGAGCTCCCGATACGTATCGGTATAGCAAGTGGCGCCTTCAACAACATGACCAAAATATGGAAGGCGTCGGCGTTTAGGTCGAGACGAAACGTAAACTGTTTGATGCGTGTGTGTTGCCCATTCATTACGGAGAGGAGATGACAGTGGCCGAGGAGAGCGCTGTTCTTCCTCCCATTAGGGTCTCGAAGACGTGAAAGACCCTCTCATACCGTGTTCCGTTCCTTCGAGGCAGAGCTGAGGGAGTTGGAAATGGTGTGGGAGGAGGTCATAAGCATTGAGCAAGATCGAGCGCAGTGGAGAGCTCTTGTTGCCTCCCTATGCTCCTGAGTGGAGTTTCAAAGGGAGTTTTGATTTAGTTTGATTGAAATTAATAATTTATTTTGTATAAGCCCTGTTGCGCAAACGAGTGAAGGCTTAAAAAAGCCCCCTTAGAGGAAAATGTGAACCTATAATTTTATATTATTGCCTCGTGAAGTTATTTGGGAAAAAAATTGCTAACTGTTGTTTAATTACTATATTGCTTTACCTTTGTTTAATAATGTGTGCAAATCATCGTAAAATTACGAATCTATAATATAAAAGAAAGTCGGGTTAGTGCGAACACTTATAACTCGAGATCGGCTTAACAGATTTTTTTGATGCTTGATTTATTGGATTCTTCTCCGCTCCGGATAACAGAATAACTAATAAAAATTTAAAAATGGATATCAAAATAAATGACACAAAATCAATTATTAAAGTGATCACACTAAGCCAGCTTTCGAAATAATAGTAGAAGACGGACGTAACCCCATAATGGTTTGTCCCATTTAAAAATCGAACATCAGTAATGAATTGTTAGAGTCATTAGTTGTTACATGTTCTCAATGATTGAGGTTAATATGGAACGGATTTGCAGATAACAACGCCATCTGTGAAAAACAACACCATTTTTATTTACCTACTTGACAACCATTGAGATTCAAAACATTTGTATGCAGATTTTTGATAGAATTTCTTTCGAGTTTTAACATTCAAACATACCTATTTTAAACGTATTTTTGTATAAATTACAAATTTTAAATCAATATTCATAGTAAGGACCACAGGACAACGTCTGTCGAGAAAGCTAGTCTTCTTATATACACGGTGTTAAGTTGGTAGTGGATAATCCGAAACAGGGAGGTAGAAGACCTCAATACCTATCGATTTGACCCCCATGTATGTTCAGCGATATTGGGTGGTTCAAAAGTTATTAACGTTTTTTTGAAATTTGAATAAAAACCGGATTTCTGACTAAACTACGTAACTGTGGCTAAACTATTTAGATTACGATCATGATTTTTTTTCTGGAAATAGTCCGATAGTGACCCTTACGCAAGGTATTATTGCTATCAGTCAGCACCCGATAGCTTTTGTTAAAAAAAATTTTTTTCAAGAATTTTTTCCAAGCACAAATTTTATAAAATCTTTCAAAGGCTCTAGACAAAAAAAATCACGGAACATTTTTTTTTAAAAACTATCTTAAAAACTTCTACTATTCATGGAGAATTATTCCTGCAAATTTCATTTGGCTGGTATAATGGGATCACGCTAAAACGCTCTCATAACTTGTGCAAGTATCAATATTCAACATTTTTTCATTAACACACAGCTTTGTTATATGGGTGGTAAAAGCCAGTTTGAAAATTATTTGAGGTACCTAAATGCATAATTTGATGTGATATTTAAATAAAATAAATTATTTATTGAAATAAAGATAAAAAATATTGTTATACACTCTTAAACCTATAATTAAAATTGTAGTACTTTAGAATAAACTGATGGTTCCTTTGTTTAGCCTGAAACCAATATTTCCCGTTATTTCAATGAATGTTTTTTCTGTAACGTTGTGATACTTCTCCATATTAAGGTATTTTAATAAATAAAAGATCTTTTCAAATATCACTTAAATTTTTTTATTTTATTGCCAAAATATTTTCTACCGCAATGCGGTCATCTTCAGTGGCTGTCTGTCAGTATTCACTCAGACAGCCACTGAAGATGACCGCATTGCGGTAGAAAATATTTTGTAATAAAATAAAAAAAATTAAGTGATATTTGCAAAGATCTTTTATTTATTAAAATACCTTTCCCGTTATTGTTCAATAATATAAGGTATTTATTTTAATAAAATAGCTCTTAATAGGAACTTCCACAGACGAAAGTCCATCGGATTTAAGCTGGGGACCTTAGGGGCTAGCTTTTGGACCCCCATGGCCGCTCCATCGGCATGGATAAATTATGTCGAAAAATGTTCTCACTTAATGGTTCTCAATGTGGTCCCTTTGAATCATTAGGGGACTCTAAAATCATTCAAGGGGTCCATATAAAATGAAAATCCATTTTAGGGTCCCTGAAAAACATTAGAGGGTCCAAACAGAGGGCAAACAAATTATCATGCGCGTGATTATTCTACCACTAGGAATGAACTTCTGCTTTCAAATTTCACAAAAACGTTAATAACTTTTGAACCACCCAATATCGATGAACATACATGGGGGTCAAATCGATAGGTATTGAGGTCTTCTACCTCCCTGCTTCAGATTATCCACTACCAACTTAACACCGTGTATAAAAATGGAGAGATATTTTCCGATGTCATCGCATCACGCCTAAACGGCTGGACCGGTTTCGATAATTCTTTTTTTGTCGTGTAGGCTTTTATCAGGAGAATGTCCTTTTAGAAGAAAAAAATTAATAAAAATGCATTAATTAGAATATTAATGCAATAAATTAGAATATTAAAGAAAAATCTACGTAAACAAATTTATTAGTACTTTTTACCTTATAATTTTTATTCCAATTTTGAATTTTTGACAGAAATTGTCAATTGGTGCGATTAACAGAATGTGGATGGAATAAACATAGTTTAAAACAGACGCATCGTTCGGAAGCACATTGGTCAAATGATAATTAATTCATCACCGTACAAATTCGAATTCAATATTCATATTTAGGAACACAGGACAACGTCTGTCGGGAAAGCTAGTATTATATAAAATTCATAATAGAATCCTGAAGAAGTGAGATCAGAATTAAAATTTCAAGCTCTCTACTGTCTTTATCCCTCAACTCTGCTTCGAAGGAACAGAAACGGCGTGAGAGGGTTTTGCGCATTTATTTTATTTAGGTAATAACGTATCTAGTTCTTTAAAATATAATCAATATAAAATTACCCCATTCAAAGATCGAATATTTGTGCTCTAATTTGAAAAGAGAAAGAATGACATCTCAAAATCAAAACGGAATTAAAAGAAGAAGGAAAAAAAGAAAAGAATGTAAACAATAATTATCATTTCACTCACAAGTTCATCGCCATCGATGCAATTTCAATTCGGGATGCACCCTGATCTGACATCTACAAACCGCCAAAATACTAACCGGCCTAAACCTTTACTGCCTAATGTAATCCACCTAGCACTTGTAATGGGTGACTTTAATTGCTACCACACATCATGGGGTTCTAGATTACATAATAGTCTCGATGCAACCAACAGAGAATGGGAGAAAAATATACGCAATTGTTAATTCTCTTTGCACCAAGACGTTCCTCATCAGTTCACTCTACGGCCCTCCACTACGCAATCGTACAGCATCTTCTTCTAGATCTTGCGATCCGTTCTGGTCAGGTAACCTTTTTACTGACACCGAATGCCATCTGTCCTTCTACCTCTTGGGCGGTCGGCCCGGCAGTATTCTGCCTTGAGGAATAAAATGAGGAGGAAACCAAAGGAAAGGTTAGCTACCTCCCCATTGTAGAATATACTATAGCTACTATCTCACATACCAGATATTCCACGTACATCTCCTCTCTACAATGGCGGAAGTGATAAGCTAGGCCTGCGTTGGGTGCGCCGGCGTATATCGTCGTACCAGCTTATATCCAAGATGCTCCTGAGGTACATCGTTTCAAATGCAGATACTTTTTGTTCCTGGGCTTTGGTCAGGTGCCAGTTATCACACTCATACAGGAGAATGGGCAAAACACACGCATCACCGCATTGAATCACGATTGAGCATCTATTCACTCTTTCAGTTTCTTTACCCAGTTGGCGAGAGAGTTCGTTTGAAGTTGAAGGGCCTCATTTAGTGAAAAATCCCGTTTTTTTTAAAGCTTTATTGCTGTCTATATTACAATATAAAGAAAAACATTTGTACAATTCAAAGGGCGGACTTATCTTTAAAGATCTCTGCCAGCCAACCCCTTTCCTGTACTCAATACAATAAATAAAGCTTTATTGCGAAATTAAAATAAGTTTTTGATACAACGGGCAATAACGTCAAAGGACGGACTATCCCGAAGGATCTCCTCTAACCAGCCTCAATCATCCATAACAATTCCTTCTGAATTCAGGATTTCAGTTCCTCCCTATTTTCCGCCACCCTCAACCAATAACTCAGTCACTCGGTCGATATCGATCGATGTTATGCTTCAAGCTTCACCAGTGTGTTCTTTATTTGTTCCTTATTTGCTGATTTTGCAGACCAAAACATTCTGTGTTATCTTTACTTTTGTTTTTTTTTTTAATTATTTGGGTTTTTTATATTTAAAAAATATATAATATTTTATGTCTTCCTACAAATTTATTTATTTATCGTATGGTCATATGTACATCACATGTTTACAGGTAGAAACAATACAGATAATAATTATATTGTATATTAAAATATCAAATTAGATTCCTATTATAGAAACAGAGCACCTTTCATATCCACAATGTACTTAAAAAATGATATTTACAATCCAGACATAAAAATAAATTGTTTTACAAATTAGATTTAGATATTGGATCTAGAGTTTACTAAAAAAAATACTAAAATTAAATCTACAATAAGATTTATAGTTTTCTCTTCACGTTATCGCTGTTAGGATGCCCAGATTCAATAGCAGGTATTGATCCCTTAATTCTGAAATCCTCTAAAAAGTTTTTGGAACCAAATATGTTTTTTGGATCTAACTGCTGCTTAGTGACCCTCAACACGTTGGCTGCTGGAGTGGATACAAAGTCTTCGTACCATTGACGCTTTTGTTTGCCAATTCCGTGATGATGAGAGATGGAAGCTGAAACAGAATATATTTACCATATAGTACATGCTTCCAAAAAAAGTTACGTGGTTTTCGTAAATTTCCATGTAGTTTATATGGACGAAATTATACATAAAATGGTTACATAAGAAATGTGAAGCGGATCCTCCAGATCCTCCGGACACATTGGCAGCCGAAGAAAGTCTGGAAAAATTGGTGGAGTTGAAGGATCTAGAGGCAGAGAAAGATCACCCACTAGATGGACAGACCAAATCAGGGCTGCTGTGGGCACAACAGCTGTTGGAGAAGTACGAACAGTGATGTGTCATGAGAGGTGCAGTACAACGATACATGGTGTTATTGCGGCGGAGAGAGCGCCAGGTCAGGAACATCACTTATGAGGAAAAACAACGTTGATGGATGGATGGAAAAATGCGTGAGTAAGGATTTTTAACCAAGAAGCGGTATGTTGGGATAAAAAAATATACAATATGAGATACGGCTAAAGAAATCAAACTCACCTCCATGTGTAACGAACACTTCTTTTGTGATTTTTCTAACGTTGTGACAAATCCCAAGTACGTCTGCTCCCACTGCCACCCTGAGGACAAAATAGATGTAGTAGCAGCAGCCTGTGTCGTACACCTGCGATATCCTCGTCATCACTAATGGCCTCATCACGCCCATGCGTAATCCCTCTGTTATCACCTTTTCTTTTAATTTCGTATCCACTTCAATAATCTTGTCCCATGGAACTGTTGCTTCTACTGATTCGGTTATCACGTTGTATTCCAGCGCAACATCCTGGAATCATAACATTTATTTTGGACTATGAAATATTGGACAAATATGAGAGAAGAGTAATTCTTTAAGATTTTGGAACCAGTCGATGATGAACAATTCTGGAGAAAACGAGATAACGATGAGCTGTACAGTATTATTGAAAAGCCCTGTTGCGCAAACCAGTGAAGGCTTAAAAAAGCCCTCTTAGAGGAAAATGTGAACCTATAATTTTATATTGTTGCCTCGTGATGTTATTTGGGAAAAAAATTGCTAACTGTTGTTTAATTACTATATTGTTTTACCTTTGTAAGAATGTGTGCAAAACATCGAAAAGGTCTCAGGACCTCTGAGTATGCTAGATCATCTTCACGAATAAAATTATATAATAATGAAAATCAAGTCAATACCCACCCTTATGTAAGCCACCACAAGTGTCATCATGTACCCGCCTACCCCCGCTGATGATCCAGAAGCAATGCCTCCCATTTCTGCAGCGAGTTGGCTAACATTATTTAAATGATCAGTCACTTCTTCTTTGCTACCTTCATGTACTATTGTAACTAAACTGACCTTCTTAAGATCGTAACCTTTTATCGTCTCCAAATATTTTAATTTGAGGTTTTCGAAAAATTGAGACATTGCTGGTTTTTCGGCTTGCATTGCTCGACCAACTTGAAACTGTTCTTCGCCCAATAGCCTTATATTTGCCGGTTGCATTCTGCGTTTTGCTATTTCTCTCATGAATTTGATTCCTGTGTGAAAATCGGGGAAGATGATAGAGTCGTATATTGTACATTCTGGGACAGGGCGGACTTTAATAGTAACTTCAGTGATGATACCGAATATTCCCTCAGAGCCCAATATCAAATTGTTTAGATCTGGTCCACAAGACATCCTCCCAGTTTTTGAACCCTTTTCATAGACTCCACTCGGTGTGACCATCTTCATGTGAACAACCATATCTTCAATATTACCATATTTGCTCTTTTTCATCCCACTCGCTCTGGTGGAAACCCACCCTCCTAATGTAGAGACTTCAATTGAATCTGGATCGTGACCAGTTGTATAGCCAAGCTTTTTTAAAGCGGCTTCCAAGTCTGCACCAATGATGCCAGATTCCGCTGTTACCAATAAGTTATCTTCGTCCACACAAAGAATTTCATTCATTTGGTTGGTGTCGACGGACAAAATTGGGCGTTGCTCTTCGTCCGCACACGCCAGTGCCCCAGTCACACAAGTTCCTCCGCCGTAGGGGATTATTACAAAGTTCTTTTCATTGGCTAGTTTCACAAGTTCCACACATTCTTCATGACATGTTGGCCAGGCAACTGCGTCCGGGATCCGTATCTTTGTAACATCCATCACCCGCCAAACTTCATCGAACGCTTGTCCTCCAGAT
This sequence comes from Mystacides longicornis, assembly GCA_963576905.1. Taxonomy (NCBI): domain Eukaryota; kingdom Metazoa; phylum Arthropoda; class Insecta; order Trichoptera; family Leptoceridae; genus Mystacides; species Mystacides longicornis. The sequence goes on from OY756437.1 coordinate 26,561,652, forward strand.
CGTCTGAGACGATCGATTCCAGTAATTGAGACGTCAATGCCCAAATATTTAATATCGTCCAACAAACCTTGAGTGAATTTTGATGCGGGGTATTCTTCCTCTTTGGGTTCTTTGATATTCCTTGGGTGAAAGTTCTCGGGGGCTTCTATATCTATTTTATCTTTCAAGTAGTCATATATGCCAGGAATTGTTTTGCCAGAAATGAGATATCTAAAACAATATTAAACTCTTTGATAAACTTCCACAATATTGTATTTGGAACCATCAGATTAATTTCTTCCTCTACCGGAATTGAGATCTAAATAGTTTCATTGTATTTGAGGGTGAAATAGCCCATATTTTTTTATTAGTAGATAAATAATTTGAGAAATAACCAAGTAATATAGTTACCTGTCTCCAAGAAATTTAGTAACTCCATTTATTCGGCAGAAACCAGAGTCTTTGAAGCCCCATCCACACCATTTCAATGTCTCCCTGTGAGCAAGAAAATTGAACCATTATTATTGTATGAAGGCATACACAAAAGAAGCCGTGCACTTGGAGGGCCACTACTAAACTCTAAGAAGGCACGACTACTCGCATCGAGACAGATTGTGAGCTACAAAGCAAGTAGGCCTTGAAAGCAAGGACGTCACGGTGAACTGGTGATACAGGGATAATTTGCACCTTGACATTTTTTTTTTAAATCCTGATGCTATATAAAATCACCAGTCGTGGATAAAAATTCATCGCTTAGAAAATTACAAAATTTAGCCCTTACCTGTGTTTTGGAATGGAGGCAGTCACCTTTATAGCAGAACTGGTTCTTGATTGTTTCCTTGGATAATCTTTTGTTTTCTTTTGGTCCCATGGGATAACCCTTCCATTGACTCCATTTCTGCTTTCGCTCGTTGCAATTAAAGGAGACTTGGACTTCTCCTTGGAGAGCGATTTACTCTCGGAAACCATTTTCTTGTAACGCGTGATTGATACACTTCTATTGATATGACATTGATAGTTGTAATGAATTTATATTTATGCAATAAATAATACTATATTTTTCCCTCATATAGATTTTTTGCTTATGATATAATATGTTTTGAAAGATTTAATATTGCACAGAGTGGGCCAAAAATGTGATGACATAGACTTTATAGGATTTTTTTTATTACTTATATAACTTTTAATATGGCATAAAATATTACAAAGCAATCATGAAACTGAAAAAAAAAACGTTTGTCTTCAAACGAAATGCCTTCAATGCAAGATGAGAAGCGTCCCCACCTTCCTCCCTATTCCTCTCCACATCTAGTCCATACTATCCCTATGTGTATCTCCTCATATTATATTCATATATTTATTTATTTCCAAAATCAAAATAATTACAAAAATCAGTTAAAACATATCATTATTGGAATTTACTGCGCCACGAGACAACGTCTGTACTGAGGCACTACTACTTCATATTAAATCATGCAACCAACCAATCAATGCGTGTACCCATTAAGGGTTAAACTTACAAAAAGAATTATACAGTAAAGAAAAAATAATAGTAAAAATAATAATATCTTAACTAAAATAACAGGACAAAAATAAACAGCCTCCTCTACTAATAATAGTCCACTGCACTCCACTTTAAAAAAAAAAGTCCGCCCTTTTTACCATCCAAATGTTTTTTTTTAACGCCACATTGTAAATAAATAAATAACACTCTTCTATACATAGGTGTCAGTATAGCCGGCGGAACTTAATGCTTGAAGCATTGTCTACCAGTCAACCGGTCCCGTCCAATCTGAGACAGGATTCCAACCCCGAGTAGAAATTTCAAGTGAAAAAACACATTGAAAATTTCTGACCCGACCGGGAATCGAACCCGGGGACCTCTTGATCTGAAGTCGGAGCCTTTGCCACTAGGCTACCGAGGTCGGTACCTTCGGTCGGTCATTGTACCTACTTATAAGTAATAAAGTTTTTTTTTTTATTTAAATGCCGGGGCTTCTCCAATAATGTTATTTTTGCTCTCTCTATTGTAAGTGTTGCATTCAGAGCATCTACCCTTTTATGTGTAGTGGCATAGGCTTTATTCTCCAAGATTTACCACAAAATATATTCCATTGGGTTTAAATCATCGAGTAGGCTGGCCAATATTTCGTGCTTATGAATCTAGAAAAATCGATATTACACCCTGCTGCACGTTATGACGAGATGTCAATGGGACCCTTTACACCCCATTGACATCTATTCCCACATTTTTTATTGTTTTTGCTTTGTCATTGTGTTATTGCTTATGGTATTGTCTTGTGATGCATTATATGTATAAATTGTAAATTATGTTTGATGAACCCGAGTGCCTCGTAAGGGGCTCATTAACATTATTGCACTGTAATGCACGATTACTTGACCTGCTTATATTTAGACATACTTACTTTTTTCATATTCTTTTCTCTAATTTAGCTTATTCTCATATTTTTTCTCGTATCCCCCGAATTATTATTAACATAACTGACTAATTATATATAAATTTCTATTTATCACTGACGTTTATTGTTCTTTTATTACTGACTCACCATATAACTCACCATGACTTGTTAATCGAATTTCTCACTTGATCTGAGTAAAAATTTCATTATCTCATCACTATATCAATATTATACATCCATCATTATTTAATTTATTTGTTTTTGTACGAATTTTTAGAATTTAATTGTTTAACTTTATTTTAAATTTTATTTAAATGACGCTGGATGTAGAACCGCTTTCGGCCGGAATCCTCATCTGGCGATGCGAGTCTACATTCCTGACAATTATTTTACACTTCCATCTGTCTGTCAAAGCTTTGTTGTTGTTTAATGTTTTATAAAATATTGTATTGTTACATGTAAATGGCTAACGCCATGAATTGAAATAAATAAATAAAGAAAAAGATAAAGATTACGAGCTCTTTGTAAAGGAGCATGAAGAGTCTCGCTGGAAAATCAATGGTTGATTTCCTAACGGTTTTTGACTCTAAATACGAAGTATGGCTTCGAGAATGTATTTTTCGAGATTTCACCCCTTTATTAATATTTTTCGAAGTCTGGGAGTCTTAGCAGTTATTTTCCTTCTTCTTTCTGGACACTTCAGTAGTTATCAAACACTTAAGAGATCTGGCTATCTTAAACAGTCGTTTTCCACCTTCACCTAAGAAAAATTTTGCTTTACGTTGCGAAGTCATGACAAAAACCAATAATAACTAGACATTTTTTAACAATATTTCAACCTTACCAAAGGATCGACACAACAGGAAAAAAAAACCAATCAAGTTCTAAGATACATAGGTACTTATTCCATTTTCAAAAATATTAAAATAAAAATATGTCAACGTGTTTTTGGGTCACCGTGTTTTATGCATCAGGAAAATTAAAATAGTTTTCTTTTTATTAGGGTTGACCAAAATAAGATGATTTTTGTTTGTGTGTCGTAAAGAAACCTTTGCATAATAATTATTCAATATATATATTTTTTAAATGAATCTGTGCTCACTCGAAGTGAACACAAATACACTTTTGACATCTTTCACACAACCAAGATACAGCAGAATACTGAACAACACAAACAAAAATCATAAATCTGCAATGCTCCAATCATAGCTGTTTAATAATAATATAACACTTTTCTATACAAAGGTGTCAGTACAGCCGGCGGAACTTATTGCCTGAGGCAATTTTTTCCCGTCCAATCTGAGCCAGCCAACCCCGGGTAGAAATTTCAAGTGAAAAAACACTTAGAAAAACTCTGACCCGACCGGGAATCGAACCCGGGACCCCGGATCTGAAGTCCACGCTAGTACAACTAGGCTACCGAGGTCGGCAAGTCGGAGGTCGGCTGTTTCCCGCATGGCTAATAAAATATTTAAATAGAATCGCATTGATTATTTTTTATAGACCATTAAAGGATGACGTCATCTGACGTTTACCGGGCGGCACAATGGCGGCCATGGCGGCACACACACAGTCACACACCACACATGCATAAACGATAGTGATGGGTAACAAACTACTTTGCATAGCGACCCGAACTGTGCGAATCAATACGGGTGTAAAGTCAATGTATAGAGACATCTACAGCCGCGCTCCACGAAGCTATTTGACATTTTAAATCCCATACAAATTCCCATATTAATGAAATTGGGTTTTTTGCTTATTTTTTTTAACCATAAACGACGTTTTTAAGATGTTTTTTGCCCCTGTTTGTTTTCAGTACAATGATTAGCAATAATCCTATTTTTTTTTTCTCTAAGAAACATTTTTTTTTCTGGAACTGATTCCATACAAAATGTATGGAAGAGTGGAGCGCAAAGCTGTCATATGTCGTCACACTTTACACACGTATATTGATCCGAATCAGTTATCCGGCTCACTTTGGACAGTTTTGTGATACTTTCCAGCAATAAAAAACAATAATATATTATTATTCTTGTAAAATACAGACATTTTGTATTGTTCGTATTAATTATTACACATTAAATATTTTATTCCATACAGTCATAATATTTTTTTTTATAATTTTATCATATCCATATTTTTTGTCATCTGCAAATTGATTTTTGTGTCTCAATGTTACATTTGATTATTTTTTAATTATGTATAACTACTTCTTTTAATTTTTTTATGATTTTATTTTTCTTAACCTTGGCTTTTTCTTTATCGGGCTGTGATTAGTTGCTATTTTCTTTGCCGCCACAAAACGTTTCTAATTGAACGAGTCGCCGGTAATCTCGAAAAAAAAATGGATCTCTGTGTACCTATGTGTAAATAAAAACGGTCATTCTATTAAATTCGTGTACAAACAGATCTAATGATAAGCCGTAATCGGCTCATACAGATCTCATACTCGTAACATCTGTAGATTCACTCTATCCGTGACCCGATAAACACACTCATACCAACTCTAAATTTTTTCATGCCGCCCCGCAAACGTCAAAATCTACTTGGCCGTACTTCATTTCGTACAACTGTTTTCGAATAATTATTGTGATTCGAACAATTATTGTCATTCATTGATTTTCGAACAATTTTCCTGTCACCAAATTTACAATTTCTTTCCTTACATTTTAAAACTTTTTTTTTTAATATTGACAATTTTAACATGTCGATTCACTGATTTCGATCAATTATTTCTTTAGAATGCATTAAACAGAATCCGGATAAGCATAGAAAAATCTCTAATTTCTTACAAAACTGTGACTATCTAGTCACTAGTGGCAGGCATAAATATGATAAACGATCCACAATAATTTACATATCAATGCATAATAAAATCATTTACATATGTATTTTCAAATTCCTACTGCGAACCCTGTGTCGGTTATAGAGGAAAATGTTGATCTAATTGCATATTTTATTGGGGAAAATTCACCAAATACTTTTTAGAGTAAGTTAAACTTTTTTTTTATTTTTAATTATTAAACAGCGATTGTTGTTTTAGTAGTCATTTAGTTGTCCGATTTATGTACTGTCCCCTGACGGTGTAGGTAATAATGCCACAAAAAATTAATAATGATTAATAATATTTCAATTATTAAATATTTTCTCTTTTTATGAATAGCGTTATCGACATTCCTCTTTACTGTATATTTTTCTGTGTGTATGTTTGTGACACTTTTTTCAACAATTTTGTTCCCATTAACCAGGGGTCGATGCCAGTGGTTTTCGAGTTATTTAGTTGAAGTAATAATATATCAAGAAAACATTTCAAAAACCTCAGAAATACAACGTTTTAAAATCACAAGTCAGTTTTTTTTTTCATTTTTAATTTAATTTTTCTAAGGAAGTTACTCAAAAAAAGAATAATACACTTGGCGTATAAACCACAGGAAAAACTTCCCCAATTTTCCACAGTTTCGGAAATCTTATTAAATGTAGTAAAATTGAAAACATTTATACCTTTTCGGAAAGCTTATTAACTGGGGAAGATTTTCCTGTAGTTTGTACGCCAAGTATAATAATACTTTATTGGAGTAACTTCCTTAGAAAAATCGAAATTAAAAATGGAAAAAATACTGACTTGTGATTTTAAAACGTTGTATTTCTGAGTTTTTTTTTATTTTTTTCTTGATATTATATTACTTCAACTATTTCTTTATTCTCCAGCTTTAGGAAAAGTGTATTATTACTTTCTTAAATGGAGTACTTTGTTCACAATTTTCATTTTTAGGTCAGAAGGTGGAAAATTGAAAAAAACTCTAAAAAGTTAAATAACAACTCGAAAACCACTCGCATTGACCCCTAGTTAATGGGAACAAAATTGTTGTAAATTTGCTCTAGTATAACCCCTTTCAAGGAATGTATCGAATTACCAGTCACCCTGCATATTATAATATTTCTAATCCATTTCATCAACTTTTTATTAGTTATATTCTGTTATCCGGAGCGGAGAAGAATCCAATAAATCAGTTAAGCCGATCTCGAGTTATAGTGTTCGCACTAACCCGACTTTCATTTATATTAGAAGATTTTTATCTTTTTATCTTATATATAGGAAGAAAATTAACTGTACTGTCCACTTTTTTCACAAAAATCTATATCAGCAAAATTATTGTTTATTGCACCTTTTCGAGCGTTTTAGAAAATTTCATACAAAGTCAATAAAATTATCGGGCAACTTCAAATGTGCACACGCTTCATAGGCGAGGTAGAATGTATACGCGCACCTTCTTCTTCGCCCTCGCCTTTGTCCCATTATTTGGGGTCGGCTCTCCGTGTCCTGTTGCGCCAAGATTTTCTGTCCAACGCCATCTCTGGCTCCACTTCGCATTCTTTTAGATCCCTATTGATGCTCGACAACCATGTGGCGGGTGGTCTGCCTGGTCTCCTGGCTGGAGTTTCAATGTCCATGGCTCTCTGGATCATGTTGTCTTGTGGTCGTCTCATAACATGCCCATACCATCTAAGCCTGTTTTCCGTTATTTTTTCGGTTATAGGTGCGACCTTGAAACTTCCTCGGACATGGACATTTCTAACTCTATCGAGTCTGGTTACTCCTCCAGCCCATCTGAGCATCTTCATCTCTGCAGTGTGCATGCTCTGTTGGTGTTTCTGTTTTAATGCCCAACATTCAGAGCCATATGTCATTGCGGGTCTTACTGCGATCTTGTATACTTGACCCTTTACTCTCACTGGCATTTTTGTATCACACAGTACTCCAGAGAGGGACCTCCATTTTAGCCATCCTGTGTTAATGCGGTGGGTGACATCTTCATCCGCATCACATTGAGGTGTTATCACGCTGCCCAGGTATTTAAAGGATGTTGTTTGGGTTAATGGTGTGTTTTGGAGGTAAATACGTTGTCCTGTGTCTTAACTTAACTTAACTTAAATAGCATGGCATATGTTCTGTTTTCGTTCGACTTATTCTCAACCCGTTGTCCTCCAAAGCTCTTTGCCAATCATTCATCATATTCTGCATATCTGCAACATTCTCACCCATCAGCATAATATCGTCGGCATATAATATATTCCATGGCGTTGGCCTCTGTATATCCTCAGTCAGATCATTCATTACAAGATTAAATAGGAGTAGGCTAAGAACCGAACCCTGATGTACCCCAACTCCTATGCTGAACGACTCGCTTGTGCCCGCCACAGTTCTAACTTTGGTCTCTATTGCAGTGTACATGTCTTTTATAATATCTATGTAAAATTCTGGCACATTTTGTTTTCTTAAGGCTCTCCATATCAGTGTTCTTGGGACTCGATCAAAAGCTTTCTCCAAATCAACGAAAACCATATGCAGATCTTTTTTGTACTCTTTAAACTTTTCCATCACAATCCTTACGGTCTGTATCGCATCTGTGGTTGATTTTTCTGCAACAAAACCACACTGGATATCTGTTATGCTTGTAATTTTGCACAGTCGTTGCTGTATTATGCGTTCCCATATCTTCATTGTATGTGGCATCCCATAGCTCTATAGTTTTCGCACAAACGTGCGTCTCCTTTGCCTTTGTAAAACGGTACAATAAAGCTATGTCTCCAGCTATCAGGTATACGTTTGTCATACATTATGTGATTAAAGATTTCAGTAAGAAAAGTGGTTCCATCTTTGTCCAGTGCCTTCCACAATTATTCAGCGGGGGATCTCATCCGGTCCAGTAGCCTTCTTATTTGCCATTTTTGAGACGGCATCCTCTACTTCCCTTTTGGTGATTTCCTGAATTGGTCCTAACACTGGTATTAGTTCGTCAATGTGGCCACGTGGATAAGTTTCATTCAGTAATTGGTTGTAGTACTGTTTCCATCTCTGTTGTTTGTGAAGGTTTGAGGTAAGCATTTGGCCATTGTTATCTTTTATGTACTTTGCCGTTTTTATGTCCATTGTTTCCCTGTTCTTGTACTTTGCTATTCTGAATATGTCTGTGTCGTGTTTTGCATTTTCAAGTTCATCAGAATGTATAAGCGCACCGGCGCGCGGCGTACATAATCCCGTTGTTCCTGTCTGAGCTTTCAATACGAATGAAATAACATGGATGTTTTAGAAATATTTTGATGTTATTATTTTATTAGTTTAACTCAATCGAATTAATTGTGTATTCTTGTTTCTGCACATTATTTACATTATATGCCTCTGGTTAGGACCACAGGACAACGTCTGTCGGGAAAGGTAGTATATGTATATAAAAGTGAAGAACACGGCGACAAGTCTTCTGTTGAGACTTGGCGTGACACAATAGTGTAATAGAATTAATAAATATTATCTTGAATTAATAAATACCAATCCAAATCCAAACTCCCTTAAGGCCCCACTTAGGGGCATAGGGAGGCAACAAGAGCTGTCCATTGCGCTCGATCTTGCGCAATGTTTATGACCTCCTCCCACACCATGTCCAGATTCCTCAGCTTTGCTTCGGAACACAGTATGAGAGGGTCGTCCTCGTCTTCGGGACCCTGATGGGAGGAAAAACGGCGCTCTCCTCAGCCAACTGTCATTAGGCATCCTTAACACATGTCCCAGTCCATCTCCTCCATATAATGGTAGAAGTGATGGGCTCACGCTGGATGCGCCGACGTACAGCGTCGTTCGTTATGCGGTGGTACCATCTTACACCCATATAAGAGAATGGGCAACATACACGCATCAAACAGTTTACATTTCGTCTCGACACTAAACGCCGACGCTTTCATATTTTGGTCATGTTGTTAAAGGCACCACTTGCCATATACCGATTCGTATCGGGAGCTCAGCCCCGAGGTCACCAGTGGTAACAATGGTTGCTTCCAGGTACTTAAATTTATCCACCCGGGTGACCTGGTGACCATCGATGGTTATCGGTAGCAGTTTATCGGGGCAGGCATTATTCGCCACGAGCTCCGTCTTACTAGCATTGACTCGAAGGCCAAGTGACTTGAGTAATTACAGACCAATTTCAATATTGCCAGTATTCAGTAAAATTTTTGAAAAGGTTGTCGCTGAGCAGCTCACCCACTTTCTTGTGAGCAATAATATATTACACCCACATCAATTCGGTTTCCAAAAAGGTAAAAATACTTCCAATGGTATAGCTTCTCTTACCAAAGCCATATTGGAATCATTGGATCAGAGGTGGGATACGTACGGCATTTTTTGCGACCTGTCCAAAGCTTTTGACTGCGTCAATCACGCAATATTATTAAAAAAAATAGAGTATCATGGAATCAGAAGCACGGAGGGTAATTTTTTCAAATCTTATTTGGAACATAGACAACAAATTGTAGAAATCGATAACAGTAGATCACACATGTCCAGGGTGGGCTGTGGAGTCCCACATGGATCGATTCTGGGGCCTCTACTTTTTCTTATTTATATTAATGACTTGGCAAATTGTATAACTGAAAATAGCCACATTGTAATGTTTGCCGACGACACCTCCTAATTAGTTAAAGACAAAAATAATAAAGATGATACAATTACTTAGGCATACTCTTAAAATATTAAAGAATGTGGAGGGGTGGTTCGGTGACAACAATTTAGTGTTAAATGTGACCAAAACAAGTGCTATTCATTTCTCTTTGAGACAAACTGCAGAGCCCGATCCAATTGTTGCTGCACTCTCTGAAACCGGGATGAAAGTGATGAATCAATATGTTTCTGGGTGTTACGATCGATAGGCGATTGCAGTGGTCAGCGCATGTGGGGGAATTGTGTGGCAGGCTTAACTCAGCCATATTTGCAATTAGAAAAATAAAACAATCTTGCGGATTTGATGCTGCAAAAATAATTTATTTCGCATATTTCCACAGCATTATGAGCTACGGAGTATTGTTTTGGCGCGCGAGTGTGGATTGGATTAGAATATTTATTTTGCAAAAGAGAGCAATCAGAACATTGGTTAACATGAGACCCAGGGAGACCTGCCGAGGCGCTGGGGGTAATGACATTGCCTGGCATGTTCATGTATGAGTGTATATGTTATGCGCAGTCAAATCTCGCAAACACCCCACTCAACTCGGACGCTCATGCATATGATACTCGCACGGGAGGCCGCATTCGGCCCATACAACATAGACTGGCAAAAATGTCAAAGAGTTTCATAATATGCATGAGCGTTAGATTATTCAACGCATTGCCTGACGGTCTGAAGCACCTGGAGCCTGGGGTGTACCGAAGGGAGGTGAAGAGGTATCTTGTGGATAAAGAATTTTATACTATTGACGAAATGTTAACCGTAACAACAGATTCTGTTTAGCATGGAAGTACTTAGGTATTTTTTTAAAAAATTACTCATTGAAATTATTATTGATTACTTTCGTGATTTATTGTTATCATCAATTGTTTACCTTGTTATTATTTTTATTAATTCTTTCCTAAATCATCATGTATTATATTTATGTATTGCTGTTTCCGGTCAAGTTATGGTTAGGCATACTATAGCAGCCAAAATTGTGTCTCCTTCGGTTGTCATCGCACTCATTTGTACTATGTAATGATTGACGTGAACGCTGGTCAGAAACTTATACACCCTGCCCAGCGTTCGATTACCTTGATAATTCATCATAGAGTTACATTTCCTAAACTGTGATTTTTTTTTGTATATAGACTACCTGACAAAATGCTGGTCGTAGCTCTATTGGGTAAGAACACGTAGAAAGCCGATTCCGACACGCGCCGACCGGCGCAAAGAATGTTACCTACTATGCATTTGAATGGGGATACCCACAGAAAAAACAGGAACCCGCTTTCCGGCATGCCCATTTAAATGCATTGAAACCATAGACAACAATCTATGAGCCGGTCGGCGCGGGTCGGAATCCGCTTTCTACGTGTTCTTACCCTTACACTGCAACCAGCGTTGCTCTTGTATGATGTTCTTTGGACTGTTCTCTGCCACTATAAATTATTGATTTTTTCTCCATGTATATTTCTCTGTGCCTGTGCTGTTTCTTTTTTTTTGTCTTGTCCTCTATTTTTTTATTGTAATAATAAATAATGTTCAAATGACGATTCCAAATGTCCGAATGGACCTAAGGATGATAAAATACAATAAACAATAAACAAGGCGTGCTGTTTCATCGCAGAGTCTTGAAACACTGCGCTGTAATTCCTCCACTGTCGTACTGAACAACGCTAGGTCGTCCGCGTACTCCAGATCGCACAGTTCGCCCATTAGACCATCTCTCTGTGTTATCGGTATACCTCTTGCTCCTTGCATGGACTTTCTCAACAGGAAGTCCATGACTATTATGAATATGAAAGGAGCCAGTACGCAGCCCTGTCTGACTCCCGTGGTGATCCTAAAAGCTTCAGTAGGACCACCTGGCGTTTTCACGCTACACACGGAGTCTTCATACAGGGACTGCACCATTTTAACTATCTTCGGAGGTATACCGTACAGAGCTAAAATTTTCCATATCGATGGTCTATGTGGGCTGTCGAAGGCCTTTTCAAAATCTATAAAGCAACAAGCGACTGGAGAGTTAAACTCCTTGCACTGCTGAAAGATGCACCTGGCACAGAAAATTGGGTCCGTGCAGGACTTGCCGCATTGTTGCTCTCTCAGGACAGCCATGACAGGCCCCCGAATGCGGTGTAGTAATATCTGAGATAATACCTTACCGGGAACACTCAGTAGAGTAATTCCACGGTAGTTTCCGCATTCAAGGGGGTCCCCCATTTTAAATATTGCGACGATGGATCCATTCCGCCAAACTTTTGGACACCTCTCCTCTTCCCACGCCAATTTAAATATATCTAATAGTGGTTGGCCAAGGGTGTCTATGCCTTGTTTGAGGAGCTCTGCGTGGATTCCATCGTCTCCTGGCGCTTTGTTGTTCTTAAGTCTCATCAAATAATAAATAGGTACTAGTTCCAAAAAAAAAGCTGCTAACCTAGGGTAGCCCAGAACTCATAGTATATTTATTTATTTATTTATTTAACAATTATTTTATAAGTACAAACATTTTTAATCAGCTACAAAAATGTTGCCCAAATAGGCTAAGCCTGTGCTAGGGCAAACTTGAAAAAGCTTATAAAAATATATTCTTACTAGCTGACCCGTCGAACTTCGTATCGAAATAAATAATATGTGTACTCTAGGTTTTATGCAACAGAGCTCAAATTCGTATTTTAGTTATTTAACATGAATGACTATTTACTGGCGTTAGCAAAACCTGCATACCACGCTGCATTCATCGGGTCTGAGTTTATTTTTACATAAAAAACATATAACCTATGTTAATATGATGTGGGAAGATGTCATCATTGCGCAAGATCGAGTGCAATGGAGAACTCTTATTGCCTCACTTTGCTCCTGAATGGAGTTCAAAGGGAGTTTTAATTTTGATTGATTTGATGTTTATATGTAAAAAAAAGAATTCAGGTATGTTATTATATTCGATATTTCAATATTTTTTTTGCTCAGTTAAAATAATATTGATTGATTAATCAAAGTACGATAAGGAACTTCTCCGTACCGATTCAAAATACGCATTGAGGTGTCAATACTTAATTTACCGATCACGCTGATTCCCGAAGAGGGTAGGCAGAGAGTATGGACTTCCATTCTCTTCAATCCAAACTCATTCGCTTCCTCCAAACGCATAACATTCCGCATACATGCTTTTCTATTCCTTTTGCTCCTGACTTGGCCCTCCAGTAAGACGGCACTGATATGGTCGGACGATGTCATTCGAGGTCGGCCTCGTCTGCGTGCACCTATTCTTTCAGATTTATATATCCTTTTAGTCATTCTCTCTTTGTTCATTTTCTTTACATGCCTAAACCTTCTTTCTTTATTCACTTTCATTCGTCACTTTCATTAGTCACTACACTAACATCCACTCCACATTCCTTGCTAATATTATCATTCCTCACCTTATCAATAAGTCTCTCTCCGCATATCCTACGCAGTGATCTAATTTCCACAGAATTTATTCCAACTTCCAAAATTTTCGTCCATGTCCAAGTTTCACTCCCATAAATCATGGATAGTATCAGGATTGCATTGTGCATCAACTGTCGATTTCAGAGATATCTTCTTAGAGGTCTAAGTGCACCGCCAACCCTTCTCCCAGCCAATTTCCTTCTTTCAATCTCTTTTTCACACCTTGCATCTCTTCTAAATAAATTACCTAAATAGACATACTTCCAAGTTCTCGACATTCACTTTCACACAACATTGCGTTCTTAAATCTTCTCTTTCAAAACAATGGAAATAAATAAAAAGCACATTTAATGCAGTATCTGTGATTTTTTTCTATCTTCTATTACAGCATGGTAGAAGTGTTGCAATTTTTATTTTCAATAAAGAAACAAATGCTATCCAGTTTTTTTTTTACATATTAACGATGAAGATTATATTTACGTTATTTGTAGATATGTAATCATCCTCTTAAAAAATCAGCCCATAAATGAAAAATTGATTTTCAAACAAACAAAAAAATATTCTACTTGTTCTTCATTACAATAATGAATTCCTTGTATTAAAACTTACCAAAACTCCTTAAAAAAATAACTGCAATGAATATTATATGAATTATCCATCCAATCAATCTATTTCATACGATATTTACATTTGCATACTATCAATTGCAACAACAATCAATCCACTGACAGTTCATTCAAATGTCAATTAATAAAAATTCAAAAGTAGAAGAAAATTATATTGTAAAAAGTACTAAAAAGATTACCTACTTTCTGTGTTTTCTTTAATTTTCTAATTTCCCATGCATTTTTCTTATTTTTTCTTCTAAAAGGATCTCCTGATATTATTGATGATTCTCCTGATAAGCCTACACGACAAAAATAGAATTAGCGAAATCGGTCCAGCCGTTTAGGCGTGATGTGATGACATCGGGAAATAGCTCACCATTGTTATAGTTTTCTTAAATTTCCTAATATTCCATTAATTTTTCTTAATTTTTTTCTTCTAAATCAACCTTCTCCCGATAAAAGCCTACATGACAATTAGCGAAATCGGTTCTACCGTTTAGGCGTGATGCGATGATATCGGGAAATAAATCTCTATTTTTATAGTTTTCTTAAATTTTCTAATTTCCTATGCATTTTCTTATTTTTTTTGTTCTAATAGGACACTCTCCTGATAAAAGCCTACACGATAAAAAAAGAATTAGCGAAATCGGTCCAGCCGTTTAGGCGCCATCCGATGACAACGCGAAATAGCTCTCCATTTTTATATATAAGACTAGTAAATTTGTCATAAAAAAAATATTTTTCTTTATAAAAAAAGTTTGAGAAATCTTGGAACTTCTTCATTAAATTATATTTTAGATATTGTATTTTTCTATATACATACACAATTTTAGGGTTCTAGATTTTATGGTTTTCGAGATATATGGAAAAATTAAATAAAAATTCAAAGGTTGATAACCCCTGACTGAAAAAATAATTCAAAATTCTGAGTATACAAATTTTGTATGCTTAAAGTATTCAATAGTTTCTGAAATTTTAGGATCTGTGTATCAAGCGAATCAAAAGTTATAAAGAGGGGACGGATACACACACATACACGTTGGAAAAGTGCCCCTCACCCCCTACCCTCTAATTAATGATATCTTTTGAAAACGAAATAGTATAATTTGACTCTTTCTGAAGAAATCATTTTTTTGAAATTTTGATAAAACCAGTTTTAAACTTTTTAGGAGGCACTTAAAAATCATCCCTTTTTATATGTGCCCTTTTTCGTCCCTTTTAGTTAAATTTTGGAAAAATTGCCAAATACGCTAACACTCATTTCTATAGAAGAATTCATATGCCAAATCTCAAGTTCGTACCATATCTAGTTTCCGAGATATTCGCATACTTTGAAAAACATTCAACCCTTATTTTCACCCCCTTAGGGGTGGAATTTCCAAAAATCCTTTCTTAGTGGAAGGTTTTGTATTGAGACCTACCTGATTTCCAAATTTCACTTCTCTACGATTAGCCGTTTGGGCTGTGCGTTGATGAGTCAGTCAGTCAGTCAATCAGTCAGTCAATCAGTCAGTCAGTCAGGCACTTTCCTTTATTATTATAGATTACAAAATGCATATAACATTATAACAGCCTTTTCCTGTAAAATACATCTTTGCATAAAAATTCATAATTTTACGATTAAAATGAATTTATCCTTGGAATCATTATAGAAACTTTAAAATGATATCGACTATTGGAGCTTTTTATTATCTGCTTTAGAACTACATATTCAATACTAGAGGTCCGCCCCAGCTTCGCACGGGTATCTACATAATTTAGTTTTCATACAGATCCCTAACTTTTTCAAAATATTTTATTTTTCAAACAAACAAACAAACAAAATAATTTAGTTTTCATACAGATCCCTAACTTTTTCAAAATATTTTATAGCATATTATACGGTATTGTGTTCACTACAAAATAAATTTAATTAAATTTATAGCGTCAACAACACGTGGTAATTATGCTGTTAAAATGTAGCTTATATGACACGTTCGTAGATTTACCATAGCAGGGCCATCTATTGATTACTTACTCAACCCAGTCGAAAGGTATCGACATCTGTTAGAATCATTTGGAGTTAACAGATAATTAATTGTGACTGTCAAATAATAACAGACAAATAATTAGCAATAAATTAAAATTGCGACTATAATTTGAGATCTATCTATCCTATCTCTCAAGTTGGATCGAACTGCACATGGTGTGCGAATTTTATTATAATCGGTTAAGTGGTTTAGGAGTCCATTGAGGACAAACATCGTGACACGAGATTTATATATATTAAGATTAATCGGTACTTTCAGGGGGACCCACTGAAGTTACGGACCTCAAATTTTACGTGCTTGTGTAGGAGCATAAGACCAACCACCCGTATACCAAATTTCATGAAAATCGAAAAAAAATTTTTTTTCTTTTATAGCCCTTTTTCTAGAACAAGTGAAATTTTCTTTGGATACTTTAAGAGGGTTCCCCTGAAGGTACAGATCTCAAAATTTTACTGACTCATCTACATCGAGGGGCTAACCGTTCTACCAAATTTCAATCAAATCGGATAAGAATCACTATGAGTGCGCAGTGCGCACACATTTTTGAGTGGGAAATTAAATTATTTTTTTTGCATTCGAAGCTACACTCTCGAAAACGTCGAGAAAATTAATTTCAGCGAAATCTATTTTTTTTTGAAATCCGATCACAAGACTCATGTATATTCCATATACTATGAGTAAAATCGTTTGTAGTTGCTTGCATACTTAATTCAAATTGTCTAGGGCCCCAATGAGGATTTTTTTAATGATACCGAGGGGTGCCCAGTAACAAAATCAAGTATTTGTTGATGAAAGTAACTGATGGATATAGGAACCAGTTTGGTGTTATCCAAATAAAAAATATTAAATTTGGTTAGTTTCAATCAATTTAGTACCTATTTCTCGAACAACTGTAAACCAATCTCTTCAAGGAGTAATAATCGTGCATGGTCGGTCAATTTTTTTTTCTTTATTTTTATAAAAATGAATCTGTACTCACTCAAAGTGAACACAAATACACTATATAGGTACTATACTATACACACCATGTCCAGATCCCTCAGCTTTGCTTCGAAGGAAAAGCGGAACACGGTATGAGAGGGTCTTCCTCGTCTTCGGGACCCCGGTGTGGGAGAAAGAACAGCGCTCTCCTGCGGCATATAATTTTGTAAATTTGAGCGGATTGGATCGATCGAGAATGACGTGGATCGAACACATCGATTCTGTCCTCAAAGAAGGCTAGGTTAGAAGTAAAATAAAAAGGAAAAGTTTTATGAGAAGTGTTGACTAAAAGAAGGTTGTAGAAAAGAGTGAAGATCCGTTCTCTCTGTTTACTCCTTTTGGAAAGACAAGTGTAATGATAAAAAACAATATAATATAAAAAAAATACTCTATTGATTTGTCGTACAAATATTTATATTCAACATGCCACACAGCCACAAGTATTTAACCTTTTACAAGTTATTATCCACTTTGTTCTTAATTTTGAAATCTTCTAAAATGTTTCCGGAACCAAAGATGTTTTTGGGATCCATCTGCTGTTTTACGGCCCTCAGGATATTGGCTCCCGGAACGGATATGAAATCTTCCAACCATTCTCGTTTCTGCTTGCCTATGCCGTGGTGATGAGATATGGACGCTGAAATATGATACAAGACAAGGGATATTAGTAATTAGGATTATTAGTAGGGTAGGATACGGCATATACGGGTCTAGGATTGAAGCTCAACGAATCGTAAACCAAGATACTATCTACGCCATCGGGTCCGATCGCATGCAACGTTACTGCTAATGGTCAAACCATCGAGGAGGTGAAACACTTCAACTATCTGGGAAGCATTGTCAACCATAAGGCCAATATGGATGAGGAAATTAAGAACAGAATGAGCGCGGCCTCTCGCACTTTCTGGAAGTTGAGGGAAAGGGTCTTCGACAGTCATGACCTTACGCTGAGCACCAAAATTGCGGTGTATAGGGCTGTTGTCATTCCAACTATGACTTACGGATGCGAGACACGGGTCAATTATCGGCGTCACACCAAGTCCCTGGAAAGGCTTCAGCAGCGGCATCTCCGCCAATTGATGGGAATACGTTGGATACATAAAATTTCGAATGCCGAAGTACTCAGACGATCAAACTGCCTCAGTATCGACACAATCTTGTCTCGCGGTCTCTTGCGTTGGTCTGGCCACGTGGCCCGAATGAAAGATAATAGGCTCCCGAAAAACATCCTTTATGGAGAGTTAGCTAACGGGAAGAGAAAACACAGTGGACAGCGCAAGAGATATAAGGACAACTTACACACTGCGCTGAAGAGTGTCGGTAGGCAATCGGACTGGGAGAGAGTTGTGACCGACAGATCAGAGTGGCGGGGTGTCGTTGCGGAGTGTCAGGGGACAGCAGATGACGTAAGAAAACGTGGTCCAACGGTCGGAGGTGAATACCCGTTTCCAGAGTGTGGTAGGATATGTTTGTCCTGGATTGGACTCCACACCTATATCGGGTGGCACCGAAGACACAACTGTTGAATTCCTGTTTTTTTTTTGTGTACCTAACGCCCGTACTACGGGCAATGGGCATTGATTGATAATACGAGTATGTATGCATAGATTAGTAATGTGAATGTTGTAGAAATGTGACGTCTAAATCTGTAAATCTGTAAGTGGAATAATATTGTTATTTTTAAGTTTTAAAATATGTAATTTTTGTAACTTCATGAACTTACTGAAGGCTTTGTTCGAAGTTGAATATTAATATTCCATTGAAATCAGAATCATAAGTTCAGAGGAGGGACGAAGTTCGACGTTCGTTTGTTTTGGGCTTCTGTTTCTAATCGGTGGCGGCCGAACAAAAGGAATTCCCAGCGACCAATGACGAACGCCCAGACACAGCAGCACCCCCCACTTCCGACCCTCACGCAGCTCTTCGCCAAAGTGCCAGAATACAGAAGAAATCGGCCGTCAACATTTAGAACTCGCCTGAGGATGGTGTCCCAAGAGTCACCTATATGGAAAATAAAAAATGGCAAACCACCACGAGACGTACCCGAAAAAACTTATTCTCATAAATGGAGCCTCATTTTCTTTGGTCACCGCATCACGCGTGAACGGCTCGACTGATTTCTCTCATTCTTTTTGTCGTGTTTTGTCAGGAGAAGATTTTTATAAAAGAAAAAATTAAGAAAGTTGCGTGGAACATTAGAAAATTTAATAAAACTTAACATAGGTAACTTTCTTGTAATGGTTTGTCAAATACAACTACCTACCTATTTTTATTTGAAATTGACGATATGCATGTCGATAATGTTTGTCGTAGGTTAAGAACTGGTAGGATTTTTAGAATAAGAGATCATGTGCCCAAATCCACACTTCTGGTGATATACAAGATCCTTGGCTGAGTCGATAATTAGATATGGGATCGCGAGTTGGGGTTGTTGCACAAATACGAATTTGAAAAGAATTATGTTAGCACAAAAGTCAATTTTAAGGTTAATTGTTAAGAGGGACACTATATTGTACGTGAATAGAATGCGAAGAAAGGATTACTCGGGATATTTTAAAAAAGTGAAGGTATTAACAGCTAAGGGTCTGTACTGGCAAAGGTTGGTCCTTGATCAGTTTCTAAAGGATGATCAAAAACAAACCGTAACATTTTCATAGTACGAGATTTAAACTGAATGACGGATACAGTGTTCCTCAATTTAATAATAAATACGCTAAAAGAAGGTTAGAGTATAGTGTGCCGAAGCTGCTTAATATGATTCCCGCGACTATTAAGAGGTGCTCGAGCAAAGATGGACTAAAGAAACTTATCAAGGAGTGGTTGCAGAAGTGTGGATTTATTTATAACTGATATATGTATATAATGCCTGTATATAATGTGTAAAAAGTCATAATATGTTAAGTGTTTGTATATTTTGTAACGATATAAGTGATTAATTATTGTTATTTCGAATTTATAAGTGTGTATATATAAGTGAACACGCCGACAAGTCTTCTGTCGAGACTTGGCGTGACATAATAGTGTATATTATATGATATTTTCTTTAATAAAAAAAAAAACATCGATGATTATAAAAACTGATGTAGTTAGGGAGACCCTTAAGACTCAAATATTTAGTTTGTTGTAAATTTATACTTTTTCGTGAAACTCCCTTCTGTTACTTAGAGAAAGGGATTCACTAGAAAAGAGCAAATGAAATTGGCTTACCACCAGAAGCAATACACATTTCTTTAATGATGCGCCTGGTGTAATTGCAGACGCCAACAATGTCAGCGCCCGGCAGCACTTTGAGGACCAATATGATGTAGTAGCAACATCCGGTGTCGTAGACCTGTGACAACCTCGTCATAAGAAAGTGGTTCGCCAGCCCTAGACTCCCGGCTTCCTTCATAATCCTGTGCTTTACGCTGATGTTCAAATCTATGATCTTGTCCCAAGCGACGGTCGCTTCTATTGATTCAGATATCACGTTGAACTCCAATCCTATGTCCTGAAATAATTGATTATACAAGATACACATACATCATTTTTTTTATATAATGTGGCATTGCTTCGCTATATTCGGAAAGTACTGCGTGTGTGAAGGTGAACAGTCACCTTTCACCGGAGTTCTATCTTACGAAGGGTGTGAAGGAAGGGTGCGTCATGTCATAGTTGTTCAATTTGTATATTTTGATTTTTGCGTCAGTGGGTTAAAAGATCCAAATATAGAGGTTGAATTGAAAGGTATGTGTGCTTATGTATGCAGATGATTATTTAGTACTTATGGCTGAGTGTGAAAATGATTTGCAAGAACTTGTGTCAAGTGTGTTTGAAAATGTCAGCAAAATAAAGGTTTTGGTATTTGAAAGGGATGAAGCAAGAACGAATTGTAAAATAACCGTAGAAAATGAATGTCTTGAGCAAGTGAATGAGTATGTGTATTTAGGAAGCATGTTTAGTCGGACATGTGTTAAGGATGCCGTGGGACATGTGTTAAGGATGCCGAATGACCTCGACATGTGTTAAGGATGCCGACCTCGGTAGCCTAGTGGCAAAGGCTCCGACTTCAGATCAAGAGGTCCCGGGTTCGATTCCCGGTCGGGTCAGAGATTTTCCATGTGTTTTTTCACTTGAAATTTCTACTCGGGGTTGGAATCCTGTCTCAGATTGGACGGGACCGGTTGACTGGTAGACAATGCTTCAAGCATTAAGTTCCGCCGGCTATACTGACACCTATGTATAGAAGAGTGTTATTTATTTATTTATTTATAATGACAGTTGGCCGAGGAGAGCGCTGTTCTTCCTCCCATCAGGGTCCCGAAGACGAGGAAGACCCTCTCACACTGTGTTCCGCTCCTTCGAAGCAGAGCTGAGGGACATGGACATGGTGTGGGAGGAGGTCATAAACATTGCGCAAGATCGAGCGCAATGGAGAGCTCTTGTTGCCTCCCTATGCCCCTGAGTGGGGTGTAAAAGGGAGAATTGTATTGTATTGTTGTTTAGTCGGAATGGAAAGTGTGAAAAAGAAATCGAACGTAGGAATGTTGCTGGTCGCAGGGTGGGCGGTGCACTAAGACCTATTATGAGAAACAACAACGTCTCACTACAAGCAAAGAAACTAGTGCATAACGCAATCCTGTTACTATCGAAGATGCATGGTTGTGAAACGTGGACATGGATGAAAAAAGAAGAATGTAGTAGAGATGAAATCTCTACGAAGAATATGTGGAAAAAGTTTATGGGATATGGAAAGGAATGAAAATATTAGGAAGGAATGTGGTATGGCAGTAAGTGTTGTGACAAAGATGAAAGTTAATAAGTTGAGATGGTTTGGGCATGTGGAAAGAATGGATGCAAACAGAATGACAAAGAGAATTTATAAGGCTGAAAGGAAAGGTGTAAGAAAGCGTGGCCGACCGAGAATGACGTGGATCGAACACATCGATTCCGTCCTCAAGGAAGGCCAGGTAAGAAGTAAGAGAAATAGGAGAGGGTGTATGAGAAATGTTATGTCGGTGGAAGAAGCGAAAGAAGTATGCTTGGAGGTCCGTTCTCTCTGCCTACCCCTTACGGGACACGGCGTGATAGGTAAAAAAAAAAAAATAGTCATGGTCCGTCTTGAATTTATTTGCGGTGTTGCGATATTCATTATGTAGGTACCTAAACTTTACAAAATTTAAGTGAAATAATGAAAAAAAACATACCGGACAAATAAACAAAATATATGGAAGAACCTAAGTAAAAAGTTTGCTGTTGGGCTTAACTAGCCTAAACAGACGCCTCTTATTGGTGGATTGTGGGTACCATGTGTTTTAATTTTTAATAATATTATGTATGTAAGGTATAGTTACTTTGTGTGTTTCAATAAATTTTCGTTATTCAGTGTCTAAACTACATAAAAAGCCTTTACCCGTATATATGATATGTATGTAAGATATAGTTACTTTGTGTGTTTCAATAAATTTTCGTTATTTAGTGTCTAAACTACATAAAAAGCCTTTACCCGTATATAAGCCATCACGACTGACATCGCGTAGCCGCCTTTTCCAGCTGTTCTTCCTATGGGAATGCCTCCCATGTCCGTGACCAAACGAAACACTTTGGTCAAATGTGCTTCCACTTCGTCCTCTTCACCTTCGTGCACTAGCGTCAATAAACTCATTTTCTTCAGATCGAAACCTTTTACTTTCTCTAAATATTTCATTTTCAAGTCTTCAAATAATTGTGATATTATGGATTTTTCGATCCGCAGGGCCCAACCACTTTGTAAGTGCTCATTGTCCATCAGTCTTATATTTGCTGGCTGCAGTCTTTGTTTGGCGAGTTCCCTCATGAACTTGATACCTGTTGCGTAGTCTGGGAATAGAGCAGAGTCATACACTGTATGTTCAGGAACTGGGTGGATTTTCATTGTTACTTCCGTTATGATTCCAAACATTCCTTCAGAGCCCAAAACCAAATGGTTTAGATCTGGTCCACAAGACATCCTTTTAGTTATTGAACCTCTCTCTATGACTCCGTTTGGAGTGACCATCTTCATTTGAATAACCATATCTTCAATATTACCATATTTGCTCTTTTTCATCCCACTCGCTCTGGTTGAAACCCATCCTCCTAACGTAGATATTTCAAGTGAATCTGGATCGTGGCCAGTAGTATAACCCTTTTTTCTTAAAGCGGCCTCCAAGTCTGCACCAATGATGCCAGATTCCGCTGTTACCAGTAAGTTTTCTTCATCCACACAAAGTATTTCATTCATTTGGTTGGTGTCGACAGACAAAATTGGGCGTTGCTCTTCGCCCACACACGTCAGTGCTCCAGTCACAGAAGTTCCACCACCGTAGGGAATAATCACGAAGTTCTTTTCATGTGCTAAATTCACAAGTTCCACACATTCTTCGTGACACGTTGGCCAGGCAACTGCGTCTGGTATCCGTAGCTTTGAAACATCTATCAGCCTCCAAATCTCGTCGAATGCTTGTCCTCCAGATCTTCTTATCCTGTCGATGCCTTTAGCTGATACATCTATCCCCAAATATTTAATATCGTCCAGTAAATCTTCAGTGAACTTCGAGACGGGATACTCCTCTTCCTTGGGCTCAGGAATATTTCTGGGATTGAAGTTATGTGGTACATCAATGTCAAGCTTCGCTTTTAGGTAGATGTGTGTATATGGAATAGTTTTTCCAGAAATCATATATCTGAAATAATTAGTAATATAGCTGATAATTATAATATTATTTATGTTAAAATTCACCAAACAAATTTATCATATTATTTTAGAAAAAATAAATATCAAATTTTTGTTACATACCTGTTGCCTGTAAATTTGAAGACACCGTTGGTACGACTGAAGCCAGAGTCTGTGAATCCCCAACCGCACCATCTCAATGTTTCTCTGCAAAAATACCAAATTTATCTCATTGAAATTTCAATGTCTTTCAAATGTAACCAATATTTAAATAAATAAAAAGAACGGGCTCTTTATATTTTCAATATTGATTCAGCAACGATTTTGATTCATTCAAATTAATATACGAGGGTGTCCACAAATATCTATATTTCGGAATGCCCTCTACAAACATTTTGCAGCCTCTTTTAATTTTTGCAGGATTTCTAAGGAAATGAAATGGTTATTGTATTGTAAGCGGAGACTGGGGGACAGAAAAAACGAGATTCTAAGTATGTGTGCAAAATTTTGTTGCTGTGCACTCACATGTTACAACTAATGACTCTAACAATAACAGTAATGACTAATGTTCGATTTTTAAATGGAACAAACCACTACGGGCTTACGACCGTCTTCTACTCTTATTTCGAAGGCTGGCTTAGTGTGATCACTTTACGTTAACAAGATTCGCCATTAGGTGGTAATGTTTGTCTCCGAAACTCTTAATCATGAGAATTCTCAACATGTTCAACATGTCGAAAACTCTCATGTATGAAACAAGTAGAAATTTAATAATTAATGAAAAATAGAGAAGAAAAGTTGGAAATTATTGAGAACAAGAGAGCAACCAAATTTAAAGACTGCGACTGCTATCATATATTTGGCGCCAGGATATGACTATATCCATTTTTGTTACTGTCTCATATTTATTGCCTATTGGCTTTGTTGGTGCACAACGTTCTAATTATGTTTAGATTCTTGTGACCTTTTCAGGACTAGATCTTAAAGAAAAAATAACAACTAACGACTCTAAAAATTCATTACTAATGTTCGATTTTTAAATGGAACAAACCACTACGGGCTTACGACCGTCTTCTACTCTTATTTCGAAGGCTGGCTTAGTGTGATCACTTTACGTTAACAAGATTCGCCATTAGGTGGTAATGTTTGTCTCCGAAACTCTTAATCATGAGAATTCTCAACATGTTCAACATGTCGAAAACTCTCATGTATGAAACAAGTAGAAATTTAATAATTAATGAAAAATAGAGAAGAAAAGTTGGAAATTATTGAGAACAAGAGAGCAAAGAGTCGTTAGTTGTTATTTTTTCTCCTCCTAAGGTAACTCCGAAACTCCTAATCATGAGAATTCTCGACATGTTCAACATGCCGAAAAATCCCATGTATACAACAAGTAGATATTTAATAATCAATGATTTCATTTCTCTATATTTATAGAGATAAATGTTGGAAATTATTGAGAACAAAAGAGCAACCAAATTTAAAGACTGCGACTGCTGTCATGTATTTGGCGCCAGGATATGAATATACCCATTTTTGTTAATGTCTCATCTTTATTGCCTATTGGCATTGTTGGTGCACAATGTTCGATTAGATCTTAACGAATATATAACAACTAATGACTCTAACAATTATTCATTAGCATCATTACTGATATTCGATTTTTAAATGGAACAAACCACTATGGGCTTACCACACACTCTACTGTTATTTCGAAGGCTGGCTGACAAAAAATCGCCGAAAGGCCTGGCATGGCATGTAAATCAATGTAAAAGGCGTTTTGAAAAATGAGGGATAATTTAGAGAGGTCATTGATCATGATCATTCAAGAGAGAATACTTTGAAGACAATCCAAATTTGTTGTAAAAGTCTCGCAAAAGCTATGACGAAATTCCAGTTTTTTTTGCTTCCCTCTCGAATATAATAATATGCACATTAAAATGGTTGAAATATAATTTATGCAAATCTGCAACATACACCCTCGAAATAGGTAGGGAAAATCCAACGAAAAAAAATACATAGAAGAAAACAATGAAATTCGAGTCCATTGTTGAATTATCAATTCCAATTTTCTATTTACAGCCATACATTAAATATTAAGTATTTGAAAAAAAAAATCAATTTGGCAGAATTTTTATTTCCAACAGTTTGAAAGAAGATTCCAACAACCTTCAGGGGTATGGGTAGAAATCTGGTAATGCTATGAGAAATTATCACTTCTTACCTGTTTTTTGGAATGGAAGCTGTAACTTCTATTGAAGAACTGGTTCTAGACTGTTTTTTGGGATACTTTTTAGTTTTATTCTGATTCCACCGCGCACCGTTTTGAGAATTTTTAATACCATTTGTCACTACTTTACAATCATACAATCCATTTGTTTTTTCCATTTTGTATGTGCAATTAGTATTTACAAAATGATCTCCCTTAAGCGAGTGCACTGTGATTGCCGTTTCTTCATGGTCTAAGCTCATTATATTTATGCCTATGAATTTATGAATCTACTTTTCCTTGTTAGGATCACAACTAAATGTTTTGTTTATAGTTAGTTCGAGAAATAACGACTAATTAATAAAATTTATTAATTGTTTATATTAATGACGTACTAATTGTTTAGATTGATGCGTAAAATAGGAAATCGCACGACGTTGTAATGAATGCTGTTAAGGATGGCATAATTGCAAAGCATTTTCTATACGAAAAAACTGGAAATATGTAAGGTTCTAGTTCTCGAAAGAGTAAGTTTAGAATTAGAACTAGTCAAAAATCAAATATTCACATATTTTTTTCTACGAATTATCCATATCAGCCCAACCTACCGTAGAAATTCTGAAGATTTTTTGGGTTTATTTTGTATTTAAGTATTTTACTTTACCACAATTTTATTGTAGCAATCGGAGAAGGCTAACTTCAAAATATCTTGAGCAAGAACCCTGAAGAACTGACCGAAATGCTACGGGAAATAAATGAGGCATCAAAGAAAGTAGGACTTATCATGAATTTGAAAAAGACCAAGATGATGGGCACAGAAGGCTCCTAAATTAAAATTGATGGAAATGTTATAGAAAATACCCAAGAATACATGTATTTAGGACACGCCATAAGACTAGGCAGAGAAAACCAAACCGAAGTTAAAAGACGTATTGGATTAAGTTGGGCAGCCTTCGGGAAAATGAGTCACATACTCAAAAACCATAAAATCCCCATGAACCTTAAACGCAGAGTTTATGAGACGTGCATAATGCCGGTTGCAACGTATGACCTGGAAACAGTGACGCTGACCAAGCAGAGTACAGAAAAGATAAGGGTTACCCGACGATCCATGGAAAGAGCCACGCTGGGTATCACCCTGAGAGATAGAGTGAGAAACGAAGTGATACGACAAAGAACCATGGTTGCAGATATTGCCCAACGTCATCCTTCCCTCAAATGGTGATGGGAAGGTCACTTGGCAAGAGACCAGGCAGAGAAATGGTCGAAGAGGGTCGAAACTTGGAGACCCAGAACGACTGCCAGGAGCGTCGGGAGACCACCACTACGGTGGAGAGACGACCTCGTCAAATACGCTGGGGTCAACTACTGGGTCCAAAAAGCCCAAAACAGAGCGGTGTGGAAGGAGATGGAGGGAGGCCTTTGTCCAGCAGTGGACGGGAATAGGCTGAGAAGAAGGAGCAATTCAAAATAATGTTAGTTATTCCTCAGTTTGTTGATTATTGTCACGAGTTCGTCTGATACCAAATAAGTATTAATTGTGGAAATGTTTATTATCTTTTACTTTTTATTTTTGTCTCATTTTAAAGAATGTAATATGACTAGCTTATACCCGTCTTGTTTTTGATTCCGATTGTCAGGCTTGATCGGTAGGTAATTAAACAGGTTCTAGTCTAGCTTCCCATTCCCAGAAAAAGAAGAATGACACTTTTACAATTTTTGTTTTACCGACCTCATAATATTATACGAACCTACCGACATAATTTGCAAGTTTTCATAGAGAGAGCTCTGTGGTTTGAATCTTAGCTACATTCCCTACACCCTCTAATGTGTGATAATTAATTAGGCATTCCACCCATAGAGGGTGATTTTAGATCCTAAAAATCCACCCATAGATCCTAAAAAAATAGAGTTTTTTAAATAGCTCTAAATATATTAAAGTTAATGAAGCAAATTGTATTTAAGAACCTTCTCCAGCATTTTGTACGGCTCTGGGCATATAATATCTGACGTAGCATTTGTATTTTGAGCGTGATGCTCCCATATACGATAGAAAGCAGACAAACATTTCTGAATTATTATGTAGATTTGAAATTCTTAATTAATTAATTTATTTTTGTGAACATAGTTTTTACCAACATAGTATATTTATTTGTAGATTTGGCAGATGTGTGTAGTATATTTTCTTCATACAAGCAAATGCATTGTAATATTATCAATTTTACTTTGATTTATTTTGAAATTCATTAAATTTTTTGAATAATAAATTGATTTTAGCCACAGGAATCCCTTTTTACAACTGCGTAGTTCTTAATTTTTTTATTTTTTTTTTTACCCATCACGCCGTGTCCCGTAAGGGGTAGGCAGAGAGAACGGACCTCCACTCTTTTCTATCCAAGCATACTTCTTTCGCTTCTTCCACCGACATACCATTTCTCATACAGCTTCTCCTATTTCTCTTACTTCTTACCTGGCCTTCCTTGAGGACGGAATCGATGTGTTCGATCCACGTCATTCTCGGTCGCCCACGCTTTCTTACACCATTCCTTTCAGCCTTATGAATTTTCTTTGTCATTCTGTTTGCATCCATTCTTTCCACATGCCCAAACCATCTCAACTTATTAACTTTCATCTTTGTCACAACACTTACTTCCATACCACATTCTTTCCTAATATTTTCATTCCTTTCCATATCCCATAAAGTTTTTCCACATATTCTTCGTAGAGATTTCATCTCTACTGCATTTATACTACATTCTTCTTTTTTCGTCCATGTCCACGTTTCACAACCATACATCATCGATGGTAGCAGGATTGCGTTATGCACTAGTTTCTTTGCTTGTAGTGAGACGTTGTTGTTTCTCATTATAGGTCTTAATGCACCGCCCACCCTGCGACCAGCAACTTTCCTACGTTCGATTTCTTTTTCACACTTTCCATCACGACTAAACATGCTTCCTAAATACACATACTCATTCACTTGCTCAAGACATTCATTTTCTACGGTTACTTTGCAATTCGTTCTTGCTTCATCCCTTTCAAATACCAACACCTTTGTTTTGCTTACATTCATTTTTAGACCATTTTTTGCACAATTTTCAAACACACTTGACACAAGTTCTTGCAAATCATTTTCACACTCAGCCATAAGTACTAAATCATCTGCATACAGAAGCGCACATACCTTTATACCATTCAATTCAACCCCTATATTTATATCTTTTAACCCACTGACGCAAAAATCAAAGAACAAATTGAACAACCAGGGTGACATGACGCACCCTTGCTTCACACCTTTCGTAAGATAGAACTCCGGTGAAAGGTGACTGTTCACCTTCACACACGCAGTACTTTCCGAATATAGCGAAGCAATGGCACGAATCAACCGGTTATTCACTCCATACATTGATAGAACTTCCCATAATTTACCCCTGTCTACCCTATCATATGCCTTTTCCAAATCTACGAATGCACAGAAAAGCTTCTGATGTTCACTCAAAAGCTTCTCCGTAATCATCCTAGTTCATAAATTAAATAAACAAATTAAAAAATAAAGAGAAGTATGTATACTTCGTTCCTCCAGCCGTGCATATTCTGTAGACAATTTAAACCACCCTCTTTTACAAGTAGAAGCAAGGATTTTTAGTAATTAATATTTTTATTACATCTTGATACAGCCCTGATCGAAAATACTCTACAGTGAAATAAGGAAAATAAAATTATGGTAGAACACGTGGAAATATGTAGCGTATACCTTTCCGTGTAGGCTAGTACCTACCTACCCTCTGCCAGGTAAATAGGAAAAGCCCATTTTCTACACTGCTATCCTCTTTGGCCCATCGAATGAAGACTTCATTAAGAGGATAAGGTTGGTAGTCTAGCGGTGAAGTCGCCGCCTTCCGTAGGTTCGATCCGGGTGCCGACCATCTTCTTCTTTCACAACACATACCTACTTTGTTTTCTGTGAAATAATATCAAAAGTGTATTGGAAAAATAACAACTAATGACTCTAACAATTCATTCTCTCTCGTCTAGTGAGGTAATAAACCCTTTATATAAATTATAAACACACATTGTAAAATGCTTATGTTTTTTTTGTATTCTTTGGGATAAAATAAAATAAAATAAATTAATAAAGTAACCTTAAGAATGTACCAAAAAAAGGAAGAAAAGAGAAAAGCCTTTGAAACGTGAAGATTTTTCTTCATGCCTAGACTTGGCATAATTAAGCTTTCCTTGCTCATCTTTTCAACAAGTACAAACAAACAAAAAATTATGTATGTTATTATAATACATCAGCTATATATAATGACAATTTTCAGCTGCGACACTATTGATTTATTATATTTCACTAACCGCTAAATAATATATGCCATAAGGTCAACGAACTCAATATGTGTTGGTTTTATTATTTGTTTATTTTATTATTACCCTTGAAAGCTATATGTGTTAATAGGCGAGGTGGTTTTGTTGGTTCTTGCGACAGATCCATTACTTCTCAGACGAAGAGAGCAGTAGACATACATATCAGCAGATAGAGCCAACTTGGCAATGTGCTCCTTATGTCAAAGGTTAAGATCGTGAAAACTCATATGACAAGTGAATGTCCATCATGGTGCCCCCGAACTTGGTTATTTGGCATTCTTGAACGATATGGTTCACAGACTCTATCTCTCCGCAAGTACAGTAAGGGTGGTCACGCTTGCCCCATCCGTGGTAGAGAAGACCACATCTTCCATGCCCGGTTCTTGATCTGTTGATGTTACACCAGAAGCCAGGTTTCCACCAGCAGGCATCAATGTGGGGTCTCTGACAAGCTCTTAGGTATCTGGATTGCTTTCCTTCCATATACGGCGCCACTCTGATCGGGTGTCGTAAATGCATGACACCAGTTCTCTCCCAAGCGTCCAGGTGGGATGGTGGGATCCGAGGCGAAGAGAGTCCACATTGGGAATGTCTTGGTGAAAAGAAAGAGCTGGGTTACCCATGCATTTCGACCATTATCTTTTTCTAGCATCGTGTCTGCGGAGTATTGGGGGAGCGCCATTGCAGAGGTGTAGACTTTATCGTGCCATTCACCATACGTATTGTGTTTTAATTATGTTATTTAACATTGTGTGAGTACTGTTAGTCTACAGTATTCTGCAGTTATTGAATACCTACCAATGTCAGATATTGAAGTTCTAAAGGTATTCGCGGTAGCACCCCAGCTTGTGCTTTTGAGTTTTGTATGATGTTGTTACGGCTTTGTACTTTGGCCACAGTCTCCCTTAAGTGCTTCTGGTAGGTCAAAGATCTATCCAGGGTAATCCTCAGATATTTAGGGTTGAAGTTGTGGTGGAGTCTAAAACCATTTAGTGTTACGTTGAGTTGTTGGTACGACAAGCGGTTACCCAGGTGGAAGGAGGACACTTCAGTTTCATTTAATTTGTGGCAGAGCCATCTACCTCCAACTCGAAAACTACTTTAATTATTTATTTTATTTTTAACATTAATATACAGACAGTGAAATTGATACAAAAATAAGAGAGTGCATAAACATTACGAAACATACACCAGTGAAGTATATACATTTAAGTACTCGACTCAGATACTGGGAAAGGAAAAACGGGAAAGAGGATAGGGTAAAGGTAATGCATTGTTTCTGCTTGTTATGAGAAAGAGTAGGAACAATCCCAAGTGGGTATGCCCGCACTGGTCGGACTCTCAATGTGATAGCAAATGTTCAATCACAGACATTTTAAAAACCTGCTGGGAAGAATTGTATAAGTTGACGTCCTTAAAAAAAGCATTAAATTTGTACATGATCTTTGAAAAAATGAAATTTGAGCGTAGTTAGTACTACATCTAGGCATTCTGAAAATTGGTGGCGATCTTGTGGATCTTGAAGGACAATTAAAACTTATTCCCCCAAGAAGATCGCTGGAGTCGACAAGTCCATTAACAATCTTGAATAAATACACTAGGTCTGTTACTGTTTTCTAGAGTCAGTATGTTAAGGTAACGTGCAGATTGTTTATGAGAGTTAAAACCAATTTTTGATCTAAAGTTAAGATATTTTAATAGTTTGTTCTGTACTTGTTCGATCCTGTTGATGTTAGTAACGTACTGGGGGTTCCATACAACAGTGGCGAAATCCAAGATACTACGTATATATGCCAAGCCAACTTTGTGAGGCTAATTAGATCCCTCTGCAGTTCGTTTTCGCACGACTTGATCTGTGTGGTAAGTACATTGTCGTCTGCATAGACGAATCTTCGACAAGCACCTTGAGGGATGTCACTGGTAATTAAGAGGACCGGCGCCAACACCGACCCCTGTGGCAGTCCCTTGTTTAGTGTTTTTCCCATGCTCACTTCATCTCCAAGATGGACGCGGAAATGGCGATTACTGAGCATGTTCTTCAACAGGTGACTAAGAGTTTTACATGGGACGAAATTGAGGAACTTTAGCAGGAGGCCGTGTCTCGACAATGTGTCATACGCAACACTAAGGTCTAATGCTGCGCCGATTTTTAGTTGTTTCTTAAAGCCTTTTTCTGTATGGGTGGTGAGGGCCATAATCTAATCACAAAAACTTCTTCCAGTCCTAAAACCCGCCTGTTCGACAGGGAAATGTGAATTTATGATGGGCTCTATTATTTATTTAGCTTTTGTCAGTCACATTCATTACAATTGTACAGGAAAGGATTAATATTAATACAAATAAGAGGTAGCACAGGGTCAATTTGATGGGCTCTAATCTGTTGAGAATGAGATGTTTAAGCAACTTGTAACAGACGCTTAGGTATATCGGGCGGTAACTGTTAGGATCTAGCGGAGATTTTCCGGGCTTTAGCAAGGCCAGCACTCTAGATCTTTTAGACTCTTTCGGCAGGTGGCCCGTGGCATGTTCTATAAAGAAAATATTCGAGAAAAAGCTCTTTAGCCACTAGCCAGGTAACGACACGGCCGCCACCGAATTACAGAAATTCCGGGAACATGCCATCAGATTCAGCAGCCTTTCCAGATCTAAAGGTTTTAATGGCTGAAGTCACCTCTGTTTCAGTAAACAGCTGTGTGTTGTTGTTCCTTTGCGCTGTGTGTTGTTGTTCCTTTGTGCTGTGTGGAGTTGGTGTAATGGTAAAAAAAATACACTAATGATTTGTCGTACAAATATTTTTATTTAACATCCCACACGACCACAAGTCAGGACCTCCGCGCTGACTTTTACATGTTATTATCCACTGTTTTCTGCATTCTGAAATCTTCTAAAAAGTTTCCGGAACCAAAGATGTTTTTGGGATCCAGCTGTTGTTTTACGGCCCTCAGGATATTGGCTCCCGGAACGGATATGAAATCTTCCAACCATTCTCGTTTCTGCTTGCCTATGCCGTGGTGATGAGATAAGGACGCTGAAATATTATATTACAATACAAGAGATATTAGTCATTAGAATATTAAAAGATATAGACTAAATAGGATATTACAAGAGATATTAGTGATTGGGATATTAAAAGATATAGACTAAATATGATATATTTTTTTTTTATAAAGAAGGTCAAAGGACCATATGCCCTTTGAGTCACCGCGACCAATAAGATCTATTGTGACATCCTTCAATGAATTCGTGGAGCGCTGCCTCTTATTGTGCCACGTCTCCAGAGGCCTCTTGCAGAGTGACAGTGCCTCTTCCCGGCTCCTGCCCTCCGCAAAAGGTCTCCTTAATCTTCTTTTTGAAAGATAGGTCCCAACAGGATTCCCATCTCTCGGTTGCAACAAATTATTTTGATCTTATATCCATCACACCAGGTCGGCTTTACAAAGGTGCCATGTACATCCTCCATAGCCAGAACTAGGGAAATAAAAGTCCGCCCCTACAGATCCCTGCATGTAGGGGTAAGGCAAAAAGTCACCCTGAGGTTGCCTGGTATCAGGGAGCCTTCGTTAGTTACTAACCTACCCGTTAGTCACGCATCCCTCGGCACGGGTCGAATGACACCTTGGATTGGGGATTTTTGGGCAGAAAGGTTTACTCCTTCCGGAATGATAGGACTAGGTGAATATGGATGGGAGGGCTCATAGAAGGCAGGAGGAAAGGAATCAGGTGTAGGAAATGCCCTGCATGTTGGACAGCCATGCAAGGCACCCCGTACTCTCTTCGGCTTGTTGACCCTAGCATCCACAGGGACCGAATGTAACCGCCGTTTCAGCCTGGGCCAACGTAACAGGGTCCTCCACTTGTAGGTGAGAGTCGAGTTGAAATGCAGTGGCTGAGAGGCATTAAATGCTCTTTTATTGCGCGTAACATTTCCTTGGACCCCCTGATATTACAAGAATATGATATAACAAGAGATAGTAATTAGGACATCACAAGCGATATTAGTAATTACTTTAATACGAATGCCTTGATAAGAGAAAAATTATCAAACAATAAATTATTTGAAGTTATTATTATGGTTGGTAGCCTGTGGCTATGACGTCGACTTTCGTGCGGAGGTCGTGGGTTCGATCCCAGGTGCCCACCATCTTTCTCTTTCATGGGCACAGTGGGGCTAGTACGAGTTTCATCGAAAGCTATTTACACGCTAATAAGCGCTTATAAACGTGCAAATAGTGTTCTAAAATCAAACGATCGAATCGTTCGATCATTTTTGTATGGAAAATTTTCGAAACTCTTTCGATGATCGTTTCGATATTCGATCATCGAAAACTTACACTAGGGCTACTATTCATTTATTAAAAACGAAACATAATTTTATATAGCTAGGTAATTTTAAAAGTAAGAAGTTTTTTTTTCGACAGAAGGGAGACGACATGAGCTTGGCTGGGACATGTGTTATGAATGCCGAATGACAGCTGGTCGAGGAAAGCGCGCTGTGTTTCCTCCCATTAGGGTACCAAAGTAGAAAGACGCTCTCACACCGTGTTTCGTTCATGGTGTGAGAGGAGGTAACTGAAGTTGAATAAGATCGAGCGCGGTGGAGGGCACTTCTTGCCTCCATTTGCTACTAAGTGTGTTCACAGAGTATTATATGAATGTACAAACTAGTGGACCAAATTAACCGAAAATATGTTTCATTTAAAATATCATCTAGCACAGCAACAAAGTAAGATCGATTGTGCCCACTCATACCTGTGGATGTGTCAAGAATCTCAGAGGAGTTTCTATATCTGGCCTGGTCGTGTTTACACTTTCACAGACGTTGTTTTGACGGTGTCACGCTTTGATAAATCCATTATTCTGTTTTTGAAGATTTTCTGTAGATGGCATCGTCTACCTACACTGTTGTGATTATCTGAATCTATATTTAATTTTATCCAAGATAAAATTAAAAAATGTTTGGAAATTTAACGTAATAAGTAATAAAAGGTTCAGATAGAAGCCGGGAAGACTTCATCAGTCGCGACTAGGGAATCCAATCCCGCAAACCGCGGATCCCGCAAATGCGGGATCCCGCACCTTTTTTGCGGGATCAGAAATGCGGGATTTCTCATGCGGGATCCCGCACGTTTGCGGGACTGAAAACGAAAAAATAATAAACAATAAGAATGGGCTCAGATGAAGTTCTGATTATTTATTAGATCCTGTACAACCTCATTAATGAAATATTTATCAACTTTCGCTGGAAAAACGGGATTTTTCCTTGAAATTCATATGGAAAATAATTATACTTTCAGTTTTAAGTTACAACTAAGTAAGTTTTGAATTTATATTTTGTGTTGTGTGAATCCTGTATCGGAACGGAACAAAATCAATGTCATTTGAATTACTCTATGGCTAGGGATTCTCCCACGGTAGGAGATTCAGTATCGAGCGTAGTAAATTGTCAAAGAAGGTTACTGCGTGATGCAATGCAGAAACCAAATTGATCGACAAAATACCAGGATAAGCCAGGAACTCAGTGTCGCTATCTCGTCGGATCAAAGAACGCCGTACATCAAGGGCCGTTATATGGTTCCACTATGTCACAACAGCGAATCTTCTCAGTGATCCAGAATCGCAAATTGAGCTGGCTTGGCCATGTTCTCCGCATGTTCCCAAGAGTCTTGAATATGCAAGTCTTTGCTACAATCCGGATGGGACAAGAAGGCGAGGCAGGCCGAAATTAACAATGATGCGGGCATTCACTGCGGTTCTACGAGATGCTGAATTGAGCTGGGATGAAGCTGTGCAACTGGCGCAAGATAGAGAGGCTTGGAGGAACTTCGTGACGTCCACATGCTCCATACTGGGAGCGATCGTGGATTAAGTAAGTAAGTACATCAATGACTGCCGTAAAAATATCTAGAAAAAGGTTCAGGATCTACAAATGTGGTGGACGATCCATTCTTTTATCTGAGCAAAGTAAGAATTGAAATGTGTGTGTTGAATAGAGAGAATGCTGTCAGACGCGTGGGTCCAACAAGAAACTGAACACCAGCAAGTTGATGACAACGACATCAACGACGATGAAAAAGGCATACCTTTAACGAATCTGTTAAATGATGATCCTTAGCTTACACTAGAAAATGAATGAGAACGTAGTCTCCGTACCGAATGGATAGCTGAGTCTAGACCTGTTGTGCCTTTATCCGTACCCACTCGATATAATTCTCTTGATCTGATGTGGAGGGAATAGAGGAAAACACTTGGATTTTGTAGAGGTGGGAATAACGGCTTAAATTCATAAACTTTATAGCAGTTACATAAATTTTAAATAACGTTATCTTTAAAGGCTTTAAGCTTATTTATTTCATTAGTATCCGGAAGAAAGACTTTCCTACAAAAAAAAAATCATTCCGAAGATTTGATGTCCGTCGGCGGTGAGGTATAATTTCGCTAAAAAGTCATTCAGTAAAGTCATAACTCTGATATATTTACCAATATCGTTTAATACGAATATTGAGAAAAAGTTATTTTTATTTATCGAATATTTTTATCATCTTTCGTTATAACGCGCACCTCTACTTGGAAACTGCTTACAATTATGTAAAGTCAATTCAATAACGTTTAGAAACAGAAAAAAATAATTAGTTTTTGTGCCTCTTAAATCAATAAATCTGTTCATTTGTCAATACGAATCACAATGCTAAAAGCTTGAACGTTCAAATGTTGTATTATATTATAGCGGATTTTTTTATAGGTATCTACTTCTAAAATATCATTATTTTCAATTGCCAACACTTCTAATAATTACAAAATTGGATACATATTTTTATTTCATTGTTTTTTTAATAATAATAACCTACTTCAAACAAAGAAATTTCAATCCCGCTGATCCCGCAAATCCCGCGGGATCCGCGGGATTGAGGTCACCAATCCCGCAGGCCTGCGGGATTGCGAATTTGATGCGGGATTGGATTGGACAGTAGAAAGTTTCTTGCAAAACATAATTCATTGAGGAAATAATGTTCAGTTTGACTTCAAACAACCGTTAATAGAGAACGCAGTAAGACAATTTTGCCAAGTGCTTTGCGACAGCCTAAACACTTGTATTATACTTCTCCTCAAATACCCAAACACAGAACCTGGCTTGGGGAGAGGGAGAAGATTTTTGTTCAAGAAAAAATTAAGAAAGTTGTATGGAATAATAGAAAATTTGAGAAAACTCAACATAGGTAACATTCTTGTAATAGTTTGTCTGTTAACCTATTATTATTTGACATGGACTATCCCCAAGTAACTTCTGCCCAAAACATCGATGATTATAAAAACGGATGTTTTTGTGCATAGACCCCAAACTCAAATATTTGGCTTGTTCTAAACTTATACTTTTTCTTTCGAAATTCCCTTCTGTTAATTAGAGAAAATATCAAATAAAATGGACTAACCACCAGAAGCAATTAACATTTCTCTAATGATGCATTTGGTGTAGTTGGAGATGCCAACAATGTCAGCGCCCGGCAGCACTCTGAGAATGAGCATGATGTAGTAGCAGCATCCGGTGTCGTAGACCTGTGACACCCTCGTCATCACAAAGTGGTTCACCAGCCCTAGACTCCTGGCTTCCTTCATAATCCTGTCCTTCACGCTGATGTCCAAATCTATGATCTTGTCCCAAGCGACGGTCGCTTCAAACTGATTCAGCTATCACGTTGAACTCCAAGCCTATATCCTGAAACCAATAATTACATGATAAGAACAGTTGTTCTTTTAGTCAGTCAGTGTAATAAAAGTTTATTATATACCTAATACGTTTTGATTTATGTGGACAAACCAATTTTCTGCAATTCCACTCACAATTGAGTGATTTACATGTATCCACTTAAGTGGTTTTTATTTATTACTAGCTGACCCATCGAACTTCGTCCCGCCTTAAAGTCAGGTAAATAAAAATTGTGTTTTTATGTGATTTTTCACAGATGTCGTTGTTGTTATTAGGTCCATAATAACTTTAATATTGTATTATTTTATACTATTTTCCATCCATTTTTCGATTTTTTAATAGTTCGGAGCGGAGAAGAATCTCATAAACTGAACACGATAAAAATCTGTTCAGCCGATCTCGAGTTATAAGTGTTCGCACTAACTGGACTTTCATATATATATGCTTGATTTTATAAATAGAATAGAAATGACACGTCCTGAATTTATTTTCGTTCGGGATATTGATTAAAACTTTGCAAAATCTATGTGAAAAACTGAAAAAAAATACGGCAAAATAAGCGAAATATAATTATGGACGAAAGTAAGTAAAAACTTGCTGTTGGGCTCAACTACCCTAAACAAACGCCTCTTATTGGAGGTTTGTGGCCGTGGGTAACATGTTTCAATAATATGTCCCTCCCGAAGCACGAGTATATACTCATTTTCGGGAGGTATCTTGTTTGTATATTTTGTTGTTAATAATTATTATCTGTAAGCATGTTATTTTTATATTTGTATATATTATCAATAAAGGCTTTATATTATTATTATAAATCATTTATTCATTAAATCACAATATATCATATGAAGTATACATCATTGTAAAAAAAAATTAATAAAAATAAATTAAAATTAAATACAATGCTATATACTAAATATAAAAATATCGGTATTATCTCTCATGATACATCACGATGTAATGTAATCATGAGAGATCTTCGAACTACAGAGAAAGGAACCTTCTTAACATCCTACATGAGGACAACAGAACTGCCTTTTGGATGGCATATCTGAGACCACAACAGATGCCAAGTTTCCCTAGATTGTCTTTAAGAGACTTAGGAATAACTCCATTCGTCGATATCACTATAGGTATTATGTACGTGGTTGGTGTATGCCACATATCCTTGATTTCGTGAGCAAGATCAAGATATTTAATTATCTTATCTTGCTCGGCTTTTTTCAAATTTTCGTCATACGGAATAGTGATATCCACGAGATACGTTATCCCGTTCCTACGATCAACCAATACAATGTCCGGACGATTTGCGTTAATCGTTCGGTCAGTTTGTATTGGTATATCCCAATACAACTTTGTATTACTGTTTTGCATTACCGAAATTGGGGTGTACCTATAATAAGGTACTTCAAGATCGAGCAAACCATATTTCAAGGCAAGTTTTTGATGAACTATTTTAGCCACATCGTTATGTCTGTGCAGATACTCAGAACCACACAGGAGAGAACACCCAGACAAAATATGTCTGAGTGTTTCTCCTGTTTGGCCACATGCACGACATTTATCAATTATATCAGGTGCTTTAATAATATATTTTTTATAATTATTAGTGACGATGACCTGGTCTTGTATTGCACAGACAAAACCTTCTGTTTCGCTAAATAGTTCACCAAACCTCAACCATCCAGTCGAATCTTCAAGACTTACATGTGATGAATTTAAAGTTTCGAAGAATCGACCGTGGAGAGACTTGCCTTTCCATATATCAACCCGATCTTGTACCCCAATTATCGGTGGTGAAACAGGATTTGATAAATTTAAGGGTGTGTACTTCAAATCACACGCAATGAGGTCTTCATAACCCAATTTATTCCTTGATGAGATAAAATAAGATTGAAGGAGGTTTATCTCTTTGTTATTCATGTTTTTGATGTTTAACATGCCTCTACCACCAATCTTCCTTGGTAAATATAATCTCATCAAGGAACATCTTGGATGATGCATCCTATATTGTGTGAGCAAACTACGTACCCTTAAATCCATCTTGTCTAGTTCCGTTTGGTTCCACTTAATGATTCCAAAAGAATACAAAATTTTCGGTACAACCCATGAATTAATGGCCATAATTTTATTTCTCCCGGAGAGAAAACTTTTCAAAACTTTTTTTAATCGTTTAATAAATTCATTTTTAATGTTATTTTTAATAATTTTGTGGTCAAAAACTAGATTTTGTTGAAAGCCAAGATATTTGTAATTTTGATTATCTAAAAGAGGAATGTTTGTAACAGATGAAGAACTATTTTGATGATTGTTTCGGATTTATTATTATTATTATTATATGATATGTATGTAAGGTATATGTACTTTGTGTGTTTCAATCAATCTTCTTTATTCAGTATCTAAATTACACAAAAAGCCTTTACCCGTATATAAGCCACCACGACTGACATCGCGTAGCCGCCTTTTCCAGCCGTTCTTCCTATGGGAATGCCTCCCATGTCCGTGACCAAACGAAACACTTTGGTCAAATGTGCTTCCACTTCGTCCTCTTCACCTTCGTGCACTAGCGTCAATAAAATCATTTTCTTCAGATCAAAACCTTTTACTTTCTTTAAATATTTCATTATCAAGTCTTCAAAAAATTGTGATATCATGGATTTTTCGATCCGCAGGGCCCAGCCACACTGTAAGTGCTCATTGTCTATCAGTCTTATATTTGCTGGCTGCAGTCTTTGTTTGGCGAGTTCCCTCGTAAATCTGATGCCTGTTGCATAATCAGGGAATATAGCAGAGTCATACACTGTATGTTCAGGAACTGGGTGGATTTTCATCGTGACTTCCGTTATGATTCCAAACATTCCTTCAGAGCCCAAAATCAAATGGTTCAGATCTGGTCCACAAGACATCCTTTTAGTTATTGAACCTTTCTCTATGACTCCGTTTGGAGTGACCATCTTCATTTGAATAACCATATCTTCAATATTACCATATTTGCTCTTTTTCATCCCACTCGCTCTGGTGGAAACCCATCCTCCTAACGTAGATATTTCAAGTGAATCTGGATCGTGGCCAGTAGTATAACCCTTTTTTCTTAAAGCGGCCTCCAAGTCTGCACCAATGATGCCAGATTCCGCTGTTACCAGTAAGTTTTCTTCATCCACACAAAGTATTTCATTCATTTGGTTGGTGTCAACAGACAAAATTGGGCGTTGCTCTTCGTCCACACACGTCAGTGCTCCAGACACAGAAGTTCCTCCACCGAAGGGAATAATCACGAAGTTCTTTTCATGTGCTAAATTCACCAATTCCACACATTCTTCATGACATGTCGGCCAGGCAACTGCGTCTGGGATTCGTAGCTTTGAACCATCCATCAGCCTCCAAATCTCGTCGAATGCTTGTCCTCCAGATCTTCTTATCCGGTCGCTGCCTTTAGCTGATACATCTATCCCCAAATATTTAATATCGTCCAATAAATCTTCAGTGAACTTCGAGACGGGATACTCCTCTTCCTTGGGCTCAGGATTATTTTTGGGATTGAAGTTATATGGTACATCGA
The DNA here is from genome assembly GCA_963576905.1 of Mystacides longicornis. NCBI lineage: Eukaryota > Metazoa > Arthropoda > Insecta > Trichoptera > Leptoceridae > Mystacides > Mystacides longicornis. Next base: position 26,603,094 of record OY756437.1, read on the forward strand.
TGTCAAGCTTCTCTTTTAGGTAATTGTATATAAATGGAATAGTTTTTCCAGAAATGATATATCTGAAATAATTGGTAAAAAAGCTATCAGTTCTTCTTCTTTCTAAAGCTCGGTACTCACCTGCGCCGCGAACGCGTATCGTTATTCGTTACATCAATTTTATCAAAAGGATGCATATTGTGTTCCGTTATCGTTTGTTTTTTCGAATCACTTAACCTTTGATGCAATTGATGCAATGTCACACGTTCGCGGCGCAAGTGAGTACTGAGTACGATGCTTAATATGATCTCGACAGAGTGATCTAAGCCAATATCCAATTAATTATGAGTTAAAATGTGATTTTATTTATGGTAGTCCACTAATCAAATTTATCATATTCTAGAATAAGTGGATAATATCTAATTATTATTGTTACCGGTCTCCTGTAAATTTGAAGATTCCGTTGGTACGGCTGAAGCCAGAGTCTGTGAATCCCCAACCGCACCATCTCAATGTTTCTCTGCAAAAATACCAAATTCATCTCATTGGAATTGCACCGCCTTTCAAAATGAGCTAATATTAAAAAAAAAAAAACAAGAGAGCGTTCTTCGAGCGAAAAGAATTCAGCAATGATTTTGATTCATTCAAATTGAAATACAAGACTGTCCACGAATATCCATATGGACGGACTGCCGTCTAGAAATATTTGGCAGCCTCTTCACACTATTGATTGTTATCATTTTCGAAGACTGGGGGGACCCAAAAAACGGGAGTTGTCCTGTGGTGGAGAGGGAGATTCAGGGAACCCCTTTTCCACCGGGTGTTCGATAGAGACACGTCTTTTGAGTAAGTGTCCAATATTGTGTTGCTGCGAGTGCATAGAGTTGCCGGTGAGAATTTGTTTAGTGTTAAAAAATATTTCACTTCGACAATAAGCCGCTTTTTTCATGTCAAAGTAAAGAAGTTCCTACTGAAAAACCTCTGTGGATACGCAAAAAGTCGTTCTCGAGCATACTTCCGTCGCTTTACTAGTCTAAATAAATAAATAAATAACACTCTTCTATACATAGGTGTCAGTATAGCCGGCGGAACTTAATGCTTGAAGCATTGTCTAACAGTCAACCGGTCCCGTCCAATCTGAGACAGGATTCCAACCCCGAGTAGAAATTTCAAGTGAAAAAAAACACATTGAAAATTTCTGACCCGACCGGGAATCGAACCCGGGACCTCTTGGTCTGAAGTCGGAGCCTTTGCCACTAGGCTACCGAGTCTACAACATGGCTTCTGAATACATTTCCGAATTATGCACTCTACAAAACTTAAACAATATACCTACAGAAATCCTTTCTCGAGCAGATTATAAACTTGACTAACAAACTCTCTCAAATAAGCCAAATTATTTGAGTAGAGGGTTCGCAGTTTCAGGTTCTAAGGCGTGGAATAACCTTCCTACCAACATCCGAGCGGCTGAGAACCCGGAAGATTTTAAGAAGTTATTAAAAACGCACCGCACCATAGGTGCATGTTGTTCACATGCATTTCGTGATAAATCTTGGGTTTTCACTTCCATTCATGTTATGCGGCACTCACGATTCCACGATGTGTAGGCCATTTTGAGAGATGGTCCTGATGAGACACATGCGCACAATGTCGAAACACACTATCTTTTTGACGAATCCAATCGCATATTCTGGTGATGGGCACAGCCTCGTCCCATATGCAAGTGCAGTAGCACAGTCTCTGCCGAATTCATCACAGTGAAAAGGAGTAAACCTTCCATCTTCATATTGTTTCCTGTGAAAAGCTGATTATCCCTTTTTGTCTTTCGAGGTGCTTGTTGTGTCAGATGGGAAGCCGCTGCTTCCCAATCGAAACGTCGGGCGACCAACGGCTCTTTTCAGAGCCAACCTGAGTCCACGGAGTACCCAAAACGTTTCGCGTACGCTTCATATATTTCTCTCCGTGATCACATCTTCACAGAAATATATATATCAAGTATACCTATTTATAGTGATCTTAATATTTTTGTACTCAGTACTTTTGTACCCTAATAATTTTGCAAAGCGCCCTTGAGGTGGTGATATTATCACGAAACGGCGCGTCATAATTTATCCTAATTATAATTATTACAAATTACAATGTGTTATTTGCTGCTAGCCCATAACCTAATTTAATTTGTGGATGTTGGAATTTAAAAAAGAGTTGTGATAGGTTGAAGTAGGCTATTAGCATTATACCATCCGAAGCAATGTCTACAAAATTAATTTAAGTAGGTATCTATTTTCATAAAATCCCAAACATGATTTCTTTAAGGGGTTTGGGGGTTTCTGTTGCGGCCTATCTAACTTTTAAAATATATTATAAGGTGGGCCCCAAGATTGCTAACTTTTGTAAAGTTGGTCAACTTTGGGAATCGTTGCTATAAAGGATTATCACTAACTATACTTACCTGTTTTTTGGTATGGAAGCTGTAACTTCTATAGAAGAACTGGTTCTAGACTGTTTTTTGGGATACTTTTTAGTTTTATTCTGATTCCACCGCGCACCGTTTTGAGAATTTTTAATACCATTTGTCACTACTTTACAATCACACAATCCATTTGTTTTTTCCATTTTGTATGTGCAATTAGTATTTACAAAATGATCTCCCTTAAGCGAGTGCACTGTGATTGCCGTTTGTTCACGGTCTAAGCTCATCATATTTATGCCTATGAATTTATGAACCTACTTTTCCTTGTTAGGATCACAATTGAATGTTTTTATTTAATGACTAATTGATTTTTTAATTGTTTAGAGTAATGACGTACTTATATCGATGTGTAAATTAGGAAAATGCATTGTAATGGATGCTGTTAGGGATGGCATATTTGGAAAGCATTTTCTATCGAAAAGACATGCATGGGGGTGAAATCGATGGGTATTGAGGTCCTCTACCTCCCCTCTTCGGGTTATGCTCTACTAAAGTTACACCGTGTATACATTTATCTCTTGTACCTAATGAAATGTTTCCAAACTCTGTATGTATGTCATGTCTGTCGATTCAGAAAAAAATACAGGATAGTGAAACACTTGGAGCAATTTGCAGAAAAATTTCTTGATTTGGTAGGTGTACCTTGAACATAAAAAGTTTGCAAACACTGCTGTAGACAATTATTATTTAAAGTTTAATTGGAATGTTTTTTTTTCCATTTTCTACCACTAGAGGCGCTCTAGCTAATCCGGTCTATTGTCAAATTCAGTGTTGCCAAAGGGGGCGATTTACTGCCATTTGGGCTATTTGGAACGAGTATATGCGACGAAAAAATCTAAAAGGCGACAGGTAGCCACTTGGGTTACTTCCCTTTTAGCGAATTTTCACCTTTCGGCTACTAAATGACCTTTTTTAGTGAACTCCCACCTCTCTTCGGATACTAAAATTTTCGGAATGACCGCATACCAAATTTTCAGTTGGGCTACTTTGCGTTTGAAAAACGGCGTTGGCAACACTGGTCAAATTAACGTTTATAACCTCAACCATATGTTTAGAATAATCATTGTACATTTCTTTTTACATATACTATTACAAATAAAATAATAATTGTTTATCTTATTTTATTTTTTATATACCTACCTAAATACAAATGAAAAAATACCGTAACAGAAAACAATAAAACAAGAAGATACAGAACTGATACTAATTCTCAAAGAACTACTGCAAATCCACCCTTGAAGACAAATACATACCTAGTGCTTTTGTTTGTGTGTAGTGTAAAAGGACACACTATGGTTTACCTCCTAGAAAAAGCCACTTTTGATATCATCAATTAAAACGTTAAATTGTTTAATTGAGAAAACAAAAAGAGAGGAGATATATTAGCATAATATTCATCAAACAATGCTAGATGGTATGTTTGACAGCTGTCATAATTTGACAATAGACCGGATTAGAAGCGCTGCCACCTAGTGTGTCTTGTCGGAAGCTCCCTAGAAAACCTCCCATTAAACCCTCCTCTTTTACAAGTACCTACGTACAAGCAGTAACAAGGATAAAACAAAACAACTAATGACTCTAACAATTCATTACTAATGTTCGATTTTTAAATTGAACAAACCACTACGGGCTTACGACCGTCTTCTACTGTTATTTCGAAGGCTGGCTTAGTGTGATCACTTTAGTAACAAGGATAGCCAATACGTAGAATTCTTAATATTATTTTTAGTACCTACCTAATCATCTTGATACAGCCCTGACTGAAAATACTCTACAATGAAATAATAAGGAAAATAATTTTATGGAATAATAATTTTTTGGAATAACACACAGACATGTAGCGTACGTGTACCTTTGTGTGTAGGTTAGTACATATTAGGGATTGCAATCCCGCAGAGCGGGATCCCGCAATCCCGCGGGATCCGCGTAATTTAAGGGCCTGCGGGATCCCGCAACAGCGCAAGTGCGGATCCGCAAGCATTAAATTGCGTAAATTCAACTTTACAAAAGAAATTAGCAATGAAGACTACACTAAACAGACTGAAACTAGGCAAGTGAGAGTCTTCGAAAATATATGAAAAAAAAATGGTTGTATTTGAAAGTGGTGGAGTTAAAAGGAAGTATTCTACGTTGTTGCGCGACTATTTTCAAACCATCAAGCGTGGAGGCAGAAAGTCTTTTCGGCCGTTGGCTACAAAATTTGTAGGTAGATTTTTTAAGAAATAGGTTGGGAGATCACACCATTAATGCTACATGTTTAAGTTCATATTTTCAATAGGCGAAGTGACTTTTAATTTGTTATTATAAAATTTGGTACGTTATACTTGATTGATTAAAAACTATTAGCATATTAGGTAATATGGCAAACAAGACTGATCTGGTTATACATAGGTACGTAACATAAAGATTAAAATTATATTCTTATTTATTTAACTAGGTGACAAAAATTGTGTTATACGAGCTGACTTTTTTCTGGATGGGTAAATTTTTTTGTGTATTATTGAACCATTTTTCATATGGAAAACCCAGGGCTGGCCTGATTCAGATTGGACGGAACCAGCAGACTAAAAAAATTGCCTCAGGCAATATACCTACTCCGCCGGCAATAATACTGGCACCTTTATATATACAATTTATTTCAAAGAACTTTCTACCAAATATATGTATATTGCTATTGTTTTTTATTTTTATTATTAGGTAAATACCTAAGTAAAGTCAAATTTTCAAATAATTATTCAATTATGTGCAGTGTGGTGTTGTTGATTTATACAAATTTTAATAAATATTTTATTAATACATACCACAGAAAAAGTTTTTTTAAAATTCTGTTTATTGGAGTCAATCCCGCGAAAACCCCGCGGGATTGAAAATGGTGCGGGATTGCAATCCCTAGTACATATTCGTTAAGATCTAGTCCTAAAAATTGACACAAGAATCTAGACATACTTAGAGCGTTGTGTACCTTTTTACTTATTCCTTCATGTCATTTGATTTACTGCAGTATCCAAGTTACGCGCAATGACACTAAACATCAAGCTTACACTGTCTCTTTCGCGCTTTCCATTATGAAAGTGAAAGAAATAATCATATAATGGTTTGTACCTGTCTCAAAGAATACTGCGATAACACAGAGAGATGGTCTAATGGGCGAACTGTGCGATCTGGAGTACGCGGACGACCTAGCGTTGTTCAGTACGACAGTGGAGGAATTACAGCGCAGTGTTTCAAGACTCTGCAGCGAAACAGCACGCCTCGGCCTTCGAGTCAATGCCAGTAAGACGGAGCTCATGGCGAATAATGCCTGCCCCGATAAACAGCTACCGATAACCATCAATGGTCACCAGGTCTCCCGGGTGGATAAATTTAAGTACCTGGGAGCAACCATTACCACCTCTGGTGACCTCGGGGCTGAGCTCCCGATACGTATCGGTATGGCGAGTGGCGCCTTTAACAACATGACCAAGATTTGGAAAGCGTCGGCGTTTAGTGTCGAGACGAAATGTAAACTGTTTGATGCGTGTGTGTTGCCCATTCTCTTGTATGGGTGTGAGTCCTGGCACCTGACCAAGGCCCAGGCACAAAAAGTCTCAGCCTTTGAGATGAAGTGCCTAAGGAGAATTCTGGGCGTAAGATGGTACCACCGCATCACGAACGACGCTATACGCCGGCGCACCCAGCGTGAGCCCATCACCTCCACCATTGTGGGGAGGAGATGGACTTGGCTGGGACATGTGTTAAGGATGCCGAATGATAGTTGGCCGAGGAGAGCGCTGTTCTTCCTCCCACCAGGGTATAATAAAAACTGTCATAGGTAAAAAACATTCACACAGACTTAAGTCACAAAATAAATGGTTCACACCTAGTGAGGCGGCAATTTTTTTTTCTTTTTTATTTGTATCTGACGTGTATTATTGTTTTGAACTGTATAATATGTATGAATTTGATGTGACAATGATTAAATAAATAAAAAAAATAAATAAAAAAAAATAAATGCTATTTTGCCCATCTAAATGTCTTCAATCTCCAACAGAGAATCCTATTAAACTTACTGACAGAAACATTCAATTCACCAAAAGACAAATACTTGTTGACACATGACAGACTGACGAGACAAAAAACAAACAATCAACTACAAACTTCTAACTTCCACAATGACTATGGTAGACGAACGGATGACATTATTATACCTAAAATTTGGAACCCTGTACCATCGGGCATTAAGGAATGCAAAGCCATGGCCAACTTTAAAAATAAAATTAAAGGTTATATATTACATAGAAAAGTTGGCTGGCTGATCTGATTTGCCGGAGGGTCCGGACTTTATTCCTTATTATTGAGTAAATTCTTTATGTATAGTGTATGAGTTATTTTTAAGTTATTTTTAAGTGTATAATACCTGTATGCAGAACAGCCAAAAATCCCGTAAGGGATTAGGCATCTTCCTATTTAAAAATTTTTGTACAAATTTTTTTGTCAATAAATTAAAAAAAAAAAAAAAAAGACGAGAAAGACCCTCTCACACTGTGTTCCGCTCCTTCGAAGCAGAGCTGAGGGACATGGACATGGTGTGGGAGGAGGTCATAAACATTGCGCAAGATCGAGCGCAATGGAGAGCTCTTGTTGCCTCCCTATGCCCCTAAGTGGGGTCTTAAGGGAGTTTGGATTTGGATTGGTTTCGTTATAGGTAGGTACAACAGATAATATTTTTTTTTCACTTTTTATTCCTTTAACTGTTTTTATTTCCTTTTAGTCTCCTTTCAGATTTGCTATACTGGCATTTTTTAAAATATAATTATAAATTCAATTTAAATCAAGTTGTATAGTCCATTACCAGTGTCCCTAGGTACAACTACCTCTGTCCCTAGGTACAACCATGCATTGTACCTAGGGACAAACTCCGGACTTAAATAATTGAGACCCGAAAAAAATATTAGACAATTGCAAGACGGAGCAGAGACTTTCCTTATAAGCACACAAACTACCTTTCTTACATTTACAGTTTCTAAAAGTTTAAATATATTCTCATTTGAAAAATTATAGACATTTAAATTAGGAGAACCAGGCTCCCCGACATTTGTCAATGATGAGTGGATTCTAAATTATAACCACTGCGTCTTGCAATTCCGAAGTAGCCGCGTCTATGTCGTAGTTATCCAAGAAATTCTTGGTAGCGAAGATGTTCTTCGGATCGAGTTGCTTCTTGACGACTCTCAGAATGTTGGCTCCTGGCGTGGAGACGAAGCCTTCGTACCATCTTTTCTTCTGTTTCCCGATTCCGTGATGATGCGAGATGGAAGCTGAAACAGGACATTAATAATTCTTAAGTTTCTTGAAAGGTAAATAACATAGAAATAGAACCAACAAATTGATGCTTTCATTGAATTTATTGGTGTAGCGCAGTGGATCCTAATCTGGGTTCGATCGAACACCAGGGGTTCGGTGAGTCAGTCTCGTGGGTTCGGAGGAGAGAAACACAAGAAACACACCCGACTTATCACTCAACCCCTCTTCAAATTAATAAGAGTTCGGTGAATTCGCATATTATGAAACTGGTGGAGTTCAGTACCTCCATATACGTTACTGTACTAATACACTTTTGACATTTTTATTTACACTAACCAAAGTCGTCGTGAAAAAGGAAATTGTCTGCACCGGAACTCGAACCCACGACCAAGTCGTCGACTGACACCACTGGGCTACCAACCACTTTTTATTTAATGAATCTGTGTTCACTCAAAGTGAACACACAAATCCACTATTTACTCTTCAGCAGTAAGCTACTTAAAGCTTGTGTCGTGAAAGAGGAAGATGGTCGGCACCTGGGATCGAACCCACGGACTCCTATACGAAACAGCACGAAAGCCGGCGTCGTAACCGATAGACTACCAACTACTTCTTTAAGAGCGTGTCAGCTCTGACTTCAAAGTCAATTTCGGGCGGGGCATAAAAATTAGGGCGGACTCTCTCCACTACTTAATTCTCACAATATTTGTACGTATGTAAGTGTAGAGTTAGGGGTCGGAAACCAGTGGAATGCGTCGAAATATTTAAAACCTCAATGTTCTTTTGACTGCAATGTGTTTGGAATTTTTGAACAACGGTGGATGATAGTGATGATAACGATAATGCCGATAATGATGATAAACATGTATTTGGTTAAAGCGACATTATTAATTTTACGTTACATTCAGGTATACATTGCTTTTACCAGATTTTTTTAAACATGAGTTCTCACCATTAATTAATTTCTTCTAACACTCACATACTATTCATTCTAATTGCCACCATTTCAGATTATATGATTATAAAATTCCAAATCATACAATCTTCGACATATTATTCAACGTGTCGAAAATCCCAAGCCTCCCTCCAGGATTCGAACCTGCATCAAATATATTACTAGTTTTCCCCACAGACGTCGTCATGTAGTCCTTACTATGAATGAATGTCCTGTTGTGTAGTCCTTACTATGAATGAATGTCCTGTTGTGTAGTCCTTACTATGAATGAATGTCATGTTGTGTAGTCCTTACCATGAATGACTGTCCTATTGTATAGTCCTTACTATGAATGAATGTTCTGTTGTGTAGTCCTTACTATGAATGAATGTCCTGTTGTGTAGTCCTTACTATGAATGACTGTCCTGTTGTATAGTCCTTACTATGAAGAATGTTCAGTTGTGTAGTCCTTACCATGAATGACTGTCCTGTTGTATAGTCCTTACTATGAATGAATGTCCTGTTGTGTAGTCCTTACTATGAATGACTGTCCTGTTGTATAGTCCTTACTATGAATGAATGTTCAGTTGTGTAGTCCTTACTATGAATGACTGTCCTGTTGTATAGTCCTTACTATGAATGACTGTCCTGTTGTATAGTCCTTACTATGAATGAATGTTCAGTTGTGTAGTCCTTACTATGAATGAATGTTCAGTTGTGTAGTCCTTACTATGAATGACTGTCCTGTTGTATAGTCCTTACTATGAATGACTGTCCTGTTGTATAGTCCTTACTATGAATGACTGTCCTGTTGTGTAGTCCTTACTATGAATAACTGTCCTGTTGTATAGTCCTTACTATGAATGAATGTCCTGTTGTGTAGTCCTTACTATGAATGACTGTCCTGTTGTATAGTCCTTACTATGAATGAATGTTCAGTTGTGTAGTCCTTACTATGAATGACTGTCCTGTTGTATAGTCCTTACTATGAAGAATGTTCAGTTGTGTAGTCCTTACCATGAATGACTGTCTTGTTGTATAGTCCTTACTATGAATGAATGTCCTGTTGTGTAGTCCTTACTATGAATGACTGTCCTGTTGTATAGTCCTTACTATGAATGAATGTTCAGTTGTGTAGTCCTTACTATGAATGAATGTTCTGTTGTGTAGTCCTTACTATGAATGACTGTCCTGTTGTATAGTCCTTACTATGAATGAATGTCCTGTTGTGTAGTCCTTACTATGAATGACTGTTCAGTTGTGTAGTCCTTACTATGAATGAATGTTCAGTTGTGTAGTCCTTACCATGAATGACTGTCCTGTTGTATAGTCCTTACTATGAATGAATGTCCTGTTGTGTAGTCCTTACTATGAATGACTGTCCTGTTGTATAGTCCTTACTATGAATGAATGTTCAGTTGTGTAGTCCTTACTATGAATGACTGTCCTGTTGTATAGTCCTTACTATGAATGAATGTCCTGTTGTGTAGTCCTTACTATGAATGACTGTCCTGTTGTATAGTCCTTACTATGAATGACTGTCCTGTTGTATAGTCCTTACTATTAATGAATGTCCTGTTGTGTAGTCCTTACTATGAATGACTGTCCTGTTGTGTAGTCCTTACTATGAATGACTGTCCTGTTGTATAGTCCTTACTATGAAGAATGTTCAGTTGTGTAGTCCTTACTATGAATGAATGTTCTGTTGTGTAGTCCTTACTATGAATGAATGTCCTGTTGTATAGTCCTTACTATGAATATTGATTTTGAATTTGTAATTTATACAAAATTACGTTTACGGTACAAAAAATACGGTATGTTTGAATGTTAAAAAAGAAAATTATTTCTGAAAACTTGAAAAAATTCTATAAAAAATCTGCGTACCAATGTTTTGAAACTCAATGGTTTCGTATATTTAATTTAATTATTTCAATGGTAAATAAAAATTGTGTTGTTATGAAAATTTTCATAGATGGCGTTGTTGTCGGTAAATCCGTTCCATACTAACTATTATATTTTCTGATATATGGATATTTGTATATTTTATTTATTTACAGTAAAATAAACACCACTCACCATAGAGGACGTCCATAAATCACGTGATGTTTTTTTTACAACTTTTTGGAAACCCCCAAAAAGTTGTAAAAAATATTTGGTGATGTTTCAGAATACCCCCCCCCTCCCCCGAAAATCACGTGTACTTTTTTTAGTACAAGAAAAATAAGAAACATGTGATTTTAATTTTCGTCATTTTTTTAATTTTATTAAAGTTCTACTGTGTTTCTTCAGAAAAAATAAATGCACGTGATTTTCTCACTATACCCCCCCCCCCTCCCCCTTTTGAGATCACGTGATTAATGGACGCCCCCATAACTACAGCTCTCGCCTTTGCAATGAGTGGTTATAATAATATAACCACTCATATTATATGGAAGTAAGTGTTGTGACAAAGATGAAAGTTAATAAGTTGAGATGGTTTGGACATGTGGAAAGAATGGATGCAGACAGAATGACAAAGAGAATTCATAAGGCTGAAAGGAAAGGTGTAAGAAAGCGTGGCCGACCGAGAATGACGTGGATCGAACACATCGATTCCGTCCTCAAGGAAGGCCATGTAAGAAGTAAGAGAAATAGGAGAGGGTGTATGAGAAATATTATGTCGGTGGATGAAGCGAAAGAAGTGTGCTTGGATAGAAAAGAGTGGAGGTCCGTTCTCTCTGCCTACCCCTTACGGGACACGGCGTGATGCGTAAAAAAAAAAAAAAAAATATTATATCTTTTATATGAATATTTTACATTATCTGAAAACTATTTTTCGACTTTTTGTTAGTTATTCTGTTATCCGGAGCGGAGAAGAATCCAATAAACAAAAAATCATAAAAATCTATTCAACCGATCTCGAGATATAAGTGTTCGCACTAACCCGATATTCTTTTGTATTATAGATTATTAGTAATTTTTTATTATAACAGTGCAATAATAAAATTGAATTTTTTCCCGTAATGACATTATGGTTTATTGGACTTGAGTAGATTTTATGCTAAAAAATCGGCGCGATGTTCTTCTTCTTCTTCTTTTATTAGGCAATCCACCCAGGGGGGTGATGTGTGCCATTTTCAAGATTAATAATATAAGAGTTCATAGGACAAATCTACAAACAAAGATAAAAAAAAAGAGAAAGGAAAAAAAACAAAACAATGTCATATCTTAAGGTTGTTCACCGAAATAAATCGGCAGATGTCCCTGTATATGTCTGTATTACAAATATTCAGTAAATATGCTGAATTTATAGGACCATTAACAACAACATGCTTCCTACCAAAGACGATGTTGAAATAGAAATTTTAGGGTTTAAAAAAGCAAACATTTTTGAAGAAATGAATTCCTTCTGAGCTGAATCTCGACATACATACAAAACTGTATTTGGGTGAAAACACATAGAACGCTGATTCCGACGGGCGCAAATAATGTTTATATGCATTTGAATGGGGATACCTATGCACAGCAAAAGCAGGAACCCGCTTTCCGGCATGCCCATTTAAATGCATTGAAACCATAGACAACATTCTTTGAGCCGATCGGCGCCGCCGGTCGGAATCGGCGTTCTTTGTGTTTTCACACTTTCAAAGGAGCATCTGAATAAGTACCTCCGTCTGCAGTAACCGTGTCCTTGATTAATCGTCTCATGGAGTGGAGGACTTCTATCATATCCTTTTCCGGCGGAACCTGAACCGACATCATCACGTAATAGCAACAGCCATCGTCATAAATCTGGGATATTCTCGTCATGACTTGGAAATTCTTAGCGCCCAGACTATGAAATAGTTTCGACAGCTTTTCTTTAATCTTCACATCCAGTCCTAAAATTTTGCTCCATGGGATCGTTGCCTCAGAGACATCCCCTATTACATTGAAATCAAGGGCCAAGTCCTGCAGAAATAAAACACACTTCATAATGTAAGTATTTATAATAGGAAAAAATATTACAAAAAAGCAGAATTTAATTAGTGGTTCACCTAGACCAGAAGGGCTATTCTCGTAATCAATCAGTATCAGTTTCAGTTTAAAAACTGCAGTCACGGACCTACATGCGTTCGAATTTCAAAAAAAATGTATGAATACAAACTAATTTAAGAACGCGGTCTAGTCCAATCCGTCATTTTCAGAGCAAATTTCAGTCCAGTTCGAATTAAGAACGCTACGAGAAAACCCCAGCTGGACACAGTCCTGGATCCACGCTTGCATAGACTTTCTTCAGTTAGTGAATTTATCTAATCTAATCTATAGGACCTCACAGTAGACAACCCTGAAGTATGGAACCAGCAGCGGTGCAATTTTCAATAAGCAACTTAAGAGACCGATAGTAGAGCTTGAAATTTAACCACAAGGAGCCAATATTACTATGGACAAACTTGATACATTAACAAATAAGACATCACACGAGGATGTCTTATTACGACATAATTTTGGTGAAGCTGTTTAAACTTACCCTAAAATAGTTAACGACGTAGCTGACCGAGAAGCCGTTTTCCCCGGTAGTGCTGCCAGCATGGACGCCACCCATCTCCGCGGCCAGCTGGCTCAGTTGTCTGGACCGCATCTCCACCTCATCCCTCCTGCCTTCCAGAAGCATGATGGCCGCAGAAATTTTCTTCAAGTCGAAACCTTTCACCTTTTCCAAATACTTCATCTTCAAATTATCTAATAGTTCAGCGAAATAAGACTTCTCCACTCTCAGGACATGAGCGACCTGAACGTGTACTTCGTCCATTAATCTGATACAGGCTGGTTGCCACTGACGTCTCGCTACTTCCCTCAGGAAGCGAATACCCGTGTGGTAGTCTTGGAATACGATAGAGTCATACATGGTGTATTCGGGAAGGGGGTGGATTTTAAGAGTCACCTCCGTTATAATGCCGAAAATTCCTTCGGATCCCAGCACCATGTGGTTGAAATCTGGCCCGCAGGACATACGGCCCAGATTCGCGCCCTTCTCGTAAACTCCACTAGGCGTAACTATCTTCATGTTCACCACCATATCTTCTATGTTCCCATATCGACTCTGCTTTATTCCACTAGCCAGAGTCGCCACCCATCCTCCCAAAGTGGAGAGCTCTATCGAATCCGGTTCATGGCCAGTAGTGAAGCCGATTTTTTCAAGAGCCGCCTCGAGATCAGCCCCGATGATTCCAGACTCCGCTGTCACCAACAAGTTCTCCCGGTCCACATCGAGGATTGAATGCATTTGGTTGGTGTCCACGGATAATATTGGACGATGTTCATCGACTTCACAAGACAACGCTCCGGAAACACAAGTGCCTCCTCCATGAGGTACTATAACGAAGTTCCTGTCGTTGGCTAAATTTACAAGATCAACACATTCTTTGTGACACGTAGGCCAGGCGACAGCATCGGGAATCCGCAATTTTGAAAAATCCATTCCTCGGAATAAGTTCAATAGCTCATCTGTTGCCTGTCCTTTGGCTCTTCTCAGTCTGTCCAACCCAGCAGTTGAAATGTCAATACCTATAGATTTGATGTCATCCAACGTTGCTTGATTGAACCTAGAGGCGGGGTATTCTTTAGGCTCTGGGATATTTCTTAATTCATAGTTCCGTGGCACTTCTACCCCGAACTTTTCTGTGATGTACGGAATTACCCATGGTAGAATTTTTCCACAAATCGGATATCTGTAATAATATTGCAATTACTGTGGTAGATATTGTGTAAAGTTTGCGACGATGCGTTTTTAGGAAAGTGCTTACTTACCTATTTCCAATAAATCGGGGGTTTCCATCGATAATTCTGACCACGGAGTCGTGGAATCCCCAACCGAACCATTTTATCGTTTCTCTGTAAAAATCAAAACAAGTTTGAGTCAAGTATGAAACAAGTTAAGATGGTTTCAACACCACCAAATAGACACTTGCCCGAGAGCGATACAAAAATCAAATGAAAGACTTAGGAACTATGCAAGCCCAGAAATAGACAGCGACCACCGCATCGTTTCGTAATAAATAAAAAAATCAAAGACCACAAGCCAGAAAAGATTGGTTGACATACCTACAATATTATGCCAATGATTGAAGAGATGAGAACTTTAAAAAAGTAAACTTCGTCTACATGTAGACATTGTAGACAATTAACAGGGGAAAAGAGAATACAAAGCTTTGAGAAATGAGATCAATATAGAATCGAAAAGGCCAAAGAAGAATATTTGCAAGAAAAATGGTAAAAAATAAACAGAAATATTGAACAAAGAAAGCAGGAAAAGCATATTCTGTTATAAAGATCTTTTTCAATGATAAAACTGATATAAAAAGGTGTCATTCAGAAATCTAAATGAGAAACTCCTGTTTGAAGATGAAATGGAAGGAATATACACAAAACAATGAAATAACTGCAAGGGATACTTTGGAATCGGATATAGCTACATAAAATAATGAATCTGATAGTCTGGGATGTGAATTTGATTACGCTATCTCAAAATTAAAGGATAGCAAGCCACCAAGAGTAGACAATATTCCATGGGAACTGCTGAAATGTTCAGGTAGTGGCACACATTGCAGTCTTGTCTGTAAAATAATTATATAACATGGGAGAAATACCCGAGAATTTTATTAAATGTCTTATCAAAACAATAGCAAAAAAACTCGGCACAACCAAATGCGAGCAACATAGAACTTAATAAAGTCAAATATCCCATGCATTTCTAGCGCTTGCCCAGGATCTACCTAACTCTACTAACATCATAAATAATAATCTCTAGATGTTATTATTCGATTTAAAAAATCGACAAATTTGTCACGTCTTGGTCCCAAACAATTGAAAGTTAAGCAATGGATTTATGAAATAAACCCTTACCTGTTCTTTGGTATGGAGGGAGTCACCCGAATAACAGAGCTTTTGGAGTCTAATAAAATCTTTCCGTTGGTCTCTGTCGAACAAGTCTTAACTGACGAACTATTTAGATTCATATTCACAAGTTTTTTTTTTGCCAAAACTTTATTTACAATGAATGACTTGTAATATCTATATATTTTTTAGGATCCCCTATAGAATCGAAATGTCTGACACAAAAGCAGATGCGATTGTTGTATTTATACAAGAGATCGCAAATGTTTTCCTTAATTATTTTGAAAGAACAAACCTCTTTATTTTAATTAACCTCTTGGCAAAACTCAATTGAATTAAGTAAGTAGTTAATAAACGGGCTATCTAATTTAATTAAATGTGCGTCATGATTGAAAATATATTTTAAAAACACGATTCGGATGACCCGAAATGGCTCTCATTGCACGCAATGAGGGCAACAAGACAACACTGTGGTATCCATTGCGATATCCGACGTCTATCTGAACAGTATTGAGTCTTTCATCTCATTATTTTCTTGAACATCATACTCACATTCTTGAACAGGGATTACATCAACTTTTGATTTTGTAAAATAGAAGCTAAGGGTTATCCAAATTAGTGATCTGCATTTGCCTTCTTTGGTAGATTTTTCTGTAAGAGTTGACTTCACGTAAGTGGGTGAGGCAAAAAGGTTTTCGGGGAAATCTTTTGATTCACACAATGTGATCACGTTGCTAGCCACTAGCATGTAATATATATTTTTAATCTTACTTTGTTTGATTTAAGTTGAGTGTTCGATTGTAATATTATGTTCAATGCTGTATGGGTGAATACATTTATTGACGCAATTTGTTTTATGGTTCTGTTATTTTTCTTGCGACTATTTTACTTGGATTTTATTATCTTCGATTATTCTAATTTTTATTTTTTTTTTATTTACTAGCCTTCCACATTATTCTAATTTGAATTTGTATCTCTGATATTTTTTATCTATTTCAACTCTAATATACTTGATTTTGTTATTATTTTGTTTGTGTAGTGAGGTGAGATAGAAGACAATAGTCTTCAATTTAAGTAATTTTGATTTATGATATTACTTCTTGTATCATATTATTGAGATTGACCATCTCGCGTCCTTAAACCTTGTGGTTGAATGATAGAGGTTGCTTCGGCCATAATGCCGCCATTGCCACTATTTTTATACACTATTTTTTAATGTGCATTTAGAATTAATTAATTAAATAAATAAACCCCAACAGGTAAGAAAAGGCATAAGAAATAAGCTACGGATGCCTGGGTCCCATCAGGGGGGGCTCAGGCAGATGTTGTCCAGCGCAATGGAGGAGGGGGGGGGGTGTCTTGAGAATAGGAGGCATGGCCTAACACACAATGTGAATTAGACTTTTTAGTTGCAATCAACCTTCTTAAGTTTATTATTATATTTTAGAAATTTGGTAGAAATTAAATAAATAGGCGAGGTGGGGGGGGGCTATATCTGAATCCTCACCATCATAGATCTTGAAAACCGGGATTATCTTGTCTGAACTTCAATCTGTGTACATATCTGGGGTGGACGGAAGATTTCCAGAGTTTATAAAACATAGCGGATGCTACACAAGGGAGTGGCTATGCAAAATGTTCAATTGCATATTGGTAACTGGACAAATCCCAAATAAAGTGGTTGGTAAACCAGTGGTATCAGTCGGCGACTTTCGTACATACAGCGTCGTGAGTTCGAATCCCGGTGCCGACAATTTCCATTTTCACGACACAAAGCTTTGCTTTATGCGAAAGATGTCGAAAGTGTATTTGTGTTTACTTTAGGTGAGCCCAGATTCATTAAAAAAATATATAAAAAAAAATACAAAATAATCGCTATTCTTAAGCCTGGGAAACCAGATGATAAACCTGAAAGTTACAGACCTATATCGCTGTTGTGCGTGTGCTTCAAACTTCTGGAAAGACTCATCTATGAACGAACGGTTCCCTTTAATAGAGGAGATAACACCGGTGGAGCAGGCAGGTCTTCGTCCTGGAAGGAATTGTGTAGATTAGGTGACAGCCCTGACGACATTATTATTGAGAATGGCTTCCAGAGGAGGATGAAAACTCTTAAGGCCTTCATCGACCTCTCAGCTGCGTATGACACTGTCTAGCGAGAGGGCCTGGTGTCTAAAGTTTGTGGGAGTAAAGCATGGAACCCGCTTACGGAATGAAATGCTGAGCAACCATTTTTTTACTGTCCACCTCAATGACTCAGGGCTCACCTTATACGCCAGTGATCTTCCGTGGATGATTACTGGAACAGTCAAATCTACTATAAGTAATAATATAATGCCACCACCGATTCGACATCTCGAGGCAACTAATAGAGAATGGGAGAAACATAGAATAAATGTTTCACTCCCTCTGCATCAGGACGCGCCCACACCCTTTAATCCTCGACTCCACTTCAGAAAACCGGTTCAAGCGCGGCTTTCCACCTGGTGGAGACTAGTTTCAGTGGTTCCTCTCAGAGGGAGGAGTGGAGTAGTTTTGGTGGAGATTTTCGGGGTACAGGAGGTGGGTTCTCAGATGCCTGGTTTTAACCAATGGGTTCATCTTAACCGTATCCGAACCGGTATGGACGCTGCGCCCAAATACTTTACAGATGGCAAATCCGTGAGGCTCTCGCATGTGACTGTAGAGCGAGCCAACGCAGACTATCGCACACATTGTGGAGGAGTGTCCTCGAAGAGCTTTTAATGGCTCATTTATGGACATTCACAATGTTACCCCACAGGCTCTGCAATGGCTCAACGAATTGGATATTGTTTTTTGATCTCCTGGAGCTGTAATGTGAACCTTTTTTTAACTTTTTATCCTTTTTATATCTTGACATTAATTTATTGTTTTTAACTTTTTTATCCTTTGATGACGCTACTGACTGGCAGCTGATTTTCAATGCCATTCGATATTAATAATTCTTTTTGTCAATAGAACCAGATCCATCCAGGGGCAAATGTGATGTTATAATTTACGCAGATGATACATCACTCATTATAAAGGGCAATAAATATGACGAGCATCTTGCTGAAAATGCGGTTAAAATTTTAGATGACGTAAACCAATGGTTTGATGCCAATAATTTAGTTTTAAATATGACGAAAACCAATGCGATTTGTTTCTCTCTGAAAAGGAATAAAGATATATTAGCTGATCAACTACTAGAAAATAATTCATTGCATGTTATATATAGCTATAATTTTCTTGACGTTGTGATGGATGAGAAGCTGCAGTGGACCTGGACCCCTATTCTGTAGCAAGTGTAGGTTTTTTTTTTCTATCCAAGCACACTTCTTTCGCTTCATCCACCGACATAACATTTCTCATACACCCTCTCCTATTTCTCTTACTTCTTACATGGCCTTCCTTGAGGACGAAATCGATGTGTTCGATCCACGTCATTCTCAGTCGGCCACGCTTTCTTACACCTTTCCTTTCAGCCTTATGAATTCTCTTTGTCATTCTGTCTGCATCCATTCTTTCCACATGCCCAAACCATCTCAACTTATTAACTTTCATCTTTGTCACAACACTTACTTCCATACCACATTCCTTCCAAATATTTTCATTTCTTTCCATATCCCATAAAGTTTTTCCACATATTCTTCGTAGAGATTTCATCTCTACTGCATTTATACTACATTCTTCTTTTTTCGTCCATGTCCACGTTTCACAACCATACATCATCGATGGTAACAGGATTGCGTTATGCACTAGTTTCTTTGCTTGTAGTGAGACGTTGTTGTTTCTCATTATAGGTCTTAGTGCACCGCCCACCCTGCAACCAGCAACTTTCCTACGCTCGATTTCTTTTTCACACTTTCCATCCCGACTAAACATGCTTCCTAAATACACATACTCATTAACTTGCTCAAGACATTCATTTTCTACCGTTATTTTGCAATTCGTTCTTGCTTCATCCCTTTCAAATACCAAAACCTTTGTTTTGCTGACATTCATTTTTAGACCGTTTTTTGCACAATTTTCAAACACACTTGACACAAGTTCTTGCAAATCATTTTCACACTCAGCCATAAGTACTAAATCATCGGCATACATAAGCGCACATACTTTTATTCCATTCAATTCAACCCCTATATTTATATCTTTTAACCCACTGACGCAAAAATCAAAAAACAAATTGAACAACCATGGTGACATGACGCACCCTTGCTTCACACCCTTCGTAAGACAGAACTCCGGTGAAAGGTGACTATTCAGCTTCACACACGCAGTACTATCCGAATATAGCGAAGCAATGCCACGAATCAACCGGTTGTTCACTCCATAGATTGATAGAACCTCCCATAATTTACCCCTATCTACGCTATCATATGCCTTTTCCAAATCTACGAATGCACAGAAAAGCTTCTGATGTTTACTCAAAAGCTTCTCTGTAATCATCCGCAGAGCGAAGATCTGATCGACACATCCCCTCCCATTCTAAAAGCCCCTTGTGCATCCCAAACTTTAGTTTCAGTTATTTTTCTTACCCTTTCTACTAAGATTCTACTGTACAATTTACCCACATACTCCCTTTATGGCCCCCCGCACAACGAAAGCCAGCCCGGAGGAGACCAATCCGCAGCAAACCCGACCCGCATGAACCGCCCGCCCCCTTGTACAGAGGGCAGATAATGGCTTTCCTCCAGTCACCTGGTGTACGGCCTCCCGTCCAGCACAAGTTGAAAAGCTTCAAGCACCACTGAAGCGTCACTCGGCCGCCATACCTGATAAGCTCCGTTGATATCCTATCGCAACCTGAAGCTTTCCCATTTTTTGCTTTCTTAATCGCATTCGTAAGTTCATTCATACTGATTTCATGACTTTCATCATCACCTACTTGACACAAATTGTCGCATCCATCCTTAGTTTCAAACAGATCTTCAAAATATTCTTTCCACCTCAAACCTATATCCTTTTCCTGTGTCAGCATACATCCATTTTTATCTTTCAAACAATTCACTTTCTCATCCTTCCCAGACCTTTTCCTTTTCACTTCCTTCCAGCTTTAAATTACCATTCACATTCGCACTTAATTTTTTACATTCATTATCCTCTAATTTTTTCTTTTTCACTCTCACAAGTTTCTTAACTGCATTCTTCTCTTTCTTATAAATATCATACATAACTGTTTTGTCGGAGTCATTCTTCGCACAAACTACATTTTTCCACGCATTCTGTTTTTTGTCCACAGCTGCTTTCACATCTTTGTCCCACCATGCATCGCCTTTTCTCCTACCCGTTTTAGATTCCCCACATACTTTAACCGCACTATCTACTATTGATTGTTTTAAAATTTCCCAACGTTCCTCTAAGCTATAATCAATTGATTCTAAGTTATTCAAAGTGTTTGCAATCAGACTCACATATTCATCCTTACAATTTTCCTCATTCAACTTTTCGATTCGTATCCTTTTGGAGCTTTCCACTTCTCTCGGTCTCAATCGCCAACCACGGAACAGTTCAGCAATCCGTCCCTAGTTCAGCACCTCGAAAAACCCGAGTATCCGTAGTCAAACCCCTCAGTCACGCACAGTCATCCACGCACACTAAATCAATCATTCTTTTTTTATCCTTTCTTTGCCACGTGTATCGGTGGATCTTTTTGTGTGCAAAAAACGTGTTTGCAACAAAAAGATCCATTTCTAAAAATAAATCCAATATCCTATTTCCATTGTCGTTAACCCGTTTATCCCCATATGCACCCAGGACCCGTTCATAACCCTAACCCCAACCCACCCATTCAGATCACCCGCTAAAATTAATCTTTCGTTATCCCCTCGGTTCTCTGAAATATCACTAACGTTTTCCCAAAACTCATCCTTTTCAGCATCAGAAGTGCTGTTACTAAGAACACCCTCGTAATGCCAATTCTGAAACGGATCCACATAAGTCTGGGACTAACTAATTTAAAATCTTTCATACATTCACTCATTCTCTTTGATAAAATAGCCCCCACACCTTGTTTCCCATGCTCCGACTCAGGAAAACCAGACCACAAAACATTCAATCCATTTTTTTTCAAGCATACCACAACCTTTCTTCTTTGTTTCATTCAGACATACTATATCCAAACCTTTGTGTATCCAAACCCAAGTGTAGGATAGTCACTTGAAAAAAGGCGACTATTAGGCGATACATTTTGTACGAAAAACGTCTATATGCGATTCTCGCATTCGATACGTATAGACGTTTTTCATACAAAATGTATCGCCTAATAGTCACTTTTTTCAAGTGACTACCCTACACTTGCTACAGAATAGGGGTACTGCTCTGTGGTAGGCTGGGCTCTGCGATTTACGCCATTAAAAAAATTAAAGACTTATGTGGTGTAAAAACTTCCAGGAACGTGTACTTTGCATACTTTCACTCCGTCATGGTTTATGGTGTGATGGTTTGGGGGGGGGGGGGGGAGCGGATTTCTCAAGAGTAGCAATTACGCAGAAGCGATTATCTGAGGGTGCTATATACTAGGTATGCAACCCCGAGAGACATGCCGAAATGTTTTTAAAGAACAAGGCATTCTCACATTGGCTGGAGCATATATCCGGGACCGGGAGTGCATAGAGTATAATAATACTTACTTAAAACGGGAATGTCTTCTTTTCGCTAGGAGGAATCTGCCGAACACACCCCTAAACTCGGACCACTAGATGTACGGCCTATCAGGCATCGACTAGCAAAAAGGTCTCAAAGAGCTTCATTTGCCATAGTGTGCGTGCCTATAATAAATTACCGAATGGATGACGATACCTTTAAGAAAGAGATAAAAGAGTACCTATCTGGTTGAACAAAGCTATTGTTCTATTTATGAGATGTTAAATCAAACTTAGCCTTTTTTATTTTATTATTATTAGGGTTTAACTACACTTGTTTGCGACTGGGCTTGCCCTTGAACATTCTGTTTATCCATTACTCCACATTGAATTCTCGTTGGGATGGCCCCTTGGTAGAGTGCTCTCATTTGTTGTCAGTCAACCAAGTGACTCGAGTCACCGAGATTAAAAAGGAGATCTCCACGCTATTTATTATAGTATATTTTTATTGTTGACTGTATTTTTTTTTTACTACATTTACTGACAAGAGACTGAAAGGCTCTTTACACCTTTTCAGCCTCGCCCACGTAAGTATTTTCTATTTATATGCATTTTTTGTACTATAAAATATCACCCTTTTGAGATTTTTGAGACTTTCAAGATGTTTACATATACCTATTGATTTTTAGTTACATTTGCTGACTCCTGTCACTGAGAGGGCCATTTACACCCTTTCGGCCTCGCCTACGTATTTGTCTATTTCGTTGTGTACCTACTTTTGAAAATTGTTTCATGTACGATCTTTTTTTTCTAGTATTTTGAATGCTTATAATTTTGACGACTCCAAGTGCCTGAAAAGGCCTAGGGATGAGAATGATAAAATATCAAATTTTTTAAATGACTTTTTTTTATGTGACCCCCCCTGGCGCCAAAGCTGGATCCGTCCTTGATCCAAGCCATGCCCATCTCCTCTCCGTACCTTAATCTATGTAATCAAATTCAAATCGTAGTGTTGTTATTAAGGGGGGGGGGGCAAGGGCGGATCCAGGGGGGAGGTTACGGGGGTCATGACCCCCCCCCTGGGCTGGTTTATTTTAATAAGGAGTAATACCAAAGATACCAATAAAGAGCCTTTTCTAGAGGTGACATTTTATTGATTTTTTTTAAATAAAAAAACACTTATTGTGGCATAACTATAATAGTTAGACATATGCTGTCGCGATACTTTTTGTAAATAATGATGTCTTCTACAAAATTGTACTACATTGTTTTATTCTATCATCATTAGTTTTCACAGCGTTCGCGATAAAAAGAATATTTTAGGTAAATTTTTTACACCTTGGGTTACATTATTGAAGTTTTCGTAGTTTACCCAATTTTTTTTGGAAATTAAATATAACCTATGTTCAGCGCCGATATTGTAGCTTCCCAAAAGTGAAAGAATTTTTCAAATCGGTTCTGTAGTTTTGGAGCCTATTCGATGCAAAAAAAAAATCAAATCTTTCCTCTGTATATATATACCAAAAAGTAGCCTACTCGACAGACGTGGTCCATACTATGAATATAGAATTTTTATTTGTATAATGATAAATTAAATACCTATTAACTATAATTAGGTTATTCCAACCGATGCATCTGTTTGAAACCATATTATTATATTTTGTATCCGCATTCTGTCAAACGCCTGATTTTATTTCAAAATTGTAAAAAATGTATTATGAATGTACTAAGAAAGTTACCTATGTACTTTAACTTTTATTTTTATTCCGCTCAACTCTTTTCATTCATAAGAACCTTCTGACAAAAGCAAACATGACTACGGCTATTGAACGGCTAGACCGATTTCGCTGATTCTTTTTTGTATTGTTTTCTTTTGTCAGGAGAAGGTATTTATGAAAAAATAAGAAAGTTTCCCGTAAAATTATAAAATTAACGAAAGTAGATAACCTTCTTAGTAATATAATAGAATAGACACTAGACAACCAAACTTACATCCAGAATCCAGATCAACAACAGCAAATTAAAGATATCAATTGAAATGATTTAAAAACGTTTGTAGCTTGAAAAATGCCCAAAGCAGATAGAAGTGAGTATTTTTAAAAAAGTACAAAATACCTATCACTTATTTCATTTTTATTCATATCCAGCAATATAACAATTGCTTTCAAATGACGTCATTTGGTGGAATAAAAGTTATTAGAGTTATGGGATTCTAACAGGACAATGTTTGTCAAGTCAGAAAAATATGGTAAAAGTTCGCGGGCTGATCCTATTTGTATATGAAGCACATATTTTTGTATTTTTATTTCAAATATAGATTGATAGTGACAAAAATATTATAAAAATATAATAGGTAATTAGGATATTAAATATAAATAAAAAAAAAGAAATATTCAGACTTCTCAGACAGTCTTGGCGAAATAGGAATAGGATTGCCTACCCCAAATAATGGGACATTGTTTTTCACGGCTTTCACCTTCTGAAGAAAGTGTTATTTGCCATAGGGGTTTAAAATTATGCAATATTATTTAGGGGCTTAAAATTGCACATATAAAGAAACAATTAAAGGAATCACACAGTTCTGTCATATTCTCAAGTTGTTTCTTATTATAATTATTATTGATACGATTCTGCATTGTTGATATGAAAGAGATGCTGGATACTATATTCATTGCTTACGACTTCCACATGTTAAATTAAAAAAAACTGTTAAGACAGTAAGTAGTTCAAATGCAGAGATATATAGTTTCAAATGATATATCTCTTTATATAACATGGAGCCTTATATCCCTTAGAACATTCTTAGTGCTTTTGACAAAAAAGATTCTACCTTTAAATTTGAATTTGCGTTTGACATAGCTGATGTAAGTTAGTAGATAGTTGGCGCGATTGATAAAATGCTCCCTGCGTAGCAAAACAAATTTATTTGAAGTGGTCGGTAGCCCATCGGTTAAGTCGACAAAAAAAAATATAACTCGTAACTATAACGTTTAACGTCGTTTAACATACATTTAGGTATTTGAATATCTCTAAAGGGGTTCTGTTAAGGTTTTATTATATACAGATGTTAGCGTTCAGCCAGTTTAGGAAGAGAAACCAAATAACATGTGAGCGAAGCCACGGGTACCAGCTAGTATTATATAAATGAATGATGCAACACATAATATACCATATAAGCATGTTATTTTTTGAAAAATATCAGGTTTTAAATGTGTGTTGATTTTAGAAAAGTCTTCTTCTTCTTTTGGAACCTGGTGATCTGTTGTTTTGTTTAGATAACCCCTTGGCGGATATAGACTACCCACTAGATGGGTTTCTACATTTTCAAAATAATAAGTAAATAAATATAAATTACTCAATTGTAAGTGGGATTTCAGAAATTAAAAAAAAAACAATATAATAAAGTAAACACGAGTTCTATTAAAGATAAAAACGTATTGTAAATGGGGGTACTTTATTTTAAGTATAATTTCCTCGATGCTATCCAATGGATATGAATGGTGGAATACCAGTTGTTGTTATGGTACCAGTTAATGGTTTCAGGATGTCAAATACAAGATATTTTTTTAGTAATAATTGTAATATTTCGGTGTTCTTCTTGATAACCGAAAGATTTGAAGAAAACACAATAACTTTTAAATTATATTTTTAACCAATTTAATATAATACAAAAGAATCACATGTCACAAAAAAAGCTGTTATATTTCCAATCGTTAGTCTCAGAATAATCCCCTTTGATTTAACAATAATCATCTCCTTGTGATTATTGTTCCCATTTTAATAATTTAATTTTAATGTTTATCAAAATAATCGCCCTCTATAGAATATTCATACTATACAATGGTTTGCTCCCTAACTATCACAATATATTACACTCCCCTTCCTAAAAAAAATCCCCCACTTTGTACAGAAAAAAAAACTTTATCCTCTGCTAAATAAATTAAACTCAAAAAAAACTCTTAACCTCTCTGGTTAAAATACATTAAACAAAATAAAAAATAAACTCTTAACCTCTCTGGTTAAAATACATTAAACAAAATAAAAAATAAACTCTTAACCTCTCTGGTTAAAATACATTAAACAAAATAAAAAATAAACTCTTAACCTCTCTGGTTAAAATACATTAAACAAAATAAAAAATAAACTCTTAACCTCTCTGGTTAAAATACATTTAACAAAATAAAAAATAAACTCTTAACCTCTCTGGTTAAAATACATTAAACAAAATAAAAAATAAACTCTTAACCTCTCTGGTTAAAATACATTAAACAAAATAAAAAAATAAACTCTTAACCTCTCTGGTTAAAATACATTAAACAAAATAAAAAATAAACTCTTAAACTCTCAGGTTAAATACATTAAATAAAAAAAAAGTTTTCTTGATTCCCTGCTCGGCCCCAGGATGAACCCGACCGTTCCTCTGACTTGGTTGACCCTCAGTGACCTTGCAGACTGCACCTGAACCTGTTTCTGGAGATCTTTGGTTGTTTTGCTGCCCTCTTTTTTGTCTTCTGATTATGTTGCTCTTAGTGACCTTGCAGACTGCATCTTCTGACCCTTGATACAGACGACGTCTTCACTTCCTAGACTGCACCTCTTGACCCTTGATTCTGACGACCTCTGCTTTGCTGCACTCCTTCTTGTCCTTGACAAAACTGACCCTTGGTCTGTCCTTGAAAGACCTCGTCGCTGGTGTCCAATAATTAATGTTGGCTTCACCCTGTGAATTCTTTTGTCTTCTTCTTTTTTAACAAATTTGTGGGTTTCTTTCTAATTCGACTGCACCATGTTCCATTCGGTGTTCTTCTTGATAACCGAAAGATTTGAAGAAAACACAAAAACTTTTAAATTGATAATTATATTTTTAACCAATTTAATATAATACAAAAGAATCACATGTCACAAAAAAGTCTCAGAATAATCCCCTTTGATTTAACAATAATCATCTCCTTGTGATTATTGTTCCCATTTTAATAATTTAATTTTAATGTTTATTAAAATAATCGCCCTCTATAGAATATTCATAATATACAATGCTTTGATCCCGAGCTATAATCACAATATATTACATAATACAATAAATAAATATATTTCATCCATTAGGTGCTTATTCCTGAATTACAAATGCTGGTGAGTTCTTTAAATTTATCTTTGGATGGCTCTTTTAGCTGAGAACATGCATCAGATAAAGAAATCATAAAATAAAGTGTTTTTTTCGAGGATGTTTTTTATGCTGATTTCAGATTTAAGGACATATTCATAATTACTTAATTTATGATTATGCCTGGGTTCAAAAAACGTTTCTAGCTATTATCGTTATAGGTATAATATGCTTTAATAAATATTTTAAATGTATGGAATCTAATTTTTTTCTTTCTGTTCATACAGTGTACATAAATATGTACCAAATGGACCAAATGGTCCATTTTGTAAGATTTTTTTTATTTCTGTTGTTAAGTCTCTACTTTAACTGCATGTGATTGTGAAAAACGTAGGTATTTTTATTTAATTACTGAATCTACGCCTTTAGCTTTTGGGGAGGGTGATTTGGCACACAGCTTTCAACAGGAATGAGGACTCATGGTGAAAACTATTACCTCATCATTATGATATTGGAAGGAAAACAATTAAGTACCTATATGACTTAAGTCATAACTCTTTGGAACCTTTTAAATTTAGAATCCACTCATTTGTCAATGATGAGTGGATTCTAAATTATAACGACCGCGTCTATGTCGTAGTTATCCAAGAAATTCTTGTTAGCGAAGATGTTCTTTGGATCGAGTTGCTTCTTGACGGCTCTCAGAATGTTGGCTCCTGGCCTGGAGACGAAACCTTCGTACCATCTTTTCTTCTGTTTCCCGATTCCGTGATGGTGCGAGATGGAAGCTGAAACAGGACATTAATAATTCTTAAGTTTCTTGAAAGGTAAATAACATAGAAATAGAACTATCATTGAATTTATTGGTGTAGCACAGTGGTTCCTAATCTGGGTTCGATCGAACACCAGGGGTTCGGTGAGTCAGTCTCGTGGGTTCGGATGAGGTCAAGAAACACACCCGACTCATTATAAAAGTTATCACTGAATTCCTCTTCAAATTGATAAGAGTTCAGTGAATTCGCATATGAAACTGGTGGAGTTCAGTACATCCATAGACGTTACTGTACTAATAATCATATAACACTTTTTCTATACAAAGGTGTCAGTATAGCCGGCGGAACTTATTGCCTGAGGCAATTTTTTCCAGTCAACCGGTTCGCGTCATTGGACGGGGATTGCTGAGACAGGCCAACCCCGGGTAGAAATTTTAAGTGAAGAACGCTGACCCGACCGGGAATCGAACCCGGGACCCCTGATCTGAAGTCCATACCAGTACAACTAGGCTACCGAGGTCGGCAAGTAGTACACTTTTGACACTAACCAAAGTCGTCGTGAAAAAGGAAACGGTCTGCACCGGAATTCGAACCCACGACCTGCAGTACGCAAGTCGTCGACTGACACCACTGGGCTACCAACCACATTTTTTTAATGAATCTGTGCTCACACAAAATGAACACAAAAATACACTTTAACAGTAAGATACTTAAAGCTTGTGTCGTGAAAGAGGAAGATGGTCGGCACCTGGGTTCGAACCCACGACCTCCGATACGAAACAGTAAGAAAGCCGGCGTTGTAACCGCTAGACTACCAACCAGTTCTTTAGATCAACAGTGGGTGTGTTGTTTTCTGGGGTATCCAAGGAAAAGGAGTTCTAAGGTCTAAAAAAGCAAATATTTTTGAAGAAATGAATTCTTTTCGAGTTGAAGCTCGGCATGGTAGATACTAATTACATAAGGAGCATCTGAATAAGTACCTCCGTCTGCAGTAACCATGTCCTTGATTAATCGTCTCATGGAGTGGAGGACTTCTATCTTATCCTTTTCCGGCGGAACCAGAACCGACATCATAATGTAATAACAACAGCCATCGTCATAAATCTGGGATATTCTTGTCAAAACTTGGAAATTCTTAGCGCCCAGATTATGAAATAGTTTCGACAGCTTTTCTTTGATCTTCACATCTAGTCCTAAAATTTTGCTCCATGGGATCGTTGCCTCAGAGACATCCCCTATTACATTGAAATCAAGGGCCAAGTCCTGCAGAAATAAAACACACTTCATAATGTATTTTTTGTAATAGGAAAAAATGTTACAAAAAGCAGAACTAAATTATGTAGCTTAAATAATAATTATTGAATTATAATAGTAATGAACGCTAAATTCTTGTAATATCATACTTTGATTCTAATGTTACTACTACTCGAGTGTTTGTCTCATAGACTTACTTCAGTTAGTGAATTTATCTAATAATCTATAGGACCGCACAGTAGACCACCCTGAAGTATGGAGCCAGCAGCGGCAAAAGTATGTGCAATTCTCAATAAGCAACTTAAGAGATCGATAGTAGAGCTTGAAATTTAACCACAAGGAACCAATATTACTATGGACAAACTTGATACATTAACAAATAAGACATCACACGAGGATGTCTTATTACGACATAATTTTGGTGAAGCTGTTTAAACTTACCCTAAAATAGTTAACGACGTAGCTGACCGAGAAGCCGTTTTCCCCGGTAGTGCTGCCAGCATGGACGCCACCCATCTCCGCGGCCAGCTGGCTCAGTTGTCTGGACCGCATCTCCACCTCATCCCTCCTGCCTTCCAGAAGCATGATGGCCGCAGAAATTTTCTTCAAGTCGAAACCTTTCACCTTTTCCAAATACTTCATCTTCAAATTATCTAATAGTTCAGCGAAATAAGACTTCTCCACTCTCAGGACATGAGCGACCTGAACGTGTACTTCGTCCATTAATCTGATACAGGCTGGTTGCCACTGACGTCTCGCTACTTCCCTCAGGAAGCGAATACCCGTGTGGTAGTCTTGGAATACGATAGAGTCATACATGGTGTATTCGGGAAGGGGGTGGATTTTAAGAGTCACCTCCGTTATAATGCCGAAAATTCCTTCGGATCCCAGCACCATGTGGTTGAAATCTGGCCCGCAGGACATACGGCCCAGATTCGCGCCCTTCTCGTAAACTCCACTAGGCGTAACTATCTTCATGTTCACCACCATATCTTCTATGTTCCCATATCGACTCTGCTTTATTCCACTAGCCAGAGTCGCCACCCATCCTCCCAAAGTGGAGAGCTCTATCGAATCCGGTTCATGGCCAGTCGTGTAGCCGATTTTTTCAAGAGCCGCTTCGAGATCAGTCCCGATGATTCCAGATTCCGCTGTCACCAACAAGTTCTCCCGGTCCACATCGAGGATTGAATTCATTTGGTTGGTGTCCACGGATAATATTGGACGATTTTCATCGACTTCACAAGACAACGCTCCGGAAACACAAGTGCCTCCTCCATGAGGTATTATAACGAAGTTCCTGTCGTTGGCTAAATTTACAAGCTCAACACATTCTTTGTGACACGTAGGCCAGGCGACAGCATCGGGAATCCGCAATTTTGAAAAATCTATTCCTTGGAATAAGTTCAATAGCTCATCTGTTGCCTGTCCTTTGGCTCTTCTCAGTCTGTCCAACCCAGCAGTTGAAATGTCAAAACCTATAGATTTGATGTCATCCAACGTTGCTTGATTGAACCTAGAGGCGGGGTATTCTTTCGGCTCTGGGATATTTCTTAATTCATAGTTCCGTGGCACTTCTACCCCGAACTTTTCTGTGATGTACGGAATTACCCATGGTAGAATTTTTCCACAAATCGGATATCTGTAATAATATTGCAATTGCTGTGTTAGATATTGTGTAAAGTTTGCGACGATGCGTTTTTAGGAAAATGCTTACTTGCCTATTTCCAACAAATCGGGGGTCTCCATCGATAACTCTGACCACGGAGTCGTTGAATCCCCAACCGAACCATTTTATCGTTTCTCTGTAAAAAAATCAAAACAAGTTTGAGTCAAGTATGAAACAAGTTAAGATGGTTTCAATGCCACCACAGAAGACGGTATATCATGTACTCGGAAGGCCCTGGAGATAGATTTAGATATGAAATAGACACTTGCCCGAGAGCGATACAAAAATCAAATGAAAGATTTAGGAACTATGCAACCCCAGAAATAGACAGCGACCACCGCACCGTTTCGTAATAGGTAAATAAAAAAATCAAAGACCACAAGCCAGAAAAGATTGGTTGACATACACTATTATGACAATGATTGAAGAGATGAGAACTTTAAAAAAGTAAACATGTAGATGTAGACATTGTAGACAATTAACAGGGGAAAAGAGAATACAAAGCTTTGAGAAATGAGATCAATATAGAATCGAAAAGGTCAAAGAAGAATATTTGCAAGAAAAATGGTAAAAAATAAACAGAAATATTGAACAAAGAAAGCAGGAAAAGCATATTCTGTTATAAAGATCTTTTTCAATGATAAAACTGATATAAAAAGGTGTCATTCATAAATCGAAATGAGAAACTCCTGTTTGAAGATGAAATGGAAGGAATATACACAAAACAATGAAATAACTGCAAGGGATACTTTGGAATCGGATATAGCTACATAAAATAATGAATCTGATAGTCTGGGATGTGAATTTGATTACGCTATCTCAAAATTAAAGGATAGCAAGCCAGCAAGTAGACAATATTCCATGGGAACTGCTGAAATGTTCAGGCAGTGGCACACATTGCAGTCTTGTCTGTAAAATAATTATATAACATTTATTTATTTATTTATTTATTTAATCAATAAACGGCATGAAATGCCTGTTAATAAAAAAATTACAAAATGAAAAACAATTACAGCGGTAGTACAACACTTAAAAACTAATATAACAATTACCCAACTCCAAAAGACTAACATAAGAGCAAGAAAAAAAAAAAAAACACTAACAAATTGTATACAGATACCTACTGCCATTTAACTTCAAAATCATTACACTTATAATCATCTCCAATACATTCCATAGCGCTGGTGCATTTTACCAATACAAGAAAAAAAAAAACAGTGAACAAATACATAGGAAGGAACCAACAATATTTAGCAGTCCAGAAACAATAATATTATACAGGTGTTTGTGAGTGTCCGTGTGACAATAAAACGCCACAGTACAGTTCTGTTGTTACATTGAGTTTTGTAAAACAAAATACTCCTATA
The DNA here is from genome assembly GCA_963576905.1 of Mystacides longicornis. NCBI lineage: Eukaryota > Metazoa > Arthropoda > Insecta > Trichoptera > Leptoceridae > Mystacides > Mystacides longicornis. Next base: position 26,635,363 of record OY756437.1, read on the forward strand.
GCAAAATGTTACTGACAGTATTCATAATTGGATAATTAAAGATTTATGAAGAAGAAAAAAAAAAAGTTTTTATAAATATAAATAAAACTTCATTCCAATATAAGTTTCATGGCATACTGGACAGCAGAAAAGCAAAACTCCAAAAAATAAAAAATATAAAATTATAATAATAAATGATAATAATGCTATGTATCTCCTCGCCTTCACACAAATGCCTATGCATTTTTGAAGCGGGGAATATATTTAATATAAATAAAAAATAAAAAACAAAATAACAAAGAAGTCCATACTTCAAAGAGAATAATGATAGGTAGGTACTTTTCCACAACACTTAATAATACCATCATGGGTATGGTAGACAAAACATAACAGAACAAGGAATTCAGCATTTGCCAAGTTTTGCATCAGCAAATTAAATTTAAACAAATCAAAAATAATAATAGCAATCAAATAAAAAGTCATTAAAAGAAGAAAAAGTGTACACATACGTGCTTAATCAAACGGGTTTAAGGTCGGCTTAAATAATTCCTTTATGATTTCTTTAAACCTTTGTAAATTGAACTGAAATATATCAACATTAGATAACCATTCGTTCCCAATGCGATGCAATCTAGGAACAACTGTATTGCGCAAATAATTTGTGTTGATTTGATTACTGTAATGAAACAGGTCAGTGCTCCGAGTGCATCGCGGCGGTATACGAAAATTAATCAGCGCTATTAACTCTGGGCAATCAAACCTACAATTCACAATTTTATACAGAAACATCAAGTCAAAAACAATTCTCCTATCAACAAGTTTTTCAAGTGATAGATATGAAAGCAAAGAGTCATAGTTCAATTCTTCCCTTGGTATTCTCAGTTTGTAGTTTATGAATCGTAGGAACTTACGCTGAATACGTTCTATGTTTTCAATGTGCACAGTGTATCCAGGCGACCAGATGGGCGAGTTATACTCTAGGAGGCTTCTTACAAGGGAAATATAAAGCAATGTAATGGATTGTACATTACTAAACCCATCAACAGTTCGCAATACAAAGCCCAACGCCCTCATTGCCCTTCCAGTCACCTCAGATACATGCTCAACAAAGGACAATTTTTCGTCGAACACCACCCCCAGATCGCGTATGCTATGAACAGTCTCCAGCACGATACCATCCATATTGTAGTTAAACTCCAACTTATTCGCTGTTCGACCAAAACGGATTATTTTACACTTGTCAGTATTAAGAAATAAGTTATTTGTACTGCACCATTTGTGCAAAGCATTCAAATTTTCCTGAACAATCCTGCAGTCATCAATACATTTAATACTCCTGTAAATTTTGAGGTCGTCAGCGAACAATAAAAAGTCTACGCCCCGGAAGATGTTCACAGCATCATTAATGAATATCAGGAATAAAATTGGACCAAAGTGACTGCCCTGAGGGAGCCCACTTGTAGCACTAAAGAGATTTGAAAAATCGTTTCCTATCTTAACGCGCAAAACTCTGTTATCAAGGTAACTACTAAACCAATCAATAAGTGGACTCTTTATTCCCAAAGCAAACATCTTCTGCAAAAGTAGCTCATGAGAAACCTTATCAAAGGCCTTGCTGAAATCAGTATAAATGCTGTCAACCTGACGTCCATCAGCAAGGCCCCGACAAATATAATTCTCGTACAGTGCCAAATTACTCAGCACGCTCCTACCCGGAACAAAACCGTGCTGCTGGGGCTCGATAATTTCAACAATATCGGGCATTATGCACTCCAGCACAAGTGATTCAAATAATTTTGGGAGAGTTGACTGTATACAGATTGGTCTATAATTTTCAATGTTGCATTTGTCTCCCTTTTTATGTATAGGTACTATATTACCGGATTTCCATTCATTTGGGAAGTACCCAGAGCTAAGAGATTTATTAAAAATAAAAGTGAGTGGAACTACCAGTGCTGCAGCACACTCCCTCATAAACAGGGGGGGTACATTATCAGGACCAGATGACTTTTTTGGATCCAATTGAGATAACTTTTTATTTACATTTTCAAAATTTACTACACAATTAGATAAGTTCAAAGTCTTCTCAAAACTGAAATTTAAGGAGCTGTCACATTGTAAAGGCTGTTCAAATACATTGCTGAAAAAATCGGCGAACAAATCGGCTATATCCCTTGAACCGCTTACACGTTTACGTCCCAGGTACATGTCTTTCGGAATATCCTGGTTCACTCCTGAGAGAGAGTTTTTAAATTTCCAGAGGCTTTTTGCGTCAGAAGTCATGTCTTCCGCTTCCTTTATGAAATTTTTATAGCACGTCCTTTTCAGTATATTACATTCCGCTCTGATTCTATCAAACTCCGCGTAGTCTGCTCTCTTAAGCGATTCTTTAAATCTTTTATGAGCCTTCTTTTTATCTCCTATTAATCTGATGAGGTCAGAAGTAAACCATCTTGGATAATTGGTACTGCGAAACTCTTCATACGGTATAAACTTATCAATAGCGTCGTGGAGGATGTTGTAAAAAGATTGAATAGTGCGATTGATATCATTGTCCTGAATGAAAGTCCAGTCAGCTTGAAACAAATATTCGGTTGCTCCATGGTAATCACCCTTTTTAAAGTTATAGGAGAACGTGGAATTTTCCTGCAAATCAGCGTGCTCCGAGGCAATCCTCACGGTCAATGGGGGATGGTATGGATCTACAGGTAGCAATTCCTCCATACTTTTTTGTACACAAACGTTTGTGTGATTTGAAAAAATTAAGTCCAGTGTTTTGTTCCGCTTGTTAAAGATATAGTTGTGTTGAAACATGGGAGAAATACCCGAGAATTTTATTAAATGTCTTATCAAAACATTAGGACCAAGATTAGGAGGCCGTATTAAAGTGCCTACGAAAAGGACAGCTGCTGGTCAGCACCACTACTCTTATCTTGGGGTGAGTTGGTATAATAACTTAAAAAAAGAAAATAAATTTAAGTATTCGGACGAATTAGGTAAATTTAAGCTTAATATAAAGAAAGCTATTCGATAGGAGTTGTTCGTTTGATTGTTGGCTCTATTGTCTTATATTTTGATCCACTATTCTTGGGTGTGCTGATTTTTTGGGTGTGTGTTGATGAATTCGTTTTTCCTTGTTATTATGGTTTGATTTTGTTGTTTTGTTTTTGTTATTCTGAATTTGGCTGTTTTTTTGCTTTTTACCGTCTCTGATGATTTTGTGATTGCTATTGTTATTGCAATTGTTGTGTCCTTTGTGATGCTTGTTTGTTGTATGTTGGTATGTTTATTTTCTTGAAATGAATTACTCATTGAATAAATAAATACAACCCTATAATCCCCCAAAGCACGAGCTCTGCTCAATTTTGGGGGTAAAAAACATATATTTAAAAAAATGTATAAATTTGTTTTTTTTTTTTTTTTAAGCCTTCACTCGTTTGCGAGTGTTTTAGGCAGGGTAAGGTAAACAACATTTAAAAGCAAACTCAGTCAGCTAAATTACTCTATCGTTAATTTTCAGGAACTTTAAGATTGCAATATAGTTTTTAATTGAATTTGTCGCGATAACCGATTTGATACATAATGGAAATGTATTGAATTCCTTCTTTAGATATATTAAAAACTCCACTCGATTCATTGAAGGACAGGTAAAAAATATATGGTCGAGAGTCTCGTCGTCCTGCCCACAGCTACACACCGGGGAAGGCAGGACTCCGATTTTCGCCAAGTGCGACGCTGTCATGCAGTGTCCGATACGCAATCGTGACACCAATGATATGCATATTTTTGATAGTTTTACCGTCTCAAACCACGGCACATGAGGGATGTTGGACTGAACTGATTTATAAAAAGAGCCAGTTTCCGAACTTTGCCAATGAAGAAACCATTATTGTTTTAGTTGGGGCTTTAAATCAATTATCAAATCACTGACAACAGGCAAGGGTATGTGAGGGTGAACC